>CM048747.1:234120520-235464895 GCA_026315105.1 Locusta migratoria
CTTCTACCGTCGCGTTTCTGCGAAGACTGAGCTACCTAGCCGCGGTCCACTACGTGTAGATCGAGTTGTGATACTGCAGGAAGTCTTTTCTGAAGGAATTCGTCGGGAGTGTAGCGTTGTACGGGAGTCAAACGTGGAAAAATAGGACTCATAAAAAAAGATGGAAGCTTTTGAAATGTGACATTAAAGACGACTGGTGAACATTAGATGCGTAGATCGGGTAACCATTGAGGAAGTACTGAACAGAATTGAAGAGAAAAGAAATTTCTAGAATATTTTGACTAAGAGAAGGGCTCGATTGTTGTGACACATTCTGAGACTTCATGGAATCTTCAATTTTGAATCGGAGGGTAGTATGTCGGGTAAAAATCGCAGAGGAATATCGAGAGACCCCACTAAGCAGGTTCAAAAGGATGTACGTTGCCGTTGTTATTCAGAGATGAAGAGGCTTGTAGGGTAGCGTGGAGATCTGCAACAAACCATGCAGACCATGACAACAACGTAACAATAGCACGGTTTGTTACACTTCATTTTATATTCAAATTAAAAATTCACTGTGTTACACGTCGAATACACAGCGTGTTGACATAAGGGTGTGCAAAAATTTAAATGAGCACAGAAGTAGCTCCACTGAGCAATTTGAGATAGAGGGGAAGCCGGCCGAAGAAGATATAGTAATAAGCTTGTCTACCGTTTCGTCTAACATCCTTGTTTCCAAACTTATATACATGTAACATGCGTACGCTACTATTTGTTTACAGGTACATTCTTTATTTCCTGCAAGTCAGCAAGGAGGATGTCCGCAACAGTCTCAATTCTGTATTTAGTGATCCATGAATTGGAATCAGGTCCTACTCCGTGGCCTGCTGGGTCACCTGGCCCGAATGCCCATCATTATTTCCTAAGGGGATATATAAAGTCATTTGTGTGTCAGACAGCAGTGATTACGGAGATAGGGTTAGTTGCCAGAATTGTATCTGATTCGAATGTAATTTGAAAGACTCCAGGGATATCTGTCAAAGGCGTCAGAATCTTGTTCGTGGATTATTTATTTATTTATTTATTTTTCGTATGGCTTACATGCATCGTTTACATAAAAACAGATAATAATTTTACAGGTTAGAGGTCATAATATATACACAACAAACAGAAAAACAAAAGCTATCTAGATTTTAATATCTAAGGTCCTAATCCAGGTCAGTGCTGCAGGGTCAGCCCTCATGAAATCACTCCAGGTCCGGAAGGCTCTCAAAAGATATTCTTCTCTAATGTGTCTGTTTCGAGGCTCCACAGTCACATCCTGACGACTCCACAAACCCCATTTATGCAGCGAGTCCGCACAGCGACCGTGTCCCGTACGCATTCTGTTTAATTTCACCGAGAGGTACCTTTCTAGTTCTGCGCCGGTGGTGTCATAGTTGTAGTCGTAAAACCATTTACGTATCACGGAGTTTTCAATGGTTTGACGTTTCTGCCTCACAAAGCTCTTATTTTTATGTCGTCAGATGCTAGCTGTTCAGCTACTCTCAATGGTGGATTTCTTGAGTGGAGTCTATTTCGACGTAGAACCGGTATATCGTCATGAAGAGTCAGGTCCACGTTCTCCTGAATCTTCTGGAATTCTCGAAGCAGTGCCGAAGTTCTGCGGATATCAGGTGGATATATATTACACATCAACGGAAGCCAATACGTAGGAATTGCTCTGATAGTACCAGATATAAGGCGCATAGTACTATTCGGCTGTACATCTATCAGGTTGGTAGGGCAGCCGTTCATCCACACTGGAGCACAATATTCAGCAGCTGAAAAGACCAGCGCTGTTGACGATATTGGCAACGTATCCATCGAAGCTCCCCATGTTCGTTGATGCCCTTTCAGCACGTTTTGTAAGATACAAGGCCAATTGTGTCAATTTTGGTATTTCCAGTTAATAGCAACTAGTCTAAATATATAATACACTGAATGATTTCTTACGATTATCTTCTTAAGCTGACTTGACCGAACTCAGGTCCCCTGCCTCATACTCTTCAGTGGAGAACCCTCTAGGCGTTGTTAAATTTTTGCACGTCCTTACTGAAACACCCTGTGGATGGTAAGGATGGTAAATGTCATTATACAAAGCGAAGGAAACATTTAAATATACATGTTGGGCTAAACAATCTTCACTAGAAACAACTTAGTGTCTCCCGAAATCCTCTGTGACGTCCTGCAATATATCTATATTTTAGTAAACCGCCAACAAGAAGGCCAAGAGTTCGCGTCAGCTGTTCAGAGCATACTCCAAGCATCCAAAAGTCACGTTGAATATTTTACACTTTATTTTATAATAAGGTGACCGGTTTCGATCTTAGTATAAGATCAGCCTCAGACCGATTTGTCTGACGTTGATGCTGAGACAATTCAGTCTGAGAATGATAGTATAAGATCGAAACCAGTCACCATATTGTAAAATAATTTGTAACAATTGTTTTGCGAGCTAGACTGATATTTTCATATTACAACATTGTACTAGCTCGCTACCTACCAAAATGAAACAATGTTTTAGATACTCATTAATGTTTCGTTTTGTTTATATAACTGTAAACACGAAAAGAGAAAAGGAAGATTAGTGTTTAGTGTCTCGTCGACAGCGTCGTCATTAGATACGGAGCATAAGCTCAAAGGAACTATCCGAGCATTTGGTTGGTGTGATTTATGGAAATCACTGAAAGCACAATAAACCACTTTTAGAAGTGAGTAGCTCTCATTTCAAGACATCGATAGAAGATCCTGTACTGCTCATAGGAGACTGTCCGTTTCCTCACTGCAATCTCTCTATAATCTTATACTGTCGTAATCATTTTGTGGCGTAAGCTATTCTTTCTCGTGTTTGCTTTCTATCATATAATAAGGACGTGTTCTTGTGCCTTCGAGCAAACACAATTGTTGCTTTTTATTTACCAAAACATGTTTCGTAGAAGTTTCTCCATCTCCAGTGTGTTTTTATTTAATGTTTGTGAAATGTCATATAAAGGATTTAAGCATTATGACAGGTCTCTGTTTTTATTGCTATATTTGTTTAAATCAACAAAATATTTACAAAAATTACCGTAACAGGAAAATCAAGAAAATCAACAAAGACCTTAACATTACACTTTGTATTTCGTGTGGCTGTTCGACATTTGCAGTTAAGCTATAATTATCTTCTTCCTTTATGTCATCTGCAATTAATAATGCATTTTATTTTGCAAACACGCAAGTAACTTAAATTAAGACTCAATATGAAGTTTTTATGTTTTCCATAATTTCATTCGTTTTTCGATACTAACGTTAATGTTTATTTTTGGGAATATTACCATTGTTTTTCCGTTTTATTAATAACAATTGTCCGCTATTTTTATATTACGGATGTCGTCCTTATTTTTAGAATACTATACTCATTCTTAAAAATATTTTTAAGAGTATATGTATTGTTTTATATGAACTAATATGTTTAACAGTTTGTAGCTTTCGTGGAGTAAGGACACTCATTTCTTTACGGATAGCTTTGCCCTTCATCCGTATATCTCTTAACAAAAACTACCCACTAGAAATATACTCCTAGATATGTTTTAGAAAATTGGTACCGTGTTCTACAAAGATAAACCACTGAAGATGGTGAAACTTCTCGCAAACATGTTTCAGTAAATAAAGAGTAACAATTGTGTTTCCTCAAAGAAGAAGCATATCACCTAACTCATTCAAGCTAAATATTTCAGCCTTTCCATAGTGATTATGCATCCGAAGCAGGAAAAGGACATCCCCAAAACCCAGGTGAAGTACTGAATCCAACTGATCTAACATCTGCTGCCAGAGATTGCTACACATCTACTGCAAGATTTAACTGGCTGTACAAAACTACAGGTATGTAGCCATTTAACGCTGACCTACGTAATGCAGGAATGACCGTCGTTCCTTCATTGATGACATAAAAAGATACGAACCAAAACAGAAGTGGATTTGTGGATCCAAATCCTGGGAAACACGAAACATTTCAGAAACATGTGACAGCAAGGTAAAAGATGTAACTTCAATGCCTACAGAAACAATTATTGCTAGCATTACTTTAATTTTATTGTTTCAAAAGTAAAGAGTAAAGGAAAACCTAAAACAGAAGAAAAAGAGCACAGAAGTCATAAATTTTTATGTCCTCACCTTAGAGATGTTCAAATGTTTGTAGAGCTTATGGGACTTAACTACGGGGTCATCAGTCCCTAAACTTACAAACTACTTATGAACTAGCTAATACTAAGGTCGGCACAAATATCTATGCCCGAGGGGGAATTCGAACCCCCGACCGTAGTGGCCGTGCAGACCGTGACTGGCGCGCCGCAGTCCCCTCGGCCACCGCGTCCGGTTCTTAGAGAAGAAACTAAAACAGATGAATTAAATGCAAATTACGTACAGAATCACTATGTGTAAGTTGGAGAGCCATAAAAATAATAGGAAAGGGAAACAAAAGTAAATAATGAATTATTAGAGTTTTGTTAAATGGTCAGATGTTTGTAAACCTATTGCTTCAAACTGCTGTGGTCAATCAGTCCCTAGACTTCAAACTACTTAAACTAACTTACACTAAGGACAACACACACACACACACACACACACACACACACACACACACCGATACCCGAGAGAGGACTCGAACCTCCGGCGTGAAAGGTCGTCCCAGTCCGTAGGATGACGCCTTTGAACACGTGGCCATTCCCTCCGGCCAATGTCATTGTTACTACTTGCCCAGGATGTGGGAACTTATATGACGAAACCTGGATTTAGATTGTTGTGCAAAAACTGGTTATACAACAATGAAATACGTGCGAAAGCGATGTGTGATCATTCCTAAGCCAGATCCAGTGTCTATTATTACTCCCTATTAGGTCAAAATAACACTGTTGTCATTAAAACTTTTATCCATTATGGATGAGAAACACTGCGACTGTGGTGAAATAAGGTATCTTGAATGACAGCAACCAGTCGCCTTTTATGTAAAATGTTTTTATTACATTTCTCCCACTACCGGTTTCGATATGCCTAACATATCATCAGATGGTGAACGGTTTTTTATATTACACATGGTGTGTAGTGGAATATGTGCACCTGGTATAATTACAAAAACAAAACAAGTGAACTATGTGGCGAGCATAACTGACATAATAATATTGACTTGGGCTTAAGTAGCAACATTTAGGCCCAAGTCAATACTATTATGTCAGTTATGCTCGCCACATAGTTCACTTGTTTTGTTTTTGTAATTATACCAGGTGCAAAAATTCCACTACACACCATGTGTAATATAAAAAACCGTTCACCATCTGATGATATGCTAGGCATATCGAAACCGGTAGTGGGAGAAATGTAATAAAAACATTTTACATAAAATCGACTGGTTGCTGTCATTCAAGATACCTTACTGTTTCATTATCTTGTGTTTTATTTTTCGTGATCAGTCTCAATATCTTGTATGCTTTACTTATTTACTCGTAGTTAAATAAATAACATTGAGTGAAATTTGAGAGGCCATATCTTTCTTATTTTACCTTTTTCTATACCGGTCTCTTAGATGTGTCGTCTTACATTAATTTACCACAAGAAATATATTTAATAAAGAAGACAAAACTTCCACGCCTCAGCGAGTGAAGTGTTCTGAGCTGTTGTAGGCACTACTTTGACATCCATCGCTCTGCTATTTAAAGTGAATCCTTCATTTCATTTCCGCGTCGGAGTTTCCGAGGCATCGCGTGAAATTCCGCATGCATCCACAGCCAGAATGCACTCATCCTAATCTGGGGGTGGGTGAGCCGTCCGCGTGACTGCCCCCATAGGCACTTATGCCGGCCACGCGAAATGGCCGCATGGTCTAAGCCGTCATACTAGAGGTCTGGGCGGTTGTTCCCGCCGTAGTCGTCCCTTGGGCATGGGTGTGTGTCTTGACCTTAGTGTAAGTTATTTTAAGTAGTTTATAAGCCTAGAAACTGATGAGTCTAAGAATGGTCCAATAGGTTTACAAACGTGTGGCCATTCGAACTTTTACTGCCGTAGGGTTGCGAAACGTGCGCAGCTCGCTATTTACTCCCGTACAGCGTCAAAGACTGTCGACAATACACGATTTTCAACAGAGCCGCGATTTTGTAGTCACGTTAGAAGTATCCTTTTCACTGTCACAATTATTACAGAATGGTAATTCAATTAATACTTACGACGAAATGTAATATTTGACGAAGTATAGCCTTAAACACAAATCCTGTGTTGTAGAAACGTGCCATAGAATGAATAAGTAAATACAGCTTATAAAAATTCTATCAGATAGAGGCACAAAGAGAAAATTAAAAAATTTATTTTCGTGATGCTGTGATGAGTTCACCAGCGTCGCAAAATGATACGTTGCTTAGGTTGACAGCAGTTATGGTCAAAATTCTGTCGATCAGTTCATTGGTGAAAACGGGGTGGGAGGATGACTGATACGCATCAGTATAGGAAATTGAATAGCATAATAAATAAGAGAGACTGTTCGCGGATGATGCTCTCGTTTACCGATTAGTCAAGTCAACAGAGGATCAAAAGAAACTGCAAAGCGTTCTACATAAAATTTCTATATGGTGCAAAAATTGGCAATTAACACTAAATAATGAAAAGTATGAAGTAATACACATGGCCACTAAAAGAAATCCGCTGAACTTCAATTACACCTTACCTTAGGACCTTAAGGTCCTAAATTCTACCAAATACATAGAAGTTACAATTACGAACAACTTAGACTAGAGAGAACACACAGAAAATAATATGGGGAAGGCGAACCAAAGGTTATGTTTCTTCGGCAGAACACTTCGAAGATGCAACAGCTCCAGCAAAGAAACTGCCTGCATCACACTTGTGCGTCCTCTCCTGGAGTACTGTTGCCCAGTGTGGGGCCCTCACCAGGTGGAACTGATAGAAGACAAAGATAAGGTTCACAGAAGGGCAGCTCGTTTTGTTTTATCACGTTATAGGTGCGAAAGCGTCACGGAAATCTTGCACGATTTGAGGTGGAAATCATTAAAAGAAAGAGGTTATTCGTTCCGGGGAGATGTATTTGCGAAATTTCAATCACCGACTTTTACTTCTGAATGTGAAAATATTTTACTAGCACCCACCTACACAAGGAGCCATGGGAATCCCAATAAAGTAAGAGAAATTAGATCGAAAACGGAACGATTTAGCTGTTCTTTCTTCCCGCACGCTATTAGAGAATGGGACGATAGAGAAAAGTTATGAAAGTGGTCAATGAACCCTCTGCCAGGCACTTAAATGTGATTTGAAGAGTATCTATGTAGATGTAGATTTACGTCGACTTAATTTCCTGGTCACAAAGACAACACAGACATAAATAAGGTGTGCATTTTGGAGCCCATGATAACTGGACATTTGTCTTTTTTGGTGTAAGCAACTTGTCTCCAAAGTTTGTCAGTATTTTTTGGGGCATCTATACCTAGCTACTCCGCAATCTACCCAAGGATACGTGGAGGAGGGTAACTAGTACCACTACCAATTACTTCCTTTCCTATTCCACTCCATATTAGAATGACTGTATGCCTCTGTACGAGCCCAAATCTCTTCGATCTTATCTTTGTGGCCTTTACGCAGAATGTAGGTTGGCGGCAGTAGCATCGTTCTGCATTGCGCTTCAAATTACGGCCCTCTAAATTTATTCAACAGTGTTTCTGGAACAAAACGTCGCCTTCCCTCCAGCAACTCTAATTTGAGTTCCCGAAGAATCTCAGTAACACTCACGCATTGTTTCAACTTAAAAGCAACAAAGCTTGCCGCCAGACTCTATTGCACCTATGTCTTGTTTTAATCGATCTGGTTGAGATCACAGACACTTGAGCAATTCTCAAGATTGTGGTCTTCTATATGTGGCCTCCTTTACAATCGAATAACAGGTCAAAATTCTTCCAATAAACTGAAGTCTACCATCCGCCTTCCCCACGACTGTCCTTATATGCTCGTTTCATTTTATATCACTGTGCAGCGTTACGCCTAGATATTTAATTGACGCGACTCTGTCAAGTAGTGTTGTGTAGTTCGCGAACAAACTAGTTTGGAAGAGCGCTCTCACAGGCGAACTACGCGAACTAGTTCGCAGATCCCTCGCCTCTTAGTTCGTCCGCTCCTTTTCCGAAGACTGACGGGGAACAGCGAGAGGACGCGAGAGCGCAGAATCACGCGATTTTCTTTTCTAAGATATTCTACAGTGTCTAAATGTAATCATTTCATTGTGTAAAGAAGTAAAGGGAACTCAAAACTTAACATTCTTTGCACTTATAAGCGAGGAATTATGCATCATCCATTTTGTATCGCCTGCGTGATAATGTTGAGAATAAGTTGAAACGTGTCCATAAAATATAAGAAAATAAGAAAATGTCTAATATTGTGCCTCCTGTTTTGTGTCGAGTAACTTGCTTGCAAGAAAATGTATAATATCGCTTCTACTGTATGTATCGATATGTGTAAAGTTTCATCTCTGGCAAAGATCATGTATTGCATAGCATTGTAGCTCGCACTGAGAGAGAGTAGCACTAGTGGTTCAGCTCGCTTAGAGAGCGGTTGGGTTGTGTGTATGGCTCCGATGTAGAGCAGAGGCTGCTTTGCCAGCAAGTCAGAAGTTGTATCATGTAAGTAATGTAATGCTGTTTATCAATAATAAGCAAGTTAACCCTGTCTCATATTTCATTTATGTAGTTAGAAAATTAACCCACTTCCTTCATTTGATAATTACTTGATTTAGTGGAGTGTTGATTTGAATAATATTATTGAACATATTTCATTATTGGTGCCATAGTAAGATAATAAGTGATCTGGATTTCACTAATTGGAGGCTGACCTATATAGGTTATCAGAGTCAAGCATTAAGAAAGTGATTTGTGGTTTTTCTTATATCTATCTCGCAGTCGAAATTCTTGAGTATAGTCAGTGTCTGTTTCAAAAGGTTACACGACACAGTTGTTTTGTTAAAAATATCCGTTGCGCACATAATCAATTTAATGCACTGTTTCTTATACATTAATATCAGGGCCATAATTAAACCAAATAGCTAAGTTAATGAACAATTTATTGTCTGATTTAACGAAAGGTTCAACATTCCAAAAAAAGCGTACGGCTTTTATCTGGCGACCCTGCCAGGATAGTTCACAAACAGGATCGTGACGTAGTTAGATACGTAGTCTTATTTCAGTTAGTTTGTCTTTTCCACTAACCAACTTACCTTTTGGCTCTTAATTTAATTTTTGTAGCACCATCCTCTGTTGTAGCAACAGTAGCATAGTAATTGTTTCTGTAGTCTGTTACTTACCATTCTTGAGATTGTGTAGTATTGTTTATAGTAGATGAATTGAATATACAAATAATTGCATTATTACTGAACAAGCCTCTCTTTTATATTGTCTGATGTTTGTTGTGATGAAAGCTATGGAAAACGTATTACCAAATGATTTCATGCAAATTTTATTGTCACAGCTCTATAAGTTAAATGAGGAACAATTTCAGAAATTAAATGAAAAACTTGAGAAACAAGGTGAAAAACTTGAGGAACAATTTCAGAAATTAAATGAAAAACTTGACAATAATCAATTACAATTTCAGAAATTAGATGAAAAACTTGAGAAATTTGAACAAACGTGCGATTCGAGGTTTGCGAGTATTCAAAGTAGTATTAACAAAATAAATGAGGACAACAATCGGTTCAGGGAACAACTGCTCAATACTTTCAAATGTGAATCTCAGCAAATAAGACAGGATATTCGCGACGAGATTAACCCGGTAGTGGAAAACCTTGCGTCACGAGTCGAAAATATAGAAACCACCGAACTCGCTCAATTGAAGCAACAGAGTAATCTATTTGATGAAAAATTGCAGAACTTCCAGTCAGGCACGACGGAACAGATCAATAAAATTAATAAACAGGTTGAGGATCTCACTGTTAAGATTACCCAAATTAGTGATAACACTGACAAAAGTTCTGATGTAACGCATCCTACCCCGTTTAATGAAACAAACAAATATGATCGCCGGTCGCAACAAAGCCCGCCGCGTTCTAAACGTTATTCAGAGCACGACGATAAACCAAAAAATAATTCTTTCACTAATGAAACTTACAAACAAAGACGCGACAATGAGAACAGTGATTTTCATGATCGTGAAATTAACCGTGGAAGTTTTCGTGGCCGCAACCGAGGTGGTGGTTTTGGTCGCGTAGGACGCTACAATAATTACTATCATAACAGCAATACTTCGAATGATACTAATTGGCGTGATAGACGCAATACTGATAGTGATCGCGAGACTGAAAATCACAACAATAACGCTGAGAAGCGTAGTCGGGAGGGCACACGCGATAATTCTCGTGATCGCCTTCCACGACACGAAGACACAAATCGGGCCCAAAGCAGATCGCATACCCCAGAAAGACAAGAGCAAAGCATTGAAATTCAGTAATTTTGCTGGGGTAGAGAGTCCATTAATCTGTTTTGGACACACCAAGTGGCGATTGGTGCCCCGTTCTCGAGCTGAGTGTCACTATTCTTCCGCCTTTCCTTAGTGCGCTCTATCCACCTCTTTTTCTCACTGTTACTTTTCTCTAACTCTGAATACTTATACTCTGTGCTACGCTGGGATATTGTCATACGAAACTGTGACCATCTTGCAATTTGCATATAACGAACTCTGTGGCTGTGCAAGACAAATAAAATTAATGGAAATTTTTGATTGTGTAATCTAATCAAGTTCCTATGTTTCAGAAAATATTCTTCTGTATTACTAATTGCATAACTTACGAAGTTCTGAGCGAGCGAAGAAGATTTTGAGTTGACACGAGCATTTTTGGTAAGCCAAGAACATTATGGAGGATGATGAGTAAGGCAATACACAATATGTCATGATGATCTTCAAAATGCATTATTATTTATGGATAAATGATGGTAAGGAAGGTATTGGTAACAGTTAAAGATGTTTGATAAATGTAATTATGTGAACAAGATTATACAATGATTATGAAGCAATTATGAGGAGAATCGTTATGTTGCTAATGATGACGAGATTATACAATGATTATGAAGCAATTATGAGGAGAATCGCTATGTTGCTAATGATGACGAGATTATACAATGATTATGAAGCAATTATGAGGAGAATCGCTATGTTGCTAATGATGACGAGATTATACAATGATTATGAAGTAATTATGAGGAGAATCGCTATGTTGCTAATGATGCTATGTTTTGTTCTTTTCTTATGTGCTTACTCGCACTGCCCTTTTGTGTTTTCTCTTTGTGCTTATGTGCACCACTTTGTATGTTGATGCATTGTGCCTTCAATGGCATGTGTGATTGGTGAGATTCATATCCTTCTGATGCTCTGTAATTATTTGTAATTATGTATAATGAATATTTCTAATTATGCTTGCAGCTATGCGTACTGCTCTTGCAATCAAAGCTTACCGCTATGCTCACTAATTATATACCTAAGCCCTACCACTATGCTAATTAATTTTATAATGAAGCTCAATGACAATGTATATGTTATGCTTATATGTTGCACACAGCCATCTATCTTGCAAACTTGCAGCTATGCCATAAATTGCGCCTAGTTAAGTCTAGAAAGATAATGCACAGAAATATTTTGCTTTTGCTTACTGCTATCTGCCAAATTTTATTGATCATCTTGTTGATGAAAATCTGCAGCTATGCCTAACGAATATTACGTCTGTATTTATGTTATTGGATGATTTACTGTGATGTACATCTATTACTGTGCCAAAATTTGCACTAATTGTTTTGTTTGACCCTACTGTTGACTCAGACAGACACAGACATGACCTGATGACTTGAACCTCTTTTGATATTCTCACGAAACTACCCTGATGTGTTATACCTTAAGGCAATGAAATATGTAGCTCAATTGCGACAAAAGCCTGGCCATGGCAACTTATGTAATTTAAGTGTTATACTTTGTGGTAATGTAATCACCACCATAGTGATATATATTAATTTAAAGAGATATGAACAAATGGTAATTGGAATGTCAATTTAAGTTATATCATGCCAAATTGATGACAAGCACCCTCAATGTATTTCATACGATTATGTGTTTGTAAAGCAATATGTACATAGTATGTAAAGCCTTGTGCTTATCTGAAATGACACTAATGTTGTAGATACTCTAATATAAGAATTAACTTACTCATTAGTATTCAAATGTATCCGTCTTCAAGACACTACTTGTAATGTAAAAATATGGTTTAATACTATGACCCCATCTGTACCACTTGAATTTGTGGGAAAATATTTCTGTAGATATGTTCTAATCAATGACTTTTCTTTCAGTCTAAACTGAAATATCATGACTATGTTACTAATTTGTGTGTAAAATGCTTTATTTCATGTACTTTGGACACGCATGGGAAGTGGCGATTTCGCATACGAGATTCCAGAATGCACACAGAACAATGGACGAGTTACTATACACCACTGATTTTGGGCCTTTTAATGAAGATGTTTGTTGGATGATGTTTGGCCACACAGTACTGTCCATTGCAGCCTTGGCCACCCATCACCGGTTTGCTGCGGATGCAGTCTGCTAATAGCTCTGTTGGTTGGAGCACACTTGGTTGTCGAATTGCATGGAGGAATACATCAGAACCTTTTCCCCATGACTTCCACTTCAATGGAACCAGTCAGCCCGCCTACAGTGTGGTGTAATCTTACAGTGTTTTGTGTTCGTGTGCAGACCTAAAATGAATGTTAGGAGCTAATGTGCTATTCGTGTGCATATACTATTCAGTGCCTCCCATTGCAAACGTTGTCCACAGGCTCATTACCAGTGTTTAGGTATATTTCATGGTTCTTTTACAGTCAGTGACCAAAATAAAATTGTGCTCTTGATAGATACATATACTTAGTCAGAAATGTCATTGTGCCTATTCGATTGACAAACGTTATATTGAAATCCTATTATGCTGAAGCAGTAATATTATTTTGTACATGATCAGAAACCTATGTAGCCAAAAATTTTACATGTATGTTCTAGCATCCATGAAAGTATAGCATTTTAAATGCATCACAGAATACAAAACTGACACTCTATCTTATACTAAGTGCACTAAAAATTTACATAGACTACATTGTGCACAAGATATAAATGTTCATTTTTATGTTCCCAAAAATACTGATCTCTTGTACAAAATTTAAACCCATGGAACTTACACTACTGTCTGTATTACTTGTAATTACCACATTTTCTTTAAAAAATGATGACATTAGTTAAACTATCTTTTGTAAAACTTTGTATATGTTCATGTTTATTATTGTATTTTTTTTTCCATTTGTGTATTACTTCTAGCTATCTCATTTTCTCCACTATATCATTTGTCAAACTATGTTTTCTGAAATTCTATATATACTTATGTTTACCATTATGTATAATTGTCATATATTCCACTTATTGCTGATGTTCTGTAAATTTTGACATTTGCTTATGCCTGTCACACCCTGTACCACTCCATGCGTGACTTTTGATGGTACTGTTCTGTAAAATGGCATGTATTTATGACTGTCACATTGTTTTTTTAAATTTTCTATGTACTCCATCTGTTGTTTGATCTTGTTATATTTTGGATGTCATTAATGGATTTTTGGACTTGAAATTCAGTAATTTTGCTGGCTAGGCAATGCCATTGGCATCACCCACCCTACAAAATTTTAATAGGTAGGAGGGGGGTGATGAAACGTGTCCATAAAATATAAGAAAATAAGAAAATGTCTAATATTGTGCCTCCTGTTTTGTGTCGAGTAACTTGCTTGCAAGAAAATGTATAATATCGCTTCTACTGTATGTATCGATATGTGTAAAGTTTCATCTCTGGCAAAGATCATGTATTGCATAGCATTGTAGCTCGCACTGAGAGAGAGTAGCACTAGTGGTTCAGCTCGCTTAGAGAGCGGTTGGGTTGTGTGTATGGCTCCGATGTAGAGCAGAGGCTGCTTTGCCAGCAAGTCAGAAGTTGTATCATGTAAGTAATGTAATGCTGTTTATCAATAATAAGCAAGTTAACCCTGTCTCATATTTCATTTATGTAGTTAGAAAATTAACCCACTTCCTTCATTTGATAATTACTTGATTTAGTGGAGTGTTGATTTGAATAATATTATTGAACATATTTCATTATTGGTGCCATAGTAAGATAATAAGTGATCTGGATTTCACTAATTGGAGGCTGACCTATATAGGTTATCAGAGTCAAGCATTAAGAAAGTGATTTGTGGTTTTTCTTATATCTATCTCGCAGTCGAAATTCTTGAGTATAGTCAGTGTCTGTTTCAAAAGGTTACACGACACAGTTGTTTTGTTAAAAATATCCGTTGCGCACATAATCAATTTAATGCACTGTTTCTTATACATTAATATCAGGGCCATAATTAAACCAAATAGCTAAGTTAATGAACAATTTATTGTCTGATTTAACGAAAGGTTCAACATTCCAAAAAAAGCGTACGGCTTTTAAAGTCGTATATGGTTTGTGCAAACAGGTGCTGAGGGAAGTCATTAGTCAACCCCCCCCCCCTTCTCAACCAAGTTCCCCCGCGCAGAAACGCATTTTTGTCTTCGGTGCTGGGCGAGTCCAATCCTTTGTTTCAGAGGAACGGCTCGCGAGGTAGGATGTTGAGGATAACGTCATATAAGCGACACTGACACTAAAGTAACGAACCCGTATAGAATTAATTAGCTACAAAACTGTAGTTTACTGCCAGTCGTCAGAATGTAAAGGTCGAAACCCATTGTCATCAATGTCGCTAGCGTGAAGATCAAACCTTTCTTCTATTCCATTTGTTAACTTAATACAAAATCGATTTCTGTAATAAGTGTGAGGTTGACCGGACTGGCTTAACTTTCGATGCAACACTGATCATTATATATAAAAAAGCTGTCATAAATAAAGAAACAGCTCGTTTAGTAGCGGTAGCAAAATCCAAAAAGAGCGGACGAACTAAAAAGAGCGACCTACTTCGCGGCCGAGCTGCGAACTAAAAGGAGAGCTACGGTCACGAACTAAAATATGCGCGATCGGTCGCGAAGTGAAACATGTTTACCTTCTGCTGATGAGAGCCATTTCGAGGTGAGCGTCTACCTGCTAGATTACATAGTTCACTGCTACAAAATTTCTGTTTTGAAGTATTCTGCACTCTGCAATATCTGACTAATAAATTCCACAATGCCAAGATATAGAGATAACTCTAAACTCAAATTATCCACAAACTGTTTCTTTTGGTTTGCGTGATATGTTAGCGGCTCAAGCAGCAAGCGCATGCAGCAGCTAGGTGGGGGAACTCCTCCTTCCACCTGAATGCGCAGACCACGGCACTCAGCCGTCACTGGGAGCGGACGAACTAAAAGAACGAACTAGTACCTGGCAGAGCCACGAACTAAAGTGAACGCTTCTGAACGCGAACTATTATGCGAAAGTCTACTGTCAAGCAGCACATTAATAATGCTGTACTCGAATATTACAGGATTGTTTCTCGTACTCTTCTGTATCACCTTACATTTTTCTATATTTAGCGCTAGTTGCCATTCCTCACACCACCTATAAATATAGTCAAGTCATCCTGCACCAAGTGTAGTCATTCAATGACAACACCTTCCTGTAAAGCATAGAATCAACGGTCGCTGATTGCAACTCACTCTGTCCTTCAGATCATTTATATAGATAGAAAATAATAGCGGTCCTAACACTTCCATGGTGCACTTATGACGATTCCTTGGTCTCTGATAAACACTCGCCATCGAGAACAACGTACTGGATTCTATTACTTAAGTAGTCTTCGAGCCACTCACATATTTGGGTACCTATTCCATATGCTCGTACCTTCGTTAGAAGTCTGTAGTGTAGCACCGCGTCAAAAGTCTTTCGAAAATTAAGAAGTCTGCAGTCTGCCTGTTGCCCTTTTTCTATAGCACGCAAAATGACATGAGAGAAAAGGATAAGCTGAGTTTCACAAAATTGCCGGTTCTTGAAGCCGTGCTGACGGAGGGACAGAAGTTTTTCCGTCTCAAGGAAATATCCTATATTAGAACTGAGAATATGTTCAATAATTCTACAGCAAACCGATGTTAATGATATAGGTATGTAATTATGTGGAGCCGCTCTTCTGCCTTACTTATACACAGGAGTCACCTGCGCATTTTCCAGTCACTTGGAACATTGCGCTATATCAAATATTACAGATAAATGCAAGCTAAGTAAGGATCTAATGCCGCAGAATACTGTTTGTTAAACATTCTATATATCGGTGTATGATGCTTTCAGGGATTATGACCACCTTAAATGCTCACATTCTCATTTTTCATTCTATTGTTCATTACTCAGGAAGGTTTGATGAGTTCCATTTCATAACACCAAACTTATAAAAATTCGAAACCTAGAAATTCCGAACGCCATGCGAAAACATGATCGCCACATTCATATTGCTTTGTATAAACCTCACTCGAAAAAGAAATGGCATTGTGACTAACAACATCATTGGCAAGACACGTTTTAAGAAATTAATCGAAACTATTGTTTGATTCCATTGTTTCTATTTTTTATCCATTCATTAGTTACCAGACGAATAATTACGTTATTTTAACACAGTATTACAAGAAGTTTCACGTAAGGCATTTTCGGATCAGCCGGATTACGTGATCCCTTATTACAGCCTCCTTCGACTGAGCGAGTTTCTTGGAAAATCAGCTTATGGCTCCTGGCAAGTTCTCATCGTAAGCCGCTATAGTTTCCAAGAAGTACGGAACAGCGAAAGAGCAGAATTCGATACATGCAATCAGCAACGCACTTTCATATAATTTCTAAATCTGCATTAGCAAAAAAGTACACTCGCTGAAGTCGAAGGACCACTAACAACACTCTCAGGAAATGGTAACCGCTATAAATGCAAATTCCCTACCACAGAGCCTACAAGTTACCACCTGAACGTCATGACGGCTGTTGGCTGACTGGAACACAGACTACGTCAGGAAATTATTCTACATGGATGGGCGTCCAAAATGCAACACCAAAAACAAAGATCACATGGATGAAAATACAACGTATGAAAATTGAGGTAGACGATGGAATCAGTGTTTTCCTCACCGTTTCTTGCTATAACCAAATAGCTTATAAAGATAAGAGCGGAAACTCCGTGGCATTTACGTTTGTCAATCGACACCGCTAGCAGTGCCATCTGTCGGTTCGCGTTGTAGTGTTGGCACAATACATAGCTTTCATTCAAATACTCTGGGCCGTCCTTTCTCAAAAATTTTTCAAATTTTTTAATTCGCTTACGAATAATTCACTTCTTGTATCTATAAAGAACTTATAAAAGAAGGGTAAATCAAAGCTTTAGAGACCCTGTTTATTAAAAGTAAATGTGAATGTGTATATAAAATGATCTGATAAAAGAACGAAACGAAGAATGATATAATGCGAAAGGATAGTCCAAAACACTTTAATTAATTATTTATTTATATATCACACAAAATATCTTTCGGCAATAAATGCCATCGTCAGGTGTTCCTGCAAAAACATTTTCTTATATCAGTATGTATCCAAATGCTACATAAATAAATTTATGCAAATAAAATTTTACAAATTTCACTTAGAAAGTGTGCAGTACATACGGTATTTAGAGGTTGTAAGTGCTTCAACTGACTATTTATTTGGTGATGTTTTACATTTGATTTACGAATTGTAGCCAGTTACAGCATCTGTCCATACCTCAGAATACTATACGTTTACAAATATTTACAAATTTTTCTTTCAGAGAGAAAATATAGAAGTTAACAGATATGGAATAACTTTCTTTATTACTTCTCTTTATGCAGTTATTAGCGAGTATGGTTAAAAATTTTCATGTAATTCAGAAGGGATATGAAATGAATATTCTAGAAGAAATTAAAGTATGTATCCACGCAACTAGCGATGCAAATAATTTATTAAACGATCAAACCGATTTTAAACATAAAATTACATCGATAATTTTATTGTTAATTTAACGCTAGACAAAGTATAATCGAGCTTACATGAATTAGAGATCGTACTATAATGTTAAAATCAACCAAAGACGAAATAGAGACAACCATGTCAAATATAAATGTATAATCTATAATGTAATCCAAAATTAGTAATAAAATTTTTTAACCATACTCGCTAATAACTACATAGACAGAAATAATAAAGAAAATTATTCCATGTCTGTTAACTTTTATATTTTCTCTCTGAAAGAAAAATTTGTAAATATTTGTAAACGTATAGTATTCTGAGGTATTGATAGATGTTGTGACTGGCTACAATTCGTAAATCAAATGTAAAACATCACCTAATAAACAGTCAGTTGAAGCACTTACAACCTCTAAATACCATACGTACTGCACACTACCTAACTGAAATTTTTTAAATTTTATTTACATAAATTTATTTATGTAGCATTTGGATACATACTGATATAAGAAAATACTTACTTACTTTCCGTGTCCGGAACTAGACTTCTAACTTCCAAAAATTAGCAGCCAATATGGCTTTGTCGTTAGCCTCCCATAAGTCTTCCATTGTACAGGGCTTTTCTAAATATGGACAGATAAGCAGGTGTTGAGGATCCTGTACAGCACCACAAAGACACAGAGTGTTCTCATTATCTTTGAGGAAGCCCCATCGCTGCATGTTTGTCTTGCACTTTGGCACTTCTAGCCTCATACTGTTCAGGGTTCTCCAGACTGTGTATTGCAGGTCTCCACCAGGTGCCAGTTCTTCTTTTCCTGCTTTATGGAGGCTTCTCAAATCCATTTCCAACCTTGCAATACGGTTCTCTGCGGCCGACCCTACCAGTGCTCGGGTACGTGACAGGAAGCTCTTCCTCGAACAAAGCCGTCGGTCAGCAGGCTGGTGTCCATATAGAGGGTGACGCATGTCCTTTTCTTGCTTCGTTTTTTCGGCTTCGGCACCAATGACACGTCGTATGTTGGGCGGTGCGATCCCCATAATTAAGTACATCTTGTGTTCTGGTGTTGGTTTCAGGCACCCAGTCACAATCCGTGCCATTTCATTCACCGCGATGTCAACTTTTCTCGCGTGTGTTGACGAACTCCATACTTGAGCGGCGTATTCCGCAGCTGACACACTAAGCGCAAGGGCTGAGGTTCTCAGGACTTTTGTGTTTGCACCCCAGGATCCGTTTGTTAATTTCCTGATGATGATGTTTCTCGCTGAGACTTTCTCCCTTGTGGCATTGCAATGATCTTTATAGGTCAGTGGCGGTCCAGTATGACACCGAGATATTTGGGCGTCGGACAATGCGCGAGTCTTTCACCTCTCCACGTAACATTCAATTTCCTATTTGCCTCCGCGTTCTTTAAATGGAAAGCACAGACCTGAGTCTTGGAAGGGTTCGGCCGTAGGTGGTATGCCTCATAATACTGAGGAGCGATTCCAAGGCACTGGATAATTTCTCCTCTACATCCAGAAAATTACTACCTTGTGCTGCCCTGCAGTGTCATCGGCATACATAAATTGGCGCCTGATTGGTCATTTGTGTATATATTATACAGAGTTGGAGCGAGGACGCTTCCCTGAGGCAGGCCGTTCCTCTGATTTTTCCACCTGCTCTTCTTACCCTGGAGACAGACAAAAATCTCCTATTTTGCAGGAAAGTAGCAATCAGTAATGTTAAATGATAGTCGTTTGTTACATCATATACTTTCCTGAGGAGCCTCCGATGGTTTACAGTATGTAAGAATATGTTTTTGCAGAAACACCTGACGATGGCATTTAAAGCCGAAAGATATCTTGTGTGATATATAAATAAATAATTAATTACAGTATTTTGGACAGTCCTTTCGCATTATACGATATTTCTAACACTGTGGGATCAAGATATAACAAGAAGAATGATAGTTTGAAAACACTTTATTTATTTACTTTTTTCCCAAATCGAGCTTCTTTCCGGCGCTTCACTGAACCAGTGAACACACAGGACGCCCCGCCACTGCTGCAGATCGTCGTGATGCTGCAGTCTGGATGAGGAGTGACAGTGAAAAGCAAACCTTTTGGGCGACAGTGCTGTATGGTGTGGAAGCTTACAGGTACTTCGAGGAACACAGGACCAGTGCACACGCAGACGTCCAGTTTACTTAATTACATTAGGTTAATCCACAACACTAATTTCTGTTAATCTTTACTAGTTATTCATGCGATATGGCTGAAGACCCATCGACATGTGTGTTATTCTTAAAAAAATTAATAAAATAAAATAAATAAATAAAATAAAAATCGACATATATTTCTTTAATATTACGTAGCCTATTATCGCACAGATGTAGTTCATACAATTACAATTGTAGTTGTTGAAGATCATACGATATCCAGAAGGGCTGTTGTTTTGCTGTAAGTGACTTTCATTAGTTTTTGAGCTTTTATTTTGTTATACTTCATACATTTTTTGCTTTATTTTTTTCTTAGGTACTGATATGATATTTTCTGCCACGACTTTTTGTCACTTATTTTCTACCACCCCAGAATACTTCATGTTTAAAAAGTGTTGTTTCAATGAGAAAACATGGAAGTTAATAGAGACCGCATGATTTTATTCGCTGTTTTTGTGTGTAGGTTCCATCGTAGGCAGTTAAAGATTAGTATTTGAAAGTACTGTATAGGAGGATACACAAATAATAAATTTGTTACATTGGGTTTTAGTTTCTTAGTATTTGGCAGAATTTTGCTTTTTACTATTGTTTTCAGTGGTCAGCTTCCTTATCCATTTTCCAGAGTTATAATTTGAATTAAAAAAAATCCATCTTTAAATGCGGTTTGATCGTTTAAAAAATCATTTGCGTTGGTTGTTGCTTGGATACATACTCTAGTTTCTTCTAGAATGATTGTATAATACATAAGGGTTCAGAAATGGACATTGCAGAACAAATTGAAATGTGTATCCACGTAATAAGTGCCGCAAAAATTTATGAAACGATCAAATCAATTTTTAACATAGAATTTTTATTTTCTACTAGCTTAATTTCCGCTGCTTCACACACGTAGATTGGATGGTCTACATTGCTTGTTTCTACTTCTAAATATAAAATGCATTCCTATTCAAGTTTTTTGATACAACTTGCCTATTGCACCACTGATGACAGAATTCAAATATTCCGAAATATAATTTTTTTTAAATTATAGCCTTAGTTCTAAACCCAAATTTTCGCATTTCGAGCATCAAATAGTCTTCGTAGCACCCTTAAAAGATTTTCCCTTATTTAATCCACGTAATTGTTGAATTTCCAAAAATATCGAAACACTTGTTTTTAAAATTCCAATCAAAAATCGAAATCCGAAGTCTTATATTTCTTGCCTCAAAATTTCCTTAATCGTTTATCCCCTATTTGACCCCCTTACGTAGACAAAAAAAAAAAAAACATACTGTGCGTGACGTCATTATGCTGAAGCCAACAGCTAAGTGACGTGACTCGGGGCAGGAAACCGTTTTCGTCATTACGAGTAATGCGAAATATAGCTGAGAGATGCAGTTCTCATCCTCTGTAGTGGAAATTAAGCGCAGATTTCAACAATGAAACCTCTTAGCGTATTCTAATTACATCTTTAGTAGTACAATTGGCGTTAATTCTCCGCAATTACTAGAATTAATGCGATAGTTACAGTTTTTACATGTGCCTAGATGAAACATATTGAGTCTTTTTACAAGCAACTCAACAACAGATTTTAAGCGAAAGATTGTTTTCGTTGTACTGTGAGTCTTTAGGTTTGTATTTGAAACAGGAGTAGAAGATCAAATATCAGTTTGAAAGGAGCATCAACTTCCTTAAGATTCCTTAACAATACATGTGAAATATTTCATTGTGCTCTAATAAGAAATGAAATCTTCTTGCATCCATAACGTCCGATTTTAACAAAATACAGCCGTTTACATTTTGAGAATTTTGCCACAGACCGTGATGCCATAACGTAAAACAACCAAAGTATTGACTGTTTACATTAAGTAATAGGGTAAGAGGAAACATCATCGATGTCTTTATAGGTATAATGTATAGTGTGTATGAATATTTAGCTTATTATAAGGTTACTAAAAGCAGATTTGCACCAGAAATAACTCTCTTACTCACATTAAACTTCCTCAACAGCAGCTTGAAGTATCTTCTCATCGATAATCACATTCGTAAGTGGCAGAAAGAAAAGATTCATAGCGTAACACAAACGCCGAGGATGCGTAATTCTGTTGCTTCTAAAAATAACTGACAATACGGTACTTTTCAACTGGGCACATGTAAACACGACAATCACTTCATTGATATTAATAACACGGTGAAATTAACGTTACCGTTACTACTAGATATGTAATAGGAATCGGAAAAGTCGTTTTATTTTTAAAATCAACGCTTGATTTCACATTTAGATGAGAAAAAGTGTTGCTCATCATGACTCCCATCTGCTGAGGAGCCCGTGAGAATGGCCGTGCACTCTAAGGCACATTGTTGCGGAGTGCGCAGCTGAGGTTCGAGACCTCACTCGGACATGGATGAATGTATTGTCCTTTGAATAAGTTAGTTTAAGTACTGAATATAAGGAGAGGTGTTAAATTAAAAGTTGTGCTGTGGCCAGGATTCGAACCCGGGACCTCCAGCTTACTATGCAGACGCTTTTAATCGATCAGCTAACACACCGTTGCGGATAAGGCGGCTACAAGGACTCTCTTCATACACGTCTGCCTCCACTATTTCAATATAGCCTGGCAAATTGATAAGTATATAACAGGTAATAATCAGGCATTACTAAAGTATGTGGTGTGGAGGAGACGTTCTGAAAGACATTCCGTGTACTTGCTTTGCTATAACGTTGTGTTAGCTGAGCGGTTTAAAGCGTTTACTTACTTAGCAGTAAGTCCTGGGTTCGAATTCCGGCTAAAGCACAAATTTTAATTCAACGTCTCTCCTTATTTTCAATACCTTTGGTAAAGAGACAGTGTTTGTCTCAAGGAACTAAATTATTGTTGATATTAGTTTAAGTAGTTTGTAAGTCTAGCTACTGATGACCTTTGTGTAGCTTGGTACCATAGCTTTCTAAATTTGAACGTTTGATTTGGTTCCACAATTCGTGTCAATATGCCAGGAAAGGACGGACAAATGCAGTGTAGGCAGTGTTTTTTTAGTCGAACTATTGCATCTTCTGCTCGTTCCGCCAATGAAACATAGCCTTCCGTCCGCCTTCCCTACGTTATTTCCTGTGTATTCTTTCCAAAGAAAGATGTTCGTAATTGTAATTAATAGGTTTTTAGTTTAATTTAAGATTCAGACAGATGTAGGTTGTCGTTCTTATGTGGAGATGAAGAGGCTTGCTCAGGATAGGGTATTGTGGAGAGCTGCATCAAACCAGTCTCCGGACTGAAGACCACAACAACAACAGTTTAATTTACGGCCTGTGGATTTGAATTATTTGTAGTTTAAATAACTTTAACAGATTTATTTTAGCTCTCATATAGGTGAATTCACAGTTTTGATCGTTAAGGGTCAATTACTAATTATCGCACCGTGCAAATATCTTTCTGCAATGTGGAAGGTCGAGAAAGCACACTGCGCTGCAAAGTGTTCTTTTCGACTATGTATTCGTGTGAAAATTGACTCACCAAAGAAGGGATGGTTTTATTCGGATCCCATATGCTATCCTCTGAGGTATTTTCTTGTCGGTTCTGAGGGGCGGCCTCTGAAACGTTTTCCTCGGCCTCTCATAACAAATCCGCACGGCAAAGTAATGAAGGATATCATAGTTGTCGTGTTGCTCAGTGTAGATGGTGTGTTAGTGCAGAAATATTTCTCTTTTTTATATCTGAACATACGGTTGAAACGTAGACATGTTAGATTGAATATCGCTGAATCATATCTTTGACTCCGCGAGGGCAGTCTTTGCTTCACGTTCCCCCTCTTTTGAGCAGTAGTAGTTGTGACCTAGACTCAGACGAGTGAACAGGAAGTGTGTTATGGAAGAAGTAATGGAATTAAGTTAAAATTTGTTGGACGAGCTTAGCTCTTTGCCTTCTGTATTTTCTTATTTTGGTAAAGATGTAAGGAAAATAATTGAACTGATCTGTATTTGGAACATGATGAAGATTATCGGTATGGAGGATTATCATTTCATTATTGTACGTGTTGCGTAGTTGTGATCCATGTTCGTGGTAAAATTCAGCAAGAGTGCAATGCAGGAATTCGATTATCCCCATTGAAAGTAAGAATGGTTTTGTTTTAAAATTATAGTAGTAATGAAGACATGTAATGAACAGACTTGTAAGGTATTGTCTGACATATGTTTGTCTTATGTGACAATGGATTTCACTTAGATAAAGGATTATACATCAAACTTACTTCATATTTGTTTCGACATGATCATTCACATAAAAAAATCCTATTTAATTTTTCTTTGAAGACAACAAACATGGAATATATTTGTCTAGTAGTTAGTGAATTTGCATCCCAATTCCGCGAATTCCGTAGTTGGTGTTATCTTACAGTAGTTTGTAGAGCAGGTGCACAGGCAGCTTATCCTTGCGCAATTTTTGTCAATCAGTCATTTCTTAATCTATCTTTTATCATATTCTTCAAGTTATAAATTTGATTTATAGGTATGGTCCTCCTTGAGCAAACACATTTTTTTCAGTTTCTCCCATACATGTTTCGCTGGTGTTGCAGCATCATCAGTGGGATGTTTATTTCATACTGTTTTAATACCACATTTAGTTGTGTTTGTGGTTCTTTAACTTACAAAACGTCACTGAATTGTTGGCAGTTTGTCATTTTGTGAATTTGCGCTGCTTTCGCGTTGTGAACCAGCACTGTGTCACTTTCACGTCACTTAATGTTTATGTTATGAAAACAAGATGGTTCATAACATAAACACTGAGTGAAGTGAGAGGGACACATTGCTGGTTCAAAACGCGAATACAGCGCAAATTCACCAAAATGACAAACTGTCACCAACTGCGAACCAAATTCCCAAACATGCAAAAACACTGGAACTGTGATTGCTACTGTTTGACTCATTTTCTAGGGGATGGTATCACGTTCGCAGATTTTCTTCCCTGCATATGATTAACAAAAAATACATCATAAAGTCAAGTTTATGTAAGAAAAGGGTGGACTAACTACTATTTTTGAAAACACGTGAAAGTTCACTTTATGTTGTTTATTACACCATATTAAAACCCTGTGGCTGATTCGTCTGTACGTCGACACATTTACTTGATAAAGCTATAGCTCGTGAGCCCCCAGACAAAATGAATATTTGTCGCAAATTGTTTTCACATCATGTGCCTGTCTCAAATACCGTTTATGTTCATGCCTATTCGACGATACGTGTTACATTAACAAAATACAGTCACAGTCAATTCAACGCGATGCACACCTTGTTCCACCGGCTAAATATTCACAACACACAGTAGCTCTCGATACAACTTGGTGCAGTCTACGACGAGCAACTACACGTGGCGATTGCCACACAAAAATCTCTAGTCTCCACCTGGAGGTCCACATGCCGACTGAGTTGAGCGACGCCCGGCCAGTTACACCACTCGCTCCCGACTCCTCACTTCCTGGGCCCCGCGCGCGTGCACCAAAAGCCCAACTGCCGGGTTTTTTCCCTACGTCATCAACTTCCCCACGTGAGCTGTTCTAACCGACTTGCCAACGTACAGCGCTCAGACAATACATTTCTAAAACTTCACTAAAAATCTAAATATTTACACTACACATGAATTAAACGTCTTCTTAGGTTTTTATATTGGTATAAACATCCTTTGTACTATTTATTATAATCGTGCAATTTCTTACATCACAGGTAAGTGATTTAACTGAATATTTCAAGATAAAATACACAAGATTAAGTGAAAATAAAATAAGAAATAGTTAATATATTATTTTTATAAACAAACAGTGCCATGCTAGTTGTGTAACTGTCTTGTATTCATTGGTAATTTATTACTTTTCATATAATGAAATTATGTTTTCAGTGTCAAACATATTACGCCAGATGTGACTATATCAGCTAATGTATTGTTTATTTGTCAACAGGCTATTTTGTAGTGAGGGCCTTAAAGGTTCCTAACTGTATCGTATTACTTCAAATGCAAGTAGTATTAGAATATTTTATTTCACGCTGTGCACTGCACAGCGCCTGACAATCTTCATTGTCCCTCTCTCCCCTCACCGGAAACGAGCCTGGAAAAACCTAAGCTGGAACAAGCCACCAACGTCAGCCTGCTCGCCGCTTCCCCTCAGCTACAAGCACACATCAAATCTCAACGTTGAGAATTTCTGCCTATGGCCTAACTATAAATGTTGTCACCCATGTGCGTACATACATTTCTACCATAATTATTAAGATTAAAATTGTGTAACATTTGGTGCATTGGCATGGTCAATGTTTGCAGTGAACTTCATACTGTTTAATTACAAATGCTATTAATTACCAATATTTCTAATGGGCGGTAATCTCACACATGTATATGCAGGATGTTACATAAAGAAAAAACATGGGCAACACACTAAGAAAATACCATCTTAGCCAGAAATTCTTAGGGCGAGTAATCATCAGTAGCCCACATATAGTGAAATAGCACGGACAATGACATAAATCGCAAACCTAAAGTTTGAGGCTACAAACAAAATTATTGGGTAAATCTGGAGCATACTATTACATTGACAAATTATTAAATTATTATAATCTAAAAAAAAAAAAAAAAAAAAAAAAAAAAAAAAAAAAAAAAAAAAAAAAAAAAAAAAAAAAAGGCGTTCATCAAAAACAGGGTATGTATAGGACAAACATGGGCTATCATAGACAACATAAAAAACACATAAGATAAATTCGTAAGGCAAATAAAAGAAAAACCAATAATACGTAACATATGAGCAATAAAGTACTGTGTAATGCTAATAGATGCTACAAATGGAATGGATTAGGCAGAAATCCCATGTGGACTATCATGTAAGCAACAGTAAAGAAAACGGAAAGAGTGCGCTACTGGGAGAAAATGGAAAGGAGAGGAGAAAGATAGAGAGAAAGAGAGAGAGAACAATTTAATAACTACTGTTCAGTTTGTCTGGCACCCTAGCACTGTGCAACCGAGGCGTACTATTATCACTACTATCATTCATAATTTTGTATTAGAAACTTTCACGGTACATTTTATACTAATTTGTCGTTTGTTGCGTTCCGCAATATGGTGATGCAATTTTAATTGTCAGATCTGCCTGTGTCCCTTTCTCCTCAGTGCAGACAGTTTTTAGAAGAATTTCTATTGAAGTGCCTTAGTCAATGGTCTGCAGTTTCTTTATTTGTCTGAGCTGGGAGGTTCAATAGGAGCCCGTTGTTTTCCACGGCTCCTCATTTGTCAGTGTGATGGCGTGTAGAGATGGGAGTGCCTGGAAGCCCAGATAGCGCAGGGCTGGCTGATATCTCCCGGCCAGGGCGCTCGCTTTCCCCTGCCGCAGGGCCTGGCCACCACACAGCACCGCCATTAATATCCAGCCAAGTCTCCCAAAGTCCGCTCAAGAGGACGCTCCCAACTTCCTCCACTTTCGCTACCCCCACTGCTACTTTTGCAGGAATCGATGGAGCCACACTCAAGATTTAGGACGACTTCACCATCGTAGATTTTCTACTTCGCTGGAACGAAAAATTTTTCACTAACTTCTGCAAATAAATGGTCATATCTCTGAGACTCATTCGTCGTCTGTCTGGTTAGATTGCCGGTAATATCCACTTCGTTCAGTTCAATACTGGTTGGTCCATATAAGGAGCATCTCATGATGAAACCCTTAGTAATGGATTTGAGGTGAAAACTAACTCCTATGAATGATTAACTCCTTTTTATCTTTATGTTGAAATCCTTTATTGCTCCATGTTTGCTTTACTAATATTTAAGTTAGTTGCTTTTGGACGACGGTCTGCCATAAGCAAAATACTGTTGTTGTTTTTTTCTTTTTCTTTTCTATGCCCATGCATGTTTCACTATAGTTGAAGCATCTTCAGTGGTATTTTTTATTGCTTTAAAGTAAACAACAGAAAATATTTTTAGTTTTTACAGTTATTACAAGATTATCATGTTAATTATAAATATGTACAAGAACTTCCTAGAAGTATAAAATACCTTGTTTTTCCTATTGGATTTGTTGGGTTTCTTACATCTCTGCTTAATTTCATATGAATGCCATCTCTCTCTCTCTCTCTTTTTCTCTCTCTCTCTCCCCCCCCCCCCTCTCTCTCTGTGTGTGTGTGTGTGTGTGTATGTGTATGTATGCACGTGTTTATTGTTTGCTAATGAAATATTTTCCACTTAAATTTGTTGATGTCTTCATCGGTGGACTATAGAAGCTAATAGCTATCTACTTCATGCGCCATCTTGTTTTCAACAGTTAATAAACAGTAACAGTGAACACTAAAGTTCTCCTACTCCGTTTCTGTAGTCCACTAATAAATACATCAACAAATGTAAGTTCAACATATTTCATTAGCAACAATCAACAACACACACATATGACATTCACATAAAATTAAGTAGTAGACCTAACGTTAAAACAATAAATACAAGAAAGCAGATCAAATATTTCAACAACAAATAGTTTTGTATATAAGCTCCTGGGATGATGTAAGAAAACTAACAAATCCAACATGTAAAACAAGGTATATATATTTATACGAAATTCTTGTACATATTTATAATTAACAGGATGAACTTCTCAATATATTCCGGCCTGACTTTTTTTTTTTTTTTTTTTTTTAAATCTAAGGGATTTAACTATGTTGGTAATCAGTCTCTAGGCTTACAAACCACTTTCTTTAACGTATCCTAAGATCAACAAATACACCCATTCCCAAGGGAGGACTCGAACCTCCGACGGCGAGCAGCGTCGCGTTCAGAAGTTTTGGCTATTGAAAAGGAAGGAAGATTCGGGTGTAGCACCAAGTCGACAGTGTGGACTTTGGAGACAGAGGTCATGCTCGGAGTTTTACGTACCAATGCGGTAGGAAATTGGCAGTGCCCTTTCGAAGGAACCATCCCGTCATTTGTCTGGAATGATTTAGGATAATCACTTTAATTGTGGGGATATGGTGAACAGTTCTAATATTTCCTTCACACTTACATAACTTTTGCCACATACTGTTTTCTTCATTGACTGGAAATACAGAGTCTGATTAAGATATATTTTTGCATCCCCACTGCGAAAATGGACAAAAAATTGAATTAGCTTGAAACTAATTCATATTTATTAAGCAAGTTACCGCCAGAATGAAGGTTTTTAAATGTGAATAATGCACCACCTACACTATTATTTTGTTCGTCTCAGTGCTGTAGGGGACGGTCCTGACACCACTCACACGATTATAATTTACTAGGTTCGTTATCTAAATAATTTTTAAGAAATCAGACTCGATGGGTAAAGTACGTGCGATTAATAATGGTTTCTATACGCAAATGAGTATTGAGATTAATTCACACGTTTGCATATTGTAGTCTTTTACAAAGGCGGATACAAATGGAAACAGAAATAAATTATAATTATTTTTATTAGTGCAGTAAGATGAGGCATGATGCACAAGTCTGCAAAGCTTGCTTAATAACCCAATAATAACAATATTGAAAATGTTACAACTGAAAGTATAAAAGCACACTATTAATCTTCACACAAAACTACAATTCGTTATCCGACATGGTCATTATGGAAACAAGCAAAAGATCCACTTCAGCACCAAGGCTCAATATCAATAACAGCAAAGTAGATTATGTAACCTTCAGCTGTAAAATTTTAGGTTTTTGTTTCGATGTTTCATTACACTCACTTGCAAGTCATGCGAACTACGATTTACCGGGTGAAATTCAGCAACTCGACGTGGCAGGACTAAAAATGTCGTTTTAAGTACCCTTGAGGAACGCTGAGTCATGCTTCCTCTATAGTTGTCCATAACTGTGAAAGTGTTCCCGTACGATATTAGAGAATGGAGTAGTAGAGAAATATGCGGTTAAAAAAAAAAAAAAAAAAAAAAAAAAAAAAAAAAAAAAAAAATATATATATATATATATATATATATATATATATATATATATTCAGATGTCTGTAAATCTATCGGACCAAACTGCGTGGTCATCAGTCCGTAGCTTACAAACAACTTCAACCTAGGTAAACTAACCTACGGACAAACACACACACCCATGCCCCAGGGAGGACTCGAACCTCCACGGCGAGCAACCGCGCGCTCCGCAGCGAGACGCTTTAGACCGCTCGGCTACTCCACCGCGGCAAATATGCGGTTCGATGAACCCTCTGCCATGCACTGCAATGTGAGTTGCAGAGTATTTATGCAGATGTAGATGTCTGTGTGCAGGATTTTGTGTATCAACTGACTTCTTGATTATGTCCCATAAATATTCGATGGGATCCACAATCTGATTATTCACATCAGCTTTTTTTCAGAATATTCTTCAAATCAATCACGAAGCCTGGTGACATGGCACATTTTCATTCATAAGAATTCCATCGTTATTTGGGAACAATAACTCTGTTAACGGCTGCACTTGGTCTACAAGTAGCTAAATATAACGACTTCCAGTTAGTGATCAAAGTACCTAGTCCTTTGCAGGTTGAAGCAACTTCTACGTATCCACCAATAGATTGTATAGTAACTTGCTGAAAACTTTGGTTACATGGCTTGGTGGGCATCTACATTATCTACATAAATACACCGTAAATCTCATTGAAGTGTATGTCAGAGGATTCATCGAACCGCTCTTATGATTATTTATTTACCGCTCCATTCTCTAATAGCACGCGGGTAAATGGAACACCAAAATCTTTCCGTTTCCAATCTGATTTCTCTTATTTTATTACGATGGTCATGTGTCTACACATTTGGAAGAGAAAGTGAGTGAAGGAAATTTTGGAAATAAATCTCGCCGAAACGAATAACGCCTTTTAATGATTCCCACCCCAACTCGTGTATGTGACTCTTTCCCCTATATCACGATAATACAAAACGAGCTACCATTCTCTGAACTTTCTCTAAATCGTCCGTCAGTCCCACATGGTCGAGATACCACAATGAGCCGTTGGTTCACCTCCTCTACAACATTTTATATGTGTTCTTTCCAATTTAAGTTGTTCATAATTATAATTCCTTCGGTTAAATTGTACGACGCTTCTCGCCGGGCTCCAGTGGTTATGTTGACACCAATGGTTTATGGCGGCAACTCAGATGACCAATAATTTTTTTGTATTGAAAAATTCAATTAAAACTAATATTTTCCTGAACTGACAAGGATACATACAAGAACCTGTCAATCATAGAGCAGGTACAGTACTAATTTTGCTGCGAGTGATATGAGCAGCAATAACACTCTGTAGCTCGTGAAAAATATTAACGCACTTCTACACTTCATTTTTCATCTGTTGCCAACATTATCACTGAAGCCCGGCGAGAAGCGTCGTAAACTTTTACCATTCCTTGTATTTAACTGAATTTACGGCCTATAGATTTAACTAATTTATTGTGTACATGAAATTTATTGGATTTCTCTTAGTGTTCATATGGGTGACTTGACACTTAACATTGTTTATGGTCAATTGCCAATTTTCACCATGTAGATAACTTATCTAAATCATTTTACAATTCTTTTTGCCTTCTTGTGACTTTACTAACTGGTTAATGTCACCACTATCCGCGAACAGTCTAAGAGAAGTGCTCATATTGTCACCTAAGTTGTTTATAAAGAAAAGGAACTGTAGAGGCCCTATAACCTTTCCAATGTCAGGTATCACTTACGTGATTACATGCCGTCTATCACAACGTACTGTCTCCTTTCTGACAGTAAATCACGTAAGAAAGACCGTAAATTTACACTTAAGAACTGCAAGATTACATATATTGCAAACGGCCTCATATGAGTGGGTGGGTTCCGACTTTAAGTAGGCATAAATAAATTCATTCCAACCCCGCTAAAATAACCACTGTTAAAATAACTTTATGTTAAGAAGAATCATCTATATTTTTTTATTATGGAACTTAACTACGTGATCATCAGTCCCTAAACTACTTATGAACTATCTTATACTAAAGACGGCACAAACATCCATGCCAGAGGGAGGATTCTACGGGGAACGACCTCTCTTCCTTTCCCTGAGGCCGCGGCGGAGCCGCCGAGCGCATTAAGGCGCTATGCTACGATGCGCGAGGCCGTTCACCGTCGGGGGTTCGAATCACCCCTCGGGCATTAATATTTATGTCGTATTTAGTTTAAACTAGTTCATAAGTAGTTTGTAAGTTTACCGACTGATGACCCCGCAGTTAAGTCCCATAAGCTTTACATACATTTGAACATTCTTCCCCCGGGAAAGCTAAATGTTCAAGTCAAATGTTAAAATGTTTGTATAGCTTATGGGACTTAACTACGAGGTCATCAGTCCCTAAACTTACAAACTACTTATGAACTAACTAATACTAAGGACGACACAAATATCCATGCCCGAGGGGGGATTCGAACCCCCGACCGTAGTGACCGTGAAGACCGTGACTGGAGCGCCTCAGTCCCCTCGGCCACCGCGGCCGGCAAGCTAAATGTCATGAGGGTGGAGCGGCCTTAGTAATGGGTGCCCATGTTGTCTAACACATGGTATATTTGTATGCCAACAAACCTAAAATATTCCTTTAATAGATAGAAACTGAAATAAAATTTCTAGGTTCAAACTCTTACACTATAATTTTGTATCAGACCCTAGACGTATAAATTTCTTCATCAAACTTTTTTTCTAGTAGGATCGTGCATTACAGTGCTAGTTTAGTAACTCCAGTAATAGCCAGAGCGGATTCAAAAAATACCTACTGATCTCCATGCTGGTCTAGAATTATTATGTAGTTAATAAATTCTTTTATATTAGTCAGAGAATCAATCAGGTGACACCAGGTGTACGAGTTTCACCAGTGTTCAGCGAGCAGTGGCAATTATTAAACGCAACAGTTGCCGCTGTTTACTGGGGCAGAATAACGACACAATTAATTAACACCTCATTATTCAATTTCAACTGGGATTTAATTACATTTCTATTATTATGTTAAGCCGAACTAATCAGCTGCAGATTGAACGTTAACCTACTGCTATGTAGCTGTATGAGAGGAGGTCTGCCAGGTGCGTAACCGAGTTAAAAGCCATTGCCAAGTGTCACACTCACTACATTCGTTCAATACAAAAAATGTGTGAAACCTACAGTTATTACTGAGGTACGTGGATGAAATATTTTTGTGAAAACCGTAGTCGCAGCTGCCATTTGTTTCCACAATATCATTTACGCGTGTTTTCAGCATCCTATAGCTATGTCTTTTTTTCTGTCATATTTCACTGCAAATGACGTCGACGACGATAGTACGTAGTGTGATTTCAAAACCGTGAGCCATTGGATGACTTCGTTTTATATGTGACAAATACAAATTTATAGCTTTTGCAATGACGAACCTTAAGACAGCATGGCGCTCTGATGTAGTCAACGCCATTTACATCCTACAAACAAGATTTATTTCTTTACAAAGCGATTTTTTATCTACTCTCATTATCAGACCGTGGCTGCCTGAAGCCCCCATAAAAGTAATTGTGCAACAAGCAAATTTTTAAATTTCATGTTACGTGACAAATCTATACCTTCCGAAAGGTTCCTACATCCAAGTTACATCATTTGAAATTATATGGTTATTTAATGGAAAATGAGCTCTGCAGCAGAAACATCGGGTGGAAGATATCGAAAGTGATCTCATAGAAATCTCTATTCTCCAACGGCCGTTGTCACTGTCAATAAAATTCTTCTGGGTATGAGACCGCGTCGTCATTTTTATAAAATATGCCGACGTTTCGGACACTTGCAGATGCCCTTCACCAGGGTCTGTGTCTGACTGCCGAATGTGAGGTAGCTTGTGCCTTATATAATTGGGCTTTTTGGTTGTTGTTTTAGGACGCAAAACTACTTAGGTCATTAGCGCCCAACATTGCCCATAGTAAAAAATCGAACCGGGGTTAGAACTTAAGTGGATTTCTCCATATTTGCACGATGTATAAAAAGAAAAACTCAGTCACCAGAATGCGGATCATCAGCTAAAATATCAGACATTTCAAATGGTAAACATAGATAATGACGAGGACGATTAAACAACGGACATTGCACTAAAAGGTGGTACACAGTAAAAGGTTCATCACAGTGCTCACATAAGAGAGCAGGATCACCACGAAGTAAATACTGGTGGCTATAACGGCAGTGGCCATTACGAAGCCGGACCAGAACAATCTCCTCTCGGCGAGAGGGTCGAGATGACATTGACCAAAGATCAGGCACATGTTTAACGGCTCGCAATTTGTTCACTGGCAGGGACGACCAATGTAAAAACCAACGTGAAATGATACGCCGGGAGACGCCAGCACGAAGGTCATCAGAGGTAGTAGAAAAGATAGACAGCCGAGGGAGGAGAACTGCCTCCTTGGCAGTCGTATCCGCAGACTCATTCCCCAACACTCCCACGTGGCCAGTGACCCATAGAAAGGTCACAGTAGTTCCGTTCGCTGAAAGAGAGGTAAGACAATTGCGGATGCTTTGTACCAGGGGATGGACAGGATATAGCATGCGGAGGCTCAAAAGAGCACTCAGAGAGTCCGGGAAAATGACACTCTTATTGAGCGAATTTCGCCGGACGTATTGAGTGGCTTGATATAATCCATACAGCTCAGCTGTGAAATTGAAACTCCACTCAGGGACACGATATTTAAACGAGGTGTTACCAAGCACATAGGCACACCCAACACCCTGGTCTGCCCTTGAGCCATCAGTGCAGGTGAACAAATTGTCATCAAATTTGAACCGGAGTGCGAGAAATTCTCTCCGGTAAACGAAACTAGGTGTGGAGTCCTTTGCGAGAGAATGAAGGTCCAAGTTAACACGGACTTCGGGGCTTAGCCACGGTGGAGAGGTGCTCTCCCCAGTCGAGAAAGTAGCAGGCATTGTAACGCCGAGCTGGCCAAGTAACGAACGACTGCGAACTCCCGGTGGTTGCAGAGCAGACGGGCGCTCGGCAAATAGACCGTCAAGTGAGTCATTAAAATAACAGCATACGTTGGATGTCCTCATATAATTGTGCTAACAGCGGTTTGAGGAAGAGAAAAAGGGATGTGGATGAGCCACACAGATTCATATGTCATGGATTCGACCCATTTCGTGACACTTTTAAAAGATAAGTGTGTATCAGCTACGAATCTGATAGTTATCTCTGATGTAACGTCGTTATTCATTACGTACCAGTGTCAGACACAATGAACATCTTAGAAGAATAGAAGAACGCTTTGCACTTGACACCTACGACCTAGTGCGCCACTGCCTGACAACCACCTACTTCAAGTGGAAAGGAGAAATCTACGAACAAACAGACTCTGTAGCAATGGGCCCTGATTTTCGCCGATTGCAACCGATATATTCATGCAAGCATTTGAAGAAACGTCTCTCCATTCAGCACCATTACGCCCAGTATGCTGGCTGCGATACGTTGATCATCTAGCCATATGGGGAAAAAGGGCAACAGAATTCCACAAACATCTCAATCGGCAGCAGAACGAAGTACAGTTCACAATAGAGGCAGAAAAGAATGGGTTGCTGCCTTTCCTCGACGTCGAAGTTTTCCGAAAGTCTGACGGTAATCTCGACCACAGAGTGTACAGCAAAGCCACCACCACGGGCAGGAGCCTCCACGCTTCCTCCCACCATCACCCCATTCATAGGAAAGACGCCCTTCACACTCTAACAGGGAGGGCCCACAGGATCAGAGAAGCCGATCACCTACGAGAGGAACTACGACACCTCAGATTCACCTTTGCGGCCAGTGGCTACGGAAAGGGTGGGATAACAAGGCAATGTCTAGAATGAATGAAAGCAATAGAGAGGAGCAGGAGGAAGCACAAAAAGGAGCCCTACTACCTTACGTCCAAGGCGTCACTGAGAGTGTGGCAAAGATTCTTCATCGGGCGAGCATTAGGACAGTCTTTCACAGCACCAACAAGCTTAAGAATCCATAATGAAGTTTTCACTCTGCAGCGGAGTGATGATGTGGGGCTATCTGGCAGCTTAAGGCAATGTGCCTGAGCTGGGACTCGAGGCTGGGACCTTTGCCTTTCCCACGGGAGGGGGAGGGGGTGCTCGTGGCGGCGGGATTGTTGTTGTGGAGACCACAGATCAAAGATAACAGACTGCGCGTGTCCCTATCTCTGCGGTGTTGTGGTTTGAAATCAACATCTATAATTGTCCCGAGTCACGTGACTGAATTTTCATCATTATGAGCAACAGTTTTTCTTATTTAATCAAGCTTTGATTTTAACAATAAAACGACTTCTCGTATTCCTATTACACACCTAGTAGTGATGATAACGTAATTTCATCTTGTTATTAATATCAATGTAGTGATTTTCATGTTTACATGTGCCCAGGTGAAAAGCGTGTTGTCAGTTATTTTTGAAACAACCAAATTACATATCATCGGTGTTTGTGTTACGCTATGAATCTTTTAATTTATGAAAGTTATGAATCTGATTATCGATTGGAAGATACTTCAAGCTGCTCCTGAGCAAGTTTATATCTCAGAAAGTAAGTCTTTTCTGGTGAAAATCTGCTTTCAATTACGTTATACAAAGCTAAACATTCATACAGACTATTTATTATACTAATAAAGTCACTTCTTGCCGAGTGTATCAATGATGTTTCCTCACTACCCTATTTCTTAATGTAAACAGGCAGTAATTTGGTTGTTTTAAGTTTTGGCATCTCGGTCTGCGGCAAAAGTCTTAAAATATAAACGGTTGTTAAAATCGGACATTATGGATGCAAATAGATTTCATTTCTTATAAAAGCACAACGAAACATTTAACACGTATTGTTGAGGAATCTTACGGAAGCTGATGTTCCTTTCATACTGATATTTGATCTATCCTGTGTAAATTACTAACTAAAAGACTCACTGTACTACGGCAACAATCTTTCACGTAAGAAAATTTGTTCTGTTGCTTGTAAAAAGACTGTCAAAACATTTCATACAGTCACGTAAAACTGTAGCTATCGCATTAATTTTTACATCTGCGGAGAACTAACGCCAATTGTACTACTAAAGACGTAATAAGAATACGCTACGACGTTTTATTGTTCAATTAACGCTTAATTTTCACTACAAAGGATAAGAACTGCAAATGTCTGCTATATTTCGCATTACTTGTAATGATGAAAACGGTTTCCTGTCCCGAGTCACGTGACTTAGATGTTGGTTTCAGTACAATGACGTCACACTCAGTCTGTGTTATCTTTGGTCTATGGTGGGGACGGACTGTGAATCGTGTCGGGATAGCTAGGTGGTGGGGCGCTTGTCCGCGAGGGGCGTGGGTCTTGGGTTCGAGTCCCCATTCCGACAAGCAATTTTAACTTGCCAGGAAGTTTCAAGCTTCGATGCCGTGGAGCACCGTGAGTCGTGTCGGAGTGGCTCGGTGGTGGGGCGCTTGCCCACGGGGAGCGGGCATTCGGGCTCGAGTCCCGGTTCGGGCACACAATTGTAGCCCGCCAGTGCGTTGTTAGGGCGCTATAGAGCGAACAAAGGACGTAGTTGACAAACTGAATAATGCCGACATGGCTGAAATCAGCTGCGAGTGTGGACTGGTGTGTATAGGAGAGACCGGACGGGCGAGCAACCAGTACGAGGCTTTCTGAACATCAAAGGTGTATAAGGCTTGGACAGCACACGTCAGCGGCTTGAGAGCACCACAATCAGTGCGGAAAACGGTCATCTTTCCGTGAGGCCCGCGTGCTGGCGAAACAAACACTCATTGATGAGGAAGATTACAGAAGCCATAGAAATAGCCAAGTGCTCCGCCAAATATCAACAGGGAGGATGGATACAGACTTCTGGCGTCTGCACTGCCTGCTCCAGGCGACAAGTAAACAGCGGCACGCCACAACTGCTGCCAGCTCCTTCATGTCTGTCCCGCCAATTTTCATCAATAAGAGGGAATAATGCAACCTCAAAACACATGAAAATCTTGTCATGAAATCACCAAACGCTGGCGCCCTTTTCCACCAATGACGTGTAATAACATAAACACCAATAAAGAAAGACTAAAATCCCTCTTCCGCTTCCTCAAACCGCTGTTATATAAGTCACAAGCTATCTCAGTCAGACGTCAGGCACAGACCCTGATGAAGGCGCATGAAACAGTGGCCGAAACGTCAGTAGATTTTATAAAAATGACGACGCGATCTCATACCCAGAAGAATTTTATTGACAATGGCAAGCACGCAGTTCACCAATAATTCGATAGATTTTTATTTTATTTTATTATTATTATTATTTTTTTTTTCAAACTGCAAGTGACCTACTTAGGATTAGCATAGAGTGCTGAACTCAGTATTTCGTTCTGGTCTGCAAGTGATGTACGCAATGTTGACGCGGCCTGCCTTGGCCATTGTGGGATACCTATCCGGCATGCTGTGTGATTTTCACTTCCTATCAATCTCATTTTTTTTATCTTATGTATTCCCTTTTTCTGCTTCCTTTGATTTATTTTTATATTTTGTCCTTTCACTTAAGAGGGTTGTGGCAAAACGATCAAGAAGGAGGAATTAACTAGTTACTTAGAAAAGTAATGTATTCCTATAGCAAAATAGAAAAATATATATATGTAGTTTTATTTTCTATTAGTAATTCTCAATAATGGTTTGTGATATGAAAAGTATGATATGTAGTTTCTTATTCCAAATTGTCGACATGTCGCCAGAAAATTGCGACAACTCACGTCTTGTTTCTGATCATCGAGACTGAGGAATCATTCTTTCAGTTCAAGAGTGAATAATTCGTACATCAAGTCGATAAACTGTGCTCCAAAACTATTCTGAGAGGGTAACCCAGTCGTTTGTTTTTGGGATGACGTCCGGTAAACACATGAGACGTTTCTGTCAATGTCAGCAAGAGGAGAAAGAGCTCCAAGAAAATGTACAGTTCCTGGTTAACAACCCGTTTACGTCAATTAGAAATGAGAAAATTCTGCTTGCCCATAAAACAATAAATCAGAGACATAAAATGAATGAAGTGAGTGAAAAGAACACATTGAACTTACACGTAACATTTCGACACTACACATTTCCTTCTCTAAGGTAAATAAGTAAATAATAAGTGTTTGTTGTCTACTGTGACAAATAGACCACATCGGAATTTTAGTAGCATTGCTGAAAATATTTCTATTACGTTACTGAGAAAGTTTCATAATGTATTACAATCACTAAAAAGAGAAAGCATAATAGTATACAGGATAAAAGTTCAGTTATGCTCTTGAAGGCATACAGAGCTGATTTTGGCAGGAACAATTGAATACAATTTGAAAACCCTAACACATAGTATCAGGGGAATAAACCTTTTTTGTTGACTACGAAATCAGTAAATAACTAATGCTATTCCTTCTTTAAGGTTGACAACCTTTTGTTAATAAACTAATCATCCTTGTAAAGCAAACATTTCATTGCCAATATTACCACACTACGTCGCCACGGCCGTAAGAAAATTTTATCCAATACTCTATCTGTGTTACTTATGTTATAGTCGCTTATAGATATGCGTCAGTATTGACATTCACTTATTGTGATAAAACACCAGGTACCGTTCTTTCAAACTGCATACTGCAATTTATAACGCCAAAACTTCGAAATACCGCAAATAGCATACTACGGTTGTTGCCAACATCAGCACAGTATGTTGCCACCACCGTAAGTAAAGTTTGACCCGGTATATTCACATTATTCTTTGTTTTAGTGTTTGTAATACATTCTGGGACTTTCTCAATAACGTAATAGAAGTATCTTCAGCAATTTGTCCAATGTGAGTACAAAACTACCTGATGTGGCGTATTTGTCAATATACTATGAGACACACATATAGTAGTCTAAATACTGTATGATCTAGAATGTTTTACTGTGATATGACATTTTGGAGCCGCTATTTCCTTACAGGCAGAATTTCTGTCAAGAAGCAGTACTTTCAAAACAGCTAAACAAAAACTTACATTAGAATATCGGTCACAATTTTTACTATTAAATATTGATTCAGGTCAGGCCATGATCAGTACATCTACTACCCCCAGGTGGCATCTGCCGTCAAAGAATAAAAATCGACATCGTCCTTCCTGCCTTACTAATAGTTTCCCTGCAGTATGTATATAAACAATTATATGCAATAATTAATGTGACAATTCGGATGTCCACGATGCTCGATCCCTTTACGGGAATCTAATAATCACGGCTGAGAGTAAACGAGAGTAATGGACAAGGGACACGACGATAGTAATATAGTGTATAAGTTAATAATTTATGTCTTGCAGAGAGTTTTTCAGGGTACTGTTGGAGCTGCGTTGTCTATCGTTTACCAGGTGGCATAGTGGATAGAGCATCGCTCTAGTAAGCAGAAAAGGTATACTAGCGGCAATACACAAGCAATACCTTCACTACCCAATAGAAATAGTGATGCTACCAATGACACTTCTGCTAAAGCAGAATTGCTAAACAAAACTCTTCAAACTTCCTTCGCCAAAGAAGACGAAAGAAATACTCCAGAGATAGTATCAAGAAGAGCTGCCAGCAGGCGTATTTAAAGCTAGATATGCCTGGAATATTAAAACCACTTAAATCACTTAACAGAAGTAAGTATCCGGGTCCCTATTGTATACCAATTAGGTTTCTTTCAGAATATGCTGATGCAACATCCCCATACCTAGTTATCATATACAACCGCTCGCTCAGTGAACGTTCCGTACCCAAAGACTGGAAAGTTGGACAGATTACACCAATATTCAAAAAAGACAATAGGAGTGACCCGCAAAATTACAGGCCTATATCATTGACGTCGGTTTGCTGCAGGATTTTAGAACATATACTTTCCTGAAATATTATGAACTACCTCGAATAGAACGACCTATTGGCGCATGGTCAACACGGATTCAGAAACTATCATTCTTGTGACACACAGCTAGCCCTTTACACACATGATGTGATGAGTACTATCGACAAGGAAGGTCAAATAGATTCCGTTTTTCTAGCCTTCCGGTAGGCTTTTGAGAGTGTACCTACTAATCGAATTTGGTGCTTATGGAATATAGGTAGAGTTGTGCGACTGGATTGGTGATTTCCTGTCAGAAATTGTAATTGACCGTAAATCATCGAGCAGAACAGAAGTGATACCTGGCGTTCTCCAGGAAAGTGACCAGTTTGCTTAGACTGTTCACGGGTTATGCTGTCGTCTATCGCTTGGTAAAGTCACCAGAAGATCAAAAGAAACTGCAAAATGATGTAGATAAGATATATGCATAGTGCAAACATTGGCAAGTGACTGAATAATGATAAATGTGAAACCATCCATGTGAACACTAAAAGATATCCGCGAAATCTCATTTAACGATAAATTAGTCAAATCTACAGGCCTTAAATTCAACTAAATACCTAGAAATTAGAACTACTTATATTGGAGAGAACACACAGAAAATCCTGTAGGGAAGGCGATCCAGAGGTTACGTTTCTTTGGAAGAACACTTAGAAGATGCAACAGAGCTATTAAAATAACTGCCTAAACAACACTTGGGCGTCCAATTTTGGAGTATTGCCGGCCATTGTGATATCCCCACCAAGTGCGACTGACGGACGATTTAGAGGAAGTTCAGAGAAGGGAAGCTCGTTTGGTATTATCGCGATATAGGGATGAGAGTGTCATGGAAATTTCTCTCGAGTTGGGGTGGAAATCAAATAGAGGCGATACTCATTGTGAAATTTCTTTCACAAACATTATCTTCCGAATGAGGAAATATTTTGTTAGCACCCACCTACATAGGAAGACATGATCATCGCAATAAAATAAAAGAAATCATATCGAAAACGGAAAGATTTTGGTATTCCCTTTTCCTGCGCGCAATCACATGAGGTGATAAGTGCTATCGACAAGGGATCTCAAATCGATTCCATATTTCTGGATTTCCGGAAGGCTTTTGACACTGTACCCCACAAGTGGCTTCTAATGAAATTGCGTGCTTATAGAATATCTCCCCAATTATTCGATTGGATTCACGATTTCCTATCAGAAAAGACACAGTTCGTTGTAATTGACGGTAAGTTATGGAGTAAAACAGAAGTGATATATGGCGTTCCCCAGGGAAGCGTTATAGGTCCCCTACTCTTCCTTGTGTTTATCAACGATTTAGGAGACAATCTAAATAGCTCCCTTAGACTGTTCGCGTATGATGCTGTCGTTCCTCGGTTAGTGAAGTCAACAGAGAATCAAAAGCAACTGCAAAGTGATTTAGACAAAATTTCTACATGGTGCGACAATTGGCAATTGACATTAAATAAAGAAACGTGTGAAGTAATACACATGACCATTGAAAGAAATCCGCTGAACTTCAGTTGCGCGAAAAATCAGTCAAACCTTAAGGTCGTAAATTCTGCCAAATACCTAGGAGTTACAATTACGAACAACTTAGACTGCAGAGAACACATAGAAAATATTGTGGGGAAGGCGAACCAGAAATTACGTTTCATTGGCAGAACGTTTCGAAGATGCACCAGTTCCACCAAAGAGACTGGCTACATCACACTTGTGCGTCCTCTCTTGGAGTACTGTTGCCCATTGTGGGACCCTCACCAGGTGGGGCTGACGGAAGATATTGAGATGGTTCAGCTCGTTTTGTTTTATCACGTTACTGGGGGGAAAGCTTCACGGAAATTTTGCGCGAATTGGGGTGGAAATCATTAAAAGAAAAACGTTATTAATTGCGGCGTGATGTGTTTGCGAAGTTTCAATCACCGACTTTTACTTCTGAATGTGAAAATATTTTGCTAACACCCACCTACTTAGGGAGACATGACCATCCCAATAAAATAAATCAGATAGAAAACGGAACGATTTAGGTGTTATTTCTTCCCGCGCGCTAGAAGAGAATGGAACGTTAGAGAAATCATAACAGCATGACGATGTAGAAGACCGGATTAGATGCGTGATCTGGGCACCACTTTTCATCTGTCTCATTGAATTTAGCTCAAAGTCCACAATAAGCGGTTCAAACAAGTGTAATATACTTGATAATGGAGACACCGAAACAGAATCAGATAAAAAGAAAAAGAGGCGCTGTACAAATTTGTATTTACACCAGTAAGACAGCGACAGTGTCCACACTTATAAACGTCTCAAATGTTCAAATGTTTGTAGAACTTATGGGACTTAACTACAGGGTCATCAGTCCCTAAGCTTACAAACTACTTATGAACTAGCTAAGACTAAGGACGGCACAAATATCCATGCCCGAGGGGGGATTCGAACCCCCGACCGTAGTGGCCGTGCAGACCGTGACTGGAGCGCCTCAGTCTCCTCGGCCATATAAACGTCTCATGGATAAGAAGTTATAATGTAAGTAAATGTAGAACGTTAGGCGTATCTCACTGACGTAAATTTATCGTTGAATACATTGTGCACTCGAGTATGATTTTTAAAAGACTGAACAAGAACAACATAAGCTTCACAGATTAAGAACTGTTGAGGCACGATATTCAGAAAGTTGACGATAACAAAGTCACAGTTTTTGCTTTTCATGCGCCTTCGATTCTTTTTCTGTTAATTCCATTTAATTCATGTTGCTTGGTTTTACAAATCTTTTTATTTCATTAACGAGTTTGAGAATTATGTTCCGTTACTTGAACCGTGAGAAAAGATATAATTTGTTTGTTTGTAAACCTATTGCATCAAACTGCTAGGGTTATCAGTCCATAGACTTACAAACTAATTAAGCTAACTTACATATTAGTTATCGAAGAAACTTCACCAGAACTAATGCGAAATAAAACGTCGATATTTACGGTTTTCTTGACATCTACATCTACATAGATACTCTGCAAGTCACACTGAAATGCGTAGCAGAGGGTTCATCGAACCGCTTTGATGATATTCATATACAGTTCCAATCTCTAATAGCTAGCGCAAAAAAGGAACACTTAAATCTTTGTGTTTTCGATCTAAATTCTCTTATTTTATTATGACGATCATGTTTCCTCGTGTAAGTGGTTGCCAATAAAATATGTTCGCATTAGGAAGAGAAAGTTGGTGACAGGATTTTCGCAGTTACATTTCTCCGGAACGAATAACGCCTTTCTTTTAATGATTTGAACCCCAACTAGAGCATCATTTCCGTGGCACTCTCTCCCCTATATCGCGACAGTACAAAACGAGCTGCCCTTCTATGTAAGTTTTCTACATCGTCTGTCAGTCCCACCTGGTATGGATTCGACAATGCGCATCAATACTCCAAAATAGGACGCACAGCTGTAGTGTAGGCAGTTTCTTTAATAGAACTGCATCTTCGAAGTGTTCTGCTAATGAAACGTAGCCTTTGTTTCGCCTTCCATACAATATTTTGTATGTGTTCTTTCCAATTTAAGTTTTTTATTACTGCTATTTCTAGGTATTTAGTTGAATTGACAGGCTGTACATCTAACTGATTTATCGTGTAAATGAAGTTTAACGGATCTTTTTAGTGGTCATATGGATGACTTCACCCTTATCATTATAAACGACCATATGCTAATTTTTGCACCATGCACATGTCTTATCCAAATCATTTTGAAGCTGCTTTCGATATTCTGGTGGCTTTACTAACCGATAAATGACAGCATCATGCGCGAACAGTCTAAGAGAGCTTTTCAGATTGTCTCCTAAATCGTTTATAAAAATAAGGACAGTACGGACCCTATAACACTTTCCTGAGAACTGCCAGTATCACTTCTATGTTGACGTGTTTTATCACTCAGCTGAGAAATTTGAAGAAAATAATAATGAATTGCCTTTGATTCCCTCCATATTTCTGAACACCGAAATGTGATTTTAACAACATGTATGTAGTCGACGCATTACTTGCTTATTGGCTTGTAGTTCCGCTTTACCGTAAAAATTACTTTCGTAATCCAGGAGGTGTAAACTTCCACTGATGTCAAATAGTAGCTAACTTGATTTAGCTGTTCGGTGATTGTTAGCCGGCCGCGGTGGCCGAGGGGACTAAGGCGCTACAGTCACGGTCTGCACGGCCACTACGGTCGGGGGTTCGAATCCCCCCTCGGGCATGGATATTTGTGCCGTCCTAGTTCGTAAGTAGTTCATAAGTAGTTTGTAAGTTTAGGGACTGATGACCTCGTAGTTAAGTCCCATAGACTAAACAAACATTTGAACATTTCGGTGATTGTCATCCCTGCGTTTACACAGGTAACTACTACACAGCGATGGTAATTCAGTCAGCCTAAAAGATTGATGGTTCAAATCTATCTCCGGCCATCCAGATTTAGGTTTTCCGTGATTTCCCTAAAATCACTCCAGGCAAATGCCGGGATGGTTCCTTTCAAAGGGGACGGCTGATTTCCTCCCACATCCTTCCCCAAAAATCTGAGCTAAGCTTCGTATTTAATGACCACGCTCTCGACGGGACGTTAAACCGGAAGCTTCCTTCCTCCTTCATCCTAAAAGGCAAATGAATTGTGATCGAGCAAGTTACGTGAGCTCCGTGTGCCTGTATGTCACTTTAGTAGAAAGTTGCAGAGATAAAATTATATGTTTGGATATCTCATGGATAAGCTATATGTACACTTTTTATTCTGCGTTAAAGCAACACCTCCGTATGATATAGATTGTATTGCGTGCTGCATTTAGTAGTGTTCGTTCACGGTGTGAAGTTGCAAGGTTTCATGTCGAAAATGTCAAGCCATGGGCACAAAACTTCGTGAAGGTATTGTTCCTCCAGTCATTCTCCACTTTTGACAGCGGTGGGTATCTTGATGGAAACTTCTGAACGCGACGCTGCTCGCCGTCGGAGGTTCGAGTCCTCCCTTGGGAATGGGTGTATTTGTTGTTCTTAGGATACGTTAAAGAAAGTGGTTTGTAAGCCTAGAGACTGATGACCAACATAGTTAAATCCCTTAGATTTAAAAAAAAAAAAAAAAAAAAAAAAAAAAAAAAAAAAAAAAAAAAAAAAAAAAAAAAAAAAAAAAACATTTAAATATTTGAACTTTTGGTTTTAGATGTCGCCTTCATATTGACCATTCAGGAACCGTTTCACTGCGAAAACTGTCTAATTGCTATTCATAGAACAACTGTCAGGCATGGATCTCTTAAGTCCAGGAAAAAGGGACGAGGTTCTTTGTGAGTCATAAACTTGGGACACTAAATGTTGTTAGCCTCCTGACATCAGGTTACTAGATATCGTTTGTTTTCTACTGTGACCGTTAGCCGTTAGTAGCATAATGCGGTAGAACCTCACCGTGGCTGTCATAAAGCACACTCAGCATCGGTAAAGCTCATGACAGTTTCTCTCCAACTGACATGGCTTCCACTACTTGCTATTCTCCTTCTCTTACGGTCATAGTTGCACATCCGTAATCTTCCATGGTGTATAATGGCTGAAGAAGACTCCTCGCAGACATTTACTCTGCTGTGACAATTTAGCGAGCTTTTCCGTGGCTGTCAACGTTCTCAAGAGTCAGTGATCGTCGACTCTTACCATGTTCAAAATATCGAGCTAGATGATTAAAACTACACCAAGTTTGGGCCAAATGTAAAGCCGTGTGACATGAATGGTTGGAGGCCCCGAAAGGCCTTCCTTCGCGAAGTATAAGAACTGTGTACTGAAGTATATGTGTTCAAACGTTTGGAAAGCTTATGAGACTTAACCGCGGGGTCATCAGTCCCTTAACTTACAAACCACTTATGAACTAACTTATACTAAAGACAACACAAACATCCATGCCAGAGGGAGGATTCGAACCTCCGACGCGGAAGGCCGCGCGATCCGCAACGCGACGCTCAAGACCGCTCGGCTACTCTTTTGCGGCCGTATGTCTGTTAAGTGTAATCGGTGCCTGTAAGTGTAGTGTCATGCACTTGTTGGAGATGATGGGAGAAGGGAGAGGGTGAATCCCGGTGCCGGCACACAGCCCAATCCTTTCGAAAAGCACCAAGGGGTGCGCCGAGCTTAACGTCCCCATCCAACGGACGGATCACCATCAACAGCGTCCCATGCCCTCACACCATGAGACACTACCGAGAGGTTTGCAATTTAAAGCAGGACATTGGCGCAAAGACTGGTGATCAAGGCCGGCCGCGGTGGCCGAGGGGACTGAGGCGCTCCAGTCACGGTCTGCACGGCCACTACGGTCGGGGGTTCGAATCCCCCCTCGAGCATGGATATTTGTGCCGTCCTCGTTCGTAAGTAGTTCATAAGTAGTTTGTAAGTTTAGGGAGTGATGACCCCGTAGTTAACAAACATTTGGTGAGCAAGGACTTTGCATTCCTACCCCTCTGCCGTAAGACAAAGGGAAAACTATCATCTGCCTCACCTATATTCAAAGAAATGAGTATGTCTTCCATAGATGGTGCTATAGCCAAGTTTTTTTTTATGTTGTATGATTTTTTAAATGACCAAGTTTTCGAATCACGTAGTAACGTTTATCTAGTACCGAAACAAATAAATAATCTCACAATAAACGTGCGAAAAATCAGTGACAAGGCCTTATTCTTCAGAGGCCGGCCGCAGTGGCCGAGCGGTCTGCGGCGCGTCAGTCACAGTCTGCACGGCCACTACGGTCGGGGGTTAGAATCCCCCTCGGGCATGAGTGTTTGTGTCGTCTTTAGCATAAGTTAGTTCATAAGTAGTTTCTACGTTTAGGGACGGATGACCCAGTAGATAAGTCCCTTTAGCTTAACAAACATTTGATAATTTTTTTATTTTTCTGGTATTCGTCACATTAATTGGTAGAGAGGAACGTACGTAATTATTGTTGTCATTAATACTCATCTGTGCATGAGTGGATTCTCTATTTGCTAATTAACGTACACAAACACCAGGTGATCCTATTCTGAATCCCAGAATTTATATTTTACCACGCAAAGTATCACAGATCTTCTGCCAAAACTTGATCAGAAATTAGAACTGCCGACGGGCGCAGCCACCGTCAACAATGATAGTATTACATTATTTGAGACTGTTACAAATCAAAATTACAATTACAATTTATGGAGTTTCGAAAAAAAAAAAATTGATATAGCCACTACAGTAAAAAGATGTGGTAAAACTTGTATAATTATCACATTCTGTTAAATAGATTTTCATATAGAAGTTAATAAATTGTATCATAAAACAATTTTATAGTAATAATTATGACATGAACAGAAACTAAATGATACTTTAATACATAGTTCAATTACAAATGCATCTTTAAAATATTTCTGAGTTACAAAAATATGCACCGAAACTAAATGATACTTTAATACATAGTTTAATTACAAAGGTATCTTTACAATATTTCTGAGTTACAAAAATTGAAAATATCTATCGCTTTTAAATCAGAAATTAATATAAAATTAAGTATTACAGTATTTCATACGTATTGATTATTTTAACGTTTTGGGCGGTAATATCACACTCTACGGAATGTCCACTGTCTCGTAGGCGTTGGTTGATTTATTAACATATATCATAATATATGTTCTACTCTAGCGACAATTGGTATCTGGTACTACAATGTCGCGGCGGTGTAGCCGCGCCTACAGGAGCGCCGTGTTGCGGTGCGCGCGGCCGTCCGCCGTCCGAGCTTCGAATCCCCAAAAAAATGTTCAAATGTTTGTATAGTCTATGGGACAGTCTATGGGACTTAACTACGGGGTCATCAGTCCCTAAACTTACAAACTACTTATTACCTACTTATGAACTATGACGGCACAAATATCCATGCCCGAGGGGGGATTCGAACCCCCGACCGCAGTGGCCGTGCAGACCGTGAGTGGAGCGCCTCAGTCTCCTCGGCCACCGCGGCCGGCTTCGAATCCCCCTCGGGCATGGATGTTTGTGTCATCTTTAGTATAAGGTAGCTCGTAAGTAGTTTGTAAATTAAGGGACTGATGACCCCATAAGCTCTACAAACATTTGAACATTTTCATACTACACTATAGGTATGGCATCGCATGATTAGATGTTCCCAGGCTGGCATGCGACGTTAAAATATCAATGTAAGATTAGGAAGAATGTGTGTCTCAAATACACAGCTGATGCAGGAGCTTTTTTGATGAGGGCGATAAAAGTTCGTATTTCTATATTGTTAAATGTCCTTTCCGATTGCCATTTGCTTTCTGGATAGCCTCGTATATTAGTAATGGTGAGAGATATAAGTCGTCAAATATCCGCAGTCATGATGTACAGCACAAGAAAAATATATTATGGTAGCACAGCTGTCCTGATGATATCACTGAGAGCTGTCAGTAAATTAGCGGGTTTTGACCTGGAACTTGACCTTCCACGTACTTTGGGTGCTAGCACCACTCCCAGAGATAAGTTTGCGTGCGAGTGGTACTTATCGATTACTCGTGCTCGTTGCCGTTTTATCGGCGGCAGCCCGGACCTCGATGGCCGGCTCTGTGTTGTCGCCAGGCAGTGCCCCCCCCCCCCCCCCCCCCAGCGAATGGCTCGTTGCGCCAATCAGGGCGGCGTCTGGTCCACGGAGGCAGCCGAGTGGAAACCGGAAGAGAGGCCGCGCTATTTGTCAACGGCCGCCACTCGATGCCGCGCCGCTGGGTCGATAATCGACGTCGACCGACGCCCAGTCGAGCGGTGGCTCACCAGAACGGCGAGAATCGATAGAGGACATCGCACTGCAATCCATCAGCGTAGCTAGCCAGGCGCCCTCCTGCCTGTCACAGAGACGTGACGTGTGCTGTTCATCTCTGATCACGGCGTCACTCCTATATCTCCGTTAGAGGACACACGCCCTGTTCATTTATTTATTCTGGCAACGTTAGGGCCATTAGAGTTTATTGAACACCGAAATACTCTACATAGTTTACTTTGAAAAATCATTCTTGTGCCCAGAGCAAGGATGTAGTCAAAAGGGTGGAGGGTCTTGGGGGTCCGGAGCCCCCCCCCCTCCCCCCGTATCACCTAAACGATAAAATATTACTCAAACTTATGCTAAGGACAACACACACATCCATGCTCGATGGTAGACTCGAACCTCCAAAGGGACTAAATGATATAAGACACGACCTAGCTACCGTATAGTGAAACTGAATGATATTGTCATCAGTCAGAAGCCGAAAAAGGGATACGCACTATCGACAGTCAACAAAGCCATCTATAAATTTTATTTATTGATACATCAATAACAGTATCGGCTACAGCCCAGTCCTCCTTTAGCCGTTGTCCACTGCTGACCTTGCTCCATTACTGCTGTGTTACGTTTCCAATTATGAATAAGTTCATAACAAGAAAAAAAGAGAAAAACCGACTTTCATTTGTCCACTAGCGTTACGGTAAGTTAAAATACGTACTGCTATAATAGCTTATTTATCTATTTATAGCAGTGGAGTCGTTATTTGGAGTGGCAATATTCCAGTATATCATAAGGCACCTCACTCAGTATGTGTAATAATTTTTAAAGTTGGGTTTTAGAGTAATATTTTATCTAGAGGATGGATACGTTGGAATGCCAACGAGAGTAAAAGAACCAATAATCTTGGAAATAAAACTACAGACTTACGCTTCTTAAATCAATATGCAAGTATATTAAAAAAAAAAAAAAAAAAAAAAAAAAAAAAAAAAAAAAAAAAAAAAAAAAAAAAATACAGCCTCGACCGCAAGAGAATTTTTATTGTTCTTATGCAACTGGTTTCAATGTGCTCGTGAGACCATCTTCAGGCCGACGTCAATACAGTAATATTACAAATATTAAGAAGGATGTACAGAATACGATATTATGGCAATAAGCAGCAAATATTCTGTACATCCTTCTTAATATTTGTAATATTACTGTATTGCAGTCGGCCTGAAGATGGTCTCACAAGCAGACTGAAACCGGTTGCCTAAGAACAATAAAAATTCTCTTGCGATCGAGACTGTGTATTAAAAAAAATATAATTTCATTAATGATCGCTGTTTCTCCAGGAATGTATTCTAAAACAATGTGCAAGTTATTTATACTGATGCAAAAAATTAATGCAGATTTTGCGAAACACCTGACAGGCAGCGAGCTTGGTGACGTGCTACCGTGTCGTTGCCATTGTTCAATACAAAGAAACACTTCTCATTCTGATACTCTGACTTCGTTTGGAATAACAACTGAAGGTTCTGCTGGCGTATATTGAAACAATTTTTAAGAAATGTTTTCCTCAATTTTCTATATCAAATATTGCAGTATTTATAAGAAGGTCTTACAAACGCAAATATAAAAAAAAATATGTTAGCCATATGTTTGTCTTTAGAATAAATGGAAAACATGAGCCTTTGTAAATTTCTCTGTTTTTACTATTCGGACCGTGCCTTTGACAATATACTGGCTACGTCAGTGCCCAGAGCTGTAAAATTTGTTACGCTCTACCGCTTTCGGCAGTTGTTGCCATCTAAAGGAGATTAACAAAATATTTTACATCATAAACAACATGATATAATTTTTTCCGCCTTCGTAAGCTACTGGACAGCGTGGTAGATTGGCACGCAGGAGGCCCGGATTCGAGTCCCGGTCGGGTCGGAGATTTTCTCCACTCGGGGACTGGCTGTTGTACTGTCCTCATCATCATGCAAATGCAAAGTTATAAGCAAGTATAGGAGACTATAACGTTTGTTATTTAAATGTAACTTAGATCATTTGAACGATTTGGTTCAAATGTTCAAATGTATGTTAAGCTTAAGGGATTTAACTGCGGGGTCATCAGTCCCTAAACTTACAAACTACTTACGAACTAGGACGGCACAAATATCCATGTCCGAGGGGGGATTCGAACCCCCGACCGTAGTGGCCGTGCAGACCGTGACTGGAGCGCCTCAGTTCCCTCGGCCACCGCGACCGGCTGAACGATTTGTAATTAATTACTTTCACCATAGAATAAGCATACGTAGACATAATAAACGTTTATGAACTCATTTTGCACAGTTCGTTCGCGGGCTAAAACTATTGAAATTAGGTTTGATTTAAAGCTTGCTAAGCTACTTGGCAAATGTTTTATGTTGTTGGAAAAATGATCAAAAATATGTTGCCGCACATCAGTCTCTATCTGAAACACGGACAGCTTTCATAATTTATGCAAATAAAAATCAATTACAGCATGTTTGAAATATCATCAGTTTAAAACTGATTGTCGGGTTTGACAGATTTCTATTTTTATTTTTATTGTCTATTTATATATTTATTGGGTTGGTAATTATCAGGACAAGGTTAGTACGAAGCAAAAGTTGGCATAAAATTTAAAAAATTGGGTAAAACTGAAAGTTAGTTTTTGCAGGGGGATTTTGCGTCCTATCAAGATCACAATTCACGATTCAAATAATGCACTTACATAATTCCTTCCTTCTTTCCAGAAAAAAAAAAAAAAAAAAAAAAAAAAAAACCTCGGGGCTAATAGAATTGAAAGTATGAAATTTAGGATAAACTACATATACATTAGTTTTGAAAGCATTCTCACTCGTAGCTGACGTTAAGGGTTTTAGTACTTCACAAGAGTCCGTTTTGAGTATGTCGGACAATACACTACAATAGTCGTTGTACCGTTTGTTCTATCATAATGATAGAGTGCACAAATATGTATGCTTTCATGGAGAGGTTTGCATACCCCGCAAACCAGCGAATGGTGAATGGCAATAAATTTCGACTCTGTTTGACCATCATCATCGCTTTTCTGCCAAAAGGCAGGTTTTCACTTGTTAGTTCTCCAGGCTGTTCCGTCTTCAGCCATTCTCTTCAGGTCCGCATAACTTCCTCTTCCCTTTATGTCGTCTATCATCTTGTATCTCCTCCTTTCTCTCAGGCTTCTCCCACAAACCAGTCCTTCCCTTCTTACGGAATCGACAACCAGATCTTTTCCATTCTCTTATAGCCTTCATCAGACATCTCTCCCCAACCATTTCCAACACTTTTTCCAGCCAGCTTATCCTCTCCATTCTCCTCTACATCAACATCTCAACTGCTTCTAATTTTTTTTTTTTCATCCTCTCCCCTCAGCGTACTTGTTTCTGCCCCATTTAGTGTCACACTGCAGCGAAAATATTTGCCAAGCCTTTTCCTTAGACCTTTATCTAATTTGCCATACAACAGTCTCCTCTTTCTGTTGAATGCTTTGTTTGATCAACCACCATGAGAGTTGGCAGACATCTGTAATTTATTACAGACAGTCGGGAGAAAGAGAGACACTGAATGAGGAAGTAAATTAATGGTAACTTAAAATGAAAACATTTTGGTAACGCTTTACCGTAACTGTTGTTAGAAACTGATTGAAACACAGGGTGTTACTGTTACCAGTCACTTACTTTATTGTACCCACAACGCATTTCAAATTTGAATGTTTGTAGAGCTTATGGGACTTAACTATGGGGTTATCAGTCCATAAACTTAGAAACCACTTATGAACTAGCTAATACTATCGACGGCACGGATTCGGACCCCCGTCCGTAGTGGCCGTGCAGAACATGACTGGCGCGTTGCAGACTGCTCGGCCACCGCGTTTCGAGGGTTTAAACCCCCATCATCAGGTGGAATGACATTGAGCAGAGTACATTTAGGTTATCTTACCTGTTGCATTGTCTACAAGAGAAAATACAAATTTCTACATCAGAATGTAACTTTTAACAACTGTTCAAATACAATTAAATGTAAACAATTAAAATATCATACCTTCAGTGGCCACAGGTCCCTTGTATTGTCATAAACTCACTTACATGTAACATATCACAACCACCTTTTTTGTTTATTTCTAACATGAGCAAAGACCTTACACTAAAGACATAATGAACCAAAGATGACTTTAACGCTATACTCTAAACGGTGATGTGCGACATGGTAGTTAAACGTCTAGACGAGCATGTAAATAGCGCAGACATGCGGCTAGAAACGACTGAAACACTCGATATTGCAAACTGTGAATCTACAGACGGTGAAGAAACGGAAGAAGGTTGCACACATGAAGACTCTTCGAGTGATAGTGCCACGTACCATCATCAATTAGCTCCGAAAGCAACACCAGCAACTACAATTACATTATCAGACAAAGAAAAATCGGTGAAGTATTGTTTAAACGAAAGTGGTATGAAACGCCTACGTGTCAGTACTGTTCAAAATAGGTATCGCTTCGTCCATTCTGAACGTGAATTGTATAGATGGAAAAAGGAAGTCGCTGGACGAGGTAAGAGTCGAATGGAAATTTCGACGGAGATAAATGCGCGACTTTTTGAGCAATTTACCGATACCAGACGAGCGTCATTCAGTGTCAGCGACACAACTTTGAGTGATTGGGCGTTAGAGATTGCCAACGCGATAGGCGCTAAAGAATTTACAGCTTCTGAAAGTTGGATTACTCGCTTCAAAAGATTACATTAAATTGTGGCACGAAAAATAAATTTTTATCGCGAAACAGCTCGGAAAGACTCAAATGGAAATGATAGAAGCTTTTCTTACGACTGCAAAAGCTAAGATCGCCAGTTTTAGTGAATCGTATGTTTACAATCCATATCAGTCAGGTTTTCAAAAAGAAATGCGTGCGAAAAGAACACTGACATTCAAAGGGGAAAAACATATTGAGGCAATTGCGCAGTCCACGCATTCATACACTATAATGCCCATAATTAGTCTGGATGGTTCATTACTTGCCAAAACTATATGTGTGTCTTCAGGAACCAACTGGACGTTTTGGACCACGTATCAAACAATGTTCTACGCAGACAATTTTGTGGTAGACGCATCGAAGTCTGAAAAAATGGGAAATGATAACGTTACACATTTCATGCGTCATGCTTCCGTTCTGCGGGAACAAATCTCTTCTCTTTATTCGTGGTCAGGTCATAAGAGTTCTGATTCATTAAAAGCTGTATTTCGAGCTCATCCTGACAAAGAAGTAGAGGCACTTCAAATTCCACTCGGCACGACGAACGAAATTCAACCATTAGACAGAGAATTTTTCTGCCAGTGGAAGGCATTTTACAGAAAACTAACAGAGAAAATTATTGTGTGTAAATCGATGCAGTTTCCTGTCTATCACAATATTCTCAAGTAGCAATCAGTCGTACATTATCAGTTTTCCTCCTCACGGTTTCAAAATGTGATGAAATATACGTAGCACGCCTCGAAATATAATGACATTAGACCTGATTCCTTCCTAACATCGGTCGAGTTTTGTCTACGGATGTCTAGCAACGACTGTGATTCGCAGGGCTATAGTATTACAGATTAGGGAATTGCTTCAAATTATGTGTTATCTGCTGGAGACTGTTACTGTTACATAAAAATTGAATGAAATAACGACGCCCATACAGACCGCTTTGTTCAGAATTCGTTTCTTGGTGTTCAGATTCCCACTGCAAATATCATGATTGGTCCTACAGAAAATTAACCATTAAACATGAACGTACCTGAAATGCGTTCCCACGACAAGTTGTTACTTTAGTGTCAAAATTTTTATATAGCACCTGACTGGTGCGCAAGGCAGAAGTTGGTACCACTTCAATTTCCGACGCTCACTTATTTGGCAGTTGGATAATTTAAAGCGTGATCAGAGCTATATATATGAAAATATCTGCTTCCTTCTGCCTCTCTTAATGGCTACGTATACACACAATTTTCGTTTTGCACGCTTCTACAGCGAAGCGCCTTTTGAATTAAGTAAGTTTAACTAGCCCCTTATAATTGAAAATCGATACGTCACTTTTCATGTTGATATATTTGTATGATTTCGGTAAAATTTCACTTGCGGCAGCGGCTGCTGTTGCCAGAATTTCTTGACTGCTCTTTGAAAACTCAGTTACATACAATAAGACTAATAATGTTCCTTGTTTACCATGAAATATTATATTAGCACCGAATGCCGCAAATTAAATCTTCATTTCGAAGTAATTCTACGATGGTAAACGTCTATCTTTTGTCGGCAGATATTTAGAAGCGCACATTCGATGTATATCGTTAGACGTCCGGCTACTTAAATTGTAATCATTGTTAGAAAGCATCTGTTTCCCGAACGTTTCTCAGGGATGTTGTTTTCTGTAGCACTGGTAATTCGAAGATTCTTATTAGAATGAATATTTTGAATGAATCGTTTTGTTGACCATAAAATTAATTCAGTTCATGCTCTATCGTTAAACGTTCTTGTATGAACCTCTGTCTGACAAATAAACCAATTAGCCTTGTAAAGTGATCATTTCGTTGCCAACATTACTACTCTACCGCTGCTGACACCATAAGTGAAATTTAGCCAAGCAATCAATAACATAGGCTGAAGAAAACATTCTTTTGTGTTTACAGTTTAACAAATAATTAAGTTTATAATTGCTCTCTGATTGGCAGGTTAACCTGAGAGTAAATTAATTATCCTCATGAAACGAACATCCCGTTGCCAACATTAGCGAACAACACCGCTGCCTTTGGTAAATTTTAATCATTACCTCAGAACTGTAAAGGTGACGAAATCATATCTGTTTATCCATATCCCTGACGTTTGTGTTATCTAGTATCACCAATGATTCTTTGCATGGTGTGGGGCTATTATTTGGCACTCAGGAAATCGATATGTTCCTTGTGCTTCAATTCGATGAGTAGCGGGGTCGTTCTCTAATGAGTCCGACTCAATTAGCGTCTTTGTGAGCGATTCCGCTGCACTCAGTTTGGTAATACTCAGTATATAATAGGGGACACTGCAAATACCACCTCCGACAGAAATCACAACAGCCTAATAACTATATATAAGTTTTAAAAGGCAATGTTCCGAGTGACTGATTAAATGAATGGCTCATCATCGCCCAGCCAAAACCACTAATGATAAAAACTTGAAATTTGCAGAGGGCGTTCGTCTTACACCGCTGGCGTCGTTTAAGAAGCGAGTTTTTGAGGGGGTGAAATAGGGGATGAATAGTTTTTTTGAAAATACGCTGTTATCCAGTCAATTTTGAAGCTAGACCTACACAAATTGGTGTATGGATTCTCGGTCAGAATTACGAAAAGGCGTCTTTCGGCTTTTATGACAATCAGCCATTAAGGGCGTGACATAGGGGATGAAAAGATTTTTGAAAAATGCAGCTATTAAGCCAGTTTTGAAGCATCAACAACAAAAGTTGGAATTTGGAGTCTTGGTTACAACTAAAAAATTACGTATATATCTCCCCTCCCCCTCTTTGTTATTGCCTACCCTTTCTATATCTCGTCTTAGAAATCAAACTTAGAACCATGTTAATCAGTCACTCGGAACATTGCCTTTACGTTGAAAATCTTATATCTCCGAAAGTTCTTGACCGAATGCTTTGAAATACTGAAAGAACGTACTACTGGATTACGTGCATCTTTTACACACCTGTTTTTTAAATATATATGATATATGAATTTATATAAATTGTATAATGTGGAAAAGTTGTTGGCAAAAATCCCAAAACTCCCAAAAGCAGGACGAAAGGAGAGGGCAGAATGTAGTAGTTGTTAAAAATGTTCAAATGTTTGTAAAGCTTATGGGACTTAACTGCGGGGTCATCAGTCCCTAAACTTACAAACTACTTATGAACTAACTTACACTAAAGACAGCATAAACATACATGCCCGAGGGAGGATTCGAACCCCCGACGGGGAACGGTCTCGCGCAACGTAGCATAGCGCCTCAATGCGCTCGGCCGCTCCGCCCCGGTAATAGTTGTTACAAGATGCTTAGTCAAAGGCAGCAAAAAGACTGGGGGGGGGGGCAGTGCCCCTCCTGCTCCCCCCCTCCCCAGTTGATACAACATTGATAGAGACACAACAATGGTGAACAGAGATCGTTTTCTGCTAATAGAGAAACGACAACAGTAAACAACCGACACCACGTGGTAACGTTCACCCACAAACCCATAAGCGGCACCTTACCAACCAGATTGGTTGAGGCGGATGGGAAAACCCTGTTCGACATTGGTGTTACCTGAGAATCGGTGTCACGTCACCCATGGTAAACTAAACGTCAAAAGTCGCAACTAATTTTAAACGTATCATAATTAAGTAAATTGTTGCTATCATACCGCGCACAGCATTGCGCGGTATTAATATGTTCGTAAAAAGCGCGTCCGAATTTGCGATTCTTTAGGGGCCCATATCTCAGGTCTATTCATCTCAGAGTGAAGGGGTAAAGTGTTCTGGATAGATATTGGCCTAGTGATCATCTGTATGCATATTGGAAGAATGGGTATACCATAGCTATCATACAGTACATTGTCAAAATTTTCAAAGTTACACACTTCCTGGAGCCCATCCAAATTAAGCAAATCCGTTGGAGTTTGTACATGACGTGTAGTCTATGGTGGGCTTTAAACGGCTTACAAAAGCACCATTCATTGATGGGTGGTTCATGGGAAAATCTAAATAAAAAAAAAAAAATAAATAAATAAATAAATAAATAAATAAAAAAAAACGAATTGTTGGGATGGTCACTTCTATATTTTCTATTCATTGCAAATCTTCAAAATTTTTACGATATGTTCTTATGATGATATTGTCGAGGCCATTTTTAAATTTTTTCGATATCGTTATCCGTTACCGAGATCTAGAGGTTGAAGCTTACCATAGTCTTGCACAATATCACGAAATCCGATTTTTAGCCGTTTTAGCACCGTGAATCGCTAATATCTAAATAACTAGCCATAGAAAATTGTTCAAATATTTACAATACATTCTGTAGACATTTATCTATAAACGTCAGTTTTCGTTAATCTTACGCCGTCAGCAAGATACGGCCGAAAAACCGCGATATTTTACTAGAAAAAGGGCATATTGTGCCGAAAGACGGCGTTCGGACAGCTTTGAAACTTACCATGAGATTTGAAAAAAGGTACTCGGCGAAAAAATTGATTTTTGTGTATCTTAAAGATTGAAATCTTCGGTCGATAAAGGGGTGATTTCTGTTTTCGTTTAATTTACAGTTAATATGCACCATTCGGTTTAGTGAACTACTGCAACATATTTTAAAGAGTTTGCAGAGGTAAAAACACATTGCGTAGACTTCTCGTATGATTGATTTTAGGTTACACATAGCTGCTATGAAAAGTTGATAAGGTATAGATATTTTATTTACAGTTTAGAGCAGAATGATATCTTATGTGGTTCTTGAGATATCGGTCAGTGAATGACAGCACTCGACAGTAATAGGTTCAAAAACGCTATTTCTGAATGTTAGGTAACGTATCTTGAGGAATAAGAAATGACTAAAATGTTGTGTGTATGTTATTTAGGTGTTTATCTGGAAAATCCATTCCCCATTTTTTGGGATACTCTACAAAAATCATAATGCGTACATTGGCAAATCTACACTTACATTCATGGCAAATCGTCGTTCTAATATAAAATACTATCCAAATTTTACCCACCATTGATTTCATGTTATATAAGCAGTACACTCTGCTGTAATAGCAAAAAGTCGGAAACCAGCTGAAAAATGCTCCTGCTGGAGCACAAGAAATGCGAATATGTTCTCTGCCACAAAAGTGTAGAACCAGCTGCCTCAATACTCATTCCGACTTCCTCACCAAAGATACAAATTTACTTAATAAACGGCAACATTCGCACTTATATGGTATTGTACTCTAAAGTGTAGCTCACCTCTCCGCATGGAGTGCTACTGTGTTACAATGTATAAAGATGGGTTCTCATACAACGATCTGTTTGCGCAAATCTGTGAGCTCACCACACAGATTGTTATGTGTGGACACCAGATTTGCGCAGATATTAGATGCGCGCCAACCTGGAAGTTGGAGTTGGAGGTTTGAGCGAAATTGCTAAAGTCTGGGGGATATGAACCACAACTGCGGAGATAAGTTGTAGCGTGTGCAAAAGAGCTCAACGCTGACACCGTAACCCAGGTAACACCAACGTCGAGTTAACTGATTTAGTGTTGAGTGTCTCTAGTGAATTTTAAAAAGGCACATACATGTCTGTGGCCTTGAGAGCTCATTGTGGAATTTCTAAATTTATAAGGCTCATATATGTTTGTAAAAGATTGAAAGTAGGAAATACAAACGATAGAGATAAAATGGCAGCTGCTTATAATTAGGGCCTGTTTGATAGAGGAAGTAGACAAGGTTGACCACCCACGGAAAACAGAGACACGCTAATAAAAGGAATGAATTCTTGCCACAAAGAGCCAAGAAAAGTAACGAAATCTATTCCATCTAGTGCCGGTGGATTGCTACACTCAGTTCTTTGTTAGTGATAATATCATGTGATGTAATAGTAACACTACATCTACGTATAAACTCCGCAGCCGGTGGCAGTGGCCGAGCGGTCTGCGGCGCGCAAGTCACAATCTGCACGGACGCTACAGTCTGGGTTTCGAATACTCCCTAGGGCATGGATAGTTTTGTCGTCTTTAGTATAAGGTAGTTCATAAGTAGTTTGTAAGTTTAGGGGCTGATGACCGCGCAGTTAAGTCCCTTAAGCTTAACAAACATTTGAACATAAACTCCGCAATCAACAGTAAGGTGCGTGGTATAGGGTACACTGTACCATTACTAGGCACTTCGTGTCATACTCCACTCCCAAACAGAACGAGGGAATAAAGAATGTCTATAAACCTCTGTACGAGCCCTAATTTCTCTTATCTTGTCTTTGTGATCTTTACGCGAAATGTAAGTAGGCGACAGGAAGATCGTTCTACAGTCAGCTTCAAATTCCGACCCTCTAAATTTCCTCAACAGAATTTCTCCAAAAGAACGTTGTCTTACCTCAAACGATTCCTATCGTTCCTATAGTATAAGGCAGTTCATAAGTAGTTTGAAGTTTAGGGACTGATGACCCCGCAGGAAGTCCCTTAAGCTTAACAAAAATTTGAACATTTGATATCCTCTCCGATGCTACACCTAGATATTTGAACGACGCGACTGCATCAAGGATATCACAACTAATTCTGTATTCGAATAAAGGGATTGTTTTACCTACTCATGTCCATCACCTGTGCTGCAAAAGGAGGATATCTGTGGCAAGTTCAGAAATATTTAGCGAAGCGTGGAATGTATATCGGAAAGATAGATCGGACACAACTGGAGGAGGAGTGTTCATGGCTGTGGACAAAGATATTGTTTCTACTGAGATCGAGGTTGAAAGTAACTGCGAAGTTATCTGGGCACGTATAACAGGTCTAAAACAAGTAAAGTTAATAGTTGGGTGTTTTTACCGGCTGCCCAGTGCTGCTGTAGCAGTTTTAGAATCATTCAAAGAAAGTCTACATCAGGTAGTGCATAGGTATCTGGGCCATGTAATATTAGTCGGAGGAGACTTCAACCTTAAGAGTATAGATTGGGACCTCGCTAGTTATATTTCAGGCGGTACAGACAAGCAGTCTTGCGAGCTACTTTTAGACACATTCTCCGAAAACTGTCTTGAGCAGTTAAACCGGCAACCCACGCGGAATGGAAATATTCTAGACCTTATAGCCACAAACAGGCCTGACCTTATTAACGATGTCTGTGTAGGGACAGGAATTAGTGATTATGATATCGTCATAGCGTCGATGGTGACCAAAGTTCATAAACCAATCAAGAAGGCTAGGAGCGTGTTTTTGTTGGGAAGAGACGATAAGCAACTGTTACGGTCGCACTTAGAGAATGAATGGGCATCGTTTAGTTCCGATGCAGTGGATGTAGAGGAATTATGGACTAAATTTAAGTGCATTGTTAATAAAGAGTTAGAGAAATATGTGCCAGTAAAGACGATTAAGGATGGAAAAGATCCACCGTGGTATAATAATAATGTTAGAAAGCTGCTGAGAAAGCAAAGGCTGTTGCACTCTCGATTAAAAAAAGAACACTCAAATGATGACAGGCAAAAGTTAGTAGAAATTCGTACGTCTATAAAAAGATCGATGCGCGAAGCATACAATAATTATCACAGCCATACCTTAGCTAAAGATCTTTCCGAGAACCCGAAAAAATTCTGATCCTATGTAAAATCGATAAGCGGGTCAAAGCCCACTGTCCAGTCACTAGTTGATTATTCCGGGACTGTAATAGAAGAAAGCAAACGGAAAGCTGAATTTCTAAATTTAACCTTTAAGAAATCTTTCAAGCAGGAGGACCGCACAAATGTACCATCATTTGATCAACGTACTAATTCCGAAATGGGGGACATAGCAATAGGTATTTCGGTGTAGAGAAGCAGCTGAGAGAGCTAAATACGAAAAAGTCTGCTGGTCCGGATGGATTACCAGTTCGGTTTTACAAAGACTATTCTGCGGCATTGACCCCCTACTTAGCTTGCATTTATCGTGAATCTTTAATTCAGCGCAAAGTTCCTAGTGATTGGAAAATAGCGCAGGTGACTTCCGTTTATAAGAAAGTAAAGAGAACTGACCCACATAATTACAGGCCGATATCGTTGACATCAGTTTCATGTAGAATTTTAGAGCATATTCTCAGTTCGAATATAGTAAATTTCCTTGAAACGGAAAAGCTTCTTTCCATGAATCAGCACGGGTTTAGGAAACATCGTTCATGTGAAACTCAGCTTGCCCTTTTCTCACATGACATCTTGCGAGCCATGGATGAAGGGCAACAGGCGGATTGTGTTTTTCTCGACTTCAAAAAGGCTTTTGACGCGGTGCCACACTGCAGACTGCTAACGAAGATACGAGCTTATGGAATAGGTTCACAGATTTGTGACTGGCTGGAAGACTTTCTAAGTAATAGAACGCAATACGTTGTTCTCGACGGCGAATGTTCATCATAGACGAGTGTATCGTCAGGCGTACCCCAGGGGAATGTGATAGGACCGCTACTATTTTCTATCTATATAAATGATCTGATGGACAGAGTAAGTTGTAATTTGCGGCTGTTTGCTGATGATGCTGTGGTGTATGGGAGGGTGTCGTCTTTAACTGACTGTAATAGCATACAGGATGACTTAGACAAAATTTCTAGTTGGTGCGAAGAATGGCATCTAGTTCTCAATGTAGAAAAATGTAAGGTGATGCGCACGAGTAGAAAAAAATCCTATAATGTTCGAATACAGCATTAGTAGTAAGCTTCTTGATGCTGTCGCGTCGTTCAAATATCTAGGTGTAACATTTCAGAGCGATATGAAGTGGAACGAACATGTAAGGACAGTTGTGAGTAAGGCGGACAGCCAACTTCGGTTTATTGGGAGAATTTTGGGAAGATGTACTTCACCTGTAAAGGAGACCGCGTATAAAACGCTTGTACGAGCACGTCTTGAGTATTGATCAAGTGTTTGGAACCCGCAGCATATCAGTTTAAAGGAAGTCATAGAGGCAGTTCAGTGGCGAGCAGCTAGATTTGTTACCGGTAGGTTCGACCAATGCGCGAGTGTCACGGAAATGCTCCGGCAACTCAATTGGGGATCACTGGAAGAAAGACGACGTTCTTTTCGTGAATATCTGTTAAGTAAATTTAGAGCTGTGTTTAGTACGATCTTGCTGCCACCTACTTACATTTCGCGTAAAGATCACAAAGACAAGATAAGAGAAATTAGGGCTCGTACGGAGGCATATAGGCATTCTTTTTTTTCATCGTTCCATTTGGGAGTGGAAAAGGAAAGGAAATGCCTAGTAGTGGTACAGTGTACCCTCCGCCACGCACCTTACGGTGAATTGCGGAGTATGTATGTAGATGTACTAGCTTCGACAGTGCGCACGCTCTGGTGACTGTACTCATGTGCGTATGGCTCTCTCTGTGTGATTGTTTGTTATAAACATCCAGACGAGTCGACGAAATGACGGTTTCTTTTCTCATTTTCCAAGAGTGTATAATGTGGTACAAAACGAGAGTCATTTAGATGTGACTTATGGAATGTATTACCATAGCACTAGAAATAAAATTTCAGAATAGTCTATGATTCGCTGTCTAGAGCCCGAAATTGAGTATTGCCTATTTTTAGATGATAAGTCTTCAACGAGTTTCTGGTAGAGACTGGTACTTCCTTGTCTTTATGAAGTCATCGTTCAGAACAGTATAAATAGGTCTGAATGTGTTGGGTACGATTTCACTCGGTGCTTGTTTTGAAATTACAATAGAAAATACTAGATCCTTATAATTCATTTCTGTTACCAGGAATCTTAGGGAAACCGCCAGTCATCATGTGAAGAAATTGCTCTACTGGCAGAAATATTTTCCTTTATTATACGAAGAGCTATGAGTCTCAAAAGATAATTATGCGATTTCAAATCTATCTTTCAATAATGACGATAATTTGTATGTGAAAATTATTTTTAACGATCTTTGTTTCTTTAATTTATTTTTCAACACAAGTTGTGCAAGTTGTAAACCCAAACCATAAATGAACTATGAACTTACGATGATGCACACTTTTATCACTGAATAACTGAAATTCTTTATTACATCGACAGATGGAAGGGCAGTAGACAGTTCTTTGTGGATGTATGTAACTATTAATTTCTTTGATGTTTCTAGTTTTTTATTTTATTTTATTTATTTATTTCTCGATTGCTTTTGATGTACTGTACTATGTGCTTATTGCGTGGCTACAGTTGTGTTCATCTTCCTTCCTGTAATAAATGCATTAAAACTACATGTTTCAAATGCTTGAAACAACGCTCTAGTAACATAGCTATTGTGCAAGAATTTTAGTATTGTTGGGTCGTCAACTTGGAATGAAAATATGTCGGAAGAATTATTATTATTTTTACTATTATTATTATTATTTTGGGACTTAACTGTGGGATCATTAGTCCTTAAACTTACAAACTACTTACGAACTACTTTATACTAAAGACAGCACAAACATCCATGCCCGAGGGGGGATTCGAACCCCCGACCGTAGCGGCCGTGCAGACTGTGACTGGCGCGCCGCAAACCGCTCGGCCTCTGCAGCCGGCACGAAGAATATTATGAAAGCACATATCGAATTAAATTTTTCAATGGCAGCAGTTTTGGAAACCGGAAATTTCGAATGCAAGGTATGTTGGACGATTAGATCTTTTGAATCTGATTGCAGAAGAATATAAAGAAGTGAAGTTTCGGGGTAGTGACAGGGAAAAGGAACGAGTTGATAAAGACAGACAACTCAAAAATCTGGCGAAACGTGATAAAAAGTGTCGTTGAAGAAAATGAGAATGAACTGCAGATAGTTGGGATATGTGAAAGATTTCAGCAGGGCGTTTCGAATGTGGAAAAAGTTGTGTTATACATTTGAAAGAAAAAGCACCGCTAGTCAGTCCAGCAAAAAGTGCAATGAATGAGCATTTTTTAGAATTTGAAAAGTTGATACGTTGTCTTGCTCGACAGGTGCGACTGTTGTAGAAACTGATGCCACGAGAATATGAAAGCCTTATAACTGCAGTTGAGACGTTATCTACGGAAAACCTGAATTACGTTTCGTAAAAAATAGACTCATGGACGATGAGAACTAGCATGTAAACTCTATGAAGAAACCTGCAGTAGACGCTGGATAGAACACAGTGTTTAATACGTGCCGGGAGAATTTCAGTCATAGGAAAAGTAATTGGAAAAACAAGACTGGTAAAGTCGGTGAAAGTGATTTAGCCGAAAAAAAATTAATTTCATATGTCATACTTGTGGTTAATTCGGACACAAAATTTTTGACTGTAATAAAAGAATCAAAGATCAGAAACGTTATGCAAATTGAATAAATTGTGACTCTCAAGTTGTTTCTGTGAGTTCGGATGCATAATTGGTTTTCGACTAGTGCATTCAGTGAATCGGTTTCGTGGTATATGGACTCAGGTGGGAGTGAATAGTTTGTGAATGACTTGAAACAAGCAGATAAAGTGCACGTTCTTGAAAGAGAAGTAGTGATTGAAATAACAAAATCCGGATCTGTTCAGTTCTGTGAAATGAATATTGCCATCTACACGATTGATAAGGCAGTGCCAATTTTGATTTAAAATATTTTATTTGTTCCTCGACTAGCTCAAAAGTTACTGTCAGTGCACAAACTGGAGAAAATGTTGTCAACGTTACATTTGAAAACGGAAGAGCAATTATTCAAAAACAAAAGGATGTTGTTGCCATCGCAAAGAAAACTGAAACGAATAAGTATGCTCTGAAATTCGCCAGAAACTGCTGCTCAGTACTTCTTACTGAAACACTGGAAATTTGGCATCAAAAGAAAGGATACTGAATTATATCGATGTAAAGGTGCTTCCAGACTACATGGAAGGTATGAACATCGAAGATTTGGAGACAGTACAGTCATGCACCATCTGCACGGAAGGTAAACAAACAAGACATTCACATAATCGAAAGAGAACAAGAGCAAAACTTTTACTTGAGCTATGTAATGGGGTATAAAGTACCGTACTGGAATACATTAAATAACATGAAGCTGTGGGTATAACTTATTTCAGTTCCGGTATTATTAGATTCCGCTGTAATATTGGAGGTGATTATTTGTCAAATGAAAAGAGAAGCTTCTTCAAAGAGAAAGGTTTCCAGTATGAACTGAAATGAGGTACACACCACAACAAATGGAGTGAGAGAACGTATGAATAGAAACAATTTAACAAAGCTCCCTGTATGTTATTGAACAGTGAACTAGGTAAATCATTTTGATCAGAAGCAATAAAGACTGCCGTTTACTTTATGAATAGAACACCAAAAGTGCATTAAAAATGACAGTTACTGCTGCTTTGTGGTATAGCGAAATGACAAAGTTGCAAAAACAAAGTTATTGGTTGCGTAGTATATTTGCGACTTTCTACAGAAGTGATTTCTGTAAAGATTGATTCCAGAGTAAAAAAATGTTTCATGGTCGGGTATTGTGTGAATGGATATCTACTATGGTGTCCGGAAGAGAGACGTTTCATTCTGGAAGAGATGTCACGTTTGATGAAATTCATTTTGACATGATGAAGATTGGCTCCCTTACAAAGAAGACACAAGCAATGAGATTACCATTGATTGTTGTTGTTGTTGTGGTCTTCAGTCCAGAGACTGGTTTGATGCAGCTCTCCACCCTACTCTATCCTGAGCAAGCCTTTTCATCTCCTCATAAGAACGACAACCAACATCCATTTGAATCTGCTTAATATACGCGTCTCTTGGTCTCCCTCTGCGATTTTTACCCCACACACTTCCCTCCAACGCTAAATTCACAATTCCTTGACGTCTAAGAATGTGTCCTACCAATCTATCCCTTCTTTTAGTCAAAGTATGCCAGAAATTTCTTTTCTCCCCAATTCGGTTCAGTACCTCCTCATTAGTTACGTGATCCACCCACCTAATCTTCAGCATTCTTCTGTAGCACCACATTTCAAAAGCCTCTATCCTCTTTCTATCCACACTGCTTATCGTCCATGTTTCACTCCCATACAAGGCAACACTCCATACAAATGCCTTCAGAAAGGACTTCCTTAGGCTTAAATCAATATTCGATGTTAACAAATTTCTCTTTTTCAAAAACGCCTTTCTACCCATTGCCATTCTGCATTTTATATCATCTGTACTGCGACCATCATTTGTTATTTTACTGCCCAAGTAACAAAACTCATCTACCTCCTTTATTGTTTCGTTACCTAATCTAATTCCTTCAGCATCACCTGATTTTCTTAGACTGCACTCCATTACCCTAGTTTTGCTCTTGTTAATATTCATCTTATATGCACCTTTCAGCACACTGTCCATTCCGTTCAATTGCTCTTGCAGGTCCTTTGCTGTATCTGACAGAATTACTATGTCGTCGGCAAAACGCAATGTTTTTAATTCTTCACCCTGAACTTTAATTCCTTCTCCAAATTTCTCCTTGCTTTCCTTTATAGCTTGCTCAATGTACAAATTGAACAACATTGGGGAAAGGCTACAACCCTGTCTTACTCCCTTTCCAACCACTGCATCCCTTTCATGCCCTTCAACTCTAACAACCGCTGTCTGATTTTTGTACAAGTTGTAAATAACCTTACGCTCCCTATATTTTACTCCTGCTTGCTTCAGAACTTTAAAGAGTTTATTCCAATCAACATTGTCAAAAGCCTTCTCCAAATCTACAAAAGCTAGAAATGTTGGTTTGCCTTTTCTTAATCTATCTTCTAGGATAAGCCGTAAAGTGAGTATTGCCTCCCGTGTTCCTACATTTCTCCTGAACCCAAACTGATCTTCCCCGAGATCGGCTTCTACCAGCTTTTCCATCCTTCTGTATATAATTTGTGTTAATATTTTGCAACCATGACTTATTAAACTGATGGTTCTGTAGTTTTCACACCTGTCTGCACCTGCTTTCTTCGGAATGGGGATTATAACATTTTTCTTAAAGTCTGAGGGTACTTCACCTGTCTCATACATCTTACACACAATATGAAACAATTTTGTCATGGCTGGTTCTCCCAGAGACTTCAGTAGCTCTGACGGGATATCATCTACTCCAGGGGCCTTGTTTCGACTTAGATCTTTCAGTGCTCTGTCAAATTCATCTCTCAGTATAGTATCTCCTATTTCATCATCATCTACATCCTCTTCCCTTCCTACAATAGTGTCTCGAAGTTCATTTCCTTTGTAGAGCCCCTCTATATACTCTTTCCACCTTTCAGCTTTCCCTTCTTTGCTGAGAACTGGTTTTCCATCAGTGTCCTTGATATTCATAGAGCTGTTTTTCTTATCTCCAAATGTTTCTTTTATTTTTCTGTAGGCTGTATCTATTTTTCCCCTATTTATACATTCTTCTACATCCTTGCATTTGCCTTCTAGCCATTCCTGCTTAGCCATTTTGCACTTCCTGTCAATCTCATTTCTTAGTCGTCTGTACTCCATTTTGCCTGTTTCATTTACTGCATTTTTATACTTTCTCCTTTCATCGATTAAATTTAGTATCTCCTGTGATATCCAAGGATTCTTTGTAGGTCTTGCCTTCCTACCTATTTTGTCCTCTGCTGCCTTCACTATTTCATCTCTCAATTTTACCCATTCCTCCTCAACTGTTTTATTTTCCCCTGTTTCTGTCAATTGTTGCCTGAAGCTCCCTCTGAAATTCTTAAGAACTTCGGGGTCCTTCAATTTATCTAGGTCCCATCTCCTTACTTTCCTACCTTTCTGTAGTTTCTTCAGTTTCAGCCTACAGTTCATAACCAACAAGTTATGGTCAGAGTCTATGTCTGCCCCTGGGTATGTTCTACACTTCAAAACCTGGTTCCGAAATCTATGTCTTACCATTATAAAATCTATCTGGTATCTCCCGGTGTCTCCTGGTCTCTTCCACGTATACAACCTTCTTTTGTGATTCTTAAACCAGGTGTTTGTTATAACTAAATTATGTTCCGTGCAAAATTCTACCAGGCGGCTTCCTCTTTCATTCCTTTTGCCCAGACCATATTCACCCACTCTCTTCCCTTCCCTTCCTTGTCCTACTACCGAATTCCAGTCTCCCATAACAATTAAGTTTTCCTCTCCCTTAATTGTCTGAATAATTTCCTTTAGCTCCTCATATATTTCTTCGATCTCCTCATCATCGGCAGAGCTAGTTGGCATATAAACCTGTACTACTGTTGTCGGTGTTGGCTTCGTATCTATCTTGACAATGATAATGCGATCGTTGTGCTGCTCATAGTAGTTTACCCGCATTCCTATTTTCTTATTCATTATCAATCCTACTCCTGTGATACCCCCAACTGATTTTGTATTTATAATCCTGTACTCACCTGACCAGAAATCCTGTTCATCCTGCCACCGAACTTCACTAATCCCCACTATATCTAACTTCAACCTATCCATTTCCCTTTTTAAATTTTCTAATTTTCCTACTCGATTAAGGGATCTAACATTCCACGCTCCGACCCGTAGAATGCCAGTATTGTCTTTCCTGATGATCACATCCTCCTGAGTAGTCCCCGCCCGGAGATCCGAATGGGGGACTATTTTACCTCCGGAATATTTTACCCGAGAGGATGCCATCATCATATGTTCATACAGTAAGAGCTGCATGTCCTCGGGAAAAATAACGGCTGTAGTTTCCCCTTGCTTTCAGCCGTTCGCAGTAGCTGTGTGGCAAAGCCACATTAGCTGATGTTACAAGGCCAGCTCAGTCAATCATCCAGACTGTTGCCCCTGTAACTACTGAAAAGGCTGCTGCCCCTCTTCAGGAACCACATGTTTGTCTGGCCTCTCCACAGATACCCCTCCGCTGTGGTTGCACCTACGGTACGGCTATCTGTATCGTTGAAGCACGCAAGCCACCCCACCTCGGCAATGTCTGTGGTTCATGGGAAAGTGGAAATGAAACTGAAGAGGTAAAACCCCCTGAAATTCGCAGAAGTGTAAGAGAAACGAAGCGGCTAGCATGTTTGGAGTATTATCCTGTACTAGCTCTGAATGCAGAAATGTACATTGATGATGTTCCAGTGACTTTCAGTGACGTCTATAGCACATCGAATAAAGAAGAATGGCTTTACGCTGTAGTAGACAATCAGAGTAATAAATGAAAACAAGATCTGGACAATACGTGAGCCGCGTCAAAATAGTCGTTCGCACTATAGCGCCCTGCTAAGCTGCGCGTGGCCGTTCCACGTCGGAAGTTCGAGTCCTCCCTCTGTAATGTGTGTGTGTTGTTCTTAAGATAAGTTAAAGTAGTTTGTAATTTTAGGGACCCATGACCACTACAATTAGGTTCCATAACTTTACAAACATTTGAACATTTTTTAACAATATGTGAATTACCTGAAACAAAAAGGTTATTGACACTAGGTGGGTTTTTAAAGTAAACGTAATGGTGTAGGCATGATTAGTAGTTATAAAGCTACACTAGTTGCTCGTGGTTGTGTTAAAAAAAGAAGGTTTGATTATAGTTAGACATATGGCCCTGTAGCGAGGTTGACAACTTTAAGAACATTACTTACTGTTATGAATCATGAAAATCGATTAAAAATCCAATGGATGTAAAAAATGCTTTACTTTTGGGCAATTTAAATGAAGAAACTTTTGTAAAGATACCAGAGAATTTACTGAAAGGCCAGGTACTGTAGGTAAGCTAAACAAAGCAATTTATTGATTGAAGCACGCTTTAATGTGTTTGACTCTAATGTTTGAGAAGTTTGTGAAAGATTTAGGCTTTGTTCAAAGCAATGCTGATGGATGTCTATATACTTTCAGGAACTTAAACTCTAAGGTTTATGTTTATTGTATGCTGTTGACAAACTCATACTAGAAAATAAAAAATAAAACATGAAGTATTCAAATTAGCTTTAAAAGGTAAATTTACGATGAAAGTTTTGGGATATTTAAAAATGTTTTTCGGAATTAAAATAGATAAGAGGGAGGACGGAATAATTATGAGTCAGAAAATGTATCTGGAAAATCTGTTGAAGAGGACTGGTATGAATGAATTCAAGTCAATTAACACACCCATGGTATTGAATTACAGGGAATTTGAGAATCATAAAAGATTGCATGAATAAATACCTTATACAGAATTAATAGGTTGTTTGCTTCATGTAACTCAAACAACATGATCTGATTTAAGCTATGATATTAATTATTTGAGTCCTTATCAAAATGATCCAAAAGAATCACATTGGAAAGGCTTAAAGAGAATATTGCATTACGTACAGGGCACAGTAAACTATGGGATGCATTAGAAAAATGGGGGAAACAATGGAAATGTATTAGCGTGTCGATGGTGTTGAACTACAACCTCATATGTCAGTTTGTTCCTGTAAGAACATGTTTGACAATTTTTATATAATTTATAGCCTGGAAATTATTTTCCAGTATATTTTCATGGAATATTTTATTAATGAAATAATTTATAGTGATAATAATTTTTGTTTGTTTGTTTGTTTTTTGCTATCGAGATAATGCTTATTTAACTCTCCTGTCAAACTGAATGTTTTTGACATACGAGGTTGCTGTACAACACCATCGGCATGCTGATGCTGATTGGGCAAATAGTTCAGATAGAAAATCAACAACAGGTTATGTCATCAAGCTGTTTGGTAACACCATACGTTGTGGTCTAAAAAGCAAAGTACTGTAGCATTTTCATCTCCAGAACCAGAATTTGAATCACTTGCAGCCTGTGCTGTAGAATATTTGTTGTTTTAGAATTTATTTTAAGCATTAACATTTTCGAAAAATAAAAAACTTTAAATTTATTAAGACAATCAGTCTTGTATTTCCTCTCTTTCTAAATGGTTATATAAAAGACTAAAACACATAGATGTTACGTATGCTTCTGTTAGAGACTTATGTTTGAAAAGCATAATAGATGTGAAATACACTGCTACAGAAAATTAGTTATCACACTTTTTTACAAAACCCTTTTGTAAATAAAGTTGGAAAAAATTCTCCGGAGGGTAGGGAATGTGTAAAATTGTAAACTAGTATAATAGAATTGAGGCGGAGTGATAGAATAGCAATTCTATTGTGTTCTTTGTGTAAGTTTGAAAATATTAATCTCTCTGATGTTTCTGTTTTTATTCTGTGACCGTTTTTGATGTACTATGTGCGTATTGCTTGGCTAAAATTGTGTTCAGCTGCTTTCCTTTAATAAATGCATTAAAACTAAATTTTATGATGCTTGAAACGACGCTCTGGTAACAACTTTCTCATCACCTGTGACATGTGAACATACATTTGCAGTGATCTGAATACCCGTACACACACAATAATCAGTCTGCAGCAGCACTTGTACAGATAGATCTTTGTATTTTGGACCGCTATTAAGGAAAAATGGACAGGACTGTTGTGGCTGTCTCTTTTAGACTGTTGATTTCTTTTATTAGCAACAGCGTTGTACCTAAATGTGATATAAATATCGCAGCCTTTCTATACTTCACAACTGTTCTTTTTGTCTAACATTGGTTTCTTCTGCTTCAAGTGCGATAGTGCTTGTAATTAATGTCACTTACGCAAATGTTTCCATTTCCTTTGAATCAAATTACGACTAACCGCACACAATAATACTGCTTCATTTGTACTTAAAAGCGTACGAAAGGGAAAGAACATTCTGACGCAAATTAATACTCACAACATGATTTACGTATCGTCTTTATGAAACGTGGTGCAACCTCATTTTGTCATTGGGTATTCAAAAAGATATCATTAAGTATTAGGCAGATATCACAGTCTAACATATACAGTCGCGACACTCACTGCTGTGAAAGTTGTTACCAAGTTGCAACGACACTACCGCTCCTAGCGGTGGGCAAGCCGCCGAAAGAGTGATGTTTGTAATTATTTGTGTGCGTAATTAACGAAATAGTTAATATAATTTTTGTGTTACAAGCATTAGTAATACATCAAGAGGCATACATAATACGGAAATTAATGTAAAAATAGTCGAACTTACGACTATTCAGTTGTATAACGAAGAACTTCGTCATGAACCAATACTTACGAATATGTGTATATTTCTATTTTGATGTGTTCTTACTATGACAAAGAGTTTTTTGACACGTATCGTTGTGGTATGGAGTCAAATGATTCGCACATTTTTAGGCTTCACTCGTGTTTATTATAAGCGTGAGTGTGATTATTTTTGCTTAAGAAGACAATGTCTTGAACATTCTTGCCGTTTGTGGTTCAGCTGTAGCAACAATTGTGGAATGGGTTCTTCTTTGTTGGATACAGTTTGATTGCTTTTTCAGTTTTCTTGTCACGTTTCTGATGTTTTCTTTCAGCGACAGTTGTGGTGACTGATTTGGTACGATAAATACCGTAGTTATTGCAGTCTACATTAGTTTCCTACGATCCACCCTTACTGATTTCACTGGAATTAGAGAGGAGAAACGTTAACGTTCTTCAGAAGAAAAAACACGTCTTTCTGCCAAAGGGCGGGTATTCGATGTTTCCTAACCATTTTTCTATTTTTAATAGTAAATTAAATTATTCAGTATACCCCTGTGGGGTATCTTGTAACAGTAAATAAACTGTGCCGCAATGTACCATTTCCAACATTGTCAGTGATCTTAGGAAACCTAAGAAAGACAAAGGTCTTAAGTTATTATCTATTTTATGATCCTACATACATTCTCTAATGTAAAAAAATGTGTTAAAATCGATATAAACGGTACTATTCGCACTCATCCACTATCGTATTCATAAAAGTAGCTTGCCCTCCGCTTGGAGCGCTGCTGTCGCAGCGTATAACAAAAATCCGCGGAAGTGTCGTGACTGTATATGTTAGACTGTGGCAAATATTATAAATAATGGTAATATATTCAGCGATCAGACAACAAAACTTTCATTCCAAAGATGATATTGTTATGATACTTGATAGCATGGAGTGGTCAGTATGAAGCAGTGATCTCAGAGATCTGTTATATGAAAATACGTTCTCTGTGCCTTGATCAGGGAGGTTGACTTCGAACCAAACTTGCAATATTAACTTTGCCGTGAACCATGAGCAATGACACCTACAGTACGTGTGTAGCAGTCGTTGCGGTACTTTCGTTGTTGTGTGTAAATACTTTCAGTTGTATATTCCTGTTTACTTTCAATTATATCCGACATCATTAGATTGTTCTTTAATCTGAACTTCGAAGTCACAACATAGAAAATTTAGCAGTGGACCCTGATAGTTCAGAAAGGTAAAAAGGTTTTTATAGAAAAGCGAGAAAAAGTGTCGTTAATATTTAGAAGCTGGTATGATGCTACGGACAATCGCAGGGGATGAAAATTAGTAGGGAATGAGTGCTTCGTGTATTTCGCTACAGCTACATGGTCCAGTTTTAACGCTTGGTAAGTATTACGAATTCTTATAAATGGATTCTTCCGTCACTTCTTGGTAGAACGCTTCCGTATTTATGGTTGAAAACAAACTGTTCTGTAGAACCTTAAATAATACGAATTCCTTTCTACCAGTACTATTTCTTTTAATAAAAAGCTAGTCTGTTAAATTTTATATATGACAGCGCCAGCATAGAGTGCCAATGATAACGAATTGTCAGCTTTATGAGGATAATGAATTTACTGAAAAAGAGCATTCAATAGTCTTTGCGAACATCTGCGCACATGCCGCCGTTGCCATAAGTAAAATTGTACCCCTTAGTCTCGGACCTACATCATACATTTTCTTAAACAGTATTAATTTAAAATTTCCCGTAGTATTTTATTTCTGTTCATCCACCGTGACCCATACCAAACGATTTCCGAAACGTGATTTCCTTATGGCAAATTAAATGTACTCTTGTAAATGAAATAATATCATACTAGAGGTGAAAACGGTGTTCCGAATTAGGTTGTGTTTGATCATTTAGTTTCTACATAATGTAGTATAAAGCTATTTAATTTAAAGTTCTTTCTTATTCTGAGACCTTTGCAAGTGTATTTTGTAAACAGAAATCGTGCCTTGACGACTGTGGATTCTATGTGCAGTCAGTTATCGCCATATTATGACAGTGGAATTTCTTGGGTGCTTCCATTTACTAGTGGGTGCATCCCATGCTTGTACACGTAATATTCGATTAATTGTACCTCATTTTGAAGTACTTAAGTTGAAGTTTCGGTAAAACTCCAGAATATCTAATAAATCCGTAACAGTGAATGTTGGTAACAGTGATGAAGTGGTGGGAATGAAGATAACGAATCACGATGAGTTTCAAATATCCAATGAGATTATAGGCAGCGACTACAATTTTCTGTTCATATTAAGTAAGGCCGGTATTACACGGTCAAATGTTTGATCAAATCTTTGAGATAAAAATATCATGTAAACACATGTTATCATGCACTGTCATTGTACTACGAAAACTGCATTTTGAAGAAAAAAGAGGGCTTACTTTGGTGAAACTGGAAATAATTTCGTGTTGCGGGAGCTGGAAGCAGAGGGAGCCATGTCATATATAAATTACTGGAGAATGGATGATAAAACGTATCGGTATTTACTAAGTAAAGTTTCTCCACACATTAAAATCAGTATACGCACATGAGAAGACTATATCGGAAGAAGACAGGTTTACAGTGACACAGCAATTTCTTGTTACTGGAGATAAATTTTACTTACAGCTTGATGGCGTAACGTGCCCATGTTGGCAACGAAATGTTCGTTATACGATGAGGATTAACTTACTGGCTGGACAAGAGCACATACAAGCACTTGTCAACAACAGAGCAGGAACAGCATCTATTATCATTATTATTTTAAGAAGAGTGGAGAGCTTATAAAAATCTGCTTCATATATTTCTATTAATTTGAACCACACTCACCTCACTCTGTCAACAACGTACAGACGGCAACGCAACACAACCTCCAAAACGGGCAGATTAATGCCTCAGAAGTGGTTACACGAGAGACAAAATGTCGTACTAGAAGCAAGTTGTTCATCAACAACGATGCAACTTTAATGACTGATGCACAAAATACGGTATAAATCAACTTTTAATACGTTGTCCAGGAACAACACTGGCAATGAAATGGTTAATCTGTTCGTATTCAGGGTGTCTGGGATTATACAGCGCTTCGTCTTCTTCAGAAAGTTCGATTAATTTTGTCGAAGACGGCACACACCAAATAAACGTCCTTGTTTGAAAACATGACGTCGTAGTTTGTTTTCAAATAAGCGCGGTCCAAGAGCTACAGCGATGCTAGCGCTCCAAGCGGTTACATTCGCAGAGCAGTGAACAAAATACAAACGACTTTTAATGATCAAATCTATTGCGAGGCACTAGATATGATCATATTTTTTGACGAAAGCAGAGATATGTCACAGTTCCCTATTACACTATCAAATTTTTATGATGTAAATTTTTGACAAAGAAATATGACCGTGTAATACCGGCCTAACCAATCGTAGCTAATTTTGAGGAAACCAATGAAATTGTGGACGGCGTCGAATGTTTTGTTATCAGAGTAAACGACAGTAATTTGAAAGTAGCCGAAAGGAATTGATGTAAGACGTATTACAGGATCGATAGTAAATTCTACAAAGTTATGTGCATAAATCGGCAGAGAAAAGATTAAACAAAACTACATGGAGAAAAAGTCGCTACATTCGTGTAACATTTAATTATATAAATTTGAGTAAAATCTTTTAATTGAGAATGAATGAAAATTCTTAGTGAATAAGTGGAACGCATGTACATTTAAGTAAAAGAATCTATTACGTAATGAATAATTATCTGCATCTAGTAGGAGATTCTGTTTTCAAAGACTTCCTATACATGTTTGTAGCGACATTGTGTTTCTGCATGTAAAAAAAAAACCACACTGGATGCAGACAGATCTATATATTTATGGCAGTCACAAAGGTACATCAAGCACCTCGATAAATGGTACGCACGCGTGTAGTTATACTGTAGCATTTTGTATTTCCCCTTATTTAGAAAAAGACTTCACGAGACGGAGACAGAAAACAACGAAAGAAATACAATAAAAAGTACTGCTACCCTTCACTCCATTAAGATGAAGTCTGTAAATATAATTATGGAATACTTCATCGCGAAATACAATCTTCCGAAATACCGGATGATCAAAAATTCAGTATAAATTTGAAAACTTAATAAATCACGGAATAATGTATATAGAGAGGTAAAGTTGACACACATGCTTGAAATGACATGGGGTTTTATTAGAAAAAAAGTTCAAAAAGTATCTAGCAGATGGCGCTTCATCTGATCAGAAAAGCAATAATTAGCATAAAAAATTAAGACAAAGCAAAGAAGATGTTCTTTACAGGAATTGCTCAATATGTTGAACATCATGCCTCAACAATTGCTGTAGTCCAGGAATAATGTTGTGAACAGCACTGTAAAGCATATCCGGAGTTATGGTGAGACAGTGGTGTGGGATGTTGTCTTTCAGCATCCCTAGAGATGTCGGTCGATCACGACACACTTGCGACTTCAGGTAATTCCAAAGCCAATAATCGCGAGGACAGCGGGACTGCGGTCTGGGGACCTGGGAGACCAAGCAGAACGAAAATGGCGGCCGAGCACACGATCACCAAACGACGCGAGCAAGAGATCTTTCACGCGTGCAGCAATACTTTTTCTTTTTTCTCTTTCTTGCTTTAGTGGTCATTCCAAGCATGTGTGTCAATCTAGGCCTCTCTATCTACATTATTCCGTGATTCATTAAGTTTTCTAATTTATACCGATTTTTTGATCTCCCGGTTTATCGTCAAGGACAATCACGAAACAAAACGTCCTATTTCACACATTCAGATATTCCGCGAAAACAATTCTGCAAATATGATTGGATACTGGGGATTCTATCACCGATTGGCTAACAAAATTCTCGGGAGAAACTACTGTTGCCAACATTGTTTGAACCTGAGCTACAGATGTATCGGCTATTCTGGAAATAAGACGAAGTTTCTGTTTTATAATTTTACTTCTCGAATTAATTGCAGTTATCTTCATACAACTTGCCTAAAGATCTGGCGTCAACACGTCGGTTCACAGTATAATATTCGTAATTTCCAAGAAAGCTTACACTCGAAGTTGTATTGCTGAAATCGATAGATATCGAATGTCGGTTACGTCAATATTGGTACGTCACTTATTAAGTGTGGAGAACGTTAGTGTGTTCTAATTAATAAAGTGCATATACCACTGATAGAGTACTTCAAGACGAATACTTGGTCATTAATAAAGTAGAAGTAACTTCTTTGTCATCGGTTGATTTCTAGTAATGTATTGGTACGTTATGATACATTAGTAAATATCCATATTTACATATCTGGCGTGCAAATAGCCGCATAATCGACATTCGATATATATCGATTCCAGTCGTACAACTTCGAGTGTAAGCTTTCTTGGAAATTACCATAATATTTTCGTTTCATGTAAATAATTTTTATTTCTGATTTTCGTTAGAATCTACTTTCACTCTGTAGATGTTGGGAGCAGTTAAAATGCAGTTTAGTTGATGGTGGCTTCTGCTTGACAAAGTATAGATTTTGCTGTTTTGTGGCGTGATGAATGATGGAAAGTGAGTGGCGTTTGGACAGCCAATAGGATCACTTGTTAAACACAAAATCGTAATCTAGTCTATAATCTGTTTTCTGCTTGTAAACAAACTATCGTCTTTCATTCAGATATGATGTCATTGGCCAAAGTAGACGGGTCGTATCGCGATGTTGACGAGATGTTGACAAGGGAGAGAAAAAAGACGAACGTATTGTAAAATCAGTATTACAAGGTCAAAATTTTGATCAAATCTTTGACATAAAAATATCATGAAAAGCTCGTAATATTTTTTTGATGTAAATCTTTTTTGTGGTGCAAAAAAGGGGTATTAGACTGTCGTCATATTTTTGTCATATTTCAAGATGGCGGACAGTAAACACATGTTGTTACGCGTTGTCATTACTACTACGAAAACTGCATTTTGAAGTGGAACTTACTTGGGTGAAACTATGGAAATCATTTCACGTTGTGGGAGCTGCAAGCGGAAGACACTAAGTCATATATAAATTGCTGGAAAATGGTTGATACAACGTATCGGTATTTACTCAGTACAGTGGCTCCACACATTAAAAATTAATATACCCATGTGGAAAGACTATATCGGTAGAAGACAGGTTTACAGTGACACAGAAATTTCTTGCTATTGGGGTTAAATTTCTCTAACGGCGCGGCGACGTAACGTGCTTATGTTGGCAACGAAATGTTCGGTATACGAGAAGGATTAACTTACTGGCCGGACAAGGGCGTATACAAGAACCTGTCAACAACAAAGCAGGAACAAAGTCGATTATTATTAGATTGAGAAGAGTGGAGAGCTTATAAAAACTTATAAAAATCTGTTTCATATACTTCCATTAATTTTGTGGTTGATGCAACACAAGAAGTATTAATAAACTTTGCAGCTTTGATTATACAGAGGTCTTTGACGTGGAGCTTTAGAGGAATATTCCAATGGAATCATATTTTTCCTCACATTTAAAGATGGAAGAAAGTAAAAAATTGTTGCTATGTGCTGCTGTTGCAACTTCAATATCCTCGGTTGTACACCCAGGCCGAATTTCTGATTACCTCCGCCACTATCTTGTCACTTTCGAATCTTCTTATTCTATTCTTATATTCAGGGTGTCTGGGATTATACAGCGCTTCGTCTGCTTAAAAAGTTAGACTGATTTTGTAGTTGACGGCACACACCAAACAAGGTTTCTTTTGAAATAAGCGCAGTCCAAGACCTACTGCGATGCTAGCGCTCCAAGCGGTTACATTTCACATTGCAGTCAACGGAAGACAAAGGACTTTTATGATTAAACTTACTATGAGGCATGACCATATTTTTATGACGAAAGCAGAGATTGTCATAGTTCCCTACTACACTATCAAATTTTTATGATTTAAATATATGATGTAAATTTTTGACAACTAAATATGACCCTGTAATACCGGCCTAACATACACAGTCGCGACACTCACTGCTGTGAAAGTTGTTAATAACTGACAGTTGCAGCGACACTAGCGCTCCTACCTGTTCTCAGGCTGCCGAAGGAATGATGTTTGTTTATAATTTTTTCGTAATTAACGAAATAGATAGTATAATTTTTGCATTACAAGCATTAGTAAAATATAAAGACACATACATAATACGGAAATTATTGTAAGTTAATGTAAAAACTTTAATTGATTGAGAGGTATAAAGAACAATTTAGTCATGAACAAATACGTACAAATATGTTCGTATTTGCAGCTTATTCCGCTGAAAGAATTAGGATACAAAAATTAGAGAATAATAAATTTCTATTATGGGCTTTTCTTACTATGACAGGCAGTTTTTTGACGTGTATTATACGGTGTGAAGTCTAGTGATTCGCATATTTTTACACTTCACTCGTCTTTCTTAAACGTTCATATTCTGTTGAGTGTAATTACTTAAGCTTAATAAGTCAGCGTTTTGATGATTCTTGCCATTTGTGGTTCATCTGTAGCAACAATAGTCGAACTGGGCTCGTCTCTGTTGCAAAACATATTGGTTTTGTCGATTTATTGCCACGTTTTTGACGTTTAACGTTCAGGTACACCTGTTGTGCCTAATTTGGTGCGTTACATACTGTAGTAATTGCATTCTATATACGTTTACTACGTTCCGTTCTAACTGGAATTGTAATAAAGAAATTTCTACGTTCCTGCGTAGAAAAGCGGCGTCTCTCTGCGTAAGATCTTCTGGTGCTACCGAATCATTTTTTCTGTTTGATAGAAAACGTAATTATTCACTTAATGCCTGTATGTTACAAGATAATTGTAAATAACCTATCCTGTAACGTACCATTTCGTACCTTGTCAGGGGTCTTAGGAAACCTAAGAAAGACAAATGTGGAGCTATTATTAAATAATTACCTATTTATATTGCACTACATACGTTCCCTAATGTAAAAGGTATGTTAAAATCAATATAAACGATACTATTCGCATTCATCCAATATCATGTTCAGAAATGTATCTGCCGGCCACTTGGAGCGCAGGTTAATCTTCGATGATTTGACATCCGCTTTTAACGCTAACATACGTTTTATTGTATTTTTACTCGTAAAGGTTTCAATTTAATGATTAATTATTTGTTTTTGATCTTGTCTACTATAAAAAATGTTTTGTAAAAAGTACTCAAAAGCTATACTCTGCACATTTTCATTAATGACGGTATTATCTTCATTGTTAATGTTACATAATACAGTACAACAGTCCCGCTGGTCACTGCGAGAGATCGAATCAAGGGTGTTAAAAAAGGATCGAATAATGACAAAAGACTAACGTTGTAGGTTAGTTTCGAAGAGTAAGTAACCTAATCGCTGCAGAAAAATAACTTCAAAAAGTACATTGAGAAACAATGGCTACATGGGTCTAATAGCTTCTTTTCGATTAATGGAAATTTAGTGCGTTCAATTCAGTAATAACTTTGGTGCTTATCATATCAAAGACTGTTTCCAATGTCAGCTGCGTACAGTAGCTGAAAATCTTTTACCCATCTAGTGTACAGTTCTCGATGCTCTTTTTTAAACTTTAACTTCCCCAATGAAACCGCAATGATTTTTTACAAAAATGTAAAACTGTTATTGATATGGTGTCTGTTATTTCGTACGCGGTAGAGTAACCGATCGGTCGAAGGCACCTCGCTGCAGAGCGCGCGGTTGTTCGCCGTCGGAGGTTCGAGGCCTACCTGGGGCATAGGTGTGTGTGTGTGTGTGTGTGTGTATGTGTGTGTGTGTGTGTGTTGTCCTTAGGTTAGTTTACCTTAGTTTAAGTAGTTTGTAAGCTACGGACTAATGACCACGCAGTTTGGTCCGATAGATTTACAAACATTTTGTTATTTTGATCATGTCAGAGATAAGGCATACTTTGTTAACATTAACGGCCATAATTTTATGAATACGAAATATTGAAACATTACGACCGTATGGGGCGTTGAAATGAATATAACCGCGAAGTTGAAAATTTGTGCTTGACCTGGATTCGAACCCTGATTTCCTGCTTCGGGTCAGCTGTCGCCAGTTAGGCTTCCCTTCCATCCTAAATTCTCAACTTCGAACACTCTGGCCATCAATTCCTCTTGCTCGCAGCCTATACTGGATTCCTGCAAGGGATGGAGCGTTTGAATGCGTCCGCAATTGAATTGTCATTGCCTGTTGGTGACATATTTTACAATTATTGATATGGGAACATATTAAGTGCAAATACCATCATGTTGCTGTTATGGTCTTCAGTCCGGAGACTGGTTTGATGCAGCTCTCCACCATACTCTGTCCTGAGCAAGCCTTTTCATCTCCTCATAAGAACGACAGCCCACACCCATTTGAATCTGCTTACTATACGCGTCCACCCCCAAGAACCACAGACATTGCCGAGGTGGGGTGGCTTGCGTGCCTCAACGATACAGATAGCCGTACCGTAGGTGCAACCACAGCGGAGGGGTATCTGTGGAGAGGCCAGACAAACGTGTGGTTCCTGAAGAGGGGCAGCAGCCTTTTCAGTAGTTACAGGGGCAACAGTCTGGATGATTGACTGAGCTGGCCTTGTAACATCAGGTAATGTGGCTTTGCCACACAGCTACTGCGAACGGCTGAAAGCAAGGGGAAACTACAGCCGTTACCTTTCCCGAGGACATTCAGCTCTACTGAATGAACATATGATGATGGCATCCTCTCGGGTAAAATATTCCGGAGGTAAAATAGTCCCCCATTCGGATCTCCGGGCGGGGACTGCTCAGGAGGATGTGATCATCAGGAAAGACAATACTGGCATTCTACGGGTCGGAGCGTGGAATGTTAGATCCCTTAATCGAGTAGGAAAATTAGAAAATTTAAAAAGGGAAAGGGATAGGTTGAAGTTAGATATAGTGGGGATTAGTGAAGTTCGGTGGCAGGATGAACAGGATTTCTGGTCAGGTGAGTACAGGATTATAAATTCAAAATCAATTGGGGGTATCACAGGAGTAGGATTGATAATGAATAAGAAAATAGGAATGCGGGTAAACTACTATGACCAGCACAGTGATCGCATTATCATTGTCAAGATAGATACGAAGCCAACACCGACAACAGTAGTACAGGTTTATATGCCAACAAGCTCTGCCGATGATGAGGAAATCGAAGAAATATATGAGGAGCTAAAGGAAATTATTCAGACAATTAAGGGAGAGGAAAACTTAATTGTTATGGGTGACTGGAATTCGGTAGTAGGACAAGGAAGGGAAGGGAGGATAGTAGGTGAATATGGTCTGGGCAAAAGGAATGAAAGAGGAAGCCGCCTGGTAGAATTTTGCACAGAACATAATTTAGTTATAACAAACACTTGGTTCAAGAATCACAAAAGAAGGTTGTATACGTGGAAGAGACCAGGAGACACCGGAAGATACCAGATAGATTTTATAATGGTAAGACATAGATTTCGGAACCAGGTTCTACAGTGTAGGACATACCCAGGGGCAGATATTGACTCTGACCATAACTTGTTGGTTATGAACTGTAGGCTGAAACTAAAGAAACTACAAAAAGGTAGGAAAATAAAGAGATGGGACCTGGATAAATTGAAGGAACCTGAGGTTCTTAAGAATTTCAGAGGGAGCTTTAGGCAACAATTGACAGAAACAGTGGAAAATAAAACAGTAGAGGAGGAATGGGTAAAATTGAGAGATGAAATAGTGAAGGTAGCAGAGGACAAAATAGGTAGGAAGGAAAGACCTGCAAAGAATCCTTGGATATCACAGGAGATACTAAATTTAATCAATGAAAGGAGAAAATATAAAAATGCAGTAAATGAAACAGGCAAAATGGAGTACAGACGACTAAGAAATGAGATTGACAGGAAGTGCAAAATGGCTAAGCAGGAGTGGCTAGAAGGCAAATGCAAGGATGTAGAAGAATGTATAAATAGGGGAAAAATAGATTCAGCCTACAGGAAAATAAAAGAAACATTTAGAGATAAGAAAAACAGCTCTATGAATATCAAGGACACTGATGGAAAACCAGTTCTCAGCAAAGAAGGGAAAGCTGAAAGGTGGAAAGAGTATATAGAGGGGCTCTACAAAGGAAGTGAACTTCGAGAAGGGAAGAGGATGTAGATGAAGATGAAATAGGAGATACTGTACTGAGAGAAGAATTTGACAGAGCCCTGAAAGACCTAAGTCGAAACAAGGCCCCTGGAGTAGATGATATTCCCTCAGAGCTACTGAAGTCTCTGGGAGAACCATCCATGACAAAATTGTTTCAACTGGTGTGTAAGATGTATGAGACAGGTGAAATACCCTCTGACTTTAAGAAAAATGTTATAATCCCCATCCCTAAGAAAGCAGGTGCAGACAGGTGTGAAAACTACAGAACCATCAATTTAATAAGTCATGGTTGCAAAATATTAACGCGAATTATCTACAGGAGAATGGAAAAGCTGGTAGAAGCTGACCTCGGGGAAGATCAGTTTGGGTTTAGGAGAAATGTAGGAACTCGGGAGGCAATACTCGCTTTACGGCTTATCCTAGAAGATAGATTAAGAAAAGGCAAACCTACATTTCTAGCTTTTGTAGATTTGGAGAAGGCTTTTGACAATGTTGATTGGAATAAACTCTTTCAAGTTCTGAAGCAAGCAGGAGTAAAATATAGGGAACGTAAGGTTATTTACAACTTGTACAAAAACCAGACAGCGGTTGTCAGAGTTGAAGGGCATGAAAGGGATGTAGTGGTTGGAAAGGGAGTAAGACAGGGTTGTAGCCTTTCTCCAATGTTATTCAATTTGTACATTGAGCAAGCTATAAAGGAAAGCAAGGAGAAATTTGGAGAAGGAATTAAAGTTCAGGGGGAAGAATTAAAAACATTGCGTTTTGCCGACGACATTGTAATTCTGTCAGATACAGCAAAGGACCTGGAAGAGCAATTGAACGGAATGGACAGTGTGCTGAAAGGTGCATATAAGATGAACATTAACAAGAGCAAAACTAGGGTAATGGAGTGCAGTGTAAGAAAATCAGGTGATGCTGAAGGAATTAGATTGGGAAATGAGGCAATAAAGGAGGTAGATGAGTTTTGTTACTTGGGCAGTAAAATAACAAATGATTGTCGCAGTACAGAGGATATAAAATGCAGAATGGCAATGGGTAGAAAAGCGTTCTTGAAAAAGAGAAATTTGTTAACATCGAATATTGATTTAAGTATAAGGAAGTCCTTTCTGAAGGCATTTGTATGGAGTGTTGCCTTGTATGGGAGTGAGACGTGGACGATAAACAGTGCGGACAGGAAGAGGATTGAGGCTTTTGAAATATGGTGCTACAGAAGAATGCTGAAGATTAGGTGGGTGGATCACGTAACTAATTAGGAGGTACTGAACAGAATTGGGGAGAAAAGGAATTTCTGGTATACCTTGACTAAAAGAAGGGATAGATTGGTAGGACACATTCTTAGACATCGAGGAATTGTGAATTTAGCGTTGGAGGGAAGTGTATGGGGAAAAAATCGCAGGGGAAGACCAAGAGATGGATACAGTAAGCAGATTCAGACAGATGTAGGTTGTCGCTCTTATGTGCAGATGAAAAGGCTTGCTCAGGATAGGGTATTGTGGAGAGCTGCATCAAACCAGTCTCCGGACTGAAGACCACAACAACAACAACTATACGCGTCTCTTGGTCTCCCTCTGCGATTTTTACCCCACACACTTCCCTCCAATGCTAAATTTACGATTCCCCGATGTCTAAGAATGTATCCTACCAAGCGATCCCTTCTTTTAGTTAAGGTACGCCAAAAATTCCTTTTCTCACCAATTCTGTTCAGTACCTCTTCATCAGTTATGCGATCTACCCACCTAATCTTCAGCATTCTTCTGTAGCACCACATTTCAAAAGCCTCTATTCTCTTCCTGTCCGCACTCTTATCGTCCATGTTTCACTCCCGTATAAGGCAACACTCCACACAAATGCCTTCAGAAAAGACTTCCTTACACTTAAATTAATATTCGATGTTAAAAAATTTCTCTTTCTCAAAAATGCTTTTCTTCCCATTGCCATTCTGCATTTTATATCCTCTGTACTACGACCATCGCATGTTATTTTACTACCCAAGTAACAAAACTCATCTACCACCTTCATTGTTTCGTTACCTAATCTAATTCCTTCAGCATCGCCTGATTTTCTAAGACCGCATTCCATTATTTTTGTTTTGCTCTTGTTAATGTTCATTTTATACGCTCCTTTCAACACACTGTCCATTCCATTCAACTGCTCTTCCAGGTCTGTCTCTGACAGAATTACAATGTCATCAGCAAAACGCAATTTTTTTATTTCTTCACCCTGAACATTAATTCCCTCTCCAAATTTCTCCATCATAATCACTGTGAATTTATCATTTGCAATGTCTCTTTCAAAATGTACTCAAGCTATCTGTCATGAAACTCAATACAAGGATGTTGTTGTTGTTGTTGTTGTTTTAAGGGGACTAAACAGCTAGGTCATCAGTCCCCTGTTCCTAGCTAAGAGTCCTCTGTCAAGAGTATAAAAAGTAAAACACAGCTTCGAAGATGAAAACTCACAAATGGGGTAAGCTGACATTGGAGAATTCGCTGACAACACAAAAGGAAGAGACACAATAGGGAAACGAAGTCGAGATCTTAGCTAAAGCTGGACAGCAGAAAAACACGGCTGGCTGATCACAGAGAAAAAACAGGATGAGCCAGCCATACTTCACACACTAAAAACCCCTCGGTAAATTACAGCAGGGTCTTAAAAGGGTTTAAAATCGCTGGATAGGTGGGGACCTGAAGAATCAGGCTATAGTACCCACCACTAGATGGAGTTGTAAAAACCAGCTGCGCGAATAAAACTTAAAACAGAATGAGCCGTGGAGGCATCGTCGCCTAAAACTAAAGGTACCGCTTCTGGTAGGTTAAAAGACTGGCGCAATGTAGCTAAAACTGGGCAGTCCATCAGAAGATGGACTACTGTCAGTGCTGCTCCACACCGACACACAGGTGGGGCCTCACGGCGGAGGAGATGACCATGGGTCAGCCAGGTATGCCCAATTCGGAGGCGGCAGAGGACAACTGACTCTCGACGTATGGGCGCAGTGAAGACTTCCACAGAGTTGTGGATAGCTTCACTGCTCGGAGCTTGTTTGTTCCACTCATGGTAGACCATTCGGAACTCCAAGCATCACGCAGGTATGATTCCATGATGCCAATGGTGAAGGGAGATGCAGTGGTGGCCTGTTTGGCCAACTGGTCAACACGTTCATTCCCCTGTATGCCGACGTGGCCAGGGGTCCACAGGAAGACCACACATCAGCAAGATTTGCCAAGAGAGTAAGTAGTGCCTTGAATGGACTGCACTAACGGGTGACGAGGGAAGAACTGGTCGAGTGCCTGAAAGCCACTCAGGGAGTCACTACAGATGACAAATGACCCCCTGGGGCAGGCTTGGAGGTGTTCTAGAGCCTTGAGGATAGCGACCAGCTCTGCAGTGAAGACACTACTTTCACGGGGCAATGAATGTTGTTCGACATGGTCACCATGGAGACATGCATACCCAGCACGACCATCAGCTAGGGATCCATCAGTATAGATGGCTTCAGCACCACAGAAAGAGTTGATGAGATCCAGGAACTGGTGTCGGAGTTGCGTTGGAGAAACAGAGTCCTTTGATCTATTGGACAGATCCAGACAAAGCTGCAAACGGGGGATGGACCAAGGAGAGGTTTGAAAGGAATAGTGGAAAGTGGCAGGGAGTGGTTGGGATTCGAGGGACGAAAGTAGAGAACGAATGCAGACCGATATTGGGTAACCCGACCGAGGTCGTCTTGGAGGGATAGGGAGTGCAGCGCCTGGAGAAAGAAGCCGGTGGTTCGGATGGTGTGGCAAGGCCTTAACATGGGCAACGTACGAAGCCAGCAGGTGCTGCCGGCGGAACCACAGAGGAAGGACACCAGCTTCAACTAGTAGGCTTATCACACGGCTCGTGCGGAAAGCCCCTGTCGCCAAACGAACTCCACAATGTAAGACTGGGTCTAATGTTTGCAGTGCTGAAGGTGCAGCCGAATCATATACTACGCAGCCATAGTCTAGGCGCGACTGGATGAGCGCCTTATAAAGTTGCAGGAGCGTTGGGCGTGACGCTCCCCAAATAGTATGGCTTAGACAGCGTAGAATATTAAGGTGTCGCCAGCACTTTTGTTTGAGCTGGCGAAGGTGTGGCACCCAGGTGAGACGGTTGTCGAACAACATGCCTAAAAAACGGTGCGTCTCTTCGACACGCAGCAGGTCATCAGCGAGATACAGTTCGGGTTCAGGATGGACCGCCCGACGCCGACAGAAATGCATCACCCGGGTTTTCGTAGCGGAAAATTTAAAACCATGAGTAAACGCCCACGACTGCGCCTTTCGAATAGCTATCTGCAACCGCCGTTCAGCAACGCCGATGCTAGTGGAGCTGAAATACATGCAGAAGTCATCGGCATACAACGAGGTGTAAACCGATGACCATTGATAGCGACCAAAAATAAAGGGACGCTAAGAACGGATCCCTGTGGGACACCGTTTTCTTGATAGTGAGGGGAGCTGAAACAGGAACCAATACGAACACGAAAAGACCGTTGCGCGAGAAAATGCTGTATGAATACAGGAAGCGGACCGCATAAGCCCCAGTCGTACAGCGTAGACAGTATGTGGTGGCGCCAGGTGGTGTCGTACGCTTTTCGCAGGTCAAAGAATACAGCAACCAGATGTTCGCGGCGTGTAAAGGTTGAACGGATGGCCGACTCCAGTGACACGAGATTATCGATAGCGGAGCGGCCACGACGGAACCCACTCTGTTGTGGGGCCAGGAGTCCCCGGTCCTCAAGGATCCACATAAGCCTCCGACTCACCATCCGTTCGAGGAGTTTACACGGAACGTTGGTGAGGCTGATTGGGCGGTAACTATCAGCCACCTGTGGATCAGCCCCAGGCTTCATCACTGGGATGATGATGCTATCCCGCCATTGGGACGGGAAGACACCATCAACCCAGAGACGATTCAGCAAGGAGAGAAGTTGGCGTTTAGAGTCTGCTGACAGATGTCGGAGGAACTGACTATGAATGCGGTCGGGTCCAGAGGACGTGGCTGGGCATGCGGCAAGTGCGCTTTCGAACTCCCATTCGGTGAAAGGGATGTTGTATATTTCCTGGCGTCGCGTTCGAAATGATGTCTGTTTTCGCCCTGTGCGCTCTTTAAGGGCGCGGAAATCCGCATCATATGCAGCGGTCGCTGAGGTGCGAGCATAGTGGTGTGCCAAATGCTCAGCTATTATGAGAGGGTACCCTGAATGCTGAGACACGGAAGTCCCACTGGTGGGCGGTGGCCAAAGAGGCGTCGAACTTGCGACCATACCCATGAAGATGATGCTCGGGAGCCAATGGAGGCGACATAGCGCTCCCAGGAGGCCCTCTTGCTTTGCTGGATCAATCGCCGTGCCCGTGCACGGAGACGCTTGAAGGCTACAAGATGTTCGACACAAGGGTGGCGTCGGTGGCGCTGTAGTGCTCGCCGACGTTCCCGGATGGCCTCAGCTATCTCCGGCGTCCACCAGGGCACTGACTTACGGTGGAGTGATCCACGTGAGACGGGTACGGTGTTCTCGGCAGCAGAAATGATGGCACGTGTGACCTGCTGAACAGCGGTATCGATATCAGCCAGAAGAGGAGAGGGAAGCACAGCGGCTATGGAATATGCTGGCCAGTCGGCCCTATTGAGGGACCAGCGAGGCAGACGGTCAGCAGGTGGACACTGTGGGAGCGACAGGAAGATAGGAAAATGGTCGCTGCCACACAGGTCATCGTGGACCCTCCAAGTGAAGTGCGGAAGCAGGCTTGGGCTACAGACAGACAGATCTATGGCAGAGAATGTACCGTGTGCCACGCTAAAGTGCGTAGCAGCACCAGTGTTCAGGAGGCAGATGTTCAGCTGCGTCAGTAGAGTCTCAATATCTCTACCCCGTGCCGAAGTCTGTGTGCCACCCCACAAAGTGTGGTGGGCATTGAAATCCCCCAAAAGAAGGAAGGGTGGGGGAAGTTGGGTGACCAAGGCAGCGAGGTCTACAGGAGAGACAACCTCATCAGGCGGGAGGTAGACCGAACATATGGTAATGTCTTGCACTGCCCGGAGCCGAACAGCAACCGCCTCTAGTGGCGTTTGAAGAGGCACGGCAGCGCTCGGGACAGTGGCTAGGACATAGACGCAGACTCCACCGGAAACTCTGCCATAGATAGAACGATTTTTAAAATAGCCCCGGTAGCCTCGAAGGGCAGGGGACCGCATCGCTGGAAACCATGTTTCCTGAAGAGCGATACAGAAAGCAGGTGTTTGGCTGAGAAGCTGTCGTAGCTCAGGCAGGTGGTGGAAAAAGCCACCACAATTCCACTGGAGGATGATGTTATCTCCTGGCTGTACCGCCATGATGAATAAAGGAGCAGATCACTCCATTGAATCATCTGCTACCACGCGCTCTGAATCCACAGAACCAGAGATCTTAGTTTCTTGGGAATCAGTAATTGCGAGATCATCAGAAGATGCGAGGATCTCGACTTCATCCTCTGAAGAAGAGGATGTGGGTGGTTGTGGCTTTGAAGCCACCGAACATTCTTTTTTCTTGTTTCTATTCTTCTTCTCCTCTCGCTGGCCCTTTGGTTTGCTGGGCCGAGTGGGCTTCCCAGAAGCGGCATCCAGGATGGAAGAAGAGCAAGAAGCTCGTCGACTGACAGGTTGTGGATCTGTAGGCCGGCGGCCAGGATCCTCCGGAGCGCTCTGAGTAGCCACGGAAGAGGGTGTCCCCTTCTCAGCGAGAGGGGCCGGAGAAGGCTTCTCCTTCTCCGGCTTAGAGGTGGGGACTCGCGTCCCCGGTGATTTAGCGGGTGTTGCTCCCATGGTGAAAAGTGTGGGAGCCACCGAAGAGGAAGCGCCCCCAGCTGGTAAGGGGGCAGGGACATTTTGTTGGGCCTGGGAGCCCACTGGTACGGATTGCACTGACTGGTTCATAGGCACAGTGGAGGATGACAGTGAGGCTGCTGTAGCATAGGTGTTGACCTGGCACACAGGGTGGAGCTTATGGTACTTCTTCTTTGCCTCTGAGTACGTCAGTCGGTCTCTGGTCTTGTACTCAATGATCTTTCTTTCTTGGTGCAGAACTGTGCAGACAGGTGAGCAAGGGGAGTGATTTTGGCCACAATTAACACATACTGGAGGAGGGGTGCAGGGGACGTTCGGATGGACAGCACGTCCGCACTCCCGACATGTAGGATTGGCATCACATCGGGAGGACATATGCCCAAACCTCCAGCACTTAAAACAGCGCATAGGGGGAGAAACGTAGGGCTTTACGTCGATCCGGTAGACCATCACCTTGACCTTCTCGGGCAATGAATCACCCTCGAAAGCCAAGATGAAGGCACCGGTCGCGACCCTATTGTCCTTTGGACCCCTATGGACTCGCCGAATAAAAAGTACTCCCCGCCGTTCTAGATTGGCACGCAATTCGTCATCTGACTGCAGCAAGAGGTCTTTATGAAAGATGATACCCGGTACCATGTTTAGGGTCTTGTGCGGCGTAATGGTAACGGAAACATCACCCAGCTTGTCACAGGCAAGCAGTGCTCGTGACTGGGCTGGGGATGACGTCGTTATTAAGACAGACCCTGACCGCATCTTAGACATCTCTTCCACCTCACCATACTTGTCCTCCAAGTTTTCGACGAAGAACAAGGGCTTAGTTGTCTTAAAAGAGTCCCCATCAGTGCGGGTACAAACTAGATATTTAGGGGCATAAGCCTCACCCTGCTTTCTTGCCCGACGTTCCTCCCATGGTGTAGCCAGGGAAGGGAACGTTTGGGGATCGTACTCTGCAGAATTGTACTCGTTTCTTCCACGCTTAGAGACGCCAGGTTTGCGTGTGGCGACGCTATTGATTGCTCGTTTCATCCTGGTCCCACGAGCAGCTAGGGAACTAAAGGTCCACCCAGGCAGAGCCCCGCTTGCCTGGGTAAGCCTTGTACAACTGAGGTGCGGCAGGATCCTCAGAGGTTGCTCGCTAGCGGCTGTTCAACCTCAACAGCCATGCATCTCCTCGGCACGTAGCACACTTTGAGATTGAGGTTTTTTTATAGAGGTTTGTACCGTCCTCACGACCCGGGCTATTAAGCCAAGATCCCCGGGCTCTGAAACGTACAACGTTCCACCGTCGCGCCAAACGATGGTCGTTGAGGCACGCACAGAGCTTACGGTGTAGCGGACTGTTGGCGCGACACAGCCCACAGCTCAGGACCCCGGGTTCGCCAAGCCCGTACTCAGCAAATTAATGCTGAGCCCATGAGGGGAATACAAGGATTACATCAGCGAACAATTATTTGATACACACTGAAAAATAACCTTGGTGTGTTACGAATCACATCACAAACAGTTACAATTCCGGCAACAATTTCAATTTCCGTATCCAATGTGGCCTCATGCGCAAGTGACTTTAGATATCCCAGTACGCGTCTGTTAAGAACAATTCTGCAGTTAAGATGGTATACGCGTTGCATATTGAAATAAATCGCAATTTAGATTATGGCTATGTCCGTAGCTTATCACTGTAGATTGTGTCTAACAGAAAACCCTTTGCAATGAACAACTCCTTACCCATCCACAATTCCCTTTGTTACATATTGTATCCATAATAATTTGTATCTTCAGAAAAAAATTGTGAAAGTTGGTACCCCGTACTCTCCCAGGAGTCTTCGAATAATCCGACTACGACTGAAAAATTAATCAACAATTTCTTTACTTGTCGCAGACAACTTGTAATATTGGTAATATCTCTATTTAATCAGCTGAACGTTGCTATTACCTCTTCCTTTTTCTTACTTCGGCAAATAAATTTTATAAACTGAGCATTGTTCAAGAAATGATTAAGAATGGCACTACCAAGCACAGGAAAGACAGATACTATCACAGTCCCGAACGTTCCATCAACCAAATATAATAGCACGTTTTAAGGTATCCCTTACTGTCTTCAAATGTGGGGAATTCTGATGCATTCACTTTACTTTATAATTCCAAGTACTTTATAGTTTAAATTGAGCCATCAGGAACGCCTGAGCCATTTGCACAAGGATGAACAACTTCGTATAGAAAATCATTTAAACCCCATTGTTTTATTAGACGAAAAAGACGTTTTTCTAGAATGTTTTTTCCTCCTTCTCGAAAATACTTACACTTATTCAAGATAAATCCGAAAAACGACTAATGCTTTGGTGCCAAAAGTATGCTAAGAGGCGACGTTCGGCCGCTATGAAACTTTTTATTCGATTTTAAGAAATCTACTTCACGAAATATTTGATATTTGCACAACTTACAGTTCGATATCTTCGCTCAGTTAAGGCATGGAATTCATTTTTGTTATTAGTCACAGTTACTGTGCAGCATCAGATTTAGTGAAGTATTGCGAAGTATTTTAAATAGTTTGCAGAAGCAAATAAAAAATGAGTAGACTCGGTAGATATGGTTGATTTTGGTTGATTTTGGCTTATACAAGTCAACGAATCAATTATCTAAATTTTACTTACAACTGAGAGCACAACAGTACCTCATTGCATCAAGCTCTGTATAGGGAAAGTATGGCCAGCCTGCCAGCGGTAGCCATGCTGGACCTATTTCGCTCCTGCTTACTCACCGACCGCTACAACGTTCCCAGCGCTTAGCAATTCTTATCAACCGATTTTGAGAAAACTATTCAATGAAAAAATTTCAGTTTTCACGTGCTATAGTGTGATATATTAGCTCGATAATTATCTAACTTTCTGTTCATTATTACGTATAGTTTCCGTGCTACATCAAATTAAGAAAACTACTGCGCAAAATTTTGAAGAGCTTGCACAGGAAAAATCGCATTGCGTAGACTTTGCGTATGGTTGATTTTAGCACATAAAATGCTGCGTACGAAATGTAGGTAAGATAACTAAATTTTATTTAAGTTTGAGAGCAGAACGATAACTCTTTTCATTCTCGAGATACAGGGTGTTACATCCGACGGACAGATGAGGGAACTTCGCGTAGTTCTATCCATGCGGATTTGGCGGCTATACGAAATACTAATCGTCCGATTTTAAGAAAACTGCTTGGTTTGTGGCTCCAGATCTAAAGAGTTCACCAATAAATTCAGACTGGCCTGTACCGTAGCCAACTATTCGAATACGATCGCGAACATGTCATCATCGGAGCATAGCGTAAATGAAGAAAACCGTTTAGATTATGGATAAGTCTGATGAGTATTTTCTTGCGTATTATGTATTTATATCTTACATGAACTACGAAAAATGCAAGGGGATACCCACTTCATGACTTGCCAAAAAGAGAAATTAAAGGTGCCTTCACAACGCCAAATACATTTGAATGTCTAATATTTATCTTGTTTCAATTCCATGTTTCCCGTAATGATACACTTGAAAAAGAATGAGAAAAGCTTCAGGAACTATATATTAATTTCATATCTAAACGATAATCTAGTTCACTCACTAATATGTTCAAAATTTGTATGTTTTCGGCAACTACCCGCAGATAAAACCAACGACGCGGCCCGCGGGAATAATTTAACCTCATGATATTATGCAGGAATTTTCGTCACAAATTTATTCAAGTTAAAATTATATAGAAATGTGCTGCATGAGACATTCGTCAGTGAAGCTTTAATCTATTAATTTAAATCATGAATTATTAGAAGAAACGGAGTTAGTTTCTTGGCTCCTAGTTTTGGCGACTTTCTCAGGCAGAGTGTTCATCTTTCTGCATTTCTGATATATAATGGAAGTACTATAATGTTTACCTCCCTTCTTCGCTTCTTAAGAACACCCAAAAGTACAACACTGTGGCATTATTCAAACCCAAACGTACGAAATTCACAAGACTTCTCATGGCAGCCAAGCAACGTATACGAGCAAGATGGCGGAAAGAACCACGTGACTCGAATTCAATCATGAGGAGCAGGCGGCGGCAACCGGCGCGGAAAAGGATGGCCATACTTTCCTCATACAGCTTTATCATTGCATTCTGGACGTATTAATTCATATCCGCCGGACGAACCAGCATGGTGTGTCCACCCTTGTATAATGCGAAATACTGATCACTTCATTTCAAGAATACGATTCTGTCAAAAGTTTTACTGAGACATTGGAGGGTGTAATATCTTCTTTCGATAAGCGACTGAACTCTTTTTGTTATTTGTCAAACCCTGTATATAAAATATGTATCGAGGCACAGAAAGAATGGTGACATCTTTACCGATACAAATAATTTGTTTTATCTAAGCAGCCATCCCTGCTATTCCAAGGAAGGGAATAAGCTGAAAAATGCTCCCTCCAGAGCACAGAAAAGCAGTTACATAGAAACTAGTGCGTTTGTGTGTGTGTAATTTGTTCAGAACGTGTGAAACCTTGTCTGCATTAAAACAAGAACGTGTCACTGGTCGTGTGTGTCGTGTCTGTTACAGATAAAATTTACCAACAAATAATGTGATGACTCTGTCCATTAAATAAACTGATTAAAGTATGAATTTCTGTGCGATTCTGTCCTTGAAATCTATTAAACGCATCTGACACTGCACCTAGTAAAATAAGGTGTGATACGAGGCCGTTGGGATCCGGCACGGTGTTCCGTATTGCCCTCCTAAACCCACCGATTCCATGTTCTGCTAACAGTCAATGGATCGCGACCAACGCGAGCAGCGATGTAGCGATAGGCTAAAATCTGACTTTTATCGAAGACGTGATGGTACACATTTCTCCTCCTTACACGAGGCATCACAACAAAGTTTCACCAGGCAACGCAGATCAACTGCTGTTTGTGTATGAGAAATCGGTTGGAAACTTTCCTCATGTCAGCACGTTGTAGGTGTCGCCACCGGCGCCAACCTTGTGTGAATGCTCTGAAAAGCTAATAATTTGCATATCACAGTATATTCTTCCTGTCAGTTAAATTTCGCATCTGTAGTACGTCATATTTGTGGTGTAGCAATTTTAATGGCCAGGAGTGTAATTTAATAAGCTGTAGTATCGACTATGTGAATAATTTTGTAGCTTTGTAATAAGCATATAAAAGAGTAAAGTCTGTCAGTAGGTGCCCATATGTACTTTATTATGAAATTAACATTTAAAATAATTTATATTGCAAATTTTGTGGTCAGAAAATGAAAAATAGATCACACAGTAATATAGATTGCTCCTTTGATGTTGTACCAAGTATTTAACTGTCAGTCTAACCAGTTTGTACCAAATGTTTAATCTTGTTCATTGTAGGTATAAAATGGCTGCTTGCATAAAAACTAGCAAACGTGTTAGTAACAACAGTATGGTGAATATATATATTTTGATATGGGCTGTGTTCTTTAGAAATAAAATAGTTTACCTACATTAATACTGTACTTACGTGGAAAAGCCTTTCCATTTCATTCAAAATAACATAGCTGTTTGCAGTATAAAACAGTTGTTATATTTATCTATTATTATTGTTACCCTTCAGTAAACTAAAATGAATGCAGAATCATTAGTTTGAAAAGCAGAAAAGTTTACGTTGTTATACAAAATCTGAACAGAGCATGAAGTACAAAAACATTATTCTGTGCTTCCCTTTCTGTTTTAAATAGTCTCAACTGACTAAAGTACCTTCTGAATCAGTTAACAGTAAAAATCGCACTGTACAAACTGTTTCTGAAGGGTCATAAATCTAACATTGTCTTTGAATACTTTATATAGCAAGATTATTATGAAAAAGTCACCAATTCTACCTATCGTCTGGTTTTGTAATTTGAATCAAAAGCTGTTACTGTAGACTTCTATCTAGACTTTCTATGAAACTTCACACGTATTTTGTTTAGAACACAGTTATGAAGAATAAACATTAGTTGCTTTATACTCAACTGAATTTCCAAAAAGATTAGGACACTCGGGTAGTTTTTCGCACTTATAAGGCTGGAACCCTACGAAGGTCAGTGGCTTAGGAAAATGGGTGTAACACAGGTTAAAATGAAATTAAGTTGTTATTCCTAACACACACAAATGAAAGCCCCTGGCTGTAATTACAAAAGTAGTAAAATTTGTGTTGCCTGTGTTCGCAAAAAAGAGTAGGTGCGTAGTTCATCGTTGTTCAATCGTACGAATGCGGGCTCAAAGAGTGCTGTGGCTTTTGCAACCTACGTGGCGTCGTAAATTCGAAACAATAAGCCACCAATATTCGCGCCTTTGTCCACAATAGTTGCAGCTTTCATCATCCGAGGCCATTTCCATAAACTTTTGCAATATTGGCGTTGTTGCAACATTGCCTCTGCTGCACGCTGCTAACCAGTCAAAGGCTCAGATACTACTCTGATCAACTAGACCCTTCGTAGCCCGTAACAGCGCTGGTTTGGCGCGCCTTTTCACCTTTCCCAGTCACGTAAACTCTTTCCGTTTTTCCCACTGGCCTTTACGTTATATTAATATTTACGAAATCCCTAAGTCCGATCCTGTGTAAAGCTATTACAATAAATTAATCACAACATTATTTACATTATAATCCACATAAGGCTAAATTACACTTTGTTTTTAAATATATCAATAAAAATGCTCAAAATTCTTATGGGTACAAAAACATGATTTCTAAACCTATGCCTTACCATTATCAAGTCGATCTGGTAACATACAGTATCTCCTGGCCTCTACCACGTATACAGCATTCTTCCATGATGATTAAACAAAGTGTGTGCGATGATTATATTGTGCTGTGCACAAAATTCTACAGACAATTTCCTCTTTCATATCTTTTCCCCAGCCCATATTCCTCTACTACATTTCCTTCTCTTCCCTTTTGTGTTCCCGAGTTCCAGTGTCCCATCATAATCAAGTTTTCCTTTCCCTTAACTGTCTGAATAATTTCTTTTATATCCTCATACATTTCTTCGATCTCCTCGTCATCGTCAGAGCTAGTTGCCATATAAACTTGTACTAATGTGGTCTGTGTTGGCTTCTTGTTTATCGTCGCTACGATAATGCGTTCACTATGCTGTTCATAGTGACTTACCCGCTTTCCTATTTTCTGATTTTGTGTTTTTTTACTTGATGACGACATCCTACTGAGTACTTCCCGCCCGGAGTTCCGAATGGAGAAATATTTTACCTCCGGAATACTTTACCCGAGACGGTTCCACCGTCTTATATTCGTACAGTAGAGCTGCATGTATTCGGGAAAATTAACGACTGCAGTTTCCCCTTGCTTTCAGATGTTCGCACTAACTGCATGGCGAAGTCATGTTAGCTCATGTTGCAAGGCCAGCTGAGTCTATCATCCAGACTGTTACCTCGGAACTACTGAAAAGGCTGCTGCCCCTCTTCAGGAGCCACACTATTTCAGGCCTCTCCACAGAAGCCCTCCGTTGTGGTCGCACCTACGGTGCTAAAACTGTTTGTAAATCTATCGGACGAAACTGCGTGGTCATCAGTCCATAGCTTACAAACTACTTAAACCTAGGTAAACTAACCTAAGGACAAACACACACACACACACCCATGCCCCAGGGAGGACTTGAACCTCCACGGCGAGCAACCGCGCGCTCCGCAGCGAGAGGCTTTAGACCGCTCGGCTACTCCACCGCGGCCACCACAGCAATGTCTTGGCCTTGTTTTCAAGCTAGAGTAGACCTGATCAACGAAAAATTTAATGTAAACTGAAGCACGTCTCATAACTTGAAGAACAACACCTACTACTGACGTTCGATAAATACGCCTATAACAACTCATAGCAACTGGAGTACCAAAACAGGAAACGAAAATGCATTGAATCCGGCTGTATCTCAGTACTCAGTAAAAATAGTACATAAGTTATATGGAATTTCCATTGCAATTCTTCTGTCCTGCAGCCCCCTAAGGTATTTACTAATCGTCCAAAAACAAACTGTGTTCCACTAATATTTCAGGGTTAATACTGTCGTGTAGAAGTAATGTACCTATGTTTTATGTGCCTTTCTGCTACATCTTAATCTTATACAATAGTTAGTCATGTAGGATGTAGGATGCACACACAATCAATCACGTCACTCACAATTGAAGACCTAACATTCTAAATGTGCTAAGTTTTTTTTTTTTTTTTTTTGCTCGAACGGTGCTACATCAATGCGAGTATATTATACTAAAAGCGCTTTGGCATATAACAAATGTAAGAGGTTCTTACAGTCACCGACAGATGGCATTGGTGTTAACTCCACAGCTTTCTTCGTTCTAAATGTGCTCGATAATCAACTTTTGTGTTCATGCACATGACAACGGTGAATTAATAATGTGTTTATGGCAGGAGAGTGAAGGGTCTCGAGGAGCTAACAGCATAGAATCATGTCTGTTCCACGTCTTGAACTGCACTAAAAGTATTGTCAGTGTAACTGGTAACAATAGGAAACGTGAGATTTGGAGTGACAACTGTTGTGGACAAAATGTACATGTTCGCAGTGGCTTGTGGTCTATTTGACTGTATAGTGCATACGTAACTGGTTTCAGGCCATAGTTTCCGATCTTGTGATAGAAATTTTGCCTTAATAGAAAAGCGCAAGAATATAGTTAAATGTTACATGCCTGATGATTTTGTTTGCCACCACATCGTCATCGTCAGTTTTTTTACTGATTTGTGTAATGATTATGCAAATTGAAGATATTTGTTTCACATTGTTTCATTTCATATTTTTAGATATGTTTCGTCAAGCGCTACAGCTTGATACCTCTGTTGGACTTAGCCCATTTTGTCTGAATAATGCAATGTGTAAGACATCTTCTGCTTTCACGTTTTTAATTTTCTTCTTCTCGTCAATTCTATGCAATTTTCTCTTGACTTGCTGTATAGTTTGTATTAACTGGGCGTTATTAAATGGTATAATACTATAAAATGTGTGTATTAATTTCGTACGAGAAAACAATACAGTTTTTTGCTATATCTCGGAACTTCTTCAATTAGTCACGTCACTTCGTTACAACTTGTGGTTGAAGGTTACTCTCTTCTGATCAATCACTTACATATCTTCTTGAGTCAAAGTAACTTAGACTAGCTGGTAAAATTATTGATGAACGGATGAATTCTAATGGCCCAATCTGGTGATGTCATTGAACGGAGGTGTTGCGTTTGGTGGGTAGGTTGCACAGGTGACGTCAGCTCGCGGTGACATGTCGCGCGCCAGGGATTCGAGGTCTGCGTCATTAGTACGCGGCGTTCGGGCCACCAGGCAGATGACCGCAAGGAAGACGCCTGAGCCTCAGCCCAGCGGCTGGACGCGCCTGTGGAAGAGGTGCGCGGCCCGTTGCACGTGTGCCTGTGTCTTTGCGGGCTTCAAGAAGGTCAGTGCTGTAGCTGCAACTCTCACTCTCTTAGCGGTCATTTCACGATAAATTACCCAGTAATTATGGTATTTGTAACACTTCAATTAACTTTTTGCCCACTTTATGTTACGGTAGTAACACTTGGGCCTTTGCGATCGTTTTTGACAGCTCGAAATTTAAGTAAAAATAACGGCTTAACCATTCACCTGACACAAAAATTGAATAACCGAATTTGTAGAGGAGAAAATTTTCTACAACTTAGCTCCCTTATGTTTTGTCATATCTCATTTCGTTTCAGAGATATTTGCAAAAATAACGGCGATTTTGGGATGTCTGTCTGTCTGTCCGTAACGTGGTCCCCGTTTTTAAGACGAACCGTTTAACCGATCAACACCAAATTATACACACGTAATTGTAGGCCGACAGAGACCATAACCGCCCTTTTTCAAATTTTTCGGACAACAAATACGGCAGTGACGGCAAAAAACGTCGTTTGTAATATAATTGTAATTGCAAACGAACGGTTCATCTGACACGAAAATTGAATAACCTAATTGGTAGAGAGGAAAATTCTCTACAACTTCGCTCTATTATGTTTTTTTTTTCATATCTTGCATCGTTGCAGAGATATTTGCAAAAATAACGGTGATTTGACGATGTCTGTCTGGTTGTAACGTGTTCCCACTTTTTAGGTCGAACCGTTCAACCGATTGGCACCAAATTTTACAGACATAAATGTTGGCTACCAGAGACCAGAACCTCGCTTTTTCAAACATTTCCGACAAGAAATATGTTAGTAATATCAAAGAAAGGTCGTTTGTAATGTAATTTTAATTGCATATAAACCGTTCATCTGACGCTAAAATTGAATAACCGAATGTGTAGAGGAGAAGATTCTCTACAGCTTTGTTCCCTTATGTTTTTTTACATATCTGGTATCGTTTGAGAGATATTTGCAAAAATAACAGTTTTGACGCCCTCACTAAATTAACGAAAACCAGCCGTTCTTAGATGTCACGTGACATTCCTCACCCAGAACTCTGGCATAAGCCATTTTGCTTTGCGTATTTGATGATTTTCTTATTTTAAATTACACGTTTTTATTCCAAAGCATTGACGCACTGAAGAATTAACAAAAACACGTCGTTCTTAGTACGATAAATGATAATCTAGTGTCTACAAAGGCCATATTACCATCAGTTAACAACAGCCATCAATAGTATTAGATTATAGGACGTGGCTCTTAAGTGTTGCACGTAGCGTAGTAGGCAATGCGTAGGACTGTGACGCTGAAGGTCAGTGGTTCAAAACCCGCCACTAATTAAAAAATTTCGTTTTCCTAAAACGGTTTCAGACATTCTTAACAATTAATTTTTTGTTATTTACATTATTATTTTGGTCCAAAATGTTTGCTAAAGCGTATAAAACTACGAATCTAAAGTGGGCCGTAAACACGTCAGTGCGACTTTTTTAGGAAACCCTTTACATTTCCTTAGACTTACGAAAAGATCTTCCGCATTTGCTTTTTATTAGTTTTACTTCTTTTTCGCGAATAGCAGGACCACCTTTCACTTTCAGTTGGTCATTTTTTGTCCTTTTCTTATCTACCAGCAGTGGCGTATCTAAGGGGTCGGTGGGGGCGGGTCGCCCCGGGTGTCACCCGTATGGGGTGACAAAATGTTCAGATGTTTGTTAAGCTTAAGGGACTTAACTACGGGGTCATCAGTCCCTAAACTTACAAACTACTTATGAACTACCTTATACTAAAGACGATACAAACATCCATGCCCGAAGGGGGATTCGAACCCCCGACGGGGAGCGGACTCGCCCACCGGAGCATAGCGTCTCAATACGCTTGGCCAATTCGCCGCGGCGTGGGGGTGACACCCGACTGCAAGTGTAATCAGGTTGCTTTTCAACGTAAATGCTTGAGTCTTTATCAGTTAGTTGTAAAAATAGAGTTAATTCGTCTTTATATGGAACAAAATCGAGGTCGTATTGTAGAAGACGCAATGGGTCTTGCTGAGAAAAATCGGAAGATTACGACATTCCAATAGAAAGACGAATTCGTCAACAAAATCAAAGTCAATTCAAGATGTCGCCTCATTGTGCAGCCAAATACGTTGGTTTTCGTATACAACGAGGAGCTGAAATTAGCCGTGTGAAAATTTATTATTATTATTTTTTATTTTTATTTTTTATGATTAAGTATCAGAAGCAGAACTCCTCTTCGAAATTCCAAGGCTGAGTAGACCGTTGAAAGCTGAAGATGTTACAGTTGCCAATTGGTGTATCTAGACTTCTCAAAAGTGGGATTGTACAGACTCTCTTCCAAACCTCATGCACTCTCTAAAGTTATTTGTGACAATTTCAGTTTCAGTTGCATCGTGTCAGAGGAGCTTTAGAAAACTGAAATTATTTAAAAACTACTTGCAAACCAAAATGAGCAAAACGAGGATAAATAATCTAGCCATGTTAACTATCGAACATGAAGTAACACACAACATTAATTTTGAAGATGTAATTACTTAGTTCGCAGCTGTTAAAGCTAGAAAGAAATTTTAAGCCTCTTTCTTCCGTAGATAGTATTCTGAAAAATTTATACTAACGTACTGTGCATAATACAGTTTCATAATGTACAATGCACAGTGGTGGCTGGTGCTTCAGATGACTGGGTTCACGTTTCACAGTGCCGGTGCCATATTTTGATAGGCACCCTCCTTCTTCCGCTCGGTGTCGAAAGAGACAATTTGGCACATCTTTTAGAGTGACGCCAGGGAAAAGCGCCCCTGTTTGCTCCCCGCCCCTTCAGATATATTTTCGTTAAAAGATCTGCAGAACGTCAATTTGCTTTGAAAATAAACTCCATGAATACTAAAACACTGTAGGTAACAGATTGCACTGTTAAGTAACAGTAACAAAATAAACCAGTTATGATGAAGAGACAAGGTACCTTCGGGTCACGTGACACTGTAAGTATCACCCCCTCCTAACCTTACGCATGCGCAAAGTCTGCTCCCCTCCACCTCGAACACAAAAACACAGAAACGACCAAAGATATGCGGCAAATACAATACAAAGTCATTTTGGTTACGGTATCTGTTTAAAAAAATGCTTACAGTCGGTCTCGAACCCACTACCTTCGACACTACAGCGCTATGCCGCTAACCACACGACTATTTTTGCTAACTGAGAGTAGTGACTGCGTTATTATTCAAGATGGGATCTTCTGAAGGCTTTTACTGTTGATGCCTCTTTCATTTACACTTATATGTTATTTTACCAAATAAGTCGTGTCTTTGACGAATCTTCAATGCGACAAAACAAATATTAAGGGCGGATGTTACCTTCATGGAGGATTTGCGCATGCGCAAGGCGAGGTGCGTAGTAGGTCCATTGTCTTGCTTCGGGACCATTCGTGCGTAACCGCCAGAGCTCGAGTAGCCAGGAGCTGGTGTCTCTACCAGCTCCAACGCCAATGTTAAAAGCGGCATTTCCCCTCGCCCTTCCCTGCCGCGGGAGCGCAATATGCTGTTACCAGGGGTTTCATAAGAGAATTTGAACCGCATGAGCGCATGCGCATTGGAACGCTGCGCCACTGCCGCCCGGATTAGACAGCCGCAGTACGACTAGTATACGCGCTGTCACCGCGACGTAAAACGTTTCTCATGCGATAGAAATACATTGAATGTGCATGTAAAATGGTCTGATAGAAGAACGAAACGAAGAATGATAGATTAAAAACACTTTTCATTTAATTTATTTATTTACTTTTCTTCGCGATTAGCTTTTTTCTGGGGGGAACATATAGGATGCGCCGCCACTGATAATGCATAATAAATGAATGTTAATGTATTAGAAATTGCAGTTTGATGATTAATTACTTTCTTTTGTATTACTTGTATTTAGTTGTAATTATTTTTAAAGTTTTTATTCGTGGGGTGCCACTGCCGAGAACCGCCCCAGGCGTCACCCACGCTAGCTGCGCCAGTGTCTACCAGTATGCTTTCATTTTATGACTACGTTTCTTCTATCTAAAAACCATTTTTAACCACTCTTTTTTGCCATCTTGCTTTGGATACTTTCCATTTTCTCCCAACAGGCTTCTGTCACATATATGTCAGCGGTCTTTATATTATTTCTTTCTAAACCCTTTTTTACTTCGTTGATCCAGCTTTCTGTGGACTATTTAAAAATCTTATTATCAGTCTACGTTTGTCATTACGTTAAAATATTTTCGATATTTTGGAACATTTCAGCATTACTTCGTAATTTCTAAACTTCTGCTGTGCTTTGTGGTCCCAATATTTTCCTGATGATTCGCCTATGTAGTTTTTCTAATCTATGTAAATTATAGTTCAATGCCACACATTGGCTTGCATATAGTCTTTCCGGCTTCACTACTGTGTCATAATGCCTTAATTTTGCAGTTTATACTTTCTTGTTTTTAGTTTTAATATTTTTTGACTGATACTAATCTTTCTTAATATATTCAGTCTTAGTTTAATGAAGTTCTCATAATTTGTTTTGCTAGAATGTCTCTAAAATGGTCATATACGCAAAAAAATCAGTTCAGGTTCATACGAAGAAATATTATTATTTGTAAAGTTATAAATAAAATACCAAATTTTAATTAATGTCATCTTCTAATTTCTTGTAAAATTGGAAAGATGTTGAAAAAATATCACATTTCTACAACGTGCTGGTTTTGAGTAATTCCCAAATTAATGACAATCTGTTTTATTAAAGTTGATAACCAAATAGTGCTTAAATAAAAATCCCCAGTTATGTGATGAGACAGGATTCATTCCAAGTAAATTGATCCAGGCCTGACAAGCGCTGCTACAGACGAAAGAGTATAAAAATAAGCATATTTAAAGTTAGTTCTATACAGACAAAATTTAGTCTGAGCGTGAGTTGTTTTATTTTAGTAATCTTTTTAAGACTATAATATACGAATATAAGAAATATTTAGAAAAAATGTCATTAAACTTTCCTCTTGGACAACACTGATATGACTGGAAAAACGTGGTCCCTTGGAGTTTCATAAAATGTAAACAAACTTGCCTATAGCACCGTCTATCGGAGAATAGGGTCTACGTGAGGCAGCAACATTTGCTCGTACATACAATACACAGTGTAGGAACAGTATAGAGCATATATAGGCATTCTATGAATGTCCTCTGATGGTGAGAAACGTTTCATCCAACACGTATTTTTAATTCAACAAGGATTTCCAAGAGAATTTGCGAGGTGATTAGTGGAGTGTGGTATAGACCTTGATTCGTTTTCAAATTGCAGTTAGTGTTCATGACTAGCTCTGAAATAGTCGCCCTAGGGAAACAAATGTGGCAGACGCGTCTATATGAGGGTACAGGTAGGCAAGCGTCAAACCAGACTCTACGAAACAGACTCATCAACTGTCAGTATTCCAGACAGCGATGGCGAGGCTCGGCCATTAAACTCAGGTACCATTCAGCATGTTATAGATGGGCTCAGAATCACCAAAAGTAGACTACGGAAAATTGGTCAAAGAACATTGTCGACCGACTTTCTCACGAACTCCAGCGGTAGTGTCTCCAGGGCCGTAACTAGACGGTATTAAATGACGCCTCTAAACATTTTTCTAGGGTTTACTAATTTTTTTCGTCCGGTAAGTTTCTGATCCTACTGGCCTGTCATTCTCAGCGTACTTTTTCACAACTAAACCTGTTCTTTAGTTGAATGTACTTTCTCCAATCTTTTAACGAGTGTCAAACGATATGTGCAAATCATTAATCCCCTCCTTTTTTGTATTATATCAATTTGGTTGGCTACGTACAATATGCATAAAAATTGATGACTGTAAAGCAACTCATCACTAAGTAGCATATCTATGAATACATGTAGATGGTGTCGATCTAATTAACGAGTAACACGTCTGGTCTATAAAGAACGAATTTCCCGATTCAAAAATGTTCAAATGGGAGTTAACTACGGGATCATCAGTCCCTAAACTTACAAACTACTTATAAACTAACTAATACTAAGGACGACACAAATATCCATGCCCGAGGGGGGATTCGAACCCCCGACCGTACTGGCCGTGCAGACCGTGACTGGAGCGCCTCAGTCCCCTCGGCCACCGCGGCCGACATTTCCCAATTCCTGCACGACTCACTCGAAAGTTTCCCATGAATTTAAATTCTTCCCCGAAATGCTGATGAAATGTACAGCGATGGTTTGGGGGATGTTATCCTAGTATAGCGCAGCCTAGAACATATCCTTTATTGACCACAATCAGACAGTATGCCTCTGACGTGCAGTATTACCAACTTTCCTCCACACGCATTGTCGCCGGTCATCTGATATAACAAATAAGGCATTCATCTGTGAAGATAACTGTCATTGAGGGGACTGAGGCGCTCCAGTCACGGTGTGCACGGCCACTACGGTCGGGGGTTCGAATCCCTCCTCGGGCATGGATATTTGTGCCGTCCTTAGTCTTAGGTAGTTCATAAGTAGTTTGTAAGTTTAGGGACTGATGACCCCGTAGTTAAGTCCCATAGACTATACAAACATTTGAACATTTAGGATCAGAAACTTACTGGACGAAAAAAATTAGTCAACCCTAGAAAAATGTTTAGAGGCGTCATTTAATAGCGTCTAGTTACGGTCCTGGAGACACTACCGCTGGAGTTCGTGAGAAAGTCGGTCGACAATGTTGTGGAGATACATTACATCCAGGTTCAGTCGCATGCTGACGATTTATGATTTTATGCGGCGCACGTCACAATATTCTCCTGCTAACAGATAGGGATGGACCTTCATTCGCTGCCTGTAGTTACTATTGTCGACTTTAGTAGCGATTTTTATTAAGCAGTGGAGGCCTTCCGAATTCCTCTTATAGAATATGTCCCCCCCCCCCCCCCCACACACACACACAAATATCATGTTTCATGGCCAGTTGTGTTGGCCACCGATTGTAGAAAGCGTTTAAATCCCCTCCCCCCACCCTTACGAAACAGCAAAAAATCCAGCAACGTCACACACTGTATGGCCGTGGGCAGGGAGAAACAGGACTGCCTAGTTTCCCACACTCTCATTAAGTTATTACTCTTACCTATGTTTATGCACAATGTTCGCTTGAAACATAAATGTGCCACTGATCTCTATTGCCTTATGCTTACGTAAATTCATTACACACTCAGTTGAGCATGTGACTCGACCGCTGGTTCATCTGTAATGGCGTAACATATCACTTATGCGTTCTCACTGGGATGACAAAATTTTTGCCCGACGAGCATAAATTTCCGTCTACCGAAACTCTCCTAAGTGGATGCTAACGCACAACTGGCGGGAGTTAATTTAACATGTTTTCCTTAATACGTGTAGGGCCATCAACATTACATTTTAATTAGCTACTTCAGTTGATGAAGGTAATTTCGTGACACCACTGGGTAAAGAATATTTATTTTAACATTTTATCAAACTAAGTGCTCCAGAAAATGTTGTTAGGATATGAGTATGCTTTCTTGTGTATCTACCGTCTACTGGATCGACGGTAACTATTGGGGTGGTATTAACTCATGGCCCGTTGCTTCGTTAAAATTTTTCTAAATTGTTAACCTTTTGAGGATGTATTATACAGTTGGTGGCACAGATGATTGCTTTACTTTATTGTGCTCTAACTTAAAAAAAAAATAAAAGAAAAGCGGCCGTGGGGACTGAGGCGCGCAAGTCACTGTCTCAGTCCCATAAGCTATACAAACATTTGAACATTTGTTGAACTTAAAAAAATATATAACATAATATCTGAAATGACTTGGCAAATGTAAACTTGCAAAATAATTTTGGTACGTGGCAAAATTTAATCACAGATGTCGAGGCAAGTATAGGCTACAACTCGAACCAACAGATGGCACTGCTAGCGGTATCCCGTGACAAATGCGTGTAAATGCCACGGAGTTTCTGCTATTATTTTTATAAGCTATTACTTTTAATTAGCTCAATATATGGATTTCCAATTCCTTAATACGTCAGGTTAGAGGCTGTTCTGATCTAATTTGTGTTGTTGTTGTTGTGGTCCTCAGTCCGGAGACTGATGCAGCTCTCCACCCTACTCTATCCTGAATAAGCCTCTTCATCTCCTCATCAGAACGACAACCTATACCTAATTGAAACTGCTTACTGTATTCATCTCTTGGTCTTCCTCTTCGATATTTCCCCAAACACTTCCCTCCAACGCTAAATTCACCATATCTAAGAATGTGTCCTACCAATCGATCCTTTCTTTAATCGAGGTACGCGCGAAATTCCTATTCTCCTCAATTCTGTTCAATACCTCCTCATTAATTATGTGATCCACCGACCTAATCTTCAGCATTCTTCTGTAGCACCACATTTCAAAACCCTTTATCATCTTCCTGTCCGCACTGTTTATCGTTTCACTCCCTTACTAGGTAACAATTTACACAAATGCCTTCAGAAAGGACTTCCTTACACTTAAAGTAATATTCGGTATTTCTCTTTTTCAAAAACGATTTCCTACCCGTTGCCATTTTGCATTTTTTATCCCCTGTATCGCCTGACTGTCTTAGACTGCACTCCATTACCCTTGTTTTGCTTTTGTTAATGTTCACTATGTACGAACCTTTCAACACATTATCCATTCCTTTCAAATGCTCCTCCAATACATCTATTTTATCGAGTTGACCCATTCACTACAAGGTGTTATTGGATACACACTATTCATTCCGGTCAACTTCTCCTCCAATCCATCAATTTTACCAAGTCGGCACATTCACTACAAGGTGTTATTGGCCATTCTTTTTCGCATGGACTTCAACGAGCAAAATTACGTACGGGTTTCTGTTAAGAACGACTGCGAGAAATAATGTGCTGCGCTGTTATGTGAAATTTTGCACTTTCGTTTTCTTCCTGTTTGTGAATTTTAACTGCAATATTAGACTAATTGTTTACTCTAAGGCCAGCGATCCCTTCATCAATGTGGTTGCATACCATACTCGAAGTCCTGTGTGAACCAGCGAAATGACGCGACTAAATAGCAATATGAGCAGGGGAACTTTAGGGGAAAGGTTGCGTCCATGCGTATGAGTAGGAGTGCTGCTTACGGTGACCCGACGCGACGGTAGCTTGTCTCTTCACCGTAACGGATTCATTTTGTGACAGTCACTTAACAGTTTAATCAGTTACCTACTCTGTTTTAGTGTTCATGGTGTTTATTATCAAAGATAAATGACATTCTGCAGGTCTTTTAACGAAAATATATCTGACTGGGTCGATTTACCCAACCGGAACTGGAAAAAGTGAACCCCTAGTCACCTGAAACACCAGCCGCCACTGGGTGTTGTGTCGTCCTCATCATCATTGATATACAAGTCACCGAAATGGAGTCGGCTAAGAAGCCTTGCACCAGGCAGGCTGAACACGTCCTCAGTTGCAGTCCAACGGGCACAAAAGCCATACGATCATCATCAATTGATAAAGTGACTTAAATTTTTAAATTTCATCTTGCATGTTTCTCAAGTTGGATAACGTATTTTATACACAGCCATAGTATTTTTTATTATGGCACAATCGGTTGTTCTTTTCAAGAATAATTTTCCATAGAATAAAATTTAGCAAGGGTTTGAGGCATCCAGCACGTCTGTTCAGGTCAAAGTTGTCCATTACTTCCGGCTTATAGCGACAATGAGAGGCGCAGGTACATTTTACCTGTAGGGACTATTCCGTTTGAAATCGGACGAAAAAATGAGAAAACTAAACTCGATTTTTTAAAATAATTAATAATTTCTATATGAGCCAATTAATCTACAAGAAAACAACTTCCATGAAGCTATTTTTAAATGATTACTAATTTTAAGTGAAAATTTGGTGAAACTTCGATATTTTCCGAACGCGGCATTTTGTGTGCTGCATAAATCAAGAACCTCATACCGGATTTCAGTAAACCTACAGTTCATTTTGAAGCGGAATATCTAAAGTTGATGTAGGTATATAACAATAAGATGACAAAAATTAATTCATTGATGTAAAATCATTTTCTTCATCTATACTAATAATAAATCTGTAAATGTAAGCCTTTCGCTGTTCCCTTCAATCTTCAAAACTACTGGACGAATCTTCATGCGGTTTTCACAGAAAACACGAGTAATGATTGCGTCAACATATACGCATAATTTTATCAAAATCGTATCGTGGGAAAAAGAAAGCTATCGTAATTTTAAATGTTTTCAGTAACCGTCGTGTCTGTTTTTTCAACATATTAACTTCATTTTATAAATGAAGAATATCGTAATTTGAAATATTTTATCAACTACCGCCATGTCTGTCTGTCTCTTTGAACACGTCTACATCCTAAACTACTTGATGAATTTCCATGGGGTTTTCACACGTAACTCGAGCATATCGTGCGGTTACATAAAGGCTTCAATAATTAAAATCGGACCAGAGAAAATAAAAATATAATAATTTAATCATTTGCTTAAAAGCCATCGTATACGTCTATCTGTTGAAGGTAATCTCCAAAAGTACAACACGAAATTTCATGGGCCTCCACAGGTAAATTGAGAATAGTTTGGAGAGTAACATAGGCTTAGTTTTATCAAAATCGGATCTAAGGAAGGAAAGATATCATCATTTGAAATTTTATGTGTATGCTATGCTTATAAGTATGGTGTAGTACAACAAATCTCTAAAAGTACTACACGAATTTTCATGGGGTTTCATAGGCCAACTGAGAGTTCCACGGGGCAACATATAATCTTCATTTCATCAAAATCGGATCAGGGGAAGAAAAGATATCGTAATTTGTAGTTTCTACTGTCTGCTATGCATAAAATGCTGCGTAGTACAGCAAAGACCCGATAGAGGCGCTGTTACTGACATAGTATACCAAATAACTAATAGATGGCGATGCTGCAGTATTTATTCTCATAACTAAACTGTAATACTCTGAAACAAGGGTTATGATTTTCCTTACGGCTGCGGTGTAGTGTATTGACGTTGGTAACGGCCGTTGAATCCTTTTTGAAAAATCAGTCACGTACAATGAGAGGAATAATTTTTAGTGTTGATAATGAAATAAATAATGTTGTTCCGATCACTAAATTAATGATCCCCTTAAAGCGAATATTTCGTTGCCAACGTTAACATACTTAACCGCCGCTACTGAAAGTAAAATTTAACCCAGGTACAACATAAAAACATTCTTTTTTACTATTGTATCCTGCGTGCCTTGCAATGCCATGGGACGAAAAAAGTGCTTCTTGCCACGGGTATCATTTGATATCTACTTTCCTTCGCGTCTATCGATGTTTTCATTTACTAAGAATTAGATACGCAGTACCCCAAATAACTAATTATGGCGTTGCTGCTTTTTTTCATTCTCATAACTGTGGTGTAATACACTACAAGATGGGGTACAATTTTAGTTACGGCGGCGACGTTGTGCACTGATGTTGGTAACGGCCGTTGAATGCTGTTTCAAAAATCGGTCACGTAGAATAAGGGGAATAATACTTTATGTTCAAGATGAAATAAATAATTGATGCTATTCTGGTCAGTAAATTCATCATCCTCCTTAAGCTAATAGTTCTTTGCCAACAATAGCAAACTAAACTGCTGCCACTGCAAGTAAAGTTTAGCTCAGGTAGGAAACATTTTTTTTTATTCCTAGCTCTATCCCGTATGCTTTGCAATGTCATGGAAAGAAAAGAAATTCATCTTTCGACTGGTATAACCACTAAATTATACCTAGAGCAGAAATATCTATGGATTGAGCATTGGATTCTGTGCATCTTCTCAACATTAAATTGGAATTACCAATTGATATTAAAACAAATCCACTCTTTCCACACATTTATTTGCTCCTACAATTGGTTTGTACCGCATTGGCTGCAAAGAAGCCCGACCTCCTTTTAGTAGACAACGACGTAACATGAAATAATATCTAAATAAATGTGTCACAGAAGCAACAAGAAAATAGAGGAAGAGTCGCTAAAAGGGAGAATTACACATAGTCATCCATCTTAACTGAACAAGAAAGGACCAAGATGAAGTCGTTGATCAGTAAATTTCTCCAAATATCAGGTGAGGACAGAAAATCTGTTCTGCGCATCTGAATGTTCACACCAGAGATATTTCTGCTCTGTGCCTGCCACTAGAGATAACATACACACGCAAGCGACAAATTCATCAGGAACCTCCCTGCCTTCATAATTGTTCGGTCAATATTGTGATTAAAATTTGCAATTACTTACTTTTCGTGCGAACTACAATAAGATAAAGACGTCTTCTTTTGCAGAGACGTACTTTGGTTTATAATCCGATTTCTGAATATATAGTTCTATTAGGCAAGATCGATTTCAACTTCGTGCATTACGAAGTAATCACTGGAAGACGTGGGGACATCTATTACCTGAAATAGTGGTCGATTCTGCTAACACAGTCAAGACAATTAACTGGAAAGTTCTGTACAGACGATCAGCTGACGCCATTCCTTCAACGATTACCCCTACTTACTTTATCGCACATTGACACCATCATGACGTGAACTCTTTCAGTATTCGTCGACTTTTCGATAATATGGGGCACTGCATACAGAATAACTACATTGTCCCCAGTGCAACACTGCAACATTCTAATACTTCAGCATACACTTACTGTGAGAGATAAAGAGTTTAGTACTACACCATAGAACCAACACATGGCGCTGTTATTATTATTTCTCATCTCAAAGATGGAAGTGTTTTCAGAAGTTTACGTCAAACTGACAATTACACACCGCAGTCTTAACTTTATGAAAACAACATAACATTGAATTTAGATCGTTACGGAGTACGGACTTAATTTCACTTTTGGTATGGAAACCTTTATGAACATTCATTGTTTTCAACAATTTGACATCTTGGCTAGAAGAACTGAGTTTATTGACAGAGAAATCCAACAAGGATTCTGTTGTTGCTGATCTAGGTTCAGAACGCTAAAAAACCATGATATGTACAGGTCCCTAATTAACAACCGTTGCGAAGCACGGGCATATAAGCTAGTTTATTACAATAAATCCATTTTTCATGAGGATTAAATTTACATACATCTGAACTTAATTTTTATTACACGTTGATTTTCTTAGTCAGTATTATGGAGTCACTCATTTTCAACGTGGAAAACAAATAATTAAGTAATAAATAAGTTCACGCTGCACTTACAAGCTAGACTGCGACGGGCTGCCGTCCACCACTCAACAGGTCAAGACGCATCGCAGCTTGATACGGTTAACAGCCGCCATAAAGACTGACTAGTTGCACGCAGTGCGGTCGAACTCACAGGATACCGCGCTCCCAGGTGCGGTTCCTCTAGGGAGACGCTTCTCCATTATAGTTTGGTCGAAGTTTACGAGAGTAGCTCGGGCGTCCAATTTTTGGTTGTTGGGCGTGCACTCTTGCTCTCCTGATAATCCATTTTTAGTCTGGGACAATATCTCAGAAATAATTCAGTTTGGTCCCAGTCCCCCGGTTCCGACCAAGGTTATCCTTGGCTTTAAGGCGTATGCCGGAACTGGCAAGTCCCTCCCACTTTATTCCATTTGGGAACACATTTGTCCCACCATCAGCATGACTGAAGATTGGCTGAATAGAATCTCGATTCCTTATGGGCCGGATCTCAAACAGCCCGCTCCATTCCTCGGAGTGGATAATGAAAAGAATAAGTAGATTTGTGTATTTATTTTAAGTAGTACGGTGCACCGAAATATACTTTTATAGTTCTCTGTCCTTCTTCTTCTTTATTGATCAATTTCTCCATATTGTTTTGATACTTGCTATTTATTTAATGTCCCTGTTTATTCCTCTACAGTTACGACTTTCCTGTGGAACAAGAGTCACTTCCATACAACATTACACTCCATACAAAAGTCTTCAACAACATTACAGTCCATACAAATGTTTTCAGCAACATCTTCCTCAAAAGGATGTTCACGTTGTTGGATGTGAGAAGTTAAAATTTCTTACTGAAGGAATGTCTCGTTTAGATTTAGTATCTGAAGTGATTTTGCTATCCACGTATGTAAATTCATTGACGTTTTCAATGGGAGCGCCATCGAATATTATACTTGCATTGGTTCCATACTTGTTTACAGTTAAAATTTAATTTTGTTTCTGTCGATCTTCATTCCATACCTGCTAAGCGTTGATTTCATTTCATTGAGCTTAGACGTTAACTCTTCTTCGTTGTCCGCTACCACTACAATATCGTCGGCAAATCGAAGCATCTCAATACTTTCTCCTTGTATGACCACACCTCTTTCCCTATTCATAATCTTTTATCTAACTTCATGTGATCCTATTTGAATATATACATTGAATAAAATAGGTGAAAGTAAGCATTCTTGTCTTACGGCCTTTTCTATTTTTACTACCTGTACATACTCTCGACACCTAATAACAGCTGTTTCATCTCTATATAATTTACCTATTATTCTTCTATCTTTTTATTTCACCTGTTATTCTTTCAAAATATTAAACAAAATGTCCCATTTCACGTTATCAAACGCCTTTTCTAAATCTACAAAGGCTATGAGGTTGTCTTGACCGTTCCTTAATCTTTTTCCCAAAACCAGTCTCAGTGCTGAATTTGCTTCCCGAGTTCTTCTTCCTCTTCTTAATCCAAACTAATAATCAGTAAGGAAAACTTCTATTTTGTATCCAATTGTATTCAATATTATTATTGTCGTATTTTTGAAGCATGCAAAATGAATCTCAGTTCACATTTGTTGGCTGATGACTTTTTATGCAATGGTATGATGATAAATTTGTTGAAAACTGCACATATAGTTCCTGTTTTATATATTTCACATATCAATCTAAACAACGCATCTTTCATCCCATATGAGGTTGCTTTAAGTAATTCTGAAGGCAAGTCATCAATTCTTGGCGCTGTTTTATGTTTTATTGATCATGCGCTGAATAAAACGAAAGAAAAGAATTCAGCAGGAATTGATAACTTGCCTTCAGAATTACTTAATCACTCTATTCAAGAAGTCATAAAACTGTTTATTGATACTGTTTTTAAATCAAATGCTGAACAGTATGGCATACATTTTATTTCTTTTAAAAATGCAAATCTTAGAAAAAATAATGAAGATTACATGGAGTTGACCCTTTAATGTATGGTGTAGCTGATCAGCTACGCACCTTACTTATTGCATTATCTCTTAAAATGATCAACATTTTACCACAAATTTATACATCTTTTGTATCTTCTTGTATACATAGTGTTACATATGCTAGCAGCTCGTCCTAGAAATTATAAATTGGAGAGTGCTAATCAATCATTTCAACAGTTAGGTACATTGAGTTACTCCTAACATGTGCGTTTGTTTACTTTAGTATTCCTGCTCTTCCACGTAAAAGTAGTCAATCACATTAGACTGTTGCATTATGAGTTACTTTGTGGATAGATGAGAGCCATAATAGTAACATTTACTATAGTGGGTACATCATGGAAGCACTATATAGCTGGCCAGCTGTTGCTAGTAGTGCATAACAGTTTTAAGGATTTTTTTTCCAATATTTTTCTCAGCATATGCACACTACATACTAATCGTGGTAGTTTTTATAGCTTGAAATAAAAAGTCATACATTAAAGGGTTAAAATGTATAACTACCGCATCAGTCTATACAATAGTGCCTGCATTTTGTAATTTATTCCACTCTACCAACCTGGTGAATAATGTTTCTGTAGGAAACATAATTCAGGAGATATTTCGATATATATAAAAGGGGAAAGGTCACTCACGCACTCACTGACTAAACACGAAATATCTAAAACTACTGCATCTATGAAGCTGAAATCTTGTCGGTATGTAGTTTATAGGTAGAAGACGTCAGCTAATAAAGCATTTTGCGATAGGACAAAATTAAGGTGCTTGGCAGAGGACACTTTTTCTACAGACTGAAGAAATCTACAGTTTCATTCCGATGTTCACGAAATTTTACACACTTGATCTTCAAAATAAGAGGAAAGTTACCGTCTACCTTAAGTTTCATACTGTGCATGGAACAGGGTACCTTGCAACACAAAAGTGAATCCCTAAATACCTTAGTCGCGCCTTAACTTGAGAACGGATCGACCGGTTTCACAGATCCTATTTTTGTTGTTCTCAGGACAAAGTTTGTATGGAAAAAAACTGGAGTATTTGAGAACAAAAAAGTGCGTTTTTCAATGTGACCCTATGTTTCTATTGCATACATAGTTTTGTTCAAATATTGATGACATCTTGCAAACTTGACTTTAAAAACAGGGGAATGTCACTGTCTGTGTAAGATTTTGTTCTCTTGAAATAAACTTTAGAGTCTTGACCACAAATTTCAATTTATTGAGGCCTTATGCGTTTCGACGTTTCGTCATTATCGAAGGCTACAGCAAGACAATGTATTTATTATTCATCAAATATTTTGATAAAATATGAATGAGAACACTATATTCACACTTACCATATCTTTTAAAAATTATTAAAAAGTAAAACTAAAACATTCCTTTTAAAATAATCACTCTCAAAGACATATGTCAAAAATAAAAGAAATTTAAAATTCCCACCAGACATACCTGTAAGATGGTCAAGTGCATATTAAGGTCAGCAAACTGAAAAGGTGTACATGAAGTTTAAAGTTGAATCTATCGTTTAATCAGACAGCAAAAGTAGTTTATTTTAAAGTTACTCATTCAAAACCTGATCTGATATTAGTTGCAGTCCAAATACTTGTCATATATTGATGTTTAACAGTCAAGATCACATAGTCATCAAATAACTTCATCAAAATTTAACTGAACGCGTACATTTTTCATTAACACAGTAATTTGGATTAATTACGGCCCTGATATTGATGTATATACTGTTAAATGAGAAACAGTGCATTAAACTGTTTAAGTGAGCAACGGATTATTTAAAAAAGCAATTGTGACATGTAACCTTCCATTGCATGAAACACAGTCTATACTCAAAGAATTTGACTGCGAGAAAGATATTAAAAACATAAACCACTTTCTTAATGTTCGACTACGAGAATTTTATGCAGATCAGTCTGTGATTTTCAAAACTCAGTATCAAACTCAGTTAACTACAGTGTTGCATAACAATCATTCACTACGTTACCAATAATGAAATCTGTTCAACAAGATTACCAAAATCAATACTGCACTTTAAATCCACAAATAAGTAATTATCAAATAAAGGCAGTAGGTTAATCTTCTAACTACGTAAATGAGATAGGAAAGAATGGTTAACTTTGTTACTTATTATTAATAATCACCATTACATTACCTAAATGATACAACCTATTCATAATTACATGAAATGCTATTACCTTCATTCCAAAGGTGGTACAACCTTTTTTCACAATTATATGAACTGCAATTTATTCCAAATGCAATCAAACCAACTTGCTAGCACTGCAGCCTCTGCTCTACATCGGAGCTACGTACACAACTGCTCTCTAAGCGAGCTGAACTACAAGTCGACTCTCTGTGTCTCCGCACGAGCTACAATGCTATGCAATACACAATCTTGCCAAAGATGAAACTTCACAACTTCACAGATTTATGTACACATATGGATACATACAGTAGATGAAATATTACACATTTTCTTGCAAGCAAGTTACTCGACACAAAACAGGAGGCACAATATTAAACATTTTCTTACTAATTCAGCAATATACATTTTGTATGGACACGTTTCAAAGTTGTCAGTTATTATGTGGAGAATCCGCTAGATGGCGATGTCATTCTAAGTGAAACTACTTTAACATATTGCATTGCTGATTGTAGGCCAACATTGTAATTTAAACGAGAGGCAAATGCAAACTTGTAGGTTATAGAAACCACCGAGTGGTTTTTGTACGCAAATCGTGCTTGGTGACTGATCTTCCTTCCCAGAACTTTTATGTATGCCCCCCTCCCTTTCAATCCACCCCCCTCCCTCACACTCTCCCTCACCTAAATACAGTATAGGTACCATGATTTTGCTGATTATCAGCAATGTGCCACTTAACACCACCTTTCCTAACGATGTCAAAATGTAGTGTGGCAGAAAAAATATTTTTGTAGCACTTATAAAATTGTTTAATGTAGATAAAATTGTATAATGTAAAGGAAATAATTTTGTACAGTTCACAGCGATTGTAAATGTTTTATAGTTTATAATTGTATAACTTAACAGAAACAAAATATTGTGCAGCATTAAATATTATTAAAAATATCCCACGGAGGGGGTGAGTGCGCGTATATGAGTGAGAGAGAAGTAGAATGACAACATTGCCATCTAGCGGATTCTCCACTTAATAACTGGCAGCTTTGCTGACCTTAGTATGCACTTGACCATACTACTGGGATGTTCTGGGGGAATTTTAAATTTCTTTTATGTTTGACATATGTCTTTGACATTCAGTATTCTAAAAGGAATGTTTTAGTTTTACTTTTTAATCATTTTTAAAAGATATGGTGAGTATGAAGACAGTGTTCTCATTTATGTTTTATCAAAATGTTTGATGAATATTAATTTCATTGTCTTGCTGTAGCCTTCGATAATGACGAATAATTGAATAAATTGAAATTTGTGGTCAAGACTATAAAAGTTTATTTCAGGCGCATCAAAATGGCCGCGTGTCACAAATGTCTAATGGAGACAGCAAAGAAAATTTTGTTTGGTGCATGGTGGAGGGTACTCAACTTAAAGACTTTGACAAAATACATGGTTTATCTCCGATCTTGATGAACGTTTCCACACATGACCTCTAAACCAAGAGTAAGGTCTCTGGGTAAATAAATGTCTATGGTACATGACAGGGGGTACCTTTAAACCGTGAGGAAGGTCACTGGGTACATAAATGTTTGTATGGTACGTGACAGAGGGTACCTTGCCAAAAACTTTGCCGATAGAAGGAAAGGTGGAAAGGAACAGAGACACGAGAGAGAAAGATACAGATGCAGAGAGAGGAGGGAAGGGGAGGTGGACTAACAGAGTGCAGAATAAATAAATACCCGGACAACGCCGGGTTTACAGCTACTGTAAATTAAAGACACATCAACTGTAAAAGCCTTCAGAAGATCGGATCATGAATAATAATGAAGTTACAATTCTCCATCTAGGAAGAATAGCCGTGTGGCTAGCAGCATTACGTTGCGGCGTCGAAGATAGTGGGCTAGAGTCCAACTGCAAGCCATTTAAAAAAAAAAATCTTTTATCTTCCTTTCCAACAGATACGGGACCAACAATGGCTTTTGTATTGTTACTTGCCCTATATTTTTGGATGTTTTTGCAAATATGTCGCGATTTTGAGGGTAAATGACATTTATACACTGTACTGCAACAAGTAATTAACTGTTTGAAAAGATGTGGGGGAGAGCAGACTTTGCGCATGCGTAAGGTTAGGAGGGATGCTGCTTACAGTGTCACGTGACCGGAAGGTAGCTTGTCTCTTCATCATAAGTGATTTTATTTTGGTATTGTCACACAACAGTGCAATCTGTGACCTACTGTGTTTTAGTGTTCATGTTGTTTATTATCAAATAAAAATGACATTCTACAGATCTTTTAACGAAAGTATATCTGAAGGGGCGGGGGGCAAACCGGGGAGCTTTCTCCAGGCGTCCTCCCATGGGTGCGTGAAATTCTCTCTTTGTTTCGACGCCGAGCGGAGGTGGCTTGTGTGTGTGTGGGGGGGGGGGGGGTGTAGAGCGGAGTCACAATCAAGATCCGGCACCCAAGGAAGTGAACTCTCGGTCATTTGAAGCACCAGCCGCCAATGAACAAGACAATAACACAAGTAACAGCTGTAGCGCACACGCAACACTACCCCCGATGCGAGCCGTGGACGAAGGGCAACAGGCGGATTGTGTTTTTCTCGACTTCAAAAAGGCGTTTGACGCGGTGCCACACTGCAGACTGCTAACGAAGATACGAGCTTATGGAATAGGTTCACAGATTTGTGACTGGCTGGAAGACTTCCTAAGTAATAGAACGCAGTACGTTGTTCTAGACGGCGAGTGTTCATCAGAGACGAGTGTATCGTCAGGCGTGCCCCAGGGGAGTGTGATAGGACCGCTATTATTTTCTATCTATATAAATGATCTGATGGACAGAGTAAGTTGTAATTTGCGGCTGTTTGCTGATGATGCTGTGGTGTATGGGAGGGTGTCGTCTGTAACTGACTGTAATAGCATAAAGGATGACTTAGACAAAATTTCTAGTTGGTGTGAAGATTGGTAGCTAGCTCTCAATGTAGAAAAATGTAAGGTTATGCGCATGAGTAGAAAAAAAATCCCATAATGTTCGAATACAGCATTAGTAGTGAGCTACTTGATGCTGTCGCGTCGTTCAAATATCTAGGCGTAACATTGCAGAGCGACATGAAATGGAACGAGCATGTAAGGACAGTTGTGAGTAAGGCAGACAGCCGACTTCGGTTTATTGGGAGAATTTTGTAAATATGTACTTCACCAGTAAAGGAGACCGAGTATAAAACTCTTGTACGACCACGTCTTGAGTATTGCTCAAGTGTGTGGGACCCGCAGCAGGTCAGTTTAAAGGAAGACATAGAGGCGGTTCAGATACGAGCAGCTATATTTGTTACCGGTAGGTTCGACCAATGCGCGAGTGTTACGGAAATGCTCCGGCAACTCAATTGGGGATCGCTGGAAGAAAGACGACGTTCTTTTCGTGAATATCTGTTAAGTAAATTTAGAGGGCCGGTATTTGAAGCTGAGTGTAGTACGATCTTGCTGCCGCCTACTTACATTTCGCGTAGTGATCACAAAGACAAGATAAGAGAAATTGGGGCTCGTACGGAGGCATATAGGGATTTTTTTTTCTCGTTCAATTTGGGAGTGGAATTGGACAGGAAATACCTAGTAGTGGTACAGTGTACCCTCCGCCACGCACCTTACGGTGAATTGCGGAGTATGTATGTAGATGTACTACCACTGAATATCCACGGAACACGTGCAGTAGCGCTTTGTCTGTACTGCCACGCCTAGATAGCTACTGCCGGAGAGACTTTGCGGACACGCTGTACATGCCCTGTGAATATGATCTTCGTCTCTAGTTCTGTCTGAACGTGAATGTAGTATGGATCACGTGGGCAGGCTCCGCACCGTTGTACTGGCGGCTGGCGTGTAGCGTCATGGTATGCCGGCAGCTGGTGCCGATGGTGGAGTGGCTGCCGCGGTACCGGTGGCGGCAGCAGCTGGCCGGCGACGTGTCTGCTGGGCTGGTGGTGGCGGTGATGCACGTGCCGCAGGGCCTGGGCTACGCGCTGCTCGCTGGAGCCGCGCCCGTCGCCGGGCTCTACGTGGCGCTGCTGCCCGTCTGCGTCTACGCCCTGTTCGGCACCTCCAGGCACATCTCCATCGGCACCTTCGCCGTCACCTGTCTCATGACCGGACAAGTACGACCGACACTCACCATGGCTATACTTCTTCACAGGGAGATGACCCATAACTGCCGATTCTGAATACCGATGTGGAGTTCTCGATTATCGCCCACGCTGCTGGCCAGGATACTCGCGGAGGTAGCCATGTGACCCGCCTCCAATCAACACCCTGAAGGAGAAGGCCGCGGTGCGCTTCTGTCACGTCGCGCATAGCAGGTCGCGTTCGCGCAGTTGAGTGGCTGGCCGCTCGTCCCTACTGGGCTGTGCCAACACCGTCTAGATTGAAGGCCTCACAACCAGTCCGTGTCACGTCACACCTATAGGCTGCCCTCGCAAGCTCATAGGCTGGCCGCTGGGGCATAGCCCACTGCCTCGTAGCTTCACCCAGTGAGCTTGGGAGGGCAGTCTATAGGTGTGACGTGACGCACACTTGTTGTGAGGCCTTGTATCTAGACGGTGTTGACTGTGCCCTAGCGGCCGGTCAGCTAGGCCTATGGAAAAGACAGGCCGTGGCGCGCAAATCACGTCAGGTGATCAAGAGGGGCCTGAGACAAAGCGATCGCCAGCTGACTGGCTGTCCGCTAATACAAATTGGGCTGTGCTTCAGCAGCCAGCCAGTCAGCTAGAGATTGCATTGACTCAGGTCCCTCTTGATCACGTGATGTGACGTAGGCGCCGCGACCTGTCTTTCTCGTTGGCCTCGTTGGCTGGCCGCTAGTGCACAGCCCACTAGGCATGAACGGCCAGCCATTCAGCTGCGCGATCACAACCTGCTATGCGTGACGTGACAGAAGCGCGCCGCGGCGTTCTCTTTTGGTGATGTTGCTCCAATCCGCATCTCAGAACTAGTGTAACCAAACTCTGAAGCTCAAAAGTCCCACCCAAGTATGCGAAATGCCTCTTTTTGCATAAAGTGTCCCACGGTAAACAAAAACGTGATGCGAAAAGAAAGGTATAATTTTACTTACGGCAGCGTAGACTGTTGACGTTGGCAACGAACGTGGAGTACTATTTGAAAGCGCAATCACATACAATCACGGAAATATCTTTTGTGTTATCATGAAATAAATAATTAATGCTATTCGTACTCTATGGTTATCATGAATTTTACATTTTTTAATTGTTTATATTTTCTGTTGTATGTACGGTAACCATTACTACACATTGTCATAGGCAGCAGTAAAAGTCCCATATTCTTATCACATTTTGCAAAAATCTTTCTCATTTACTGAAAAATATCGCACAGTATGGCACAAATCCCACTGCTGAGGACGTCAGTAATGCAGCGCTACCAGCTGGAAGGTTGCATGCATTGACCAGAGACCCCCCACGGCTAGTCTGATGCGAAATCTCACAAAGCGTTTTTCGAGACTTCAGGCATACACGGCATCTGCTTGATTGACACTCCGCCACATATTACAGACGATATGTGTGAACTTGCAATAGTGAAGCCTGTATATGTAATGCTGTCAGCCGAGTTGTACGACAGAACAGAGCTGAGTATTTTCTATGGTCGGTTAGTGTTGGTCGCCTAATTACTCTATAATGTTCAGGTGCCACCTCACCTACGGAGACGACATAACACATTTGGCGACAAGGATAGGAATTAAAATGCTTCAGCCACAGTGGAATAGCCGTGCGCACTAAGGCGTCTTGCTACGGTAAGCGCGGCTGTTCGCCGTCGGAGGTTCGAGTGCTCCCTCGGTAATGGGTGTGTATGGTTTTTTTTTTTTTTTTTTTTTTTTTTTTTTTTTTTTTTTTTTTTTTTTTAGGATAAGTTAGTTTAAGCAGGTGCCATAACTTTACAAACATTTGAAGATCGTTCATCGTTTCCGGAGTATGGGTATAGGTTAGGTTGCTCTAGAACATTAAATTAGGAACAAAGTTCCTGGGAGGCAGGTTGCTAACCTTAACAGGAAAGCGGAAAATCGATGAATTTGGTAGCCTTTGCCGTGAGAGAACAAAGGTGGCCACTACTCAGAATATATCGGAGATGCCCAAACGTATTCCAAAGTAACTGGTATCTACATTGTGAGGAACACTTACTTGGCCACTCATACGTTGTCTATGTTTATAAACTTTGACATGGCTACAGGAATGCAATTTTTCGACCAACCCAATCTTTAGACCGACTTTGTTATATGGAAGTGCAATATGAGTGTATAAAGATTAGTTTTATTCATAAAGTCATAAAATTAGTAAGAATGATTGCAGGTACTAATAGATGGGAACAATGTCACGAGAGCGTCCAAAATGAGGAAATCAAAGAAAAATTGCAAATAAACACAATACCGTACATGAAGCAGTTACAGCGAATAGGCTTAGATGGAGGTGTCATACTACACGCACGGCAGAAGCAATGTTATCTAAGAGATTCATGGGTCCGGCTGTACAGGGTAAGAGTAGTCGAGCTGGTTCATGGAGAAGGTACTTGGATTCGGTGAAGTAATAGGCTTAAAATTGGACGAGGCATCAATTCTAGCATTGCATAGGAAATATTGGTCGAGTTTTACAAGAGGAACGATGTTGCCGACTGAACTCTGAAGGGCATAATCGGTCTTAAATGATGAGACGACCCACACTTTAGCAGACCACAAAATAGTGAAACTTTATTTTGTCATGCAACTCGGCTGAAAGCAATCCATAACACATGGCTGACTATATCAAGTGACACACATCGTCTGTAGTATGTGACGTAGTCTGAAACAGGCAGCTGTCACGTCGGCACGAAGACTCGAAGAAGGCTGCTTGAGGTCTCGCACCAGATTTACCAAGAGATCTCAGGTCCGTTGCTTCAACCTCCGACTGGGAGCCTTGCAGGACTGACGTTCGGAGATTCGGACAATGCATGGTAGCGGATTGGAGGAGGATCACTTGGCTCTACTTGACAACCTCCATGAATATCGTGAAACGGTGATGTGGTCGATGATCGGAGACTCCACAGACGAAGTTTAGGTAATACAAAAGTATCGATACCTACTCATATGTGTAGTACTCAGATATTCTTACGACCATAGACTTACTAATAGACCGCTCACTGATGCCAACTTAATAAATAAAAAGAACTTTTTTAAGGACTCTAAATCCTTGCTATTGGAAAAAATATGAAAATAAAGCCGTTAGCTGAAGTTATATTGGAGTTTACAATTAATAAAGTCCAAACCAGATAAAGAAGAAATACCATAACATTACACATGGAAAGGAAGGTAGCTAAAATTATCCCAAAAGTAAAGACTGAAAAATAGTCGCAATAGACAGATGCAAATTACTGTATGGTAGGAAATATCAAACTATAACAAAGTGAAGATTACTTGATAAAATCTTACTAACAGCTACTTTGTTATGGAGCTATATTAATTAATATGAGAAAATTATGTGATAACTTCACAAAACTTCTCATTCACCTGTAAGAAAAGAAAGATAAATTTCTGAATATGTCTATAATTTCCACTCTTTAGAACAAAGAAGTAATACATAGTACTAGGAAACTACTTTCACTTAAGATAGTAATTATTGCTCAGTACGAATGGTGCTATAAATTTTGTTTCGTTCTTTGCTTTCTGATTTTTTACCCTTCAAATCATACGGCAGTATCCACACTGTCCGTGCGTATTAAGTTGACACTCGGCGCGGTAGCTGAGGATAATTTCCCATGTTGAAGATTGATCCCATCAGACCTCAGGTCCAGAGCCAACTTAATTTGCACGGCCAGTTGTCATCCCCGCAAATGCATTCAGTTCGGGAACAGTTGCCTCAAATCTCCGCTACGGCGTGGTAGGGGCTACTTCCGATACTGATCTTACGAATACCTCAGCAGTATCAATACCCACTCATAAAGATGTATTTCTTAAGTTGTTATACAAATGAAGTATTACTGAGTACACATGATATTTTATTTGTTTGCTTATTTTATGTGGTCTAAGGAAATAAATACTTTTCTTTATTAATGAGAATCGTTAAACAAAGGGGCTTCAGTTTCCATGATTTTTCAAAGGCGGTTGAAGCAAATTTATACAAGGTATATGTATTGTGACTTCTAATTGCATCAACTTTTGAAAGTACACATTCCTTAGGCATAGCTGATGCTAATGACAATGTGGTATTTTCGAGCATATTTGCAAAATCACTGACAATGTACTTCGATGTATTCCTATTCTGCAAATAAAGTAGTTTTTGAAGGATGTTGAAGGGTTTCACAAAGAGATACTTCCCCTCCTCGGTATTTTTCCCTTTTATTTCTGCGGCAACGTGCTACCTATTTTTGACTTTCCAAAAGTAATATTTCTCTGTTTAACTAGACGAAGTAGCATTTTCCTTTGATTCATTTGGGATACTCTGTTGTACCTAAACCGAATTCTCAGTTTCAGTGAGGCTAGCCTGCATGCTGCTGGATCTTGATAATGAAAGTTTTTAAACCTTCTATCCAGTGGAGTAGGAAGAACGTTCAGGTATTTAATTCATTTAATCCCTGTCTTAACATCTCTCAATGAAATGCTCTTGCGTTCTTAGACAGCTGTTACTATTGTGCAGATAGTATCAAGTTCTGTTGACAAACGAGTAATAATTGGTACAAATTTTACGTTTCTAAAAGGCTTCGATAAAATGCTAAACTGGCATTTAAGGTGACGTAACACACTGTTACTGTTTCAGACGACACATCCCTTAGATGTCAGAAGGGCTCCAGCATCAAGAAGTCAACTTTTACTTTTGTTTTTACTTCTGCTGTCAGAAAGTGAACCTCCAGTCATATTGCTTCACATTAGAATTAATCTGATAAGAAAACATTATTTTTAGTCGAAAATGTTTTGTAAATTTATTTTTACGCCAGTTTACGATTCCACAATCCTTTTTTCTTTTTCTTTTTTCTTCACTAAGTATAGAAGGAATGATTCGAATGTAAAACTAGCTGAAAAAAAAAAAAAAAAAAAAAAAAAAAACATGTTTTCTTATAGCGAATTTTTAGTTCCAGATTGACAATAGTCGGTAAAAATCGGTTCTCTTCAGTCTCTTCGTGCTCTGTGTATGAATACTGCCAGGCTCAACAATGTTGCACTGAACCTTGTGTTTTAGCCATTGCGAAGTGATGTATGTGCCGTTTTCTTTGCAGTGCCCCTGAGAAATAATTCGGAATTAGGGATAATAGATCTCGTTATTCAACGCCTCTTGAATCCTTATTTGGAGTACACGTTGATACAGGTATGGGAGCGCAAGTGTATTTCTACAAATGTGTCGTAACCACGACTTGTTTTCCTTTCTCCACCTTCACCCATTGACGCCCATGTGCTGGGCGATAGTACACGGAGCTTGCTTCCTGTAACACCCTCAGAATTCGCTCTGCTTCATGTGGACAAAATGTAGGTACAATGTGAATACGTAAGGTAACTTTTCAGATTGAATAGCGATACGTCAAGTGGACACAGAATTTCAGAAGTTCAGCTGAGCATCTTCCTTTGGCGAGCCACTTCTATTGCTGAGTCTTGTTACACTGGTGCTGCTGTACAACCTACAAAACTGTGTGTCTTATAGATGTTCGACTCGCCGATGTCAGATTTGTAGAATTCAGAATGGAGAATCCAGAGTGAATGGATCAGACCTTAAACGTTTTGCGGATTCGAGTGAAACGTCAGTTATTACGTACTTTGAAGCCACTGTTAACGTATTAGAAGGCTAAATTGTTATACTGCAATGTTTTTTCGGCGTTTAAAATTTTTCAATCGAAATCATTGCTGTTTCATCGCTTACGTCTCTGCCGCTATTAGTGTGGTTGCTGTCAGGTTGTACCTCGGAAGACCGTTCGGCAGATTTTTCTTTTTTACCTCAGATGGTACATTTTCATTTTCATGGATCACGGATCAATGGATCTGAATGTTAGAAGTCGATGGGATGTTCCACGAATCGTTTTCTCACTGGAATATCTGCGCATAAAACCTTCCATTACAAAAATGACGATCCGCTAAAAAGGCGAAAATACGCGCGTGAAAGTATAATTCAACTCGTTAGCTACACCATTTTGGTCGTAGGAGAACCATTTACAAGATTAGAGCCTCTCAGAAGAAGTTATGAAGCCAACGGTTTCAGATAATATAGCTAGTAATTTAGTTTCAAATCGATTACGTCATTCCAGGAAATAAAGTCAACAGCATATATCTGGTATGTAGCTCACTTAATCCTGACTGCTTTTCAAACACAGCAGACCATCAAAAATTAACACCTAGATGAACTCGGAGACAACACATCCTACAAAAAATCACACATTTGAAAAATTGAAAAGGTAGCGCCACGTGAAGTGAGGAAAATGCTAAAATCAGTATTGGTTGTTGCAGTCACTGATGTACAGTATATACATTTGTTAAAACAATCAGGGGATCAGTTGAGATATTTAAGTTCTGAAGTATTGTCATCGGCAGTATGAAGTAAAATGGTTCGACGTCATTCTGTCAGTTATACAGAGTGGAGACAACAACACTACGGCAACCGAGATAGTGATAATAACAGATAAATGGTGCAGAAGGGGTTGGGGTTGACTTGTATTTACCAAACGAATTACACAAGCAGTTGGGTTCAGATAGTGTAGTGAGCAGGTAGTACAATGCAACAAAACGTCACATAGGCGTAGCTATGGCATGGAGAGCCATAAGAAGGATGGAAGCGGGACAGAGACAAAGGGAGGTGGCTGCAGCTGTTAGAGTATCCCAAAATGTAATTTCCTGGACCCGGAAGTGATTTCAGACAACAAGACCGGTCAGAAGAAGGCAAGACCAAGGTAGTCCACGATTAACATCAGCAAGAGATGACTTGTTATCTCCACTTAACAGCCCGTCGAGATAGTAGGCTGAATACAACTCACCAGCAACGCACCTTCCCGACAGAAACAGGACACGCAATATCAGCACAGACAGTTTGAATTCGCATTCGGGGATGTACCCTCAACGAACGGACGCGTATGGTATGTCTTCCATTAAAATTACGACACCGTTTATTCCGCAGAAACTGGGCGGAGGAGCAGGGGAGCATCGGGACTGGAGTCGTAAAGAATGGGCGCTTGGTTCTGTTCGTCGTTCCCATATCTGGAGAGAACGTGGAACTTGGAACAATCCTGCTTATGTGCAGTAACCATCACCATATCATAGTGGTGGACGAATGGTGTGTATTGGCAGACGTTCGGACCACTATTACGTTCAGAATGACGCTTTGACTGCTCAGAGGTATAGAGATCTTTCGACTTTTGTTGTGCTCTACGCTGGTGTCATAAAAGTTGGGTTCCTTCTGGTGGACGATAATACTCGTCTCACAGAGCTGCACTGGTGGACAACATGCTTGAAGCAGTGGCCAGCTTGAAGCTGAGGGAACTGAACCAATGTAGTGGTCATATTGTTCACTGGATCTGATTGATTGTGTCTGGTATGCACTTAACATATGCATTGCACCCTGACCAGCACCTCCTACAAAGGCTACAGAGCTGGATATTGCAATCATTGCCGGCCGTGGTGGCCGAAGGGACTAAGGAGCTCACGGTCTGCACGGCCACTACGGTCGGGGGTTCGAATCCCCATGGCATGGATATTTGTGCCTTGCTTTTTTTTCTATGGGACTTAACTACGGGGTCATCAGTCCCTAAACTTACAAACTACTTATGAACTACTTACGAACTAGGACGGCACAAATATCCATGCCCGAGGGGGGATTCGAACCCCCGACTGTAGTGTCCGTGCAGACCGTGACGGGAGCGCCTTAGTCCCCTCGGCCGCCGTGGCCGGCGGTGCCTTGCTAGTTCGTAAGTAGTTCATAAGTAGTTTGTAAGTTTAGGGACTGATGACCCCGTAGTTAAGTTCCATAGACTATACAAACATTTGAATTCTTTTGCAATCATGAAAGAATGGCCAAATACTCTACAAGAGCTGACCGATAACCTCATACCGTCTATACAAGGCAGGTGTGCTTTGTGCAACTATACTGGCTATACGAGGTGATCGCACACCACATTAGAGGGCAACGACAATCAGTTTTTCACGATTTTGGAAGGCCCATGCTGTCTCGCTCTTATCAAATGCCATGTAAACCCCAAGGATCTAGACAGCAAAATATCGTACTGTATCACACACAGATTACAATTGTAACCTATATCTGAATAAAATGCGTTTCCATTAGTGTATTGTGTATGGCATCTCACCTCATCCCCTAATTGGTTTGAGCAATGTACCTGCTTCTGCACACCTTGACATTGAAACATAGACGCTGTGATATGCCCTTGCCTTCCTTCGATCAATGAACTGACTTACCTAGCCAGTTATATGGGAACCACTTTGCAGTTCGGTAATTTTCACATCAACAATTTTGGCAGATGTGAAAGAAGTTATGAGTAACAGATCGATGCGCGACATTTGGATTTCTCACATTGGTGTGACTAATCCGACCATAGTAGCAGTGCAGGCAGAGTATGAATTGTGTTACAACGAACAATAGTAACAGGCGAACTTGTTGGAATCTTAGATAGGGCAAACAATCGCCAGCCAAGCTAGGTGGTAGCAGGCCAGCGGTTGTGTGTGTTGTAAATACAACGCCAGTGAGTCTCGTGACGACAGAAGTCGCTGTGTCGGCGAGTTGAAACCCTACAGCAGCAGTTATGTAGACTGCGACAGAAGAGAAGCGAGAGGATATTTTCGTTAGCTTGTCAACATTTCATAACTACAGCTATTTCTTTCGCAAGTGTGAATAGCCAGGTGATTATTTAGTGGTTAATAGGCGTATTGAGTGAAAACTGCACACTTAAGAACTGACCTTCCCATCATAGCATCAGCCAATTTCTGTATCCATATGCATTCCCACTTTTGGAAGTTGTGGACACTTGATTATTGAGATCAGTGATGCTCAGAGAGTAGTCGTCGATCCAATGAGCTAATCGATGTATTCAGCTTATGTCCTAGATAAACTACTACAAGCTAGTAGCCACTACACAGAGCCAGGAGATGGAGTCAAGAAACTACTACACTTCGAACTGATAATCATCCAGGGAAGTTGGTGAAGTGAGGTACTACCATCTTCACAACGATTATGGTTGCTGCCTGTGGCCAGCTCAGACTTCATTGATTGGTCCCCTTAAGGACAATGATCCTGTCGTCGCGCTAGCACTCATTTGTCACCACGACATCCAACTCCAGTGGTTCCAAGTATGGACCCAAAAGCAGCTGCACAGACGGAATATTGGATCGGGCACATCCTGTCCTGGCGGGCTCATCTGCGACTCCCAGATGCAACAGCGCGGGTACGTCCAGTCCGAAAGGCTCACTCTAGCCCTCACTTACAAGACGAAACTAAAAGGCGAGCTGACGCGACCGAAGGAGACCTCACCTGCTGATCTAGCCCGTGATAGCGCCTACAGAATGAAATCTTGCAACAGAATAATACTGTTTTACTAGCGTCCTCTGGTGCTTCACTAGGTATCTTCGCCTCATACGGACATAAAACTTGGAATCTACAACTTGCCCCCAGCAATTGGAACGATTTTTGTTTTACCAGAGAATCCCGATTTTGTCTGCATCGTCGCGACCGACGGATTATAGTCTGGAAACACAGAGCTGAGAGATTGTTGACCTGTTACTTTCTGAATCCTCATATGGCCTTTGGCTCATACTTATGGTTTAGTGCGGTATAGGATTCCACATCTGCATTCGTTTACTGCCGCTAGACAATCAGCCAGCGTTACATCTCTGACCTCTCGGAATCTGTTGTACTGCCATACCTCCAGAGCATGTCGACGGTCAGACAACAACGTGATAATGTGCGACCACGCTTGTCTTTGGCACCCATCGAATTGCATTGCTGTCTTGGCCTATCTGTTCCCTCGCCAATCAGTTATTCAAGTGGTACTAGCCCGAGCTACGCAACCCGCTGCTACAGCTAATCGACTTTGGTAATACGTGGAACTGACAATGACTGGTATACTCTAACAATACATCGAAATCACCTTTGATTCAGTGCAGTTTTTTCACAACGTACAGTACGTTATGTTCGCTCGGAGAAGGCTTCAATTTATCTTTGTTAGTAGTCTCAGTTACTGAGCAGCTTCAAATTAAGTAAGCTATTGCAACAAATTTTACGGTTTGCGGAAGTAAAAATATAATGCGGACTTTATATGTGCGTAATTTTAGCTTATACATAGCAGCATATCAAATTCGGCGGAGGTATCAAAATTTTATTTAAAACTGAATACACAACAGTATCTCATTACATCTCCAGATATTGGTTTTATATCTAACGGACGAACCGCCGTGGCTTTCCCACCTGTGTATAATTCCAAATGCTTATCATTCCATTTCAAGAACTATGTTCGGGGAGAAAGTTTATTTAGACATCATACGGTCGGATATCTCCTCTCGATAAGCTAGTGATTTTTTTTTTTTTTTTTTTTTTTTGCTATTTGTCAGACACTGTTAACAAATGTATAGATGTATAAAAATAAATTGTCACAGCCGCAGTAAAACGGCCGAGTGGTCTAAGGCGCCTTGCTGCGCAAGCGCGGTTCGAGTCCTCCCTCGAGCATGGGTGTGTGTCTTGTTCTTAGGTTAGTTTAACTTAGTTCAGTATTTTGTAAGTCTAGGGACTAATAACCAAAGAAGTTAAGTCCCACAGATTTACAAGCCTTCGAACTTTTTTTTTAAATTGTCACATCTTTACTAGTACCCACAATTTATTTTGTATAAGCACCCCAATCTACTGTTCCGAGGAAATGAAGGAAACCAGCTGAAAAATGCTACAGCCGGAAAACAAAACAGGGGAATATGTTACTGTTTAAATAAGACTGGCAAAAAAGTGTGGAACCAGCTGTCGGTCCTCATTCCGCATTCCTCATACAAACATTAGTCGCGCTTTTTTGTGCTGAAAGTGATTAGCAGAGTGACGGTGAAAATAAGTCTGAGTAGGAGAGAGAGATAGAGATAGAGAGAGAGGAGGGGGGGGGGGGTAAAATGTCATTGTGAGAGGGAGGCAGTGGCAGTAAAAAATATAATTGGAAGGAAACGGTAACAGTGAGAGTAAAAGAAAAAGGAGGCAGTGAAGTTGAAAAAGAGATATGGATTTAGACTATCATAAGCTTTCGGTATCTGGATTCCTCAAACCGGCGAACTTCAACAACAAAACTTTTACCCTTCTCCCATCTTCCATACCTACGTGTTAGTTTTTCGGTAAGGGAGTTAGTAGCCTGAGCAAACCATCTCTTAAGTATAGAAGTAAAACGGAGGTAATGGTGATTAAAGAAGCAGAGAGTGTACTCTAAGAAAGAAATAGACAGTAGGAAGTTAAGAGAAAAAGAATGTGACATAGGCAATGGCAGAATGCAGCAAAACTGGAGACAAAGGAATTAAGTCAGTGGCAGTGGGAGACGCAGATAGAAGAAAGTGCAAATGGGAGGGAAGCGAGAGAGTGTGAGAGAGACATATCTAGACAGCAGCTGCGAAAGGGAGATGTGTACGAAACCGTCTTTATGATGAGATACTGGGTAAAGGGATTTAGGGTGTTCTGTGTTAAAGGAGCACGAATGTGTTCATATGCCAAAATGTTTCGTTAGGAAGGCGGAATCAGGACTAAGGTAGCTGGTTGCCTATTTTTCTGTCAGTGTCGTTTCGACAGGCACATATTTGCCACTGCGGCGGAGTGGTCAAGCGCATTGAGGTGCTATGCTCCGATGCGCGAGGTCGTTCCCCGTCGGGGATTCGATTTCCCCCTCGGGCATGGATGTCTGTGTCGTCTTTAGTATAATGTAGTTCATAAGTAGTTTGTAACTTTAGGGACTGATGACCCCGCAGTTAAGTCCATTAAGCTTAACAAACATTTGAATATACCGGATGATCTAAAAGACACTATAAATTTGAAAACTTAATAAATCATGGAATAACGTTGATAGAGAGGTAAAAATTGATACATATGTTTGGAATGACATGGGGTTTTATTAGGAAAAAATAAATAAAAAATAAAATAAAAGTTCAAAAAATGCCCGACAGATGGCGCTGGACAGCAAAACGACAGTGACTGCGCATGAAAATCGTGTATAAAAGGAGCTGTAATGAGAGAGAGAATCAAATGCACCAGCAGTCGCAGCATGTTGACGTAAGCCGAAAAGGCGCTTTTAGTGAAGCTGTATTATCAGAGTGGAGAATGTGCTAGTTCAGCGTTACGATCCTTAGGAAGGGGATTTGAACGGGTAAAGATCCGTTGACAAATGCAGCTGTGGCGAGAATTATCTCGAAGTTCGAAGCCACGGGTTGTTTAGAAGATAGACCCCCGTAGTGGCCGACCGAGCACAAGGCGTAATGCTGCTGAGACAATTCAGGAAGAAATGGAGACTGTAGCGTGTTCGTCTATGCACGAGAAAGTCAGCGCTCGTACAGTCGCACGTCGCACCGGCACTCCATACACTACTGTTTGGTTGGCACTTAGGCGTACCCTCCGATACTATCCTTACAAAATCAATCGGCATCATGAACTGTTTAGTGAAGCGGAGGGCATTTGCGGTGTGGGCGTTTCAAAAGATGGCGGAAGATGACGATTGGGTGAATAACGTGTTGTGGACCGACGAAGCTCATTTCACGCTCCGAGGGTCTGTCAATGCCAACAGCTGCAGAATTTCGGCTACCGAACTATAACTGTCGTGGAAACTCCATTGCATGACGAAAATGTCACGGTATGGGTTGGATTTACCACATCTACCGTTATCGGGCCTTTTTTCTTCGAGGAACTGCGTGATTCTGGTTTTGTAACTGCTACCGTGACGGGTGAGCAGTACGCCGATATGTTACAGAATCGCATCATCCCTAGCGTGGCTGATGAACACCTTCTGGAACATTCGATTTTTATGAAGGATGGCGCGCCACCCCATATTGCTAGACGCGTGAAAGATCTCTTGCCCCGGCCGCGGTGGCCGAGGGGACTGCGGCGCGCCAGTCACGGTCTGAACGGCCACTACGGTCGGGGAGTTCGAAGCCCCCCTCGGACATGGATATTTGTGTCGTCCTTAGTATTAGCTAGTTCATAAGTATTTTCTATGTTTAGGGACTGATGACCACGTAGTTAAGTCCCGAAACCTGTACAAACATTTCAACATTTGATCTGTTGCGCGCGTCGTTTGGTGATGATCGTGTGCTCAACCACCACTTCCGTCATGCTTGGTCTCCCAGGTCTCCAGTCCGTGCGATTATTGGCTGTGGGGTTATATGAAGTCGCAAGTGTATCGTGATCGACCGACTCTCTAGGGATGTTGAAAGACAACATCCGACGACAATGCCTCACCATAACTCCGGATATGCTTTACAGTGCTGTTCACAACATTATTTCTCGACTACAGGTATTGGTGAATAATGATGGTGAACATATTGAGCATATCCTGTAAATAATATCATATTTTATTTGTCTTAATTTGTTATGCTAATTATTGCTTTTCTAATCAGACGAAGCGCCATCTGGCACACATTTTTTGAATTTTTGTTGTTGTAATAAAACCCCATGTCATTCCAAGCATGTGTTTCAGTTTTTACCTTTATATCTACATTATAACGTGATTTCTTAAGTTTTCAAATTTATACTGACTTTTTGATAACCCGGTATTTGCCTTTTTTGTACTCCGATAGAAGCGTTTTTCAGCTGGTATATTTATTATTTACAGCGACTGCCTCTCAGCCCATGTTTAAACTGAAGACAACGTCGACGGTTTAAGTGCATTATAAATGTTGTAGATAACCAGTGTTTAACATTTGTTTTACTCACCCACTTCGGGTTTTCAGTAGACTACTATACTTCCACACTGCAGATTGACAGTAGACACTTCACAGCTGTGGCAGAGGGCGAGATTGCACGCCTTGTTCCTCGATCTATTCGCTTGGCTGCCAAACGCGCTCCCGTCCCCCCCCCCCCCCCCCCACGCCAAATGTCGAACGCAAGCACGACGCTGCCTCGCCTGTTTACGCAGTTGGCCTGCGGCTGTTGTCTGCACGGCGAACCATGCTTGTGCTACTCAAACGCATGAGTCGACGCCTAAAAATCCGTTACGGCTACAACTGGTCCGCAGCATCCCAGTACATCATGGTGCTGTGCGCACGACGTCCCTCTCTGACGTCACAGCTCCATCTCACCACGTGCTCCTGCAGCTCGCTTCGTCACAACTGTACTGTACTGTCCTCACGTGCCAAGGCATACAATTAACGGTGTTTTTAGACAATTTTAGCAGCGTACTCATTGAGTAAAAGTTTTCAGTTAACAAGTACCAGCAAATAACAAAATGAATGTTTCAGATATCCAGCTTCCTTACATGGACGCTCTTCTGTGTTTTGCTGACCTAGTTTCATTCCTTGCCTAAACTTCAAAATACGAGGGTGGTGTGAAAAGTTCTTGGAAATACCACAAAAGATCAGCGCCAGCGCGACGAGTTTTTCACGTTATATGCGTAGGACTGTTGCCTGTAAACACGTGCCATGTTACTGCTCTTGGAAGAGAACTGTGGCGCTGAAGTGGCTCTGTTGTTGTTCCCTTTTAGTGATTCGTGAAGATAGATAATAGAGATTCGAGCGGTGATTAAGTATCTGGAAAATGTATGAAAGCAAACGACATTCACGCCGATTTCCAGAATACACTTGGGGACTGTGCTTCTTCATGTTCAACTTTCTACAGTAGGTTAGTTAAATTTCTGATATGTATAGCAATTATCACTAAATCAGAAGGTATCTAAATCAATTTACCTCCAGTCTTTGTGATACTTGGAATCCAAGGTATGGACTGTGAAAAATCGCTGTTTTACATGTCGTTCAAATGTTCGTAACTCTAAAGGACTTAACTGCAGCGGTTATCAGTCCCAAATTTACAAACTAATTAAACTAACTTATGCTAAGGACAACACACTCACACACCCGTGCCTGAGGGAGGACTCGAACGTCCGATAGCGACCAACCGCGAGCTTTGCAGCAAGGCATCTGAGAGTGCTCAGCCACTACACCGTGGCACACGTATCGTTTTGAAAATATACAACTAATTTAATTAATGTTCATATCTTTTGTACTCATTTTCTTTTCCTGTCAGATTATTTTCCACGATTTTGTAAAAAATATATTCCGACATGTAAATAAGTTGAAGTGTGATTGATTCTCCAAATTGGTGGGTGCCTGCTTGATGTTCTTACAAAGTGGAGGTTGGTGGTATATTTTTGTGGTGGCTGACTATTAATCAACTTGTATGCATCCAATATGTTGGTTCTTCTGTCTCAGACAACAAACTGAAAGGTCAGAGAAATCTTCTGACATTCTTACTGACGACTCTCCCTATCCTAGACATGCAGTGTATTGACTGGCCTGGGCTGGTCTTTGATACCTTTCTACTCGTGTGTTTCACCTCAGTCTCATCTCTACATATACCGGTGGAGGCTACTCTTCCACGCTTTGCAGTTATATACTTCATCCATCAAAAGGAGTAGCTTACAGCTTGTTGCCAGTTTTGAAATTCGCAATGATTTTCCAAATTCTCGCCAATAAATTCTAATTTCCATAAACAATTTACGGTATTTATAACGTCTGTGGGCTCTGCAATGTATTGTAATTAATAGTTGGACTTTGTCATTCGATCCAAATGCAGATGGGCGTCCAGAATCAAGAAGTTCTGGGTGTGACTTGTGGACAGATCAGTGAGGCAGTATGGCTGGTAGTGGTGGTGGGGATAGGCGTGGAGGTAGGGAATGGGGTTGGGGTGAGGTGGGGTGAGATAGAGGCAGGAAGTGCCAGCAGCAGTTATTCAGTTTAGTTACAGTGAACACTGCGGAGGGACACGGGCAATCCTCCCAAATTGCGCTCAGTTTAGAACAAAACTAAACAAATAAATGAATTAAAGAGTATGTGAAACAAATACCATTTCAGGGGACTGATGACCCAGCAGTTTAGTCCCCTTTAAACACCCAACACCAACCAACCAAATACCATTATGTGCAATGCAGTGTACTTGATAGTTGAATTTATTTATATCTTCTGCTGCTATAGCACGTCCAGCACGTCCAGCACGTCCAGCAGTTCAGCACACACTGAGAGGTCCAGTGGTGGATCGTAACAACAGAGAAATAACAATTTAAGAAAGGCCGTTTATTCACTCATTAACGCGTTCAAAAAAATACAACCAATGAACATATATCAGTATCATGTAAATTATTTACATAGCTGGACACACTTGAAGACATTTAACTGAACGGATGAGACCAATAATTTCAAGTAACTCATCCAAGTGACTAACATTGCTTAAGAACATTTAATTAAACAGTTTCAGAGGCGTGAAGGTATTTACTCTCGTACCCCACGAAATCCAGTTAAAATATCTTTGATTTTAAAAGAATGGTAACACTAGCTTTGAATTTAAAGGTTTGGTGCACTTTGGATTACCAGGTCACAATCTTAACCTTAATACCAAGGTCCTTACTACATAAGGTAAGAGGTTACAAACAAATACAAGAACCTGTACACATGAGACTAACTTGATCAACAACACATAATTGACTGGGAAAATGACAACTTAGACCATCATATAACTGTATTTCCAGGTAACACGGTCTTAGATAGTTTAGTAATATTGGAATAAAATCTTACTTAAAAACATTTAATTAAACAGTGAAAAAAAAACACTTTAATGTGCCAGGTAATGTTGAAGTGTCTTAACCTTTAATACAAGGCTCCTTAATGCACAAGGTAACACGTTATTAACAGATACAAGAACCTGTGCACATAAGACTTTAACTTGATCAACAACGCATAATGGAACGGTCAAATGCCAACTTAGACCATAACTATATTGGCAACTTAACGGACTGTCTAACATAATTCAAGCCCAAAATACTGATGCCTTTGAATAAAATGTAATCAAATAAGCACCAATCGGATACGTGAGATACGGGCATTTAATCACAACTAGGCATGTAATCACCTACCAATTAACTAACGGTATGCACACGAAACGAACGGAAGGCGGAGTGTCGAGAAGTACACCAACAGCAACTAGATAACGTGGAAGAGCCAGATTGATAACTACACGTTTGGGTGGAGAAACTACCGGGCGACAGGTCGTAAGTATTAGGTAATGGAGCATAATGCCAAAGCAATGTTTAACAGTCACACTCAACCAGCTTTCCACAAGAAAGCAGTACGAACGGTGACAGACAGACGATGATAGACTTGCGAAGCAGTTACAATCCGGTCTTACAAGCCCGCCATGTCCGCCAGGAAGAAAGCTGGGCCGCAGTTCTCGTACCGCAACAATGCAGAAGGTGGAGAGATGCGCCGGCTGCAGAAAGTGCCACACTACTGCCCCGCGGCGCTCATGACTTCAAGTGGCTCCACCCCACGGCAGTTCCGTACAGCGAGCACAACAGCCGCCTAGAGGTACCTCCATTGACCCGCAATCCACCACTGCCCTCACCGCGGCGCACATGTCCCTTTAAGGACCGCACCAGTCAAGGATCGTAGTGAGGAACAGCAGAAATTCATGGCATTGAAATGACAATTGATATCACTCGATCAAAGTAAATAGAAAGACAGTCAAAATAGAGGGGGTACGTAACAAATAATTAGAGAAGAAGGGTAAGGGACAAAAAGTATGATGCTGAGCCAGAACGGCTCACACACTAACAGATTTTCTCATCAAATACCACGAGGGAGGGGGTAGGACTGGTGGGGAGGCGAGATCGGATGAGGGGGGAGAGGAGTGGGAGAAGTGGAATTTCTCAGAGACCTCACAAGGGAAAGAGAAGTTCCCAGAAGAGGGAGAGGAGTTCCCACAAGGGTTTTCATTAGGTGTGGGACATTAATTGATCAATTTAATGAGAAGTGGAACTGTATGATACCAATTATAGTCAGTAACATAATCAGTTTTCAGCCATTCTGCGCATCCCCCTCCATAACGACACTGGCAGCCAATAACTTTCATTCTCCAGGCGTGTGACTGGCCACGAATTGCGCAATGTTTCTCCCGATGGCTCCACTGTGGGCACTCGGTTGTACCTCATCCCCTCAATACTTCCCCTATCGCTCTGCCTCTATGTGTGGAAGCGCCTTCTTACATGACGCCGACTATAGGCATAAATTGTGTCATAACGTACATTACTCCTCTACTGATGACTACAGTCTGTACCATACTGTGCCGTCCTTTCTAGTTTCTTACTACCTCTTTACTTCGGCTGTCGTACTTTGTTCTGCTGCCGCGGTAGCGCGGATCCTTTAGTCTGTAGTTCGAGTAGTAGTGGGGCGGCGCAGGTGGTGTCGGAGCAGAGCGCGGGCGGCGCGAGCGCGGAGAGCGTGGTGAGCGCGGTGTCGCTGTGCTGCGGCTTGCTGCTGCTGGCGCTGTGGGCGCTGCGGCTGGGCGCGCTGTGCCGCGTGCTCAGCGAGACGCTGGTGAGCGCGGTGACGGCGGGCGCGGCCACGCACGTGCTCACGTCGCAGCTGCTGGTGGCGCTGGGCGTGGCGAGCGCAGCCCCGCGCCGCCACGGCCCGCTGCGCCTCGTCTACACGTACGCCGACCTCTGCTCGGGCGGCGTGTCGCCGAGCCTGCCCGCCGTCCTCACCACCCTCGCCTGCGTCGCCGCGCTCGCGCTCTACCAGGTCTCCGTGCCCACCACCGTCAGCCGCTGGCTCTCCGCAGAGCTCGTCGTACTCGTCACCGCCACCGCTATTGCCTCACAAGTCGATTTTGCTGCCAGGTACTTGCCTTATACTGACTACTAGGCTTGTGAACAATAGTTCGCGATCGGGAGTGCTCACTTTAGTCCGCGACAGAGCCGCGAACTAGTTCGATCTTTTAGTTCGTCCACTGCCAGTGACGACTGAGCGGCGTGGTCTGCGCATGCAGGTGGAGGGAGAAGTTCCCCCACCAAGCTGCTGCATGCGATTGCTGCTTGAGCCGCTAACGATATTACGCAAACCAAAAGAAACAGTTTGTGGATAATTTCTCGCGTTTAAGTTTAAGAGTTATCTCTATATCTTGGCGTTATGGAATTTATTAGTCAGATACTGCAGAGTGGAGAATACTTTAAACCAGAAATTTTGTAGCACTGAACTAAGTAATCTAGCAGGCAGACAGTAACCTCGATATGACTCTCATCAGCAGACCTATCGCGACCTATCGCGCATATTTTAATTCGCGGCCTATTGCGCATATTTTAGTTCGCGACTTTAGTTCGCGACCTATTGCGCATATTTTAGTTCGCGACCTATCGCGCATATTTTAGTACGCGACCTATCGCGCATATTTTAGTACGCGACCTATCGCGTATATTTTAGTTCGCGACCTATCGCGTATATTTTAGTTCGCGACCTATCGTACACGTTTTAGTTCGCGACCTATCGCGAATATTTTAGTTCGCGACCTATCGCGCATATTTCAGTACGCGACCTATCGCGTATATTTTAGTTCGCGACCTATCGTACACGTTTTAGTTCGCGACCTATCGCGCATATTTTAATTCGCGACCTATCGCGCATATTTCAGTTCGCGACCTATCGCGTATATTTTAGTTCCGACCTATTACGCTTTTTTTGGTTCGCGACCTATTACGCATATTTTAGTTCGCGACCTATCAAGCATAGTTTAGTACGCGGCCTATCGCGCATATTTCAGTTCGCGACCTATTGCGCATATTTTAGTTCGCGACCTATCGCGTATATTTTAGTTCGCGACCTATCGCACACGTTTTAGTACGCGACCTATCGCACATATTTTAATTCACGAACTATCGCGCATATTTTAGTTCGCGACCTATTACGCATATTTTCGTTCGCGACCTATCAAGCATATTTTAGTTCGCGGCCTATCGCGCATATTTCAGTTCGCGACCTATTGCGCAAATTTTAGTTCGCGACCTATTGCGCATATTTTAGTTCGCGGCCTATCGCGCATGTTTTAGTTCGCGATCTATCAAGCATATTTTAATTCGCGACCTATCGCGTATATTTTAATTCGCGACCTATTGCGCATATTTTAGTTCGCGACCTATCGCGCATATTTTAGTTCGCGACCTATCGCGTCTATTTTAGTTCGCGACCTATTACGCATATTTTAGTTCGCGACCTATTGCGCATATTTCAGTTCGCGGACTATCGCGCATATTTCAGTTCGCGACCTATTGCGCATATTTTAGTTCGCGACCTATTGCGCATATTTTAGTTCGCGACCTATCGCGCATATTTTAGTTCGCGGCCTATCAAGCATGTTTTAGATCGCGGCCTATCGCGCATATTATTTTAGTTCGCGACCTATTGCGCATATTTAGTTCGCGACCTATCGCGCATACTTTAGTTCGCGACCCGTTCCTTTTAGTTCCCAGCTCGGCCGCGAAGTAGTTTGCCCTTTTTATTTCGTTAGCTCGCTTTGCCTTTTGCTACCGCTACTAAAACTCAGCTCGAAATGACGGCAACTGGCAGAAGGGAATCATGCGATTCTTCGCGCTCTCGCGTCCTCTCGCTGTTACCCATCAGTCTTCGGAAAAGGAGCGGACGAACTAAGAGGCGAGGGATCTGCGAAGTAGTTCGCGTAGTTCGCCTGTGGGAACGCTCTTGCGAACTAGTTCGTTCGCGAACTACACAAGACTACTGACTACTGCTAGAAAGACGCCACCAATAACAGGATATCGCGTGATGCGTCTCTTCGATTTCGATCAAACCCTGTGAAAAAAGAAAATTAAATCCATTATTACTTTTTTTCGACCGTGACTGTGTTACATTAATTAACAGGGTAATTGAATTTTCCGCTACCAGTCACAATGCATATAGCTGTTAAAATTATTTATTTAAGCTACATGTTTCGAGGCATTAGCCTCATCTTCAGGCTATTTGGCATACACAAAACTATTCTTACAGGTATATTATATCACATTGTTGGTCTGTTGTAACGGACCTGTGAAAACACAAATAAGATTTTTTGAGATGATGTCTCTGTGTCCTGAAATTTCTTTCGATTACGAATATTTATATTATTAACTCACCCTGTCCTTCCTCATCATCCTTCGCTCCTGTTCTTAATGAAAATAATTGCATAATTAATGAGTGATGAAATGGAAATGTTTACTGAGTCGTCAAAGTTACATCAACTTTAATTTTAGCTCTGGTTCTGTTAAACAAAAACGAGATATACTTAACATGTTTCAAACATTTGAAAAGTAAGGAAAAAGGATCTAATCACTTGACTTGAGTACTAAAACTCTCATCGTCTTCTAAATTTTCACAATCTGGAAGTTTTTCCTACTTCGTCTGGAGAAATCTTTCCTTTTCTCCAAGGAGAAAACAAACCGATTCGACAATGAACAAAACTACAGTAGCGAAAAGCGCTAACAAATACATAGCACGCAAGTAAACCGAAGAAGATTGATGTCACGTACTGAGGCTGTTTGAGATTGCTACTGATGGAGTTAACCACTTTTGAAAGATTCATTTCTTGGACTTGGCCGTTATCGAGGTAAAACCATATTTTCGTATATTTTTGGCGCTCAGTGATGCTACCATCTGATTTAACAGGTAGGAATCATTAACAAATAATCGATAACACATGATCGGAAATAAAGACTTAACCGTCTTTGACAATACGGTGCTCAAATAATACTGTACACGTAGAAAGGTACTGTTTGTTTTTGACAAGTTCGTTGTGGTATTGATTATATAGAACTCACTGCTGATGGCTCTGCAGGGTCCAATGTGTCTTATAGATGTGAAGTACATAGGTGAAGTTGATACATTGTTAAAATGTGTGGCTACAAATATAGCGTTTAGGGCTAATGAATCACACTCACGTAAGAGAAAAAGAATTATTAAAGGAAATGGCTTTTAGTGGGCGGGATAACCCTATCGGGGTTCGACCACCTACTGTGAGTCATATTTTTGATGCCACTTCGGCGACTTGTGGGTCGATGACGATGAAGACAAACACACACCAGTTAGTTCTTTGATGGAATAGAACTCGGCATGAAGATATTGCGATTAGTGACGCTTCCACTCAACTATAGGCGCGGACAACGAAGTATGACTAATGGTAGTAAATGAGAGGTTCATTGAAGCTGTAACAACTCAGATAATTTTTCTCAGGACTCACTTCTAATAGAAACATGTGGTTTACTTTAAAATACGCGCGCACTCATTATGAATGCGTGACAGAGATGGCAGCACTGTACGGCACATAGAACTCCAGCGGCAGCGCAGAGAGTTAGGACTGTTATTGAAACATACAAGGGGCATGGTATGCCTGTTGAGGGCATATATACGATTATTGATATGGTGTCTGTTCTTTTCGGACATGTGTGGGTTGGAAGGAAATCATGCCTGAATGGCCTAATTGGTTAAGGCGAATTCCGTTTCTCACGTCCCCTTCCTCCTAGCGCCTCATCTGTTAATAACATAGTATGTAAACAGTATTGATCACCTTAAATGTTGATTATATACCTATATACAATTTACTTTCCATCTGAACTCTACACACTACAGAAGTGGGCTTATAGGATCCGACAATTTTTCACGAGCCAATTAAAATAGAATGCGTTATAAACGATAGTACTATCGTTAGTTGAAATAGACTACCGATAGTGCAAACACTATCGATTAGTCTATAATTAATCGATATTTAATTAACACTACTCCTCACTGTGGGATCGCCGCGGTGGAGTAGCCGAGCGGTCTAAGGCGCCTCGCTGCGGAGCGCGCGGTTGCTCGCCGTCGGAGGTTCGAGTCCTTCCTTGGGCACGGGTGTGTGTGTTGTCCTTAGATTCGTTTACCTTAGTTTAAGTTGTTTGTAATCTATGGACTGATGACCACGCAGTTTGGTCCGATAGACTTACAAACAGTTGAACAGTTGAACTGTGGGATCCGTACGAGGCAGGGTTAATACACTATTGGCCTTTAAAATTGCTACACCAATAAATAAATGCAGACGATAAACCTGTATTCATTGGACAAATATATTATACTAGAACTGACGTGTGATTACATTTTCACGCAATTTGGGTGCATAGACCCTGAGAAATCAGTACCCAGAACAACCACCTCTGGCCGTAATAACGGCCTTGATAGGCCTGGGCATTGAATCAAACAGAGCTTGGGTGGCGTGTACAGGTACAGATGCCCATGCAGCTTCAAAACGATACCACAGTTCATCAAGAGTAGTGACTGCCGTATTGTGACGAACCAGTTGCTCGGCCACCATTGACCAGACGTTTTCAATTGGTGAGAGATCTGGAGAATGTGCTGGCCAGTGCAGCAGTCGAACATTTTCCGTATCCAGAAAGACCCGTACAGGATCTGCAAAATTCAGACCTGCATTAGCCTGCTGAAATGTAATGAAGGGTAGAGGCACGGGTCGTAACACATGTGAAATGTAATGGCCACTGTTCAAAGTGCCATCGATGCGTACAAGAGGTGACCGAGACGTGTAACCATCACGCCGGGTGATACGCCAATATGGCGATGACGAATACTCGCTTCCAATGTGCGTTCATCGCGATGACGCCAAACACGGATGCGACCATCACGATGTTGTAAACAGAACCTGGATTCATCCAAAATAGTAAAAAAAAAAAAAAAAAAGACGTTTTGCCATGCGTGCATCCAGGATCATGTTTGCATACACCATTGCAGGCGCTCCTGTCTATGATGCAGAGTCAAGGGAAACCGCAGCTGCCGCGGTTGAGTAGCCGAGCGGTCTAACGCGTCTCGCTGCGGAGCGCGCGGTTGCTCGCCGTGGAGGTTCGAGTCCTCCCTGGGGCATGGGTGTGTGTGTTTGTCCGTAGGTTAGTTTACCTAGGTTTAAGTAGTTTGTAAGCTACGGACTGATGACCACGCAGTTTGGTCCGATAGATTTACAAACATTAGAACATTTGAAACCGCAGCTATGGTATCCGAGCTGATAGTCCATGCTGCTGTAAACGTCGTCGAACTGTTCGTGCAGATGATTGCTATCTTGCAAACGTCCCCATGTGTTGACTCAGGGACCGAGACGTTGCTGCACAATCCGTATCAGCCATGCGGATAAGATGCCTGTCATCTCGACTCCTAGTGATACGAGGCCGTTGGGGTCCAGCAGGCGTTCCATATTGCCCTCCTGATCCCGCCGATTCCATATTCTGCTAACAGTCATTGGATGGCGACCAACGCGAGCAGTAATGTCGAGATACGATAAACCGCAATCGCGATAGGCTACAATCTGACCTTTATCAAAGTGGTAAACGTGATGGTACGCATTTCTCTACCTTACACGAGGTATCACAACAACGTTTCAGCAGGAAACGGTGGTCAACTGCTGTTTGTGTATGAGAAATCGGTTGGAAACTTACCTAATGCCAGCACGTTGTAGATGTTGCCACCGTCACCAACTTTGTGTGAATGCTCTGAAAAGCTAATCATTTGCAGATCACAGCATCTTCTTCCTGTCGGTTAAATTTCGCGTCTGTAGCACGTCATCTTCTTTATGTTACCTGCGTACTCTCGGGGAAGATCGCCCGCATTTTGAAAAAACACCAGGTTTGAACTGTTTTTTGTCCGCCGAATAAAATTCGTGCACTGTTGGGGAGCGCCAAAGATGATCTCGGTTTGAGGAAGGCCGGCGTGTACCAGATTCCGTGACAGTGTGGAAAGTCATATATTGGACAGACGATGCGTACCGTCGAGGATCGATGCGTTGAACACCAGAGGCACACACGATTGATGTATCCGAGCAAGTCGGCGGTCGCTGAACATTGTTTGCCGGAGAATCATGCGACGGACTATGAAGGCACTAGGATTCTCGTACAGACGTCGAGTTGCTGGGACTGCGTCGTTAGAGAGGCCATTGAAATTCGCACAAGTGACGACCTCATAAACCGTGACTGTGGCTATAATCTTAGCAAAGCTTGGGAACCAGCGACTGGGCTAATTAAGAGTAAATCTAGCAAACGTAACGAAGTGACGACCACGGCAGACAGAGCCTTCACGCCGACGCCATCTCAGACGCCGGCGCAATCGGTTCCACTGCGCGGCCGCGGCGCGGGGCGCGGACCGCGGAGGGTTCGCTCCGCGGCCCGAGGGTATTTAAATGGCCTGCTACCGGGCTAGAACCCAGTTCCCTTCGAGCAGCCGTAGCGTGCGGATCTCCGTGCCGGCGCGTTTCTAGGAGCTCAGTCCGTCAGTTCACCTGATGATGGCGACATGTATGATCGCCGAAATATTGTGCCCGTTGGACACTATAGACCGGCAGTACACCCGTGGATATTTTGATTATCACAGAGATGATTAAAAAACTCAGTTGACCGACGCTGCAAGAGGGACGTACTGTAACGCGGTATGGGTTTCTGTCCTGGGGCATAGTTTCTCGAGGAATCAGCCAATATATTGTTTTTCCCGTATTTCTGGCGAATCGACCACGAAGATGAAATTAGACAGATTCTAACCCACACAGAGACAAACCGGCAAAGATTTCTTCCGCGAACCATACGCGAGTGGAACAGGAGGAAAACATGAGCAGTACAGGATGTACCGTGCCCCATACTTCCGACGTATGCTTGTCGACGCAAAAATGAGTTGTCGACGTGGTGTGGTGACAGATGGAACATGTCGGTGGTGGGCCACGTGCCGGTGGGGCTGCCGACGCTGCGCAACCCCGCGAGCGACTGGCGGCTGCTGGCCGCGGTGGCGGTGGGCGCGAGCGGCGTGGCGGTGGTGGCCCTGGCGGTGAGCACGTCGATGGCGCTGCTGCTGGCGCGCGGCCAGTACCACGTGCGCCTCAACCAGGAGCTGCTGGCGCACGGGCTGGCCGCCGTCGCCGCCGCCGTCAGCGGCGGAGTGCCCCCGGCCGCCTCCCTGTCGCGCTCCCTGCTGCAGAAGGAGGCGGGCGGGTCCACGCAGGTACCGACACCATCACTTCAATAAGGGGCGCAAGTTCAATTTGTACCAAGGCTGTGAGTACCTACACTTTGCCGCCGTAATACGAGGTTCTATCCAAGGTTTTCGGGACTGGTGCAGCCATCTGTTGAAAACTTTACCTTTGGACTAATGGTCACCATCACCCTCGAAGTAGTTCGCATGTGCACGTACACACCGGTCCCAGGTCTGCTGCCAAAATGTCCAAATTTTTGTAAAGCTATAGGACCAGTCCGTAGCTTACAAACTACTTCAACTAAGGTAAACTAACCTAAGGACAACACACACACATCCATGCCCCAGGGAGGGCTCGAACCTCCGACGGCGAGGAACCGCGCCCTCCGCAGGGAGGCACCTTAGATAGCTCGGCTACTCCACCGTGGCGCTTCTGCCACTGGTCAAACTTTTTTCTGAAAGTCCTGTTCTTTGAGAGTCTTTAGCACTACCAGCGATGCTTCTTGAATCCTCTCTAGAGTGTCGAACCGACGGCATTTCAACTTGAGTTTCAGTTTTGGGGATACTGCGAAGTCGCAAGGTGCCAAATCTGGCGAGTACGCTGCGTTGGGTACAAGCGCCATGTTGTGTTTTGCCAAGAACGTCCTGGTGAACAAGGACGTGTGACAGAGCGTATTGTCGTGATGCACCAGCCAATTCCATTGACGTCAAAGTTCGGGCCATTGTCGCCGCAAGTTTTCACGGATCCATGCTTATGGAATATCGCCCCAATTATGCGACGGGATTCACGATTTCCTATCAGAAACGGCACAGTTCGTAGTAATTGACGGTAAGTCATCAAGTAAAACAGAAGTGATATCTGGCGTTCCCCAGGGAAGCGTTATAGGTCCCCTACTCTTTCTTGCGTTTATAAACGATTTAGGAGAATAGCTGCCTTAGACTGTTCGATGATGATGCTGTCGTGTATCGATTAGTGAAGTCAACAGAGAATCAAAACTAACTGCAAAGCGATTTAGACAAAATTTCTACATGGTGCGAAAATTGGCAATTGACACTAAATAAAGAAAAGTGTGAAGTAGTACACATGACCACTAAAAGAAATGCGCTGAACTTCAATTACATGATAAATCAGTCAAACCTTAAGGTCGTAAATTCTACCAAATACCTAGGACTTACAATTACGAACAGCGTAGACTGCAGAGAACATACAGAAAATATTGTGGGGAAAGGTTACGTTTCATTGGCAGAACGCTTCGAAGATGGAACAGCTCCACCAAAGAGATTGCCTACATCACACTTGTGCGTCCTCTCCTGGAGTACTGTTGCCCAGTGTGGGTCCCTCACCAGGTGGGACTGACTGAAGACATTGGGAATATTCACAGAAGGGCAGCTCGTTTTGTTTTATCACGTTACAGGGGGGAAAGCGTCACGGAAATGTTGCACGATTTGATGTGGAAATCATTAAAAGAATGACGTTATTCGTTGTGGTGAGATCTATTTACCAAATTTTAATCGCCGACTTTTACTTCTGAATGTGTAAACATTTTATTAGGCCCCACCTACATAGGGAGACATTACCATCGCAATAAAATAAGAGAAATCAGTTCGAAAACGGAACGATTTAGGTGTTCTCTCTTCCCGCGCGCTATTAGAGAATGAACGGAAGAGATAGGTTATGATTCTCACACTGGAAGCCACTTAAATGTGATATGCAAATTATCTATGTAGATGTAACCGTCGCAAAACGTCACAGTAATACGCAGAATTCGCTGTTTGATTGGGTAGGGGGAATTATTTGTGCACAATTCCCTTGGTGTGAAAGAAAACGATGATCATGCTCTTCACCTGACTCGCTCTCTTGGGTCTTGAAGAGCCCAGGTTCTTCCGCTGAGACGACTGTTGTTTTGTGTCTGGATCATAAACGTAAATCCAGCTCTCATTGCAGGTGATAACCCGTGACAAGAAGGTTGGACCATCAGATGTGATCTGACGAAGGTCCGTGCACATTTCAGCACGCCGTGCCTTCTAATCGGCAGTCAAGATCCTTGCGACGACACGATGCCAGACCCATTTCATCAGTCAACATTCGTTAACACGTTCCATAACCAATACCCACATCCTCCGCAAGGTCCTGAATGGTTCCACGTTGATCCGCATGAACGAATTGTTGAAGTTTGGCAACAACGTCTGGCGTTGTGCGGCTAACGGGCCATTCAGTGTGAGCATCATTTTCGACGTCAGTACAGGTGGCCCTGAACTGGGTATACTACTCAAACAGATGCGTACGGCTCATACTCTGATCCCAAAACACTTGCTAATCATTGCAAGGGTCTCCGTAGCACTTTTTCGGAGATTCGCACAGAATTTGATAGACACGCGCTATTCTGTTTAAGGATCCATCGTAAAGTCGCCACACACCAAACACAAAGTATTACAGAAATCACTGTGGACACGCAATACGTCCTCCCAGCTGAATACCACTCTGCACATCAGGTATGCAGCTCTCGCCACCTAGCGATGCGAAGATCTACTACTCCTACTTTCCAGATGGCAGAACCAGTCCAGAAAATTTTGGATTCCATCTTGTAATTGACGATACTGTTCTCGGGTTTCCTGCTGGATTATGAAATGATCTTGACACAAAGTTTTGGTGATCCATCTTGCTTCCATTCTCAAGTGAGAAGTGCTGCTATACCAACCCTGTTGCTGTGTTCATCCCTAACGCTAAAATTCAGCCAGGTAATTAAGTACCATTCCCCCAAGACATGACGGGTTGTTGATGATGTGGACCCAATATTCTCGAGTGCTAGTATAGTAGCGCCGATCTTGGCCTTTTGGCTTCCATGTTTTCTTCGATGATTGGGTGAGATGGTCCTTTCTTCTACCAGACGTAGTCTTCTTTGATCCACTCTTCGGCAACATTATAAATATAATCCCAGTTTTGATGAGTGAATACTGGATCATGCTGGATGATCTTGAGTTAGATCCTTGAGGATACATGAAACAGAAGACTTTCCCAGCCGAACTGGTCGAGTTTCACTGGTGTGTTTAGGAGAGGAGGCACTGGCCAGTTCATGTGGAGTCGTGTACAGGTAAGAGTAGCTGTGGTAGTGATATTTCCCGTGCGATGAGTCTCTAAGATGGTGTGGAGGACGGACTGGATACTGCGCTCGTTTAGGAGAGGCGTACCTTACACGGCCGTCGCAGTCATGGAGGCAATCGTGGTCGGAGACTCTTCGTCTTCATAGGTATCCGTCATAACCTCCAAGGCAGCACCTCGTGCGTCCACCTTTGTTTGTATAGAGCCGTCCGCAACAATTTTTGGGCTGAGCAGGCATCGCGTCACCTGTTGACGCACGTAACAGTGCGTGTAAAGCGTTCTTGGTGGCAAGCTGGCGGTTCAGTCCGTTGCTTGCCTGAGACGGAGGCAGGGCTGCCGTTGAAGACTGCGCGGGAGCACTGACATCGTCCGGATGTCGTGTGGTTTCGTCGTCACCTTCTACGTGACCCTATCGTGGCTCCAGTTCTTCACGTAACTGCATACGAGACTCCGTAACTGAAACAACCCAGTGCGACGTCCCATGTCTTGATACTGGCGCCTGTATCGTGTAGTTGCACACTCGTAACACACGGTACTGGTCCCCTAGAGTACTTGACGAGGTTTCCAATCTTCTGGTAACGAAAGCATTGCACTTCTCTCCCTCCTGCTGTTAGCGTGAACCGTCAACTTGTGCACCTTTGCTTCTAATTGCTTCAAGAGGGCAGCCAGGAGATCGTTGAGTCCGCTTCTGCGTGCAGACCTGGTTGTAGAGAACAATGATAGCAAGAGCAGCAACAACCCGACCAGCAGCGAGTTCAGCAGTGGAGTGTGAGCGATCAGAGTTCAACCTTCTAGTAGGCACCTCACTATACGCCGTGGAAGAACAGCCCATTGGCAAGAAAGGTCTGTTCCGCCCTCTTTCATACAGAGTACAGGAATGGAAACCGACGTAAACAATAAATCACTATTCACTACTGTTATTGCAGTTACCTGGTTGAGTCAAATTTCGTTGGTTTTTGATGTCTAATAACACATGGTTCCACATCTTATTTAAAGGAAAACTCTACTCTTCATTTATAATATTATCTGATATCCGAATTTCAATGGATTCTTTCAAAACTCAGTCCCAGTACTGAGGTGCTGAGTAACCGTTTGTATCTCACCTGTACAGTTTTCTATTTCCAAGATTTGGACATATGATGATCTATGACGAGCAGTGCCTGAGTACGACACTTTCCAACTGGGTCACAAACTTGATACCAGCGTCCTCCCTCTACTGCTCAGTAACAGAAATCATTGGCGCTCCCCCATCCCCTCCATGTTTCCCACCTGTCCCCACTCGGCGTCCCCTTTGTTGACACCCTCTCCCTTCTCATGACTGGCACCATGTTACCAGGACTTTCACACAATTTGACGCACCTCTGTGAGTGCTGCCCAGGTAAGACAACACTTTCTTCTCACCCATGACCCGTATAAGACACTAATTACTGCTTCTGCGTTTCGTTATTTGGTTTATGTCTTAAAACAAGCCCCCAAAATTCGTCTTTATGGAAATATTATAAATAGTGGCAAAGCTTTACCACTAAGTAAAATGTTACTACAATGAAAAACCACGGCCTTTTACTCGGCCAGCAGATAACAGTATTGAATAGCAATTTATCGTTTACGCCGACTTTTGTCACTCGAACGCTATATGGTAGAGGTCCGAACCGACCATTATTGGTCACGCGGTGGTGGTTTTCGTCTGCCTACATAGTTGGACTTGGTGAAGGAGCTTTTTCACCTCAAAAGGGCTGCTAGATGGATCGTCAAAATACTGTGAAAGGATAGCTCCATAATTCGGCAGAAAATTAGAGAATATTACAATCTAGTATGGAACATTCCAAAGCCACGTGTAAACAATTGTGAAAGATCATGTGCATGAGGGGGTGCGACAGAAAATAAGGGTCCCGGATGTGTACAGACCTACTGTGGGATGTACCTGATATACTTCACAAAATGCACAGTCGCATTCAGTAAATATTTCAAATAAACCATTAATTTCCACCATCAACAGAGAATGAAAAATGGCGTACCACAGAGATTACAAAGGTTCCCACCGTTAAAATGTAAGGTGTACTTCTTGGGAGTTCCGAACTGAGGGGGATTTTCAGCTATGTATCCAGTCATGGAGGTATTTTTGTAGATGTGATGAATATTACGACGAGTACACTCTACTTTTTTTAACACCCTGTATAAGTTTTATTTTGGCTTGTATCCATCTCAATAATAGGATGGCCGACTATAAACTTAATATCTCGTTTGATGGTATTCAACTTGAACATAATGAACATCCAAAATACCTGGGAGTAATCTTGGATAGATCTCTTACTTTTAAGTACCACCTTGATAAAACCGCAGACAAAGTTAAAACTAGGAATAACATATTGCAGCACTTAGCAGGATCATCTTGGGGAGCCAGTGCTAAGGTTTTGCGTACAACAGCTTTGTCCCTAGTTTACTCTGCAGCTGAATACTGTTCTCCTGTCTGGCTCAACAGTGCTCATATGAGAGACATTGATGTACAATTAAATAGAGCAATGAGATTGATCAGTGGCACTCTGATGGCTACACCACTTCAATGGCTCCCAATATTATGCAACATCGTTCCCCCAGATCTAAGACGGAAGGAAGCCTTAATGAGAGAGTATTATAAGATCTTGTCCACTCCTGAGCTTCCTATCCTGCAAGTAAGCCGGCTGAAATCACGTAAACCACCTCTTAAAACAGCTGTGCCACTACATGAGAGTGGCTTCTCGCCTAAATCAAACTGGGCAAGAATTTGGGATTCGTTTAATGGAAAAAACAGCATCTGGATAAACGATCCCTCTAAGCAGCTCCAAGAAATGGACCTTCCCAGGAGGGAATGGTCTTTGATCAACCGTTTCCGAACTGGTGTTGGTCGCTGTAACTATTGGAAATTCAAATGGAGACAGACAGACGACCAGTCATGTGACTGTGGAGCAGACATACAAACGATGACCCACATAATTACTAATTGCCCATTACGATAATTCTCGGGAGGGATAACCGAACTCCATATAGTCAGTCAGGAAGCTGTCCAGTGGTTAAAGGAGTTGGACTTTGTTCTGTGACAGAGATATGTTTTATCTTATTAATTAGACACTAGTATATCTTACTAAAGTATTATATGTAGCTGACATTATACCATACGATATATATATATATATTGGCTGTTCATGCCCTTTTGTAGTAGCGAGAGGTTTGGAATGGGACAGTGAGTGTGCGCGTTGTCCGCAGCTGGCGGGCCTGGTGTCGTGCCTAGTGCTGCTGGCCGTTGTCATGGGCGCCAGCCCGCTGTTCCAGCCTCTGCCCCGGGCCGTGCTCGCCGGCGTCATCATCATGGCCCTCAGGTACAAAAGCACGAGCACCACGACACGTGCTCGGGACTTGTAGGTTGGTATATACCGCAGTCAGATGACGGCTAACTCATCGAAACAATAACTACTCTGAGACATTAAAGATAAACGTGAAGAAATGAATTAAATTTGTGGTGCGGCCGAGAATCGAACCCGGACTTCCATGCTTTCTAGGCAGACGTCTTACCGTGAGACCACCGCACCTCTAACGACTGAGGCACCTCGGAATAGTCTAAGTACGACTTCCCTGCACGTCACAAATTTTAATTCTGCTTCTGTGTCCCATAGATAATTGTCACTACTGCCAAGCAGCGGAATAGCACTTCCGCGATTGACATAGAGGAACATTCCTGTTAAGATGATATAAATATCAATTTAAACATAGATTGAGAAACCCTGAGACGGTTTTTCATCTCGAATATGTCCAAGACATTAAAGATAAACGTCTTGGACATATTCGAGACGAAAAACCGTCTCAGGGTTTCTCAATCTACATTTACAGTAAATATTCAGTCAGGAAAGTACTGGGAATCGATCATTTCAAAATCCCGCTTAAGTTATTGTCAAAATTCTTTTTGTCACTGAGTTGGCAGCACTGTCCTCAATTCTCAAGCGATGTTTGAGCTTCACTTGTAATTTAGTTTCATTACAGTGTGCCATTTTGACAGCTTAAGTGGGTATTGTGACATTTACAATGGATGAAAACATCGAGCAAAGAGTTTCATAAATATTGCACTGAATGTTGGGTCTCCTGTGCCGAAGAAGCGCGTCTGTGATGCATTAATTACAAATGAGGAGAAAATTTTGAAATTGTGTTTATATAGTAAAGAATAATCTCAACTATTATTAAATTTAAAAAGAAGTTATTAGTTCTTTATCTACAAGTAATGGAACTTAAATAGTGGCAACTACTTATTCACAGCCAATAGATAAGGGCTATATGTTGGCACCTGTTACTGTCCTTGAAAGCAGTCACCAGCGTTGTGTAGAACCCGTTTTCAGCGATGGTGAAAGGCGTAGTATACCGTTAGCAGAGCCCGTTCTTTTGATGGTGCGATTGGAGCGGTCAGACTTTCTGAAGCAAATACCACGAAGTGGTTTCTTCATCTTTGGAATAAAATCAAAGTCACAAGGACTAAAGTCCGGGCCTGGATGGTATAGTACTTACCAGTCCCATCGATCGAACAGACTAGTCGCAGCTTGCGTTGAATGCACTTGTGCATTGTTGTGCAATATGATGGGTGGGTTGGGGAGAACGTGTTGCCGTTTCTTTCGCAAAGTTGGTCGTATGTGATGCTCAAAAAACGTACGGTAATACTGTGCATTGACGGTGTGCCGTGGAGGAACGTAATGCCTTAGGATAACATCAGTCGTACACGAGAATCACCATAATTTTCACAACACTGGGGCTCTGAAGCACTTTACACATCTGCGGCGACCCAGAATGACGTCATTCGTTGCATTGGCGTTCCAAGTTTTGGCTCTTACGATGTGACCCATGTCTCATCCAGTGTAACGATACGTCGTAGAAAGCCTCTCCTTCGCGCTCATACCGCTCCAAGTGCGTCTGAGCAGCGTCGTAATGCATCCATTTCTGCATTTCCGTCAATTCGTGAGGAACCTATCGTGATGTCATTTTTCGCAAGCCCAGGCGTTCCTTCAATATACGAAGCACAGTCATAAGTGGTAATCCGGTTTCATGATGGAGCTCACGATTCGTCTGGCGTTGACTACTGTTCACTAACGCGGCAACAGTATGCACTTCTTCAGAGACGCTAGTGTGACATGCCCGATCCATGTCTTCCACAGTTTGCCGACTTTCATTGAAGGTTTTACCCAACGTACTCCTTTTGTGTACGGCAATGCCGATCCCTCACAGGCCTCTTGAAGACTGTGATGACAGTGTCGTGCTGTACGACCTCTGGCACATTCAGTCTTCAACCAACTGCGTTGTCCTGTTTCGAAAATATAGTGATATTGTTACGTTAGAATGCACGCCACAAGTGAGTGTTTCCCTCAATTGTGCTCACGCTGGTGATATGGGACGGGCGAGTCAATTTGCTCGGAAGTAAAGTAGATATGTCAACAATGTGTGCTATCAATGACAACAGTAGATTTCACTGAATAGTGTCTCCACAGCAACCCTCGTTCATGAAAAAATACAGCGATGTTCACTGGAATGGACACAGTGCACACTAGATCTCCAGAGTCCCTTCTGTGAGATTTCCTGCGGAACCTTTCGAAGAAATTTGACGTATTGATTATTGCATAAGCTTTGCCTCTTGTTTTTAAAGTTGGTGTTATGGATTTCAAAACCGCTCGCTGCTGCTTCACGCTACTGCCTTCAGGTGAAAAATGGAAGCTCGTTATTCCATATGGGGGGCACCTACAGTGCAGCACCTCGCTGAATGGTACCCTGGAGTTGACTCCATGCATTAAGAGTTCGGAAACGACCACAGAAGCAAGTAAATACGCCCAATAACAGCCGTCCCCTACAGTAGACGCTATGTGCCCCAGGGTTAAATAAGGTTTACGGTGAATCAACTTTATCAAAAATATGCCTGTGAGTGGTACGGTGCACACAAAAGCGGTACAGATGAGACCGAAGATTTGCTTCGCTATGGTCGGCCATCAGCTTCAAGTGAAATTAACATAGCTAAAGTTAAGGAAATTATGACTGCAAATCGTTGTTCAATTCTATGAGAGAAAACCATGGGAATTTCTGTCTCTCACGAATATATTCCAACCATTTTAATACGTTGCCGCTCGACTAGTTCCGAAATACCTGATATATCTGAAAAAAAAGAAGGAAGGAATCGCGTAGAGAACGTGGTAGTATGATAGAATTCATCATCTCCGATCCCAAAATCACGAGTTCGACATGCAAAATAGTCAACAAACTTTGGAATGGTGCCAAAGTCGTTAAAGAGTGAATATAATGTTGACAGATATTTTTTCTATTATCGAAGTGACACGAATTCGGAGTTCATACCAGAGGATGAATTTGCAAATAAAGAATATTCTCTGAGCGACATGCGCGTCTTTAGACAACAAATTCTTTGAAAAACACTGAGAGTTGTGAAAGTAAAACTGATGGATTTTGCACAACGGTAATGCACTACTCATAGCCATCATTGTCAATAAAGTTCTGGCGAAAAACTCGAGAAATTTGACCGAACACCAACCGTACTTCCATGATATGACTGCGAACGACTTTTGTCTGTTTCCAGAACTCAAAGTTTCATTCGATAGTTGACATTAAAGAAAATGCACAGTGTTTACTATAGAGCATTCCCAAAAATAAAAAAATGCCGTTAAATTTGTTTCAATGAGTGAGTTATTCGTTGGCGTTGAAGTTTTATCTCGTAAGGGGGCTACTTTGAAGGCAATACTACAATTTGGATGAATAATAAAATGAATTTCTGTTTCGTTGATCAATTCCCAATACTTTGTTGACACATCTGTAAGCAGTGAAGTTTCACTTATCATTCGTGTGTAATTTTAACTCAACCAACAAATAATCTGACTTTCACGCTATGCGAGTATACTCATTTATTTAACTGTGATGTGCACTGGTGACGTCACGCGTTTTAAGGATAGAATGCAGCAACAGCGGAATATTTCGTCCCACCTTCCGACTGAAAATTTACGACGGCAGTTGGGCACTGGTGCAAACTGAAGCAAAAAGAGAACTGCCTTCTCGGTTTATTTTTTCATTGCTACACGTTGGGTAAATGCTTCGCCTTCTGCTGTTTTACCGGCAGTCAGAACTCATCGTCCACACACACACACACACAAAATATCACAACATTTAATTGTTGCAAGTACTGAAAATATCTGCTTTTATAAAATGGGTAGCCTCACTTGTCTGTATGAATTTAAACTAAACGAAATTTAATTTGACAATATGAAAATATTTTACCTAAATGACAAGACGCTAAAATTCATCAGCTGTAGGTACAGTAATATACTACTCATGGGAATGTCACCGACGTATCTTTACACTATCTGCATATATGTATTTTCCTAATCGAATTCAGCAGCTATGATAACCGTTGGCACGTTGAGATGATGGTTTTGCTACCTTAGAAACAACCTGAAACCTTACTGAATAATATATGTACTATCATCGTCTCCAGTACATAAAGAGAGGCATTTTCGTAATTACGAGTGAAGTAAAATTTTATTGTTTTTTGACAAACTAAATTATTACAACTTTTGTTCTATAAATAATGCAGACTTTTTTCGTTACGTTAAAACTAATCACCTGTTGCCTAAAACCATGACTTAAGTTTTGGGAACTTCTACAGTTGAATCTCTATTTTGCTTTAATGGTAAAATACTGTTAACAAGTTTAATATGAATGCAATGGCGACGAAAACTATACAAAGCTAAGGAAATGGTGTCATCAGTTTTACATTATTTTACAACCTGAATATCTACTTCAAATAGAAACTTATTTTATGGAGATGTTTAATGGAATTTTCTTTGAGAAATTAAAACTAGTTATGCAAAAAAAAATTTGCTTATTCTGAAAGCGATTTAACGAGTTACGTCATTGTTTTTCTACAACGTTTTGAGTTCTCTGAACTTGAGGTCGTTAGGCTATAATAATAAACAGGAAGTACTGCGATATGCTGGTGTGGTGAAATGTTGAAGGAAATTGCTCTGGATGGTGTCTGGTGCCTGCGATGAGATGGTTGCATACGTTGTTAACGCTGTAGTCGGTGTAAACGACATGATTGCTTTTGGTATCACTTCTCACCGTAGTCATGGACGATTTCATTAGACTTGCTTTTCGGAATTACTCCCCCGTTCTTTCCCAGTTGCTTCCTTATACTACTTTCATATCAGCATTACTAGCTGAGGTGCCCTTCATGCAAGCGCATTGCACAAATATTGACACATGAAACACTGTTCAAACTAGCAGATTTCTGAACACATCAAAGAAATCACTCAGTGTTCATTCAACAGTGCCTCCAATTGCCGTTTTCCATGTTCAAGTAAGTGACACAACATGATAACGGAAACACTTACAGTCTGGTATTCTTGAAGTTCTGTTAACTTGTTGCGTGTAAAAATTTTGTTGCAACCCTTTACCTAGGCCTCGAAATCATTAATATTATCTGTATCAGTAGGTTTAATGGAGCTTCTTACATGTTTATCAAATAAAATGAATAAATCCAAGAGCCTCTTAACACATGAGATTTTAAGACATAAGAAATATTCACAAGCCATGGTTTCTACATCTGCATACCTACTCCGCAATTCATCGTAAGGTGCGTTGAGGAGAGTACCTCATAACACTATTAGTCGTCTTCTTAGAGGAGGATTGGAACTTAAATAGTGGCAACATTGATGTGATCCGGCCGCGGTGGCCGAGGGGACTGAGGCACGCCAGTCACGGTCTGCACGGCCACTACGGTGGGGGTTCGAATACCCCCTCGGGCATGGATATTTGTACCGTCCTTAGTATTAGTTAGTTAATAAGTAGTTTGTAAGTTTAGGGACTGATGACCCCGTAGTTAAGTCCCAGAAGCTATACAAACATTTGAACCATTGATGTGGAGACACTATTCAATGGAATCTACTGTTGGCGTTGTCGTTGTCCGAGCAATTGGACTTGCCCGTCCCACATCACCGACGCGCGCGCAATCGAGAGAACCCAGTCACTTGTAAGCGAGCAGTCTAACGTAAGGGTGTCGCTATATTTTCAAAACAGGAACAACGGAGTTGGATCAAGATTGAATGTGCCATAGTCCACTCACACCACCAACAGAACAGGCTCTGCTAACGATATACTACGCCTTACACATCCCTGGCAATGGGTGATACATAACGCTGGTGATTACTTTGAAGGACAGTAACAGGTGCAAACATGTAAAGCTTTTGTATTGGTTGTGAATAATTAATTGCCACTATTTAAGTTCCAACCCTCTTATTTTTCACTCCCAGATACAACTAGGAAAGACAAATGCCTTCATACCTCTGTTTAAGTCCTAATTGCTCTTACCTTTGTGATTTATACGCGAAATGTACATTGGCGGCAGTAGAATCGTTCTGCACTCAATATCAAATTCAGGTCCTCCACATTTCCTCGGCATTGTTACAGGAGGCCGTCTTACTTTCGGCGATTCCCTTCGAGTTACCAAAGCATCTCTAAAACACTCGCATATTGATCGAACCTACCACTAGCAAGCCTAGTATCCCGCCTCTGAATTACTTCTATCTCTTTCTTGATGTAACTTAACTTTTCTAGGGTTTTACCGAGTAGCTTATTTTTATGCATACAATTTTAGGCCTTTTGGACCTTGAGATGGAAAACTGCTAGGTGTGAATTTTAGTAGTTATTACATTACCCTGATGTACGGCTAGTCCCCACCATTTGAAGTAGGCGCTAGTTAACCGAGGCACGCGTCGGTGCGCATGCGCGTCTCTTCGCGTTAGTCTCAGCCGCGACTCGTGTGCAGTCTGATGGCGGCAGCAACAACAACGCCTCTTCTCCCAGCTGTCTCTTCTGGGGGTAAAGTGTCAGTGCTCTAGCAGATTTTAATCTTCTTTTACCCCCTGACGCGGCTTTCGTGCTGAATCAGAGGCAGGCCTTTGGTTTTTTTTTTTTTTTTTTTTTTTTTTTTTTTTAATGATTAATGCTGCAGCAGTCACTGTTTATAAATATTTTTATTGGCACGACGCGTTTCGGCAGCATGCTGCCATCATCGGGTGCATTTTTACAGCTACTGGTTACATTCTTGATGTATTGTGTTTTGTGTTGTGGATGCCAGTGAGGTTATGTTTGTACAGTTTTAACCTGTTAGGAAGATATAGCTATTTTTACAGGTTAAAACTGTACAAACATAACCTCACTGGCATCTACAACACAAAACACAATACATCAAGAATGTAACCAGTAGCTGTAAAAATGCACCCGATGATGGCAGCATGCTGCCGAAACGCGTCGTGCCAATAAAGATATTTATAAACAGTGACTGCTACAGCATTAATCATTCAAAAAAAGATTATAATACAGTCGCAGACCTAAAAAAAAATCCAAATAACATGGATAAATTTATGATGAAAATTTACTGTTTTAAGTATGGGATTTTTTTTTTCGGTCTTTAATACATGTTGACGGAGCCCCACTTTTTGAAGAAAGAGATTTTTATAGATGCTTTTATAGGCAAGTTGGTTACAACTCAAGAATAATAATGGTGATCAGCTAGTTTGGAGTCAAAAGTAACATATGGTTAAGATCTGAATGAGATAAGCACCTGATGATGGAAATTTAATTTGCGAAACCGGTCGTGAGTTCTTAGTAAAGAATTTAACAGTCGCAGCAGTGTGTTATAGAAAAAAAAATCGCAGTACTCAAAAAGATGTCGCATAAGCGCTGTCCTGTGCAGTTGAGTCACACGTTACCAAAATTCTCACAACAAACTGAAGTATAGCTTTCCCCTTTCCTACGACTGTCCTTACATGCTCCTTCAATTTCATGTCGATCTACAAAGTTACACTTGGATATGTAATCGACGCGACTTTGTTAAGTACCTCATTGCCAAGTCTGTATTCGAATATTATGGAGTTGTTTTTCCTATTCATCTGAGTCGCCTTAAATTTTGCTACCTTTAGAGGTAGTTGCCATTCCTCACACCAACTACAAATTTTGTATATTCATCCTGCGTACTGCTACAGGTGTTCAATGATGTCACTTTCCAGTACAGCACAGTATCATTAGTAAACAGTCGCAGGCTACGCATCCATACGTACGTACCAGACACCACATGTCTCTGGGGGTCTCCTGGTTGTACCCTTGTCTCTAATAAATACTCACCGTGGAGGGCAGCGGAACTGGTATCACTATTTAAGATGTCTTCCAATCATTTACGTATGCCCGAACCTTCGTTATCAGTCTGCAGTTTTTTAAATTTACAGTGACGTAAAAGATTCATTTTGGTTTATTAACTTTACTACACAAAAATGAGTGGTGAAGCAAGGTCCATATCATGATCTGATCAAGATACTGTTTATATTTCATAATGATGATCTTTAATATAAATATAATCGAAACGTAGATAAAGGCTTCTAATTACTTTTACATTCAACAGAGCTGACTATCTTAACCTCATCTAAATTAGTGTCTTACAGTTGCTGAATTGCAAGAATGTTTAAGATTTATAGACTTTCTCTTCAACCGAGGAAACATTTTATGACAATTCCGACGTCGTCTCCAAAGCAAAGCATGAATCAATAACAACAATGGTGAGAGCAAAACCGGTGATCAGAATGTCTCGTTAGTGTAATAGGTCTCGTGAGACTGGTTAACGTAGTACAAACCAGATTACCACGTTCTAGGACAAACGGCTGCTGCTTCATTGAGAGACGAGACCCAAAGTGGACAGGCACTCGTCTACATAACATTTCTTAAGTTATTTCATCACCGCTCAGCCTCTTGCTTATTAGTTTTTTCTATCAGAAAGCTTGCACGATGGACAGGTACGTTTGGTCTTGCGCACGGCTCCTTTCTCTTTTTGCTACCGATTCTCACTCCCACACAAGTTTACTAACTGGTCTTCACCACTAAAGAAGAAATCAGTTTCTTTACGAAGATCCTTTACCTCACAAAACATACTTTTCTGGTACTATGTCGTAGCATAGGAATTTATTTGGAAATCTATTAAAAAGGAATTTAATGGATGCCTCTAACATTTAGATTCATATATCACTCAGTATGCGACTGTATTACATTATTGTAATTCCTGTAGTTACTTAATTGCTATAAATCAGCCCATGTGTTCACTACAGTGGGCTGCCACTAAAACTATTGCGTAAACATTCGTCATTAGAGTTATTTTGTTTAAAGGAAGCGTGATTTTTGATTACTATAGTCTTTTTCTCTCCTGCTGTTTGTTGTTTAATATATTATTCCCTGTATACACGAATATACACGACTTGCATGGTTCTACTCATTAAACTGTTTGAAAGTTCGATGCTGTAATATAATCAGTGAAATTATTAGAGTATAGATATACAGAGTTGGCTCTCAGTATACACCGTGAGAAGTATATATGCATTCTCTTTCCATAGTGGATACTGAAAATCAGTACTTTAAATATCCTAACACTATCTTTTTGACTCTGTACCTATCACATTCGGAAGTGACCGGTGATTTACCAGATAGAGAAAACAGATTTTATAACAGTGAGACAAGAGGAATGTATGAGACATGAAATCGAGCAAAACTTCCTACTGACGTGAAGTCAGAATGGAACCATTATATAATGTTAGTGACAAAACAAAGTATTCAGTGATCTGAGACAACAGTTCACTAATACTCTCTGTGTCTTAACAAATTTAAAACATTTGCTCGATAGACTGCATTATTATCACATGTGGACTGTATCTGCATTAAGACATATTAGCTGAAGAAATTAGTATGATTACAGTACCAGTAATATACCTGATTTGGTAGTCAAGCTTTACCCAGTAATCATAACAGGACAGTCGCGTCTATGCAACAGTTATGGATATGAATTTCAAGTTTGTCTATCGTTGACTATTCAGCTGAAACCAATATCTCTGGCTATTTTAATCACTATCATTGACTGTTCGGCTGAAACCATATCTCTGACTAATTTAATCAATACCTACCGGCAAAAACATTGTAAGATTCAAAATCCATCCACACGACTTTCGTCCTGCTTGGTTACAACGTTACTGCATCCGAGAGCTCCGAGATCGCTAATATCTAATATATAAATCAGAGTGTCCATATGTATGTACGTGTTGCATAAAAATCTACAGTTTTGATCCAATCTTTTTCAAATTTTGTACACGTAAGCTTCAGTCCATGAGGACGGTCGCCGTAAGTTTAAGAATCACGTACGATACGTAGTTCACGAGATATGACGTCATAAACAATGAGATGCGCGGAAATCTACTGCATTTAGCGACAATGCTGCTCATTTTCTCGTAAACCACTGGACCGATTTCAACCAAATTTGGTAAACACATTCCTTACCGTGCTGCTTGGTTAAGAATCACATACGGCACATGGTTCAAAAGCTGTTACGTCATAACGAATAGAAATCGCAAAAAAAGTCCATATAATGCGGCGAGACTTTCGAAATACACTGTATGAGAATGAGAGTACTTAGCGACTTGCAACAAACTTTAAACATAATTTCAAACCTTTATTAAACTTTTTCTCACTGGCAACCATAGTAAAATGATGAAAGGAAAAAGAGTTTGCCGCTTACTGCTTTTCCGCTGTTTGTGGAGTAAAACAACGGCATTCGGTATGACGTTACAATTTATAATTTGAACACTACAAATTGAGCGACAGGACATTTTACAGACAGTATACAGATATATAGTTGAATGTAGCTTCTAAACTGTATCACATTACGACACGTAGTTCATGAGATATGAGCACATAAACAGTAACGTTCATGGAAAACCGCCCCATCACGCACCAAGTATTAATCTATTACTTCTTTACTACTAATTGTAATCCCAAGAGATTTTACATACAGCCCTTATACAAATGAAAATATACCTGAAAAATGGCAGGAAGAAATAAATAAATACCCGGGCAACGCCGGGTTTTCAGCTAGCATCTGTATATCGGCCTTATTCTTAGCGCTAAAAGTAAGATGTGTATGAAGGTATTTTGGAAGCCATTTTCATTAAAACCCTTTTCCCTTCTGCTATTCTTTCTTCAGGGAACTGTTCCAGTAACCTAGCAACTGTGAAAGACGTAAGTTGTGTGGCTGCATCGTAAAGATTAGATCGTTTTCGCTGGCAGAGATTCACTTGATCGCTCTCGTATCAGACCGCCTATATTTTTATGTTGTTGCTCCATAACTACGCATTTACTTGTTGCCATCTGTACAGAGCCCAACATTACTCTGATCTTATAATCAGGTTTCCTTCACATAATCTTCATATATTTTGAATATAGCTTCGCTGATAACATTTAAGATTGTCATGGTTATGGTGTACTCTACGTGGAAAAGACTATCCCTACGAACATTCGGCAATGTATTTATCAGTTAAATCACTCAAATCAAAAATAGTACTCTATTATTCCGTCCCTGACAGTAGATCTTGCTCTCAGCCTTAGCCAGAGGCGTATGCCAGTAGATCGATACAGATGTCCTGATTATAATGCTAATTATGGCTGTGGGGGGACAGCGTCTGTCCATTCAATGCACGTGGAAGCACACAGCGATGGACCATCCTGTTTGCGAGTTATGGTTCACAGTGACATCATGCGTAACGCATCCAATTTCTGTCCGGATACTGTGTAGGGTATGACGCATTGAAGCAAATATTACAGTGATTTACCTCCTAGAAGGCAGTAAACGAGTGAAGGTACTATTTTTCTTCTACTACCAACAATCCACACGACTTTATTGTTTGGGTGGTGATAGCCTACCTCAAAACTCTTTTATACTAAAATGCGACTAACATTACGGTCTTATATGATTATATGTTTTGCAATTAAATTGTTAAGTAAAATGTATAGGAACTGTGGGCAACACAGTAGTTTCCATAGAAGTGCCTCTATTCGAATATATGATTCTGAAACATCGGCAGAAGTAAGTACTTCTGTAGCGTGTGTGATCAATTACTGTTGGCTACATATTGTGGACATTTGAATTTTGGAAAAGGTTTCAAATTGTTAACTGTATCTATGGCCATATACTTGTTTATAATTCTTATTCAGCTCATGTTCTATTACTGAAAATCTAATTTATATTAAACTAGCTGAAAACCCGGCGTTTCCCAGGCATTTATTTATTCTACATTCTTGTTGCTCAAACTCCTCTTCCTTCGACTGTCTTTGTCAATTTCTTCCTTCTCCTCGCTCTGTTCATCTCATTCTCTCTCTCCCTCGAGCCATCTCTTCCCCCCGCCCTCTGTTCATCTCCTCATTCTGTCTCTGTTCAATTCTGCCTCCTCAGTTCATCACATCCTCTTTTTCTCTTCTTTTTCCTGCTCCTTTTTCCGTTTGCACGGGGTCGTCGTGGTTGACTATGGAATTTGCATGGCTAATTCTAAGGGGTGGTCGAGTACACTTCCTGTGTCATCACTTCATCCGCCTCTCTATGAAAAATCACATGTATCTATTAACGTCCGTGGTAGACAACGAAACAGTGTGAAATTTATTGCAATGTACCAAATGTTCAAATGTTTGTTAAGCTTATGGGACTTAACTACGGGGTCATCAGTCCCTAAACTTACAAACCACTTACGAACTACCTTACACTAAGGACGGCACAAATATCCATGCCCGAGGGGGGATTCGAACCCCCGACCGTAGTGGCCGTGCAGACCGTGACTGGAGCGCCTCAGTCCCCGCGGCCACCGCGGCCGGCAGCAATGTACCCCCTGCCTTGCACCATACAGTAGCTTGCGGATGAACAAGTATACAAAATTTCATGAAAATCGGAATTTATTCATTTACTCGAATCAGAGGCAGATAAATAAGATTTTATAACATACAAAGCAATGAAATACAAGGACTTTATACGTAGACATAAAATTAAGTTGTCTTGCAAAAGAAATACACAGAATTTATATACACACATAATAATATGAAACTGCCTTTGCCCAGGAAACCGGCCACAGCTACTGCATTTTCTTGTGCCTTCAACAACTCCTCCTCCCTGCAAGAGACAGGTCAGCATGAACACTGACACAGATGTTTTGCGGTCTGTATCTCTCCACATTCACAAAGTGTTGGTTATTACATGTATCCCCATTTAGCAAGGTTATCCTTAGTTTTGCCAACACCTGGCTGAAGATGGCCAATTTTGGCTGCCCACAGTTCTTCTCTGGCTTTTTTCGAGGGTGTTATAAGTGTAGAAGTTGACCCTAGAAAGCTGTTTCTAGATTTCAATCTAGATCTTGCAGGAGTAGTATGTCCATGCAGTGGGTGTAGCTCATTTTCTTCCACTTTCTTTCTTTCAGCGTTTGCAGCTACCTCTCAGCGTGTTTTAAAGAGAGCAATGGAGCAATGCCTGCCAAGTAGTACGGTTTGTCAGTGGGAGTTGGTTTCAGATATCCTGTAATTAGCCTTGCAGTTTCATTAAGAGCCACGTCTGCTTGTTTTGCATGGGTAGATTTCTGCCAGATAGGGCAGACATATTCACTAGTGGAGAAACAGAGTGCCATTGAAGAAGTGCGTACTGCCTGGGGTTGGGCACCCCCAATTATTACCAATGAGCTTCCAGATTATGTTGTTTCGGGCTGCCACCTTGTTTAGTGTTAAGACAGTGCTGTCGATAGACTATAGATCTATCTAAGGTAACTCCTAGGTGCTTGGGAGTAAATCAATGCTCCTGTTCAGTTCCTTCCCAAATCACTATTTTGCCGAAATTCATAAGTGAATTACCCTTCGCCATGCCGCAAACTAATATTTATATACACAGGACCTTCCTCTTGTTTTGGAGATCCAGTGTGGAAAATTTTATCAAGATCGGAACAAAACTAGATTGCAATATCAACACACAAACCTGCAAACACACAGACACTTTCCTTTATATATAATTAGATGAAAATCCGGTGTTGCTCGGGTATTTATTTACTATAGAGAGTCGTAGTCCATCTCCCCTCCTCTCCTCTATCTCCATTTATCTCTCTCTCTCTTTCTCTGTTTATATCCATCTCTCCCTCTCTGGACCCATTTCCTCCACTCCCCTTCAAGTCCCTCCCCCCCATCGGAATAAAACTGTAGTCAATTGAAACGTTGTAATTGAAAACAGTTTCAAACTTGCAAAATTATTGGCTGAATGACGTACGGCCCGAATCCAATTTCACTTGTCACATTCGTTGAAAAACGGTACATAGAAAATTTCAAAACTCATTCATTAAAACATGCGTTCATGAGCCAACGTTCGTGGTAAGTTCATGGTAATTTAAATAAGATCAAAATAAAACTTAGATTTTATCTAATCCGTTAGGTCAAGTACCCTCCGCCATGCACCGTACCAAATCTTATGTAGACCAAATTTTATCAAGACTGGGGCCGAACTATGGATTTTGTTCAAATGTTTGTTAACTTATGGGACCAAACTGCTGAGGTAATCGGTTCCTAGCCTTACAAACAGCTTAAGGTAACTTAAAGTAACTTATGCTAACAACAATACATTCAATCATGAGCGAGGAAGGACTTGAAACTCTGACGGGAGTCGGACAGTAGTCATGCAAAGTGGATGAAAGGACTCAATGAAATTAAGATATTGTGACTGTTATTTCGAGGAGATATGTGAGAAGACATTCTAATGCTCACAATACTTATCTTGGAGGATATGAACTACATGAACAAGAGGCTAGTCATCTTTGAACACAGTACGACTATTGGGAAACAAACGTTATACCCTGGGATGCACCTGTTCATCCAGAAATATCAAACAATTCTTGGTATTAATATGACCTTGCCGAAGACCCATAATAGTCATGGAATACTATGAGCTGTCTGCCCAAATCATGAACACCACCACCTCTCCATTTGCTCCTGCCACCATATTTCTTTCTTGGGTCATAAAACTCGATCGCAAGCTGGGAGCAAAGTGCAACAACTCTCATATGGCCAAATGACTATCATTCATTTCTCACCTATCCCAAGTTATATGGCTTCGGCACTATGAATTCCTGTTACAGAGACTTGCAGTATTTATAATTGATTTTGGCTGTTCTGGCTCGCTCTTCTATGCCCACCATATAGAATTTCTTCCTTTTTTCTGTTTCTGACACCAGTTCGTATTGTAACTGTAATACTCTTCATTCAACTTCGGAATCGTCGTCATAGACCGGCTGATAAAACCACTCAATAGACACTTCCTCCCACCTTACGATTTAGATGATGATTGTTATCCTCTTTCCTTGCTGATCGCATGAATCTGTGATGTCATGCTTCTTTTAACACCCAACATATCTTATTAGTTGGATTTTCCGATATATACAGTTTACAAAATGTAAAAGAGAAAATTTTTTATATCTGGTGCCTTAATGTTCAGAGACATCAGTTTATTTTGTTTTGACTGTGTCAAACAGTTGTCCCACACAGTAGACACGACCGGCACAACTGACATTTATGGTTTTTCCGTATCTGGGCCGGAAATGACCGACGCCCTGCCATATAGACTTTCACTGCAGGAAATAATCTCCAGTGTCAAGGGCGTCGCAAACCGCGAGCTAGAAAGGGGGGGGGGGGGGAGGATAAGAAAGAGAATGAGGAAACTAAGAAGTCATGTTACACTGAATCAAGCAGAAAATATGTAGATAAAGGCTTGGAAGAACAGAAAAATTAGAAAAAATTTAAATGAATTCTGCAGCTTAGTAAAATTTATAGAAATTTAGTCAATAGATTTTTTTGTAAATTCTTCCAACAGTTGTAGGAGGAAGGGGATGTGTTCCCTTCCTGCCCCCTCTAGCGTTGTCCAGGCAAGGCGTACCACAGCACTTTACCCCTTATCTCAGGAAATGTAGGCGTCCAGGCGCTATGCATAGGTGGAGGTACTACCTAACCTGATTACAAGCGACTTTTAATGGCGGTATTTCAAAGCCTGTGAATAACGAGAAACCTTTAAATAATTTTGCTATACACGTCGCCCTGAATAATCTCTAGAAATATTTTCACTTATACGTTCTGCACCCTGAATATCCGCTATCTTGAACCTCCTCTGACCATGAATAGACTACATGATGTCCTTGCAGGGCATTTTCCATACTCAGTGTTGTGCTTCAACTTTGTTTGTTTTTAAGGCGGAGCACAGATTTAGGTCCGTCATTCCAGTAAGCTTTCACCATCGTGACCACCAAAGTGCAGTCCATACACAAGGTCAGAGGTGAGGGGAGGGGATGTGATCAGGGTGTTCATTTAAACTGAATACATTCAAATATCAAGGGAATTACACTTCCGATCAAACAGATGTGCAACTACTATGAAATCTTCAGTGGAAACCACCAGTTTTTATCGCAGGTTACGATTGTGCGACCAAAACTACATCGTTCCGCCTTAAACATTTTTTCTTTTCGCCTCAGCAATTTAATTAAAAACATGCAGCCCAAGGTACATTACCTATTCAGTGGCACAATGGAATCCACATTCATTATACCTTTCTTTGATCCGACGTTTAGTTTCCGTGATATTTGAGTGTCATTATTTAAAATTAAAATACTATATTTCTCATCTGCTGTTCTAGGATGTTAATCACATGGAATAACCGTACGATGATGGCACGTTAAGAAAATTGTTTCTTATGTATCAGCCAATTTGCCTGCTTATCCGAGAGTTTGAATAAAACCTAACATATCGGCTACGTTGGTTAAGATGCGCAAGTACCGAAATTTGCAAATGTTCAAAATGTTCAATGTTTGTAGAGCTTATGGGACTTAACTACGGCGTCATCAGTCCCTAAACTTACAAACTACTTATGAACTAGCTAATACTAAGGACGGCACAATGATCCATGCCCCATCGAACCCCCGACCCTAGTGGCCGTGCAGACTGTGACTAACGCGCCGCAGAACGCTAGGCCACCGCGGCCGGCCAGAAATTTGCCAGCAATCGAAGTCACTTGGTTCTAATATAATGCACTTACAAGTTCAGACAACACTTTTATCACAACGGCTGACGCTGGAAACATTTTGTTTGTTGTGGTCTTCAGTCCGCAGACTGGATTGTTGCAGCTCTCCTAGCTACCCTGTCCTGTGCAAGCCTCTTCATCTGAGAATAAGATCGGGAACATATATCGTTTTGAATCTCCTTACTGTATTCGTCCCTCGGTCTCCCTCTACGATTTTTACCCCTCACACTTCCCTCTAATGTCAAGGTGACAATACCTTGATGTCTCAGAATGTGTCCCACCAATCTATCCCTTCTCTTAGGATATGTCAAATACTCCTTTTCTCCCCAATTTTGTTGAGCACCTCCTCATTAGTTAGGTGATCTACCCATCTAATCTTCATCATTCATCTGTAGCACCACATTTGGAAAGCTTTTATCATCTTTGTGTTTCAACTCCTTATCGTCCATGATTCTGTCCCATACAAAGCTTCACTCCAGGCAAATGATTTAAGAAAGGACTTCCTAACATTTAAACTAATATTGGATTTCAACAAATTTCGCTTCTTGAGAAACGCTTCTCTTCCCATAGCCATTGTGCCTTTTAAATCTTCTTTACTTTGGGCATCAGAAATTATCTTGCTACCCAAATAACAAAACTCATCTACCACTTTTATTGTCTTATTATCTAATATGTTTCCTTCAGTATGGCCTGATTTTCTGACACTACATTCCATCACCCTCGTTTCACTGATGTTAATGTTCATCTTACACCTTCCTTTCAAGTCACTGTACATTCCATTTAATTGCTATAGGTCCTTGCTGTATTTTACAGAATTACTATGTCACCAGCAAAGTTTTATTTGTTCTTCTTGAACTTCAATTTCTTCTCCAAATTTCTCCTTGCATACTTTCACAGGTTGCTCAACATACAGATTTAACAACATTTCGGAAAGGCTACAAGCCTATCTTACGCTCTCTCTCCAACCACTGCGACCTTTCATTGCCCTTCGTCTCTAATAATTTCTGTCTGCTTTTTGTAGAAGTTGAATATAATTCCTCGCTTCTTATATTTTACCCCTGGTACCGGCTTCTTAATAGAAGCGACTTATTTACATTTCGTGTGTACTTTCTCTTGCAGCTCTTTATACTTTAGTGTGCTCGCGTGTTTGTTTATTAAGAATCGCGTTTATTTGTCAGCTCAGTTACTGAATTTTTTATTTATTAGCTCGCGTATATATTTTTCAGATTCGCCGTTAATAAACAGTTCAGCGTTAGGTCTATACCTTACAAAGCTCACTGTTTATCAAACTACTGAGTCCTCTGACGTACTTACTTGGAAGAAACAAAGGTTTTTAGAATGGCTAGGAACTGTGACTGCTGCGAACGGATGGAGGCAGAGTTAGTGACTCTTCGCTCGCAGCTTCAGGCGGCGTTGGCTTCGCTGGCAACGCTTGAGCTGCGGTGGGTGGGCGCCGCTGTTGTGGGCCGCTCGCGGGGGTACAGCAGACGCCCTGTGCGTCTGTTGTGCCCTCCGATCGGCCTGCGGCTGTGGCCAGCCCGCTCACTGCCCGCGAGGAGGTAGCCCCCCCAATCCGTGGTGGATTGGGAGGTCCCCTCAGCGCGTGTCAGGCGGCGTAAGACTTCCCGGGGGACCGAAGTGGAGGCCTTCCCGGTTAGTCTTGCCAACATATTCGAGGCGCTGTCTGTGGCAGGGGATGTTCCTGATGCGGATGGTGTTGCTTGTCCTGTACTCGCCCCTCTGCCTTCAAGATCCGGGCACTCACAGAGGGTGGGTTTGTTGGTAGTTGGGAGCTCCAACGTTAGGCGGGTAATGGAGCCCCCTTAGGAAAATGGCTACTAGGGAGGGGAAGAATTCCAATGTGCACTCCGTGTGCATACCGGGGGGAGTCATTCCGGATGTGGAACGGCTCCTTCCGGATGCCATGAAGAGCACAGGGTGCAGCCAACTGCAGGTGGTGGCTCATGTTGGGACCAATGATGTGTGTCGCTTTGGATCGGAAGAGATCCTCTCTGGTTTTGAGCGGCTATCAGAAGTGGTTAAGACTGCCAGTCTTGCTTGCAAGATGAAAGCGGAGCTCACCATCTGCAGCATTGTCGACAGGACTGACTGCGGACCTTTGGTTCAGAGCCGAGTGGAGGGTCTGAATCAGAGGCTCAGACGGTTCTGCGACCGTGTCGGCTGCAGATTCCTCGACTTGCGCCAAAGGGTGGTGGGTTTTCGGGTTCCGCTAAATAGGTCAGGAGTCCACTACACTCAGGAAGCGGCTACACGGGTAGCGGGGGCTGTGTGGCGTGGACTGGGCGTTTTTTTTTTTTAGGTTAGATGGCCTCGGGAATATACAAAATGGGTTTCAGTCTCAAAGGGGGCAGGTCAGACACGGGAAGAAAGTAGACATAAAAACCATTGGTGTAACAGTTGTAAATTGTCGTAGCTGTGTTGGGAAAATTCCAGAGCTCCAAGCGCTGATAGAAAGTACTGAGGCACAAATCGTTATAGGTTCTGAAAGCTGGCTGACGCCTGAGATAAATTCGGCCGAAATTTTTTCAAAGGGCCAAATGGTCTTCAGAAAGGATAGAATAAATAAAACAGGGGGTGGTGTGTTTATTGCTGTTTCAAACGGTTTATCCTGCAACGAAATTGAGGCAGATACTTCCTGTGAATTGGTCTGGGTAGAGGTTATACCTGACCACCGAAATAAATTAATAATTGGATCTTTTTATCGGCCCCCTGACTCAGACGATGCGGTTGCAGAAATGTTCAAAGAAAGCTTGAATCATATTTCAAATAGGTATCCGAAGCATACTGTTATAATCGGTGGCGACTTTAATTTACCCTCGATATGTTGGCATAATTACGTATTCAAAACCGGGGGCAAATATAAAACATCGTCCGAACTAGTTCTGAATGCTTTTTCTGAGAACTACTTCGAACAGTTAGTTCATGAACCCACTAGAATAGTACGTGGTTGCGAAAATACTCTTGATCTCCTAGCAACAAATAATCCCGAGATAGTAAAGAGCATCAAAACAGATACAGGGATTAGCGAACATCGAGTTGTAGTAGCGAGACTGAATATCGAAATTCCCAAATGCACCAAAAATAAACGAAAAATATATCTATTCAATAAAGCAGATAAAAATTCGCTTCACGCTTTCCTGAGTGATAGCCTCCAGTCCTTCAAAACTAAAAATGCGAGTGTAGATCAGTTGTGGCTTACATTCAAAGACATAATATCAGTAGCAATCGAGAGATTTATACCAAATAAATTAATAAAAGAGGGGACTGACCCCCCGTGGTACACAAAACAGGTCAGATCACTGTTGCAGAAACAAAGAAAAACGCATGCAAAATTTAAAAAGACACAGAATCCGCAAGACTGGCAATCTTTTACTGAAACTCGCAACCTAGCGCGGACTTCAATGCGAGAATCTTATAGTTGTTTCCACAACGAAATCCTGTCTCGTAATCTTGCAGAAAATCCAAAGAAATTCTGGTCATATGTGAAGTACACTAGCGGCAAAACACAAACAATACCTTCACTACGCGATAGCAATGGTAATACTACTGACGACAGTACTGCTAAGGCAGAATTACTAAACACAGCTTTCCGAAATTCTTTCACCAAAGAAGACGAAGTGAACACTCCAGTATTCAATCCAAGAACAGCTGCCAGCATGCGAAACTTAGAAGTAGATGTTCCTGGAGTAGTAAAACAACTTAAGTCACTAAACAAAAATAAATCTTCCGGGCCAGATTGTATACCAACTAGATTCCTCTCAGAGTATGCTGATGAAATAGCTCCGTACTTAGCTATAATTTACAACCGATCACTCAGCGAAAGATCCGTACCCAAAGACTGGAAAGTTGCCCAAATTACTCCAATATTCAAGAAAGGCAATAGGAGTGATCCCCAAAATTACAGGCCTATCTCATTGACGTTGATTTGCAGTAGGATTTTGGAACATATACTTTGTTCGAATATTATGTACTACCTCGAAGAGAACGACCTATTAACCAATAGTCAGCACGGATTCAGAAAGTATCGCTCTTGCGAAACACAGCTTGCCCTTTATTCACATGAAGTGTTAAGTGCCATCGACAAGGGATCTCAAATCGATTCCATATTTCTGGATTTCCGGAAGGCTTTTGATACTGTACCCCACAAGCGGCTTCTAATGAAATTGCGTGCTTATGGAATATCTCCCCAATTGTGCGATTGGATTCACGATTTCCTATCAGAAAGGACACAGTTCGTTGTAATTGACGGTAAGTCATCGAGTAAAACAGAAGTGATATCTGGCGTTCCACAGGGAAGCGTTATTGGTCCCCTACTCTTCCTCGTGTTTATAAACGATTTAGGAGATAATCTGAATAGCTCCCTTAGACTGTTCGCGGATGATGCTGTCGTTTATCGGTTAGTGAAGTCAACACAGGATCAAAAGCAACTGCAAAGCGATTTAGACAAAATTTCTACTTGGTGCGAAAATTGGCAATTGACACTAAATAAAGAAAAGTGTGAAGTAATACAGATGACCACTAAAAGAAATCCGCTGAACTTCAATTACGCGATAAATCAATCAAACCTTAAGGTCGTAAATTCTACCAAATACCTAGGAGTTACAATTACGAACAACTTTGACTGGAGAGAACACATAGAAAATATTGTGGGGAAGGCGAACCAAAGGTTACGTTTCATTGGCAGAACGCTTAGACGATGCACCAGCTCCACCAAAGAGACTGCCTACATCACACTTGTGCGTCCTCTCTTGGAGTACTGTTGCCCCTTGTGGGACCCTCACCAGGTGGGACTGACGGAAGATATTGAGAAGGTTCAGAGAAGGGCAGCTCGTTTTGTTTTATCACGTTACGGGGGAGAAAGCGTCACGGAAATGTTGCACGAATTGGGGTGGAAATCATTAAAAGAAAGACGTTATTCATTGCGGCGTGATCTGTTTGCAAAGTTTCAATCACCGACTTTTAGTTCTGAATGTGAAAATATTTTGCTAGCACCCACCTACTTAGGGAGACATGACCATCCCAATAAAATAAGAGAAATCAGATCGAAAACGGAACGATTTAGGTGTTCTTTCTTCCCGCGCGCTATTAGAGAATGGAACGGTAGAGAAAAGTTATGAAGGTGGTTAATGAACCCTCTGCCAGGCACTTAAATGTGATTTGCAGAGTATCGATGTAGATGTAGATGTAGATTTCAGTGTTGTCAAAAGCTTTCTTCAGACCCACAAACACAAAGACCGTAGTTTTCCGTTTCCTTAACCTATCTTCTAAGTAATGTGAGTATTCACTCGCGTGTTCCTACATTTCTCCTGAATCCAAATTAATCTTCTTCAAGGTCGGATGCCACCCGTTTTGCCATTCCTCTGTAAGTAATTCGTGTTAGTATTTTGTAACTACGACTTATTAAACTGAATGTGTTAAGATGTTTGTAGAGCTTATGGGACTTAACTACGGGTCAACAGTCCCTAAAATTACAAACTACTTATGAACTAGCTTATACTAAAGAAGGCACAAACATCCCTGCCCAAGGGAGGATTCATACCCCCGACCGTAGTGGCCGTGCAGGCCGTGACTGATACGCCGCAGACCCATCGGTCACTGCGGCCGGCCTATTAAACTGATAGATCTGTAATTTTCAGATTTGCTTGCACTTGATTTCTTAGGAATTGGAATCACTATAGTCTTCTTGAAGTCTGAACTTGGAACACATTGAAGGTATTGCACAGGTTCCATGTGTGGTAGAAAAACAACACAGCAAATTCTGAAGGATGGGCTGTGTTCTGCATTTATATTTAAAGCTGTATTTATCGCAGTGTTTGTCCACTTTCTGTAGATAGTGCTTGACTACTTTGGTATTCAAAAAAATGTTCAAATGTTTGTTAAGCTTAAGGGACCTAACTGTGGGGTCATCAGTCCTTGAACTTACAAACTACTTATGAACCCTCGACAGGGAACGGCCTCGCGCATCGCAGCATAGTGCCTCAATGCGCTCGGCCGCGGCACTTTGGTATTCAGTCAGCATCGTCTGGCAGTGGGGGGTGGTTGTGGGACGTGTAAGGAGACGCTGTTTGGTGAAGCAGGCGCGCTGCGCAGGGGCATCGTGGTGTCGGCGTTCCGCGACGTGCCGCGCATGTTCCGGCTGAGCGCGCTGGACGGCGGCGTGTGGGTGGCCAGCTTCCTGGGCGTCACGCTGCTCGACACGGCGCTGGGGCTGGCGCTGGGCGTGCTGCTGTCGCTGCTCTTCCTGGTCGCCGAGGGCGCCAAGCCCAGGGCACAGCTGCTCGGGGTTATCACGCCCGCTGAAGGTCAGCCGCCATACCGACCGCGGGCACACTTAACACCACCTAGAACCACAGAGAAGCAGCCCCCCCTAAAGCACTGTCCTACACTCCCCTCGTAGTTCCGTAAGATGCTAGCAGGTGTCAGGCGGTTCCCTGGCTTAGTACCGGTAAACCACACTAGAGGCACTTCTGAGTGAGCGTCAGAGGGTAGCGTGGAGGGGAGGCAGAGGGGAGAGCTCGTGCCGCCTGCCACGAGGCCACGTCTGTGTCCGGCGTGCTGGCGTTTGAGGGGAGGTGGTGGTGGGGACAGCCGCTACCTGCCGCCTGCTCTGGCCAGTTTAAAGGGCTGCTTCTGACCGCAGCACCATCATGGGACATCTTACGGAACTGCTTCAGAACACCCGCCCCGCACCCCTGAGCGTGGGACCGGACCCTTATGGAGGTTTCCTGTCTGTATATATTTGTCTGTGCTAGCACACAAGGCCTCACGTCACACAGAGAGGCCGCCAGCGCTAGCTGACTGTCCGGCCGCTACGTGGCGGTGGATGTGCCTCAGCAGCCAACCAGTCAGCTGGCAAGCGTTACCTCTGGGCGTGACGCAGGCAAGGCTAGTTGGGACGTCTCGTCTTCTAGGCGGTGTTAGCACACTCCGCTTTTAACTGAAACCACCCACGGTGTTAGCACACTCCGCTTTTAACTGAAACCACCCAAACAGAAGGCCGTGCTGTCATGTCACGTCACTCGGAGGAGGCTACGATAGCCCAGATGACTGGCTGGCCGCTGGAGCACAGTGCACTGTTTCATAGCAGCCAGTCAGTCACTTAACGCGATCACGGCTTACTCTCTGTGTCCTTACATGACAGAGAGGCCTTTTCCACAGGTTGTGCAGTTTTATTATTGATACAGGGTGTCCAGAAAAGGACTCCCTGATTTCAGAATTAAATATCTCGAAAACAAAGATCGATAGAGGAATGCAGTAAACGGTATGTTTATTGTGAAAGCTGTAAGAAGTTTATACAGCAGTTTGAAATAATAGTTACAAAAGCTGCTAACAGATGACGCTGTAATTGCCATACGTAATGCCTAGTATAAATAGTGATCCGCTGTGGTGGAGTAGCCGAGCGGTCTAAAGCGTCTCGCTGCGGAGCGCGCGGTTGCTCGCCGTGGAGGTTCGAGTCCTTCTTGGAGCATGGTTGTGTGTGTGTGTGTGTGTGTGTGTGTTTGCCCTTAGGTTAGTTTACCTAGCTTTAAGTAGTTTGTAAGCTACGGACTGATGACCACGCAGTTTAGTCCGATAGATTTACAAACATTTGAACATTTTGAAATAGTGATCCGAAGCCCAGAGCGATCAGTTCCACTATTGAAATGTGAAAGGATGTTAGCGTACCGAAGGAAGAGATTAAAACCATGTACTCCATTGAACAACGCGTTAGAAGAGAGTCCTACGGCAACAAGTCGAAGTTTTCAAGCACGATTTAATGTTCCAAAAGGACCCGATGCGAAAACCATTCGTACGCTCTTCGCAAAATTTCGACGAACACGCAGCGTAACTGATGATCTAGTGGGGCATGTTGGCCGCAAGCAAACAGCACTTACGCCTGAAAATATCGCCACAGTTTCTGGAATTATTCAGCGAAATCCAATGTCATCCGCCCGTAGAATAGCATCTGAGACTGGTTTGAAGCGTTCCAGCACGCAGAAAATACTGAGAAAGATTCTACACACGTTTCCATTCAAACTCAAACGCACCAGGCCATATCCGTACGAGCTGTGCAACAAAGGGTTGCCTTTGCTAATCAGATGCTCACAATGATTGATAGTGAAGGATTTCATGTTGGCTGCATCTGGTTTACAGATGAAGCACACTTCCACCTGAATGGATACGTGAATAAGCAGAACAGGCGATTTTGGGGTTCCGAAAAGCCATATTGGTGTGAAGCGAAACCCTGTATTCTAAAGTTACTGTGTGGGCTGCAGTATGCAGCAGAGGAATTATTGGCCCTTTTTTCATTCGAGAAACGGTCACTGGTGCACGTTACGTTGCAATTTTGGAACAATTTCTCGCCACACAGCAAGCGTTAGAGGATCGACCAGGTACTGAATGGTTTATGCAAGATGGAGCCCGACCACATCGGACAAGTGTTTCGCTTTCTTGAGGAATGCTTCGGGAATCGAGTCATTGCTTTAGTATATCCGAAATTTACTGGTGCAGACATGGATTGGCATCCATATTCGCCGGATTTGACTGCCTGTGACTTTTTTTTGTGGGTCACAGTGAAAGACATGGTCTACCCGAAGCATCCCGCCACGCTGTACGAGCTTGAATCGGTGATCTCTGTGGCATGTGAATCCATTTCGGTTGAGACACTACGAAATGTGATGGCGCATTTCATTCTTCGTTTTCGCCACCTCTGTAGTGCCAATGGTGAACATTTTGAAAACATTGTGATGTGATTGTTTGCAAAGAGTGTTTTCATACGATTATTTCACTTCCGTATGCTGATATGAGCTGTACAGCGTACTGCACCATCTGTTAGCAGCTTTTGTAACTATTATTTCAAACTGCTGTATAAACGTCTAACAGCTTTCACAATAAGCATACCGTTTACTACATTCTTCTATCGATCTTTGTTTTCGAGATATTTAATTTTGAAATCAGGGAGCCCTTTTTTGGACACCCTGTATGGTGTCTTAATTTCGGAGATGTTCGAAAGAACAGACAACTTACCAATAATTTTTTATATGACTGAACAGGCAATTTAGTTACATTGCGGACGCATTCATACACTCGATCTCTAGCGGGAACACAGTATGGGCTGCGAGCAAGGGGAACTAATGGCCAGGGGACAGTAACATCGTATTGTGCTACTAGTGAGAATTTGGGATGGAAGGGAAGCGTGCCTGCTTAGCCCGTCTAATCGGTTAAGGCAGGGCCGTTCAATGGAGCGCTCTATGGAGCGGCGTGTTTCCGCTCTTTCCTCCGGCTCCATCGTTACTCTGTGTGCGGGAGCACGGAGCATGTGACTGTTCCTCTGACAGTGACAGCCAAACGGTGCTGTGCGAGGCAAGCTTATTCTTCTGTGGAAGACTGTGCTAAGCTACCTGATGAGAAATTCTATAGCTAATTGTCACAGATGACTCTGTTCCAGGTTGATCAATGTCCTGCAAATATGAAATTTTTATATGAATTAATACCACCACCACGATCTCTCCAAATGAACATGGCATTTGTAAAGTGCAGCAATTTGGTTTTATTCCTTCAATTGTCATCACATTACAAACATAACTTATTATTAAGTGGTAACTTACTTCGTTTGAAAAGCTGTCCTTCATCTCAAGGATTATTGCCTTTCGTTCGTCTTCGAATTATTCAACCGCGTGATTTACTGCATGATTACGTCTAAATTGGATTTCTTTACGTGCTTTGATACCTTGTGGCACACTAAACATTTGACACGACCAACGTGATTAGTAAAATGGTAAAGATCCTCCCATACAGGATTAAAACAGAGTGGTGTTGAGGGACTGCTTCTGCTGACGGCCGGCACTAGCGTCAGCAGGGGCCGCGCTCTTCCACCAGCTCCTAGAGCACAGGTGGGCACAAATCGGCTCAATGAGCAGCGCTCCGGCTCAGGCCGGAAAAAGAGCAGCATTCGCACTCGGCCGGTAGTTATCCTAGTTGTCGCTAGAGGTCTGCATGTTTGCTGGCGCACGTAGTTCCGTTACTTACTTTCAAACATAATAGCATTTTTCAGGAGATACCCCTAGCAGTGGAATATGTTCATTCGAGTTGGATACTAAAGAGTTTGCACTATTATCTTTATAAGTTATTTTATAACGCACTCAGCCAGGTGCATTTCTGCGGCTTCGTTAGCGCGTTGGTTGTGCATAACACCATCTAGTCTTTTCAGCAGGAACTACGTGATGGACGCCAGCTGCTCGCGGCTCTGCTCCCGCTCAGGTACGCGGCTCCGAGAGCACGGCTCGCTCATTGCCCACCTCTGTCCTAGAGAGAAGGCCGCGGCGCTCTCGTGTGACGTCAGGCATAGTAGGTTGCGCGTGCATAGCTGACTGGGTAACCGCTTGGGCACGGCCCACTGTGTCGAAGCAACGAGCCATTCAGTTATGTGTGCGCAACCTACTCTGCCTGACGTGACACGAGAGCGCCGCGGCCTTCTCTCCAGGACAGAGGTTTACTTCTCGCCGCTCCGCGCTCCCAATCGCCTTTGTTGAACGGCCCTGGTTTGAGGCGACCGCTAGCCCAAAGTGGGCAAACCGGTTTTGAATCCCGGTCAAGCACAAATTTTCAACTTCGCCGCTTAATTTATTTCAACGCTCGAAACGGTCGAAATACTTAAATATTTCCAATTGGGTGTTGTTTTAATCTGCCGCACCTTTTCAACAGAACTGGCAGGGTGCTTTAATTGCAGAGAAGCCAAGCTTAAACCAACCAAAGCAGGATACAGGCTCCTTGCTTGTCTGCCTGTCTCCCATTCATTCTCTACACTATCAATGTCGTCTTACGAGTAGGATACGGAAGTTAATGAACTGTTCTTTTTTACCGAATCTCAAAACAAGACACCCAGTATTACAAGTATTCATTTTGGGTTATTTTAGGTCACAAATGGAAGATTTTATTTCTTATCGGTATTTCGACATTTTTCTGGCTAATTATTTGTGCGTTTTATTTCATAGAAAATACTTTTATCTGCAATATCTTACTTGTAAAAGTACTGGCTATTCCCAATTCGTTCCAACTTCTCATCATATCCAATAAGTTTTCTGTAATGCACAGAACTGTCAATGAAAATTGGCATTCCTTGCACTTAAGGGCTTAGATGTGACTTTTATTTCTCAACCTGTCTGTCTGTCTCTTTGGCCCTTTTCCCGCACATGGAGGGTCGGCACTGTGTTATACACGGATTTGGCATGTGTTAATAGTTACAGGGTGTCTGGATGCCCTTACTGCCGCCACTCCAAGCCCCTGGGAGGACATGTGTACCCCAAATGTCTGTGTAAAGTGTTGTATGTGTGTGAAAGTGTAAAGTGTTACGAAATGTTTGCGAATCGTGTTACTGAGGCGGGACTTGGGGCACCGGCCCGGTATTCATCTAGAGGGATGTAGAAAGCCGCCTAAAAACCACATCCAGGTTTGCCGGCACTTTGACCCTCTTCGTTAATTCGCCTGACGGATTCGAACCGGGGCCGGTACGCACCCCAGTCACGGAAAGCGGCGCGTTAGACCACACGGCTAACCGAGCGGGTACTTTTACACCTCAAAGTCAAACGAATTGATGTCTTGGAACTCTAGATTCTGTGACCTTTGTGTGCTTTAGTCAATAATGAAACTAATTATACACATTTATAATTACTGTTTTTGGATTTATATTGCCATTTGAATTCATTCAAAATGGAAAAAAAAAATACTTTACTCTGAACGCACCAAATGCATTTTATGGAAAAAGAACTTCTTTTCTCATATGCTAATGGAGAAACTACAAATGTGAAAAATAAACTTTTCGTTCATACTATGGTATGTTCCCCCTACGCAACATTGTATCAGAATTCTGTATTTTCAGTTTGGTTCACACTTTCTGCTTTCGTAGCTTTGTCTAATGGGGGTTTTTAAGTTATTTTTACGAGTATTATAGCCAATATACAGTCCCTCAGCTTCTCAAATCTAGTTTTAAGACTCATATTAATATACAAATGCTGGAATAAAATTAACTTTCACAGTTTATGTGAGAGTCAACACAAAATATTGTTCACTCAAGCAACTCATGTTTTATGTTGCCTAGTGCTAGATATTGAATAATTTATTCTGCAGAACACTTTGAAATATGTGCAAAATGTCCTTCAGTTCCATCATTTGCGAATTTATTCGTTTGTGTGAGTAAATTTCTAGTTGTTCCAGAATGTTTAGAGCATGGCCCATTCGAATTGTGTGACGTATTTTAAAACGTTTCAGCTGTATGGTTTTGGCTCTTTACATGGAAGTAAAAGTTCGACCTACCTGCCTCTGAAAATTAAACTGTAGAACCTTATTGGAAGCATAAGGTATAACAATCAATGTCTCAAGCACAAAACCATACCTTCGTATGTAAGCATCAAAGTGAAAGCAAAATCTAATTTAGAGCAAGACATCAAGAGCTTTACTGCTAAACTGTGGATGAAACAATACATCATAGACTATGAGAAAAAACTTTCCACATCTAATACTTTGATTCTTTCGTTCGATGAAGAGTTCATTTTGTTTTCGTTACAGTTACTGCAGCATCAAAATTATTTAAAGTATATGTTACAGACATTGCAGAGGTGAATACATATAAAGTAGACTTTTACATATGGTTGACTTTGATTCATGCGTAGCAGCCTACGAGATTCAGAGGATAAATCGAAATTGGGAACACAACATTATCCATTTGCTCATATACGTTTCGTATTCGGCGGATGAACTCTTACGGTTTTGGCCACTGTCCAAGTGGACTTTGCAGCAATTAAGAAACAATTATTATTCCATTTCGAGAAAATATTCCTGGACGAAATCTGATTTTGTACATTGTACAGTTTGATATCTGCTGATGATAATTCATTTTGGTTATTCGTCAGATCCTGTATACAAATTTGTCGAAGCATATAAAGAAGGTGTAAAATCTTAACAGAACTACGGAAGGAGAAGCCGTAGCAATGGAAAGAATGGAATCACTTGAAGTTGCTCCTTTCGGAGATAAAGAAATTGAAACACTTTGCTCTCTAAAAGACTAACAGAACAGTGGTTAACCGACTGCCTGAGTCGTCATTCCGTCTTTCTGAGCAAAAATTTCGGCTGTTTTGTGCTGGATCAGAATAGCCGAAAGTGATGGTGTAAGAACGATGAGACGGTCCACTGGGAGAGAGAGTGCATACATTCTGTGTGGAAGAGAGACATTGGCAGTAAAAAAGATAAATCGATGCAGACAGTATCAATGTGAGTAAAAGAGACAGGGAACACTGGAATGAGAGAGTGACACACACACACACACACACACACACACAGAGAGAGAGAGAGAGAGAGAGAGAGAGAGAGAGAGAGAGAGAGAGAGAGAGAGAGAGAGAGAGAGAGAGAGGAGTGGAGATCACACACAAGCTTTGGGGGTGTGTACTGTGGCGTAGCTATGCCACCAAGGGCCCCGGGGCAAAAATGACATTGGGGCCCTCTTTACACTAATACTGTACAGGTGCAAAACTACTTCATCATCAGCTCCTTACCGCACACTGGAAGACATAATAAGGCAAACCCAAATACTACTAAGTAAATTATTATGTGTTACCCAGCAGGTAATATTTAATCGTACTCTGTAATATAATTGTGAAAGTTTGTTTGTTTGATATGCTTTCACGCAAAAAATCACAGTATTAATGCATTTGTGGAAAATAAACATGGCTGGTTTGATGCAGCTCTCCACAATATCCTATCCTGAGCAAGCCTCTTCATCTCCACATAAGAACGGCAACCTACATCTGTCTGAATCTGCTTACTGTATCCGTCTCTTGGTCTTCCCCTGCGATTTTTTCCCCACACACTTCCCTCCAACGCTAAATTCACAATTCCTTGATGTCTAAGAATGTGTCCTACCAATCTATCCCTTCTTTCAGTCAAGGTATGCCAGAAATTTCTTTTCTCCCCAATTCTGTTCAGTACCTCCTCATTAGTTACGCGATCCACCCACCTAATCTTCAGCATTCTTCTGTAGCACCATATTTCAAAAGCCTCAATCCTCTTCCTGTCCGCAATGTTTATCGTCCATGTCTCACTCCCATACAAGGCAACACTCCATACAAATGCCTTCAGAAAGGACTTCCTTAGGCTTAAATCAATATTCGATGTTAATAAATTTCTCTTTTTCAAGAACGCTTTTCTACCCATTGCCATTCTCCATTTTATATCCTCTGTACTGCGACCAACATTTTTTATTTTACTGCCCAAGTAACAAAACTCATCTACCTCCTTTATTGCTTCGTTTCCCAATCTAATTCCTTCAGCATCACCTGATTTTCTTACACTGCACTCCATTACCCTAGTTTTGCTCTTGTTAATGTTCATCTTATATGCACCTTTCAGCACACTGTCCATTCCGTTCAATTGCTCTTCCAAGTCCTTTGCTGTATCTGACAGAATTACTATGTCGTCGGCAAAACGCAATGTTTTTAATTCTTCACCCTGAACTTTAATTCCTTCTCCAAATTTCTCCTTGCTTTCCTTTATAGCTTGCTCAATGTACAAATTGAATAACAATGGAGAAAGGCTACAACCCTGTCTTACTCCCTTTCCAAACACTGCATCCCTTTCATGCCCTTCAACTCTTATAACTGCTGTCTGGTTTTTGTACAAGTTGTAAATAACCTTACGCTGCCTATATTTTACTCCTGCTTGCTTTAGATCTTGAAAGAGTTTATTCCAATCAACATTGTCAAAAGCCTTCTCCAAATCTACAAAAGCTAGAAATGTAGGTTTGCCTTTCCTTAATCTATCTTCTAAGATAAGACGTAAAGTGAGTATTGCCTCCCGGGTTCCTACGTTCCTCCTGAACCCAAACTGATCTTCCCCGAGGTCGGCTTCTACCAGCTTTTCCATTCTTCTGTATATAACTCGTGTTAATATTTTGCAACCATGACTTATCAAACTGATGGTTCTGTAATTTTCACACCTGTCTGCACCTGCTTTCTTTGGTATGAGGATTATAACATTTTTCTTAAAGTCTGAGGGTACTTCATCTGTCTCATACATCTTACACACCAGGTGAAACAATTTTGTCATGGCTGGTTCTCCCAGAGACTTCAGTAGCTCTGAGGGAATATCATCTACTCCAGGGGCCTTGCTACTACTTACCTCTTTCAGTGCTCTGTCAAATTCATCTCTCAGTATAGTATCTCCTATTTCATCCTCATCTACTTCTTCTTCCCTTTCTACAATATTGCCGCTAAGTTCATTTCCTTTGTAGAGCTCCTGTATATACTCTTTCCACCTTTCAGCTTTCCCTTCTTTGCTGAGAATTGGTTTTCCATCAGTGTCCTTGATATTCATAGAGCTGTTTTTCTTATCTCCGAATGTTTCTTTTATTTTCCTGTAGGCTGTATCTATTTTTCCCCTATTTATACATTCTTCTACATCCTTGCATTTGCATTCTAGCCACTCCCGCCTAGCCATTTTGCACTTCCTGTCAATCTCATTTCTTAGTCGTCTGTACTCCATTTTGCCTGTTTCATTTACTGCATTTTTATATTTTCTCCTTTCATCAACTAAGGATTTTTTGTAGGTCTTTCCTTCCTACCTATTTTATCCTCTGCTACCTTCACTATTTCTTCCCTCAATTTTACCCATTCCTCCTCTACTGTTTTATTTTCCCCTGTTTCTGTCAATTGTTGCATAAAGCTCCCTCTGAAATTCTTAACAACCTCAGGTTCCTTCAATTTATTCAGGTCCCATCTCCTTATTTTCCTACCTTTTTGTAGTTTCTTTAGTTTCAGCCTACAGTTCATAACCAACAAGTTATGGTCTGAGTCTATATCTGCCCCTGGGTATGTCTTACACTGTAAAACCTGGTTCCGAAATCTATGTCTTACCATTATAAATCTATCTGGTATCTCCCGGTGTCTCCTGGTCTCTTCCATGTATACAACCTTCTTTTGTGAGTCTTGAACCAGGTGTTTGTTATAACTAAATTATGTTCTGTGCAAAATTCTACCAGGCGGCTTCCTCTTTCATTCCTTTTGCCCACACCATATTTACCAACTATCTTCCCTTCCCTTCCTTGTCCTACTACCGAATTCCAGTCTCCCATAACAATTAAGTTTTACTCTCCCTTAATTGTCTGAATAATTTCCTTTAGCTCCTTATATATTTCTTCGATTTCCTCATCATCGGCAGAGCTAGTTGGCATATAAACCTGTACTTCTGTTGTCGGTTTTGGCTTCGTATCTATCTTGACAATGACAATGCGATCACTGTGCTGGTCATAGTAGTTTACCCGCATTCCTATTTTCTTATTCATTATCAATCCTACTCCTGTGATCCCCCCAATTGATTTTGTATTTATAATCCTGTACTCACCTGACTGGATATCCTGTTGATCTTGCCACCGAACTTCACTAATCCCCACTATATCTAACTTCAGCCTATCCATTTCCCTTTTTAAATTTTCTAATTTTCCTACCCGATTAAGGGATCTAACATTCCACGCTCCGACCCGTAGAATGCTAGTATTGTCTCTCCTGATGATCACATCCTCCTGAGTAGTCCCCGCCCGGAGATCCGAATGGGGGACTATTTTACCTCAGGTGGAAGGGTCGGTATTACTTTGTAAAACACCTTGTAATTTCCTTTTGCGACGTAATGGTGTAGACAGAGTGGGGCCTCGCTTTCTCGCTATTTCGCCCTTTCGGCTGCTGCAGAAGAATAAAACTGCGGTAAACCCTTTCGTAACCTCACATTCTAACAATACATATTTTGTTATAATTTCCTCACTTAATTGGCGAACTGTCCAAGTTGAGATCAACTTCGGCAGGAGAAATTAAAAGTCCTCTTTCCTTCATTCAAGTAAAATACTATATACAGTATAACGTCTATTATCCGAAATAATTTGGGGATATGGATATTCGGAAAACCGGTTTATTCGGATATTCGAACTGTACACTTCTGTTTGCTAATAAGAAATGCTGTAGTGTAAATGTATTTATACTGTATTTGGAGGAATGCGATCCTTCACATTACGCCGAGCCGGCACGCCGCAACACTTGGAAGGCGCAGCTGTTGCTGTGAGTAGCTTTGACGCTGCCGCTACTTCTGCCGACTAAAGTGTGCCATTTGTTGCAAACATTGGCTGGCAGCTTCGCCTGTAAGCAGCGCATCTTGTGAAGGCCCAATTAAAAGCATTGTTCCAGCCAGCCGGTGGCCCAGTGCGGCTACTGTGGGAAACTTGGTTTCTGGGGGATATGATGGACGATAGGGTGAGAGGGTAAAAAAATTAAATAAAAAATTCGGCGCTCTACTGTAACTTTTTTCGATCGCCGCTCACGAAGGCCGAGGGGCCTGTGGAGCTCGGGGGCCCAGGGGCACTGCCCCGCCTAGCCCTATGATACCTACGCCACTGCTCCGAGCTGAAATCCGTAAAGTTGCTGTGGTAGCCTTTATGTGGCCTGACTGATCGCCAGTTTCTGTATTTGTTTTCCTCCCTCAAGTCAGAACAACATCGCTTTCGTTCACGACGTCTGGTAACTTCTTTGGACATGAGTCCCTCCTGTCGCAAAGTAACAATTCGGAAAAGATCAAACATCGGAATAGATTTTCTAGCCACAGTAGCACTACAGTCAACAGAAGCAGTGTATTTCCATCCTGCTATTATGACGGAAACTATAGTCGGGCCGAAGTACGATGATCCCTGGCTCCTCCTACTGGGCGCCGGCCGCGGAAATTGAATGCAACCATGTTGCCAAATAGTTAGTTGCTGGACAGTATAGCTACCTGTCGCTGTTGTCTGACAGAACTGACAAAAGAGCACACCGCAACCGAGCGAGCGCATGCTCAGAGCGAAGCTCGTGTTTGACTTATTCCAGTGGTGCCGAGGCCAGCGCTCAAAACCGATTGGCGCAAGCAGCAGGGATCTTCTTATTTCGGCTTGACTATAATCGCCAATGTTACCCACTCCATCGCATCGGCACTGCTCATTTGTGGTTCTCTACATCTCTAAGCGGGTTCAGTAACATTTACGGACTATCTCAGGAACACTTCTATCCAACGCTAAATTCACAATTGATCAATGTCTAAGAATGTGTCCTACCAATTGATGCCTTGCCGCAGCCGGCGCTCAAGACCGATTGGCGCAAGCAGCAGGGATCATCTTATTTCGGCTCGATTATAATCGCCAATGTTACCCACTCCATCGCATCAGCACTGCTCATTTGCAGTTATCTACATCTCTAAGAGGGTTCAGTAACATTTACGGACTATCTCAGGAACACTTCCATCCAACGCTAAATTCACAATTGATCGATGTCTAAGAATGTGTCCTACCAATTGATGCCTTGCCGCAGCCGGCACTCAAGACCGATTGACGAAAGCAGCAGGGATCATCTTATTTCGGCTCGACTATAATCGCCAATGTTACCCACTCCATGGCATCGGCACTGCTCATTTGTGGTTCTCTACAACTCTAAGCGGGTTCAGTAACATTTACGGACTATCTCAGGAACACTTCCATCCAATGCTAAATTCACAATTGATTGATGTCTAAGAATGTGTCCTACCAATTGATGCCTTGGCGCAGCCGGCACTCAAGACCGATTAGCGCAAGCAGCAGGGATCATCTTATTTCGGCTCGACTATAATCGCCAATGTTACTCACTCCATCGCATCGGCACTGCTCATTTGCGGTTCTCTGCATCTCTAAGCGGGTTCAGTAACATTTACGGACTATCTCAGGAACACTTCCATCCAATGCTAAATTCACAATTGATCGATGTCTAAGAATGTGTCCTACCAATTGATGCCTTGGCGCAGCCGGCACTCAAGACCGATTGACGAATGCAGCAGGGATCATCTTATTTCGGCTCGACTATAATCGCCAATGTTACCCACTCCATTACATCGGCACTGCTCATTTGCGGTTCTCTGCATCTCTAAGCGGGTTCAGTAACATTTACGGACTATCTCAGGAACACTTCCATCCAACGCTAAATTCACAATTGATCGATGTCTAAGAATGTGTCCTACCAATTGATGCCTTGCCACAGCCGGTGCTCAAGACCGATTGGCGCAAGCAGCAGGGATCATCTTATTTCGGCTCGACTATAATCGCCAATGTTACCCACTCCATCGCATCGGCACTGCTCATTTGCGGTTCTCTGCATCTCTAAGCGGGTTCAGTAACATTTACGGACTATCTCAGGAACACTTCCATCCAACGCTAAATTCACAATTGATCAATGTCTAAGAATGTGTCCTACCAATTGATGCCTTGCCGCAGCCGGCGCTCAAGACCGATTGGCGCAAGCAGTAGGGATCATCTTATTTCGGCTCGACTATAATCGCCAATGTTACCCACTCCATGGCATCGGCACTGCTCATTTGTGGTTCTCTACATCTCTAAGCGGGTTCAGTAACATTTACGGACTATCTCAGGAACACTTCCATCCAACGCTAAATTCACAATTGATCGATGTCTTAGAATGTGTCCTACCAATTGATGGCTTGGCGCAGCCGGCGCTCAAGACCGATTGGCGCAAGCAGCAGGGATCATCTTATTTCGGCTCGACTATAATCGCCAATGTTACTCACTCAGTCGCATCGGCACTGCTCATTTGCGGTTCTCTGCATCTCTAAGCGGGTTCAATAACATTTACGGACTATCTCAGGAACACTTCCATCCAACGCTAAATTCAAAATTGATCGATGTCTAAGAATGTGTCCTACCAGTTGATGCCTTGCCGCAGCTGGCGCTCAAGACCGATTGGCGCAAGCAGCAGGGATCATCTTATTTCGGCTCGACTATAATCGCCAATGTTACCCACTCCATCACATCGGCACTGCTCATTTGCGGTTCTCTGCATCTCTAAGCGGGTTCAGTAACATTTACGGACTATCTCAGGAACACTTCCATCCAACGCTAAATTCACAATTGATCAATGTCTAAGAATGTGTCCTACCAATTGATGCCTTGCCGCAGCCGGTGCTCAAGACCGAGTGGCGCAAGCAGCAGGGATCATCTTATTTCGGATCGACTATAATCGCCAATGTTACTCACTCCATCGCATCGGCACTGCTCATTTGCGGTTCTCTGCATCTCTAAGCGGGTTCAGTAACATTTACGGACTATCTCAGGAACACTTCCATCCAACGCTAAATTCACAATTGATCGATGTCTAAGAATGTGTCCTACCAATTGATGCCTTGCCGCAGCCGGCGCTCAAGACTAATTGGCGCAAGCAGCAGGGATCATCTTATTTCGGCTCGACTATAATCGCCAATGTTACCCACTCCATGGCATCGGCACTGCTCATTTGTGGTTCTCTACATCTCTAAGCGGGTTCAGTAACATTTACGGACTGTCTTAGGAACACTTCCATCCAACGCTAAATTCACAATTGATTGATGTCTAAGAATGTGTCCTACCAATTGATGCCTTGCCGCAGCCGGTGCTCAAGACCGATTGGCGCAAGCAGCAGGGATCATCTTATTTCGGCTCGACTATAATCGCCAATGTTACCCACTCCATCGCATCGGCACTGCTCATTTGCGGTTCTCTGCATCTCTAAGCGGGTTCAATAACATTTACGGACTATCTCAGAAACACTTCCATCCAACGCTAAATTCAAAATTGATCGATGTCTAAGAATGTGTCCTACCAGTTGATGCCTTGCCGCAGCTAGCGCTCAAGACCGATTGGCGCAAGCAGCAGGGATCATCTTATCTCGGCTCGACTATAATCGCCAATGTTACCCTCTCCATCACATCGGCACTGCTCATTTGCGGTTCTCTGCATCTCTAAGCGGGTTCAGTAACATTTACGGACTATCTCAGGAACACTTCCATCCAACGCTAAATTCACAATTGATCGAGGTCTAAGAATGTGTCCTACCAATTGATGCCTTGGCGCAGCCGGCGCTCAAGACCGATTGACGAAAGCAGCAGGGATCATCTTATTTCGGCTCGACTATAGTCGCCAATGTTACTCACTCCATCGCATCGGCACTGCTCACTTGCGGTTCTCTGCATCTCTAAGCGGGTTCAGTAACATTTACGGACTATCTCAGGAACACTTCCATCCAACGCTAAATTCACAATTGATCGATGTCTAAGAATGTGTCCTACCAATTGATGCCTTGCCGCAGCCGGTGCTCAAGACCGATTGGCGCAAGCAGCAGGGATCATCTTATTTCGGCTCGAGTATAATCGCCAATGTTACCCACTCCATCGCATCGGCACTGCTCATTTGCGGTTCTCTGCATCTCTAAGCGGGTTCAATAACATTTACGGATTATCTCAGGAACACTTCCATCCAACGCTAAATTCAAAATTGATCGATGTCTAAGAATGTGTCCTACCAGTTGATGCCTTGCCGCAGCTGGCGCTCAAGACCGATTGGCGCAAGCAGCAGGGATCATCTTATTTCGGCTCGACTATAATCGCCAATGTTACCCTCTCCATCACATCGGCACTGCTCATTTGCGGTTCTCTGCATCTCTAAGCGGGTTCAGTAACATTTACGGACTATCTCAGGAACACTTCCATCCAACGCTAAATTCACAATTGATCAATGTCTAAGAATGTGTCCTACCAATTGATGCCTTGCCGCAGCCGGCGCTCAAGACCGATTGGCGCAAGCAGCAGGGATCATCTTATTTCGGCTCGACTATAATCGCCAATGTTACTCACTCCATCGCATCGGCACTGCTCATTTGTGGTTCTCTACATCTCTAAGCGGGTTCAGTAACATTTACGGACTATCTCAGGAACACTTCTATTCAACGCTAAATTCACAATTGATCAATGTCTAAGAATGTGCCTACCAATTGATGCCTTGCCGCAGCCGGCGCTCAAGACCGATTGGCGCAAGCAGCAGGGATCATCTTATTTCGGCTCGACTATAATCGCCAATGTTACCCACTCCATCGCATCGGCACTGCTCATTTGCAGTTATCTGCATCTCTAAGAGGGTTCAGTAACATTTACGGACTATCTCAGGAACACTTCCATCCAACGCTAAATTCACAATTGATCGATGTCTAAGAATGTGTCCTACCAATTGATGCCTTGCCGCAGCCGGCGCTCAAGACCAATTGGCGCAAGCAGCAGGGATCATCTTATTTTGGCTCGACTATTATCGCCAATGTTACCCACTCCATCACATCGGCACTGCTCATTTGCGGTTCTCTGCATCTCTAAGCGGGTTCAGTAACATTTACGGACTATCTCAGGAACACTTCCATCCAACGCGAAATTCACAATTGATCAATGTCTAAGAATGTGTCCTACCAATTGATGCCTTGCCGCAGCCGGCGCTCAAGACCGATTGGCGCAAGCAGCAGGGATCATCTTATTTCGGCTCGACTATAATCGCCAATGTTACTCACTCCATCGCATCGGCACTGCTCATTTGTGGTTCTCTACATCTCTAAGCGGGTTCAGTAACATTTACGGACTATATCAGGAACACTTCTATTCAACGCTAAATTCACAATTGATCAATGTCTAAGAATGTGTCCTACCAATTGATGCCTTGCCGCAGCCGGCGCTCAAGACTGATTGGCGCAAGCAGCAGGGATCATCTTATTTCGGCTCGACTATAATCGCCAATGTTACCCACTCCATCGCATCGGCACTGCTCATTTGCAGTTATCTGCATCTCTAAGAGGGTTCAGTAACATTTACGGACTATCTCAGGAACACTTCCATCAAACGCTAAATTCACAATTGATCGATGTCTAAGAATGTGTCCTACCAATTGATGCCTTGCCGCAGCCGGCACTCAGGACCGATTGACGAAAGCAGCAGGGATCATCTTATTTCGGCTCGACTATAATCGCCAATGTTACCCACTCCATCACATCGGCACTGCTCATTTGTGGTTCTCTACATCTCTAAGCGTGTTCAGTAACATTTACGGACTATCTCAGGAACACTTCCATCCAATGCTAAATTCACAATTGATCGATGTCTAAGAATGTATCCTACCAATTGATGCCTTGGCGCAGCCAGCGCTCAAGACCGATAGGCGCAAGCAGTAGGGATCATCTTATTTCGGCTCGACTATAATCGCCAATGTTACTCACTCCATCGCATCGGCACTGCTCATTTGCGGTTCTCTGCATCTCTAAGCGGGTTCAGTAACATTTACGGACTATCTCAGGAACACTTCCATCCAACGCTAAATTCACAATTGATCGATGTCTAAAAATGTGTCCTACCAGTTGATGCCTTGCCGCAGCCGGCGCTCAAGACCGATTGGCGCAAGCAGCAGGGATCATCTTATTTTGGCTCGACTATTATCGCCAATGTTACCCACTCCATCACATCGGCACTGCTCATTTGCGGTTCTCTGCATCTCTAAGCGGGTTCAGTAACATTTACGGACTATCTCAGGAACACTTCCATCCAACGCTAAATTCACAATTGATCGATGTCTAAGAATGTGTCCTACCAATTGATGGCTTGGCGCAGCCGGCACTCAAGACCGATTGGCGCAAGCAGCAGGGATCATCTTATTTTGGCTCGACTATAATCGCCAATGTTACTCACTCCATCGCATCGGCACTGCTCACTTGCGGTTCCCTGCATCTCTAAGCGGGTTCAGTAACATTTACGGACTATCTCAGGAACACTTCCATCCAACGCTAAATTCACAATTGATCGATGTCGAAGAATGTGTCCTACCAGTTGATGCCTTGCCGCAGCCGGCGCTCAAGACCGATTGGCGCAAGCAGCAGGGATCATCTTATTTCGGCTCGACTATAATCGCCAATGTTACCCTCTCCATCACATCGGCACTGCTCATTTGCGGTTCTCTGCATCTCTAAGCGGGTTCAGTAACATTTACGGACTATCTCAGGAACACTTCCATCCAACGCTAAATTCACAATTGATCGATTTCTAAGAATGTGTCCTACCAATTGATGCCTTGCCGCAGCCGGCGCTCAAGGCCGATTGGCGCAAGCAGCAGGGATCATCTTATTTCGGCTCGACTATAATCGCCAATGTTACTCACTCCATCGCATCGGCACTGCTCATTTGTGGTTCTCTACATCTCTTAGCGGGTTCAGTAACATTTACGGACTATCTCAGGAACACTTCCATCCAACGCTAAATTCACAATTGATCGATGTCTAAGAATGTGTCCTACCAATTGATGGCTTGGCGCAGCCGGCGCTCAAGACCGATTGGTGCAAGCAGCAGGGATCATCTTATTTCGGCTCGACTACAATCGCCAATGTCACTCACTCCATCGCATCGGCACTGCTCATTTGCGGGTCTCTGCATCTCTAAGCAGGTTCAGTAACATTTAAGGACTATCTCAGGAACACTTCCATAAAACGCTAAATTCACAATTGATCGATGTCTAACAATGTGTCCTACCAGTTGATGCCTTGCCGCAGCCGGCGCTCAAGACCGATTGGCGCAAGCAGCAGGGATCATCTTATTTCGGCTCGACTATAATCGCCAATGTTACCCACTCCATCACATCGGCACTGCTCATTTGCGGTTCTCTGCATCTCTAAGCGGGTTCAGTAACATTTACGGACTATCTCAGGAACACTTCCATCCAACGCTAAATTCACAATTGATCGATGTCTAAGAATGTGTCCTACCAGTTGATGCCTTGCCGCAGCCGGTGCTCAAGACCGATTGGCGCAAGCAGCAGGGATCATCTTATTTCGGCTCGACTATAATCGCCAATGTTACTCACTCCATCGCATCGGCACTGCTCACTTGCGGTTCTCTGCATCTCTAAGCGGGTTCAGTAACATTTACGGACTATCTCAGGAACACTTCCATCCAACGCTAAATTCACAATTGATCGATGTCTAAGAATGTGTCCTACCAATTGATGCCTTGCCGCAGCCGGTGCTCAAGACCGATTGGCGCAAGCAGCAGGGATCATCTTATTTCGGCTCGACTATAATCGCCAATGTTACCCACTCCATCGCATCGGCACTGCTCATTTGCGGTTCTCTGCATCTCTAAGCGGGTTCAGTAACATTTACGGACTATCTCAGGAACACTTCCATCCAACGCTAAATTCAAAATTGATCGATGTCTAAGAATGTGTCCTACCAGTTGATGCCTTGCCGCAGCTGGCGCTCAAGACCGATTGGCGCAAGCAGCAGGGATCATCTTATTTCGGCTCGACTATAATCGCCAATGTTACCCTCTCCATCACATCGGCACTGCTCATTTGCGGTTCTCTGCATCTCTAAGCGGGTTCAGTAACATTTACGGACTATCTCAGGAACACTTCCATCCAACGCTAAATTCACAATTGATCAATGTCTAAGAATGTGTCCTACCATTTGATGCCTTGCCGCAGCCGGCGCTCAAGACCGATTGGCGCAAGCAGCAGGGATCATCTTATTTCGGCTCGACTATAATCGCCAATGTTACTCACTCCATCGCATCGGCACTGCTCATTTGTGGTTCTCTACATCTCTAAGCGGGTTCAGTAACATTTACGGACTATCTCAGGAACACTTCTGTTCAACGCTAAATTCACAATTGATCAATGTCTAAGAATGTGTCCTACCAATTGATGCCTTGCCGCAGCCGGCGCTCAAGACTGATTGGCGCAAGCAGCAGGGATCATCTTATTTCGGCTCGACTATAATCGCCAATGTTACCCACTCCATCGCATCGGCACTGCTCATTTGCAGTTATCTGCATCTCTAAGAGGGTTCAGTAACATTTACGGACTATCTCAGGAACACTTCCATCCAACGCTAAATTCACAATTGATCGATGTCTAAGAATGTGTCCTACCAATTGATGCCTTGCCGCAGCCGGCACTCAGGACCGATTGACGAAAGCAGCAGGATTCATCTTATTTCGGCTCGACTATAATCGCCAATGTTACCCACTCCATCACATCGGCACTGCTCATTTGTGGTTCTCTACATCTCTAAGCGTGTTCAGTAACATTTACGGACTATCTCAGGAACACTTCCATCCAATGCTAAATTCACAATTGATCGATGTCTAAGAATGTATCCTACCAATTGATGCCTTGGCGCAGCCAGCGCTCAAGACCGATAGGCGCAAGCAGTAGGGATCATCTTATTTCGGCTCGACTATAATCGCCAATGTTACTCACTCCATCGCATCGGCACTGCTCATTTGCGGTTCTCTGCATCTCTAAGCGGGTTCAGTAACATTTACGGACTATCTCAGGAACACTTCCATCCAACGCTAAATTCACAATTGATCGATGTCTAAAAATGTGTCCTACCAGTTGATGCCTTGCCGCAGCCGGCGCTCAAGACCGATTGGCGCAAGCAGCAGGGATCATGTTATTTTGGCTCGACTATTATCGCCAATGTTACCCACTCCATCACATCGGCACTGCTCATTTGCGGTTCTCTGCATCTCTAAGCGGGTTCAGTAACATTTACGGACTATCTCAGGAACACTTCCATCCAACGCTAAATTCACAATTGATCGATGTCTAAGAATGTGTCCTACCAATTGATGGCTTGGCGCAGCCGGCACTCAAGACCGATTGGCGCAAGCAGCAGGGATCATCTTATTTTGGCTCGACTATAATCGCCAATGTTACTCACTCCATCGCATCGGCACTGCTCACTTGCGGTTCCCTGCATCTCTAAGCGGGTTCAGTAACATTTACGGACTATCTCAGGAACACTTCCATCCAACGCTAAATTCACAATTGATCGATGTCGAAGAATGTGTCCTACCAGTTGATGCCTTGCCGCAGCCGGCGCTCAAGACCGATTGGCGCAAGCAGCAGGGATCATCTTATTTCGGCTCGACTATAATCGCCAATGTTACCCACTCCATCACATCGGCACTGCTCATTTGCGGTTCTCTGCATCTCTAAGCGGGTTCAGTAACATTTACGGACTATCTCAGGAACACTTCCATCCAACGCTAAATTCACAATTGATCGATTTCTAAGAATGTGTCCTACCAATTGATGCCTTGCCGCAGCCGGCGCTCAAGGCCGATTGGCGCAAGCAGCAGGGATCATCTTATTTCGGCTCGACTATAATCGCCAATGTTACTCACTCCATCGCATCGGCACTGCTCATTTGTGGTTCTCTACATCTCTTAGCGGGTTCAGTAACATTTACGGACTATCTCAGGAACACTTCCATCCAACGCTAAATTCACAATTGATCGATGTCTAAGAATGTGTCCTACCAATTGATGGCTTGGCGCAGCCGGCGCTCAAGACCGATTGGTGCAAGCAGCAGGGATCATCTTATTTCGGCTCGACTACAATCGCCAATGTCACTCACTCCATCGCATCGGCACTGCTCATTTGCGGGTCTCTGCATCTCTAAGCAGGTTCAGTAACATTTAAGGACTATCTCAGGAACACTTCCATAAAACGCTAAATTCACAATTGATCGATGTCTAAGAATGTGTCCTACCAGTTGATGCCTTGCCGCAGCCGGTGCTCAAGACCGATTGGCGCAAGCAGCAGGGATCATCTTCTTTCGGCTCGACTATAATCGCCAATGTTACCCACTCCATCACATCGGCACTGCTCATTTGCGGTTCTCTGCATCTCTAAGCGGGTTCAGTAACATTTACGGACTATCTCAGGAGCACTTCCATCCAACGCTAAATTCACAATTGATCGATGTCTAAGAATGTGTCCTACCAATTGATGCCTTGCCGCAGCCGGCGCTCAAGACCGATTGGCGCAAGCAGCAGGGATCATCTTATTTCGGCTCGACTATAATCGCCAATGTTACCCACTCCATGGCATCGGCACTGCTCATTTGTGGTTCTCTACATCTCTAAGCGGGTTCAGTAACATTTACAGACTGTCTTAGGAACACTTCCATCCAACGCTAAATTCACAATTGATTGATGTCTAAGACTGTGTCCTACCAATTGATGCCTTGCCGCAGCCGTCGCTCAAGTCCGATTGGCGCAAGCAGCAGGGATCATCTTATTTCGGCTCGAACATAATCGCCAATGTTGCCCACTCCATCGCATCGGCACTGCTCATTTGCAGTTCTCTACATCTCTAAACGGGTTCAGTAACATTTACAGACTATCTCAGGAGCACTTCCATCCAACGCTAAATTCACAATTGATCGATGTCTATTAATGTGTCCTACCAATTGATGCCTTGGCGCAGCCGGCGCTCAAGACCGATTGGCGCAAGCAGCAGGGATCATCTTATTTCAGCTCGACTATAATCGCCAATGTTACCCACTCCATGGCATCGGCACTGCTCATTTGTGGTTCTCTACAACTCTAAGCGGGTTCAGTATCATTTACGGACTATCTCAGGAGCACTTCCATCCAACGCTAAATTCACAATTGATCGATGTCTAAGAATGTGTCCTACCAATTGATGCCTTGGCGCAGCCGGCGCTCAAGACCGATTGGCGCAAGCAGCAGGGATCATCTTATTTTGGCTCGACTATAATCGCCAATGTTACCCACTCCATGGCATCGGCACTGCTCATTTGTGGTTCTCTACATCTCTAAGCGGGTTCAGTAACATTTACGGACTATCTCAGGAGCACTTCCATCCAACGCTAAATTCACAATTGATCGATGTCTAAGAATGTGTCCTACCAATTGATGCCTTGGCGCAGCCGGCGCTCAAGGCCGATTGGCGCAAGCAGCAGGGATCATCTTATTTTGGCTCGACTATAATCGCCAATGTTACCCACTCCATTGCATCGGCACTGCTCATTTGTGGTTCTCTACATCTGTAAGCGGGTTCAGTAACATTTACGGACTATCTCAGGAACACTTCCATCCAATGCTAAATTCACAATTGATCGATGTCTAAGAATGTGTCCTACCAATTGATGCCTTGCCGCAGCCGGCGCTCAAGACCGATTGGCGAAAGCAGCAGGGATCATCTTATTTCGGCTTGACTATAATCGCCAATGTTACTCACTCCATCGCATTGGCACTGCTCATTTTTGGTTCTCTACATCTCTAAGCGGGTCCACTAACATTTACGGACTGTCTTAGGAACACTTCCATCCAACGCTAAATTCACAATTGATCGATGTCTAAGAATGTGTCCTACCAGTTGATGCCTTGCCGCAGCCGGTGCTCAAGACCGATTGGCGCAAGCAGCAGGGATCATCTTATTTCGGCTCGACCATAATCGCCAATGTTGCCCACTCCATCGCATCGGCACTGCTCATTTGCAGTTCTCTACATCTCTAAACGGGTTCAGTAACATTTATGGACTATCTCAGGAACCCTTCCATCCAACGCTAAATTCACAATTGATTGACGTCTAAGAATGTGTCCTACCAATTGATGCCTTGCCGCAGCCGGCGCTCAAGACCGATTGTCGCAAGCAGCAGGGATCATCTTATTTCGGCTCGACTGTGATTGCCAATGTTGCCCACTCCATCGCATCGGCACTGCTCATTTGTGGTTCTCTACATCTCTAAGCGGGTTCAGTAACATTTACGGACTCTCTCAGGAATACTTCCATCCAACGCTAAATTCACAATTGATTGATGTCTAAGATTGTGTCCTACCAATTGATGCCTTCCTTTAGTCAATGTATGCCAGAAACATCATCCCGAACAAAGTTTTCGAGACCATAAGATCACCGTGTGAGGCCTGGACTGCCGCAGTGGTACAAGCATTTAAATGAAACAAGAAATACGTTTCCTCAGCAGGGCCACCAGTTTACGTGGAGCTGGACGAGAACGCCAACGCCGTGGAGGTGGCGGGCGTGCGCATAGTTCGGCTGCTGACCGGCGGGGCGCTGGCATTCCCCAGCCGCGAGGAGGTGCGCGAGCAGGTGCTGTGGGCGGTGGGGGTGGACCCGGCGCGCGTGCTGGAGCTGCAGCGGGCGGCGGGGGCGGCGCGGCTCGAGTCGGCCGAGCGGCGGCAGCTGCTGGCGCGCGCCGAGGAGCTGGCCACGCCCGCCTGGCGCCTGAGCCCCGGGCAACCGCCGCAGCGCTGCCGCCTCCAGCACGTCGTGCTCGACATCTCCAAGCTCACCTCCTGCGACTTCTCCTCCCTCAGGAGCCTGCAGCTCATCGCCGACTCCTTCGACTCCATCGACGTGTCGCTGACGTTCGTGCTGGAGAAACCGCTGTACTCGCTCGACTCGGTGCTCAGCGTGGACGCCGCCGTCAGGCAGGTTGCCGCGAGCAGCGAAAGCGAAGCCTGACGCACGCCGGAGCGATGTTTTCGCTTCCTCAACTCTGCAGCAGTTCTGGTGTCACTGAACAGCAACTATTCGTGATTGATAGACTGACAGCAAAGGAAGTGTGTAACTATATATACATGTACTTTACTGTTGTTCGTCCTTCATGGAGCGTAAGAAAGGAATGTTTGCAGTGACTAGATTTGTAACTTGCTTTATAAAACTACTTTATTAATCAGATTATATGCTGAATAACATTCGGCTGAGTAATTTTTATCAGTCAAACACAATTTTTTTTTTCATATCGATTAATACCTGTTACTATTCTGATTTACATTGCACCTGCACTGTCCGTACTAGCTAACATCAGTCACGTACAGGTTTGACAAATATGTTACTGTAAAATGCAAATTTCCACGGCCGGAATGGTCAGTATTACTAAACATTTTTGGGATCTTATGCCGTGGTCTTATGGATTTATTATTCAAATCCAACGTTTCGTCCCCAATTGCGGAGGACATTTTCAAGGGGGGATCGTGGCACTTCTGTATGACCGATGCATATCCTGGCTCGCTACTAACTGTTGATGATGATGATCGTGTGGCATTTATGACCGTTAGACCCCAACTGTGGTCGTGTTCAGCCTGCCTGGTGCAAGTCTCTTTATCTGACGCCACTTCGGCGACTTGCATGTCAATGATGATGGAATGATGATGAGGACAACACAACACCCAGTCCGCGAGTGGAGAAAATCTCCTACCCGACCGGGAATCGAACCCGGGCCCACTGCGTGGCAACCCACCACGCTGTCCACTGGACTACGGAGGCGGACGCTACTAACTGTTCATATGTTTGTATAGCTTATGGGACTTAACTACAGGGTCATCAGTCCCTAAACTTACAAACTACTTATGAACTAACTAATACTAAGAACGGCAAAAATATCCATGTCTGAGAGGGGATTCGAACACCCGACCGTAGTGGCCGTGCAGACCGTGACTGGAGCGCCTCATTCCCCTCGGCCACCGTGGCCGGCGCTACTGTCTGCAGCCAAACTCCGTTTACGAGGGCTCGCGCTCAGAGGTGTGACGTCAGCTGTTTTGGATATGCGCGGGAAATTCAAATGTTCAAATCTTTGTATATCTATCAGACCAAACTGCGTGGTCATCAGTCCGTAGCTTACAAACTACTTAAACCTAGGTAAACTAACCTAAGGACAACACACATATCCATGCCCCAGGGAGGACTCAGACCTCCACGGCGAGCAACCAAACGCTCCGAAGCGGGACGCTTTAGACCGCTCGGCTACTCCACCGCGGCTGCGCGGGCAATTCGTCGTTGCCGATTGCCGTCGTCCGTTGTTAATATCGTCCCGTGGTGGAAGACTGTTACATTTCTTCTTCAGCGTGAAACTAAATGAAATCTTGATTCCGGTGTCGAAGAAGAAATGTAACAGTCGTCCACCACGGGACGATATTAGCAACGGACGACGGCAATCGGCAACGACGAATTGCGCGCGCATGTCAAAAAACATCTGTCGTCACACGTCTGCGCGCGAGCTCTTGTAAACGGAGTTTGGCATCAGTCAGTAGCGAGCCAGGGTGTGCATAGGACATACAAAAGTGCCACGATCCCCCTTGAAAATTCCTCCGCAGTTGGAGACGAAACGTTGGGTTTAAATGGTAAACCCATAAGACCACGGCATAATAGCCCGGATATTTTTAGTGATTTAATATGTGACTATCTAATATATAACAATTAATGTTTGTGTGTTTGTCTTTTTGTTCGTATTTTACGCACAGCCATGCTGAACATCAGATTTCGATAAAACTTTGTCAAATTATTGCTTGTACTCGCAAAAACTTTATAGGCATACTAAAATTAACTCCGTGTGTTGCAGAGCGGAGTGTGTTTCACATTTAGTTAATTCGTTTCTTACGCCTACACGTTTTAATGGCTGCACGAATATGAATGAAATTTCTAACAGCGGTAGCTTATACCCTTATTACTACAAGAGCTACCTTTCGTCAGCCACCGTACGGTGCATCGAGGAGGTTACCTCACTAAGTATTAATATGCTTGCTACTCCTTCATGCTTAAAGGGATGGACAGATCTGAATGAAATTTGGAATGCAGATAGCTTATACCCTACGTTAATACATGTGCTACCTTTCTTAAGCCACCAAACGGTGCGTAGCAGAGGGTACCTTACAATGGGTTAATACGTTTCTCTTCACGCTGAAACAGCTAGACCAATTTGACCGAAATTTCGAATGCATATTGCTTATACGTTGCATTAACGCATGAGCTACCTTCAGGAGCCACCGTACGGTGCATGTCGAAAGGTACTTTGCAAACAATTTTGACTCCGTACCAATGACCACCAGGAAAGTTCATAAGCATGAGGTTTACTAGACTGGGGAGGGGAGGTGAGTGGAAATCAACAAAAGAGATGGGAGGGAGGAGGGGGAGTGAAAGAAATGGGACGAGAGAGGTAAGGTGGAAATGAGGAGGAAGATGCAAAGAGAGGACGGGAGAAGAGATGGATTACACGAGTATGGAATAAATAAATAAATAACCGGGATACGCCGTGTTCTAAGCTAGTGTGAAATAAAATCTCTGTAACTTCTAATCAGTTTGTATTGGTACGTTCAAACTGTTCGCTTGGCCGCGGGGTATGGCGTGAATTAGTACGCGCACGCAATTTGCATTTGTCGGTCATTTACATGTCAATATGGTACGGTCTTCGACCATAGATGTGAGGGGTGTTCAGATGAAAGGGTAAGAAATGACACTATTGCTATAATTGAAGACTTTATTCAAAAGTAATTACCAGAGGCCTGAGCACAACAATCCCCCCGAAGGATTCCCTGTTCCCAGAATTCCTGTGGCTGTGACAAGAGCCATTCCTCTACTGTGCGTCGTCCGAGTTGAAGTGCTTCACTCTGAGATGTATTTTTAGCGGAACAAACATAGCTGTAGAGCGGATGCCCAAGCTGCTTCCACTTTGTGTGTCCCGAGAGACTTGTGGACGCGCGTTATCATGGAGCAGAATCACTCCCTCCTTGAGCAGCCCAGGCTGCTTGCTCTCGATGAACTTTCATAGCCTCCAGACTATCTCACAGTACATGTCACTGTTGATGGTTTTTCCATACTCGAGAAAGTCGACGATTATCGGACCTCGGGCTACGAGAAAGACGGTAAGCTTCACTTTGCCTGCTGAGTGCAGAAGACTTGATTTATTTTAGGAGGAGGTGACGACGCATGCTTCGCGTTCCTAGATCACGTACTACACTATACGAAAGCAGCGCTTTGAAATTTCAATCGGTTTGGTTTCGCCGTTTCGCAGCCATTCATTTGAACACCCCACATAATGCTAGACCTTGAATGACTTAATTTTCATGGCACCTACATCTCTAAAGCGATATCACGTTACTGTTGGCAAAACAATGTTTGTGCCCAGTTATTATTATTATTACATAGAACTTTCTGGAGAGAGGAGCCTGCGGCGGATTAGTCGTGCGCACTGGGGCGCCGTGCTGCGGTTCGTGCGTTCGTTCGCCGTCGGTGGTTCGAGCCCCTCTCCTCCCCCTGGGGCATGGGTGCGTATATTGTTCTTAGAATAGTTTACCTTAATTTAAGTAGTTTGTAAGCTACGGACTAATAACCACGCAGTTGAGTCCGATAGATTTACAAACATTTGAACATTTTGGAGAGAGGAGTATCACTGAATTTCACGTGTAAGTGTTAAGTATTTTGAACAGGGGCATTTCTTGAAAACTACTAAGCTGTTCTTTTTATCCGGTTGACGTTTGACAAGAGTCTCGTGATTTTGTGTTACCACCACACCGTGTGTTTTGCCGCTCTATTGTTTGTCTGGTCTGCGAGTGCCTATACTCAACGGCTGTGCCGAGCTGGATACAGAGGTTCCCCTCAGATCACCGAAGCTAAGCACCATCTGGCGTGGCCAGTACTTCTATGGGTAACCGTCGGGGTAGGTCACGTGCTGCTGGCAATTTTCCCTGTGCCTTACGGCAGATGGGACAGGACATGGGGTGGAGCAAAGCTCTTGATCACCTGTTTTTGCGCCAATGTTTTGGATTAAATTCCAAAACCTCTCCAAAGTGTCTCATGGAATGAGGGCATGTGACACTGTTGCTGATAATCCGTCCATCGGATGGGAGACATTAATCTCGGCGGCACCATTGGTGCTTTTCGAGACATGTAGGCTGTGTTTCACCCTCTCCCTTTTCCCATTATCTCCAACATGACAACGACCCTACACTACACACGCGCTCATTATAGTCACCTACACTTGACATAGACACTTCAGAACACAGTTCCTACACTTCGCAAAGGAAAGGTGACTGCGGGCGCGAAGGATAAGAAAAACCTTTTCAGTTAAGCGGCTAAACCTGTTCTTCGGGGTCTCCCAGCCATTCATGCCATACAAGTTAACTTTTTTTTACTACTATTTATGGTCGAAGGTCACAGTACAGAGCGCCTGAGCGTGTGGCTCTTGTGAAGACCTACTATGCGAGCAACAGTCCACAAATTTCTCAAAGAGGAATTTTTGTGCATTTGGTTTGGTTTAGCGACAAAGCCTACTTACTTTTGGATGGGTTCGTCAATAAGCAAAATAGTCGCATTTGGTTGAAGGGGAATCTGCATTTCGCCTCTACACCCTCAATTGGGGACTGTGTTGTACGTGTCCAGTCACGGAATAATTGGGGCCATATTCCTCGCTGTCATGGTGACTAACGAACGGTACGAGAAGGTGTTGCAAGATGGTTTCATCCCCATTATCCAAAGTGACCCTGATTTCGAAAATATGTTGTTCAGGCAAGACGGAGGTCGACCACATCCAATCAAGAGTGTTTTATGTCCTGAAGGAGCACTTTGGGTTCCGCATTCCAGTATGGACCTCAATTGGCCGATATATTGTCAGGATAGTAGGGCTTTGTTAAACATACGTTTTACAAAAATAATGCCAAAACCACAACTGTGCTGGAAACAGCCATTCAGGAGGTGATCAACAGCATCGATATTCCGACAATTCAGCGGGACATGACGAATTTCGTTATTCATCTACCCCACATCATTGCCACGGAAGGGAGACGTATTATAGCATATCGTAATCTCAATTCTATTACTGCCATGACGCTTACATGTTGAATAGTGTCTGTTCGCCATACTTTGTAACACATAGTTCAATAATTATTACTTGTATGTACCCAATGGTAAACAATTTGATTAGGGCTGTTTTGTTTCACAACAAACTTGAGATGGGGTGGAACGGTGACTGTCTACAGCGCTCGGCAACGTTTCCCCTCCCTACAAAATACAGAACATTGATTGCTTAACACGCATTTTGATTGGAGTAATAAATATCATGACGTTTCCATTGTTTCTTAGATGCAACGCTTGCACCCAGGACAGCGATCATGTGAAATTACTCAGCGTAGTTACTGCATATTTCATTTCTGTCAATCGTCATTCTTGGTTCCGCTACGTTTCGTCCAGGGAGCTAACTTACAATTATCAAAGACCGTGTGATGATTTCTGTGTCGATGCATGTTTAAGTCACACCCTGTGCTTTGCATATTAGCAAGCCCCAGCGCCGCCGCGTTGCGTTGCAATCCTCTGTCAAATATCCATCCACTCAATTTGAGAAAAATTCATTTTCTTCCCAATCTTTAGTATGCTGCGCAACCGCTTACCAAGAAAATTTGAGGCAGTATGCAGTGGATCGGTACAAACTAACCAGGTGGGATTGTCAACCTAGGTCGTCAATGAACAGAGGAAATACTTGTAATTTGTAAGGAATATACCTAAATGTTCAAATGTTTGTACAACTTATGGGACTTAACTACGGGGTCATCAGTCCCTAAGCTTACAAACTACTTATGAACTAGCTAAGACTAAAGACGGCACAAATATCCATGCCCGAGGGGGGATTCGAACCCCCGACCGTAGTGGCCGTGCTGACCGTGACTGAAGCGCCTCAGTCACCTCGGCCACCGCGGCCGGCGGGAATATATCTCCTTTCACGAACAGTTCAAGGCTACGACAGCAGAATAGAATGGCGCGTTACCTCATTGCGGCTGTCTTAAAATGTGTACATCTCAGACCTTTCTGGCGATTTGTCAGTCACAAAAGGAGACAGGCCAGTGGAGGTTGGAAAAAAGAGATCTTGTTTGATGTGATGGTTGGGAGAACAAGGTGAATGAAATTACTATGCACTGTGTGGATATATATAAGAAAGATGTAGTCATATGTTTCTGATAGCAGCACAGAACTCTGTGACAGTAAACACAATTGCTTTTGAGAATCTATTCTGCGAAGACCAGAAGGTAAGACCTGACGCGGATGTGAGACTTTTTATCAGCTTACGTCATAATTAACGTATTATTTTATTTAGAACCTAATACTGTTGCAAGAGAGGATGACACATAAAAGGGAGACGTCTTCTTCCAAAGCAGTTTCAAATAGGAAAACGATACTATAGTTCCTTCCTTAAATAATCGTACTAACGACATAATGGCACATATCGTACTAAATGACCCAGTGATAGAAAAACAATTGAAATCGCTCAACAGAAGAAAAGACACTTGACCTACAGAATACCTACTCAATTCTACACAGAGAATACGAAGGAAATTACCCCACCCCACCGCTTTTTCCTAGTAGCACTCCACAGTTGGCCTCTAGAGGAGCGAAGCGTTGCTAATGGTTGTGCAGAAGCCGTTACTTTGAGTTCCTTGGATTTTGGGCCAGGAAAATGGAGTGTCGATATCAGTTCCTTGAGACACAGTTTTTTCCATAATTTACGCAATGACAGCAGGGATCCTTCTTTTCCTTGTCGTTATGAACGATTTTGGAGACAATCGAGGATTTATCTATACTGGTTTTGGATTATGCAGTCGTTTATCAGTTTAGTAAAGACACTCGAAGATCAAAGCAGCTGCAAAATGATTTAGGTAATCGTATGTTGCAAAAATTGACAGTTGACCTTAATTAATAAAAAGTATGAAGTGATCAATATGAGCCCCAAAAGAAACGCATTAAACTGCATTTACAGGAACAGCAATCAAATATAAAGGCCGTAAATTCAACTAAGTACCCAGGAATTACAGTTATGAACAACTTTGATGGGCGAGAACATAGAAAATACGTGGGTAAGTCGAACCAAAGGCGAATTTTCAATAAGCAGAACGCTTAGAACATGCAACAATACTACTAAAGGAACTACCCACACTACATTTGCCCTATTTTGGATTATTGATGGGCATTTGGAATTCTCAACAGCTGGGATTGGCCGAGGACGTAGAACTAGTTCAGAGAAGGGCAGCTCGTTTCATATTATTGCGACACGGTGGTGGGGGGGGGGGGCGGGGGTAGAGAGAATCACAGTTATGGTGCACAAGTTATGATGGATATCTTTAAAAGTAAGACGATATTCTTGGGAACGAGAACTATTTGAGAAATTTCTCACAGACTTCTTACTCCGAACGCGAATATGTTTTGTTAGCACCATCCTACATAGGGAACAAGAATATGAAAATGAAAAAGAGAAATCCGAACAAATACCAAATATTTAGGTGTTCCTTTTTCCCCTGCACTGTCAGAAAATGGAGCCCTTGAAAAATATTATGAAGGCTGTCCGATAACCCCTCAGCCATGCACTTAAATGTAATTTGCAGGGTATATATGTAGATGTACGCTTGCACGACATTTTCTGGTATTTCCACTGCTATCATGAGCTCTATGTCTCGATGGACCTGGGTTGGATTAATTGGTGCTGGGACGTCTCTCGACCACTTCGCAGCGTTTCCGCTGCTTTGAATACGAAAAGGCAATACAGCACACTCAAACAAAACCGTAGTGACCCTCAGATCTTACTGGCACTTACTGTAACCTTACGAACTACATAATAAATCTTTCTTCCAGACCCCTTAAGTTCATGTTAAAATACTTTTTTACGCATATCTCCTGTTAGTATGTAAAACGCTACATCGAGGGACGTAGCGCTTTGAGTGCCAATCACGTCAATTGACGGGATACGGAAATTTCTGTAGAATGCCGATCACGTCATTTGACGTGATCTTCCTTTCGGTGCTTTTAAAGACAAAATCAAATTTATCGACGGGCTAGATCTATCATAAATGCCTTACTTGGTCAATATAGTGTCTAAAACAGCCAATAGATCTTGTGAATTTATTTTATAAATCTGCCGACTGGTCGCTTTCATTGTATGAAACGGGGCAGATAGAGAGTGGTGTCCGCTAACTCAGTAGGTAAATGAACTGACATGGCTTCACGCCCTCTTACGTTGGATGATATTTTGCATGAATTTGAGAAATATTTTATTGATAATGACTGTGAGGACCACGAAATCGACAATTCAGATGATGATCCAGTCTTTATGCAAGAAGAATTGCGGCAAATTTCTAGTAATTATTTCGAGTTTGACGATTCTTGAACCCAGTGGCATAGCTATCATAGTGCTAGACGGGGCAGTGCCCCGGGGCCCCAGAGCACAAGGGGCCCCTTGGCCTACGTGAGCGACGTTCGAAAGCTACCGTAGATCCTTGAACACTTTCATGTCCGCCAATTACTTCGGATAATCGAAGTTTAACTGTATATAATAATTTAGTTGAATGAAGGTTTCCGACTCTGAACTTTTTGAACCCTGACCAACAAACCTCAAACGCACGAAGTGAAATCTAAAAATTCACACCCCAGAATATAAACATAACAAGATCCTTTGCTTGTCCGCTAAGACGTGGACCCTACCATCATCAGCGTATTGTCGGTTGAAGTCGGAGTTGCCGTGCCTGCCAATCTTTGCGAAATAACAGTGAATAGTGCTGAATTACTAGCACAGTGTTTGACAGTAGACGGTGTGACCACATTTGAATATGAAGTCTCTACAATGTATTATTACAGAACGGTATTATTATGGTTACTCAACTGTTTGTGTAGTGAATTCCCCAAGGGTGTGCTCCATAATCATAGATCCCAATGAAGTGCTGTAACCAGTTGCACTCTGAAATTCGTGCTAGAAGAATAGAAAATATGGTTACTTTGTCACAATAGTAAATTGTGCATTCAAGACACTACCCTGTACCCCACTCCCACTATAATAAGCGAAGATGTCAACTTAGTTATTTTACTTATTACTTTTTCCTGGCCAGACATTAATATATACTTCATGAAGCCTGGTAGGTGCACGGCTCAAACCAAAGTATTCCATCAAACAAAATCCGGCAACTTTGTTTTCTGAAACCATCCTACACGAATATTTTTCCTATTTTCCTTCTTTGATTGGGCTATCAACGATTTTAGGCTGATCGGTACGGAGCAGTGAGCTAACAGCGAGGAGTTTAGCGACAGTGAGATGTCGGTACTGAAAATACTCCGCCTGCTGTCACCGCGGACTTGACTGTTCCCGGTTTGCTTTGCGGCAGGGGGCCATGTTTTCATGGTTAAGTAATACTTCTTCATTGTTTGTTTTTTACTAGCTTATGCCTGCGACTTCATTCACCTAGTATGGAGCAACTACCCAGGTCCAAATCTATCCCTCTGCAAAATTTCATTCAAATCCGCCCAGTAACTTCTGCGTGAAAGCATAACAAATGAACCAACTTCCACAGTTATAATTATATTTGAGAGTACAATTAAATATTTTCTGCTGCGTGACACATAATAATTTACTTAATTGTATTTAGGTTTGCCTTATTATGTCTTCCAGTGGGCGGTAAGGAACTGATGATGAAATAGTTTTGCATAGTTTTAGTGTAAAGAGGGCCCCAATGTCATTTTTGCCCCGGGGCCCTTGGTGACATAGCTACGCCACTGCTTGAACCGATTGTTTTGTATATTGTTTTCTCGATTTTCTGTACAATGATTTTTCCTTTGTTTTTAGGTTCATAAAATGAAGTTAGTGATTCCAAGATGAATGTAGAACATCAAAATATCCACAAATATTCACCTTGACAGTACTGAGAACTGGTCAAGACAGAGAGGCGTCACAGCAACATATCGTAGTGACTGTACAGAATGGTGGACTTACACAGGCTGTAGTGAATACGTTTATAGTGGGGCCCTTGGTGTCGTGTGTGAGTTAGATGCTGTGTGTTCAGTTCTGGATTTCTCTTCATGTTTCGTGGACAGAGACCTTCTTGCTCATTTCAGAGAGCAGACAATTATTGATGCCAGACACAATATAAGGAAACCAAGTGCAACTCGGTTTACTCCTGCATGCAGAATGATGGCATTCTAAGGTATGCAATGGTTTACATGGCCGGCAGTCAAAGTGTTTACTTAAGTAAACATCTGCTCTTTCCACCAATTCCTAAACTTGTCGGCTGTAGAAAAGTTAGGGAATACAACCTCCCCTGGTTTTCCAACAAACGGAGTAACGACTATAAATGTACCGGACGTGACTCTACACTTTTCGCTACCCTAAGGGCCTAGAGTAGTGCCTGCTGTTGACCTGCATGTGCTACAAAATGATCTATTGCCGCTTTAGCTGATACATAGGTCTATCCTAGAGAAAAGGGTGTGAAAGTTTAGCAAGGAAAGAAAAAACCAATAGAAAGAAGAGAAGATTTAAGGATTCCACGTATTATTCAGCTGGTAGCCTCTGTCACGGTTCATTACATTTTCCGCGATGTGTAATTCAGCGGATTTCTTTATAATGGAATCCTAAAAAGATATTTCTCTGGCCAAAATTAATTTTTTATCAAATTCCATTGTATGGCGGTTGGAAAAACAATGTTCCGCAATTGCAGACTTGCTGGTTCCCAGAAGGCGAGTGTCACGCTCATGTTCTGTGTAACGTTATTCCACTGTACGTGCTGATTGTTCTATATAGGTCATTAGCAAAGTATTTCATAAATTCCCTCCTTCTGCATGAAAAATCAAGCTTCACTGATTCCAACACGTCCATAATCTTACACGGCGGGCGGAAAAGCACTTTCACCTGGAAATAATTAAGAATTCTTGCTATTTTAAACGAGATATTTATAAAACCAAGGGCGTCCTCATCTTTATTCACTTCCCGGTTCCTGGTTTTAGCTGAGAAGGCTCTGTGAATTTACCGGGTCGAGTTTCCATTGTCTCTGAACACCGTCCTTAAATGTGCAAGCACTTACGTAAACTTTCTATATTCGACACGATATGGGCCCTGTGTACATGCGTATTAACCATACTTCATGTTTTTCGATGGTTGATGGTAACTTGAGGAATGCACGTACAAATCACTGTGAATGGGCTTACAATAAACAGTATGTCCCACAAAGCCATCACTTTTCCGTTGAACCAAAACATCCAGAAAAGGGAGACAACCGTCTTTCTCTAATTCCGTAGTAAAACGTATTTTCTCATGAATGGAGTTAAGATGATGTTAAAACTCCATTAACTTTCATCTCCGAGGGGGCACACTATTAAAAGTATTGCCGACGTATCTCCAAGGAAATAGTTGGTTTACAAAATGCTGACTCAAGTACGTTTTCCTCCAAATCCTCCATAAAAAAATTTGCCACCAGGGGAGACGAGGGGATGCTCATGGCGACACCGTCAGTCTGTTCAAAATATTCTTGGTTAAACATACAGCCGGCCGCGGTGTCCGAGGGGACTGAGGCGCTCCAGTCACGGTCTGCACGGCCGCTACGGTCGGGGGTTCGAATCCCCCCTCGGGCATGGATATTTGTGCCGTCCTTAGGATTAGCTAGTTCATAAGTAGTTTGTAAGTTTAGGGACTGATGACCCCGTAGTTAAATCCCATAAGCTATACAAACATTTGAACATTTTTGAACGTTAAACATACAAAATTTTGAGGAAAGAGAGTCTCGAAACAAAGCAGTGCTGTTAGACTGAAACTGTTTAGCAATTAGTGCCAAGGAATCAAATGGTACCTTTGCAAAAAGAGATACTACATCAAAAGTCATTAAAAGATTAAACCTACTTAGGTGAACAGCCACTGTTGTTGTTCAAATGTCTGTAAAACTGTCGGATTCAACTGCTAGATATTAGTCCGTAGCTTACACACTACGTAAGCTAAGGTAAACTAACCTTATGACAACACAGTCACTCATGCCCGAAGGAGGACTCGAACCACCGACCACAAACGGTCGCGCGCACCGCAACACGGCGCCCCAGTGCGCACAGCTAATCCGCCGCGGCAGAGCTCGCTGTCTGATGATAAAATCGGCAGGGTTCCGTATATCATGTGGACATTTGCCAACCAATGGTCTCAGGAAGAGAGCAAGTTATTTGGCTAAATCATAAATGGGCGAGTCACTATTACTTACTATTGGTCGTAAAGGAAGACCTTCTTTGTGTACTTCAGGCAGACCATACAGTCTTGGTGGTACGCTGTCATGTGTGAGAAGCAGTCTGACACCAGATACAGTTGGCGTTACATTTGGTTCTTTGGCTGCTGGGGTAATGAAGAGGGCGTGTTGACAGCTGTAGCTGTGGACGTCCAGTTCTTCCTTCATTTACACAATGACATACAATATGAAGGTTGACCGTTTCATTAGCTCTACTTTAAGTCATAGTTCACAGAGTGGCCAACTAACTCAAGGCGTCTGCGGAACACGTTGGCACAATCCCCTTCGCTCTGCGGTAGCTGAATTCAGACAGCCGTACGCGGCCGGCGGGGCGTGACGTCAGAAGGCGTTTCCTGGGGACGAGACGCGGGGGCGGCAGGTAGGGCACAGGTGTGCCAACCTCCCGCTATCAGGAGAGCCGCGGCGTCGCGCTGTTTGTGAGTCGGCGGCGACGGAGGTCCAGCATTGGTGTCCACAGCGGCGTCGTGCAGTCCGGGTGTCCCGCAGTGCCCACGGTACCGGGTTCACTGCCAACCATTATCGTCCTGGGGTGCGCGGCGGGTTACTTTATCAACTAACTCTGACCACACCGGGCTGAACCGATATCCTTAAATAAGACTCTTCCTTGTTGATTCGCACCTCCAGCTGTTGTAAGAAGGGCTGCTCGGTGGCGATAGTGGTGGCAACGCACCGGAGATGTCTAGCCGTATTTCCGTATTGCGTTCCACACTGGTCTAGATCCCCAAGCAGCGGTGTGTATATAAAGGGGCGTATATAAAGCAGAGTGTGTTTCTGTGTGTGTGTGTGTGTGTGTTTGTGTGTGTGTGTGTGTACGCATCTCATACAAAATCTACAGTTTTGTTTCAATCTTTAAAATTTGCACACGTAAGCTTCAATCGACGAGGACGGTCACCGTTAAGTGTAAGGGTCACGTACAATACATTGTTCACGACGTGGCCGGCGAGAAAGACAGGCCCCAGCGCGGACGGCACGCCACGTAAGCAAGGTAGTTCCGAGCCGGCGCGATCGCTAGCCGATTGGCCGGCCGCTGGGGCACAACCCACTGCGTCATAGCGGGCAGCCACTGGGCTAGCGATCGCTCCGGCTCGGAACTACCTTGCTTACTTGGCATGCCGTCCGCGCTGGGGCCTGTCTTTACCGTTGACCGCGGTTCACGAGATATGACGTCATAAACAATGGGATGTGTGAAAACTGCTGCATCAAACGCCAATGTTGCACATTTCCACCTAAAACAATGGACCGATTTCAGCCAAATTTGGAAGACATATTCCTTACCGTGAGGTAACAATACCGTCGGCGTAAGAACCATAGACAACTCATGTCTAAGGAGATACAATGTCACAAAAAATAGATGTTGCGCCGGCCGTGGTGGTCGAGGGGACTGAGGCGCTCCAGTCACGCTCTTCACGGCCACTACGGTCGGGGGATTGAATCCCCCCTCGGGCGTGGATATTTGTGCCGTCCTTAGGATTAGCTAGTTCATTAGTAGTTTGTAAGTTTAGGGACTGATGACCCCGAAGTTAAGTCCCATAAGCTATACAAACATTTGAACATTTGAATAGATGTTGCAAGAAACTGCAACATAATGCGACGAGACTATTCTCACACTGTATGAGAATGGCAGTACTTAGCGACTTGCACATAAATTTAAACATAATTTCGAACCTTGATTAAACTTCTTCTCACTGACAACTACATCAAAATAATGAAAGCAAAAAAGTGTTTCTCTTACTACTTTTCCGCTGTTCATGGAGCATAACTACGGTATTCGAGTATGATGTTACGGTTTATAGTTTCTACACTACAAATTGTAGTTTCAGGGAATTTTACAGATAGTATACACACATACAGCTGAATGTAATTTCGAAATAGTATCACAGTACGACACGTAGTTCACGAGATATGACGTAAGCAGTAACGTTCATGGAAAACCGTTCCATCACGCATCAAGTTTCAACCCATTGCTTCTTTACAACTAACTCTGTCCCCAACGTATTTTACCGACATACAGCACTTATACAAATGAACATATAACTGCAAAATTATACAATTGTAGAACATATAATTCAATAAATATGAGATCATATATTGACGTCCAGGAGAGGAGGTATTCACCACTAAAACACTCCTATATTTCGGTGAGCTTAAGGAAATTCCTGAAAGCTGACTGCTCTTGACAACTTTGAACCAACTTTGAACTGTGAAGCGCACACGGCTGCAGGTGACAGCAATACACTTCTATAGAGCTACAAGGAAATAAAGACATTGAAACAGTGTACATCCAACGAATACCCATTATTTCCGACAAATCAAGCTTTAACTTCCAGAGACTGCAGTTTCCAGTGAGACTTCCATTTTCCATTACGATTAATAAGTCACAGGACAATCTATTCAGTACTGTGTAGTGGATTTGATATGTCCATGTTTCTCAAACGTACAACTTAATGTGTCTTTCTCAGGAGTGGGCTCGCCAATGAAATTATTCATATTAGATCCTGGACAAGTCACAATAAATATTCTTTACAATAAAGTTGTGAATTAAATGAATGTTACATATCATTTGTATTTTGATTAGCCTGCTATCTTTCTTTGTTTGGATCCTGCACTTATAATTTTGTACATTATGCAAGACAGCCTTATTTCTTACACATTCTGTGATGAATATAACATGTTATTACAAAAACAGGAGACGGACAGAGAGACAGAAGGAACAGGCTTGACTAAATAAATAAATACCCGGGAAACGCCGGGTTTTCAGCTTGTAATGAACAGAGACGAAAATAACTACAGTATCTGAATTATTTTAATGAATGATGACTGATGGCATCACTGTGGTAGACAGTAATACTTCCCTGCATTTTGTACGAGAGTGAGGGATTAGTGGCGTGAATTTTGCGCTAAATAGCTATTTCTTTATGATTTAATGTCAACTATAAAACAACTTAATCTCTGTAAAGAAAAAAGGCTTCAGCTCAAATTATCCTCTATATGTGAGCAGCAAAACTGATAAAAATATCACGAGCTGTCTTTTAAAATTACTTACCTTCGTATTAATTTTGGTGCCCCCTCCCTGGAAATGCATGCTATATTCGCCACTGTCCGTAAGGTGTGGTCAGCATTTCCACATACGACACTGCCTTGGCTGTTGCTTCTGTGCCGGAAGAACTGAACTATTTCTTTAGAGCTAAACCAAGGTTTCAATACACCGATTTTATTTCGACTTAAAGTGTAAAAAATTGACTTTCACTACCACAGTCAGACAAGAGAAAAATAGCTTATTATTGCGGCTTTTCATACGAGCGGTACTAATGTTTGAAAATAAAAATCTATATCTACATATAAAAGGCTTGTGTGTGTACGTGCTGACAGACTTTTCTCCATGACCACATACTGCCACCCACTCGTGGTTGTGGTGGTAGATAGCCCTTGGTCTAATGATGTTAGTAAGGGAGTTTGGTCGCAGTGTGTGGCAGTGGGTGAATGTGACGAGCAAAAATTCGCAAAATATGCAATAAATACTCTTAGGAAAAGCTATATTCTCTGTGACTTACGAACTTTACGGTACGAGTCAAAATCTGTTTATTCTTTCAATCTTCAGACAATGCGGTCCTTTCAGACGACGAGGAATATCAAATACGCAATTTTTTTTAAATAGATCACATGTTTCCGTCAACCACAAATTACCGACTATGAACAGAGACACAAAACAAAGATAAAAATCAAGATAGACTCAAAGATAAAAATACTCGTGGAACATTGATCACTGTCGTGGAAGCGTGGTGGAAACACAGACGTATATTAATGAATGTCTCTTAGGCCATATATATTGATGTGCCTGTGCCAGTAAGCTCACTGGTCTGTGCTAATCAGTGATCTCTGATACATATAGCCGCGACACTCTCTGCTGTGAAAGGTGTTTTCGTTTGACAGCTGGGTCAAGAAAAACTATGCGACGTAGTCCTACTCACATCCCGGCGGCCTCCTGTGATAATGTTGGCAACAGATGTTGAATAACGAGAATCATGTGACATCGTCATAAGCCAATCGCGTGACACGCAAATATTTTGTCGTGAAATCAAGCATTAAGCAGGAACAGCAGTATTTATCTACACTCTGTGTGGTTCGGTCATCTTTGCAACGATTTTATATCGTGTTATTCATGTTGCCAACATAAAAACGCGAGGCCGCCAGGATAGAAAGTAAAATTTTACTAAATCAGATACATCCGTTGTTTACACATCTCATTATGACCAGCACTTTCACGCGAAACTCTTTTGTACAGAGTTTCATGATTCACACAGTCTTACAATTCATTCCAAAATGAATTGTTCAAGAAGATATTAGTGAAAACTGTTACAAATCAATATTCACTCTTGTCCAATATCGTTTTCAGAAATGTAAAATGCCAGCCGCTTTAGGCGCTGCTGTTGCAATGTGTAACTTTATGAATACAACCTAACATTGAATTTACATTGTTCCGAAGCACGGACTTAAATTAATTTCACTCTTAGTATGAAAAACTTTATGAACATTCATCGTTTTCGACAATGACATCTAATTAAATTTGACATTTTTGCTAGGAGAACTGAGTTTATTGACAGAGAGATCCAACAAGGATTGTGTTTTTGCTGACCTACGTCCGGAACCCAAAGAACCGTGATATACACAGGACCTTCTTTAACAACCGTTGCGAAGCACGGGCATAAAAGCTAGTACTATATAATTACATATTTAAGACTTTTCGGTTAACAAATGCGCAAATATATAGTCCCGTGTCTTTAACGTCGGTTTGTTATAGAATTTTCAGATACATTTTGTCTTCTCTGTTTCTTTGCCTTTGTGGCACATTCATAAATTCGAGTTGGCTGTTTCTGATTTGGAATGTTAATCGCGAAGTTGCCGAATGCCGTTGCGGTCAACATCACTTTACCCCACGTTCCTACATTTGCCACACACACACATTCTACGAAAAAATGTATGTAGCCCAGTTGTCTGCGAATAGTATTATACTAGTGAAAGGGAGTGAAAGATTTCTAAATGACTTTTACAACATGTATTACGTTCGTGTATTACGACATTTCTGGAGATCGAGAATCTTCTCTGCCGGAATCAAAATGAGTTCCGAAAATAACGCTTCTGTAAAAACCAGTTTGCTCTATTCTTGCACGACACCTATAATGCCGGCTTCCAGTTAGATCCCGTATTTATTCCCTTCCGAAAGTCGTTCGATACGATGCTTCACTCTCGCTTAAAGAGAAAAATAGGGGCTTACGGAATAATTGTGTGACTGGACTTGAAAGGTTCTAGTAAACAGAACACAACTTGTTTCTCTCAGCAGAGAGGTTTTCCGTGTTAGTAATTACTATCATGCCCCAAGCGAATGTCACAGGACGATTACTTTTCATAATACACATTTAGTACTTGGTAGATACCGTCGGAAATTGATAAAGGCTTTTTGCGGACGATGCTGTAATATACAAATAAGTCACTACGGTGGTAAATTGTAGCGAATTGCAGTAGAATCTACAGTGTATTCTTGGTGCAGTGAATGGGAATTATCGCTCAAAATAAGCGAATGTAACTAATTGCGAATACATGAATATGAAAAATAATCGTTGGAAGTAACTATTTCCATGAAATATGAAGGCACTCTTATTGGACGAATCCTCGGGATTTGTTATGTAGCAATAGAGTAAGTAGCTTACAAAAGAATCGTTCGATCAATTCTTGATTATTGGTCGTCATTGTGGGATCCCCAACAATTGTCGGGTTCGATAGTACATATACGTAATAGAAACGAAGTAGTTAATCATTCATTACCTAATAATTAACATCGCAATAAAAGTTTGTCGTAGGCCCTACATACTTTGGAATCTTGGACCTTCTCAGTGTGATTGAAAATGAACAGGAAGAGCTGCACAAGTATAAAACAATTTCCAAATACAGTAGTAGCGTATTGCCGATAACGAAAAGAAAAAAAGAGCCTTGCTTGACTTGAAGACAGAAACGACGTTCCTTTTTGCTTCATGCCCTGCCTTTTGGACCTTATATTTTTGGTGCTAGTTGACGAACTTCAAAGAAAGAGTGAGTCATTTCAGACAGCGCATACTGGTGGTTTATTAATTACAGGCTGCTCACCAAATGACGCATCTGAAGACGACGGGAGGTCATCGTGGGTCTTTCAAATTTTCTCCCTCCACAGCCTCCCTTTTAATGAATTAGTAGCTTGATACACACACACACACAGTCGTCCTTTCTCTCTCTCTCTCTCTTTTATTTAGTTAGTTCTCTCTGACAACATACTGAAGATGAGATTCTCCGTTTACCTGAGCATTTTCTTCTCACTCACGTTTTTCAGCGACGGTAAAAACTACTTTAACAAAAACCATGTACCAATCGCGACTATATCAAATCAATTCAGATCAACTCGATCGGGACGTTTAAAAAGAAATTTAGATGTGATAGTCCCAAACCGACGAATCCTTGATTTCTCAAACTATATCCATCGTTTAGTAACGTCGTGCCGTAAATTAGTTTGCCCCGATTTTAACTCAGTCCTACTCATATCAGTAGTAACAAATTTGAGAAATTGCTGTTCTCTTCATGTCGTAACTGTTTTTCACCCATTTTCAACGTCCAAATCCATAACAATACATCTGGAAAACTAATAGCATCGACTCATTGAAAGCGGCAAACCAAGCAAAAATTTAGCCACATTTACGTCAAATTGAAATATTTCATACACATAACAACGTATGTTCCTTTCAAGAATAACCATATTTATAGAGCACTTAACAAATGCAGAAATTTCATAAACATAAGAACGTAAGTTCCTTTCAACAATAACCATATTTATAGAGCACTTAACAAATGCAGGAATGCCAAAGCGACATGCCTACATCATATCTTTGTTGAATTTATAAAGAGATTTTTTGCCATCAGCAAACAATGGTTCTTAGATATACTAATCAGCTACTAAAAAAAAAAAAAAAAAAAAAAAAAAAAAAGTAGAAACTGTAGAGTCATTGCAGGTTTGTAACCTGGTAGAAATGCGCCTGGTACGAAAAACCAGAGAAGAATCTCCTCATGTCTTGTATACCAAGTTCTGCAGCGAATGATATTAGACTTACTTTTCAATATAACAGAACAAGAATTTGTACGTTTCCAACCAAGGAGAAACTTAGCTTCTCCAGTGTTATACATAAAGGATTGATTTAAAAATAAATAACAGAATAACGGGAATAGTTTTGATTTATATGATAGCATATTGCACAATCACCTCCTGCTCCTAAAACAGTTATGGAACGCCTCGGCGGATTAGCCGTGCCTACTGGAGCGCCGTGTTGCGGTGCGCGCGGCTGTCCGCCGTCGGGGGTTCGAATCCCCCCTCGGGCATGGATGTTTGTGTCGTCTTTTTTGCGAAAGGCAAGGGTCTCAGGTTCGAGTCCCGTTTACGACACGCAATTTTAATCTGCCAGGAAGTTTCAGTTCATAAGTAGTTTGTAAGTTTAGGGACTGATGACCCCGCAGTTAAGTCCCTTAAGCTTAACAAACATTTTTGAGATATGAAATGACAATATATTATAAACGCTTTTTATGTGGATTCTCCCGTCACTTCTTGGTAGAACCAGTCAATACTTCAGCTTCAAATAAATAAACTGTTCTTGTTCTACTAATTTTTTAATCACTTCAAACTAGTTTTCGGTTTATTAGATCATAGTCAGGAAACAACTGACTAACGGCGACTAATGTTTGAAAATCAAGAAACTAGCGTTTCTTATCGACATTAGACAGTTGTTTCTGATGATGGCCTAATAAGACGAAAACTAGTTTGAAGTGAATAAAAACAGAAAAGGAAAAAATAGTAAAATAAAAACAGTTTGTTTAAACCCGAAATATGAATTATAAACGAAGTCAGTAATTAGTGTCAGATAACGGAAGAATTATTTATGATTGCAAAGACCATAGAGGAGATGCAGGAAAGAAGGAAACAAAGTGCTGCCACAAGAAAGTGTCCTAGCTCCCATTCTCTTTAATATCTACACTATTCCCAGTAGGAACAAAATGTTTTATCTACTCAGGCTACCATATAATAACAGCACAAGATACAAGTTTCTAACATGGTGTAAGGAACCTGCCCCAAATGGAACAAATTGAGGGCCAAACGTTTGTGTTGTGAGGACTTCAGTCATGTCCCTTTATTTTTCTGGTGCGTATTTTTTTTTCCTCTGTGCTACAGCTCTACTCATAACAGATAAGTTCATGTGGCCCTAAACTGAGAACAATTCCGCTCCACCGCGTATCAGGTATCCAATTCCCGGACATCTGGCGTCATTGTACCACCAGAGTAGAAAGGATGAAAGCAAATTTAAACATTTAGGTTCATCCTCTGTATGAATTGTTAGCAGCAACTACCCTACGCAGATCAAATTCAAATGTTTGTATAGTCTATGGGACTTAACTACGGGGTCATCAGTCCCTAAACCTACAAACTACTTATGAACTACTTACGAACTAGGGATTCGAACCCCCGACCGTAGTGGCCTACGCAGATCAATAAGAAGATTCCTGTATCTACAGAAACTACCACTGAACAACCATCAGAAGTCAGACTAAATTCCTAGAGTTACCGAGACCGCAGCATCAGAACATACCTCCTGAACTTGAAGAAAGACGCCAGACATGAAAACGTTCAGCAGACAAAATTGTGGAGACGGCAAATACAAGACTAACCTAAGGACGTGGGAATTTTCTTGTGACTACACTTTACGTGAATACGGAGAACATTATGGATCATCCCCTCATCTTGCAACTGTTTCCACCATCATTCTCCCTAAAAGAACTGACAGTAGCTGCCCATATGGTAACTAAATATTGCCCACAAAGCATAAAAAATCCGTGTTTTGTGTAACACCTGTTTGTTGAAAGACAATGATGCTTTTAGTATTAGGCTCAAATTTCTAACAAGCAAACACCGATGTAAGGTTTCTACAATGTATTTAAACAAAATAATATTGACGAGTGTGTATGGACTAAAAATAGACTAGAAGTTATAAGTCTGCAAATTAGTACTACAAGAAAATTTTTCTCTGCTTTTGAACTGGATGATTCACATTTCTTTTGCAGGCCTCCCCTGCTAATAAACTTTTCTTTTCTCTCTCTCTTTCTCTCTCTCTCCCTCTCTCTTTTTTTTTTTTTTTTTTTTTTTTTTTTTTTGAGAAAATGGTAATTCTAAATTTAATGATGTTTTTACTGCATGATGTTGTACTGGGTAACCGTTATTCATTTCAGCTTAGTTTAGTTCGAAAAATAAAGTAAATAGCTAGGAATTAAAACTATGAACAACATAAATTGAAAAGCACACACAAAATATTATGGGGAAGGTGAAAGGACGGCTGTATTTCGTTGGTAAAACACTCATAGATACAATAGTTCTACTCAAGAACCTAACTACATTACACTACTCTATCGTCTTTTGGAGTACTGTTGCGCAGTGTGGGGTCATCACCAAGTGGGACTAACAGGAGGATACAGAGAAAGTACAGAAAAGTGCAGCCCTTTTGTATTATCGCGATACAGGGGAGAGAATGTCGCGGAAATCATGCACATGTTTGCCTGGGAATCATTAAAAGAAAGGAGTTATTCGTTGCAAAATTTCTTTCATCAACTTTCTCCTCCGAATGTAAATATATTTCTTTAGCACTCATATATCCGTACGCACGGGGAAATGATGACCATCTTAATAAAATAAGAGAAAACAGAACGAAAACAAAAATATCTAGAAACACACAGATAACTGTGAGATATTTTGCAAATTTATTGGTTTACGATTCGCTTTTCGGCTGTTATGCCATCATAAGGTAATCATTACAAGTTTAACCCTACACTGCATGATTTTTATTCTGGCGCAAAAAAATATATATGATAGAAAATGTTCACCTATGCAGGGGAAAAATATTGAAAAAACTATATAACTCATTTAACTATGTGAAAGTCATTATTTACCATTTGCCATGGTCAACATCATTCATTTAAACATAAGTCACTCTGCAGAAAAATATTGGTATTTAACATGTTTTCTACTCCGATTAGATGTCTGTAACATGATAAAATTATTTTACTTGACAGAAGTCTTACCAGTTAGTGTCTACATTAGTGCTCAACCGTGAGTAAAATACGCTGGAGCGCTCTTTGTTGCATTTCTCCTGAATTCATGACTGCGCTGCCTTCTATGGAGGAAACCATCAACTAAATGCGTAAAACAGATGCCAATGTATACGATATGCTTCGTGTTGCCATCTGTCAACAAAAACTATGTTTGAAAAAGTAACAAAAATTTGTGTTGCCAAACGGCAACTCTATGCAGTCAAGGGTTAAGATTCAGAGATCTTATGTTGGTAGATATATAACTTTCAAAGGAGACTAGTTCTTTGGCTTATAAATACGTTGTTGTTATGGTCTTCAGTCCGGAGACTGGTTCGATGCAGCTCTCCACATTACCCTATCCTGAGCAAGCCTTTTCATCTCCTAATAAGAACGACAACCCACATCCACTTGAATCTGTTTACTATACGCGGTTTATAAATAACCCGCGGGAAATTATTACAATTCAAGTTGTGGTGTAAATTCCTGACATTGATAAAGTATGTGACAATATAATAAATTATCACTGGTCTTCAGTCCGAATTTTATATGAGCTGACGACTGTCAACCTCTATATCTACCACTCTCTTATAGCTAACGACAGGGAACTGCTATGGTGTACAACGGGAGACTTTGTACTACAACAACACAGAGAGATCGTTCGTCTCCATTGTGCAGTTTTTGCTGCAGAGCAAAATATTGACACCCACACATAGAATTTTATGTAAGTCGGTAATGTTCAACTCCGATATCTTCCACCCACTTATCGTTATACTTGTAATATGTGATAGATACGGAGGACGAGTAGATGAGCCGGCCGCGGTGGCCGAGGGGACTGAGGCGCTCCAGTCACGGTCTGCAAGGCCACTACGGTCGGGGGTTCGAATCTCCCCTCGGGCATGGATATTTGTGCCGTCCTTAGTATTAGTTAGTTCATAAGTAGTTTGTAAGTTTATGGACTGATGACCCCGTAGTTAAGTCCCATAAGCTATACAAACGTTTGAACGTTTGAGTAGATGAAGGTAGAAGGAAACAGAGGCAGAGGACGAGAAATAAATTTACAGAGAGGGCGTGTGGAGGTGCTATGCCAAAAAAGTGATAAGAGGAAATGGGATAACATAAGTCACAAACATCGCCGGGTTTTCAGCCGGTGATAAATATCGATAATCGTCTTATACTAACTCCATTTACTTACAAACAAACATAATGTGCTTACCAGTTGAATAACCATACGGTTAATAGCGAAAGTATTGTTCAATTGTATAGAGTTCGCTGGTTTTATATTTTCTTCTAATCACTGTATGATCGAGAGATAACGGGTTTGAAGAATGAGAGATTCGTCCTGCTTTCGTCTGACTGGAGCCCCAGCATTCCTATTCCCCGTCTACTTGTCAGACTCATGACGCTATTGAGGACGCCTCTTGCGGAGGGCCTTACTCTGCGGTGAGTGAGGCAGCCGTACAGTAGTGACAGGGCTTAAGAGCAGACCTGCTACGGAGAACTCGGCGTTCGTCAGGAGGAGAGCACAAAGCACTGTAGAAGAAGCCGTGCAACGAGAGCGTCTCTGGCAGCCCTAAACTGCATTCGCGTCTCCACCAAGTCCACAGCTGTTTGGAGGACAAGGAGAATTTCTGGCAGTTCTCCGTTCACTGCCGCACTAGAAATCCAAACTCCCCAGGATAATCTGAAAGACCCTGGGTCCCTGTGCAATTACCGCAGCAGCTATGAAGAGCGGCAGAGTGATGCTTTAAAATTCCGACGCCAACAAAAGTTGGCTGCATCTGTGAGTTGAAGAATATGGAAAGAAAGATATAGATGTGAAATGAATGAGACTAGATTGTAATCTCTTAGTGCAACCCGTACAACGAACAAGCTATGAAGGAATTCGAAGTTAAATTGAGAAGCAAAATAAAACTTCAGCGAAAAGAACGAAACTTTAAATTTTGCAGATGACTTTGGAATTCTGTGAGAGACGAACAACACGAATTTTTTTTTTTTTTTTTAATTATGGGTCGAACTTCAACAAAAGTAACATAAGGTTAATGGTTTACAATAAAATAAGTTCTGTGATGCTCAGAGAATTAGATTAGGAAATGAGTCGTTTAACACTTCAGAAACGTGCTACAATTATAATTTCCCATTTCTTTTTTAAAAAGCTACCTTGTCGAACATTAACTATGGACGCAAGGAAAGCGGAAAAAACATTGAAAAAGAAATTGAAACTGGCGGAAGTAAAGTTGTGAGGCGGCATCGTGAGTCGTGTCGGGATAGCACATTCGGTAGTGCGCTTGCCCGCAAAAGGTCCCAGGTTAGAGTCTCGGTTCCGGCACACAATTTTAATCTGCCAGGAAGTTTCATATCAGCGCACACTCCGCTGCAGAGTGAAAGTTTCATCCTGGAAAAAACATTGTCTGCAAAGCCACAGCGCAGACGAAAGTATGTTGTGCGAACGTGACGAACAGACATTGAAGCTGTATATAGCGAAAACGTGAGTTGACAACAGCCGAAAATACTACTACAAAAGTGAATGTCGCACTTCAAAACCCTCTAACAACCAAAAATAACGTGTAGGTAGTTCTACATGCTGGAAGTGTTGGACGAGCTGGAACCACAAAACCGCGTATCATTGACGCAAATGACCGTAATAGTACAACGTGGCACTGAAGCCATGAAACAAAGGAAGGGAATCATTTCGGCGGATGAGTCTTGTTTCGCTATTTTTCCAGCTTCTGGCCAAGTTTACGCCTGGTGCGAACTATTACAAGCCTATGTTGCAGACTGTGGCCAATGTAAAAACGTAGTGGGTTTCGGTAATGCTTTGGGCAGCTATATCGTGGTATTCACCGAACCCCATGTTTAATCTTTAAGAATGCATTACTGCCAATGATTTTGTATCCACTCTAGCTTCGCATGTTCATCCCATGATAAAATATGTGGTCTTCAATAGTGACAACGCGTTCCATGACGGCAGTGCCTTGTTCACACACCATGTATCATCCAAGACTACTTCTGTGAGCACAAGGATGAACTGTTACATCTCGTCTGGCTACTGAAGTCACCGCAGTCTTTGTGATCTTCACAGAAATCGTTGCTTGATTGCTATCCACGTCCATTACCTTTACCTAAACGTGTCATTGCTTGCAGCAATTTTATTCTTCCAGTTTCAGATAGACATTTTTTGTATACTATCTATTTCCGTACATGGTATTAAGCATTCTAATGTGTTGTGTTGTTTCTCTTTCCGTAGTTTTATGTACCTCCTATAGGTTTTTACCAAAATACTTTCGAAAATAATGTACAAATCTTCAAGTATTAGACATCGATGTGAATGAAAAACCATCACGACTCTGAAAATAGCCCAACAGGAGGGGAAGAGGGGCTTCGGATCGAAATTAATTAATAATTAAGCAGTTGCAAACACTACTATGGTTCACAATTGCCAAATATGTTTTGGGATTGTGGAAATACTACCTAATCTTTCCCTTAATGTCTCTGACCATCACTTGCCTATTTATTACATTGTTCTTTGTTCTCTTATCACTGTTTACCACATTAAGTGTCGGCGGCTTGTCTCCAGATCCGGACAGACGATTTAGTCATTCTTGTAATCGGTGCAAGGAATGATCTGCAATATTTTTGTACCCTAAAACGTTTGGCTCTGCTGCTGGAACAAATATACTGTGACAAGCAGGCCAGACATCAGAAAGCAGTGCACGTTTCAGTTCAAGGCAGATAAGTAGTCCTTAAGTGTGCTGAAAATGATCCGAATGAGTAGTCCCTAAGTGCGAAATGAAAATAATTCTATGTGACCTCGCCAAGCATGGGAGTGCGGTACTGGAAGTGTCTCAGGAAAGAAAACGAATAACTGTTTACTGAGAGACAAAAACATAATTTACTATCTTTAAAAGAAAATAGAAAATAAGTACAAATGAAGTTATGAAAAAATGTTAACAAAAGAAAAAGGACAGAATTCGCCCGTTAACATTATTGCATTGATACTCGAAACCATTAACAAAATAAAACAATTATCAGAAGAACACTAGCTTGAGGTAAGCTGAGCTGTCGCGCATACAAGTGATTCCGTCATTAAACTGAGATGCCGTACCGGTACCAGAAGCTAATGCTATAATGTCAAGAGCAATACTGTAGTGGTGTCAGTGGCGTTGCACGGTACCTAACCTCCTCAGAAATATCTTAAAAAATTGCGTATGCGCACAAAACACAGTTCACTGCATCGACTGCCGACAGCAGCTGCATCTCCGAAACCTATAAAAACTAAATGGTTGGATGAAATGAATCAGCAAATTAGCCCACCAGATGACACAACTCAAAATTATCCGGAGACGTTTAACTATCATACTGTGAACTGACACAGTGTCTACCGCTCTGTGATAGTTCCTTAATCACACGTTAAGCATGTGATCCAACACTGCACCGCCAGTTACATTGTTCAAAGCACAGTGAGTCTGTGACAATCTCACAGAGACTTTTTTTTTTGGCCTCGCGGGCGCATTCATGTTTACACATTTCTCCCGTACTCGCAACCTGTCCTCAGTAGCCAATAAGAAGCACCGTGACAACACATTGCAGGTCTTCCCCCGTTCCTTTCAGCCAATGAGACTATGCCTCTCCTACCGGCTCGGCACTCTGTTAAGGCCCGCTGACGTAATTTTTTAGAAAACTGTCTCGCTTGTTTGTTGCACACATTAGATGATAGAACAGGGAACTCTTAAAATCGTCCTGTTGTCTCAGACAATGTTTCGGACGAGACCCCTTGCGGTGAGGGTTCCCGCCAGGTTTTCCCTTGTGCGAGTAAGCCTTCGCTCTTTTTTCCTGACGACACGGAACGCAACCCGTGCTTCGGCCATGCCGTTGAAATGCAAATGTAATGCGTGTGCCAGCCCCTCGATACATGCATTAAAAGCAATTGACTTCTTCAAGTTCAGTTACCGCTGGTACTCCTTACCAACAGAAATATGATGTATGTGGTACCAAATAAATCGGAAAAACGAGTAGAATACCACTATGTGTGTGAAAATGACATTGAGAGAGTTAAACAGTTTGAAACTAGCTATGAAACCGAACTTCACAACGAGATTTAAAGAAGGGTCTTCGCTTGGCGTTGCTTTTTGGACTTCATTGTATCAATACTATACTATACTACTAAGCAGAGCAGACACCTAGAACATTCAGTAATGATATCTTTTCTTTTATGATCCAATCTTCCCCTTAACTACGTTGGAGTTACATGTAGAAGTCCCTTTGAAATTTGTCTCGTACTTTCGGAAAAAAGCATATTCACATAGACTAACACATACAAACGATTTTTCAGGATAGAACTTTAAATTACAATACCTTTCTTTTTCCTGATCCGATTGTGATGGAGCACATATACGAATTTTATTTTAAAATATTCTCACTTTACGTTTCAAAATCGCACGCAAATTCATGAGGTAGTTTTGGAAATTAGTGTTATCAAACATACAGAGTGGCAGACGTGAAAGATTAATGTTACACTCCTGGCCATTGAAATTGCTACGCCGCGGTGGAGTAGCCGAGCGGTCTAAGGCACCTGCCGGCCGCGGTGGCCGAGGAGACTGAGGCGCTCCAGTCACGGTCTGCACGGCCACTACGGTCGGGGGTTCGAATCCCCCCTCGGGCATGGATATTTGTGCCGTCTTTAGTATAAGTAAGTTTGTAAGTTTAGGGACTGATGATCCCGTAGTTAAGTCCCATAAGCTTAATAAACATTTGAACATTTGAACATCTAAGGCACCTCGCTGCGGAGCGAAAGATTGCTCGCCGTCGGAGGTTCGAGTCCTCCCTAGGGCATGGGTGTGTGTGTTGTCCTTAGATTTGGTTGCCTTAATTTAAGTAGTTTGTAACCTGCGGACTGATGACCACGTAGTTTTGTCCGATAGATTTACAAACATTTGATTTGAAAATTGCTACACCACGAACATGACGTGCTACACACACGAAATTTAGCCGACAGGAAGAAGATGTTGCGATACGCAAATGATTAGCTTTTCCGAGCATTCACACCAGGTTGGCGCCAGTGGCGACACCAACAACGTGCTGACATGAGAAAAGTTTCCAACCGATTTCTCATACACAAACTGCAGTTAACCAGCATTGACTGGTGAAACGTTGTTGTGATGCTTCGTGTAAGGAGGAGAAATGCGTACCACCACGTTTCCGACTTCGATAAAGGTCGCATTGTAGCCTATCGCGAATTGTGACGGCCAGTTGCTGGGCCACCACTGACCAGACGTTTTCAACTGGTGAGAGATCTGGAGAATGTGCTGGCCAGGGCAGCAGTCGAACATTCTGCGTATACAGAAAGACCCGTACAGGACCTGCAACATGCGGTCGTCCACTGTTCCGCTGAAATGTAGGGTTTTGAAGGGATGGAATGAAGGGTGGAACGACGGGTCGTAACACACCTGAAATGTAATGGCCACTGTTCAGAGTGCCGTCGATGCGAACAAGAGGTGACCGAGACGTGTAACCAATGGCACCCCATACCATCACGCTGGGTGATACGTCAGTATGGCGATGCCGAATACACGCTTCCAATGTGCGTTCACCGCGATGTCGCCACACGCGGATGCGACCATCATGGTGCTGTAAACAGAACGTGGATTCATACGATAAAATGACGTTTTGCCATTCGTGCATACAGATTCGTTGTTGCGTAGACCATCGCAGTCGCTCCTGTCTGTGATGTAGCGTCAAAGCTAACCGAGCTGATAGTCCATGCTTTTGCAAACATCGTCGAACTGTTCGTGCAGACGGTTGTTGTCTTGCAAACGCCCCAATCTGTTGACTCAGGGATCGAGACGTGGCTGCACGATCCGTTACAGCCATGCGGATAAGATTCCTGGGGTCTCGACTGTTAGTGATACGAAACCGTTGGGACCCAGCACAGCATTCTGTATTGCCCTTCTGAATCCACCGAATTCCATATTCTGCTAACAGTAATTGCAACACAATCAACGCGAGCAGCAATGTCGCGATACGGTAAACCGCAATCGCGGTAGGCTACAATCGGACCTTCATAAAAGTCGGAAACGTGATGGTACGCATTTCTCCTCCGTACACGAGGCATCACAACAACGTTTCACCACGCAACGCCGGTCAACTGCTGTTTGTGTATGAGAAATCGGTTGGAAACTTTCCTCTTGTCAGCACTTTGTAGGTGTAGCTACCTTGTGTGAATGCTCTGAAAATCTAATCATTTGCATATCACGGCATCTTCTTCCTGTCGGTTAAATTTCGCGTGTTGGCACGTCATCTTCGTGATGTAGCAATTTTAATTGCCATGGGTGTACTTGTATATATCTATCAACGTTTATCTTCTTTCTCGAAGCACTTCGTGGAGTTTCAGGTAAGAGAAGGATGCTGCTGTTGCTCTGACTTTGACCTTCATTTTCTGCAGTTTTCTTGTTTTGATTTCTGTGGAATTAACGCTTTAACATACCTTTTGGTTAAGTCATTATAGAAACAAATAACTATACACCGCACTAAAACTTCCAAGAAACTTCGTATTCACAAACAATAGCAACTAAGGAGACACTTTTTCCAAGACAACTTTCATTTACAAGCGCGCCTGCAGACGTTTGACAACCGAAATGCTCTCTAGCAGGTTAACCAACTTATGAACCCTACATTTATGTACAAAACACAATAAAACCAAACTCTCCAACTGCACAAGTGCCGGAGGTATAATTCTTTATACGAAAAGCGGCGTGAATTATTACTGAGTGACAGATGTCATTTAAGAAATCCAGTTCTAACTTGTGGACAGGAATAAAAATACATATAAATATTCACAAAAGAACACAGTATCTAATGATGCAAAAACTGAAAATTGATTTTTTTGAAAAATTTCAGCCGACCGTTTTACTTTAAACGAAAACAATGGTGCTCATGCATGTAAAAAGAGTGGCAGAAACGTTCATGCCAGCTGAGTACAAAGAAGACGACGGCAACGCTGTAAAAGATTATGGGGTCAACATTTTGTGCAGTGTTTTCTTCAATATTTAGGTAGGTATCGAAACACTGGAATTAAAATTGAAAATAAAGATTCACGAAGAAAAAAAAAAAAAAGGATTCTAAAAAACTTCTTTCAGTGGCTTAGTGTGCCACTGTATGTTCTGGTTATCGGCGTCAAAAAAGAACGGAGTGACTCCCTAAATCTGTTGTCAGTTGTTATGAACGTGACGAAAAATGCTTTATTCGAGTATTGGGATAAAAATTACTCGAGCAACGCCGGGTTTTCAGCTAACTACAGAGATAAAGTCCCCGGAGGACAAAGAGGAACATCGGAAAATAGGCATAAGGAGGGGGGGGGGTAGTGATGGGAAGAGAGATTAGCAGAAGGAGTGCGAGATGTAAATGCAATTCCCATACATATTTAGCAGTTGCGAAGTTTGGCCCCAAGCTACAATCAAGTTAGCTGTGCAAATCCTATGAAAATTCGAGTAGTAATTTCGAAGATTGGCGTATGCAGACAGACAGACAGATACGACGCTTACAAATAAAAGTGTAAGTCATGACATTTTCTTTTTGCACGATCTAATTTTGTTAAAATACTGCACAAATAATATTCAAATTACTTGTGACAAACCCCATGGAAATCCGTTGAGTCGTTTCGGCGGTAAGCGTGTTCAAACAGATTAGTGACAGAGATATAGGTTATACAATTTTATGAAAGTACTAGCTGATACCCTATTATAAGTGTCAAAGACCATCAAAATTATAATAATTTCATAACTCATAAAACAAAAGTTTCTTATCTTTTTTGTTGAACTTACAACTTACGTAGAAGAACAGTATATACTGTCCTTTGTCGAGATGAATGTAACGATATCATTAACTGAAAAGAAAATTCGTCTGTTGGGTTTCAGCTATGAAAGCACTGACTGAGACAGCTAAACGTTATACGCAGTCGCGAAAACATTTTTTGTCGCATTTATTAATACAATACTAGCGCAGTCTAATACAAAAATTGGTGACACGGTTGCTACTTTATATCTGTGCGATGCCTGCGCTCAAGCGAACAGTAAGCTACACTTCTGAATACGATATTTGCATGAGTGCGACTTACATCAGTTATACTGATTTATAATTACTTATACGATAGGAAACACTTTGTAGTGACAAATGAATATTATATTCCGAACTTCAGTATCGGAATAAGTTACAGCTGTCAGAAGCTGCAAGTACGATGCGATTAAATGCTTTGGCTCTTGGCGATGTTCGGATAAGGGGAGAGAAAGAAGACGAAGTGGGAGGATAGAAGGTCTACCAGTCAGGAGTCAAAGTAGGAGGAGTATAGTAGGGTGTAGGGCTTTACATCAGTAAACCAATCGAACCCAGCATAATTGCAAGAAGGTCTATAATAGAACGATTGCTATGGATGGATTTGGGAGTCTAGCAAGAATATTAGCTTTGTATCCGTCTAGTGGCTCTGTGAAGGACATATCAAGATGAGAGGACAGGTATTATGAAATACTCAATGAATTAGTTGTTGAAGGACAATAACAGTGTTTTGCTCATGGGTGACCTCAATGCCAGGATAGGAGCAGAAGGGTATGAAAAGGTTATGGGTGAGTTTGGAGAGAATATGAAAGGCAGCCATGGACACAAATGTTTTCAGAAGGTTCTTTGATAATATTGATCAGTATTTAATCTGAAGTGAAATTGGTTTTCTGAGGCTAAAAGTGCAAAACATCATGTCCTTATGTAGAAGTATAGAAGTGGAAAAGCTTCAGGACAAGGAAATCAGGCAGAAATACATAAAAATGATCTCAGAAAGGTACCGGTCAGTTGTATTTAGTGATTTACAGTCATTGGAAGAGGAATGGACAAGGTACAGGCACACACTGCTAGTAGTGACTAGAGAAAGTCTTGGAACAGTAAAGGCAGAAAGAAGCTGACAGCTTGGGAGGGGGGGGGGGATGACACAGTCAAGGCAGTCCGTAAAAGGGAAAAAAGGCTTTTGAAAAATGGCTCATTCTAGAATTTAGGCAGACACTGAAAGTTATGTTGAAGAAGGTAAGAAATCTAAACAGTAATTGCAGAATCCAAGAAGAAATCATGGGAAGACTTTGGATATACGATAAAAACTTACGGTCAAGCCGCGAGAAAACATTTCTGGATCCTAATTAGCAGTTTTCGAAAGGGAAGGAAGAAGGAATTGACATGGAAAGTCCGGAAAGCTACTAGTAAATCCTGTGGATGCTTGGGAAGATGGAGGGAATGGTTTGAAGAGTTGATCAATATAGGTGAAACGTTCAGTGATGTATCAGATTTTGAGGTACAATGGGATAGGTATGATATGGAAACATTATCACATTTGGGGACGTGAAGAGAGTCATCAATAGATTGCAGTGCAGTAAAGCTGCTGGAGTAGATGAAATTAAGCCGGAACTCTCAAATACAGTGGAATATCAGGTCACAAATGTTTACTCAGTATAACTAAAATGGCTTGGGAGTCGGGACAGGTTCCGCCTGACTGGACTAAGCAGTAATCACACCAATTTTCAATCATGGATACAGAAGAGACTGTAACAAATACAGATGTACCTCTGTAATTAGCGTCGTGGGCGTAATATTTGAAAGGAGAGTGCAAGTATTACTTCAAGAGAATTTGAGTGTCAATCAGTGTGGCTTAAGGCCTCTTGGAAGCTATCAGGACCAGATCTTAGCTCACGGCAAATAATGGAAAAGTGCTATGAGTAAAACAGGGAAATGTGACTATGTTTTATAGCTGCAGGTTATGGAGTAGGGGGTAAATTTCTATAGGCAATTAACGGTCTTTACTTAGATTGTCAAAAGCAGTTAGAGTTGTCGGCAAATTGATTTCATGGTTCACGCAAGTTAACGGCGTAAGAGGAGGTTGTAACATGTCACCACTGTTTTTCATACTGTTTATGGATCATATGCTGACATTAATAGAATGGCAGGGTGAAATTAAGATATGTGGAAACATAATTAGCAGACTCACGTATGGAGACGACTTAATTGTAATGGCAGATTCGACTGAAATACTGAATTATGATATAACAGAGCAAAATCAGAGATGTAAGGGTTATGATATGAAGATCAGCCTCTCCAAAACAAAAGTAATGTCTGTTACAAAAAGATTTAAAGTGTTTGAATGCTAAATAAGAGGAACAAAATTAGAACATGCGTGTAGTTTTACGTATTTAGGATGTTTTTTAGTCACAGGATGCCAACATAGTGGAAGAATCGAATCAAGATATAGAAAGCTAATGCAGTGAGCACTCAGCTAACATCTACTCTCTTCTGCAAGAAGGAAGTTACTACCGAGACTAAGTTAGCAGTGGATCGCTCTATATTTCGAACAAGTTTGTTGTATGTCAGTGTAAGCTGGATGCATAGAGGTTACCTAATTAATAATGTTGAAGTTATAGATGTGAAAATACCAAGAATGATTGCAGGCACTAATAGATGGGAGCAATGGCTGCAGGATGCCCATAATGAGGAAATCAAAGAAGAACTGAGAATTAACACAATAGATGAAGCAGTAAGAGCGAACAGGCTGAGATGTTGGGGTCATGTTAGACACAAGGGAGAAGCAATGTTACCCGAGACTCATAGGTTTGGCAGTAAAGGATAAGAGGTGCCTAGGTAGACCAAGGGAAAAGTGCTTAGATTCTGTCAAGAATGATTTTAAAATAACAGGCTCAACATCAGTGTTACCATTGAATAAACATGTAGGAATTTTATTAGGCATACTGATCTCCGGACTGACCACTGAAAAGACGTAATAAGTCTGATGACAAAGAAATATTGATGAATTAATTAGTCTAAAGTAGAAAATAAAAAGCAAATAATAGTAGTATATACAAAACTGTTATGTGTTTAGTAACTGGCATTAGAATAAGAAGAGGCAGCTGTAAAAACATATGCTTATCATGTACGAAATACCTTTTTTTTTTTTTTTTTTAGATTCTATCGCTTTCACGGTCAAATCTACAATTATACCCTTGTTTTAAAATGTTTCTTTGCGATTTATGTAGCTCATGTCACAGAAACAGTGATATTCCGCAATTCTTTTATTTTCTTAGCGACCATTCCTTCCCCTTGATAATTTACTAAAGCTTGAAACGCAAAAATGTAATAACTATTTTATTGTTTCAATAATGAAGAAGAATGAAAAAGAAATATTAATAATGTGGCTGACTTGCTCTCCGCTAGGGGCGCTAGTGGCACTAAAGGTGTCAACGGTAAAATCTGTCACAGCATTGGGTAATCCAGCTGTCTTTATTAGACGTTACAATGGAAAGATGGACTGCACACGTTCAGGGCTTATTTAAGTATTGTATTAGTTATGTTTAATCGTATTACGTACAACATATTAATGATTTAAAATATTTCAACAAATGTGAGAAATGAAAAAAAAGAGGAAACAGCTTTTTAAACAATTTATTAAGTATATTGTACTTTTAATGCTAATATTATGACTTATCTTAAAAGATAGGTTATAGAAAGGAAAACCTAAGTTTCTACCTTTTGCATATTCAGAGAAAGCTTTTGATAATGTTGAGTGGAATACGGTCTTTCAAATTCTGAATGTAGCAGGGGTAAAATACAGAGAACGAAAAGTTATATTCAACTTGTGCAAAAACCAGGCTGCAGTTGTTAGAGTGGAAGATCGTGAAATGTTGCGAAGGAAGTAAGACAGGTTTGTAGCCTTTCCCCAATCTGCACATTAGGCAAGCTGGGAAAGAATGCAAGGAGAAATTTGGAGAAGAAATTAAAGTTCTGGGTGAAGAAATAAAAGCTTTGTGGTTTGCCGATAACATTTTAGTTCTGTCAGAGACAGCAATGGGTCTGGAAGATCAATTGAACGGAATGAGCAGTGTCATGAAAGGAGAATATTAAAAAGATGAACATTAGAAAGGGTAAAACAAGGGAATCGAAAGTAGTGATAGAAAATCAGGCGATGCTGAAGGTATTGGATTAGGTAATGACAATAAAAGTAGTAGATGAGTTTTGTTATTTGGGTAGCAAGATAACTTCTGATGGTCGAAGTAAAGAAGGTATAAAATGTAGCATGACTATGGGAAGAAAAGCGTTTCTGAAGAAGTGAAATTTGTTGTCATTCAATATTAATTTAAAGGTTAGGAAATATTTTGTGAAAGCATTTGTGTGGAGTGTAACACTGTATGGGAGCGAAACGTTAAGCAGTTCAGGCAGAAAGATGATAGAAGATTCTGAAATGTAGACGTATCCTAGGGATTATATGGGTAGATGACGTAACTAAAGAGGAGGTACTGAAGAGAAATGGGGAAATAAGAAATTTCTGGTATATCTCGGTAAGAGAAGAGAGAGATTGGAGGGACACTAAGGCGTAAAGCAATTGTCAATTTGGCATTAGAGGGAAGTGTTTAGGGTGAAAATCGTAGAAGAAAGCGAGAGAGGAATACAGTAAGCAGGTTCAAGGTGATGTGTGTTGTCGTTCTTATTGGTAGATAGAGGCCTGTGCAGGACAGGGTAGCGTGGAGAGCTGCATTAAAACAGTTTCCGGACGAAAGACCAAGAAACAACAACCACAACATTTTTAAGCAGGTTTGTCCTTCTCTGATTTTCACCTATCTTAACTATATTTTTTGCACATTTACATACTCTAGGTCCAGTGGACCCGTTATGTCTAATATGAGAATTTAAATGAAAACAAGTATTTTATGGATATGTTCACTTCTGAATATTTAATTTGAAGGTTTGTGAACATATTATAATAACTCCCTGGCTATTTTAATAGTTTTACTAAGTTAAAAGGAATAATTTTCATCCCGAATGCATTTATTTTAGTAAATTACAATAGAAAACTGTAACATAAGCCACCAGTATTATTTTTCATGAAGTGTTCACAAATTGGTGATCTTAACACTGACAAAGAGTACATCATTACACATAGAAACATCACAAACATTTTCACAGTTGATGGCTGTTGACCTGGTACACGTTCTATGCACTTACTGCATGCTATATATCTGTCCTTTGAAGTAGGGCACAACGAACACCCCTTCTGACAATGAAATTTGCTATAGTAACATTTATTGGCATTAATGACGGATTTTTTTTATTTTTATTTATTTTCTTATTTTATTATTTTACACACACTCTTCTCTAGGTTTGTGCATTTTGTAATTTCAGCCACATTTTATAGGGGAATAAATAAATGCCCTGTAGTTTTTCTTTTTTTGGGTGCAAGTGATTGTACGCCAAGGTGGTCCTAGTATAAATTTTACCAAATTGTGAGAACGTGTTTTATTTTGCACCGGGTGCTTCTACTCCACAGCGTATCATTTGGAGCAATATACTCATTAGCATTTTCACTGCTTATTTTTACTGAGATATTGTTATTTAGAGCTTCTTTTTTGTTCTTCTTCCTCTTCTTCTTCTTCACCACCACCACCACCACCACCACTACTCGATTGCTCATCGAGAGTGTTGCTTGACTGCCTGAGAAAAAACTGCATAGTTTTCATCCGAAGAAGAACTTATACCTGGAAGGATATCGTCATCTTCTAGTGCCATTAACAACTGATTCCTAATTTGGGCTTGAAAAACGTATGCTATCCTCATTCTGGCTCCTTTTTTTAGATGTAGATTATGAAATTCTGTCTGAGAAATAGTAATATGAACAAATAACCTCAGTACTATCTTCTTCTGTGGACCGTAGGGATATGTTATCGTTTAGTGTTATAAATAACATAAAACTTTCTTCCGAATGAGTATCAAGGTCAAAAACAAAACTGCTGTGTAACACACTCCTACACCATTTCTGCACTGCTTCACACACTCATAAAAATCCACCGTGATATTTAGGTCCATACAGAACACAGTCTTATGGTGCCTGACGGTTGAACAGCTTGTAACAATATGTTTTCTGGCATCACAACAATGTTTGTGGCAGTAACATATTTTCTGATCTCTAGCAAAATATAATTGATTACAGCCCAATCTAATGGAATTACACTTTGACATAAAGCCCAGGGTCCATCGGATCCAGGTTATGTAAACATCTGGTATAAAGAAGAAAATATAAGGAGCTCTTAAACTAATGATACTTTATTCTAGTAGTTCCTGTAATGAGCTCCTGAATATTGCCACACAGCATACCTGATCCAGTGGGACGCAATATTAAGACTTTCGTACAGCAATCTTATATATTAAATATTTCCTTAATTTTTGCTTAAAACGAAAGGTAGTCATTCGCAGACTGGTTGTGAAGTATCAGAATTAACTTAAGTCTCTCCATCCTTTATTTTTGTTCAATCGCGGTATCCTTTTATCCTTGCATTGGATATTTTAATCAGATTGTTTTACGACATCTTCGGTTATAATTAAGGTACGCAGTTCTGAGAGATGAATACATTAAGCAGGTTCAACTGGATGTATGCTGCCGGTTCTTACTTGTAGATGAAAAGGCAGGACAGGGTAGCGTGGAGAGATGCATCAAAACATTTTCCGGTCGAAAGACCAAGAAAAAACAACGACAACGTTTTTTAAGCTTTGTCGTTCCTCAGATTTTAACCTATCTTAATATCAAGTTTCATAGAAAAAGGGTTCAGCGGTTAGTCGTGAAAAGAAATCAAGGGGCCGCAGCGGAGTTACCGAGCGCACTGAGGCGCTATGCTGCGATGCGTGACGCCGTTCGCCGTTGGGGGTTCGAATCCCCCCTCGGGCAGGGATGGTTGTGCTGTCCTTAGTATAACCTAGTTGATAAGTAGTTTGCAAGTTTAGGGACTGATGACCCCGGAGTTAAGTCCCATAAAATTTTAGTTAGGATTAGCTTCACTTCATAAATACTCTGCAAGTCACATTGAAGTGCGTGGCAGAGGGTTCATCGAACCGCTTTTATGGTGTTTCTCTACGGTTCCATTCTCTAATTTCTCGCGAGAAAAAGTAACACCTAAATCTTTCAGTTGTCGATCTGATTCCTATTATTTTATTTTCATGATCATGTCTTCCTATGTAGGTGGGTGCTAACAAAATATGTTCACAGTCGGAAGAGAAAGTGGTGAAAGAAATTTCGCAAATAGATCTCGTCGCAAAAAATAACGCCTTTTTTTTAATGATTTCCACCCTAACTCGTGCATCATTTCTGTGACACTCTCTCCCCTATATCGCGATAGTACAAAACGTGCTGCCCTTCTTTGAACTTTCTCTAAATCGTCCGTCATTCGCACTTGGGGGGGGGGGGGGGGTTCCCGCAATGCGCAACAATACTCTAGGACGCACAAGTGTAATGTAGGCAGTTTCTTTAGTAGAACTGATGCATCTTCTAAGTATTCTGCCAACTAAACGTAGTCTACGGTTCGCTTTCCCTACAATGTTTTCTATGTGTTCTTTCCAATTTAAGTTGTTTGTAACTGATACTCCTAGGTATTCAGTTGAATTAACGGCCTGTTGTTTTGGCTGATTTATCGCAGAAGTTTAATGGGCTTCTTTTAGTGGTCATATGGATCTACATCTTCATCTACATGGGATTCTCTGCAAGTCACGTGTAAGTGCCCGGCAGAGGTTTCATCGAACCACCGTTATACTATTTTATCTCCCATTCCATTCTCGAATAGCGCACGGGAAGGAAGAACACCTGAATCTCTTCGTTCGAGCTCTTATTTCTCGTATTTTATTCTGATGATCATTTCTACCTTTGTAAGTAGGAGTCAACAATATATTTTCGCATTCGGAGGAGAATGTTGGCGATTGGAGTTTCGTAAGTAGCCCACGATTCCCATCCCAGATCCTGTATCATTTTCGTAACGCTGTCTCCCCTGTATCGTGACAATACGAAACGAGCTGCCCTTCTTTAGACTCTTTCGATGTTCTCCGTCAAACCCACCTGATAAGGATCCCACACTGGACAGCTATACTCCAAAAAAGGACGGACAAGCGTAGTGTAAGCAGTCTCTTTAGTAGTTCTGTTGCATCATTTAAGGGTTCTGCCAATAAAACGCAGTCTCTGGTTCGCCTTTCCCACGTCATAATCTAGGTGTTCTTTCCAGTTTAAGTCTGAAGTAATAGTAATTCCTAGGTATTTTGTGGAGTTTACGGCCTTCACTTTTGATTGATTTCTCTTGTAAACAAAGTTTAACGGATTTCTTTTCGTACTCACGTGGACGACTTCATACTTCTCATTATTTAGAGTGAATTGCCAATTTTAGCACCATAGTGATATCTAATTCAGATCGTTCTGCAGTTGGTTTTGATCTTCAGATGATTTTACTAGACGGTAATTGACGGCGTCATCTGCAAACAACCTAAGAGAGCTACCTAGATTTTCCCCTAAATCGTTTATGTAAATAAGGAACAGCAGAGGACCAATAACACTACCCTCTGGAATGCCCGATATCACCTCTGTGTCCTCTCTGACAGGAAATCCCCTATCCAGTCGCAAATTTGGGGCGATATACCATAACCACGCAATTTGATTAAAAGCCGTTTGTGAGGTACGGTGTTAGAAGCCTTCTGGAAATCAAGAAATACGGAATCAATTTGAGAACCCTTGTCGATAGCACTCATCACTTCATGTGAGTAAAGAGCTAGTTGTGTTTCGCATTAACGATATTTTCTAAATCCGTCTTGACATTGGGTCAGTAGATCATTCTGTTCGAAATAATTCATAACATTTGAATACAGGATATGTTCCAAAACCCTGCTGCAAATTGACATCAATGAAATAGTCCTTTAGTTCCGTGGGTTACTCCTACTGCCTTTCTTGAATATTGGTGTGACCTGTGCAACTTTTGGTACAGATCCTTCTTTGAGAGAGCGGTTGTATATGGCTGTTAAGTAAAGAGCTATTGCTTCTGCATAATCAGATAGAAATCTAATGGGTATACAGTCCGGACCACAAGACTTGTTAAGTAATTTAAGTTGCATTACTATTCCGATGATATCTACTTCAACGATACTCATTCTGGCCTCAGTTTGTAATTCTAAATCTGGAATATTGGTTTCATCTTCTTTGGTGAATGAGTTTCGACAAGCTGTGTTTAGTATCTCTGCTTTAGTAGCGCTATCATCGCCATTACTATCTAGTAGTGAGGGTATTGTTTGAGTTTTGTCCCTAGTATATTTAACACAATTTCATAGAAATTGGTCAGCAATCTAGTCCTGAAAAGGAAAAAAAGAACCTCACGTTCGCATTTAACTCTTAGTTAGCTTAAACCCGCGGCTCCGCTCGCATGTTGGTTGATTATGATAGATAAACTATCTTTCAGTAGTGTGCTATGAGACTGGTTTTGAAGGATGAAATGAAATACAATACCTTTTTTAGAAACAAACATTTTTAATCAAAAAATCGAATAAAAAATAAAATTATATAAAGTGCTTAATGATTTACAACAAATAATACATACATTATTCCTTATAGCCTGTGTTGCAATACTCAACACGTATAGTGAGTGTAATGTCCAAATTCATTTTAATTTTATTTAAGGGCATTCTAGTAAACTACGTTATTGGGAGCGTAAATGTAGAGATTTTTTGGATTTCCCACCCCTGAGCAAGCGACGTGTAATTGACCATTTGAAAAACATGAGGGCTGTAAATAGATTCCTGCGACGTTTAATGATTGTCCTTGAGCTTTTTTAATTGTCATGGCAAAAGCTAGACGAACTGGAAACTGAAGTCTTTCCAACTGGAATGGCATATCTGAAGGGATTAAAGGAAATTCAACAATAATGATTGTAATAATATCACAGTTCGATGGCTTGATGTAATGCGCGAAACGTCAAAAGAGGTGTATTAAAAGAGATTTCCTTTTTACTGCTTTATTTATTTTTATACTTCCTTACAGAGAAAGAGCTGAAGGTATTGTATGACGCATAGACCAAAGATATAGTCTGTGGCATCACGTTGCTATAGAGTCGCACACGTCATCGCTGGCCTTCAGTCCGAATTTCTTTTATAATTTGACGACTTTCAACCACCATATCTTCCACCCCCTTGTAGCTATCGGCATGGAACTGTTATGGTGTACAACACTTCGGACAACAATTACACACAGACCATTCGTTTGCGTTCTGTAGTTTTCGCTACAGAGCGAAATATTGACACACACACACACACACACACGTAGAATTTTATATACACGGATAACTTTCCATCCCAACATACTCCACCCTTTTATCATTATCAAACCTCAAGCAACAATGCAGCCAATAAAACCATTTTCAAAGAGTAAATATAATTTTCAAAGTGTAGTTATTGTTCCGCTTTTCCCGTTATATTCTTCAAATTACTAAATATCCATCATATCGCTACAAAACTGTGCCAAAAACCTTCCTCAGGTATAAATTATTAACTGTAAAAATATGCAAGTATCTGCGTCTTGTCGTTCGGACGTGTAAGCGTACACGGAACAGAGATTCACATTAATATATATATATATATATATATAGCTATCCGATCGCCATAAGACCGTGCCTAAAGCCTTCCCCGCGTAGACATTAGTAACTGTACAAATTTTTAGCTATTTATGTCTTGTAGTTCAGACGTGATAAGCGTACACCGAAGAGACATTCACATTTATAGTTATAGAAGAAGAAGATAGAAAATTAGCTAGGATAAGTCAACACGGATTCAGAAAGTATAACTCTTGCGAAACACAGCTTGCCCTTTATTCGCATGAAGTGTTAAGTGCCATCGACAAGGGATCTCAAATCGATTCCATATTTCTGGATTTCAGGAAGGCTTTTGACACTATACCCCACAAGCGGCTTCTTATGAAATTGCGTGCTTATGGAATATCTCCCCAATTCTACGATTGGATTCACGATTTCCTATCAGGAAGGACACAGTTCGTTGTAATTGACGGTAAGTCATCGAGTAAAACAGAAGTGATATCTGTCGTCCCACAGGGAAGCGTTATAGGTCCCCTACTCTTCCTCGTGTTTATAAACGATTTAGGAGACAATCTGAGTAGCTCCCTTAGACTGTTCGCGGATGATGCTATCGTTTATCGGTTAGTGAAGTAAACAGAGGATCAAAAGCAACTGCAAAGTGACAAAATTTCTGCATGGTGCGAAAATTGGCAATTGACACTAAATAAAGAAAAGTGTGAAGTAATACACATGACCACTATAAGAAATCCGCTGAACTTCAATTACGCGATAAATCAGTGAAACCTTAAGGTCGTAGATTCTACCAAGTACCTAGGAATTACAATTACGAACAACTTTTTCGAACCCCCGACCGTAGTGGCCGTGCAGACCGTGACTGGAGCGCCTCAGTCCCCTCGGCCACCGCGGCCGGCTATTCTTTCTTCCCGCGCGCTGTTAGAGAATGGAACGGTGGAGAAAAGTTATGAAAGTGGTTAATGAACCCTCTGTCCGGCACTTGAATGTGATTTGCAGAGTATCTATGTAGATGTAGATAAGATATAATGCATATGCTGTAACAATATTTGCGCCAATGATGAGATTTACACTTGACGAATTGGTAAATGACTCGTTTGGCGTTGCCGTTGGCCATATCGTAAGAGGCATCCTTGTGACGGGGCGCCTCTTTAGGCAGTAAAACCCCGCCCCTGCGCCGGCAGCTATTGTCTTTCCGCGACGCAGAACAATGGCCAGCGAGGAGAAAGCTCGCGGGAGCAACAGCGCCCCTGTACTGCCGCCAGGCGCCCCAGCGACCCGCCGTTAGCGAACTGCGGAAGGAAAACAGCCGAGGCGACAGTCAAATTGTTGAAAGCACTCGAGCGCCGTGACCGGCGTCTCCCAGGAGCGGTGCCGTTGAACTTTATGCGGCTGTATCTAGCCGCGCTATCTGTGCTCGCCGATGCGGCTATAAGCACCGCCGCAGGCCTCCGCGAAACGATGTTAATATCGATCGAACCGTCGAGTGCGATATACCAAGACGCCAGCTTGCGTAAGAACGAGTATTCTCTGGAACGGTCGCGCTTTACCGGAGACCGCTAAAAGTGTGTCGTACAATTTTGTTTGTTTGTTTGTTTCTGTCGTATCTTTCAATAATTCCGATGCTCTCTCGAGGATTCGAGAAAATGTGTGGGCTGTAAAGATTGAGTACGTCTAGAACGATAAAAAACAAAGTTATGATTTTATTGTTGCAGAATTTCGTTGCCTCTGAGAGCGAATCGGACGAGCAGCGTTCTCGAGACATTGGCTCTGATTGGAGCTGCTGGGACGCAGTTGGAGGATGTGAGGATGCGGTGGTGGTGTAAATACTGGGCATAAAGCGTTTTCCAGATAACAGAAACGTTTTTCTGAACGAAACAGATACAGCTCTTCACAAATGATAGCTGAAGTCATAAAGTATTTTATGGAAATATGTTGTTAACCCTTTCATTCCCACATTATGAAATCCTTTATAGTATAGTCGACATGATCGACTGGAGAGTGTCCGCAACTGCACTGTGTTATTTAAAAGTGTTTATTTCCGTCAACAGTTGCAATACAATTGTTTAATTACATGTTTAGATCACTTGGATCATCTTCAGATCTTACAGTTGCGTCCGCAACTCGTCTGGCTGAGAACTAATTGCTACCAATTAGTACTCAGCCAGACGAGTTGCGGGCGCAACTATAAGATCTGAAGATGGTCCAAGTGATCGAAACATGTAGTTAAACAATTATATTGCAACTGTCGACGGAAATAAACACATTTAAAATAATATGAAATCCGCTTTTGAAAAATAAAATTCAGTATTTTATGTTTTAATGCAATGCCCTAAGCATTAAAGAATTTCCTTTAATACTTTTGATCGAACAATAGTAATGTTTATGTCGAGTTTTTCATGCACAACATACATTTATATCGAATTATATTCTTACTCCGTAAGTAATTTTGTTGATTTTTAGCACTGACAGATTAATAATGCTAGAATAATCTTCTCCACAGCACCAAAGGCAAGACACGTCTTTGCTGAAATAAAATAACACGAAGCATATCCACAATCACACTCACGGCCGAATACAGACTGCAGCGTAATACGACTTACAAGTCTGAGAGACTAATGCGTCTGAAGTTGTTACATGTTCCACCAAGGACCAAAACTTCATTCTAGAAGCATGTTTTTTCCTCAACAGCAACGCGACTTTAACGATTGGTACTCATAATACTGTGTAAACCGGCTTTTAATATGGTGTTGTCTAGGAACTACACTGGGAATGAAAGGGTTAAGGTCTTTGACTGTTGCTCGTCGAACTTCTAAGACTCTCCAAAACATTTCTTTTCCTGTTATCCATGTTTTCTTTCCTTCTAGGGTTAGATCTAAGAACGGAATCGCCCTGCACGCTCATTCGTCATGTTTGTAGGCTTACGTAGTAATCATGCCTGATATTTTTCATGACTAGGTAAACAATAAGTCGCTAGATAACCACTGAAAGTGGAACATGTGTACGTGGTACTCCTATCATTTTGTCTCGTGGAAAAATTGCAGTAAGAATAAAACAAACTTATTGCATCAAGCTTTGGTTTGAGCTTGCCAGTTCTTAAGTTGGATCAATCTGAAAGTTTCAACAGTACTGCATTCATGAACCAGTGATGACGATGATGATTCCGTGTGGCATTTTTGGCCGTTAGACCACATCTGGGATCGTCTTTGACCTGCTTGGTGCAAGTCTGTAGGTGACACCTCGTTGGGGACTTGCGCGTCGATGGTGATGAAATGATGATAAGAACAACACAATACCCAGTCCCGGAGTGGAAGAAATCCACCTTCGGAACGGGAATAGAACCCGGGACTCTGCGTGGCAACCCACCAAGCTATCCACTTGTCTACGGACGCGGACAACCAATAGTGAAACCGCTCCAAAGATGACCGCTCGTCATTGGCGAGTGAAATACGTGCAGGGTGGACCTCAACATCCACGAATGAGTAGTTATTTATCATGTAAGGGCCCTGGTGATACTGGATGGACAAATGACCATCAAGGGACTTAGAGACAAGGTTAAAATTAATGTTGGTTCCATTAGTCCTATTTTATCGGAACTTTTGGAAGGGAGGAAGATTACGGTTTCAAATGTTCAAATCTGTGTAAATCTATTGGATCAAACTGCGTGGTCATCAGTCCGTAGTTTACAAACTACTTAAACCTAGGTAAAGTAACCTAAGGAAAAACACACACACCCATGCCCCAGGGAGGACTCGAACCTCCACGGCGAGCAACCGCGCGCTCCGCAGCGAGACGCTTTAGAGCGCTCGGCTACTCCACCGCGGAGACTACGGTTTAGCGTCCCGTAGACCGTGTGGTCACCAGAGACGGAGCTAAGGCTTGGTTTTTTGGTTAAGGATGGGGAAGGAAATTGGTCATGCTGTTTCAAAGGAGCCATCCCAGTATATGCCTAGAGCGATTCAGGGAAATCTACGTGACCGTAAATGGGGATGGCCGGAGGCGGATTCGAACTACTGTCCTCAGGAATGAGAGTCCAGTGTTACCACAGCACCCCTTGTTCGGTTGAAACTTTTGGATCTCAGGAGGATCTCATTATAATTCGTGAAGTAGTTTCAAAACAGTCGAGCAGGATCAACATGCCATGGCATGTGCCTAGTAATGAAGTGCGAAAACGAAAAAGCCAATGGAAGAAATTTCGGAAACAAAACAACCTAAAGTCACCACATGTAGACCAGCATCCACCAAAAAATGCCACTGAAGATGCTTTACAAATAAAGGCGAAATGCATATGGCAAAATAAACAAATACTCTGCAGTTGCATAGACGGTTTAAGTAAATAAATGTCTACATTATATCAGTTCAGTGGTTTAGGAGCACATGTCAAGCGTTGTCGCTTGATGCAGCAATTTTTCTCTCATCTGATTGCTTATGACGTCATATGTCATGAATTATGTTTTGTACGTGATTCTTAAACTTACGACGACCGTCCTCGTGGATTGAAGCCAACGCGTGTGAAATATGATAAAGATTGAAATAAAACTGTAGATTTGCATGCAGTTCGTACACACAAACACACGGACACTCTGCTTTTTTATAAAAATAAGAAGAAGCGATCAAATAATGATAAGAAATAAATGCACATGGTGTGAGAAATAATAATGTTCATGTGACCTTGTGCTCTGATAGAAGGCAAGGATGGACGAGATGGACAGAGAAAGGAATGGCTAAAGGGAGCTGTAGGAGGATGAGTTGCATAAGGAGAAGGTGAGGATGAAATGGACAGAGAGAGGGGCTGAGATGTACAGAACGTATAGAACGATTGACTCTCTCATGGAAATTATACATCACATGCTCCATGTCGGTAAATCGTCTGATCTTCATCGTTATGGTAAAAAAGGCCAAAGAAAAAATCTAGTGAATCCACTTGCTTCACAATAAACAATGATTTTCTATGTAAATGCCTTTCTCCTGTTTGTCCTTTCATTGTACACATCGACAGGAACGCAAATCAGAGCATATATTTATGTGGTTGACGTGTTTTTTTTCGGTTACTTAAATTTTCGCTATTATTTTACTTCCACGAACATTCAGTAACAGACCGAATCACAGCGAAGTGTGACCAATATTAGTACGTTCAGTATAAGGAAGCAGCAACATTTACGTTGAAAACGGGTCACTTGATTGACTCAGAAGTAATACGAAGTGTAATTTCGATATACAATTAGGTTGTGTACACCTTGAGTTATTTTGATCTTATTGTATGTTATTCCAGCTTGTATATCATATCCGACAAGTGGTGTGTTCTTCTTCTAGAATTTCACTTTTTCTTTTCTTTTCTGTGGCAAATTGGCTACGCCGTGTTACTGACGTTGCCACGGACATACCTTTGTACCCCTCAGAGGCGTCATAGGTTCAAAATTCCAGAAATACGTAACTTAATTAGAGGTATAAGGTTATCAGCATATCAAAGAGAGAAAATGAGGTATTCATCTTTGATTCCCCTCCGTCCTGACCACGAGAGGCTTCAAAGTAGGAACAGCACCGGTTTAATTAACGTCGTCTCCTGGGGACACGTAAGGTTCAACGGAAACCTACCGGCAAAGTAATTAGATTTCACAGGCCAAGTAACTGGTTTCTGCGTGCTTCTCAATGCTCAGCGGGACATCGAAACGGCTTCAATGAAACCACTTCTGCGACTACTTGAAGCAACGTCGCAAAATGTTCCTTGTCGTATTTACAAAGCTAGATAGCTACCCTATGCTTCTGCTTTAATTAGAAAAGAAAATATTTTCAAGAAGAATCTATAACTGTAGAGTGAAATTCTTACTGGGAATAATTTTCATATTCTATTCACAACCGCGTTCCTACTTGTGCAGTGCACACACAGAAAGGGCACTGACAACCGTATGTCACATGAGACTTGAGCCAACGTAAGTTATACGAGACACGGACTGTGCCGCTAGTTCTTGGGTGCCGGTTGCACTAATCTGCCAACGTTCAAATACTGTTAATTTAATCGCATTTACCACTTACTGCCACAGTTTAACAAAAATCCGTCTGCTTTATGTCATCTATTAAGTTTCATACGTATACTAGTGCCGTAATTAATACGAAGGCGTGTATAAATTCCAGTGTCAGTCAAATAAATTATTATACATTACTTGCAATACTCATCTACATCTACATGGGATAATTTGCAAATCACATTTAAGTTCAAAAATGTTCAAATGTTTGTAGAGTCTATGGGAATTAACTACGGGGTCATCAGTCCCTAAACTTACAAACTTCTTATGAACTACTTACAATTAAGTAAGGACGGCACAAATATCCATGCCCGAGGGGGATTAGAACCCCCGACCTTAGTGGCCGTGCAGACCGTCACTGCAGCGCCTCAGTCCCCTCGGCCACCGCGGCCGGCCGCATTTAAGTGCGGCACAGGAATAATCGAAACAACTTTATTGTATTCATCTTCTATTCCATTGTCGAATAGCGCGCAGGAAGAAAGAACATCTGAATCTCTCAGTTCGAGTTCGGATTTCTCGCATTTTATTCTGATGATCATTTCTACCTATGTAGGTGGGGGACAACAATATATTTTCGCATTCGGAGGAGATTGGAGTGTCGTAAGTAGTCCACTCCGCATGTATAACAGCCATTGTTGTAATGATTCCCATCCTAGATCGTGTATCATTTCCGTAACGCTCTCTCCCCTGTATCGTGACAATACAAAACGAGCTGCCTTTCTTTGGACTCTTTAGATGGCTTCCGTCAAACCCACCTGATAAGCATCCCACATTGGGCAGCAATACTCCAAATAAGTACGGACAAGCGGGTGTATGCATTCTCTTTAGTAGTTCTGCTGCATCTTTTAAGTGTTCTAAAATGTTCAAATGTTTGTAACTCTATCGGACCAAACTGCGTGGTCATCAGTCCATAGCTTACAAACTACTTAAATTAAGGTAAACTAACCTAAGGACAAACACACACACCCATGCCCCTGGGAGGACTCGAACCTCCACAGCGAGCAACCGCGCGCTCCGCAGGGAGACGCTTTCGACCACTCGGCTACTCCACCGCGGCTTTAAGTGTTTTGCCAATAAAACGGAGTCCCGGTTCGCCTTTCCTACGACATTATCTACGTGTTCGTTCCCGTTTAGGTCTGATATAACAGTAATTCCTAGGATCTTACGGCGTTCACATTCGATTGATTTATCTTGTAAACAAACTTTAACGGATATCTTTTCGTTCTCAAGTGGACCACTTCACAGTTGTTATTTAGAGTCAATTGCCAATTTTTACACCATACTGATATCTTATTTAAATCGTTTTGCAGTTGGTTTTGATCTGCAGATGACTTTACTAGACAATAAACTGCAAACAACCTAACAGAGCTGCTCAGATTTTCTCTTAAATCGTTTATGTAGATAAGGAACAGCAGAGGACCAATAACACTACCCTGTGGAACGCCCAATATTACCTTTGTTTTAGTCGATGCTTTACCATCGATTACTACAGACTGTGTCTTCTCTGACAGGAAATCACGTATCCAGTCGCAAATTTGGGGCGATATACCATAACCACGCAATTTGATTAAAAGTCGTTTGTGAGGTACGGTGTCAAAAGCCTTCTGCAAATCAAGAAATACAGAATCGATTTGCGTACCCTTGTAGATAGCACTCATCACTTCGTGTGAGTAAAGAGTAAATTGTGTTTGGCATAAACGATATTTTCTAAATCCGTGTTGACCTCGGGTCAATAGATCATTCTCTTCGAGATAATTCAAAATATTTGAATACAGGATATGTTACAAAACCCTGCTGCAAATTGACGTTAATGAAATAGGCCTGTAGTTTAGTGGGTTACTCCTACTGCCTTTTTTGAATATAGGTGTGATCTGTGCAACTTTCCAATCTTTTGATACACATCTTTCATCTTTCTTTGAGCGAGCGGTTGTATATTGCTGTTAAGTAAGGAATTATCGCATCAGCATAATCACGTAGGAATCTAGTGGGTATACAGTCGGGACCAGTAGCGTGGATTTAACTACAAGTACTCTTGCTTCTACAAAATCTGAAGTCCACAATGTGTAAGACTGATTATGCCTTTCAGCGTTCAGTCTGGAGCATAATCCCGCATACAAAATTCCTACATGATCTCCTATTCAATGCTAACATTGATGTCTCGTCTGATGTTAAGCCTGTTATTTCAAAACATTACTTAACCGAATCCAAATCCTTTCTCCTTGGTCTACCTCGACTCTTGCTACACTCAACTGCCGATCCCATGAGTCTCTTAGGTAACCTTCCTTCTACCATGCGTGAAACATCATTCCATCAAATAAACACTATGTATTCAAAAAACGTATATATTTACTGGCTCCTAAAGTATGTTAATAAATTTGGAGCTTATGTAATATCTGTCATTTAATTCATTATAATCAGGATGATACCAAAGGTTTATTTGTGAATTTGACGATCTGTGTTCCTTATTCCAAATTCAGGGATATTGTGTATCCACAATTCAATGTAATAACGTTCTGTAAAGTGTTTTCCTAATTAATTTGCGTCTCGTGTGGCCCGTACAACATGTTCCCCGAAACACTATGCTACTAATACGAATAAAAATGTAGATTTAGAACTTAATATACAGATATTTCTAATAAAGGTCCGAAAGTTCTTGACCAAATTCTTTGAACTGTTGAAATAACTTTGTACTGGTAAACGCGCATATTTTATATACTTCTTTTTTAATATACAGTGTGAGGCATTTAATACCGTTTGTAGGAACTAATTTTTTCGGAAAATTTGGAAAAAGTTAAACAGGATTAAAGAAAAGTTACAGTAAAAGTTTATCAGCTCGAAAAGGGTATCCATTAACAAAAAGCTTGACCCATCCGGGGACGGAAGAGTGGAATGACTCTGAAATCTTAAATAGAAACCCCTGTTTGTTATTGCCGAATTGGATTCTCTATGAAAAAAAAATAGAACTTTTCTATAAGATATATTTTCGTTCATGATAGATGGCACTGTAAACGGAAAAAAGGATGTAAACTGAAAATTGTTGAAAAAAATTTCTCAGACAAATACATATCAGATTAGATAAATCTAGTTATACTTTTTGATATTTTTGATAATGCTATCATGTGACACCTTCCATACAGCACACTGTGATCATACTCTGTCTGTGGTCAGACTGTTCATTGTACTTCAGTGAATGTGACTGTACACACACCCACGCTATAAATCCGCTACCTTAAAAATTTCAGAGAGAATAGATATTATTTCCTCGTATGCCATGCTCATTGACACATTGAAGAAGCTCGTCAAAGGTATGTTAATCTTTTCCCTGATAATATTTCTTCTGAAACGCCGTTTCACAGAATTGTCCAAATGTTTACTGAAATTGGAAGCGTTAAACTTAGAGAAAGACAAATGAAAATAAAACAGTGAATGTCTTAGCAGCATTTGTTGCAAATTTTACATTACTTCTCCTTAAATTGCGCAATGTTCAGGAATTGCTCAATGAAGTGGTCTACGAAGAATGCAAGAACTCAAATGGCAACCGTTTCATTTATTGCTGGATCAGGAACTGCTTGGTGACGATTTCCAGAATTGCTTGAATTTATGCAACTGAGTACAGGGATAGCTAGGAGTCAAGATAATTTTCATTTCAAGGAGTTTTTATTCTGATTATTCAAATTTAACGAATTGTATTCAAGTGAATGGATATTATATGTGTTACTAGGCAATAGAGAATCCTCCTCGATTAAGGCAAGTTGAACATCAGTATCCATGGAGTGTCAACGTTTGGTGTGGTATTTTAGGTACTCAGGTAATTGGCCCATTTTTCGTAGAAGTTCTCTGACTAACCAAATATACAGTGACATTTTGGACAATCTTTTACGCGTACTAATGGAAGATGGTCCAAATCAAGCAGGTATGGATATATGTTTTTAAAAAGATGGACGCGTACCGCATTATTCACGGATAAGAAATTTTGATTCGAAACTATCCGTGTCAATGGATTACTCTAGGAGGTCCTCAAAAGTAGCTCGCACCTTCAACGAATTTGACCTCTGCCGATTTTTTCCTGCGGAGATGGCTAAAGGAGAAATTTTACATGGATGTACTGACAAGCCCATAAAATATGAGGCAACGAATTATCAATGAATGTGCAAACACGATTGGACACTTGTAAATGTCGGATAGGCTTTAGGACTCAGAATTGCAACGTATGTTAGAAACAACGAACATCATTTCGAACATTTCCTTCAGTGATGGAAAGTTTACACCTCTCCACAAAGAAGTACAACGAGCTGCGGCAGGCACATAAAAAATACACACACAACGCTTAAGCTGTCGTCCATTTTCATTCTTCAGAAAAGGGAGCATTCACACAGGCACACTTCACAGACACACAATCGTCATCTCCGGCTGCCACACTCCAAATCACGCACTGGATTGAAAGGATAGGATGAGAGGGGAGGGGTGCAGGAAACAGAGGTGTACATATTCCCCTTCTAGCTTGCTTGCCCGTAGCTCCACTGCAACTATTCAAGCAGGTTAGCCTGAAGTGACGTAAACCCAACAGTGCAGGTGCCGTATTCCGGCGACCGGCGACCATCCGGTCCCAAACCAGTGGTGTCTCTGTCGCCGACCCGACCCCCCGCCGAAGACAGGCTTTATGACAAGACCCAAGGGAAATGAGTTCTTCAGACTCTGACGAGCCGCGACCGAGTGGCCGAGCGCATTGAGGCGCTATCCTACGATACGCGAGGCTGTTCCCCATCGGAAGTTCTAATCCCCCCTCGGGTATGGATGTTTGTGCCGTCTTTAGTATAAGCAAATTCATGTGTAGTTTGTTAAGTTCAGGGACTGATGGCTACGTGGTTAAGTCCCATAAGCTCTACAAACATTTGAACATTTTATGCCTGTAAATTTTTGACGTGGCATATCAATGAAGACTCAGAGGAAGCTACACTCATTAATATCTTGTAACAGTTTTTGCTTCATTTTTGTAGCAACTTAGTGCAGTTTACTCAATACGTAACTATTAAAGTTAAAACTAAACACAAACGGTGGTTTGTGTTCAAAAGAATTAAGAAATTTTTAACTATCGGTAATTACATGAATGGTGTTCTTAAAAATGATTATGTGCAGTAATAAAGCCTTTTGTGTAAAATACGGTCAGAACAGGTTTATGTACTTCATGTTACACGAGAGGTGACAATCGATTAATTTTATGTACTAAGAAAAGAAAACGGAATAAAACTATGGTACAAGATTAAATGGAAAGGGATGAAAAGAGTCAAAAGTTACTAAAGGCCTTTTTGCGACGCAAATATGATGATATTGAATTATTTTCTGGACATACCAGTGCAGTTTCGAAAGAAAGATAATAGTCGTATTGTTTCTGATTACGAAACGATGGGTCCACAGTGCAACACAAATTAGCAATCAAGAGATAACACACTTTCAACATCCACATCGCTGGTACAGAATTCCGTACCAGTTCTTGAGCAGATTGTAAATAATGTACGAGTTTTTGCGTAATTCTTAGGGTAAATGTGATTTTTCTCCTTCAGTTATTGCATTTCTTAGACACTGGTTTTATGTCATCCGAAATAGAACACAGTACGAAGTTGAACTGTCTTTAATTTAAACGACAATAGTTCCTGAATAAATTGGTCACAAAACTTTTTTTTTTAATCCACGGCCGGTAACTTCCATCGGCAGCTGCACTTTTACTCAAAGACATTACCAGCTTTCGTGTTTTCTTAGCACAGAACAAAGCAACTTCATCGTCTTCCCCCTCCAACGGCGGCAGTCGGCAGACACCTCACCCCGCCTCTCACCGGCGACCGCGCTGCTCGCCTGCCGCTGTGTTTCGCAGCGGGTCGACAGCAGGCAGAGGCGGCGCCGTCGTTGTCGGCAGTCGCGGCGGTCGCCGTCGCCGTGTTCGGACTCGCACCTTAAGGCTCGTATAAACCCGAGCTGAACTTTCCACCTTTTTCCCCAGGCTGTAGGAGTTACCACGTTCCGGAGGAAGCTCATGCGTTACCTCGCGTTTAATTCAACTCGCTCACACTCGCAAACTAATCACTGTATCAACGTAAAACTTTCGTCAATGTGTTCATTAAGAACTACACTACATTTTCATTTTAGTTTTATTTATGGCAATAATTTATAAACAGCGTATACTGATAGTTTACAACCATGCACTTTCTGACGACGTTACGGAATTTTCGACATGCGAGGAACTTTTGTTTTCTTTCGAAGTTAAGTGAACACATTAAGCGATTGAAATGTTCAAAATACATCAAATTTTCATCCTCTCCAAACAGAAACTCTGTGAGAACCGTATAACTTGAGATAATGTCAGTTAAATATGACGCACTGGGATCCGCCCGCCTGTCTAGTAGTAACACGTCTTCCGTATTAGAGCTCCTAATAATTAGGCACATGTTGTTCAAATGTTCAAATGTTTGTAGAACTTAAGGGACTTAACTACGGGGTTATCACTCCCTAAACTTACAAACTACTTCTGAACTAGCTAAGACTAAGGACGTCACAAATATCCATGCCCCAGGGGGGATTCGAACCCCCGACCGTAGTGGCCGCGCAGACCGTGACTGGAGCGCCTCAGTCCCCTCGGCCACCGCGGCCGGCTCACATGTTGTTAATGAATAACATCCATACTTGTAGATACTGGTACTGACTTCTTTTAAACCATTAAATTTAATAGTTGCACGCTACGAAAGTGCTGTATCTCTATGTAATACACAATTTCAATTTTTCAGTTATATGAAAAGGATATTCTAAATATCTCAATACAGAGTGCTTTATTATGAGAGGAAATGAGAACAAGTCAGTTCGTTAGCTACTGAAGAGATCCTTGTATCTGTCCTTTTCAAGTATTCTCACATAAAATCCTTATTAGATCTAGTAACTTCCGTTCTGTTACTGATAGGCTTTAAACTGAAGGAAATGTAACTCCTATTAGGTTTTGGAAACTGAGTAGTAGCTCTGAAACACAGTGGACAAGAAGCAAAGAAATAAACATTATTGGGTGACGAAGGAATATCTGGAAATCGAATAATAAATCACTAACTTTACTCTTTTTCATTCTACAACTATGAATTTCTTTCAGTAACGCGACAATTAATGAAGTTTTGCGCAGTAACCATGTGGCAAAATACTCCCGTCTTTGCATGTTATCATTTGTCAAAATATCATTTTCATACCTCTAACCGTGTCTGAGATACGCAATGATTCATTCTGGCCATATCGGCATCGGAAATGAGTGCGCTAAATATAATGAAGTTTAGCGGTTTGAGTGAAAGGTAAAGATCTCCTCCTTAGTCGAAAATAAAATTCAATCCATTGCGAAAGTTTCATCCGCAGCAACATATGGTGCAACAAGCACCAAACGGAATATCACAGCAGCCTCTGTTTTTACTGCAAACTTTTCCTAATGTAGCGCAGTCTCTTATTTCGAAGCCAATATTTTATTAACTATGACTATTAACGAAATGACGAGCATTTCGTCACAATGCTGACATATAAAGATTTAAGTAGCGGAAAAATTAAATATTTCTCCCAATTAGTTTCTGCTAAATTGTTTGTGAAAAATGGCAGGGCATGCGCCTCTACGCTGTTAGTGCAGCGCGACTCCAACCATGTTCGGGAAAACATGGCGGACGATTCAGCCTGGGTATTTAGGAGCTCTGGGTGTACCAAAGCGTAGTGGGTAATGTGGCTGATTGGGTTCCCGCAAGCCCGGCCGACTTGAGTTCCCGTAAAGCTGTCGGCACACGGAGCGTGTGTCCAAACGCGGGTGATCAACGTGCGGGGTCCAACGTACCGATGAACGCTCGGAGTCGCGACTTGTGCATACGAGGCGTGTGCCTCAACGAGCTACCCGCGACCGCAGCGCGCTCCAGCGACAGTTGTCGGCGGCATCAGGTTTTGGAATCACACTGTTTACGAAATCAAAAGGCTGGAATACCTGCTTTACCTCTATTAAATTGCTTATTTATGAGCTTGTGGATATGTTCGTTATGTTCTGTGATATAGGCCTACATGAGTAACAAGAAAGTAACTATGAACATGAGACTTATAAAACTTGCATGTTATGTCACTAAGTGCAGCGAATTATAAAAGTTTCATGACAAACTGTGCAATATAAAATTAGAAAATGCCTTCACATGCGGCAAACAGTCTCGCGTTTTAGTAAAACGGTTAATTTTACTATTCAATAGAAGAATGTTAAGAACGTGTAAAATGCAATACGTGTAATAATAAAGTGCGTTTTTTTACTCTAAGTAAGGCGCAAACTTTCCTGTTCATAAAACTAATCAAACAAACTCACTCCTCAGAGGATGCGCACTTATGTTTACATAGCAACGAATATTATCAGTATATTTCTATGAAATTTATAGGAAATTCTTTGAGTCTATAAAAAAACTCGAATAAAAGAAGAAAAGATATTTGCTTCTAAAGTGTCTTGATTTTGCTGCCTACGCTACGGCCACTAACGTATCTGTGTATCATCGATTAAGATATTAGACGTGTTGTATACACTACTGGTATATATGTCTGTCATGTAATTACAACAAATGATGTAAACAACAATTCGTATTGATAGATCTTCAGTCCGCCGTGCCTTGAAACGGCAGATTACTGTTAATACGAAAATGTTTTAACCCCATATAAGACGTTTCCAGTCATTTATTCCAACAAATAGTACCTCTAAGAACAGGTTTTGGAGAGATTCTCAATTTACTTAGTTACTTTTACTTGCTTTGAAATGTCATACATTCATGAGACCTAAGTTATGTACATGAAATCCAGTAACCCTGCCGGTCTCTGAGGCCCAGATGCTCACTCATACCTGTCTCATCCCGCTCCAACACAGCTGGAGGGGACGTGAGTTGCACGTAAGCCTCCTCTAGTTAGTAGTCTCTGAGCTAGTGTGCAGTACACAACACTTCCGCCCCTGTCGGCCCGTTCAGGTAAACAATTAGGCCTCCGAGACCTCTGGTGTGGCTTACATATAAATTGTCCCTAGGCCTGAGAGGCCTATGATGTGGTTGAACGTATGTCAGTAGCTAGGTCTCAGAGGCCTCGGTGTGCTTGTCAGTAGTCCGTATTTTATCTTACAGCATCCCTTTTTTGACTTGTTGTTTTTTTCCCTTCGTCTATAATAATACACGTATTCTTTCAATGGATAGAATCTTTAGATATTCCATTCTATCGGGTAATTAATTGTACTGTCTTCTAATGCAGGTGTTCCTACTATTCCCAGAATGGATTCTAATGGGGAAAAGCGATTCTACACTGATGATGAAATGTTAGCAGAATTGACACAAACTTTGTTAGATAATGTCTGTGCCTCTGAAGTTGAATCACTTCTAGGGGACGGAGATCCTAATACCGAAATAGAAGAACGTTCCAATTCGGAATCAGAACACTCTTCAGATAACGATCCTAAAATCATCCCTTCAGATGATGAGGAAGCAGTGAGAGATACTGTGCGACTACATGTCTTACCCGTAACCTCCAAAAAGGACACTTCGTCGTCTTCAAAACATTTACAATCACGTAAAAAGAGGAAGACAGAATGACAGATTGTAACCTTCAGGTACATTTTAAAACACGTGTAGCAAATGAAGTTGAGAGGATGGTAGTGAAAAAGGAAGCTGAGAGCTTGAAAATGTACATCGACGGATCAAAGGTTAATGGGAAGAATGGCCTCACAGTTTGGAAAACCAGACCTATGAGAACGACCGCGACGAAAACACACAAAAAGAAATGTACATCTGAGAGTTAAGACCCTTGGCCCCGCTTCTAATGCTTAGATGCCTGTTGAATGCTTCAGAACATTTTTCACACATTCCCTAATGCATACCGATAAAAAATGAGAAACTTCCGCTGAATTTTGTGATACCGATTTTTGTTCTAAACATTATTAATTGTACGTGGTTTTCGTATATGATGGATTTTTTGCGTTATCGGAAGTTTAGTCTAATATTGTTTAATTTATGAGAGTTTGGTTATTTTGTTTTGTGGTTTCTTGAGGAAATATATATTTCTTTTATATTCCTTCAAACCGTCTTGATTGCAAATTATTATATTAGTTAGTGACGCGTTTCGCCCTTTAGCAGGGCATCTTCAGATTATCTGCGTGACAAAATTACAAGGTGGAATTACAAACGGTTGTAATGGTACATGGGCTTATTTTGTGTTAAGAAGATAGTATAAATGGTAAACAAAGCTTACAATGCTCTCTCCGTCATGTGACATCGTAAATTGTTATTGCGGTGTTTCTATTTTTCTGGAATTTTTTGGATTTCCTTGTCGCCCTACAAATGATCGAGTAACAACGAATTACAGTTAGAACATACTGGGTAAATATATGAGAAACATAAAACCGGATATCATTTTATAAATATTTCTTTTTGTTATTCAATGTTATTTAATGTATTATGTCCTCATCCTTATATGACATTGAGTTTCTTAAAGATTTTTTCATTATTATATATCGTGTGGGCCTCTGAGGCCTATGGTGTGGCCCAGACGTAGGAGCCTGGTGGTGTGGCCCACAGGGTTAAATACGACAGCCAATATGGCGTCTTCAACTTTCTAGCGAAAAGAGCTGACTCCCTCCCCGGATAGTCACGTGGTGAGACGACGGTGGCGTTCTCCCACCTTATTGGTGATCGTTCAGATGCTCGTTGAGAATATCTGATATGCTTGATACTGGCAGACACTTTAGAAAAGCCCCGTCAACGTGCGGTTCGCACGTTGTGACGTCAGAAACTTGCCACGTTGGCCACACTCGTTCAGATACACGCTCTGTGTGCCGACGGCTTAAGCCTGGCAAGCTTCACGGGACCCATCCAGCTTGCTGCACCTGACAACAGGTTGCGCTGCCGAGTTTAATGTGACTGTACAACAGCCAGGTAGTTAGAGTGCATTTGTTGCAACAGTGGGAGCAATAACATGAATAACTCGAACTTCAGCGAGATTGAGAAAAAATTAACAACTGGTGTATACATAATAGTATCGAAACACAGCACAAGTGCCGCATGAGAAAAGTTTTCGTGTGTTTATGAGGCACCTTCGAATAAATCGGTACGTGTGTCGCAATGCAAACACAATAGAAAGCTATTAAGTACGCATACGGGAACCTCGATTAAGTTACGACATAGTTGCAAATTTGACCAACAGCTGCGTCATTCGTTAAATATTTTGAAAGGGAACAAAAATTTAGTTAGTGGCTGAAATGTCTGTGGAAATGTGTGCTAAGGACCTGAGGCCATTTAGCGGTATAGAGGGAGAAGGCTTTCTAAATTTACGGCAGACAATGATCGACATGGAGAAAAGATATGAGTCAGTTGACATTAAAAATCTTATGCCTTCTAGAGTGGCAGTAGCCAGAAAAGTCGAAACATTAGCTAATACAGTACGCAGAAATATGCTCACAGCCGTGGTGCACGTGATTCGTTCTAGTACATGTGCAAGTACAATTGATATATGGATAGACAATTACATAGGAGTGCATTCCATGTCCACCACAATGCGTTACATAAATTCCTACTGGCATTTGAATAAATATGTACTAATGTGCTCTGTATTTCCTTAATACCCAGAAACTGGCACAAACATTCGATTCGAGTTGGAAGAACGCTTAGAAGCTATACGGTTTTCTCATGAAGATATACCCAAAATTACGTTTCTCACAGACCAGGGCAGTAATATTGTTAAAGCTCTCGAGAAATATAATCGTCTTCCACGCATGGCTCATTGTATAAAAAAAGTCTTGAAAAAAGTTCTGAACGAACGGTTTTTGAAAGAAAACGTCCCAATTAGCCTTTCTTAATACATTGTGGACTACGGCTTCCTATTTCAAGAGAAGAGGTCTCTGTGCGAGATTGCATGCATCTTTAAAACAGTGTGTTTCAATACGTTCTAATAGTTGTTTTGACATGCTTCTATCAGTACATTCTCAGACAGATTGAGTGGACTTTGTCTTACATAGTGAAGGTGCCTCTGATAAGATGTTGGATTATGACCACCATGTAGTGGCAATTACTGTTCTTCGGTGCGCAGGGGGTTGTCGATAAAATGTGTAGTTACGCGGTGCAGTGTTTTCGCGTGAGTTATTAAATTGTTGTCAATTAGTTTGCGCGCCACCCGCCAGGGGCGCTGTGTTTCGTATGTTCTATATGTGTTGTTTATTACATGGTTCCTTGTTTTTTGTAGTTTTATATCTTTTTCTATCCTTAGCAACCTGTAATGAGTTACGGGCTAAGCTTGTTTTTGTAAACATTTCGAGTCTTAAAGAAGATTTCCCTGTCACGTAAATTTCTTGTAAGTTCATTCTTTTCATCGCACTGTTGAGTTCGTTAATAAAGCAAGTCAAATATCGACGTGCTTGAAAATGATTCACCGGCCGCGGTGGCCGAGGGGACTGAGGCGCATCAGTCACGGTCTGCACGGCCACTACGGTCGGGGGTTCGAATCCCCCCTCGGGCATGGATATTTGTGCCGTCCTAGGTCGTAAGTAGTTCATAAGTAGTTTGTAAGTTTAGGGACTGATGACCCCGTAGTTAAGTCCCATAAGCTTTACAAACATTTGAACATTTGATATGAAAATGATTCCACCAAATATCTAGTGTTCTAATAAAATAATTGGTCAGCCACTATTCAATGGCTACACCAAACTGGTGACTCCCGACTGAAGAACAAATAGTCGCCTACTCTACGACATAACGTAATCACCACGTTTACATGGGCTCCCAAAACCGGATTTCGTAAACCGATTTCACAATTCCGCTTTTGGTTGGTCATGTAAACACTCCAAAATGGATTATGTAAATCCGCTTCTCTAAAGCGGTCTTCCAGTTCTACAATCGATTTTCGTGCCCATGTAAACACAATCGTTTCTGAAGCGCTCTTGGCTTGTCAGATTGTGTTTTCTTGTTAAGAATTTTCGGCACATATGAAAAGAGTGATGTTTCCTATTGTGAAATAAAAGTATAAACATTAGAGTGAACATAAATCTGTGTATTTAAATAAAGAAAAATAGCGATTGTGCTGACTAAATCAGGAACTGAATCAGCTGTTTTCAGCCGCCATATTAAATGGGCTAGAGAATCCCATTCAGGCATGTGCCATGTAAACATGACAGCGAAAAACAGTTTACGAAAATCGGTTTTTGTCTTCCGGAAGAAGTGTTCCATATAAAGGTAGTGATTTACGGAAGAAATTACACCTTCAGTTTCTCGACTTGAGGTTCGCTTACCGCCCTTCTGACTAGACTTGCATAATAGTTCGTGATCGGGTGCGCTCACTTTAGTTCGCGAACCAGTTCGCTTTTTAGTTCGTCCGCTCCCAGTCACGACTGAGCGGCGTGGTCTGCGCATGCAGGTGGAGGGAGACGTTCCCCCACCTAGCTGCTTGATGCGCTTGCTGCTTGAGCCGCTAACGATATCACGCAAACCAAAAGAAACAGTTTGTGGATAATTTCTCGCCTTTAAGTTTAGGGTTATCTCTATATCTTGGCATTATGGTTTATTAGTCAGATATTGCAAAGTGCAGTATACTTCAAAGCAGAAATTTAGTAGCACTGCACTATGTAATCTAGCAGGCAGACGGTACCTCGAAATGGCGCTCATCAGCAGAACACAAACACGTGATTTTTAATTCTGTTCGCGACCTATCGCGCATATTTTAGTTCGCGACCTATCACGCATAATTTATTTAGCGACCTATCATATTGTAGTTCGCGATCTATCGCGCATATTTTAGTTCGCGACCTATCACGCATATTTTAGTTCACCACCTATCATATTTTAGCTTGCGATATATCGCGCTTATTTTAGTTCGCGACCTATCGTGCATATCTTAGTTCGCGACCGATAGCTCTCATTTTAGTTCGCAGCTCCACCGCGAAGTAAGTAGCACTTTTTAGTTCGTTCGCTCGTTTTGGCTTTTGGTATCACTATTAAAACTACAGCTGAGCTGCATCTCAGCTCGAAATGATGGCAAGTGACAGAAGGGAATCACGCGATTCTGCGCGCTCTCGCGTCGTCTCACTGTTACCCGTCAGTCATCGGAATAGAAGCGGACGAACTAAGAGGCGAGGGATCTGCGAAGTAGTTCGCTTGTGGGAGCGCTCTTCCGAACTAGTTCGTTCGAGAACTACACAAGACCACTTCTGGCCCCTCAATCCAGCGTTGTGGTTTGTGCAAGTGGAGGCCATCTTCCACTATGCAGGGATTGCAACGGACTTGACGAAGTTTGCAATTGTGGTAAGCCAGTTAGATCATAATAAATACGCCGCGGAGATTTAAGATGATATTACGTTACCACCCGCTAAGGAAGCGTATGAAAAACTGAAGACAGAATTAATTCACCTTGTATCCGCGTCTCAAGAGGAAAGAATAAGGCAAGTGCTAACACAGGAAGATGTCGGTGACAGACGCCCGTCACAATATTGCCGCGAGAGACCGCTAACAGTAACTGCCGGCGTGGCGCAGGGGATAGCGTCACGGAATGCAGAGCAGAAGGTCGCCGGTTCAATCCCGCCCACCGGCAAGAATTTAATTCTTTGTAATTGACTATTCCAGAAGGTTCTACGTCTTTCGTATGTTCACTTGTAAATTCTTCTCGTTTCTTATGTTAACTGTTCTTCTAATTTCTGGTAAATTCTGTCTGTGTATAAATAGAAGAGCACTCTGCCTGAGAGGCAGTCAGTGCTGCGTGTATGTTGAGTTCGTAATAAACGTGCTTTCAGTATAAGTGCTGTGTTTAGTTGCCTTCGAAGTCAAGCCTACTTCCATTGCAACGTGGCATTGTTTGGTGAAGGCGCCGGGTACACTGTGCAACAGCTGCATCACCGTGGCTCCGATTAGGCAACGTAAAAGCCGTCGCTTACACGGACTGGAACCGGAATACAAGGGATACACCGAGTACATCCTTCCAAAAGTCCGTATTATCAGAAGAACGATGGAGACGAAACCAGCAATAAGCCAGCTGCACAACAGGCACCCGTCGGTGTTCTCTGGAGATGGTGGACAGAACCCCAACAAATGGCTAAAAGGGTTCGACCGAGTCGCCAAGTACAACAGGTGGGATCATACGATGTGCTTGGCCAACGTTTATTTCTATCTCGACGGAACAGCCCAGCAATGGTTCGAAAACAACGAAGACAAGTTGAATGACTGGGAGACGTTCCAGGAGGAACTTAAGAAGACGTTTGGAGACCGCCAGCGACAAATCCGCTCGGCGGAAGAACAACTGAAGAACCGGGCCCAACGACATGGTGAGCCGACACAATGCTACATACAGAGTGTTTTGGCCCTGTGTAACGTAGTCAATCCGAACATGACTGAAGCGGACAAAATCACGCACCTGATGAAGGGAATTGCAGAAGATATGTACCAAGCTCTTCTGATAAAAGACGTCGCTACGACAGAAGAGTTCATCAAGTGATGCCAGCGTATTGAAGAGATGCAACAAAGAAGGGTTGGGCGCAGGAAGTATGACAGACTCCCAAATGTTGTGGAAGACCAGCAGGACTTGGCTTCTCTCATACGACAAATCGTGAGAGAAGAATTACAGCAGTGCATGGCAGCCGGGACTATTAGACCGAGCGAGCATCAGAGTATGGCCATGGATGTGAGCCCTGTAAGTCACGAGGTAGCCGACGCCACTGAGGACGAGGTATTTCAAACATTAGCTCCTGTCTGCCCCGGCAATCGCACCTGACGTGAAGAATGGTGTCGCCCTGCTATGACTTACGCTGCAGCCGCCAAACGGCAGCCCATGAACCGACCGACGCGACCACAGCCAACTCCCCCGGTAACTATGACGCCCCGCAGAAGAACAAACGCCTGGAGGACAGAAGACAACACACCGCTGTGTTCCCACTGTGGACGCCCTGGACATGTCGTACGCTACTGCAGAGAGAGGAGGCGAGTATTCGAGGATTATTTTGCCGTAAGACGTCAGCCGTTGGAGCAGCTATATCCAAGGCAGTCACCTGCTGATGATTTCAGTTGACCTATGGGAAGAAGACCATCGCCGTACCCTAGACGAGGTCGCTCCCCGACGCGCCGCAGCCGTTCACCGTCGCCGTACAAAGGTACCAGCCGCTCCTGTTGCCGCCGCGCCCAGGAAAACTAAGCGAGGCGACCATCTACGGAGGTGAGGCCGCCGCAGATAAAAATCCTCCATGGACGACAGTCGCCAAGATGTCGGGAAATGTCATCGACGTCATAATCGACGGGCAACCTGTCCGGGCACTTGTTGATTCAGGAACCTCTTTTTCTGTATTATCGGATAATTACCGCGGCACACTAAAGAAGACAATGTTCTGTGATACGGGAGCAACTGTGCTGAAGGTCGCGAATGGAAAGTACGTCCATCCAGCAGGAACTTGTGTCGCAAGAATAACCATCATCAACAGGACGCAGCCGTTTGAATTTGTCGTGTTAACAGAATATAGTCACAATGTCATCCTCGGATGGGACTTCCTTAAGGCATCCCAAACTATCATTGACTGTGGAAGATCTGAGCTGCAAATTGAAGAAGTTGTTCCGCCAGATGCACGTAATACAGAATTGTCTGGAAAATTATTCGTCGTTGACAATGTGACGATACCGCCGTTGACAATGAGAAGAGTTGCAGTCACAAACACAGATGACTTGTTAAACTGTAAAGTTCTTGTTGATAGTAAAAATTTATCAAGCTCACAAAAGAAATTTACATACCAACGGCTATCATAAGCATTACCGGTGGTCAAGGAGAGATTTGGATCACAAATTGTCACGAGCAGTCACAACTTATCCCCAAGGGAATGTGTATCGGGACAGCTGAACCAATCCAGGATGGTGAGCTGTCATCAATGAAGACCCATGCCCTGCTATTAGTACAGACAACACGCTGGAGGAAACAAACGTGGAACTGCCAATAGGGTCTGGACTGACCAAGGAACAACGCCAGCGGGTGTTAGGTATACTACGCCAATTTTCTGGTACATTCACACCTCAGCAGGGGAAAAGTCAGACGAAACGGCCCACGATAAAGCACCGTATCAATACTGGGGACCATCCGCCAATTAGCCAGCGTTCGAATAGAGTGTCGCCAGCTGAAAGAGGATAATTTGGGAGGAAGTGGAGAAGATGTTGCGAGATGACATTATTCAACCTTCGGAGAGTCCTTGGTCGTCTCCGGTGGTCCTCTCGTAAAGAAGAAGGATGGCACGTGGCGATTCTGTGTCGACTATCGGCGGCTGAACAGCATCACAAAGAAAGATGTCTACCCATTGCCGCGTATTGATGACACCTTAGACTGCTTGAAAGGAGCTACATACTTCTCAACTATGGACATGCAGACAGGTTACTGACAAATCGAGGTTGACGAAGCTGACAGGCAGAAGACGGCTTTTATTACACCTGACGGCCTCTATGAATTTAAAGTAATGCCATTTGGATTATGTAATGCTCCAGCCACATTCGAACGCATGATGGACAACTTGCTTCGACACCTTAAGTGGACGACTTGCCTCTGCTATTTAGATGACATTGTCGTTTTCTCGAAAACGTTTGAAGAACATCTGAGTCGCCTGTCAACTGTGTTGAAGTGTGTTCAGGCTGCAGGTCTCCGCCTCAATCCAAAGAAGTGCCTCTTCGTCGCCAAAGAGATAAAAATCCTGGGGCACCTAGTCAACGGAGATGGTGTCCGTCCTGATCCAGATAAAGTAAGGGCAGTCACAGAATTTCCAACTCCTCAGCACATTCGTGATGTGAGAAGTTTTCTCGGGCTGTGCTCATACTACCGACGTTTCATAAAAGGATTTTGTAACAAGGCACGTCCATTACAAGAACTTCTGCAGGGAGACGCCAAATTTTACTGGGATGAGACAAAAGAAAGAGCTTTCCGAGCACTTAAGGAGGCTATAACTTCCGCACCAGTGCTAGCCTTGTACGACGAGAATGCAGAAACGGAACTTCACACAGACGTCAGTGGCTATGGGATTGGTGCAGTGCTTGTACAAGTTCAGGAAGGTGCCGAAAAAGTGATAGCCTATGCGTCAAGAGTACTCTCAAAGTCCGAGATAAACTACTCTACAACTGAAAAAGAATGTCTCGCGGTTATCTGGGCTATCAACAAGTTCCGGCCGTATTTATTCGGCAAACCATTCACCGTCGTGACAGACCACCATTCTTTGTGTTGGCTGACTAGCTTGAAGGATCCATCAGGTCGACTAGCAAGATGGGCACTAATACTCCAAGAGTACGATGTCACAGTGGTATTCAAGAACGGGCGCAAACACAAGGATGCCGACTGCCTTTCGAGGAATCCATTAGTGGAACACAACAGCATTAATGAAATTTCAGCTCTCACTGAATTAGATGACATTACAGCTGAACAGAGGGAAGATCCAACACTATTAAAAATGATAGAGGCCTTCACTCCGTTTTTCCTGCTCCATGGCCGTGAAGCTGAGACGACAATGGATACACTGTTCCCATTCCAACCGGACGACACTCAGGATGACTATGTTAAACAGCTCATCACCAGGGTCGAAGAAGCAAGACAGCTGGCTCGCATACGGACACTGGACGCCCAGGAGAAGGACCGTCAGCGGTATAACGACAAGCACCGAACTGTCCTACAGAGGACCCATGACACGGTCAAGATGCAGGACATTGCAGCTGGCTCCACAGGGATCATAACGGCGGGTCGCTGTTTCTCCAGGAGAGGAAGCAATGACGCGAGAGACCGCGAACACTAACTGCCAGCGTGGCGCAGGGGATAGCGTCACGGACTGTGGAGCAGAAGGTCGCCGGTTCAATCCCGCCCACCGGCAAAAATTTATTTCTTTGTAATTGACTATTCCAGAAGGTTCTACGTCTTTCGTATGTTCACTTGTAAATTCTTCTCGTTTCTTATGTTAACTGTTCTTCTAATTTCTGGTAAATTCTGTCTGTGTATAAATAGAAGAGCACTCTGCCTGAGAGGCAGTCAGTGCTGCGTGTATGTTGAGTTCGTAATAAACGTGCTTTCAGTACAAGTGCTGTGTTTAGTTGCCTTCGAAGTCAAGCCTACTTCCAATGCAAAGTGGCATTGTTTGGTGAAGGCGCCGGGTACACTGTGCAACAGCTGCATCACCGTGGCTCCGATTAGGCAACGTAAAAGCCGTCGCTTACACGGACTGGAACCGAAATACAAGGGATACACCGAGTACATCCTTCCAAAAGTCCATATTATCAGAAGAACGATGGAGACGAAACCAGCAATAACCCAGCTGCACATCAGGCACCCGTCGGTGTTCTCTGGAGATGGTGGACAGGACCCCAACAAATGGCTAAAAGGGTTCGACCGAGTCGCCAAGTACAAAAGGCGGGATCATACGATGTGCTTGGCCAAAGTTTACTTCTATCTCGACGGAACAGCCCAGCAATGGTTCGAAAACAACGAAGACAAGTTGAATGACTGGGAGACGTTCCAGGAGGAACTTAAGAAGACGTTTGGAGACCGCCAGCGACAAATCCGCTCGGCGGAAGAACAACTGAAGAACCGGGCCCAACGACATGGTGAGCCGACACAATGCTACATACAGAGTGTTTTGGCCCTGTGTAACGTACCTAATGAAGGGAATTGCAGAAGATATGTACCAAGCTCTTCTGATAAACGACGTCGCTACGACAGAAGAGTTCATCAAGTGATGCCAGCGTATTGAAGAGATGCAACAAAGAAGGGTTGGGCGCAGGAAGTATGACAGACTCCCAAATGTTGTGGAAGACCAGCAGGACTTGGCTTCTCTCATACGACAAATCGTGAGAGAAGAATTACAGCAGTGCATGGCAGCCGGGACTATTAGACCGAGCGAGCATCAGAGTATGGCCATGGATGTGAGCCCTGTAAGTCACGAGGTAGCCGACGCCGCTGAGGACGAGGTATTTCAAACATTAGCTCCTGTCTGCCCCGGTAATCGCACCCGACGTGAAGAATGGCGTCGCCCTGCTAAGACTTACGCTGCAGCCGCCAAACGGCAGCCCATGAACCGACCGACGCGACCACAGCCAACTCCCCCGGTAACTATGACGCCCCGCAGAAGAACAAACGTCTGGAGGACAGAAGACAACACACCGCTGTGTTCCCACTGTGGACGCCCTGGACATGTCGTACGCTACTGCAGAGAGAGGAGGCGAGTATTCGATGATTATTTTGCCGCAAGACGTCAGCCGTCGGAGCAGCTATATCCAAGGCAATATTCATGAAATTTGCGTACTAAAGTCAACACCGGCACAATACCTCAAAGTGTTTCACGCAGACTGTGGAGCAGCCGGCTTCCGCCGCAAGTGAAAGCTATTATTGCGTCACAAAATAACTTGGCTCTAAACGAAGTTACGGATTTAGATGACAAGATTTCGACACCCACGTCTTTCTGTGCACTACCGGCATCGTGCAACAGTTCGTCTACATCAATGGTCCGCGCACCAATCACGACACTCTCGCTGCTAAAGTAGACTCACTGACGAAGCAGATTGGCGAGTTATTGATTCAACGAGACCGCAGCCGAGACAGAACCCGATTTCGCAGGCAATCAAGAAGCCGTTGATTAACACTGGCTCAAACGTGTGTACATACCCGCCCACGCAGCTACGTAGTAAGCGGCCACGAACTACGTTCTGCTTAACAGTGGCAAATAATTCAGTAATTCCGACATACGACACATTAACAAGGAGACCACACGGGTATCGGATTGGAGAATTTCTTTATATTTATGGTACGTGAACTTCAGAACTTAAATAACAACCAGCTGTAGCCATTCGACGCTACTCTCAAAAATTTTCGAGGTAATTGACTTTAGTTTCGCAAACTACACGTATGTTCTAACTACCAATAAGTAAAGTGGTAGCTGTATCTTTTCGTGCAGCTCAGGTCGCCGGGAGCCGTGGCTCAGCGCGCCCGGTCAGGGGGCTAAACGCCCTCTGTAATAAAAAAAAAGCTGAACCAAATATTCAACGAAGAACCGAGAACGAACTGAGGCAACGACCGCAAAACATAGATCCGACTGAAAAAAAAGAAAAAAAAAGTATCGTTCTGGCATTCTGTGGTTTGAACCCTGTCTCGGCAGATTTTTTTTTATCTTCTCCGTAGTGTTCGAACAGTTACACATTTTTAATATCAAATAGTAATTTTTACGAAAAGTGCTCGTTTTTGTTTATTCGTAATTTTCTATATCTTATGGAAGGTTGTTAATAATGATAGTCAAACAAATCACGTAAGTTACATTTTTTGCAGTATTGACTTCACTATTAGTTGACGACGGTAGTCTTTGATTGTTCAGTTTGTGAAAAGCTACTGCACTGTATTTGGAAAGTCATCTCCCTAGCTACTAATGGCTTTCAAAGACGCTATCCTACTCAACCATTGTTTTACGTGACGGCAAGGATTTTAACTCGTCTACATACACTCAAATAAAACCTGACAAAACAAGTGGAATTAGAGATCCCAAACTGTTTTATATAACTGGATGGGAAAAAGATACATATATATCCCAGTCGGATTCGAACCTCCGACTCTATGAGTATGAGGCGAGTACGCTACCACCTGCGATAAACCGACAGATGCTACAAACGTTTTAATTACTGGTACTTACGTCGCTTTGCAAAATTTCAAAGTCGTTTTTCTCAAGACTTTTTGAGAGTTCCGTCGAATGTCTTTGGCTGCTTATTGAAGTTCTGAGCTTCACCTACCATAAATATAAAGAAATTCTGATATCCGATACCCATGTGGTCTCCTTGTAAGATTCAAACTTGACCTCGGATTACGACGTGACGTGTCGTGAGATTTCACGGGCGCAGACGTGTCTGAGCCTATCATAGCGTTTCTTAAACCATTTAAGGAAGCCACAGTTGATTTTGAGTCTGACAAGGAGGCACAAGCGGCACAATCAAATATGCAGCCATTTAGTACAACTTATCTGAAACCAATCTTCCCTAAATAACTGGATTGAGATGCAGTCCTTCGCGCATTCAGAAAAGTGTCTCAGAGTGAATTTCTAGTAATGTGGTCTTTAGATAAAGATTATACGAAAAACATGCTTCGGTTTTATTAAAATGTATGTTGGGAATATAGAATGAAGTATTTTGTGAATACCTTATGAATTCACTGAACCATTATAATACATCCTGGAAAAGTAATTACAGTTTTGCGTAACTGGTGTCATACTTCACTGACTAAAGTTACATAATGTAGACTGGAGTGTAATGGTTATCCTTGTTTTTTCCCCTATGCTAACGATCTCCAATTTCAGTTTTTTTCTTCTTACTACACACAACCTATTTTAGAAGTGATCTGATGATGGTTCGAATTGAGATAAGTCAGTAATACTAGAAAGATGGTGAATTTACAGAGCAAACCTTTCATATCTAAATTAATAAGTCCGAAACATGTAGAAAAGACAAATAAAATCTCATATTTTGACCTGAAGTGAATATATATAATATTGGCATTCCCCTTTGGATGATCAGTACTTTTCATTAACTTCCTAATCCAGATAGCGCTGACGTCTTTACAGAAGGACGAGAATGGCAGCTTACTTTTTTTATTCTTGTCTGTAGGAATTCGCGTACAGTATCATATTTTATTTCTTTGAATCACCTGCTCTCATTGCAGATCAATTTTAGCTGGTAATGTCGATTGCAAAGTGGCTGGATACAGGTGCAAAAGTTGAGATTACTACAAAAGATACTGAAGACTTCCTCGTAGTTGGGTTTATATTTTTTGAACTTTCTTCAATTTTTGCGACATTTATATGCATATATTTCATATTAAACGTTTTTCTAATAATGATGATTCATTAGATTAAGATTATAAAACAATCATTTTGACGTCATTCCAGAAAGAAGGGCAGTATTTAAAACTAATGGCGTGATGGTGAAAAAAAGAAAATCACCTATAACGATCTTGTGCAGTCATATGAAGGTAATTAATAGCTTCTGAGAAAAAAGTTAAACAAAAAATAATTCCGCGTTATCTGGGTTAACACGACAACGACGATCGCAGACTAAACTGCTATGTGGCGTAGCACAGCGGTAAGACGGGCAGGCAAGCAAGTTTCCGTTAGCTCGCTATCTTGGGTTGGGTTCAGCTTGGCTTGGCCACGAGTGAAGCAGCTTGCTCGTTCTGTTGACAACGCGACGCATGCGGGTTGCCTGCCTGATCTCCAAGCAAGCTTTTTTTTATTATTATTATTTCGGGTAGATCTAAGCTTTGCGGTCGTTGATTCAGTTCGTTCTTGGTTGGATCAGCTTTTTTTATTACAGACGGCGTTTAGCCACCTGACCGGGCGCGCTGAGCCACGGCGCCCGGCAGCAAGCTTGGGCAAGCTGAAAGCGGGAAATGTAACCTGTGTCAGCAAGGTATCACGGCTGTGGTGGGGATGCATACAGAAAGATCTTACGGAGTATGTACATACTAACGGAAAGGAACAAGGTAGGAATGGAATGTGGAAGTGAGGGAGAGGAGCAAACACACATACACACAGCACAATGAATGGGAGAGGTGTAGGATAGATGGGGTAGGAACTGTTGGGTGTGGAGAAAATGGGGTAACCGTAGGTTGATGCCTGGATAATTTCAGGATAACTCCCATCTGCGTAGTCAGAAAAGCTGATGGTGATTGGGAGGTTACAGGTGGCCCATCTTCTGAAGCAGCCGCTGAAATCAAGCATATACTCTTCTGCAAGTTCTTCCACACGACAATCAAATGTTCAAATGATTGTATAGTCTATGGGACTGAACTACGGGGTCATCAGTCCCTAAACTTACAAACTACTTATGAACTACTTACGAACTAGGACGGCACAAATATCCATGCCCGAGGGGGGATTCGAACCCCCGACCGTAGTGGCCGTGCAGACCGTGACTGGAGCGCCTCAGTCTCCTCGGCCACCGCGGCTGGCCACACGACAATCCACGTTGTTATAGACCACAGTTTGGTGATAGCCATTCATCCAAATTGACAGATGGTCATGGCAATATAAAAAAAGTCAATGAAACAGTTGTAAGAGCCAAGCGGACTCATAGTAATATGCACACCTAAATCGTGACAGGCAACAGTAATCGAGCATCCTGAGACTGTAAGAGGCAAGGTGATTCAGAGTAAGCAAGCACCCAGAGTTGGTGAGAGGCAAGGAGACTCACCAAAATCAAGCACTCCAAAAGGGAACACGTTCTCGTCGTTGTTCATAGGTAACATTAAAAGTAGTCAAAGAATGTAACGCGGGATGCTAGGCGGTGTAACATGATAGAATTATCAAAACTATAGTTGGAGTTTCCTAATGTGATGTGGTTTTGTTTGAGATATTACCGTTTTTCAATAATTTTCTACTCATTTTCTTATTTTCTGATTATAGCGCCAGTCATCAAAAAACAAAAAATAAAAAGTGTTTCAGCCTGTATGCCATTTATGAAATTACATAAATTCTATCTTAGGGGAACGTTGTTACAAAAAATCGCATAAAGTCGCATTTTTTAGGTTATAAAAGTAGTCTTTCCTGCATTAGAATGCAACATTGTGTCAAAATTTCAAATCAATCAGCCAAAATCCTATGGGGAGTCCTACACGAAAATGGTAACAGCGGTTTCATGAAACTCCGCAAATTATTTTAATTTTTTTGGAAACTTATCCCCTGAAATCCTTCAAAAAACGATGAAACATAAAAAAAAGGACACCGCATATAAAACGCTCCATGTGTCCACCATATCCTTCCTTCCATGAGTACTAGTCTTGCGAGGTTCGCAGGAGAGCTTCTGTCAAGTTTGGAAAGTAGGAGGTGAGGTACTGGCGGAAGTAAAGTTGTGGGGTGGCGTCGTGAGTCGTGTCGGGATAGGTCAGTCGGTAGAGCGCTTGCCCACATATGTATCGGATTTTAGAATTTTTCGATAGTTGTGATACGTGAAGTTCAGAATTCAAATAAAAATTAGCAAAAGAGGTTCCACGTAACTCCAGAAAATCGAGTTTGAAGTTTTGGATATACACGTAAGTACCAGTAATTAAATCAGTTGCAGCATCTGTTGGTGTAACTTACGTTACCGAGCGCTGTGCGTTAGCGCGCCCTGTCATAGGACTCAAAGCTCTCTGTAATTAAAAAGCTGACCCAAATACTAAACGAACATTTGGAACGAACATGAACAAACGACCGTAAACCATCGATATACCTACAAAAAAAAAAAAAAAAAAAAAAAAAAATAAATAAATAAATAAAAAAAATAAAAAAAATAAATAAAAATAAAAATAAAAATAAATAAATAAATAAATAAAATGTAGCGTTCTGGTATTATAACCATACGGTCGGTAGTTCGAATCCTGCCATGCCTTTTTTGTGTTCTAATACTAACACAGTTTTAATGTCTAATAGTAATTTGTACAAATATTGCACGTGATTATTAATTCGTAATTTTTTATCTTTTATAAAAGGTTGTTAATAAAGATTGTTTCAAAAAGAAAAAAAACGAAAGGTGCAATTTTCTTTACGGTATTCGCTTCACCATTAGTAGACGACGGTAGTCTTTGATTGTTCAGTTTGCGAAGAACTACGACGCTGGTTTTCGAAAGTCATCTCCATAGCAATTAATGGCTTTCTAGGCAGGTAACCTACTCAACCATTATTTTACGAGGCGCGTCCAGAACGTAAGTTCCGTTTGGTAATAAAATGAAATTGTACACAGATACAGAAGAAATTTTTATTGCCAAAATTCTACAACTCTCAAACTACTTTTCCACATAACTGCCGAAATTTTGCTGGCATTTGTCAAAGCGTGGCAGCAGGTTTTGTATACCTTCTTCATAGAAATCTGCCGCCTGTGTCTTCAACCAGTTGGAAACAGTTTCTTTCAGCTCGTCGTCATAAGTGAAGGGATGACCGCCAAGGAAAGACTTGAGGTGTAAGAACAGATGAAAGTCGCTAGGAGCCAGGTCAGGGCTGTACGGAGGATGGTCAAACACATTCTTCATCGTACACATCACTACGCCCGCCATTGAACTGTCGGACACATCTTATCACCATCGAATTACTCATCGCATTTGGTCCGTAAACATCGCAAATTTGCCGATAAATTTCACTTGGTTTCACATTCATTGCATTCAGAAACCGAATCACCGACCTGATTTCACAGGCGGCTGGATTTTCAAACACGCCGACATTTCAAACAAGCACAACAAAGCGTACGTAACTAACAGCGATCTCCAAATGGCGCACGTTCTTTTCCTTGATACACATCGTCTACAGCATGTGCGGAACTGCAATCGTAGCGCTGCAGCGGAGATAAATTGAAACGGAACTTACTTTCTGGACGCGCCTCGTAGTTCATGACAAAGTGTTCAGCTCGTAAATATACACATAAACAAAAACTGATACAACACGTGGAATTAGAGATCTAAAAATATTTTATGTAACTGAATTCGAAAAAAGCGGAAAAATTCTCTCTTATAGCGGGATTCGAACTACCGATTCTAGTGTTGTGAGGTCAGAAAGGTACCACCTGAGCCGCACAGACACATGCTACAACTGTTCTAGTTGGTATTACTTATATGTACTTGCAAAACTTCAAAATCGATTTTCTTGAGAATTTTTTAGAGTTGCTTCGAATGGGACTGGCTGACTGTTATTTTCGTTTATAAATTCACGTACCGCAAATATAAAATCATCATCATTATCATCATTAGAGATTACGCATTTTGCGTTCAGTCTGGAGCATAGTACCTCTAATAAAATTCCTCCATGATCCCTATTCAATGTTAACATTGATGCCTCGTCTGATGTTATGCCTTTTACTTCAAAATCATTCTTCACCGAATCTAGGTACTTTCTTCTTGGTGAACCTCGACTCCTGTTACCCTCCGCTGCCGAGCTCATGAGTCTCTTAAGTTACCTTGCTTCTCCCATGGTTGTAACATGACCCCACCATCTCAGGCTGTTCGCTCTAATTGCTTCATCTATAGTGTTCATTCCCAGTTTGTCTTTGATTTCCTCATTATGGATATCTTTCATATCTGTAACATCTACCTTGTGAATAAGGTAACCTGTATCCACCCAACTTTCACTCCCATACAACAAAGTTTGCCGAAAGATAGAGCGGCTTACTGCTAGCTTAGTCATGGTACTTACTTCCTTCTTGCAGAAGAGAATAGATCTTAGCTGAGCACTCACTGCATTAGCTTTGCTGAACCTCGTTTCCAGTTCTTTCACTATGTTGCCATCCTGTTGCCAGGTACTTGAAATTGTGTACCTGTTCTAACTTTGTTCCTCCTATTTGGCAGTCAATCTGTTTAAATCTGTTTCCCACAGACATTACTTTCGTTTGGACATGCTGATCTTCATATCATAATCCTTGCACCCCTGATCGAGTTCTGATATATTAGTTTGCAACCTTTCAATTGAATCTGCCATTACAACGAAGTCATCCGCATATGCGAGACTGCTTATTCTGTTTTCACCTTTATTTTTATCCCTCCCTGTCAGTCTACTGTTTTCAGCATATGATCCATGAATAGTGTGAACAACAGTGGTGACAGGTTACAGCCTTGTCTTACGCCTGAAACTGCCCTGAACCATGAGCTTAATTTGCCATCTACTCTAAATGCTGCCTGACAGTCTACGTAAATCCCTTTAATTTCCTGCAGAAGTTTGCCTCCTATACCATAATCTTTAAAAAAGTTTAAAATCCGTAACCCATTTGGTCTCTCTGTAAGAGTGCGCCGCCACTGCGGACAAACAGTTACGCCGCTGGGCGGAGTTACTTGCGGGAAGCAATCGCAGCGGCGCTGGGCCTGCGGCGCTGTGCCGGTGTCTGCAGCCACGCCGCCACCTGTTTGTGGACCAAACACCGGCTGTGCCGGCCACCGCAACACCGCGCCCGCGGGTACAGCGCCACCTGCTGCACAAACACAGCAACACCGTGGGAGCAGCTCCGCGCAGCAACATTTAGGCCGTGTTTATAGCCTGCGGTTGCACCGCGGCGGTGGAATCTCGGCGGTTTGGCAGTGCGCGGTTCCTCATAAGGCAGCATGGGAGCCGTTTATAGGCGCGGTTGCGGTAGCGGCCCTCTGATCGTCCGCCGCGGAGTCAAAATACCAGCGGCTGCACTTACAAACCGCCGCGGTTGTGCGGCGTCTCTTTACACGGCGGCTAATGGGGCTGTTCGGTGCGCGTGGCGGAACCGCGCGCCATACGGCAGTGCCGACAACTGTGCCGCCCTGCCACATGTAGCACAGCTGCTCCGGTAGTGAGAGTGCTGTTCGTGCTTGAGTTCACATTGCTAATGCGCGGGCTGATTACTTGAAAAAGTGATATGTGGGCAAAATGTTCAATACAGAACTATTCATCGACGAAATCAAATTACGACCATGTATTTGGGATTCGGAATCTGAAACATTTAAAGACAGAGATATGAAGAAGAGGAATTGGATTGAACTATCCAATATGTTCCATCCTGAATTCGACAACTCAACTCCAAAACAGAAATATGATATATGTGAGTGACTCATTATGTTTTTGGTACCAAATATTAGTTATACGTACATATATGTACTACATCATTGTTTTACTATGAGTGTAAGTGGTAACCCTAAGTCATATTAAGTAAAATATTTTTAACAGTCAAGATTGCATAACAATTATCCTATATTTATTTTGTTCGGTTTCGATCATGTAGATCACCTTCAGACTTTCTCCATGGGCGGTGGGTGCAGCTTGTGTAAGGACACAGCAGTTGACGGTGTAGTTACACACGGATTTACGAATCTTCACAGATATACAACTCTGAACTTTCAGTGACAGCTCATCAAAGGATTTGGTTGACATTCGATGAAAATTGAAGAATTTATCATTATACTCCATCAATTTTCCGTATAAATTTCGGAACACACCAATGTGTCTAAAGCTGTTGATAGGGTGCACGTTCCATATCCTCGTTTTACGTTTCTTCGCTTTTCCAACAAGGTAAACGTAGTACAGCAGTGCTGGGTCCATCGCGGAAGGCGATCTCTCAGTGACTGACAAAACAGAAGGCACCACTGTTCACCCCCACCAGACAGGAACAGGGCCCCGCGGGCAGCTGCGGATGCCCCGCGTGCTGTTTAATTTGGAGCGGTGCCTCCGCCAAATCACAGCGGTTGCCCCGCCGCGGAGGCACCGCTGTCTATAAACGCAGCCTAAGAGGCACTTTGTTTAAGCCTCCTCATCGTCTCCCGTTTGTACACGTAAATGTGAAATTTGGCTTCAAGATGTATACGACTTTCTAACGGCGCAAACGTGTGGCTCCTTGGGATGTCACCGTTGTCGTCGAAAGCGCTTTATACAGCAAGGTTAGCACACTTGTGAGGAGAAAGCCATCTCTGTTTAAGGCGCCTATAAGTACGAGCTGAAGCATCCGCCATTTTTATCCCCGTATCTCGTAAGTTAAACATACCGCGGTGCTGTAGGATTTTCGTCACGGTGGCACTTTAGCACGACATTATGGGTGGTTGTGTTGCTATAAACTGCTCAAATCATACCAGAGGTGGCTACAAAATGTTTAGTTTCCCCAGAGATTCTGAGAGAAGAAAAAAATGCGTCATTAACTGTCAGCGCAAAAACCGGGAATCTTGTCCGAGCGCACAGTTTTATGTAGTAAGTAAATATTATTTGTTATTATGGCTTGAAGCAATATTTAATAGTAAAAATCGTCTGTGATATTCGAACGTAAGTTTTTGTTTTGATCTTTTGAATGTACTACCTCTTAACAGGGAAGCTGCCTGTAGGGAGTTAGCAGCCGCAAAACATCATAACACAGAAAACATTCCGGAACATAGTCTTTTTAGCACAATATGTGTGTCTTATATAGTATATTGAGAAATAGATCACATCAAAAAGTTTTGTACTGACTCTGCACAAATTGTTGAAGATACTATTACGTTATTGCGAGAAAGTAGTACAAATACTAAAACGGAAACTATAAATATACTGGGTAAAAAGTTTAATCGGCTGCGGCAGCGTACTGTGCTGATACAGGGAACTACCGTTAAATGGTATTAGTGGTAGTTTGAAGTTTCAGCGTTGAAAGAATACTACCTGATGTTTTATCACAAAATACACCCTCAATTTAATTTCTTATTACTAAATGCCAATATTTACGCTTATCTATAAGAGACTATAGAATAAATGGCACAGAATACTGTGTAAATTTTACTTACGGTTGCGGCGGCGTAGTGTGCTATAGTTGGCAACTGAATGTTTGCTTTCCAACGATTATTAAATTACTGACAAGACAAGGGTACTGTTACATACAAAAACCTGTCAACCTTAGAGAAGGACAGGTCAACGCAAAGGATTATTCCCGTCATTCTATACGATTAGGTTTTCAAATAGCATTAAAGGGCTGTTGCCAACATCGGCACCGTGTGCCTCTACGACCGTAAACTTTAGATGCTATACACTGACATTCTTTTTCGTTCTATTGTTTGTAATACATTCTGAAACTTTCTCAATAACGCAATAGAAGTAAATTCTGCAATGTGAGTACAAAATTCCGATGTGGTGTATTCGTCACAGCAGACAACAAACACTTATTGCAAGACGGCAAACAAATCTCGCATATTGACAGTCATTATTCAAATACAAGCCAAGATCGCTTAAAACTTTCATGTAGATGATCAGTTTCGGTAGATCTAAACGTAGTACGCGATTTTTATCACAGAAATATGTATGCATCTTGCGCTTTTTTCTTTATTCGGACAACAAAAAAAGCAGCAATAAGTAAAGAAACGCGCGATTTTTGTGTGTAATCCATAATAAGAGCTGAACGGAATTTCAAAGTAGCACGATCTAAGGCTCTATGCCGGACACTTCTAAAATATTTCACTAAACTTTAACAAAACAACACTGTTCGCAACAGCTACGTGTTATGTTTAGCATTCGTGGGGAATGAAAATGGCGGATGCGCCAACTTGTGTTTTTAGGAGCTCTAACTCAGTTCATTACATCACATTGGGATCAAATACACTGCCGGAGAAAAGAAAAAAGTAGTACGTCTGAAAATACAACAACGATTTTGATTCTATGACGGCAGATGATGCAAGAGCAATAATTCCTATTCTGAGAATGGTGACAACGTTATCCGCAAACAGACAGCTGCCTGAAAACCATGTGTGTGTACACTTTAAAAGGAAAATATTAGAACCATAGGGATCACTATGATATAAAATGGTGAACCAAACAGGCGCCGGGCCACGAGTAAATATTCGTGCTTCCTAGAGCCAAGTGAGCGCGTTTCAAAACAGCCGAACTGTGCCCTTTCGAGTATCCAGACGGCCCTTTCAGAAAACTGTCATACTATACGACGTGCAGTGCTAAATGTCCCACTACTATACGTTTGAGAGACACTTAAATTGCCGATACGTTCTGGCAATAAAAAGTGCTTCATCAAAAGATCATAATTAATAAAAAAAAATTGTATAACTCTGCATATTTTATGTTTGGCGGGTGTAACAAATAACCCTGAAATGCACTTATACTACTTCTTTTATTGCTGAACTGACTGAAACAGAATTTAAGACTAATAATCTGAGGCTATCAAAACAAGACTAACTCAACTGGTGCGATGCGCCTCCATTTAAAGGTTCATGACAATATGTCTCATTATTGACACATAGTCATTAATTTGATACAATTAGAACTTTTGAAGAGCTTTAATATGATTCTTACAATATGATTATTGAACAGTTTGATACGTTTCGACATTACAGATGTTAATATCTCATTAGAAATTTAATTAAATATGTCGGAAGTTATAGAAATGTGGTATCATTGACTGCTAATAATGAACTGCGTAATTATTGTATTTCTCATAGAAATAATGCCGCGAGGGCCCACGTCCACCGACTGCCGGCGTGGCGCAGGGGATAGCGTCATGGATTGCGGAGCTGAAGGTCGCCGGTTCAATCCCGCCCCCTGGCAAAAGTTTATTTCTTTGTAATTAACAATTCCATAATGTTCCACATCTTTCTTATTTTCACTTGTAAATTCAACTTGTTTCTTATGTTAACTGTTCTTCTAATTTCTGGTAAATTCTGTTTGTGTATAAACAGCAGATCACTCTGCCTGAGAGACAGTCAGTGCTGCGTGTGAGTTAAGTTCGTAATAAACGTGCTTTGAGTATAAGTGCTGTGTTCACTTGCCTTCGAAGTCAAGCCTGCTCCCATTTCAATGCGACAATATAACAGATCCGATAAAATCTACAGTTCCAGCCAATCGGAAATAAAAGTTTTAATTTATTTAAAACTGAAAATAAATTAGATTCATTGATATATATGATCATTTACAGTTAATTATGCAAATTACATCAATACCCAATAAATACATTTCTAGAACGTTGCAGCCTGACAAATTATATTTCTGTGTAATTGACACGGTTTTTCTGCAGTACAAAGGCTCCAGAGGTATGTTAAAGTATTTATTATCGTCTAAAGTTTGAAAAATAATTGAACCAACCATAGTAAACCGAGTACATGGTATATGCTAGGTCATTCTATAAATATATTGCTGTAAGAAAATGGACAGTAAACGACATAAACGATATCGGATAACTGACTAAAGATGTGGTATCGGGTTACAGAATAGAGTATTGAATCGGATACTATAGTAGTCGCCTTCTCTAACCGTCAAGTTACACGCGTCAGTTTCAGTTCTGCAGCGACGCTGCTTGCAATGGTAATGTGAAGATAATCACATTCATAGACGAGTCTCTGGACTTGCACGCAGCATAGAAGTCCACCAATGTCATCGAATTGTGAGGGAAGCAGTGGCTGACCTTGCAGCTACCACAGCACAGGAGACATGTTTTATGAGTCCCAGAATGTCGACACAACTGTTGGCAACCGTGTATTAGCTGTGTAACTACGGGCACAAGTTGAAACTAGACTGTTGGTTGTTGAAACGTGAAACCGTGTCTGTATTTGAACACTAATGTGTCACTGGTCATGTGCGACGTGACTGTTATTGATTTGTTTTTCCAATAAAATTTTGTGATAGCTCTGTCTGTTAAATAAACTGGTTACGGTATAAATATTGTTGTGGTTCTGTTCTTTAAACGCATCTGACATTAAACCTTGTAAATTTATTATTTGTGTTTGTTTTGCGCCCAACGGATAACATTGGAAATGAAAGCAACACTTTTAATGTCAAAACTGTAATTCAAATCGTAATCTGATTGCATACTAATCTCGTTTGTTTGAAACGTAACATCTGTTAAGGGTATTTCAAATTTACAGCGTGCACAGAATAGTGGTGATCAAGCTGTATTCAAACGATTCAAATGTGACACCTAAGAAAATAAGTCTCTCTCTCTGCTAGTGGAATATGTTTACCATTTAAAGTGAATTAATATCTCACTTAAATTGCTCAAAATCGGTTAATCTTCAATGCCAAAGACTGATGACATGCATTGCAGAACAATCGCTACACTCTCTCATTACTGCCTACATAACTCTGATTACCTTAAAAAGAACACTATTGAATGCAAATACTTTCTTTCTCACAAGTCAGCAGATTTTGCCTATGACTATTAATTAATTGACCTAACGATATTAATTTCACTTAGTCAACCTCTGTATAACTTTTACTTTCGTTAATATGTAAACTGACCACATAAAAATTATAATTTCACTACTATCTTTCTCAATTTGTAAGTCAGTCACGTGCTTTGGCAGACGGCATTTACACATAAAATAAGGATTTGATCTGATTCAAAAATTAATCGTCAAAATAATGAAATGAATAGGGAACTGGTAAGTGACTTCAGGTTAAATAATTAGGAACTTTTGATAGCTAACTTCATTAATAATAAAACGCCAAGCACCTACTTCAACAATGATATACAATATCGTAGTTACAAATAATAAATGCACAAACTGGACCTTTTTATCTCAAAACAATTACGCATTCTGAACTAGTGATACACTTGTCTGCACGACAGGATAGGCTTTCGTCCATCCAAAATATAATGTACGGTACATAAATATAACATACAGTGTGGCTGCCTAAGCTACCAACCACAGACTCTGTCAGACTGTATCTGCTTCACCGAGTCTAACTACAGTCTGCCTACTCGCTACTACAACCAGCACTACATTCATGAGGGAATGCATACACTTTGACTTATGTCACAGATTACCAACTTAACCATATTAATGAATTGAAGACAGGACGTTACGTAGATTAACAAAATTAAATCAGAATATTATGTAGAAGTGGAGAATACAAAATTACAGCATAAATCCAGATAAAAATGTGCCCAAGGCAGAATAACAAGTAAAATTCTATAGAAATGTGCCCAAGGCATTATGTACTCCTTTCGACGTATTCCACTCACGATACAGTATCGACGTGACGGTTTGATTGGTGCCATGAGAGGATCACTTGGAAGATGAAATGACGGACTAGCGTATTCTGCGACTGAAGCATCTTCTGCGTGCAAGCAAGTGAGGGTGGTTTGTGCTGTACGACATAGAATTCCCAAGCGCTATCTCTTAGAGTGCATTCGTCCAAGACACACTGGTCTCGTCGCAGATAGTAAGGTACAGGGTGCGACAAGTTGTTGTTGCCGGCCGCGGTGGCCAAGGGGACTGAGGCGCTCCAGTCACGGTCTGCGCGGCCACTACGGTCGGGGGTTCGAATCTCCCCTCGGGCATGGATATTTGTGCCGTCCTAGTTCATAAGTAGTTTGTAAATTTAGGGACTGATGACCCCTATAATCAATACAAACAAACAAAGCAAACAAACAAGTTGTTGTTATTGTTGTGGTCTTCAGTCCGCAGATTGGTTTGATGTAGCTCTCCACCCTACCCTGTTCCGTCCAACTTTCTTCATCTGAGAATACGTTCGGCAGCCTACATCCCTTTGAACCTGCTTCCTGTATTCGTCCCTCGGCCTCCCTCTACGAGTTTTACCCCACACACTTCCTTCTAATGCTAAGCTGACGATTCCTTGATGACTCATAATGTGTCCCACCAACCTAACCCTTCTCTTAGTCAGGATATGCCTGAAACTCCTTTTCTCCCCAATTCGGTTAATCACCTCCTCATTAGTTACGTGATCTACCCATTTAATTTTCTTCATTCATCTGTAGCACCACATTTCAAAAGCTTTTATCATCTTTTTGTCTGAACACCTTATCGTCCACGTTTCATTCCCATAAACTCAAGACAAATGGTTTCAGAAAGGACTTCCTTACATTTAAATTAATATTGGATGTTAACAAGTTTCGCTTCTTTGAAACGCTTTTCTTCCCATAGCCATTCTGCATTTATACCTTCCTTACCTCGGCCATCAGAATTTATTTTGCTACCCAAATAACAAAACTCATCTACTACTTTTATTGTCTCAAATGTTCAGATGTTTGTAGAGCATATGGGACTTAACTGCGGACCCATCAGTCCCTAAACTTACAAACTACTTATGAACTAGCTTATACTAAAGTCGGCACAAACATCCATGCCCGAGGGGGGATTCGAATCCCCGACGGGGAACTGCCTCGCGCATCGTAGCACAGCGCTTCAATGCGCTCGGCCGCTCCGCCGTGGCTATTGTCTCATTAAGTAATATAATTCTTTCAGCATCGCCTGATTTTCTGAGATTCCATTCCATTACCCTAGTTTTACTCTTGTTAATGTTTATCTTATATCTTCCTTTCAAGATACTCTCCATTCCATTCAATTGATCTTCCAGATTCTTTGCAGTCTCTGACAAAATTACTATGTAATCGGCAAACCGCAAAGTTTTTATTTCTTCTCCCTGAACTTTAATTCCCTCTCCAAATTTCTCCTTACATTCCTTCACTGCTTTCGCATTGTACAGATTGAACAACAATGGCGAAAGGCTACAACCTTGCCTTACTCCCTTCTCGACCTCTGCGTCCCTTTCTTGCCCTTCCACTCTAATAACCGCTGTCCGGTTTTTGGTATAAGTTGAATATATCTCTTCGCTCCCTATATTTTACCCCTGATACCTTCAGAATTTGAAATAGAGTATTCCATTCGACATTGTCAAAAGCTTTCTCCAAATCTGCAACTGCTAAAAACGTAGGTTTGCCTTTCCTTAGCCTAAGTTCTAAGATACGTCGTAATTTCAGTATTGCCTTCCGTATTCCTACATTTCTTCTAAATCGAAACTGATCTTCCCCGAGGTTAGATTCCACAAGTTTTTCCATTCGTCTGTAAATAATTCGTGTTAGTATTTTGCAACAATGAATTATTAAACTGATAGTCCTGTAATTTTCACATTTGTCCGTACTTGCTTTCTTTAGAATTGGAATTAGAATATTCTTCTTGAAATCGGAGGGTATACATTTTGCATACCATGTGGAACAATTTTTTCATGACTGGCTCTCCTAACGATATCATCTATTCTAGGAGCCTTGTTTCGTCTCAAATCCTTCAGCGCTCTGTCAAATTCTTCTCGCAGTATCATACCACCTATCTCATCTTCCTCCACTTCGTTTATTTCCTTGCCTGCTTCACTTCCTAAATTATTATATTTGCTCCTCTCAGCGATAAGCTACAGCTCTCATTCACCTCTGGTGTTAGCGGATCGAACACTAACCACTGTTCTATTGCCATGCTTCCACCAGGAAGGTTATATGTTGTTCCAAATATTGCGCGTGAAACTCAACGTGCTCTGCAGGAAGTGCAGCAAATTGCCTAGCCAAATTAATCTCTGGAATTTTCACCATTCTAGCAGATGAGGGGTGTTATGGGACAACAACTGATTCATCAATCCGACACACGTGTACAACCAGGTGAACAGGTCGAGGAGGCGTCTAATAACGTGTCCCAAGACAGAATTCGCCATCTTTATGATGGAATAGATGCCACCATCAGCGCACGAATTGCCATTCGTGGAGACAATACCGTGTACCAATACGGGTTTTTCAGTGTGGGATAGACGATTGGTACCTCAATACCGCTTGAGGTATTCGTGTAAAATTCATGTACTCCATATGCACACTTCCAGCAATACACATCGAATGAATTGGAAATCATAAAGAGGGCGTACCAATTTTTTCCTGCAGTACATCTCCACAACTTTACTGCGGAATTGCGACATGAAGGGATTGCCACTACGCCACGTCATATTCCAATTTTCCCTTACGTGTTATGCCTCTATGATAGACGTAAGTCTCAGGACATGTTGCGTTGGAACCATGACTTCCCTAAAGAGAGGTAGAAAATTCAGTCACACCACGACAAGAAAAACACTCACCGGGGGGGGGGGGGGGAGGCATGAAGGTTATCAATTAAATCAGCCCTTCACTTAGAGCGCTGGTTCTCAAAATTTTCTCTGTCGTAAACGGCAGATCGCACTCGAGTGAGAACAACGACAGCGGTGTTCTCTACATTCGATATGCCCATACGTTGAAGACGAATGAAGTCTTCTGCAAGGAAATCACGTGGTGGGAACCATTTTTTTTTTTTTTTTTAAGCTTGTGGGATTTAACTGCGGGCTCATCAGTTCATAAACTTATAAACTACCTATAAACTAACTTATACTAAAGGAAACACAAACATACATGCCCTAGGGAGGATTCGAACCCCTGACGAGGAACGGAATCGCTCAGCGGAGCATTGCGTCTCAATGCGCGGAGGGGCAGGTAATACAAAATGATTACTTAAGAAGTATCCTTGAAGTCCGGCTGTCTCATAGGAACTCGAGGAGCAAAAAAGAAAGTAGGATTGTGGATTGTATTATTACCGTGACACCTTACACAATGAAGGTATAAGGGTGAAATCATCACAAACTATGAAAAATAGCTGTGACTAAATGAAAATATCTTTAATATGAGATGTGTATCTTATCTGACATTAAAAAAAATGAATTTTTCTGTCTGAAAAAGCAATTAGCACATAAATTAATATTTACGTACTTGCTTGCCAAAAATATTTTAATAATTCACAACCACTTCTATTTCAGGTATAAACGTTCACATATAAGCGTTCACGTTGTTTTATAAGGGCTGATGATAACCATAATTTTTTTCTGAAATGAGTTTATTGACAGAGAAACGTATAGTTACACATCTTGAATATAAACGCCTCCATTACGTATGACATTTATACCAAATGTGTGGAAGGCACTCCGTATACCATCTGAGCGTCTATTTTTGTTGATTATTCCGTATTGTTCGCAATATGGTACAATTACATAATGTCATTTTTTCATTGTACCGGTTCTTAGTCTTATTTCACTTTGGTAAAAATTTCGTAACCAAAAGGACTCATATCGAGGAGTACGATATGTCATCGAACAACACCCCATAATTCCGCATTGCTGCTGTCCAGGACATCTTCCGTTTCTGGATATGGGAAATTTTGGAACATGCATAGTGCTTACCTGACATGAGTCTCTGTGATTACAATCTTTTTACCAGAGTGAAAGAACCACTGCAAGGGATCCGTTAAAACACCAGAGATGATATTATTTATGTCACAGGAGGATCAATACAAAAAGTCATCAGAAATAGATGTGCAGGTGGCCTTTAGGAAATTACGGAAAAGATGATAAATTATGTGTGGGATTATACTGAATGATTATAACTATCAGTGCTTCTGGAGATAAAGTCATTTTCGAGAAAAATAATAGTTCTCAGCACTTTTCATTCGGTCCCTTGTGCCAATAGTTAGAACAATTGTGGACAACACCAGCATGATCAAAGATATTTCGCATTCATGTCGACGTGATCTGTGGAAATGTGCTAATTCCATTACCCATAGGTCTCAGATCGAAACAATGTTTCGCTGCCATTAATTTGTGTCAGCAGTGAACTGGAGACCTCCAAAGATAATAGCAAATTGGATGATTGTGATTGAATGTTTCTTCACACTAATGTCCAATCATCTGTTACCTGTGGTTATGGCCTATGATTAATTATTGGTAGAAATTAATAGTACTCAAAAGTGGTTTTTTATGCACGGACCTCTGTATGATCGGCTCAACACGGTTCCACAGGTACCAAGTGACCGTGGAATATCTTGGCTGATACCACTGTCGACCACAATAGTGGCAACTACCGGCACACCTTGTATATTTTATCACGAGGGTACCCTGTGCAGTCTTCTCAAGACACTGCAAGTGTCAGTAGTGATCGGGACACTGTTATATCTTATCAGTGCAGTATGCCGGAGCTAGTAAATTCGAAATGAGAAAATTGATGGTGACCTTATTGTAGGCCCTTTGTAGACATTGTAGCCGAAGCATATGTTTCAAGAGACACCGTTTCAAAGATCCATACTGCTCGCAGTCAAAGACGAAAAAAACCGCCCGCTAAGCCAAACGTGGATAAAAGTGTGTGTTGACTGATCGTGATAGATGGGCATTGTAAAGGATTGTGACGAAATGTGAGAGAACAACAGCACCAAAACAATAAGAAGGGAGGTCAGTTTACCAGTAAATTGCTTCATATTTTTAACAGTGAAACGTGGTTCTGGTAGTCATAAAAAATTGGACTGAGGGTCAATGAAACATAGTCATTTGGTCGGATGAGTTCTGTTACACACTCTTTTCATTTTATGGCCAAGTTTGAACTCCCAAGAGTAAAAAGTAGCGAAGGTTTACTAAAGACCCCATTAATTCTCGGCAACATTACATTTCTATCTACTGTTATGTTACTATTTTCGCTGATCAGGTCAATTCCATGGCACAATGTTATGTTCTCTAAGCGTGCCGCTGAGTCCCAATATCACAATATGATAGTGCCATTTTCACGCAGATCGTGTAGTCCAAGACAGCAAAGAAGCTTCAGTATTAATGCGCCTTTTGAGCCGACATTGCATAAAAGAGCTGATAATCGTTATATACAGCCACAAATGTTACCATAAATTCCCACTATTTTGCAGGATAAATGGTGTAAAATTCGCTCCAAGTCATGGGGAACCTGTGTTTACAAATTCCGAGAGGATGATAACGGCATTACGCACGTAAAATAATTGCGTATTCGGAGTTACCATGCTTTTGTCCACACTAGCGGTGCTTTCTCCACGAAACATATCAGGATCAAACTACTAGTTAGATGGCGAAATGATTCAGAGTCGACTGGCACCTGGTGAGACTGGCGTTTAACATCCAAAACAGAAAATTTTACGTGATTTCTTTAAATCGATTAACTGGAATACTTGTATGGTTTATATGTAATATGCATTCCGATTCCGTGATTGCCTAATCAACCTAAACCAAAAGGCAACCTTGCTCCAATGATCACAGTGGCGGTTGAATAGTAAACTTAATCATATTGTCTTGTTTCTCTCACGTACTCTATTAGAAGTCAGGGGGCTTACGGTTCTTTCGTGAGTACATGCGTGGCAAGCACGGGGCCCCGAGCTAATGCAGTCTTTCTTCCTTCTTTCCTCCCTGACTGCATTTCCTTTCCCCTCCCCTCCTTTCCTATCCTCACTCCTTCCCCTCCTCAATGGGGGACTGATGCCCTTAGAAATTTGGTCTCCCTGTCCCAAACAACCAAACAAATCATGACTTGCTTTGTGTCGCATGCTAGCCTCCTCGGAAAAAAATTTCAAGTTTCGTAAACTCTAAGTAATTAACGTGACTTTTCAACTGATCAGCCTTGCAAACAAAATCTGATGGGTCTTTCTTTCTACCACAAATATTTGTTTTTGAGAAAACTTTCTCAGTATTTGAACTTAACAGCTACACAAGCATGCTGGAAGGTCAGTCATACAACATTGCGTGTTTAAAGTTAGATAAATTTTCCTGGTACTTTAAAGATTATGATCACGAAGCCATAAAAATACGGTTTAAATGGTTTCATAATTTCTCGAAAAAACTATTTTATTGGTATTTTTAAAGTAATATCTTGAAATAAATTAGGAATTAATAAACTAAAATGTTCATACAAGCATGAAAAGGTGAAAATTTCCCATGGTAGGATTTGCATCTAGCACAGTACATGCAACGCAATCTCTACGGCTTTTTTTTCAGGAAAATACCCAAAGTAACTTAATGTAAACTAGACACTAGTTAATCTCTTTTTGGTTTAGCTACAGGCTTGTAATGAGGCAAAGTTTCAATTGCATTTCATGAACGAAAAACACAAAAATGGGGAGATCCCAAAACTTAACATCGACAATTGCACTATAAGAAAGGAATTTATGAAGGTGAATAAATGTAAAGTTTATGGGTATTTTCGTTTCGAGTTCGTTCTTAAATTTAATTTGAACGCTATGATGTACACGTGCGACGACCATGTGACAGTTTGAAAAGCGCCAATAAATTATATATGACCATAGCAAGTCAGTCTGTGCTATAAGTCTGACGTCTTTCTGCAACATTGCTTCATTATCGACATAAATTGTAAGTCAACATCAAACAAAGCAGGTTATTATAATGCGTCTTTTCCTAAATCACACCTCAAGAGTTACAATCTTCAAACTAGTCGTAGCTGTATGTTTTAAAATTTCTATAAACTTCATGAGTCTGCTACATGTTTTAAGAAAAACTTTTGTTTGTCTGGTCGTTAATGGACGTATGAAAACGTGTGACTGCATGAGGAAATGAAATCAGTTACCATTCGGACAGAAATATATATATTTTTTATTTTTTTAAATCCGGCACGTTTTCCAGGAAGCGTGATACATGGAAAAAAAACTGTGTTTCTTTCATAAATACTAAAGGCCGCTGGAAAGGAAAAGACGTGAACGGCAAGGTCTGCTGTACTTTCTCGGTGGTACCTCTCGCTGGCAATACAACAATTTCGTTATCACTTCGAGGGAAGTCAGCCAGATTGCTCCAGTGCGGTTACTCGGCTAACGCTCTTTGGCTGATATATTGGACGCTGAGAACCAATAAATTGATGGCCACCGACTCCGGACAGGATTCGATTGGTTTATGATGTATGACGCGGCTGGTAGGGAATCTTCCGAAGTGAAATTGGAAACAAGGGTGGAACCACTGTCTACTTCATGATGGAAACCGATCATATGAAAGAGTGCCAAACTAGAACGCAACTGCACGACTCGACTTCCCTTCTTGATAAACGGTGATACCTTCTACTAATGAAACTATCCAAGTATAATTATTATAAACGTTTCTCTTCAACTGATTTGATCTGTGTCTGCAAAGAACAGTTGAGGATTTCAGAAACTGCTTTAATGCGATTTTTATTTCACTTGCTTAAATGAGTTTCAGGAAATATTGTCCTGCATAATTATATATTTAATTCCGAAAACTACTGACACTAAGTAAAGGAACTATTTGAAATCTTCGTGTTCTATGCGATTTGTTCATGCCCTGCTTGTGTAGTCACTAAAGTAGCAAAGGCTCGTCTGAGAATGAGGTATACACAAAACGAAGGGATGCTTTTATAGCAGGAACATGCCTAAGAGAGACAATCCATTTTGATATTGTGGAACTACTGAATTCCCAATTTAAAAAATTACCCATGATACATGTACACGACCAAATTCGAAAACGTTTGCAGGAGAAGCACATGATGAAATGAAAGAGGTTAAGTATTTAAATAGTCAATATGCTGAAGTTGTTTACTTCCATACCATGGACAAGAATTTAATACGAGTGAATGATATGATTAAGAAAGGGTATTCGGAACTGTACGTCTCCATCGCATTCACAAACAACAGAACAATCACTAATTTTGAATTTATTGCATTATTATACGTTATTTCACGCGAATTGTAATAGTTACGTTATAATTGCCGTGAAACAGAAAAAGAAATAGTTCAATTGACATTAAACGATGCATATATTCGAAGTCTTATATTGCTAATCCCATCTCTTAATTTAATTGAATCTCAAAACATTTACTTCAATAGAATAATTGTAAAAGTTTTAAACTGTGATATAGTGTACTTAAATGGTCGATTTTTTGTTACTGAAAGTATTTTCGTCTTCTATAAGTTGTACAAAGAAAGGGTAAAGTAGTAAATATATTCCTATTTCGCTAGGTTTAGTTATTTAAAAAAAATTTTTTAACACATATGCAACATACAGAAACGTCTTACATAATTTTCTAAGTTGGGTAACATAAACGAATTTTTGTTCTTATTATGATTCTCCATACCTGTCTTAGTTGGTGTTAATTTTTTTTCTCTTTCCGAAACCGGGTCTTTATAAGGAAAACAAAAAATCTGCAAAATGATTACACCGCCTTCTTCTCCACACACATGCAAAAATGTTAACAGAAGTTCACACTGCAGCCAACATCGACACAACAAACACCTCAGTCATTTTGCAAAAACTCTGCTGCATCTGTTAAACACGTGTTAGTTCATAAAATTCTCGCTAGACGCGGGTAAAACAATATTACAATCGATGTTGTATATATGCTACACCATGTATTTTAGGGGTAAGTCATTACTTCTCCAGGCATATTCCCACAGTTTGGCTTAATGTTTTGTCTCTAATGAAAGATAAATCTGGTAGGCTATGACAACATTGCCCTACACAAATATGTATATTGTTAAGTCTGTGTATAGTATGTAGCGGAGGTGTACATCATACCATTTTACTGACCTACTGAAATGATCAAATGTTTGTAAACCTAAGGTACCTCACAGCTGAGGCCATCGGTCCACATAATTTCAAAATACTTAAACTAATATGCATTAAGGAGAACACACGCACCCATGTTAGTGGGAGTATTCGCTCCTCTGAAGCGAGAGGCCCGCTTATCCGTCACGTGGCGCCCAGACCGCTCGGCTACACTCAGGCGGACTGTTGGAACAAGTTTCTGTACATGTAGGTGAAGATGAAAAAATGTGTAGATGTACTGCTATGTGTTCGCCTTTGTTTACTTAATATTATGATCACTATGGAAGATACAATAATATCAGCCGACTGTCACAAAGTCAACTCAGAGAACTGATACTGAAGATTCCTTCAGCCCTCTTCCTCAAATCAATGCTTCGAATCTTCCAAAGATTTCTATTCAATATCTTCTAGAATCTTTGTTGCACATTGATATTGCGAACTTCGATTCATTACATTCTGAGTGTCATGTTTCTACATTCGTTCAGTGTTTACTATCTGCGGTTTCTTAGAACCCTTCCAACCCAGCCTTGTCTTACATTCATAAGATTTTGTGTTTGTCTCAATCCATATCGCTTCTTAGTAGGCCACCAATTATTTACGTGATGTGTGGTGCTTCATATGTTTGCTCTTAATATCTTAATCGGATACCAACTGATTTTTCTCTGTATACTTGGCACTGTTTTGCATTTATCCATAGTTAAGAGACGCATTATTTCCACTGACTCGCCATTATCACCAGAGTTGTCATCACTATCACTGACGTCGATTGGCTACAAGGTTTTGGAGGATGCACTATTTTCACACATTAGGAATTACTTCCAGGACAAAGGTACATTCCTTTGTATGCGTGCATGTCTCGCGACGATATCCAATGTTCAAATGTTTGTAAATCTATGGGACTTAGCTACTCTGGTCATCTGTCCCTAGGCTTACGAACTACTTAAACTAACTTATTCTAAGAGCAACAAATACACCCATTCCCGAGGGAGGACTCGAACCTCTGATGGCGTGCAGCGGCCGCGCTCCGCAGCAAGGTGCCTTGGAACATTCAGCCACTCCACCTCGGAGCAGCGATGTGAATGAACAAAATAGTCGAGTGTTTAGAATCCCACGAGCTTCCGGCAAGTTCTCCTTGGCCATTCTCAAGTGATAATGACTGCATCGGCGTGACCTAACCGTTATATAGCCGCGCTGCTGGCTGTCACGTCACTGAAGTTGACTGCCCCGCCATATTTAGTAATGTTTACATCCCGAGTCGGTTACGTCGACTTTTGCCGCTGGCTGATCACTGAAGCTGGCTTTTTTCCCATGTCCGCCGCTTCCGTTTCAACCTCGCTATGGCCGGGTCCTAAGCTGTGCTGGGCAGTAAGCCTACGTCCTCTTTAATAGTGTTATCCGGTATTTTAATTTTCCATTGCTTTCTTTATAACACTATCCCACGTCCTTCTTAATGATGTTCTCTGAGATTTTAATTTCAATGGCTCCCTTTGTAACATTATCCCAATATCTTTTCAAAATGTTCAAATGTTTGTATAGCTTATGGGACTTAACTACGGGGTCATCAGTCCCTAAACTTACAAGCTACTTATGAAGTAGCTAACACTGCGGACGGCACAAATATCCATGCCCGAGGGGGGATTCGAAGCCCCGACCGTAGTGGCCGTAGAAACAGTGACGGGGGCGACTCAGTCCCCTCGGCCACCCCGGCCGGCACTTTTTTTCGTTTTAGCAGTGACAGATGTTTCGTTGAAACGAATTCGGGGTCTACTATCTAAGGAATGGTTTGCCACTGCTGTTTTTCCGTGTAGTGAAGACAAGCATTCCATTGTTCGGTCCGGCGATGTTTCACAATGCGCATAATTTGTCCAATACATTAGCAGACTCCCAGCAAAAATACGAAAGCTGATGAGATCTGTGAAACACGATATTGCTCAAAACACCAAGAGTTTGTGAGATAACTTGTTAGTGTGGCTGCTATTATATTGGACAAATAGTACGCACTGTGTAACAACGCCGCACAGAACAAGAGAGATGCTTACGTCTTAGCTATCCGGAAAAATCAGCACTGGCAGAACATTCCTAGAAAGTAGAGACCGAATTCGTTTCGAATAATCACCTGTCATTGCTAAAACGAAAGGAAGGAAGGAAGGAATCTTAGGATTTAACGTCCCGTCGACAGCAAAATGAACGGACATTGAGGCAGTGTTATAACGGAAGCGCTTTTGATTCAAATATAGGAGAACACCATTAATAAGGACCTCGGCTTGCAGCTCAGCACAGCTTGGGATCTGGCCATAGCAAGATTGAAGCGGGCGCGGCGGACACGGAATGAAAAGGCGAGCCCCAATAACGTCACAGCCAGCGGCCAAATGCGGTCGCAACCGACTCGGAATGTAAACATTAGCTCATATGGCAAGGAAGCTAGCTCCAGTGGCGTCACAGTCAGCTGCGCAGCTGCATAACGCACGCAAGGTAATGAGACTGCAGCAGCCATTTACCGCGTCACAATGGACAAGGAGAGCTTGGCAGATGACTCGTGGGGGTCCAACCACTTGACGCGGCTGAAGGCCCGAGAAATGTTTTATTGTCACTTGTTAACGAGGATTTAAAAACATGATTCTCACACGAACTGATGAGCGTCATCGAGAAGTGATATCAGGTTGATTTCATATCTCCAGATTTCCAGAAAACCTCACAAATACGATGAAATGTTCTCGGGTTATCAGACGAGTGGTGGCGTCATCTTGGCGCAACGTTTCAATGAGTTTCGTACTCATCATCCTCAGGCGAGGTGTCGGGATGCTATTCTGCATCTCCTACGTAGTTTCTGCAGCATCTTGTAGCTGCGTTCGATTTCCTCCCCGTAGAGGTGTGATATATGCGATTGCAGGCTCTCTCGGCGTATTCCAGCGATGAATTGTTCTCGGGTTATCAACCGAGTGGTGGCGTCGTCTTGGCGCAACGTTTCAATGAGTTTCGTACTCATCATCCTCAGGCGAGGTGTCGGGATGCTGTTCTGCACTTCATCGCTGGAATACGCCGAGAGAGCCTGCAATCGCATATATCACACCTCTACGGGGAGGAAATCGAACGCAGCTACAAGATGCTGCAGAAACTACGTAGGAGGTGCAGAACAGCATCCCGACACCTCGCCTGAGGAAGATGAGTACGAAACTCATTGAAACGTTGCGCCAAGACGACGCCACCACTCGGCTGATAACCCGAGAACATTTCATCCCTGGAATACGCCGAGAGAGCCTGCAATCGCATATACCTCACAAATAGTTTTAAATCAGACTACGTGTTTATGGAATGTCATCTCAGATACGTGATTGGATTTGTGTTTTCCTGTCAGACAGTTAATACAAATGTAAAGGCGCTGACTACAAGAAAGGTGATATCAGGAGTTCCCAGGACAGGCTTTTATGTCCTCTGCCGTTCGCTATCTGCATACACGATATGGAAGATAATCTGATAATTTTGAAGATGTGAGTCATAGTTCGACAGAGGCGTCAAAACGATATATATCGAAGCGGTTCATATCGAAGCGATAGTATCGAACTAGCGAATGTCAGGACGGGAAGAAGCGGTTGATTCGAATAGTGTTTAATGTGGGAAGTATGAGTTGACTCTAATAGTTATTACTGTGTGGCGTGTAGCTATGTTTAATGTCTTGTAATGGGTTTGGGGTGTATTTGATGGTTTTGACACCAAATGACGAATGTTCTACATAGAGACTTCGGTACTCGGGAGATGGGGTGGCAATGAAACAGTGGTCCAGTATAACAAAACATTTTATTGACACTCGTGCTTACAATACAGCCGGAGCCTGGTGGAGTGTGCGTGCGCGCCATATCGCGCTGAGTTGGCATCCAGCTGATGCCATGAGTCCCGAAGTAGCTGACGCTGCTGGTGCGGCTGCCCGTTGGCCGTTGCGCTTCAGTGATGCGTAAAGGCGAGGCATTGCCACTGCGTTCGCCGCCGCGATGGTCGTCCCGCGCTGGGTGCGGTCCGGGAGTTGAACCCGGGTCCTCCTTTGCCCAGTGCTGCTGCTTAGCCCTCCAGACAGTCACAGGGGCGCTTTAGATGTGGCCGTGTCCTTTTGTTCACACAATGTATTTGGGTCTGTGTGAATAGCTAGCCTTTTGCTGTCGCCTTACCATGCCATGTGTTGGTTCGACGCCTCGTTGCGCTGCTGTCGAGCTGGGACCCGGCTGCCCGTTGCGTCAGGCTGTGCCGCCGTTATTCCGCAGGCTGCATCATGATTGCATAGTCTTGTCAAAGCTGAAAGATAAGGAAAGCTCTATGAAATAACCACTTATGCCAACGTGGCACTATCGACGAACGCATCCGGACAATGCGATATCGGGCGTTCCACAGGGTAGTGTTATTGGTCCTCTGCTGTTCCTTATTTACATAAACGATTTAGGGGAAAATCTAAGTAGCTGTCTTAGGTTGTTTGCAGATGACGCCGTCATTTACCGTCTAGTAAAATCATCTGAAGATCAAAACCAACTGCAAAACGATCTGAATAAGATATCAGTATGGTGTAAAAATTGGCAATTGACTCTAAATAATGAGAAGTGTGAAGTCATCCACATGAGTACGAAAAGAAATCCGTTAAACTTTGTTTACAAGATAAATCAATCAAATGTGAAGGCCGTAAACTCCACAAAATACCTAGGAATTACTATTACTTCAGACTTAAATTGGAAAGAACTCGTAGATAATATCGAGGGAAAGGCGAATCAGAGACTGCGTTTTATTGGTAGAACTCTTAAAACATGCAACAGAACTACAAAAGAAACTGCATACACTACGCTTGTCCGTCCATTTTTGGAGTATTGCAGCCCAGTGTGGGATCCTTATCAGGTGGGTTTGAAGGAGGACATCGAAAGAGTCCAAAGAAGGGCAGCTCGTTTCGTATTGTCACGATACAGGGGAGACAGCGTTACGGAAATGATAGAGGATCTGGGATGGGAATCATTACAACAACGGCGCTTATCGCTGCGGCGTGGGCTAGTTGCGAAACTCCAATCGCCAACATTCTCCCCTGAATGCGAAAATATATTATTGACTCCCACTTACATAGGTAGAAATGATCTTCAGAATAAAATACGAGAAATCAGAGCTCGAACAGTGAGATTCAGGTGTTCATTTTTCCCACGCGCTGTTCGAGAATGGAATGGGAGATGGATAGTATAATTGTGGTTCGATGAACCCTCTGCCAGGCACTTGGATGTGATTTGCGGAGTATCCCATGTAGATGTAGATATAGAATTTGGCGTTAATGGGTCATGGCTGCAGACCACCGAATCGAATGTCCTCGCTAAAAGCAGTGCATCACCTGCAGCGACTCTCGAAGTCTCGTTAACATATGTGTTGGACTCTGGACAGCTAAAATCTGGGGCACTGTTCGAAGAGTTCCGATTTCATCTGGTAAGATCCGATGACAAGGTAACAGTTTGGCGCAGATACAAAGTAACCATGCACCCAAATTGTCAATAATGCGCTGCGGAATCTAGTGGTGACTTCGTAATGGAGTGGACTGTGTGTATATAAAAAGAACTGGGTCGTCCAGTCCAATTAAACCGAACAATAGCTGGAAATTAAGATGCCCTTAACAACTACGACAGTGGTGCAGTAGGGAAACTCAGTATTTTCTGTTTGTGTGAATGATATAGTGAAATGTAATTGGTGATTAAGGAATGGGAAACATACATTTCTAGCTTTTGTAGTTTTGGAAAAAGCTTTTGACAATGTTGATTGGAATACACTCTTTCAAATATTGAAATCAGCAGGAGTAAACATATAGGGAACAGAGGGTTATTTAAAAGTTGCACAAAAACCAGACAGCAGTTATCATAGTTGAAGGACATGAAAGTAATGCAGAGGTTGGGAAGGGAGTAAGACAGGGTTATAGCCTTTCTCTAGTGTTATTCAATTTGTACATTGAACAAGCTACAACGAAAAGCAAGGTGGAATTTGAAGAAGTAATTAAAGTTCAGGGTGAAGAAATAAAAATATTGAGTTTTGCCGATGACATTGTAATTCTGTCAGAGACAGCAAAGACCTGGAAGAGCAGTTGAACGGAATGGACAGTGTGTTGAAAGGTGTATATAAGATGAATATTAACAGAAGCAAAACAAGGACAATGGAGTGCAGTCTAAGAAAATCAGGCCAGGCTGAAGGAATTAGAGTAGGTAACGAAACAATAAAGGTGTTATATGAGTTTTGTTACTTGGGCGGTAAAATAACACAGGAGGTCGCAGTACAGAGGATATAAAATGTAGAATGGCAATTGGAAGTAAAGCATTTTTGAAACCAGAAATTTGTTAACATCGAATATTAATCTAAGTGTAAGGAAGTCTTTTCTGAAGGCATTTGTGTGGAGTGTTGCCTTATATGGGAGTGAAACATGGACGATAAACAGTGCGGACAGGAAGAAGATAAAGGCTTTTGAAATGTGGTGTTACATAAGAATGGTGAAGATTAGGTGAGTGGATCACGTGACTAATGAGAACGGAACGGAACTGGGGTGAAAGGAATTTCTGGCATACCTTGACTAGAAGAATAGATCGATTGGTAGGACACATTCTTAGACATCAAGGAATAGTGAATTTAGCATTGGAGGGAAGTGTGTGGGGTAAAAATCGCAGGGGGAGACCAAGAGATGAATACAGTAAGCAGATTCCTGAGTGTTGGTTGCCTTTCATATGAGGAGATGAAGAGGCTTGCTCAGGATGGAGCATCAAACCAGTCTCCCGACTGAAGACCACAACAACTATTGGGTGAATTTGTATTTGTGTTTCTATCGTGTACAAGAAAATTGACTCAAACAAGTTATTAGAGTTTATACAGCAGACTGAATTACCTTTCTCATTGGATGAAGTATATGGAGAAGAAAGAGACATTGCAAACGCTATCTTCGGTTTTATTGAGAAAACAAAAAATGCCTCTATCACTGACTTCCTGGAGGATGAAGAACGAGTGAAAATGCCTTCAGAGGAGCATACTAATGTCTACGCTCTTCATGAGCCTTTTAATGGTGTGTAGGTAATTACTGCCTTCGTCCGAGTATCTCAAGAAGGAAAAGTCTAGTCATTGAAAACCATTATTCATCATTTAAGAAGCGTCAAGGTCAGGAACTACTTACCTCGTTATGATAAGTATTATGAACAACAAGCAGTCAAACATGAAAAACTAAGGATCATATCATAGTATATTTTGTCTAGAATTCAAGAGGCAAGGGCCAATCTCATGATTGTGCGTAATGTTGATACACTCCTCAAAACAATTAGGGCATCAGTGAGGTATCATACATAGTATATACATCGTAACGTAATGCAGATATTATAATTTTTGTGTGACAACACGATATTTCGTTGTCTCAATTCTGTTCTTGAGGCTTACACGCGTTTACGTAGAGAGAGGCACCACGTGGCTACAAAATAGTGAAAAAGTCTTTCTCATTGCCCTCTAATGTGGTGTGTGATCACCTCGGACGGCCAGTACAGTTACACACCTGCGTGGTATAGACAGTATGAGGATAACTATCAGATCTTCAAAGATATTTGGCCATTCTTCCATGAGTGCAATTTTCAGCTTTGCAACCGTTGTGGGAGGGGCTTGTCTGGCTAGAATAAGTCTGCCAAGTGCATCCTAGACATGCTCAATCGTATTTAAGTCCGGTGAACAAGCTGGCCACTACATACATTTAATTCCCTCAGCTTCATGCATGTTGTCCACCTCTTCTGTTCTGTGGGAACGAGCGTTTTCGTCCACTAGAAGGAACCCATTTCCTACGGCACCAGCGGTTGGCGGTTGGCGGAGCCGCCGAGCGCATTGAGGCACTAAGCCACGATGTGCGAGGCCGTTCCCCGTTTTCTCGTCACTATATCTCTAAGCAGTGAAAGCGCCATTCTTACCGACATAATTGTTCTTACGTCCGCCAATACCGACTCCTGCTCACACCATTCGTCAACCACCATGATTTGGTGATGTTTGCGGCGGACGATGATAAATTATCATTCAAGTTCATACTGGATTAGGAAAAGTTGTAAATGAACACCATGTCTGAAAGAAAAAAATGTTTTAACCTTACACTGCATGGTGTACATTTTCAGACATACGTTTTGACAGATGGCAACACCAGGCATGTCCTTTGGAGTCTGTTCTAAGCATTTACTTGATCGTTTCCTCAAAATGTTCAAATTTTTTACAGCTTATGGGACTTAACTACAGGGTCATCAGTCCCTAAACTTACAAACTACTTATGAACTAACTAAGACTAAGGACTGCACAAATATTCATGCCCGAGGGGGGATTCAACCCCTGACCATAGTGGCCGTGTAGACCGTGACTGGAGTGCCTCAGTCCCCTCTGCCACAGCGGCCGGCGATCGTTTCCTCCATAGAAGGCAGCACAGTCATGAATTGAGGAGAAATGCAGCAGCCGGCCGCGGTGGCCGAGGTGACTGAGGCGCTCCAGTCACGGTCTGCACGGCCACGACGGTCCGTCTGCCACATCGGCTCCGGGCCGTGTTTACAAGTGCTTCCTCGCTGCGGCCGGCGGCGTTCTTCGCGTCCGCTGTTCTTCTATTTGCTGTATCTACGTACTTGTAAGTAATGGCTGATTGTGAAGATCGCGAAAATAATGTGCAATTTGAATTTGACAAGTCGGTTCCGCGGCCGTCAGGTTTCGAAATCCATGGTTGGTTGAAAAACGATCTGAAAATTAATGAAAGTGACGTACTCGGTTTACAACTGGACGCTTTTCTGAACTCTCTCTTTGTCAAACTTAGTACTCCAGAACTGTGTGACACAATTGTAAATGTAGAAGGTGGTGTCCGGAAATCTAAACACTTTGATGGAACAGTGAGTAATGTGGCAGTGTCTAACGCCGGTTACGGACTTAGGACAGTTAGAGTGTTTAATTTACCGTTCGAAATGAAAGATAAGACAATTGAAAACTGTTTGTCACCGTATGGAACTGTGTTGTCTGTTACTAGGGAAAAATGGTCATCTGCATATATCTATCAAGTGGAAAACGGAATTCGTAGTGTCCGTATGATAGTACGAAAGCACATTCCGTCCTTCCTTGTAGTGAAAGGCCACAGGGCTTTTATTACATATAACGGACAACCGTCGACGTGTTCGCACTGTAATGCCACGGGACACTACAGACAGAACTGCCCACGCCGCAGGCGCCCCGCGCAACTACCGGCGGGGGAGGCGGCAGACGCCGTGACGTACGCCTCGGTCGCGTTAGGAGGGCCCACCTCACCGACGCGTCGCGCTGCCGCGGATGAAACTGTCATGCATGTAGACGCCGCGCTCGCAGCCCCTCAAAATGAAACGGTCAGTGACGTCACAGCCGACGCTCAGAATGTAGCCGACGGTTCCGTGGTAGTTGCGGAAAAGGTAGCTAATCAGATACCACCTGAAGACGCGACGGGATCAGAACCCACCCCAGCTGAAGTTCCACTGGCGGCAGGTGCGGCGACTATGTGGACATCCCAGGTGACAGACGCCCATCTCGAGGTCCATCCTGACGAGTCGGCGACTACTGTGACAGATTCCGCAACCGTTGAAGATGTGCGTCCTACTGACGTCTCCTCAAATGTAGTCCCGGAGAGTCAGACGACGGGACTCGAACCAGCGCAATATGTTAAGCCTGCCGTGTCGACTCCGGTAGATGTGACATTGTCCACGTTGACAAGATCAGAAGCCGTGCAAGATAGCGTCCCCCCCGAAGTGTCAGCGGTTGGAGTTTCTGCCACCGCCGCTGCAGATCGTCCACGCGAACGGGCAGACAGCGCGGGTGGCCGCAAGTCACGTCGCGACAGGACAGCAGAAAGGCGCGCGCGCAGAGAGAAGGGCCGCAGTACCAGCTCCTCGGGATACCCGGAGCGGCGGGACTCCAACCAGAGGGGGTGGAGTCGGTCCCCCGAATCTCGTCAGTATCAGCGCTCGGCGTCGAAGTCGCTGCAGAAATCTGCGTCACTGGCTTCGTCACGGTCGGATTTAGATTCTCGGCAGGAAGCACAAGCGGGCCGTGGTTATCAGCAGCCCATGACGAGTGGACAGGAATACAGGATGGAGGAGGTGGTCCGGCAGATAAAGGAAAAGCTCAGTGCACCCGACACCGACTATCATATGGCAATGGACTTGTCACGGGACTCGAACCCGGCGCAAGCCGCGGTCAAAAGAAAGGCCGAAGACGACCCGCAGCCGCGCACGCGCGTTTCTCTGCAGGGGGCCGCGGCAGGCCACGACACTGGACAGCAAGTGTCGAAGTCTTGGGCGGAGGAGATGGAAGAGGGCGAGACCTAGTCTCGCGCCGTCGTTGAATTCCTTGACTAAATGGTGGCACACCCACCATCACTTGTTGCCACTATCAACATCAATAGATTTGTGTCAATTGTAAAGTTTGAATGTTTATTACAATTTTTGAATTTTTTGAAGGCAGACGTTGTTTTTCTTCAGGAAGTGGTGACCGAACTTGTTCACAATATACCCGGTTACCAGGTGGTTTTAAATTTCGATCCGGAGTGTCACAGTGGAACTGCTATTTTGATACGTGATGGTCACGAATTCAGTGATGTTGCCACTATCCCAAATGGACACGGAGTAGCGTGTACCATAAATAACATTCGTTTTGTAAATGTTTATGCTCCCTCGGGATCTGATTGCAAACCGCAACGTCGAGTCTTTTACAGTTCGGACATTTGTCACCTTTTTAGAGGCCCATATTTGCCTGTCATAATGGGCGGTGATTTTAATTGTGTACTCGACGACCGAGACCAGGAACCGAACCCATACAAGTGCATAGAGTTAACAACGCTCGTGACTGAAATGAATCTAATCGACACGTGGCGCCACTTACACCCCCACGATCCGGGGTTTACTTTTTACTACCCGACAGGTAGGAGTCGCCTCGATAGGATTTATATTTCTGGAGAAAAGAAAGACTGTGTACTAGAATCTGCGGTACACCCAGTGGTGTTTTCTGACCATGCCGCATATGTCTGCCGTTTTCATTCACTGATGGCTCAGAAGCCACGTACGAAATGTAGGTGGAAGTTCAATGTACGTCACCTTACCAACACTGGTTTCGACGTTGTGATTAATAGGGCATGGAGTAGTATTTTAACTTATCGCCATTTCTACTCTTCTGCGTTATCGTGGTGGACAGAATATGCAAAACCAGCGCTACGAAAAAGTATTATTGAATTTAGTCAATCTGTTTGCCACTGGGAACGTACCACCTTGCAATTTTACGAGACATGTCTCAACGACGCAATCAATATGCAAACAGACAATCCGTCTTTCCGGATGGCGAACATCAGGCAAATTAAAACCAGACTCTTGGCCTTGAAGAAGGCGTCGTTGCGTGGTAGCGTGGTGCGCAGCCAGGCGGCCGGTCAGCTGGCAGACGAGCAGGCCTCGCTGTTCCACCTGCTGCGCGAGCGCCGCCGCGCGGCTAGGCGTGACGTCACAGAGTTGCAGGCGGCCGGCGGCGCGCGGCTGAGGGACAGGGCGAGCATTCTGGCAGAGGCGCGCAGGCACTTTGCGGACTTGTTTAGCGCAAAAGCAACGGACAACGCCGCTATTACAGATCTATTGCGAGGTGTCCCTCACGTTTTAACAGTCACGGACCGCCGTCACCTCATGGAACCGTTCACCGTAGAGGAAGTAAAACAGGTCTTACAACTATGTGCAAAAAACAAATCGCCCGGTGCTGACGGCCTCCCGCCAGAATTTTATCTCCACTTTTGGCACTTGTTCGGTTCAGTTTTAGTTGAATGTTTTAACGAACTTTTAAATGGAGTGGCAATACCGGCGAGTTTTCCGGAAGGAATAATCACCTTGGCTCCGAAAACCCGAGTGAACAATAGAATTGACAGTCTCCGCCCGATCACGCTTTTAAACGGTGATTATAAACTTTTTACAAAATGTGTTGCGTCCCGTTTAAAGCCTGTTATGTCTAAGATCCTCAGTGACTGTCAGTTTTGTGCAGTGCCGCAAAAGAATATCTACGACGCGGTCACTACATATCGTGACGTCATCGCATACACCACGATGCAGAAAATTCCCTTTGGAATACTTTCCGTCGACTTTGCCACGGCGTTTGATCGCGTTAGTCACCATTACCTAAGAAAAGTGCTTTCTAAACTTGGATTTGGGAATAAATTCACGGCCATGCTATTCAATATTTTTAACAGCTCGACATCGCGTGTGACGATCAATGGTTTTTTGTCCGCACCTGTTGCCGTCGATTGCTCCGTCAAGCAGGGGTGTCCTCTCGCTATGGCCCTGTTTGCAATCTCACTGGACCCCTTGTTGCGACGCCTGCACAGTGCATGCGTCGGACTCAGTGTAGGAGGGAAGAAACAGGTTTGCCGCGCGTATGCGGATGATGTCGGCCTTCTTGTGTCTACGGAAGCTGACTTGGACACCATGCGCAAGGTCCTGACATTATATGAAAATGCATCGGGTGCATGTATCAACAATCGTAAAACTGTGTTTCTTCCTATTTATGGGGCAGCGAACAGATTCCGACGTCCCTGGTTTACCGTGAAACAAGTGCATAAGATCCTAGGTGTTCGTTTCTCGGCAAATCTTTTGAAGACAGCGGCACTCAACTGGCGCCTGACACTGCATGCAATACGCGCTATGGCGCACCTCACTGCCACCCGCACCCTGGCACTGACGCAGCGGGTTTCGATCGTCAACGTGTGTCTGCTCAGCAAGGCCTGGTTCCTCGCACAGGTCTTCCACGTGCCCAAAGAGCTAGGACGAGCCATCACACAAGCAGCCTATTGGTTTCTGTGGAGGGGTGAAATTTTCAAAGTAAGCCATGCTACCTGCACATTGCCCCGAGAGGAAGGAGGCCTCGGCCTGACGCACTTCGCTGTCAAAGCGGCGGCGCTACTGATCCACCGCACGTGCGCCGTTATAGAAAAGGACCCGCTCGGCCCCACGGCCGTTCTGTTCGATGTTCTCCGGCCCGCGTCTGAAATAGCGCCGCTCAACCCCACTGCCATTCCTTACCGGCTGCGACATGTGAGAGAGTACTTTGTTCAGAAAAGTTACCTGGACGACGAAGACCTCCACCCGAGGACGCGGACTGTAAAAATCGTCTACCACGGACTGCGAGGACAGCCAGCTGCCAATAAAATGGAGATGCGTTTCCCAGGGTCTAGGTGGAAGAATGTGTGGGCGAATGTCCACGCCCCCTTCCTTGCAGCGGACGTGGTTAGTTGTTGGTATAAAGTCGTGAATCGAGTCTTACCCACCAATGAAACACTGCACCGGATTTGCCTGCGCGCTTCCAGCCTTTGCGTAGACTGCTCACAGGAGGACACGTTGGAACACCGTTTCCTGTGCCCCACGCGTTCGCCCATCTGGAACGTTGCAACCGGGATGCTGGCGTTTATAAATCGCACCGCCGTGGACACCTTCTCGGTGGACGTAGCCCTCATCCCTGACTTCAAGCCATACCCTGCCACCAAGTGTGCCGCAACAACCTGGATCGTCGCGCATACTATCTACGCCGTTCTACAATTACAGTTGACACAGGTCTATCAGTTTATGATCTACCTTCAGGAGGAACATAACAACCTACGCCGTACAAAGGACTATTCTACTCGTTTTGCTCGGTTTTTGATCGTGGCAATTGAACATGCATACCAAAATCTTTTGTGAGGGGAATTCAATGACAGTCCAAACCCTAATCGGACTACGACTTTTGGCTATGGACATGGTCTCTGGTTATGATGTAATCCGACGGAACACTATCGTGTGACTATTAAACGGAAAGAAACATGATGCAGTAAAATTATATGTTTGTGGCATGTCACACTTTATGTGCGTGTGCGTCTATGCAGAACTCAGCTTTGTTTTATCCTTACCTTTCGGTTTTGTTGACACGGTTTAAGAGTGTATAGTGCTTCGCAGGTCTGCCCACCGACCTTCAGTGTTGAGAATGGTTTTTTTTTTTTTTTTTTTTATTTCCATGAAGAGAATTATCTCTTCTTCATGTTTATGATTTAATTCTCCTTTACCATTTGGACCTTTAATTGAGACCTTTTACCATCGAACTTGAAGTGCATCACTGAAGAATACAAAGCACTGTACAGCGGAACTGTTTAATTTGCTTCTTAAATCGGAGTGTTTTACGTTCACCTGCTATTACTATAGCTTGGAAGCTCGCCGACGAAGGCGAAAAATGGAGAGCGCAAGGACGGGGTGTAGGGGAGAAGGGAGCCCCGTTAAAAGATAAAAAAAAAAAAAAAAAAAAAAAAAAAAAAAAGTTCGTAAGTAAAAAAAAAAAAAGTTCGTAAGTATTTCATAAGTAGTTTGTAAGTTTAGGGACTGATGACCTCGTAGTTAAGTCCCATAAGCTTAACAAACGTTTGAACATTTTTTTTTTTTTTTTTTTTTTTTAGAAATGCAACAAAGAAAGCTCCAGCGGATTTTACTCACTGTTAAGCGTTAATGTAATTACAAACAGATATAAGTTCTGTCAAATAAAAAAAAGTATCATGTTACAGGCATCTAATCAGATTAGAAAACATGTTAGATATCAATATTTTTCTGCAGAGTGACATGTCTAAATGCATGATGATGACAATGGCAACAGGTAAATAATGACTTTCACATTGTTAAATGACTTATATAATTTTTTTAAATATTTTTCTCCTGCATAGGTGACCATTTTCTACCATATATATACAGGGTGTTTCACTAAGTGTGTTTGCCTCTGTAACTTATAAAATAATAGGTGACGGGAAATTTTAATACGGTAGGTTAGCACAAGAAATGTTACACTTTCTGCGGAGCTATGAACATAGTTTATTGTATCATTTTCCAAAGAGTTACAGCACATATATATATAATTTTGTAAAGGGAATAATAGTGTATTCTATCGTGAATTTGATTCGTTGAAACCAGCTGCGTCCAAATCAATTTAAACTACATTCCTATCACTGTTAGTTTGGGAGCTACAGCCCTTCAAAGTTTCAGGGGCAGATATACAATTATACAAGTATCAAACAAAACTGCAAATAAAACTTGCCTGAATACCTGAATAAAACTAGTTCTTCTCTCTAGATATTAATTTTAGTTGGAATAACTTCTCAGAAATCAGTTATCACCTGTCCCCACCCACACTGCTCTCCATTCCATTAAATCTAAATGTAGGATCGTTTATATTAATTATCCTATGGGGGGTGGATAGAAAAAATTTAACTTCATCAACACTGTATAATCCTTTGATCATACCAGTAGAGGGTTCTTTACATAATAAAGCTTTCTTCTGCTGTATTTTGTATAAGGCGCGGTTTATGTGCCAATCGAAATACTGTCTGCATTTTTCCCACCGTTTTGAATAATAAAGGGAATCCAATAACTCCAAAGTTAAACGTTTATGTTACCCTTGCGACCAATACCTTCCTTTAAATCGTTTGACAAAATCACTCCACTTATTAAATTCATTTCGATGCAGAATCGCCCTTTCATTAGCTTCTGCCTCTAAATACCCATAACAAACTGGATTTTACTGTAATCCTTCCACCTAGCCTAGAAAAAATTCTCAAACGCTTTTAAGAAAATTACCGGGTAAACGTCACTTGCAGGGTTAATTGTAGGGAATTTATTAACCGTATTCGAGTTAGTAGATTTAGTAATCTCTTCTAGCCATTGTGCAGGAGTTAATATTTGATTGGATTTCGCCTTCGAACCTCGTATCGCACTGCTTTTGTTTATCTCGGAGCCGCTTTCTGCGTTATTAATGCCTCCAGCCACAAAAAATGAAAAAAGAAAAAAAAATACGGATATCATCTGTGGATCTGTGGTGAAGGTATGTGCTTGACTATTAGTGTCAATATTTTCATTGTTAGTAGTTATCTGAGATAACTGCTTTGTCAACTCTTATACACGCATCTCTGTCTGCGATAAATGACTTAATAATTCGGGATTATTATTTTTTGTCACAAGATGCAACGCAACCTCTTGTCCATTCATAGAATCTCTGACGGCTTCTAATCACTCTGGATGTCAGTGACTAACGCCTTAACGTGTTCGATTTCAGATTCCGCTTTATCAGTTTTTTGAGACAAAGCAATTAACTAAAAATGTTCAAATGTTTGTGAAGCTTAAGGGACTTACCTGCGGGATCACCAGTCCCTAAACTTACAAACTACTTATGAACTACCTTACACTAAAGACAACACATGCCCGAGAAGGGACTCGAACCCCCGACGGGGATGGCCTCGAGCATTGGAGCATAGCGCGTCAATGCACTTGGCCACTCTGCTGCGGCTGCAATAAACACAGGGTTTTCTTTCAAAGGAGTTTCTACAGTCTTCGTAGATATTTATTTGGCATATTCTAAAATATCATTACAAATATCATCCGTTTTTTATTTCATTTCATTTCGTATAACCGTATTATATTCTTCTATTTCTTCAATGACAATTACATAAATAGTGTCTAATCTCTCCGTTAAGTGTTCGAGGTCACTACGCATATGCCCTTTTTTCTCTCGACATTCGCGTATGTATACTTCTAATCAGTTCGAAAAATTTGTTAACTGTTCTTGTGTTTTTGCTTTGGAAATCTCTAACTTTTCTGACAAACGTTTCTCTAGCGCAGCGTTTGACTCTGACAAGCGACGGGTTGTCTTGATCTCTCACGTTGTTCATCACTAACACGGTTTTGCTCGTCCAATCGACATTAAAAAAATTAAATTAACATCGTATTCAAGGGATCCTCCCGAAAGTCCGTATTATCCGAATAATGGTGGACACGAAACCAGCGGTAAGCTAGCAGCACATCAGACACCCGTCGGTGTTCTCTGGAGACGCTGGACAGGACCATAACAAATGGCTGAAGGGTTCGACCGAGTCGCCAAGTACAACAGGTGGGATCATACAATGTGCTTGGCCAACATTTATTTCTACCTGGACGGAAGAACCCAGCAATGATTAGAAAACAACGAAGAGAAGCTGAATGGCTGGGAAACGTTCCAGACGAAACTCGAGAAGACGTTTGGTGACCGCCAGCGACAAATCCGCTCGGCGGAAGAACAACTGAAGAACCGGGCCCAACGACATGGTGAGCCGACACAGTCTTAAGTACAGAATGTTTTGGCCTTGTGTAACATAATCACGCAACTGATGAAGGGTATAGCAGAAAACATGTACCAAGCCCTTCTGATAAAAAACGTCGCTGCGACGGAAGAGTTCATCAAGTGGTGCGAGCGGATTAAAGAGATGCAACAAAGGAGGGTTGGACGAAAGAAGTATGACAGACTCCCCAATGTAGTCCCTATGGCCGTTGTGGAAGACCAGCATGACTTTGCTTCCCTCATACGACAAATTGTGAGAGAAGAATTAACAGTTTATGGCAGCCGGAACTATTAGACCGAGCGAGCATCAGATTATTGCCATGGATGTAAGCCCTGTAAGTCACGAGGGAGCCGACGCCGCTGAGGACGAGGTATTTCAAACATTAGCTCCTGTCTGCCCCGTCAATCGCACTCGACGTGAAGAATAGCGTCGCCCTGCTATGACTTACGCTGCAGCCGCCAAACGGAGCCCATAAACCGGCCGATGCGGCCACAACCAACTCTCCCGGCAACTACAACGCCCCATAGAAGAACAGACGTCTGAAGGGCAGGAGACAACACACCACTGTGTTTCCACTGCGGGCGCTCTGGACGTCGTACGCTACTGCAATGAGAGAAGGCGAGTATTCGACGATTATTTTGCCGCAAGACGTCAGCCATCAGAGCAGTTCTATCCCAGGCAGTCACCTGCTGATGTTTTCAGTCGACCAATGGGAAGAAGCCCATCGCCGTACCCTGGACGAGGTCGCTCCCCGACGCGCCGCTGCCGTTCACCGTCGTCGTACAGATGTACCAGCCGCTCCCCTAGCCGCCGCACCCAGGAAAACTATCCGAGACGACCATCTACGTAGGTGAGGCCGCCGCAGATGAAAATCCTCCATGGACGACAGTCGCTAAGATGTCGGGAAATCTCATCGACGTCATAATCGACTTCCAACCTGTTCGGGTACTGGTTGATTCAGGAGCTTCTTTCTCTGTATTGTCGGATAATTACAACCGCACACTAATGTAGACAATCTTCTGTGATACTGGGGAAACTGTGCTGAAGGTCGCAAATGGAAAGTACGTCCAGCCAGCAGGAACTTGTGTCGCAAGAATAACCATCAACAACAGGACCCAGGCGTTTGAATTTGTAGTCATAATGTCATCCTCGGATGGGACTTCCTTCAAGCATCCCAAGCTATCATTGACTGTGGAAAATCTGAACTGCAAATCGAGGAAAACGTTCCGACGGGTACACGTAATACAGAATTTTCTGGAAAGTTATTTGCCGTTGACAATGTGACGATCCCGCCGTTGACAAAGAGAAGAGTTCCATCCACAAACACAGATGACCAGTTAAACTGTGAAGTGCTTGTCGATAGTAAAAAGTTTATCAGGCTTACAAATAACTTTACATACCAGCGGCTATCATTAGTAATACCTGTGGTCGGGGAGAGATTTGGATCACTAATTGTCAAGAGCAATCACATCTCATCCCCAAGGGAATGTGTATCGGGACAGCAGAACCAACCCAGGACGGTGGGTTCAACGTCATCAACGAAGACCCATTCTCTGCTCTTTGTACAGACAACACGCTGGAGGAAACAACCGTGGAACTGCCAATAGAGACCGGATTGACCAAGGAACAACGCCAGCGGTTGCCTATACTGCGCCAATTTTCGGGTGCATTCACACCCCAGCAGGAGAAACGTCAGACGAAACTGCCCACGATAAAGCACCGTATCAATACTGGGCATCATCCACAAATTAGCTAACGTTCGTATAGCGTTTCGCCAGCCGAAAGATGGATAATTCGGGAAGAAGTAAAGAATATTTTGCACGATGACATTATTCAATCTTCGGAGAGTCCTTGGTCGTCTCCGGTGGTCCTCGTAAAGAAGAAGGATGGCACGTGGCGATTGTGTGTCGACTATCGGTGGCCTAACAAAATCACAAAGAAAGTTGTCTACCCATTGCCGCGTATTGACGACACCTTAGACTGCTTGAAAGGAGCTACATACTTCTCTCAATAATGGGCATGCAGACAGGTTACTGGCAAATCGAGGTTGACGAAGCTGACAGGGAGAAGACGGCTTTTATTACACCTAACGGCTTCTATGAATTCGAAGTAATGCCATTTGGATTATGTAATGCTCCGACAACATTCGAACGCATGATTGACAACTTGTTTCGACACCTTAAGTGGACGACTTGTCTTTGCTAGTTAGATAGCATTGTCGTTTTCTCGAAACCATTTGAAGAACACCTTAGTCGCCTGTCAACTGTGTTGAAGTGTATTAAGACTGCAGGACTCTGCCTCAATCCAAAGTAGTGCCTCTTCGTCGCCAAAGAGATATCAATCCTAGGCACCTAGTCAACGAGATGGTGTCCGTCCTGATCCAGATAAAAGTAAGAGCAGTCACAGAACTTCCAACTCCTCAGCACATTCGTGAAGTGAGAAATTTCCTCGGGCTGTGCTCAGACTACCGACGTTTCATAAAAAGATTTTCTAACAAGGCACGTCCATTGCAAGAACTTCTGCAGGGAGACGCCAAGTTTTACTGGGATGAGACAAGAGAAAGCGCTTTCCGGGTATTTAAGGAGGCTCTAACTTCCGCACCATTTCTAGCCTTGTACGACTAGAATGCGGAAACTGAACTTCATACAGACGCAAGTCGTTATGGGATTGGTGCAGTGCTTCTACAAGTTCAGGAAGGTGCTGCGCATCAAGAGTACTCTCAAAGTCAGAAATATACTACTCTACAACTGAACAAGAATGTCTCGCAGTTATCTGGGCTATCAACAAGTTCCGGCCGTATTTATTCGGCAAACCATTCACTGTCCTGACAGACTACCATTCTTTGTGTTGGATGACTAGCTTGAAGGATCCATTAGGTCGACAAGCGAGATGGGCACTAAGACTCCAAGAGTACGACGTTACAGTGGTATTCAAGAACGGGCGCAAACACAAGGATGCCGACTACCTTTAGAGGAATCCATTAGTGGAACGTAAGAGCACGAATGAAATTTCAGCTCTCACTGAATTAGGTGATGTTACAGCTGAACAACGGGAAGATCCAGCAATATTAAAAATCATAGGGGCCTTGTAGAAAGGAGAACCGACCAATGGAGAGTTCCAACTTATAAACGGAACATTGTATAAGAGAAACTACGATCCACTGGGCCCCAAATGGCTATTGGTCGTTCCATCTCATCTCCAGCCAGCTATTGTCAAATATTTCCACGATACTCCAATATCCGGTCATCTGGGATTCGTGAAGACCCTAGGCAGAATCAGACGCAGGTATTACTGGAAAAGTCTCTACCCATCTGTCAAGCACTATGTGAGTCACTGTAAAGAGTGCCAGCGACGTAAGCATGTGCTGCAATTACCTCCAGGGCATCTCGTAACAGCTCCATTCCACCGAGTTGGGATCGATCTTTTAGGGAGGTTCCCGAAGTCGACAACCGGTAACCTATGGGTAATAGTCTGCACTGACTACCTCACACTCTACACCGTCACCAAACCTGTGCCGACTGCAGAAGCTCCAGAGATCGCAGACGTTATTTTGAAGCATGGAGCACCACGTGTGATGATATGTGATCGTAGAAAAATTTTCCAGTCAAAACTAGTATCAGAGGTAATGTCACGTCGCGACATTGTCCACAGTGTGACAACTGTATACCATCCTCAGACAAATGGTCTTACGGAACGTTTTAACAAAACGTTAGCCGATATGCTGTCAATGTACGTCGATACTGAAGGATTGGGATACACGGGTAGCGGGGGCTGTGTGGCGTGGACTGGGCGGTTTTTTAGGTTAGAGGGCCTCGGGAATACTCAAAATGGGTTTCAGTCTCAAAGGGGGCAGGTCAGACACAGGAAGAAAGCAAATCTAGAAACCATTGGTATAACAGTTGTAAATTGTCGTAGTTGTGTAGGGAAAATTCCAGAGCTCCAAGCGCTGATAGAAAGTACTGAGGCACAAATCGTTATAAGTTCTGAAAGCTGGCTGACGCCTGAGATAAATTCGGCCGAAATTTTTTCAAAGGGCCAAATTGTCTTCAGAAAGGATAGAATAAATAAAACAGGGGGTGGCGTGTTTATTGCTGTTACAAACGGTTTATCCTGCAGCGAAATTGAGGCAGATACTTCCTGTGAATTGGTCTGGGTAGAGTTTATACCTGACCACCGGAATAAATTAATAATTGGATCTTTTTATCGCCCCCCTGACTCAGACGATGCGGTTGCAGAAATGTTCAAAGAAAGCTTGAATCATATTTCAAATAGGTATCCGAAGTATACTGTTATAATCGGTGGCGACTTTAATTTACCCTCGATATTTTGGCATAATTACGTATTCAAAACCGGGGGCAAATATAAAACATCGTCCGAACTAGTTCTGAATGCTTTTTCTGAAAACTACTTCGAACAGTTAGTTCATGAACCCACTAGAATAGTACGTGGTTGCGAAAATACTCTTGATCTCCTAGCAACAAATAATCCCGAGATAGTAAAGAGCATCAAAACAGATACAGGGATTAGCGAACATTGAGTTGTAGTAGCGAGACTGAATATCGAAATTCCCAAATGCACCAAAAATAAACGAAAAATATATCTATTCAGTAAAGCAGATAAAAATTCGCTTCACGCTTTCCTGAGTGATAGTCTCCAGTCCTTCAAAACTAAAAATGCGAGTGTAGATCAGTTGTGGCTTACTTTCAAAGACATAATATCAGTAGCAATCGAGAGATTTATACCAAATAAATTAATAAAAGAGGGGGCTGACCCCCCGTGGTAGACAAAACAGGTCAGGTTTTACTGAAACTCGCAACCTAGCGCGGACTTCAATGCGAAAATCTTATAGTTGTTTCCACAACGAAATCCTGTCTCGTAATCTTGCAGAAAATCCAAAGAAATTCTGGTCATATGTGAAGTACACTAGCGGCAAAACACAAACAATACCTTCACTACGCGATAGCAATGGTAATGCTACCGACGACAGTACTGCTAAGGCAGAATTACTAAACACAGCTTTCCGAAATTCTTTCACCAAAGAAGACGTAGTGAACACTCCAGTATTCAATCCAAGAACAGCTGCCAGCATGCGAAACTTAGAAGTAGATGTTCCTGGAGTAGTAAAACAACTTAAGTCACTAAACAAAAATAAATCTTCCGGGCCAGATTGAATACCAACTACATTCCTCTCAGAGTATGCTGATGCAATAGCTCCGTACTTAGCTATAATTTACAAGCGATCACTCAGCGAAAGATCTGTACCCAAAGACTGGAAAGTTGCGCAAGTTACTCCAATATTCAAGAAAGGCAATAGGAGTGATCCCCAAAATTACAGGCCTATCTCATTGACGTCGATTTGCAGTAGGATTTTGGAACATATACTTTGTTCGAATATTATGAACTACCTCGAAGAGAACGACCTATTAACCAATAGTCAGCACGGATTCAGAAAGTATCGCTCTTGCGAAACACAGCTTGCCCTTTATTCACATGAAGTGTTAAGTGCCATCGACAAGGGATCTCAAATCGATTCTATATTTCTGGATTTCCGGAAGGCTTTTGACACTGTACCCCACAAGCAGCTTCTAATGAAATTGCGTGCTTATGGAATATCTCCCCAATTGTGCGATTGGATTCACGATTTCCTATCAGAAAGGACATAGTTCGTTGTAATTGACGGTGAGTCATCGAGTAAAACAGAAGTGATATCTGGCGTTCCACAGGGAAGCGTTATAGGTCCTCTACTTTTCCTAGTGTTTATAAACGATTTAGGAGATAATCTGAATAGCTTCCTTAGACTGTTAGCGGATGATGCTGTCGTTTATCGGTTACTGAAGTCAACAGAGGATCAAAAGCAACTGCAAAGCGATTTAGACAAAATTTCTACTTGGTGCGAAAATTGGCAATTGACACTAAATAAAGAAAAGTGTGAAGTAATACACATGACCACTAAAAGAAATCCGCTGAACTTCAATTACGCGATAAATCAGTCAAACCTTAAGGTCGTAAATTCTACCAAATACCTAGGAGTTACGATCAACTTTGACTGGAGAGAACACATAGAAAATATTGTGGGGAAGGCGAACCAAAGGTTACGTTTCATTGGTAGAACGCTTAGAAGATGCACCAGCTCCACCAAAAAGACTGCCTACATCACACTTCTGCGTTCTCTCCTGGAGTACTGTTGCCCCTTGTGGGACCCTCACCAGGTGGGACTGACGGAAAATATTGAGAAGGTTCAGAGAAGGGCTGCTCGTTTTGTTTTATCACGTTACGGGGGGGAAAGCGTCACGGAAATGTTGCACGAATTGGGGTGGAAATCATTAAAAGAAAGACGTTATTCATTGCGGCGTGATCTGTTTGCGAAGTTTCAATCACCGACTTTTAGTTCTGAATGTGAAAATATTTTGCTAGCACCCACCTACTTAGGGAGACATGACCATCCCAATAAAATAAGAGAAATCAGATCGAAAACGGAACGATGTAGGTGTTCTTTCTTCCCGCGCGCTATTAGAGAATGGAACGGTAGAGAAAAGTTATGAAAGTGGTTAATGAACCCTCTGCCAGGCACTTAAATGTGATTTGCAGAGTATCTATGTAGATGTAAATGTAGATATACAAACTACTTAAACTAACTTATGTCAGGAAGAGGAATACTGCCACTCGTGACATTTGCTTATAATACCGCAAGACAAGACACCACAGCCTTCACGCCCTTTTTCCTGCTCCGTGGCCGTGAAGCTGACGCGACAATGGATAGGCTGTTCCCGTTCCATCGGAAGACAGCCAGGAAGATTATGTGAAACAGTTCATCACCAGGGTCGAAGAAGCAAGACAGCTGGCTCGCATACGGACACTGGACGCCAAGGTTGGACTGTCAGAAAAGTTATTGAAGCGATACTTTGGTCCGTATCGTGTCATACACCGCCTGTCAGACGTTACATAGGAAGTTGAGGATCATGGGCCGTCGTCGAAACGAGAAAAACGAAGAGACATTGTTCACGTCCTAGGCATGAAGCCTTACTACGATCCTGAAGAGCAGATAGGAGAAAATGGCTTCTTGTTCAAGGACTCTAAGGACGGCCAGTAGCCAAGGACGCCAAGTAGAAGGACCGTCAGCCGAGGCCGGCCAAAAATGTTTCCAAAAATATGTAATTTACAAGTGTTACTGTCTTGTCTATAATAACGTGTATTCTAATATGTGTTGTACGACAGTATTGGTTTGCCCCTTGGCTGAATGCCACAATGAGAAATAGCCTTTAGTATCTTACGTAGTACCTGTTGTGGGTAGATAATGACTGTACTGTGGAAAAATACTAGGACCTGCGACGCAGCTGTGCTATGTTCGTTGCATAGCGTCAAGTGGGGCCACTACTTTGTAATTCAGGGATAATCCACTTCTTTTGCTGTCAAGTGTACCTTGTGAGCCTCAGAGAAGCGTGGCAATTTAAGTTAGTTGTGATAAATGTAATCATTAAAATTTGAAAACCCTTTCCTCCCGCATACTGAATTACGTGCACAAGTGGTCATTCGCAGAACGAACATGAATGTCATGTAGATGCGGAGAGTCTTTTCATGCACTAAAGTCCTCATACAGTGCACAGAGTCTCGTGTGGGTGAGAGAAGTTCCTTTCGCCGCAACTTGTTCCCAGTAAGTCAATTTAGCCTGAAAGAGACCTCAAATTGGGAGGAATTTTATTCAGCGTAGGAGCATGGTACTCGGGAACATCCCCTTTAACTGAGGCCTTGTTCGCAGAAGCAAAATGTTGGTGGGTGAATGAAATGTTTGAAATTATTTAGGAGGCGCTTCTACAAACAGAAATAAGCTTTTGGTGTGTGTATTCCCCACTACTCATTCTCCCCATACTGCTCCCTTTCTCTTTCTCTCTATTTCTCTGTCTCTCTCTCTCTTTCGCTCTCAGTCTGTATGAAATCTCTCTCTCTCTCTCTCTCTCTCTCTCTCTCTCTCTCTCTCTCTCTCTCTCTCTCTCTCACACACACACACACACGCGCAAACCGCACACTTGCAGACATGAAATGAAAGGACTGGCACCGCATTGAGACGCTACTAGAAAACTGTCATCTGCATGTGACTGAATGCCAGTAATCGTAAAACGCGACGAGATACTTCTGGCGGTACTTCGCAAAGAAAGAACTAATCGACACACCTATCGACATAAGAAACTTAGCATTTCACCACGGTGTTGCCATAATGACAGGATTTCGGTATATAAAAATTTGTAAGTGATGATCTTACTGCCGGCCGCGGTGGCCGAGCGTTCTGCGGCGCGCCAGTCACAGTCTGCACGGCCACTACGGTCGGGGGTTCGAATCTCCCTCAGGCATGGATATTTGTGCCGTCCTTAGTATAAGATAGTTCATAATTAGTTTGTAAGTTTAGGGAGTGATGACCCCGTAGTTAAGTCCCGTAAGCTCTACAAACATTTGAATTTGATGATCTTACTGTTTGAATGATGCTATACACAAGTATAAATTTTGAAAATACTGTTTAGGTTGAAGTCTGTCACATGTTTAACCGAACTGCTATGACTTGCGTCATATTGCTTGTTTAGTAATTTTCCTCTCGGATATCACCCGTATGGGACTAGTTTAAAAATGATCAAGAGAAGTAAAAGAAAGTAATTTGATTAAAAAATAGGCATTTTACCAGTAAGATTTCTTATTTTCCGACTACATTTCGCTACGGAAATTAAACAAAGAACTGAACATGAAGTCGATGCTTAGGTTTCAGTACCATGCATTCGGTAATAACGAAAGTATTATAGAGTCACTAAGTGAGTAATTTCACTTTTCCTAATGAAGAAGTCAAATAAAAATGGAGTTATTAAAAGAAGCAAAACTATTTTTTAAAATTTTTAACACTCAAAGCGAAATAATAAAATCCGCATACCTTAGCCAAGAAAATTCACCATTAGATGCTATTTCTAAAGATAAGATTGCTGAGTTTAGCTCTGTCGTTTACTTAATGTTCCGAAAAATGCTGCTGTCATTGATTGAGGTAAACCAACAGCTTCATGGATTCTGGTGTGTAGCATAAATAGTACTTTCGTACACTACTCCACACCACTAAGCAGAACTGGCTCCAAAACTTATATTAAATGTTTTCTACCTGTGGACAGGTTTTGAAGAAATAAAGCCTCAAAGTTACCACAAACTACACCAAAGTTTCTTGTGAAGACCTCAGATTAATGTTCTAGTAGTTTCGGAGATTTAGCGTCCTCAAACAGACAGACATGAAGTTTTGAGGTAAAATCTGAATTATCATAACTTTTATTTTCCTTAATAAGAGGTTTTAAGCCAAGATCGCTTTCTTGTTTTAATTACATGAGCGGTTTCGGTGTGCTATAGACGCCATTTTCAGATCTGTCGTAGTTTTTTACATCACTGCTATTGCAACAATTTTTAAATTTTATTTGGATGACACATCAATGTGAATGTATACCAATTTGCTATGTTAAAAGTTGTTGCAATAGCAGTGATGTAAAAAATTACGACAGGTGTCAAGATGGATGGCGTCTAGCACGCCGAAACCGGTTATGTAATGAAAAGAAAAAAGCGGTCTTGGCTGAAAACCTCTTATTAAACAATTCTAGATCGCCCCAATAATGTGTTCCTTACATTTTATTTGCCTGACTTGATGTAATATAGCTTTTAAGTTGCTCCAAGACGCGCTCAGGTTACCTATGGAAATTCTTTAGTAATTTCGGGGAATAACGTGTTCAAATCGTCAACAGGCACTGATTACCCAGCAGTTTAGTCCCCTTTAAACACCCAACAACAACAACAAATCGATAACATAGGGGCATGATGGATGGAGGTGAAACTTACAATACTTTTCCTCTTTCTGATCTGACTGTCATGAAACAAAGCCACTATTATGTATCAAGATACGATCAACTTACCCCAGAAAAGTTATGAATATTCATCAGTTAGTTTTGTAGCTTAGCTCGTTCAGACAGGAGAGGAGACAGAGTGGAAGGATTTCGGATATTTTAGATCGGCAGTGTTTGCCAGACATATGCGGTCAGTCCCTCCTCATTTGCGAGATAGTTTGGACAGCGATCCCTCAGTTCAGTTGGCGGTTTGGAGTACTCGGAGGCTATGCGTTTAAGGCACCGCCTCCGCATCTAAACTGGCACACATCATCGTGCGTTTTGTCTGTCTCTGGGTTACGTTAGTAACACCAAAAGTGGGCCTTTGCGATTACCTTTGGACAGCTCGAAATTTAAAAGAAAATTACGGCTTAACCATATATATGACACGCCATAATAACTGTTGCGGAGATGACATTCTAATGAATGTTCCGGATCACTGCTTGCATTTTATTCAATAGCGCTATAGCTGTTTCAACATTTATCAAGCGCCTGCGTATATAAGAATTAAATTAATTAATTACAAATCAAATAATATGAAAATATAGATAAAATTTTGTTATACATTTTCCTTATAACTTACGTCTACGATGTTTGGAGTATGCTGACATCTGGCGTAACTGTTGTATAAACTGTAATGGAATATTCACGTATTTCGTAGTTGGACACGTTTTTTGTCTGACATATTTTATGCAGCTAGCTACGCTAAAACGTTAAATTAAAGAAAACTTTTATATTTTGCGTAATTAATATATATTCACACTAAAAATTATACGAACGAAATACTTAATGAACACATTGATTTCAAACATAAAAATTATCTGGTTAATTTTATTGACTTTATATATGAAAAAGGCTGAGAAGCAGAGCTATGCTAAATGACGAAAGGAAACTAAAAAACGAAAATAGCCTCTCTGACAACGAGCTTAAATTTCATAGAGTGGCTAAGGCACGAGCTACAGCGCTCTGCTCTTTGCGGCATCCTGTGTAAACTCGGCCGCCATGTTTTCGGTGGTCAACACACTTAAGAGCAGTCTGTCTATCGTACGCTTGCTGTTGAGCTTGCAGTGCTGTATTTAGTGTATATTGTGTGTAGGGTGTACTGTCTGTTCAATTTTTTTGCTGAATATGCCTAAAGTGTGTTCAAGCATTTAAATGCGCAAATCGAAGTGATAAAACGACAAGTAATTCATGCAACAACATGAAATGTTTTGCCTTGTTTGATCTCTGTCTATACTCACCAAAATTCCTGACTAATGTCTTAGCTGCCCCAAGAGTGAAGCTTCAGATGATGTATCCTATAATTCCTTTGAAGTACACACCATAAAAATTAACAGTTTTCTACCTAGTGTTGGTGTGTTCTTGATATATTTCTTCTTCTGTCGCTGCTGTGGTTAATGAAACAACACTTTTGAATGTTTACACGTTCATTAAAAATATTTTCGCTTATTGTCGACAATATCTGATCAAGCATGGTTGACATGCAACTAGTGCAAATTTTGAAAGCAGTCGTGACAGCCAGAATTTTTTCACTTGTATATTTCTGTGTTCTTTGGAACAAATATGTACTTATTTCAGCGTGGCAACATCGAAAGTTATTAATGATACGTTATTTTCGAATGGAATTTTTTGTGACAGCTGACCCGAGCGCATTTTTATTCTAATATTCTGTTGTCTTTATATTCAAATTTCACGTACCGAACGTACTTGTTTCAGCATGGCAACAAGGAAAGTTATTAACTTACTTCGACGTGGATTGTTTTAGTGGCAGATAACCTACACACATTTATAACTGCAGTATTTTGTTGTAACTTTCGCCTTTTTACTGAATTTTCGTTCACCGATGTTTACAACCAAATCCTTTAACAGAAATTTTACTAGTTTGTAGAATTAACAGGTTTAGTAAACACAAGATAAATGTATACTAGATTTTATGAAAGCAGTTGTTACAACACATTAACAGCAGATATAAATCCATGGTCATGATTGTTCGCCATAACGATTACTGTTCACTATATGTTTCGCACCTCGTTTAGACCATGTACTTGCGTTAAAATCAACACAACTATTTTCGCAACGGCACCTTCGTTGTTATTGCAAACCTCAACTAACTGGTATACTTCGAACTGGAACTGTATTACTGACAGGTTCACGATAATTTATTAACGCATTTTTAGGAAATTTACTACCGGGCTCGTTAATTCGCAGCTTCGAAAAAGTCTGACGGAACTTGATGTACATCCATATTCAACAGTCAATCTTTATTTAAAAATTGGAACTGTAATTAGGTAAAATCCCCGAGTGGGTGCGTCAAACCAGCTGTGAACCGATACCCCAAAAAACATGGCTGACGGCAGTTCAATTAGCCTCAAACATGGCGGCCCTTCGCCACTCTATAAAATTTAAGCTCATTGCTCTCTGATCAATGTCAACGTTAAAAAGTCTCTGGTAACTTAGTCGATTACTGTATATATGCAAACATCTTTGGCAGAGCTGTTGTTAATTACGCAAAATACAAAAGTTTTCTTTAATTTAACGTTTTAGCGTAAAAGGCTGCATAAAACCTGACAGCTAAAAAACGTATCCAACTACGAAATACGTGAATATTCCAATACATTTTATACAACAGTTACGCCAGATGTCAGCATATAACGTCCAAACATCGTAGACGGAAGTTATAAGGCAAATTTATAACAAAATTTTATCTAAATTTTCGTATTATTTGATTTGAAATTAATTACTGTAATTCTTTTATTCGCAGGCGCTTGATAATGACAAAATGTTGAAACAGCTGTAGCGCTATTGAATAAAATATAAGCAGCGATCCGGAACTTTCATTACAATGTCATTCAACGACACTTATGACACTGCAGGCCCCAATAATCAGGCAGTTAAATGTTTCTGAGATATTTGCAAAAATAACGGCGATTTAACACTGCCACTTAATATTACGTAAACCAGTACTGGTAGAGAAAATAAACCCGAAAAAGAAGACAAACTATCACGGCAAGACTGATGATGAATTTGAACGAAAAAAGAAAATGAAACTATGGGGGAGATATTAAAATAACAGTTTAAAGAGGTAAAAGTTAAAAAAATGTATCTTTGTCAAAGCTACACTCAAATATCAAATAATTTTGGCTGTTTGTTAAAATACGGTCAGAGATAATATTACTTGTAGAGTGCATGGATATTATCACAATAATAGAGTCGTAATCGTATCGTCCATAATGTTTATTACTTATGTTTTTATTATTTTTGACCGAAATATTTACAAAAAAGTCACAAAATTACAAGAAAAACTAAAATGGGCCGTAAACCACGCGAGTGCAGGTTTTTTTTTTTTTTTTTTTTTTTTTTTTTTTTTTTTTTTTTTTTTGATAATATCAGTAAGTACACTGTAGTAAAGTAAATAAACAAATGTTAATATTGCAAAGTTGCCTTTATTTTGCCACAAAAGGGTATAACGGCGATTGTACATAAGAAATTATGCAAAGAATACAAAACTGAGACAAGTGCAACATCAGGATTCATCTTCGCTCGTTGAAATCACCTCGTAAAATGAGCCTACTGAGTAATTATTAATGGTGTTCTACTACAGAAATAGATTTCAAGTACATACATAGGGCGGACAAAATATGACCACCTAACAGATGAGTTACAGTGTGTCTGTCACCAATTTCCAAACTGAATATCGTGAAAACGAAGACATATACGAGTGCAGAAAAAATCATTTTTACTTTGAAAGCTGTAAGCATGTTATAAAGAAGTTTACAAAAAGTTCGAAATAGATCGGAAAGCTGATAATAGATGGCGTTTTATGCAGCTCAGTTCATACAGTACAAGCGTGCACAATGAAATTCATCCAACGCACACGTTCTTTATAATCGCATGACAATATTTTCGAAATGCCCACCGCCCGCAGTACGTACAGAGCGCAAAACGAACTGTAAAAATTGCCATCACATCCTGCAGTGTTTCATTGAAAATGGAGTCGGGTGTCTAGCAGATCGTCGATTCAGGCTCGTGCATCTTCGTTGGATGGTTCCAGTCAGTGATCTCTATACTACCTGGATGGTGGACTCCAGATTTCTGAGAGTGCCAGCCGAAGATGTTCATAATCTGATTCTTGATTAATTACAATATGGCTGCTATGAAGAGTTACAAAAACACGAAAGGAAATGAATTTCAATTGCTTACTGAGGCGAGTCTGTTACGTAGAATATTAACATAAATTTAAATCCAGAGATAATCTAATATTATTTGTCGCGTACTAACTAATGGAAATTCGTTTGACTAATTACAGCATGGCAGACAATACAAATTTGTGTGAAAAACGTGTTACTGTGCAAGCACCCTACAGTTCTATGCTCAGACTCCAGAGTTATATATCCAGGTTATATAGAGATCATTGGGTCGAGTAGATAGTCTCTTTCAACCACAAAAAGTTGTGACATGGAGTGAGATTGGACGAATTTGGAGGACACTACATCCCCGCGCCAGGAAATTGGCAATAATATAACGAAGTGACCCTATTACCGAAGTACACACCAAAAAAGCGAAACACTTATTTGGTGCCATGTGGTCTGGCTCCATCTTCCATGAATCACTCGGTGGCCTGTCAGACTTCCAACGCTACCTGTTTGGCGACACGTATGTCCAAAATTGCAGGGTAACGTTCAATAATGATCTTTTCCTTCATGAAAAGGTCCAATAATGCCTCTCGTGCATTTCGCAGCCCAGGCCGTAACATTGGGAGCAAATGGTGGGCTTGCTTCACAGAAATGTGGATTTCCGGAATCCCAGAATCTCCAGTTTTCCTATTTGCGACTGTATTCAGGTGGAAGTGTGCTTCGCCTTTCAACCAGATGCGGCCAACAGCAGATCCTTCATTCTCAAACTTTGTGAGAGTCTGGTTTGCGAGGTGAACTCTCCGCCGCATTCTTCGTATAGCTTTGGCCTGGTGGTATTGGATTTTAAATAAAACAGGTGTATGGTCCCTCAGTATTTTCTGCATGCTGGAACGCTTCAAAAAAGCCTCTACCGCAATTCTTCAGATGGATTTTGTTACATTTTGTTGAATAATTCCAGGGAACGCGGTGACATCTGCAGGAGAAATTCCCTGTGATATCATCAGCGACGCTGCCTGTTCGTTGGAATTTGGTGAAGAGCTTCCAAATAATTTTGGGCGTATTTTGTTGTCGTATGAATATGTTGTAACATATTGGTGTTCCAGTACCAGAAAACAGTTTGTTTATTGGAAGACCTCCTTCTTCGGTACCTAATCAGCTATCACTTTGCTGATCGCTCGGACCTGTACAGACGCGATAATACGGTTACAGCGCCATCTGTTGGCAGTTTCTGAATCTATTTCCACTTTTTTTTTTATATCTGTAGTCAATTTTTAGAGCTTTCATTATACAAATGTTTCATGATGTACTTATCTATCGAAATTAATTTGTAATTCAGGTACTCCTTTCTTAGATACTCAGCATTTATTTGTTAATGAGGTATTGGCTCACCATTAACCGTAAGAAAAATTGCAACTCTTCGGGAAGCAGATTCGTGAACTGTCTTTATACTATCCAACAGACTACTATCCACTGATGTAGCTATCAGTTACGGTGAGACATAGCGATTTTAAATGGCAGGGGAGATGTGTGATAAATTTATGATTCTATACAACGCACCCGTGATCCTTTACGACTTTATGTTTGGATGAATTACAATTTTGTTATATGGCAGCGTTTGTTAGTAATACTGCCGCGAGACTGTTGACTGCGGTGCTGAAGGTCGTCGGTTCAATCCCGTTCACCGGCAAAAATTTAATTTATTTGTAATTATCATTTTCAGAATATTCCACATGTTTTTTATGTTCACTTGTAATTTCTACATGTTTTCTATGTTAACTATTCTTCTAATTTCTGGTACATACTGTGTATAAATATCAGAGCACTCTGCCCGAGAGGCAGTTAGTGCTGCGTGTATGTTAAGTTCCAAATAAACCTGCTTTAAGTATAAGTGCTGTGTTCAGTTGACAACCCTGCCTTCGAAGTCAAGCCTGCTTCCATTTCAACGCGACAATATGTTAGTCGTAGTAAGCAGTTTGTTGTCGAGATAAGTGAGATGTTTATAGTTATATGACCAGTGTTGATAACGATAGTAGCACTTGAATGAAACTCTATAGATGCCGAAATATTAACAGAATCTCCGGAATGTTCTACTGAAGGAAGCATGCAAGCTGTACTGTCGGCTTATTTTGAGGTTTTTCGATAAATAAACCCGGTTGTGTTTAGGAAACAACGTAATCTATGATTCATCCGCCATAGCAGATACTTGCAGTCCTGAAGTATCCAGATTTTATGATTTCGCTGCCTTCCTTTATTAAGGGGTTAGTAATTGAAGCCGTCTATGAATGATACGCTCCAACCGTAATGGTTTTTATTGATACGGTAGTATGCAAGTCAGTGTTGAGATTTGCAGTCGCTTTTGCCGTAGTAGCTGAAGCTAATGTTAAGCTCAACCTACGTGGTACACGAAATGGAATTGCGACGTTACGTCAGTATACTGCCGTGGCTCCGTCGCTTTTTGCTGCGCGCTACGCCGCCTCCAGTATTTTTTGTCCATACAGTGAAAATGTATGCATCGTCGAATATCTAACGTCGGCTGCCGGCAACTCTGCCGTTCCCACAGACCTGCCTTACGGCTTTTATTGTGTGCCTACGATCATTTTTTTTTATACTCGTCACTCGTTAACTTCGGGTTTCACCCACTATCCGACTCTGGCGTAGATGTCTTACCTTGCTTCGTGTACTCTGTCATTACCTAGGATACTGCTACTACTAAAATGTTAAAACAGTGCAGCCATTTCCGTAACAAATGTTACCACAAACTGCGCAACAATGCGTTGGCATCTTCGAAAGACTGAGAGATCACGCATTTCACTTATCATTTCACATATCACATCACACAAATTTTGTGTGTACTGTCGCAAAACAAATTGTGTAATACACTGCACAAAGACTTGCAACAGGCGAATGAGCCACACGAACCTCCGCTGCATGACATTGTGCAGGATATCGTACATCAATCGCGCACTACAGTGGCGTCTTACTGCTAACCATAGACCATAGATAATATAGACTGCGCGTGACGTCATTATACTGAAACCAACATCTAAGTCACGTGACTCTGGGCAGGGAACGCTGTTCATCATTAAGGCAATGTGAAGTGCAGCGGATAATCGCAGTTCTTCTCCTTGCTAGTGGAAATTATGCGTAGATTTCGACAATAAAACGTCTCATGGTATTCTTATAACATATTCAGTAGTATAATGGGCGGTACTTCTCCGCAATTCTCAATATCAATGCAACTGTTACAGTTTTTAATTGTGCCTAAATGAAATGTATTCACAGTTCTTTCTATAAGCAGCAGATCTGCAGTTCTTAAGTGAATGCTTGTTTTTGTTGTACTGTGAATCTTTTAGTTTGTAGCTTACACAGGAGACTAAATATTAGTTTGACAAGCAGCATCAGTTTTCATACGATTCGTCAAGAATACATGTGAAATGTTTTTTTCATGGTAGCCAAAACGTAAAACAAGAAAAATATTGGCTATTTACATTGAATAATAACGTGATCAAAAATTATTGATGTACGTTACAAGAACTGGTTTTATAGGGATAATAAACAGTCTGTATTCATCTTCAGCGTTGTGGAATACTATTAATGGCAGATCTGCACCAGAAATTACTTACTTGCTGACATGTATACTCAGTCAAGACACGCTGAAATAAGTTTCCATTAAAAAATCACCTTGGTCAGTTGGGAAAAAAGTAAAAAAAATCATAGTGCAACACATACATTGAGGATCTGTAATTCGTTTGCTAGTAAACGCAACTGAAAATAATTTTTCCCTGCTCACATGTAAAAACGATACTCACCGCATTAATGTCAGTAATACGGAGAAATCACGTTATTTTTATATATTATAGGTGTAGTAGGAATACGATAAGTCGTATTATTGTTAAAATCAACGCTTGACTTCAGCTGTAAAATAGAAACACTGTGGTTCGTAATCACGAAGCCTCAGTCACGTGACTCGGGGCAGTTAGATGTTGGTTTCAAACTACAACACAGCAGAGATAGACACATGCGCAGTCTACGTTATCTTTGGTCTATGCTGCTAACGCGATACACTGTGGGTTCTAAAGTGTCCGGACACCTGTCGGAATATGACTTACAAGTTCGTAGCGCCTTCCATCGGTATTGCTCTAATTAAATATGGTGTTGGCCCCCTCTGAGCCTTGATGATAGTTTCCAATCTCGCAGGCAAGGTTTCTTGGAGAATGTCAGCCCATTTTCATGGATTGCTGCACTAAGGAGAGGTATCGATGTAGGCGGCGCGACCTGGCACGGATTCGGCGTTCCAAAACATCCCAAGCGTATTCTACAGGATTCAACTGAAGACTCTGCGCAGGCCAGTCCATTACAGAGATATTATTGTCGCGTAACTACTCCGCCACAGGCCGTGCATTACCAACAGGGCTCGATCGTGTTGAAAAATGCACTCGCCATCCCCGTATTGCTTTACAACAGTGGGAAGAAAGAAGGTGCTTAGAACGTCAATGTAGGCCTGTGCTGTTATAGTGCTACGCAAAACAACACATCTTTGCACCAGGGAGGATTCGAACCTCCGTACAGACATCAGAGAGGACATAAATCTGGATGGGCGTTGGCGACTTTGAACCGCTTTTCTCCGGAAGTGCCACCACGCTCGGTACCTGGTGTGAGCGGTTGCGGAAACTTATTAAGAATCCGCATTGCCCAAATAATTGCTACATTTGAAGCAAATTTGATTCCGTTGAATTTGATTTCACCTCTAACGCGTTGGGAGCACAAGAGTTTCGTAGCATTACCCGATGCATGGCGACTAGAAGAGAAAGTGTGCTCACTCCCCTAGTTCACCGTTTCCGCCGCCAGATGTCAGAGTCTCCGTTTGTTACCCACGGAAGTATATGATACTATACGCCAAACGTAACACAAAATTTCATACATCCATTATATGTACGCAATGAAATGAAAGGTACGCGGACATCAGTTGTCTGCTACTTACAATAGTTTCTGGGCAGTTTTCAAAGACTTCAGCTCCTTCTGTATCTTTTTAATGCCCGTGAAAAATCGGCATTTCATCTCATGAAAACTCAGGAACGTTCTGCGTCACAGCATTTAACGTTAATCATTTCAGTACAACTGTGATGAGAGCAAGTTTCAAATCCACAAAAATATGTCGCCCCTTAATTTCAGGACACCGAGTTTTCCACCTACATAAGGACTTTAAAGACGCCTTTGTATGGGTGGGTACTGTACAGGGCAAATAAACTCTAACAGATGCAACCGAGGAACGTAAGCAGCAGACCACGATTTCCAAGTTTATCCCTACAGCCATTTGGATTATATTCTCCTAAATTGACGAAACTATGAATTTTCAGTTCAATGTTGTTGAAATTCAATTCCTCTTGGAGCTTAACTTCATCAAAAAAATCAGATTACCGAAGCGTTTGTTTTCGTCTTGTTCATTCCGTAAATATATTTTAAATGCTTCCACAGCGCTTGCGTTAGTTCCACATGAGGATTTGAGACCCTAAACTTTGGAGACGTGTTTTGCAAGGAAGGGTCAACAATCCATGCTTCAAACAATACCTGTATTCTCTGGGCGATTTAATCTTTAAGAATACCCTGCCAAGAAGAAACTCGTTGTATTGTACTTTGATGGTTGCTACTCTAAGTTTATTGTACTTCTACTATTTACAATTCTACAAGAACGGGAAAGCACCCTCCATGAAAAACACAACCACGCCGTAACACCACCACTTCCACATTGTACGTTGGCACTACCCACGCTGGCAGATGACGTTCACCGGGCATTCCCCATACCCAAACCCTGCCATCGGATCGCTACATTGTGAACCATGATTCGTCACTCCACACAATCTACATCTACATAAACATGGGATACTCTGCAAATCACATTTAAGAGCCTGGCAGATGTTTCGTCGAACCACCATTATCCTATTTATCTCTCATACCATTCTCGAATAGCGAGCGGGAAGAAAGAACACCTGACTGTTTCCGTTCGAGCTGTGATTTATCGTATTCTATTCTGATGATCATTTCTACCTATGTAAGTGGGAGTCAACAATATATATTTTCGCATTCGGAGGAGAATGTTGGCGATTGGAGTTTCGTAAGTAGTCCACGCCGCAGCGATAAGCGCCGTTGTTGTAATCATTCCCATCCCAGATCCTGTATCATTTCCGTAACGCTGTCTCCCCTGTATCGTGACAATACGAAACGAGCTGCCCTTCTTTGGACTCTTTTGATGTCCTCCGTCAAACCCAACTGATAAGGATCCCACACTGGGTAGCAATACTACAAAAAGGGAGGGACAAACGTAGTGTATGCAGTTTCTTTTGTAGTTCTATTGCATGTTTCAAGGGTTCTGTCAATAAAACGCAGTCTCTGGTTCGCCTTTCCCTCGACATTATCTACGTGTTCTTTCCAATTTAAGTCTGAAGTAATAGTAATTGTTAGGTATTTTGTGGTGTTTACGGCGTTCACGTTTCATTGATTTATCTTGTAAACAAAGTTTAACTGATTTCTTTTCGTACTCATGTAGACGACTTCACACTTCTCATTATTTAGATTCAGTTGCCAATTTGTACACCATCGTGATATTCAGATCGTTCTGCAGTTGGTTTTGATCTTCAGATGATGTTACTAGATGGTAAATGATGGCGTCATCTGCCAACAACCTAAGAGAGCTACTTAGATTTTCCCATAAATTGTTTATGTATATAAGGAAAAGCAGAGGACCAATAACACTACCCTGTGGAACGCCCGATATCACCTCTGGTTTTGTCGATGCCTTACCATCGATTACTACGAACTGTGTCCTCTCTGACAGGAAATCCCCTATCTAATCGCAATATCGGTCAACAGACGAGGTCGTCCTCTACGTTTTCGTGCTGCACATGACCCTTCACGTTTCCACATCACTATCACATCAGAAACAGGGGATCTAGAGATGTTTAGGAGTGTGGAAATCTCGAGTACAGACTTCTGACGCAAGTGACACCATATCACCTGACCACGTTCCAAGGCCGCGGCGGAGCGGCCGAGCGCATTGAGGCGCTATGCTACGATGCGCGAAGCCGCTCCCGGGGGTTCGAATTCCCCCCCCCCCCCTCCGGGCATGGATGTCTGTGCTGTCTTTAGTATAAGCTAGTTCATAAGTAGTTTATAAGTTTAGGGACTGATGACCCCGCAATAAGTCCAATAAGCTTCACAAACATTTGAACACGTTCCAAGTTCTTGAGAACCACGGAGCGTCCCATTCTGCTCTCTCACAATGTCTAATGACTATTGAAGTCGCTGGTTTGGAGTACTTACCAGGAGGTAGCAGCACAATACACATAATGTGAAAAACGTATGTTTTTGTTGTCCATAGAAAATGTATATTGCTGAATTTGTACGAAAATGTCTAATACTGTGCCTCCTGTTTTATGTCGAGTAACTTACTTGTAAAAAAATGTATAATATTGCATCTACTGTGTGAATCTATATGTGTACATAAATCTGTACAGTTGTTAAGTTTCATCTTTGGCAAAGATTATCTTTAGCATAGCATTGTAGCTCGTGCGGAGAATCAGCCAGACTTGTGGTTTAGCTCGCTTAGAGAGCGGTGGTGTTGTGTTTGGGGCTGCGTAGGTTTGACTGTATTTGGAATATATTGCATTTCATGTAATTGTAAAAAATGTAATGAAGGTAATAGCATTTCAAGTAATTATGAAAAGGTTGTATCATATAGGTAATGTAATGGTGATTATTAATAATAAGTAACAAAGTTGACCTTTCTTTCCTGTTTCATTTACGTAGTTAGAAGATTAATCTACTTCCTTTATTTGATAATTAGTTATTTGTGGATTTAAAGTTCAGTATTGATCTTGGTAATCTTGTTGAACAGATTTATTTATTGGTAACGTAGTAAATGGTTATTATGCAACACTGCAGTTAACTGAGTATGATACTGAGTTTTGATAACCAGGTACTAATCTGCATAAAATTCTCGGAGTTGAACATTAAGAAAGTTGTTTGTGTTTTTAAATCTTTCTCGCAGTCAATTTTTTTGAGTATAGTCCGTGTGTGTTTCATGCATGTTACATGTCACAGTTACTTTGTTAAAAGATCAGTTGCTGTTTCTCATTTAACAGTATATATGTCAATATTAGGGCCATAATTAAACCAAATTACTGTGTTAATGAACAATGTACGTGTTCAGTTAAATTTTGATGTAGTTATTTGATGACTTAGTGATCTTGACTGTTAAACATCAATATATGACAACTATTTGGATTGCAACTAATACCAGATCAGGTTTTGAATGAGTAACTTTAAAAGAAAACTACTTTTGTTGTCTGATTAAACGATAGATTCAACTTTAATCTTCACGTACACCTTTTATGTGGTCTCCAAATACTTTTGATCACACAGTGTACGTAGTGGTGAATACTTGCAACAAGTTTCACTATACTGCATGGTGTTCATATTATTTTCTACATCACCTATAAAAATACACAATCCCGGATACTGTAGAGGAAAAGGTGGTATTATGGGCTACCACGTTATTTTGGAACCATAAATTCCAAAATTGTCAGTGAAATTTGCTGAAAACCTCAAAAAATAATCTTTATGATGTTATAAAAAAGCCAAACACATATGTTTTAGTTTAAATCATTATGCAACTTTAATATGGAAACATGTTTACAAAATTGACATATTGTGAAAAAATGTAAATGTGGTGGTAATATGGGCAACTTCAAAAACACACAAAAAAGTCAATATTATTTCCTGTAGATTTTTAGAGTAATTGGAAAATAGCAAACCCTTTATACTAGGACATGTTTATTATAAGTTGTTCATTTAGGGTTGGCAGAAAGCACAAATGTAATGTTACGTTTCACAACCACCACACACGTTGTGTGCCCACATCTCTGCACATTAGGCACTGGATCCATAGCTCTCCTTTAGTGTCTTGGGAATATAACTCCTCACAAAAAAGGCAGGTAGCATCGTCATCTCCAGGCTTTTCAACAACGACAGTGGGCTCTAGAACTGATTGCCCAGAATCTATCGATCCCTCCTCTGAATTGATAGTAGGATGATGACGATTGTAGGTCGATGGTCAATTTTCGCTTCACTGATGGAATTTTGCTTTTTATTCCTTATTTCATTCTTTTGTCAACACCTGGCTCACATCTCACATTCTTCGTATTCCTTGTTACATCGTCACTTTCGATCTTCCTTTTTTGTCCTCTTCTTTTTCCCCCTTTCTTTTTATTTTCCTTTTTTTATCAGCTTCCTTTTGTTCGTGCTTTGCTGTAATTACAGTTACCTTTCCTGGCTTAGGTCCCTTGTTTGTTGTCTTTTTCTTATTTTTTGGAACAGGCAAATGTCCTTTGGTGAAGTCTTAATGTTTCCTATGGGACGCGCTGCTTGGCCAGCTTCTTCTAGGTCTTTGGCACATGGTGTAGACCAGTAGAGGACTGGGGAAAGCCTTTTGTGTTATCAGGCTGAAAAAGAAAACCACACAGTATTTGAAGGGGTTGCAATATGGGCTACTATAGTGGGTAGCCCATATAACCACCACAGCTATTGTCCATATTACCACCCTAGCCCTCTTGGAAAGTAAAACGTCGCTATACGTTATAAACAAAATTTAATAAACCAACTTCATGAGCATTAGAGAGCTAAATATTTATATAATATGTGGTTAAGAACTTAACCGCTAACTACACATTGGCAGTACGTCTAATATGACTGTAAGTTCTTACCTTTCAAAGTTTTGAAATGAGAAAAATCACGAAACAGCTCACCACTAACATTCCACGTAACTGACTGCGGCAGCGCATTCTGTGGCGTTTGTACGATCTAGCTACTACTATTTACTGAGGTTGCCGCTAAATGGGCGGGCTTATTAGTTAGATATTAAGCTAGCCCATATTGCAACCACTAGCCATAATACCACCTTTGCCTCTAATAATTTCGAGAAGATATAACATGTGTTTAGCTTAAGGCAGACCCCCTTTTATTAGTCAGAGTTTATTAGTCAGAGACACGAAAAAGCTACATCCTGACTGGCAATTTCAGTTACATGATCCGTGGTCGAGCCGATGGAAGCAACGCAAGTACTGTGTGTGTTTCATGTTTCCCTATCCGGTGCTACCAAGTGCGCGTATCACCCACTGAACTGCAGATATCAGTTGCACTACAGCTTTGGTTTGGTCGCTGGGGCGTCGGCGGCAGTGCATATTAATTGCGTGGTGTGCCTGTGATTCTCAGCCTACGCCGTGTATGTAATATAACGCCCGTAAACTCCTGGGTTTGAAACTACATCTATGCAAGACAAAACTTTCGTCAAGATGTTTGCTTATTAACCAGGAACAAAGAATTTCGACTGAACGGTTCTTCCGTAATGAAGGATTTAAAAGTGCGTTAAACCCCACAGAGCGGCAATCGTCACTTGCATCAACAGAATAACAACTCTGCTCACAGATAAACAGTATTACGTGCTCTTTGTGACGGAATCAAGACTTCTCGAAATCTCAGTGATCTCTACAGGGTAGTGCTTCCACGGCCCTCCTTATCTCCTGAATAAGCATGTTTGATTTTTGACAAAGGATTCCCGTAGCCTTTTTTGTGTACTGGAAGTTGTCATTTAAAGGCTGTAGTACGACGCAATATGACTGAGATCAAGAGTATAGATGATGTAGGGATTAGCAGTTAGGTCTTATAGAAGAAGAATATAAAGTGATACAGGGAAAACCATCGCATAATGTTAAAATACAGTATTATTACTCCTTGACACAGCATAGTCGATTAAATATCTAAACGTAGCGTTTCAGAGAGATATGAAATGGAACGAGCATGTTAGGGCACTCGTCGAGTAGTCGAAAAATCGATTACGGTATCTTGGGAGAATTTTTAAAACGTGCGGATCAGCTCAAGTGTCTGAAATTCTTGAATCGACAGAATTTTCCAAGATTAGCGATCAACCATTCAAGTACATAGCAGATTCTTATCATTTATTTTGTCTTCTGAATAGAAATTTGGAATCCCACCTTTTAAGCAATTTCTGATAGTCTGTTGATCTTGTTGGCCACTGACTCTAGCAAAAATTGCCTGGTCATCCACCAGAGGTTGTATTATATTAAAAAAATCGCACTGACGTGTTTTACGGCCCACTTTAGAATTGTAGTTTTATAACTTTTTGCAAACATTTGGGACCAAAATAATAAACTAAATAATAAAAAAATTAATTAATAAGAGTGTCTGAAACCCTTTTAGGGAAAAAAAATTGGGTAGTAGGGGGTTACGAACCACTTACCTTCAGCGTCACAGACAAACGCATTGCCCACGACGTTACAGCTAACGGTCAGTCGCTGTGTTATATAATCTCATACTATTGATGGCCGTTGTTAACTGATGCTAATATAGAATTTGTAGAGTAAAGATTATCATTTATCGTACGAAGAACGACGTGTTTTTATTAATTCTTCAGTGCACCATTGCTTTGAAATTACAACGTGTAAGTTAAAATAAGAAAATCGTCAAATACGCAACGCAAGATGGCGTATGCCACAGTGAGGTCTGAGCGAGTAATGTCACGTGACATCTGCGAACGGCTGGTTTTCGTTAATTCAATGAAGGGTGTCAAAACTCCGTAATTTTTGCAAATATCTCTCAAACGATACGAGATATGAAAAAAACATCAGGGAACAAAGTTGTAGAGACTTTTCTCCTATACAAATTAGTTTATTCAATTTTTGAATCAGATGAATGGTTTATTTGCAATTAAACTTACATTACAAACGGCTTTTTTCTGCATTACTAACGTATTTCTTGTCCAAAATATTTAAAAAAGCGAGGTTCTGGTCTTTGGCGGCCTACAATTATGTCTGTAAAATTTGGTGCCGATCGGTTGAAAGGTTCGACCTAAAAAGGGGGAACACTTACAGCCAGCCAGACATCCAAAATCGCCGTTTTCGTGTTAGATGTACGGTTAAGCCGTAATTTAAATTTAAATTTCGAGCTTTCAAAAAACGATCGCAAAGGCCCACTTTTAGTGTTACTACCGTAACCTAAAGTGGGCCAAAAGAGTGAGTATAATTTTCACCCTGCCCTTCTACCCTTGTGTTACATATAACGATTTGCTTCTGCGGATTAGATTTATTTCTAAATTCACCGATTACGATGTATTGTTTGTAAAGCGATATTGTCTTCAACGTCCATAAAAAAAGATAGGCGTGAAGAAATTCACAAACCGCAACGCTGTTCAGCGTAGCGAGTTTCACACACACAGCCAGTAAGTCAGATCAGAAATTACTATCTTGATCTGTTTGTTCCCAATTGCACGATAGGTATGCTGAGGCAAGTTAGCCGATATTTCCGCCCTTAGCAACTGTTGTAACAGCGTATTGTTAAAATAGCCCCGAGCAGTGACTGCCGAGGGCAGTGGGGGCAGCGAAGCGCACTGCCGGAACTTGCAAGTTCCGCCGATACCAGAGGCTGAGACAACTTTGCCACTGGCGACGTTAAAAGCCGCGGTCGCCTAAGCTATTCACGGCATTCTCGCTGCGCGCCACGGCATCAAACTTTGGTACGTTATTAGATCACAAAAACCTTGAGGCAAAAGAAAGTTTTATTTTATTTATTTATTTGATTAATAAAAATATTCGAAAGGAAGCAAAACAAGGAAAAAACGTTTCCCCACAGTCAACACTTATCATTCTACAGCAGAGGTTGGCAACACGTCGACAGCGATCTACCGGTAGATCGCGAGTGCTTATGTGGTAGATCGCGTGAGGACAGAGTGCGGGAGAAACATTGTTGAGTAAATGTATTAACAGTCGTATAGATGTAGTAGCAACCGTTTATTGGAACCTGTAACACTGTTTCCCAAAATAGTTCATTCAGCCGCTATCTGTGTGCCTCTCGTTGCTACACTATTTCATTCATCTTTGTTCTGTCTGTAATATTGTCACGGTACCTATCTGGAGAAATCAGTGTGCTTCGTGCCGTTCAATAAGATTATATTATATTCTTTGGTATTATTACGGTGAACTAACGAACATATGCATTTTATAGGGTAAGATGGTACAAATTCGATATAGGTACAATTCCGATCAACGTAAGTTTTCGCGCCATTTCTCAGACTCGTAGTGTCTCGTTGTGTGGCATTGTAGAGTAGCAGGTACCTTGTACAAGAATGAGATATAAAATTTTTCCTGTTAAGTGGTAAGTCAAGCTACTTACTCTAACGCACTCTTATAAATTACCTAATTAAGGGTGACTGGATTCGCTTCCAAAAATGTAGTGTTTGGTACCACTATCTATGCGTTGGTGTCTGACAGAAAAAGTGATTTTTATGTGGAAGATGCCCGTAATCAAAATTGTACGAGGATTTGATCACAATTGTACCTAGTATGGTACATTTTCGATAGATTTTTCTCAATTCTGTAACCTTTTTGTGTGTTTATACCAACATTTGTAAGTGTTTAATCTTTGTGTTACATATTCATTAAACATCCAACAACAAGTGCCATAGTTAAAATTATTTGTTTTCTCAATATATTTCCAGTTCCAATAACATTTGTTCGAAATGATCGAAATTGTACCACCTTACCCTAGTTTGTCAACGTGACATTTTGTAAGATATTCTAACTTTACCTTCTACCAAAAACTTGAAATAATGCATTAAAAATTATTTGTCTCTCATAAATGTGGCACAACCCAAAACTGCTAGTCTGTAATTCCTTAACAATTAATAATCTTGCACTTCGAATAAATGCCTTGTTTCTTCTACTTACCTGTGCAAATCATTGCTTTCAAAAGTAAGTTTTATAACAAGTAACTAATGAACAAGGTTACCCTCCAAAACTTGGACTCCTGTATTCGAATAAGTTTATACACCAAATATCAGGGACATTATTAAGAGAAAATGTACTCAAGTATCATATTAAATGTAAGATAATATTTGCCAAAAAATTATGAAATAATTTTTTTTTTATGTTTTGATCAAATAGTACGATATAATAGTTCTCTTGTCAAATATAGTTGTTTTGGCAGCAGTAAAAATTAAAATGTAGGAATTACCGTACTCGTACAGAAGTAGATCACTTTCATGCGGTAATATCAACTAGTAGATCGCCAAGACTTTGTGGTTGCCTAGAGGATACGGTTTACTATCTGTATCCGCCAATGGAAATCCTTAGCACTTGAGTGGTTAAAAAGCTACAAATACATATCGGTGTTACTCGGGACGTGGTTGATTTTAAAATTTTATGTTGTAGCTTTATAACTGAACTGGCTGAGTCCTTCGATTGCAGAACAAGAATGCCTCTAAAACACTTCTGTTGCACCTTTTTACTACTGGGTTAAGCCGTAATTACCATGTAAAGAAAACCACTGCCATATATCCGATCTCTCTTACACCAGCCAGCATCGAGAACTGAATGTTTTCATTATACTTTTTTGTGTGCTGGAAGCCGGGATACTCTGTTATGTGAATGTTATTAACGGCCTCATGTCCTGCGTCTGAGTTATCTCATGCAATTTGAAATTAATACTTTCCTCCGCCACAACAACAACAAACTCTAGAAATTTTACGAGGTAAATCGAAAGATGCAGACTGCAGTACCAATTGAATAGAAAGTTATAATTATTTCTATTTACTTACACAATAACATTTTGAACAACTATAGTCATAATGTCTCTTTACAACATGGAATACTCTTTTGAACTACATTTGGTTTTGAATCCGTTTCCCGTAATAATCACATTGGCGTTCATACAATACCGTCTCAATGATCAAATATTTTTTATATTTAATCCAGAAAACTGAGGCCCTTTCCTTGTCCATAATATTCCAGAACGTTCAGCCTAATATTGATTACTACAAAAGTTTATCAAAGAACAATAACTGCTTTTATAATTGCACCCATAATTCTTATAAATAAACTAGTTTAATTCCCGCTGATTGGAGAGGGGATTGTAGAGGACGGTCAGCATTGGTTGTTTCTACTTCTAAATCTAAATTTTCACACATTTAGGTTTAAAAATGCTTTCCTAATCAAGTCTTTCGATACAACTTGCCACCCCTTATTGCGCCATTGCTAGCAGAATTCAAAACATCCCGAAACACATTTTTTAAAGTCAAATCCAAATATTCGCATTTATAGCATCAAAATAGTCTTAGTAGCTCCCACAAAAGATATTCCCTTATTTCACCCGCTTAATGGCTGAATTTCCAAAATTATAGAATCACGTGATTTTAAAATTCCATTCAAAAATCTATATCCGAAGGTTTGTACTTCTTGCTTCAAAATTGCCTGAATACCAACGTACTTTCAGTAAACCGTTCATCCCCTATTTCACCCCATTAGGGATGGGAATATCGAAAAATCGCTGATGACCACAGTGTAAGATAACCAACCTCAACGAATTTCAAGTTTCTATCGTCTGTAGGTTCACTTTTCAGCGCAGTTTTCTGCCTTTTCCAACGCTTTGGCATCTTTCTTGGTAGTTTTGCTAGCTATACTTTTCCAAATGCAATATGCACTTATTTTTCGTTATTTGTATGATTGTTGCAGAAAAACAACTGAAGAATGTGCATCACGTTTTGCTGTATATAGCCTCTTTACAATTAAAGTGTCAAAAGTCATCGCTGTTCTTCCGTCCGAATTTTCTATAAGCTGACGAATTTCAACCTCTATATCTTCCACGCTCTTGTAGCTATCGACACGGAATTGCTATGGTGTACAACGGAAGACTTTGTACTACAAAAAGAGAGATCGTTTGTCTCCACAGTGTAGTTTTTGATGAAGAGCAAACTTTTGATACCCATGCGCAGAATTTTAAAGAAGTCGGTAATTTTCAACTCCTGTATCTTTCACCCCTTTATCGTCATCAACCCTCTACCACCATAGTCCACAATGGGAAACTGACACCTACTACCACATACAAACACTATTCGTTTCCTATGTGTAGTTTTGGTTGCAGAGTGAATTATAGGCACAAACATCTCAGTTTATATTTATATTGAGATAAATATCGCTGGCAAAATTCAGTTTCTCACACTCGCTTATAGATAAACCATATCCTGTTTCCTTTATAGACTCCTTCCATTCGCGTATTACAAATGTCGTTGGCGGCATGGAAAGCGGCGAAAGGAACAGAATTACTGTCTACTCCCTCGTGCCCTACTTATTTATTGCTTTTCATTAAATTATTTTTCATAAGTGCGCGAAAAAGAAATTATCTCCATATTCAGAGCACCCAATAAACAGCTTGTAAAATGTCATCGAGTGAAAAAATACGAGTGGACGTACCCCATTAGAACATTTAGCAAAATAATGTTTTGTTGCAGCCTCCGAAAAATGGCAGACAGTAATAACGCTTCATTTTTCTGTTTAAATCTAACGTGTTTCGTCAGTGTGTCATCACGTTCAAGGACCACATCTTCTCTTTTTTTGCCATTATTTTTGTTTCAGTTTATCACTTTAATTTGATGACGAAATATTCTCCTTCCTCGCCGCTAATGGACTTCCACGTTATTTTTCACAATTGAGGTTCTCTACGTTATTTTTATATACTAGTGAGTTGGACATTGTATGGATAAAATGTTAACAAAATGAAAGCTTGAAATCCGTCTATATTAAGTGTAGCATATTTTCAGGAATGACACATCTGTTCAATGAAGTTTTCATAATGCATGAAAAGAAAATAGGTTATCACAGATTCATAAAAATATACAGACTTGCATTACATTTTACAATTGAAACTGCCTTGTGTTATATCTTTACAGATTAATAACGGCTGTAAAATTTCATAAATGATGTGTTTACTGGACAGTTGTGTGGTATGTTCGTTGAAATGGCAACTGTTATTTCATTATTAATTATTTATTTTTCTTCTAAATGTGAATGTTAATTTTGAACAAAATATTTTTCTAGAACAGTAAGAAGTTTTCATAGATTATAATGTGTAAATTGTTTAAAAAGCAGAGAACATTTTTGAATCTTTCTTTCACTTCATTTCTGCAGCATAGCATCATCTCCAAAAATTTGCGAAGTGTAAACAACATGTAGGAACTATATTGATCTGGCAATAGTCAGTATGTTGTCAGAGTTTATGCATTACCTTTCTAGATTGTAAAATTTTCTTCATGCATTCCCCAGTATATTTCAATTTTAGGCCCAAAATGTAGTTTTAATTCACATACCAGGTAATTGTGTAGTGGTGTGCTAAAGAATGCGGAGGTACACTATTTGCTCACATACGGTAACTTTCTAAAAGGTTTTCCACAAAACTAATTATTGGTTATTACACAGATATAAACTGACTACTGTGAAATGGTCATTACTCATAATGTGCGATCATTCCCCCAATTTGCAAACTTTTTACGTTTTCCAGCCACATTTTCTTTATTTTTTATCACTTCAAAATTACAATTTTTTATTCAAGTCCCTAACTTCAGGAATCTCTTCCATCCTATTGTTCTACGTGGTTGAAAGTTTCCTATCGCGGTCTTGTTATGAATCACCAAGCAACAACATTGGTGTCTTTGTTTATGTTCCAATCAAGGGCGTAGATAATAACATCCCCCTCTCCTCCTCTCCGAGCCATATCTATGAATCTTCGGTGGATGTGAAGTAATTGGTCATTTTTGTCACAGCTCATAATCATACGTGCGAAATAAGAACTTAACCCGCCAACCGACACTATCCTTCATATTAGTACTTTCTTTTAAGGATTGTTCGAGTACCTAACGTAATTTTTTGTGTTGGATTGTGCAGATTGCCAACATAATCTATTAATTGTCTTCTTTAAAACTTAAGAATTTAAAATTCAAATCACAAAAGACACAATGCTTTTCATTGTAAGGTACATAGCAAATTACCCACTCAAGAAAAATTGGAAGGTACAGGTATCACATCAGCCAAAAATCTGCGAGCTAAAGTTTTACTCGAAATCTCCTTCAGTTGTGAACTGCGCATTGACACCGAGTGATGGATGAACTTTCAAGCTGGAAGTTATATTTGCCGAACCATATAGATGTACATACAAATATAATTCTTTTTATCTCGAACAGTATCTAAGTGTGTGTGTGTGTGTGTGTGTGTGTGTGTGTGTGTGTGCGTAGGCATCATGAACATTCCACGATCTCAGTCTTCGGTAGAGTATATTTTTATTGCACCCAATGTACATACCTGCAGTTTCCCTAGCTTATTGAATCAGCGAATTTGGTAAAATGTATCACTTAATTTCGTCTTAACGCTTTGGTAGATTCCCGCTTACTTATGAGATTTTCCAACGCACAGAAACTATATAGGTGCGCTACTAGAGTAAGGGACTTCATTAATATGCAAATCCGCAGCTTAGCTCGCTCCCTATGGCCACTTCGCTTCGGCAGAGGCTCAACCAACCAGTGCTCTTAAGAGCTCTGAAAAAGAACGTGAGCCTGGTTTCCAGGCAACCCGCAAAACGCTGCTTAACGTTGGTATGCCGTGCTCCGGGCGCACTGGTAGTTATACGACTGGCTCTTCTTCATTAGGGGACGTAGCTAACGCGGATGCGTGACGATCGTTAATTGCTTACCAACGGCAGTGTGCTGATTCAGTTTAACGCTGACGTTTTTCACTGTATCAGAACAGCGATTCCCGCGTTCGTGTTTAATGGCTGCCAGTTCGATTAGCAGAACGGTGGGCCTACTTCATTTTCAGCTGCTCAGTTAGTCGCTGCCAACTCCAAGTGGTACCAGAATAGACGTTAAAAAAATTAAAAAAATATAAGTGTTCATCTACATTTTAGTAGATCAATGCCTTAAATCAAGTGAAAGTTTTGGAAGTTTTGGAAGTTCAAGTAAACCGACAATTTTGAAAGTAAACTGCTGCAGATTTAAATTTTAAGGCCAACAATGGTAACAGGTAGGGTGAGGAGATGCAAACTTATAAAAATAAGGACAAACAGCTACAAAAAGGAGGACAAAGGAAGAAAAATTGAACGCACGAAAGATACGTTCAAATTTTATAACTGAGTTTATTATAAATAGCAAAAAATCGTACATTTCTTAACAATTACTGATTCTTCACTAAAGAGTCAATTTTCTACAGAGGTTTATGTCTGCTCAGCAGATGTAAAAAGATACTTATGAAAATTCTTTTAAATCATTTTGGACAATCAACACATCTTTAACAGGATCAAAATTCATCCTATTCCTGTCATTAGTCCAGTGTTTGGTAGTTTGTGAAAAAATTCTTTGCGCATTTGCATTGCGGCCCGATATACTGAAAAAGCAGTTTTGCAATTTTAGTCGGAAACACAACAATGAAACGTTCACAACCGAAGAACGAAAAGACCATGGAACTCCCATCATTCATCGCGCCGCCACCAAAATCTTCAAGTCAAGCAGCAGCCAACGACATGGAAACTGCGCTTCAGAATACAAATAAATTGAATGGTAAATCATGAAATAATATCACGACAATAAAAACATCTTTCGAGGTATTTCTTACCTTTATTGCCCACTGAGATGTTACCGCCAGCTACGCACATTTTACATTCTTCCTCGAATTCATTTCTCCCTTTCTTAAAGACAGGATTTTTGCAAGGAAGATGATAGGGGAATTAACACTTGCGATTAGGCATTTCCAGGTATTTCATGAAACTCAATCGATTATAATGAACAGTAAGTCAGCGCCCGCCTGAATAGTCATTAGCGTATTGTGCTAAAATCGCTAAAGAACTCCCTGATGTGTGTGTGTGTGTGTGTGTGTGTGTGTGTGAGTGTATGCCTGTGTGTGTGTTTAAGGTGGTTAGAAAACGTTGAAACGATTGTAGGAGTGTTGCAGCCCTTGAAGGACGCCTGTATCTTCGCCAGCTACCACCTGTTTAGCTGAACTCAGGGATAAATATATCCTCAAGGACGCAACGTATCGCAATTTTTTCTTAACATTTTATCTCAGTACAATCTACCCTGCACCATCCTTACAAATTTATCAGATGTGAAACTTCCTGACTGAATAAAACTTTGTGCCGGAACTGGAATTCAAACCTGAGACCTTTGTCTTTCGCGGTCAGGAACTCTACCATTTGAGCTATCCTGCCACGATTCACGATATCGGACATATTATAAAAACCCAGTATTTTACAGGTACGAAAATAATGCGTGATCTATCTCCGTCCGAATAGAGATTTTTAACTATGTCGGTGAAGAACATTTCGAGTTATGTTGCAGCAAAAGCGTATTCAAAACCAGAGGCTGTGGTACAGGAAGGAGACAGCGTGGCGAATGGAGATTTGGGTGTGGCGAGAAAAGTGCAGGTAAGAGTCCTCTGTGGAGTGGTCAACGCGTCTGCTTAGTAAGCAGGAGATCCCGGGTTCGAATCCCGGCCGGACAAAAATTTTCATTCGCCGCACTTAGGTATTCCATCTAAACATACTACAGTGACAGCCATAAGTGATCGCAAATTGCGATTTATTTCATTACTATAAAACATCGTCCGAACTAGTTCTGAATGCTTTTTCTGAAAACTAATTCGAACAGTTAATTCATGAAACCACTAGAATAGTAAATGGTTGAGAAAATACCCTTGATCTCCTAGCAAAAAATAACCCTGAGCTAGTAAAGAGCATGAAAATAGATACAGGGATTAGAGAACATAGGTTTGTAGTACGAGACTGAATATCGAAATTCGCAAATGCACAGAAATAAACGAAAAATACATCTATTCAGAAGAACAGATAAAAATTTGCTTCATCCTTTCCTGAGTGAGAGTCTCCATCTCTCAAAATTAAAAATGCGAGTGTAGATCAGTTGTGGCTTACTTTCAAACACGTAATATCAGTAGCAATCGAGAGATTTATACCAAATAAATTAATAAATGAGGGGGCTGATCCCCCGTGGTACACAAAACAGGTCATGTCAATGTTGCAGAAGCAAAGAAAAACGCATGCACAATTTAAACAGATACAGAATCCCCAAGACTGGCAATCTTTTACAGAAACTTGCAATCTAGCGCGGACTTCAATGCAAGAAGCTTATAATAGTTTCCACAACGAAATCCTGTCTCGTAATCTGGCAGAAAATCCAAAGAAATTCTGGTCATATGCGAAGTATACTAGCGGCAAAAAACGAACAATACTTTCAGTACGCAATAGCAATGGTAGTACTACCGATAACAGTACTGCTAAAGCAGAATTGCTGAACACAACTTTCCGAAATTCTTTCACCAAAGAAGGCGAAGTAAACACCCCAAAATTCGAACCAAGAACAACTGCCAGAATACGAAATATAGAAGTAGATGTTCCTGGAGTAGTAAAACAACTGAAGTCACTAACCAAAAACAAATCTTCCGGGCCAGATTGTATACCACCTAGATTTCTCTCAGAGTATGCTGATCCAGTCACTCCGTACTTAGCTATAATTTACAACCGATCACTCAGCGAAAGATCCGTACCCAAGGACTGGAAAGTTGCTCAAAGAAAATGTTCAAATGTTTGTAAAGTCTATGGGACTTAACTAAGGGGTCATCAGTCCCTAAACTTACAAACTACTTATGAACTGCTTACGAACTAGGACGACACAAATATCCATGCCCGAGGGGGGATTCGAATCCCCGACCGTAGTGGCCGTGCAGACCGTGACTGAAGCGCCTCAGTCCCCGCGGCCACCGCGGCCGGCTGGAAAGTTGCCCAAGTCGCTCCAATATTCAAGAAGGACAATAGGAGTGATCCCCAAAATTACTGGCGCAACTCATTGACGTCAATTTGCAGTAGTATTTTGGAACATATACTTTGTTCGAATATTATGAACTACCTCGAAGTAAACGACCTATTAACCGATAGTCAACACAGATTCAGAATATCACCCTTGCGAAAACACAGCTTGCCCTTTAATTGCATGAAGTGATAAGTGCCATCGACAAGGGATCTCAAATCGATTCCATATTTCTGGATTTCCGGAAGGCTTTTGATACTGTACCCCAAAAGCGGCTTCTAATGAAATTGCGTGCTTATGGAATATCTCCCCAATTGTGCGATTGGATTCACGGTTTCCTATCAGAAAGGACACAGTTCGTTGTAATTGACGTTAAGTCATCGAGTAAAGCAGAAGTGATATCTGGCGTTCTCCAGGGAAGCGTTATAGGCCCCCTACTCTTTCTTTTGTTTATAAACGATTTAGGAGACAATCTGAATAGCTCCCTTAGACTGTTCGTGGATGATGCTGTCGTTTATCAGTTAGTGAAGTCAACAGAGGATCGAAAGCAACTGCAAAGCGATTTAGACAAAATTTCCACATGGTGCGTAAATTGGCAATCAACACTAAATAATGAAAAGTGTGAAGTAATACGCATGACCACTAAAAGAAACCCACTGAACTACAGTTACACAATAAATCAGCCATACCTTAAGCTCGTAAATTTTACCTAGGAGTTACAATTACAAACAACTTAGACTGGAGAGAATACATAGAAAATATTATGGAGAAGGCGAACCAAGGGTGACGTTTCATTGGCTGAATGCTTCGAAGATGCAACAGCTCCACCAAAGAGACTGCCTACATCACACTTGTGCGTCCTCTCCTGGAGTACTGTTGCCAAGTGTAGGACCCTCACCAGGTGGAACTGACGGAGGAAATTGAGAAGGTTTAGATAAGGGCAGATTGTTTCATCACGTTATAGGGGGAATGCGTCACAGAAATGTTGTACGATTTGAGGTGAAAATCATTAAAAGAACGACGTTATTCGATACGGCGAAATTTCAATCACCGAATTTTACTTCTGAATGTAAAAATATTTTGCTAGCACCCATCTACATAGGGAGGTGTGACCATTCCAATAAAATGAGAGAAATCAGATCGAAAACGGTACGATTTAGGTGTTCTTTCTTCCCGCGCGCTATTAGGGAATGGAACGGTAAAGAAAGGTTATGAAAGTGGTTAATGAACCCTCTGCCAGGCACTTAAATGTGATTTTCAGGGTATCTACGTAGATGTAGATATAGTACCATAATTGACATCATCCCTTCCACCTACTACATAAAAAAAGAGGTTTGGGGCTTAATGTCCAGTCGACAGTGTAAATTACAAGCTCGGATTATTTTTCTGAGTATGAAGAGTATATCTGCAATGCCCTTTCAAAGGAAATCCAGATATTTTTCTGAAGTGATGTAGGAAATCAGAGAAAGCCTAAGTCTAGGCGGGCGTTGGCGACTTTGAACCGCTTTACTTCGAAAGTGCCAACCACTGCTCCACCTCGCTCGGTACCTGGTCAAAGCGGTTGCAGTAATTTGTTACGAATTCGCATTGTATAATAAATTGCTTCATTTCATGCAAATTTGATTTCGTTGAATATCACCTGTACGGTGTCGGCAGCACTATAGTTTCATAGCATTACCCGATATGTACCTTAAATTAGCTTTGCTTCAGACGACCATTCTAGTCTAATTTTTACTGCAATTGTTCTATACTGTTTGCAGCTACATTTTGAAATTGCGTCTCATAAATAAATTGCACCACTGTACGATGCAAGTAGCAAGGAATTAGAGTTAGCCCAAACACTAGGTTTCGTTATTATGTGACATATTTACAGTCACTTGTTGCTTCGGATGGAAATTCTGTTATGTTTGTTCCCAAACTAATACTTACTTCCGTATACAGCGCGCACAAACCGTAGGCAGTCCCTCGCCTCACTCGGACCAGCTTTCCACGCCTTCCTGACAGCTGCATCTTCATCTCCTAGACCCAGTACTTCCTTGTCTCTCTTGGTATTATCCTTCCACCTTGTTCTCGGCCGTTCTAGCGGTCTCCTTTTTTCGACTTGTCCTTTCATTACTGCCTTTATTGCTGTGTTTTGACCTCTTCTCCTCACATATTCATACCACCTGAGTTTATAACAATTATCTAAATTCTTTGTTTTTCCTTTTCTTCCACTGTTCATTTTCTTTCACTGCTCCATAAATTTTTCTCTGTATTTGATTTTCGGAAGTGATGAGTTTTTCCTCTGTTTTCTTTGTCAGGGTCTATGTATTACTTGAATAGCACGCTATTAGCATGATGATGGTTTAATGTATTCTTATTTTTGCCTGCCTAGATAGTAATTTAGACATCTGTCTTCTGTATTGGTAGATTGTAGGTCGTTAGATAATTCGGTCCTAACTGAGCCCTTGCTTCCTATTATCATTAGTTTCGTTTTACTTTTGTTTATACTTAGACCTATGTTCTTAGTTTCTTGAATCAGCACTATCAAAACTATTAGAACAATCAAATTATTCAGACGTATTAACTCTATTATTCTGTAGGAAAATTGAATTTTTACATAGACATGATGATTTTCGTTACTAGAAAATAAATTTTATTCGATTTTTTTTATTGGCACATGGTGCTAATAGCATGATTTCTTAGTAGAAAGAGTTAGTCGAAATTGAAATTTCTGAGTCGTGTGGCCACATTTATCAACACATTTCGCATAGACCGGATCTGAAGCTTCCTCTGGAGTTCGTAAAAGTACAAAGCAAGCACTTCTGAGCTTTTTTACTGCCGATAATAACTCTTTTATACCACAGTATTGTCCGCGTAAATTGTCGCTGAACGCGCCCTTTTCTCGTGCAAAATTCCTGTTATACGTTCCAAAAAATACACCGTCACTTTGTAAAGCTCGGCTAATTGATTGTATTATTTTGCAGTCGTTTGAGTGTCAACCAAATTATGGGTGTATCGAAAGGTAAGATTATTCAGGGTGTTCGGAAAAAGTGTTCAACACTTTGAGGGGTGGTAGTCCCCAAAAGCCGGCCGCGGTGGCCGAGGGGACTGAGGCGCTCCAGTCACGGTCTGCACGGCCACTACGGTCGGGGGTTCGAATCCCCCCTCGGGCATGGATATTTGTGCCGTCCTTAGGATTAGCTAGTTCATAAGTAGTTTGTAAGTTTAGGGACTGCTGACCCCGTAGTTAAGTGCCATAAGCTATACAAACATTTGAACATTCTTTGAGTCCCCAAGTTCAATAAACCTTGGTCCGGAAACGAACTTTCTGAGTTAAACACACTTGCTCGTAGGTACTCAAGACGTATGGTTGTGAATGACCACCTCTGTGATATACAAGGTAAACATTTAGGAAACGAATACTGTACTAAGGAGCGGCGGAGCGGGCGAGCGCATTGAGGCACTATGCTGCAATTCGCGAGGCCGTTCCCCGAAGGGGTTCGAATCCCCTCTCGGGCATGGATGTTTGTGCCGTATTTAGTATAAGCTATTTCATAAGTAGTTAAATCCCATAAGCTTTACAACCATTTGAAACATTTTTTGAAGCGTACTGTTTTGCGTGGATATGTTGTTTGCTCCGACATCAGTTGGAGCATAGAGTTACGTACAAGCGGCTGTTGAGTGTCTCACTGCATTTTGTCTTCTTAGCGTATGTTTGTTATTGTGTTGTATTCATTGTAACGTTGGGTATGTATCGCCTAATTGCTGCTTTTACTCAAATGTTCAAATGTTTGTACAGTCTATGGGACTTAACTACGGGGTCATCAGTCCCTAAACTTACAAACTACTTATGAACTACTTACGAACTAGGACGGCACAAATATCCATGCCCGAGGGGGGATTCGAACCCCCGACCGTAGTGGCCGTGTAGACCGTGACTGCAGCGCCTCAGTCCCCTCGGCCACCGCGGCCGGCTGCTTTTACTGTTATTGTGATGTTTGTTCTGTCCTATGCTTACAGTACTTTTCTATTCTCGTACACATTTTAGCAATGCAATCGCACTACTGCAGATGGCGGATCTGATTTTACGTTACGATTAGCAAAATGACGTAGCCTGTGAGCCCGCGTCTTCTACGCGGAAAGATTTACAAATCTCAGACCGCCATCCAGTAAGCTGTTTAGCCTGCTTATTCAACGAATTCGGGGCACAGGTTCGCTAGTGGCCAATAGAGTGAACAGTAGAAGTCCTCGGTTCGTCCGCACACCGCAGATGGAGGAGCGTGTGCTATATTTACTAAAGAAATGACCTACACCCAGTGCGCGGCGATTAGCTTCAGCAGAAGGCGTGAGTCATTCTCTTTCCTGGGGTGTACTACACGAACAGTTACTTTATCTGTATCATGTTCAGCGCGTCCAGGCACTAGTTACAAAATACCACCGTAGCAGATTACGGTCAATTTTGTATCGAAAAGTTTATTTACGGACGAGGCAGATTTCACACGAGATGTCGTTGTGAATTTTCATAATCATCATGTCTTGGCTGATAAAAATCATCATGAAGTATCAGATAGAGGGCATCAACTTCAATTCCCGATCCGCGTATGGGCAGGCATTCTAGGAGATAAGTTAATAGAGCCAGACATCTTCACACACAGATTAAATGGGGCTCAATATCATCAGTTTCTTGTTAATGTGTTCCTTAACTTGTTGTGCGTGAACATCTGACGCTAACATTTGAGGAGCGCTGGATTGGTCCGGGAGGGTCCACAGCTTAACCTTCCTCAATCCCCTACAAGTTTGGTTATGGGGGCGCTTGAAGGCAACAGTCAACGCCACTCCAGTCAACGATGACCAGACGCTGCAGGACCGCGTCTTCAATGTAGGCCAAAATTTACAATAAGGACCGAGTGTATTTCAAAGAGTGGGTAATTGGTTATGCCGAAGGGCGGAGAGTTGAATTGACATTGACGTACGTCAAATTGTGCACTTACTATGAATGTCATCAGGTTGAACGTATCCTATGAACTAGTGCATACAACTCAAGTATGCATTTTCGAGCCAAGGTTTATTGGACTTTTGTTCTTGTTTGTTGGGTACTACCCAAGGGAGCACAGAGTAACATAGGCTATACCGCCTACATCAGCGTATAGCCATATTGGATTGGTGTAGAAACGAATGTGGGCTGATTCAAATGGCGCCTCTCTTAATTACATCAATATTTTAACCCCTTAGGATAGGAAAAAGAGTCACAAAATTTTTCACGCAGACAAGGGAATACTGAAGGAATGCAACAGTGTTCTTAGCAACTACAATATGTATAGTGTTTGTATAAAAATAACAATGGAAACTCTTACTTTTATATGAAATAAAATTTGCGACATGAAAAAGTTTGTCACCTACCACTTTTTGGACCACTTTAGGTTACGGTAGTAACACTAAAAGTGCGATCGTCTTTTGACAGCTCCAAATTTAAATGAAAATAACGGCTTAACTTTTCATCTGACACGAAAATTAAATAACCTAATTTGTAGAGGAGAAAATTCTCTACAACTTTGCTCTCTTATATTTTTTTCATATCTCGTAGCGTTTCAAAGATATTTGCAAAAATAACGGCGATTTTGGGATGTCTGTCTGTCCGTCTGTCAGTCTGTCTGTCCGTAACGTGTTTCCTGTTTTTAAGACGAACTGTTCAACCGATCAGCACGAAATTTTACAGACATGATTTTAGGCCGCCAGAGACAAATGTTTCGGACAAAACATACGGTAGTAATACCTAAAAAAAGCCGTTTGTGATATAATTGTAATTGCAAACGAACCGTTCATGTGATACGAAAATTGAATAACGTAATTGGTAGTGGAGAAAATTTTCTACAACTTAGCTCCCTTATGTTTTTTTCATATCTCGTGTCGTTTGAGACATATTTGCAAAAATAACGGAGATTTGACACCCTCAATTGAATTAACGAAAAAGAGCCGTTAGGAGATGTCACGTGACATTCCTCGCACAGAACTCTCTGTGGCATACGCCATCTTGCGCTTATTTGATGATTTTCTTATTGTAACTTACACGTTGTCGTTTAAAAGCAATGGCGCACTGAAGAATTAACAAAAACACATCGTTCTTCGTACGATAAATGATAATCTAGTGTCTATAAGTGCCATACAAGCTTCAGCTAACAACGGCCATCAATAGTATGACATTATAGGACTCATCTTCTGATTGATAGGCGTAGCGTAGTGGTCAAGGCGTTAGACTATTATGCTAAAGGTCAGTGGTTTTTTTTTTTCCTGAAAGGGTTTCAGACACTCTTATTAAATAATTTATTATTATTTAGATTATTATTTTGGTCCAAAATATTTTCAAAAACTTATAAAACTACAAATCTAAAGTAGGCCGTAAAACACGTCAGTGCGATTTTTTTATTTTGTGGTCAGGAAATTTTCGTCAGCGAGAAAGTTGTAGATAATGAATGAAATCTTCTGTTTATTTAAACAACTTTTTTATAACTTCCCTCGTTTCCTCGCAATTTTGGATAGAATAGAGCAGAGGAACCTTTCAAATTGCACTCGTTACTTTCAGCGAGCTTACACACCAGTGAACACAGACATTGTGATTTTTTGTCCAATTTTGATAAACATTTTTAATTTCGGATTACTATTGTCGGTATTAAATAATTATGACTTAATACTTTTTATTTATTTCATTACTAACTAACTGAGCCGCCTCGTCTGTCCACGGGTAATCTTTGTACTTTTTTAACTCGAGAAATTCAGAACGTATCTAGATGCGGTTTCTTTCAATTTCTTCGGTATAATCCTGTGTTCAACGTAGGTTATATTAATTAAATGTCAATAAGAAAATGAGATATAATTGAAATAAGAATAACAACGTAGAATGGTTTACCACTTCCGCACTTGCATGACCTCTTTAGCGTAAAGTAGGAGACATGCAGCAGAGTACATATTATAGAATTATAGAACTAAAGACGAAAAAAATAATAAGGCCGCCAAATGATGTGCAAACTCATCACAGATATCCCACAATCAGAATATCTGTAGTTTGAAGCAATCTGGTACCAGCATTTTAGCAGAAAAAAAGATAAATGTGTTTCACTCCCAAAAGTTAGACACATCCACTCGCGTATTTTTTTCTTAGACCTTTGTGAATTCCTCAATTCTATGCTATGTACACTGGCGTAGCTCTTATAGTTTAGCCTTCAGAGCTGATTAAAGTGCAAAAGTTGTAAACGATTCTACGTTATTATTCTTATTTTAGTCGTTTTATATATACACATGTTCGTATTGACATTAAATATAGTCTAGGTTTATCCCAGAATTCTAAAGAAGAAATTAAAAGAAACTCGCAGCTGTGTCCGGGTGACGCTCGGCAGTAGCATGATTCATATTCTGCGGCCACCATGTTAGCTCTAAACCGGCTTCAATTTGCTGTCATTATAAGGCCTCTCTATGTTGGTCTGTGCTCTCTGGTATTACCACCCCCCCCCCCAAAATATTGGACTTTTTTATGTAACGCCCTGTATATATTTGTTCATATTCTTGTGGTAAAATTTAATAATCACTTTTTCGCACTTCCATGAGATTCGTGGTATGCTTGGTAGAACATTTCCAGAAGAAACCTTCCAGGCAACACTGAGCAGTGACAGAAGCCTTTATGTACATTAGTAAGAATCTATAATGCTTTTACACCATTTGTCCGGGTGCTATTGGTACTAATACCGGTACTCTGTGTGTGGTGCCTGTTGTCTTAGGGTAAATTACCTATAAGTAGTTTGTAAGCCGAGGGACTAATAACCTCTACATCTACATACATACGTTGCATTCCACCCAAAGGTGCGTGGCGGAGGGTACTCAGTACCACTACTAGTTACTTGCTTTCCTGTTCCACTACCATATAGAACAAGGGAAAATGAATATTCGTATTCATCTGTACGAGCCCTGATCTCTCTAATCTTATCTTTGTGGTCTTCACGCCAAATGTAGGTTGGGGGCAGTCGAACCGTTCTGCAGTCCGCGTCAAATTCCGAATCGCTAAATTTCATTATAGTTATAAATTTATATACCCAGAGACTGATTTGTGTCTCGGAAATGTCAAAGACATTTAAGTTAAAGGCACCGCACCAATTTTAATTTAATGCTACACCTTTTACTTTAATAACTTCCGCGGTGTTTCTCGAAAAGAACGTCGCCTTTCCTCCAGCGACATCCATTTCAGTAACACTCGCACACTGATCGAACTACCAGGTACAAACCTAGTCTTGCGCCTCTGAACTGCCTCTATGCCGTCTTTAAACTAATCTGGTGGGAATCCCAAACACTTGAGTAATACTGAAGACGGGGTCGTACCAGCGTTTCATATGCTGCCTCCTTTACAGACCAATCACAGCTTCGGAAAATTCTCCTAATATTCAGAAGTCGACCACTCGCCCTCCCCACGACTGTCCTTAAATGGTGGTTCCATTTGACATCGCTGTGCAGCGTTACGCCTAGATGTTTAATTGACGCGACTGTGTCAAGCAGCACACTACTCAAACTGTACTCGAATAATACGCGAGTGTTTATCCTGCTAATGTACATCACCTTACATTTTACTACATTTAGCGCTAGGCGCCATTCCTCACACCACCTAGAAATTTGGTCCAAGTCATCTTGCATCCTACTACAGTCATTCAATGACGAGACTCTCTTGTACAGCACAGCATCATCAGCGAGCAGCCGCAGATTGCAACTCACTCTGTCCGTCAGATTATTTATATAGACAGGAAATACTAGCGGTCCCATCACACTTTCAACAAATGTTCAAATGTTTGTAAATCTATCGGACCAAACTGCGTGGTCATCAGTCCGTAGCTTACAAACTACTTAAACCTAGGTAAACTAACCTAAGGGCAAACACACACACACATCCATGCCCCAGGGAGGACTCGAACCTCCACGGCGAGCAACCGCGCGATCACACTTTCCTGGGGCACCACTGACGATACCCTATTCTCTGATGAACACTGTCCATCGAGGACAACGTACTGGATTCTATTATTTAAATAGTCTTCGAGCCACATATATGGGTACCTATTCCATAAGCTCGTTACCAGTCTGTAGTCACACGTTGATATCACACTAAGCCTTACGGCTGAAAAAAAATTCCCTATTGAAGGTTACACATTATGTCGATCTGCAAGCCATATCATTACGCTATCTTTTGGCACACGACGTTCAAAAATTATCAGTAGATCATGTACCATCCCCCAAGTACCTTTTTCTGATCGGACATAATAAACGTCGTCTTAACAGGTGCACTTTTTCCCTTGTTTATTCTCTTTAAAACTCTAACCAACCAACCAACTTCTTCCTTTCTTTTGTGGCGGTAATGTGTATATATCAGTGGAACGTTTCTACCCACCTGTTCTCTCCTCCGCGATTAATAGTTGAACTACACATCCACTCTTATAACGACGGCTCTGCTGTAAAGTGTAAACATTACTGAACGTTGTCTTGAATTGTCTGTACCTGGATCTGTCGTCACGACGACGCTTTTCGGCGGGTTTTCTTTCCGTCCCGTACGTACCAGACGCGGTGTTCGCAAGTCGGCAGTGGTTTCAGGTCACGTAACGGAACGCCATTAAAGAGGTACGGAGCCGCCGCGGAACTGTAACCTGGGGAGAGATTGTGCGCCGGCGGATCCCGATAGCGTAAATGCTTTATGGGCCCGCCACGGCGAATGGGTCCCCGCTGCGGTAACGGCAGCACTACGCCCGCGTTACGTTCCAGCGTCAGGCAGCGCACAACGCAACAGCAAGTGTTTCAAGGGTCAGCCGCGCTTCATTGCGGTGGTCTTTACAGCACGGTGCGACAAACATTTTTTGCCACGCGGTACTGCTCAAAGTTTTCGACGTCGCGCCAGTTACAACGTATTTGACTGTATTTCATCAGCTGTTTGCGACATGGATCTTGTTTACTGGAAGCTGCTCCAGGTGAAATATGCGGGAAAGGTAGATACCGCTTACAGAAGAATAAAAGATACATTTGGAGGCAATAGGACCGGCTGTATGATTATCAAGAACTAAGAAGTAAAATCCATTCTGAGCAAAGAGGGGAAAGGTGAAAGATGGATAGAATATATACAGGTGCTCTGCAAAGGAAATGGAGGTCGAGACAATACTGTAGAAAGGGAAGAAGAACTAGATGAAGGTAAGATAGGGCAAACTATAATGAGAGAAGAATTTAACAAAGCACTGAAAGACCTAAGTCGAAACAAGGCCCCTGGAGTGAACAACATTTCCACAGAGCTACTGTTGCATCTGGGACAGCCAGCTATAGGAACAATGTTTCACTTGCTGTGTCAGATGTAGCTGACTGGCTGATAGTCCCCGGTTCAAATCCCGCCATTCATATATATCTTTGAATTTACTATTTCTAGAATGTTCTACATGGTGCTTATGTTTGATGTACTTGTAAGTTCCAGAAAATTCTTTCTGTCTATAAATAGTGGGGCACGGCGAGCCGGAATCAGTCTGTACCGAGTGTAGTATGCTTGTGTTAACAAAAATAACCTGTTCTAAGTGTAAAGTGTTGTGCTCTATTAACGACCAGCCTTCGAATTCCGGAGAACCTGCAGTTTTCAACGTGACAATACAAACATAATTATAAAACTCTTTATAATCCTTCCAAAAATACATAATATCCTAGCAAATACCATATAAGAGTATGACATACTCGACAGTCACCACTTGACAATGGCCCAGGAAATCCCGGCCGGAAGCTCGTGGATATCAAAGCACTGGGCACGGTTGGAAGCCGCAGATTCGTACTTCTCGTCTTCAAGGTGTCCGATTTTTGTTGAACATGAGTGTACAACCGCCTGTTTTAAACGGAGTCAAACGGGAGAAACGATATTTTGTAGAACTCCCGTACATGACAGTTCAAGTGGGCGTCCGCAGTAACTCCTGTCATGACGTCTGTAGCAGAAAACAGCAGGTAAACACAATTAAAAAAGCAATAGTGCAGCTGCTGTCAGTTTGAAATTACCTTTCACTGCGCAGAAAGGGCACAGCTTTGCGCAGAGAGCGGGCATGGCCGTGCCCGTCGCTTTCGTACCTCTGAGGACAACTGCGTGGTAACGCGTGCACAGTGAAAATCCAGCCGGGTCCCCGCTATCCGCTGCCTTGCGCCGCGGTCCCGATGCCCCCGCTCTAATTAAATCGAGCGCGAGTTTTACCGGCGCCGCCGCCGCCTTCCACTGTGCTGTTTCTAACAAAGGACGGTCGTGGCTAGCATCGCACCCGATGTCGACGGACGCTCCGCCGTCGGCCGCCGCCGAGGAGTGCAACGGTGCGGAAGGTCGCAATTACATCCGCCATCTCTGTGCGTCACCGTGTCTGCACCATTCTCAGAAAGCAAAAGGGAACTATAGGGCCAGCAATCGAACGAACAGCGCAAATTACGAGCCAGGGCCAATGCTAATAGAAGGAACACCGAGATCGATAAAATTTTCTCGGGCTTCCAGCTGCGTCATGTGGTTTACTGCCACGACGTTTCGGCCATTGTCAGGTGGTTGACTGTCGAGTGATTGCTGCTGTCGTCCTTATATAGCTGCAGTGCGGGCTGTGATGTCACTGGTGTAGTTTTGTGTAGTTCGCGAACGAACTAGTTCGAAAGAGTGCTCTCACAGGTGAACTACGCAAACTAGTTCGCAGATCCCTCGCCCCTTAGTTCTTTTCCGAAGATTGGCGGGTAAAAGCGACAGGACGCAAGAGCGCGCAGTGTCGCGTGATTCTCTTCTGCCAGTTGCCGTCATTTCCAGCTGATCTGTACTTTTAGTATCGGTAGCAAAAGCCAAAACGAGCGGACGAACTAAAAAGAGCGACCTATTTCGTGGCCGACTGCGAACTGAAAGGAGCGGTAGGTCGCGAACTAAAATATGCGCGATAGGTCGCGAACGAAAATATGCGTGATAGGTCGCGCACAGAATTAAAAATCACGTGTTTGCCTTCTGCTGATGAGAGCCATTTCGAGGTGAGCGCCTGCCGGCTAGATTACATAGTTCAGTGCTACACAATTTCTGCTTTGAAGTATTCTGCAGTCTACAGTATCTAATAAATTCCATAATGCCAAGATATAGAGATAACTCTAAACATAAACGCGTGAAATTATCCACAAACTGTTTCTTTTGCTTTGCGTGATATCGTTAGCGGCTCAAGCAGCAAGCGCATGAAGTAGCTAGGTGGGCGAACTTCTCCCTCCTCCTGCATGCGCAGACCACGGCGCTCAGCCGTCACTGGGAGCGGACGAACTATAAGAACGAACTAGTTGCCGCGAACTAAAGTGAGCGCTTCCAATCGCGAACTATTATGCGCAAGTCTACACTGGTGCTCTGTGACATGACCATAAAAGGCAATATTTTGGTCGCTTTCCTGCCGCGCCCGCTTAAACCTTCCCATCGCTGGGTTCCAAGCCGTGATCAGCTGCAGCTGCAGCCTTTGGTTGTGGCTAAGCCGTGTCTCCACCACATCCTTTCTTCCAGGAGTGCTAGTCTTGCATGGTTCGCAGGAGAGCTTCTGTGAAGTTTGAAATGTAGGAGGCGAGGTACTGGCGGAAGTAGTTTTGTGAGGCGACATCGTGAGTCGTGTCCGGATAGCACAAGTCGGTAGTGCTCTTGCCAGCGTAAGGCAAAGGTCCCAGGTTCGAGTCCCGATTCCGGCACACAATTTTAATCTGTCAGGAAGTTTCATATCAGCGCACACTCCGCTGTAGAGTGAAAATTTCATTCTGGCACCATTATACTATTTATCTCCCATTCCATTCTCGAAAAGCGCTCGGAAAGAAAGAACACCTGAATCTCTCCATTCGAGCTCTGATTTCTCGCATTTTATTCTGATGATCATTTCTACCTTTGTAGGTGTGATTCAACAATATATTTTCGCATTCGGAGGAGAATGGTGATTGGAGTTTCGTAAGTACACCACGCCACAGCGATAAGCGCCGTTGTTGCAATGATTCCCATCCCAAGTCCTGTATCATTTCGGTGACGCTGTCTCCTCTGTATCGTGTCAATACAAAACGAGCGACCTTTATTTGGACTCTTTCGATGCCTTTCGTCAAACCCAACTGATAAGGATCCCACACTGGGCAGCAATACTCCACAAAAAGATGGACAACCATAGTGTATGCAGTCTCTTTAGTAGTTCTGTTGCATCTTTTAAGGGTTCTGCAATAAAACGCTGTCTCTGGTTCGCCTTTCCCACGACATTATCTACGTGTTCTTCCCAGTTTAAGACTGAAGTAATAGTAATTCCCAGGTATTTTGTGGAGTTTAAGGCCTTCACTTTTGATTCATTTATCTTGTAAACAAAGTGTAACGTTTTTTTTTTTTTGTTTTTTTTTTTTTTTTTTTTTTTTTTTTTGTACTCGTGTTGACGACTTGACGCTTCTCATTATTTAGAGTCAATAGCCAATTTTCACACCATGGTGATGTCTTATTCAGATCGTCCTGCAGTTGGTTTTGATCTTCAGATGATTTTACTAGACGGTAAATGACGGCGTCATCTGCAAACAACCTAAGAGAGCTACTTAGATTTTCTCTCAAATAGTTTACGTAAATAAGGCACAGCAGAGGACCAATAAAACTACCCTGTGGAACGCCCGATATCACCTCTGTTTTAGTCGATGCCTTACCATCGATTACTACTAACTGTGTGCTCTCTGACATGAAATCCCCTATCCAGTCGCAAATTTGGGGCTATTTACCGTAACCACGCAGTTTGATTAAAAGCCGTTTTGTGAGGTATGGTATCAAAAGCGTTCTGGAAATCAAGAAATACGGAATCCATTTGCGAACACTTTTCGATAGCACTCATTACTTCGTGAGCTAGTTGTGTTTCGCATGAACGATATTTTCTAAATCCGTGCTGACCTTGGTTCAATAGATCATTCTGTTCGAGATAATTCATAATATCTGAATACATGATATGTTCCAGAACCTTGTTGCAAATTGACGTCAATGAAATGGGCCTGTAGTTTAGTGGGTTACTCCTAGTGCCTTTCTTGAATATAGGTGTGACCTGTGCAACTTTCCAATCTTTTGGTTCAGATCCTTCTTTGAGAGAGCGGTTGTATATAGCTGTTAAGCAAGGAGTTATTTCTACAGCATAATCAGATAGAAATCTAATGGGTATACAGTCTGGACCAGAAGACTTGTTCTTGTTAAGTGATTTAAGTTTCTTCACTACTCCGAGGATATGTACTTCAACGTTACTCTGTTTGTAATTCGAAATCTGGAATATTGGTTTAGTCTTCTTTGGTGAATGACTTTCTCAAAGCTATGTTTAGTTCAAAAATGTTCAAATGTTTGTACAACTTATGGGACTTTACGGGGTCATCAATCCCTAAGCTTACAAACTACTTATGAACTAGCTAAGACTAATGACGTCACAAATATCCATGCCCGAGGGGGGATTCGAACCCCCGACCGTAGTGGCCGTGCTGACCGTGACTGGAGCGCCTCAGTCACCACGGCCACCGCGGCCGGCGCTATGTTTAGTAACTGTGCTATTGTAGCGATATCATCGGCAGGATCGCCATTACTATCACGTAGTGAGGGTATTGTTTGTGTTTCGCCCCTAGTATATCTAACATATGACCAAAATCTCTTAGGGTTTTCAGTCAAATTTCAAGAAAGAGATTCGTTGTGAAAAATATTGTAGGCATTTCGCATTGAAATCCTCGCTAAATTTTGAGCTTTAGTTGAGGATCCCCAATCCTGAGGATTTTGTGTTTGTTTAAATTTAGCATGCCTTTTCCGTTGCTTTTGCAACAGTCTCCTGACCTGTTCTGTGTACCAAGGGGGATCACCTCCTTCTTTTATTAATTTATTTGGTATAAAACTGTAAATTGCTGTCGATAGCACTTCTTAGAATTTGAGCCACATCTGGTCTACACTTATTTTTAGTGTTAGGAACGAGTGGATACTGTCTTTCAAGAAGCATTGTATTGCATTTCTATCTGCTTTCCTGAACAAATATACTTTTCGTCTATTTTTGGTAACTTTCGGACTTTCGATAATCAATCTTGCTACGACAGCTCTGTGTTCGCTAATACCTGCATCCGGTTTCGTGCTCTTTGTGAGCTCAGTATTATTTGTTGCTAAGAGATCAAGTGTGTTTTGACATCCATTTACAATTCTAGTTGGCTCATGAACTAATTGTTCAAAGGAATTCTCGGAGAATGTTTCGCACGATGTTTATGCGTACCTCCTGATTTGAAAATATAATTTCACCAACAGATTGAGGGTAAATGAAGATCACCGCCTACTATTGTTGTGTGAGTCGGATACGTGTTTGCAATTAGAAAGAGGTTTTCTTTGAACCTTTCTGCTACTGTATCGTCGGAGTCGGGAGGTCGGTAAAAGGAACGAATTATTAACTTCATATGTTTCTCAGGTACAACTTCTACCCGTAATAGCTCACACGAACTATCAACTTCAACTTCGCTACACGAAAAACTACTTTTGACAGCTACAAACAAGCCACCACCTATTTTGTTTAATCAATTCTTTCTGAACACAGTTAGATCGTTTGCGAATACTTCTGCTGAACTTATTTCCGGCTTATGCCAACTTTCGCTACCTATAATGATATGTGTTTCGATGCTTTCTATTAAGGCTTGGAGTTCTGGTACTTTCTCGACGCATCTACGACAATTCACAGCTGCAACACCGATAGTTTTTAGATATATATTTCTCCTGTGATCGACCTGCACTCTTTGAGAAAGCCCATTTACTGTTTCCGCAAACCCGGAATCCCACCACCCGATGGCGCAAGTCAAGGAATCTGCGGCCTACACGGTCGCAGAACCGTCTGAGCCTCTGATTCAGACCCTCCACTCGGCTCTGTACCAGAGGTCCACAGTCGGTCCTGTAATCTATGCTGCAGATGGTGAGCTCTGCTTTCACCTTGCTAGCAAGAATGACACTCTTTACCACTTCAGATAGCCGCTCAAAACCTGAGAGATTCTCTTCAAATCCGAAGCAACACACATCATTGCTACCGACGTGAGCAGTTGACTGCTCCCCGTACACTTCATGGCATCCGGAAGGACCCGTTCCACATCTGGAATAATCCCACCCGGTATGCACACGGAGTGCACGTTGGCCTTCATCCCCTCTTTGGCAGCCATCTCTATAAGGAGCTCCATCAAACGCCTAACGTTGGAGATCCCAACTACAAGCAAACCCACCCTCCGTGAAAGCCCGGATCTTACAGGCTGATTGGTGATTTCAGGATGAGAAACACCATCGGGCTCAGGAACATTTTCCTGAACAGATAGCACTTCAAACCTGTTCGCAAGACGAACCGGGGAAGCCTCACGATCGGTCCCCCGGAATGTCTAGCACCTCCTGCCACGCACTGTTGCGACCTCCCACGCAACCACGGGTGGGGTGTCCACCTCATTGCTGACAGTATCAGGGCATGTCGCTGCCGCAGGCCGATCTGTGGAGACGACGAGAGTCCGTTCGGTCCCCACTACCGGCCAACAACAACGACACCCCTCGATCGCAGCCTCCAGCTGTGCAACGGAGGTTAACACACCCCGAAGCTGGGAGCGAACTGTCACCAGCTCAGACTGCATCCGCACACAGCAGTCACAGTCCCTATTCATGATTACAGTCCGGAGAAAACAAAAACTACTCTCGCGATGCACTCAAAGGAAGACTACCCTCTTTGTTAAAACGCTAATTTGAATCTAATATGCACGCGAGCACATTATAAATTTACAAACTGAAACGAAAATGCGCAGACAAAGGTCAAAATACTATATGTCGCCTCTAATTAGAGGCCGGTTTCAATTACAGAAGGCTGTGTCTGCTGTGTATCAACCGGTGGCTAAACAGACACACAAAACAAAGACAGACGACTGTAGCGACGCGATTTACGCGGCGTAATAATACACCAATCAGATATTTAATGCGAATATGAATCAAATGAAAAACGCAAACACACGATAAATTTAATGCACTGGATGGAAAGCGCACTGAAAAGTCAAAATATGTAGCTCTTAGAGAGAAGCCGGTTACACTTACAACTGAAAATATGCTGTTACTGGACTAGGTGTACACTGGACGACGTCCACTCGGCGACTACAGAGTTATTAGTCCGTAGCTTATAAACTACTTAAACTAACCTAAGGACAACACAAACACCCGTGCCCGATGGAGGACTCGAAACCCCGACGGCGAACAGCCGCGCGCACCGCAGCACGGCGATCCAGTACGCACGCCTCTTTCGCCGCGGCGTTCCATCCTTCATCATAGCAAATTTTGTTAGATTTTTTTCGATGTATTTCACACTGTGTATCACAAATAAAACAGTTGTAAAATGATAATACACTTAACTAAATAATTAATCGCACTTTTCGATGATCTACTTCAAAATAAGGCAAGAATATAAAAATATTGGAAGATTATAAAATATATCGAAAAACCAAATTAACAAACAATTGCCATGATGAAGGACCTAACCTGCTCCCACGAATTTACAGTCCAAGTCCAGGACCGCTTGACGGTTATTGCGCTCGGAGAGTCGCTCAAGTTTACGAGTACCCAACAACAAGCATGAGGACACAAAATACGTTAATTACTCACAGAGACGAGGTAAACTTGGCCTAGTGATGATTTGTTTACCTATCAGAATAATAGGCATTATGTACGTAGTCCACACTGCAGCGTCAAAATATCAAGATTACATACGTCTTGAAGGTCGATCAAATTGAGAGTATGTTTCGTTTTTATATATCACATTAGGTCTAGTGCAGGGCATATACGATTTATACAGTAAATGCACTATTTGTAAATGGGCCGTTCCTAAGGGAACCAAGAAAAACCATAATTGTTGACTACGAAACAATGAATTGTGGAGATAGTCACTTCTATACTTCTAATCATAGGAAATCGTCATTTGCACCACAAGTTCCTAAGATGATATACCTAAACTACTCTTAAATTTTTCATTATGTTTATCTATTACCGAGATCCAGAGGTTCAACGTTACCGAAGTTATGCAGACAACTACAAATTTACCCGAGTTTACACCACGGACCGCAGATATCTAAATTTCTAACGAAGTCAAATTCCTTAAACTTCAACAGTTTATTCTGTAGGCATTTATTGAGAAACTACGTTCTTTAATTAAAAAATCTTTGTCCGGTATCAAGATATATACGAAAACCGACGATGTTTCCATATCAAAAGTACCCATTGTACTGAGCGACCGTTTTATGATCTGTGAAACACTGCATACGATTCTATGAAATCTATTTGGCTAAAATTTTGAATTTTACTCATCTTACAGCTTGATATTTTTGCGCAGTAAAGAAATGATTTTATTTCCGTTATTCTACACAGTCACAGGATAGCATTATTAAGTACTGCAACGTTTTTTGTGAAGTTTCCAATCACTTAACAAGAACAAGTCTTCTGGTCCAGACTGTATACCCATTAGATTTCTATCTGATTATGCTGTAGAAATAACTCCTTGCTTAACAGCTATATACAACCGCTCTCTCAAAGAAGGATCTGAACCAAAAGATTGGAAAGTTGCACAGGTCACACCTATATTCAAGAAAGGCACTAGGAGTAACCCACTAAACTACAGGCCCATTTCATTGACGTCAATTTGCAACAAGGTTCTGGAACATATCATGTATTCAGATATTATGAATTATCTCGAACACCTCCCGTGGACTTTGCGTAAGGTAGATTTTAGCATATACATAACAATGTATGAAATTCAGAACAGATACCTAAAATTTATTTAAAATCGAAAGCAGAACAATATCGCATTGCGTTCATGACATATTGGTTTCGTATCTGACGACCAAGCGATGTCGTGTAGCGGTAACACACTGGAATCGCATTTGGGAGGATACTTATAATCTGTCTCCGGTAGTGTTGATTTAGGTTTTCCGTGATTTCTGAATCATTCCAGGCAAATACCGGGATGGTTCATTTAAAAGCGTACGCCGATTTCCTGCACCATCCCTGATATAAGCTACCCGAGCTTGAGCTCCGTCCCTAACGACCAGGATGTCGACAGACGCTAAACCCTAAGCTTCCTTCCTTACGTATTTGACAGATGAATACATGTGGTGCGTCCACTTATGTCCAAGTTGACCTGGCGGCCGTTAGGAAGTACTTATGATTCCATTTAAAGAAAACTATTATGTGAAGGAATTCGATTTTTGATATCTTAGAGTCCGACAGAGAGCTATTAACGCAACCGGATTGGATAAGGAAAATATGGAAAAATTACTTTGATAAACAACTCAACACGACCAACGGCATTGAAAGGAGAATACAAGTACAAGAGGGGGGGGGGGGGTTGCTTGAAAAAGAGGACACAAACCGGGAAATCCGGGTTCGCTCGGTCCAGCAAAAATTTTCAACTTCGCTGTTGAATTTATTTCAACGACCCGAAACGGTCAAAATGTTTCAAGATTTCGAATTCGTAAAATTACGGCCGCAAATGTCAACAAACGGTGTCTGTTATTTCGAACATGTCCGAAAGAACAGACACCATATCAATAATTGTACCTGAAGAATGGGTAAAAGGAACAATAAGTTTGCAAGTAAAGTATGCGACAACTACTGTGCGATCACGCTCATATACCAATTAACAAAAATAATGAAGAGGATACTGAAAAGAAGAGTGAGAGAAAAAAGGGTATTTAAAAGAGGGTTTTAGAGATGGTAGATCAGCAGTGGATTGAAGCTTCTGTGTGAGATAGTAGATAGAAGAATATTGAGAGTATGGGAAATATTGGTAGATAACATTTCTCGACCTAGTGAAAGGATACGACATTGTTCCCAGGGGAAAGGTATCGGCAACCTTGAAGAGACAGGCAGTTTAAAAAAAAAAAAAAAAAAAAAAAAAAAAAAAAAAAAAAAAAAAAAAAACACACACACACACACACACACACCTGAAATACTCCAAGCAGTATATGAGTAAACCTACAGTTGTGTCCAGAGGCAGGTTGGAAGGACTGATTGGTTTAATAATCTTACGGTGTTGAGGCAAGGAAGAGTGATATCACCATTACTATTTATAATGGTGATGAATGAAATAGTCAAATAGACAGATTAAGGTCATATTGAAAGGGAGACGAAGCTGTTGTTGTTTGTTGACGGTATTGTGATGTGGGGAAGAAGCAGTACAGAGGTACCACAACAAATGAACATCATAAATGATAAGATCGAGGACTATGGAATGAAATGTAGTGTGGAGAGAAGCAAGACTGTAGTGGTAACCAGAGGGGACAGAGAGGGCAAGGGACAAAAATCCATATTGAGGGACAGGATGTTGAAATAGTGGGCAGCTTTAAATATCTGGGAAGTCTACCCATGGAGAATGATCGCGTGGAAGCGGAAAGCAATCCGTTTCATCAGAGTGTCAGACGTTTAGTACGGTGTCGGGAGGCGACAATGAGATGCATGTTAGTGCTGTAGAAGACCTGCCTCACACCCATACTAACGTATAGATCAGAGACTTAACAAGGAAGCGTCTCACATATGCGTCACCGCTTTCGATAAAATCTTCTATCGACGTTCTATATTGAATATAAAGAGACAAATGTTTCGCCTTTTTGCTGGACACTCAGTAGTTTTCGGAAAAATTCAAAGTAAAAATTGAAGATGGAAAATCGAAAGATCGTCTAAAGACGAGCATTTTTTACTAACATACACGTGGCCAAAAGTTTGTGGCGTTCTAGTAATTAGTGTAAGTGTATTACCTGTTTACACCTGTATTATTTGTTATAAACAGTAAAAAAACCATAAAAATAAGAAATGAATAAAATAAACTTCTAAAGTATATTATTATGTAATTCCAATTACTGGCCGTCCATTCATCAGCGTTCTCACAGTCATTCGGGTGAAACTTATCATAAAAAACAAAACACAAATATTTCTCACACAATGCATAACATACGGACAACATATTGTCACATTAACATGTTGTCCGAGATGTCGTTCGTGAGAAACATACCTGATTTATATTGCTGAAGACAGGTCTGTCAGATACTAATTTCGATCCGTGCCAAGAGTATTAAGGTATATCTTGAAAGACAGGCGCGGACAACTGATTATGAGGCAAGGCATGAATTTTAATAGCATCTGCTCTATCATCTGTTTCTCTGGTCTCGTGTAGTGAGGCATGATTTCGAAGGCTTGCGTTAAAATCGTTGAACTGTCGACACAAGTAAATGTCACAAGGTTGTCAAAGAACAATTTATTCCGGTGGTATCGCTTTAAGAGTGCAGGTCGGTTGAGTATCGTCATCGCCAAAAGTCCTGTCGTAACCCTTCTTGTCGCTTTCGTCACCTCATGAATCCCGTATCAAGCTATATTAATTACTTTGCACCGTGTATCACAAATAAAGCAGCTGTACACAAATAATAAACGTGATTGACTATTAACTACACTTCCCGATGCTCTACTTCAAAATAAGGCGAGAAAAAGTATTACAAATATGACAATATTATGAAACACACCGGAAAACAAATTAACAAAAAATTTCCGTTATTGAGGATCAAACCTGGACACACGATTTGAGTTGAAGCATTAATCGCTTGACCGGCTACGGCGTTCGGAAAGTCGCTCATGTCTAGGAGCACCGAAGCTACAAGCATGAAAACACAAACACGTGAATTACTCGTACGTCACTAACTTTTGACCTCGTATATACTGGTATGAAATGTTCATCTTAAGACAGTCTTTTTATGTATAGCTTTGAAATAAGGCTTTTCCTTCTACTTTGAGCTTGAACTTTTCAAAACCTACTTAGTGACTAGCAAAAAGCCGAAACACGTTTCTATTTATATTGAAGATTGTAACGTCCATTCAAGATTTGATCGAAACCGGTGCCCCACATTTCAGAAGAGAGGTCGAGTAGTATACAAGTCAGTGAAATGAAATTCCTGGGAAGTATGTTAAGGAAGACAAGGAGAGATTGAGTCAAAAATGAAGATGTTAAGACGGGATTGGATGAGCTGAAAGAGAGGACTGAAAAGAACAGATTAAAAATAGTTTGTGTATGTGAAGAGGATAGGAGAGGGAAGAATACGTAAAAGAACTATGGAGTTCAAGACTGATCTACAAAATAATCTTATACACACACACACACACACACACACACACACACACACACACATATATATATATATATATATATATATATATATATATATATATATATATATATATATACCTTGCTGTACCTCGGAAAAGAAGGGAACCAGCTGAAAAATGCTCCTTTCGGATTGATAGAACATCACTAAATACCTGTATTCTCTGACATAAAAAGTGGTGAACAAGTGCCGCAGTTCTCATTCCGTCTTACTCACCAACAATTTTGTAATGCGAACGTATTCCTACTTTATTGTGCTCAAAGATAATAGCAGAGATTGGTGAAGAAAGAGAGAAGAGAAAGTGACAGTAGGAGAGAAAGACTGAGCACACTGACATGTTTAAATAGGTAGAGTGGCATTAAAAAAGGAAAATGAATGGAGATAGCAAAAATGTGAAGAACACACTGAAGAAAGAGTGGAGATGAGAGAAGAATGGAAACCATACATAAGGTTTGGGGTGTCTGGACCCCTTGGATCTTAGAATTTTTGTTGGAAAAAAAATTACAATTTCCGCATCCCCTATACCCATCTGTTAACGTTTCTCGAACTATGGGTCACAATCCCGCCCGAACCATCCGAAAGAATATGTAAAATGAGGCAATGGTTTTGAAGACCTCGGCAGATAACTTTGAAAATTAGGAAGCTAGGGTCAATATGAGAGAAAGAGGATACGATAATACAGTGGCAGAGAGAAAGTGTTAGTGGGTAGGCTGATATTACACAATCAGATTTTCTTTGACAAATAATCTTTGTCCAATATTTTTTGACAATGAATCTTTGACGTGGTGAAAAGGAAACATTACGCTGTCAAATTCTCTTTCAGAAAGAATCTGTCAAAGTGAATTGATAATGGCAGTCGAACGTTTGTTATTAACCTCGGGGTTTGCTTACATACGCTATAAATATGTATTTATAAGCTATGGTTGCTTTTACAGTAATTTAAATGGTTAGAGATTTGAAAGACGCCAACACTGCTGACGCTTGCGTCTTCAGTGGTGCACTGCTTCGAAGAATTTCAAAGGTTGTAACCAGTTCCCTTGTACATGGTCCGCCACTCCACTAATTTTTCTGATACCCTATCGCATCTGCGGTGAACAAAAACATTAAAAATTTTCATAGTGTGTAACTGTATGTAAGCAAATTTCCTGTAAGTATTATTTGTCTCAATAGATATATGTACTGAATTAAATACAGTGTTTTCGTTGTGTGTAACTTGATGTAAGCAAATTTTGTGTAAGTATTATTTGTCAGAATAGATATACAGGATGTTACAAAAAGGTGCGGCCAAGCTTTCAGGAAACATTCCTCACACAGAAAGAAAGAAACTATGTTATGTGGAGATGTGTCCGGAAACGCTTAATTTCCATGTTGGAGCTCATTTCATTACTACTCTTCAAATCACATTAATCATGGAATGGAAACATACAGCACAGAACGTACCAGCGTGACTTCAAACACTTTGTTACAGCAAATGTTCAAAATGTCCTCCGTTAGCGAGGATACATGCATCCACCCTTCGTCGCATGGAATCCCTGATGCGCTGATGCAGCCCTGGAGAATGGCGTATTGTATAACAGCCGTCCACAATACGAGCACGAAGAGTCTCTACATTTGGTACCGGGGTTGCGTAGACAAGAGCTTTCAAATGCCCCCATAAATGAAAGTCAAGAGGGTTGAGGTCAGGAGAGCGTGAAGGCCATGGAATTGGTCCGCCTCTAGCAATCCATCGGTCACCGAATCTGTTGTTGAGAAGCGTACAAACACGTCGACTGAAATGTGCAGGAGCTCCATCGTGCATGAACCACATGTTGTGTCGTACTTGTAAAGGCATATCTTCTAGCAGCTTTGGTATAGTATCCCGTATTAAATCACGATAACGTTCTCCAGTGAGCGTAGGTGGAAAAACATGAGGCCCAATCAAGGCATCACCAACAATTCCTGCCCAAACGTTCACAGAAAATCTATGTCGATGACGTGATTGCACAATTGCGTGCGGATTCTCGTCAGCCCACACATGTTTATTGTGAAAATTTACAATTTGATCAAAAGAAATTGAGCTTATTTTCTTCCTTTGTGTGTGAGGAATGTTTCCTGAAAGTTTGGCCGTACCTTTTTGTGAATTAAATACAGCGTCGGTGTGTACTTCTGCGTTCTCCGCTGCCAAACTGGTGTGGAAGCCATTAATTTTCTTTGTTACGTCGACTGCTCTGCAACCAGGCCCCACGTCATCGCTAATAAAATCCGCAGTTGTTTTCTTAGCTTTTGGCTCGATGCAGGCAGTTTTGAAATGTTTGTAAACCTATGGGAAATGTTCAAATGTTTGTAAATCTTATGGGACTTAACTACGGGGTCATCAGTCCCTAAACTTACAAACTACTTATGAACTACTTACGAACTAGGACGGCACAAATATCCATGCCCGAGGGGGGATTCGAACCCCCGACCGTAGTGGCCGTGCAGACCGTGACTGAAGCGCCTCAGCCCCCTCGGCCACGGCGGCCGGCAAACCTATGGGACTTAACTTGATTATTAGGCCCTGGCTTACTTACTACTTAAAGTAAATTAAGTACACCCATGCCCAGGGAGCACTCGAACCGCCGCGCGCACCGCAGCACCGCGCCTCAGGGCGCACGGCTATTCCGCCGCGACAACAGTTTTCAAAATCAGCCTCATACAACTGCATAAAATATTTTGTCGACGCGGTGACAAACTGTACGTATTTGGCACTCATATTTTGAAACAATACGTCAAAAACTGCTACTGGGATGCTAGCACTTCATGCGGTCACATATTTCACCGTAGTTAACATAAGACGAACACTTGATCAAAGAGGTTTTGACTAAAGGCAACTTTGGCGAAATTTCCATATATGAGACTGTCCAATTTTCTTTCACAAAGATGGTGTAATATTGAACTTTTAACAGGGGCACAACTCCGCCGATTCTAGGACTTAATTCTGCATTTATTCCCGCAGAATTCCGCCTGATGAACTCGTAGAATGATGTTCAGATAGTGCCAGCTGTAAGCTGCCAAACTGTTTAAAGTTGATTGGCAGAGTCGACCTGTTACAATATCTCGCTATTTGTAGTTGCGAGATATGGAACTATTTCTAGATAATGGCAACGTGGTCTATGGATTATGATTGTCGCTTTCGATTAAAATGCAGGAACATTGGAAGCACTGTTAATCATAAATGAAACAGACGATGAACTTTCGAAAATAGCACTGGATTTAATTAAACTTCAAAACACTTCAGTAAACACAAGTAATGGATACATCTCTCTGCGCTGTCATCTTATCACATGCCCTTTTTAGACTGACATATCTCTCCAAGCACTGGACTGTTTATACACAAAGCAGACTGACACTATCAATACGTCCTCTCTCCACGAAGCCAAAATCTGAAGAACCTAAGCCGTTCTACGTCACTTAGTTTTATACAACGGCTAAAATGTCTAATAATTTCTCTGGAAAAACTACAACTAATACATATACAATTCTCTAATTTCCCAAGTAATTTTACAAATACAATTTCAAGGTAACAGAACACTATGACGTTAAGGTTTGTAATCGAATACAAACATTGTAGTGATTTTTATAGTCTGAAACTGAAAAAAAAAATATTTAAAACTTCAATTTTGCAAATATGTGACTGTTTGGACCAAAATCAACATTGAAACCTGAATCAATTCTTACTTATTCTCCTAGTGAGATAATAGGCTTAAAAATCCTTTATGTAAATAAAGAGATCACAAATAGTACGTCACATATGATTTATAGTGTGAATGATACCTTAATGAACAGTTAACACACGAATGCTACATCTACAACATAACATAATTACGTAAGTAAACTGTTTATCTATATTTTAAGTGAAAATATACTATTGTGTGGTATGTGACAGTCCCCAAGACATAATAGGTTAGTTTCTTAAAACACTGTTTAAAAGCTTTGCTTAAGATGAAATGAAATATTCTGGATATTATGTGACTGGTATCGAACGAGTCAATAAAACAGGGCGGTATCAGATACTAGATAACCTGAGGATGATCGAGAGAAAAGGATGGAGACACTGGCAGGAGTTCCAGGCAGGACAAAGTGCTAAAGGGAGAAAAATGGCATGGTGAGACAGAAGCATACGTAGACAATAGCAGAGCGATGCTCTGTGTAAGAACTTCACTGCGAGGAAAGAGTGGGTGTAACGTTTTACCACGTTTTGTGCTGAAAGAGCGCGAATATGTTCTCATGCTAAACTTTTTGGCGAGGAATCGCCAGCTTGTCCCGACCTTCCCTTCACAGTCTATTAAACAGAAACACGGCTGTCTCTTTTGCGCTCCGACAGAAGCATTTCTGCAGGATCTGCGAACCGGTGAGCTGCGTTTTTTTCCTCCTCTCCTTCGGGAACCTCACTTATACCGTCAGGTCGTATATGTTTCTCTTAATTCTACTTACCGCAATAGAGATGACACCATTCAGAAAAACAACACTTGAGAAAAGAGACACTGTTCTTGTGCGAATCAGTACCTAGAACGCAACAAAATTTACTGCCCTGAAATGGACATTTCGCGAGGCATATAGGTGACATTTCTTCGTAACATCAGAGCACCTTGCAAGATCCGCTCCCTAATGTCTTAACCTATCATGAAATTTTAAGCGTGCGGATTTACTGGCCCACCTGTCCCTCCGGGCTCTGCAAGTTAAGCTGGCCCGTCTTTGAGTCAGACTTGTGATCTCACTTGTAGGTGTTCCTTCTAACTGTTTTGTAGGAAATGCTCTCGATGACATAGTCCCTTCGCAGCTAGATAGCTTACTGGATTATTGATGGAAGTGCTATTAAAGAAACTGAAATTCTAACTCGTTATGGGTAGGTATTTTCTTTGAAAAAAATTATGGATGACAATTATGGGGGTCAAGATACAATGAAGGTCAAGACACAATGAACACATAAATGCCTACCACACCAATAAGTAAATAAGCAGAAGCTACCCATGTAAAGAACACAGGTCATCCATTCCAGAATATTAAGATTGATCTTCATATACTGCATAAAACTGACGAGGGGCATCAAATGTACCTCTATCAAGAATTAGAAATCTTCATCCATGAAAAAATATATGGTGACCTTCTGCTAAATGACAAACTGGAAAGCAACAGTAGCAATTTCTTTAAAAATTTCTCCAGTGTTGAATGTATTTTTCATTAAAATGTAAAATTAATAATGTAACTATGATTGAATAATTCTTTAAAATGTAGCAACATCTGTTTCAACACATGCTATCTACATATGCACATTTTATGGCATATTCACTGTAAATATTGATTAAGTAGGTTACCTTAGCTTCTAAGGATCTTTGTACAGTGTAAACATCTAATACAAAATGTCTACATGTGGTGTACACTTAACTGTGTTCTTGTTTTGTGTGTGCCAGAAAACAAGATAATCAACAAAACTGTAAGTAAATACAACACTGCAATAATACAGAAGCGATAATCACGAAACATAATACTAACATAGCTGTATCTTCCTGAACAGGTTAAAACTAGAGGCCGTCAAACGCGCCTGGCTCCCGCTCGTTCCCGCCAGAGGGAGCGGCTAGCGAGACCGCCATACCCGGAAGCCGGCAGTGCCGATAATATAGTCTCGGGAGCGAGAAGACTAGGTACTCCCGGCTGGCATGTAGAACAGCCGACAGCAGTGCGCATGCGCACGGCCAGCCCCCCACAGGAGGCCGTTAATTATTGCGCCCGTCCGGCACACGTCTACGGCGGTGCATTCACACTGCCGGCCGTGCCGAGCCGAACGGGGATGTGCCAAGACGAAAAAGAGGGGGACAACAACTTTTTCGATTTTCAAGTTTTAAGAAATTTTGACGGTATATAAGACCACATCGCATCGTTTTATCAACTTATTTTTTCCTTACAAGCTTTGCCTTGCCTGTGAAAAAATAAAAAGTCTACTTTTCATTCAGCACGATTTTTCAGTTTCGTATAGCTCCTCACTCGATTTTGATGAAAGTATTCGGTTAAAAAATCTGATTTTTGGAAACAGGGTAGTACGACATCTTAGCTTTCCAATAAAACATTCACCTTTTCGAAATTCGTAACAATCGTTTTCAAATGATGCTTTTTGTCAGGTATGCGCACTTGATTTACAAATCGTGTATTGAAAACGTTCGATAGCGGGCAGCTTACTGTACTATGCATTTTAGACCATACGTTATAGCGAGTGAAATTAAGCTAAAAGAACAGAAAAGTTTTTGAAATGGTCATCGCACTGATATCTACCTCCTTACACGAGTAATTGCGAGTTATCTGAGCGGCATCATGCCGCGTCCGCTAGCCTACGAACTCGGCGTGTGTTGAGCGTGGCGTAAAGTACTGCAGTGCCGGAAAAATTATTTGCTGGCCACTATGTTGATCCCTCGTGATGTGTTAATAATTCATAGCCAAAAAATAGCTATACCCTAATTTTTCTTGGGTGGCAACCGATTATAATGGACAATGATCTGATATGATTTTATGTAAGGTAATACTTCATTAAAAAGGTATACAAGTAGTTTGTTGTCCACATTGTAGAATTAATGTAATACATATTTCATGTTTCAAACTACAAGAGAAGAAACCATGTAAACTGCGAATTTGCTGTTGATGGACTGAAATAAAATTTCTGAAATTCTACTCAATGACTCTCTAGTTGAGGATAATAAACGGAAGAAACTCAAAAATATACTTACATTTATTGATGCATCTACACCTAAGATTACACTACTTAGCCTTCTCTTAAGCCGGCCGCGGTGGCCGAGGGGACTGCGACGCGCCAGTCACAGTCTGCACGGCCGCTACGGTCGGGATTCGAATCCCCCCCTCGGGCATGGATATTTGTGTCGTCTTTAGTATAAGGTAGTTCATAAGTAGTTTGTAAGTTTAGGGACTGATGACCCCGCTGTTAAGTCCCTTAAGCTTAACAAACATCTGAACCTTCTCTTAATTTTCGCTTTTGTAACTCGCAGAAAATGTTCTACCACAAGGTGAAACAATTATATACAGTGTCTCACATAAAAGCGCTATCCCTCACACCGAGACTAAAGTAGGACTACATAACAGTAAAATTAAAGACATTTAGTTACCTCCTGATAAGGGATGCTGCAACTTATAGCCATGGGGGTAAGTCAGGTGTGCCAAGTTTATGTGGAACACGCTGTACTATGTTTCAGCTCATCTCCACTTTCAAAGAACTCTACACGGTTCTCAGAATTTTTATTTATTTTGTTAGGAAGCTGTCTGATGGGAACTGCTTTTCTATGAACATTTCCTGATTCTCACAATTTTCCTCTCTCCGTGGTACTTTCATATCGATTTTTATACCTAAATGAAAGGAAAACGTGCAGATTTAGTTTAGGCTCAGACACTGCAGATAAGTAGAGGATGAGAAGCAGGTGTCATTTGTTTCAGGTTGTGATTTGTTTTTTCGTTCTTAGTGGGCTTGTGGCCAGCAACAAGGGATCGTCACCCACTGTCACTGGAAGATCGAAGGAAACACGGGTGTGACCAGTACTTGTTCATTGCCATCTACTTTGAGCCAGCTAACTGTTAATTGATTATGTAATTTTATTACTATTGTTTGCACACTGTTGTGACTCAGAGAATTATAAACACATTAGAAATATGTGGTATGGATCCATCCCATTAATTTCGACTAACATTTAGGAAAGTTTTTCCTTATGTGAAAAACTAAACATTTCTTAATTTGTTAAATTCATATTAAAGAATTAATAGTAATAGAAGAAAAATAAACATATTATCATAAGTATAATTGAAAAAAAATCATGCAGAGGAGCTTCTGCTGAAAGCAGGCTGGAGACTTGTGCTGCAGAAGCAACATCATACCCCAATCGGTTCGTGCCGGCGCCGCCTCGCGCCGGGAATATTAAAGATATCGAATGTTAAAGGAAGGAAATACTCTCTTAAATGTTAGTCTATATGGATGGAACGAGTGCATTACTACCTATTTCTTATGTTCATAAAATTCGACGGTTCACTACAGTGTGAGAACAATAGTAATAAAACTAGGCGACCTGTGCAAATACTTTGCAGCATTAGTGGCCATTCATGTGAAATGGAAATAAGTAAAATTAAATATTTATCATTTAAAAATATTTATTATAGATAGTAACAGTATACAGAATATTATATAAGCTTGTGTTTTCTTAAATTCATATCAAAACACTTATTTAAAATCAATTATAATTATAAAATAGATTATTTTAATATATAAGAAAGATAGAGGACACGTGCGAATACTTCGCACCGTTAGTGGAATGACTAAAACGTTGGGAAGACATGGAAGTAAAGTTTAATGTTCACGTATAGCTTTCTTCAGAATCAATCCGTGCAAAAGCACAAATGAAAGATCTTGATCCGTTGAGCGTTGTTAGGTCAAAGAGAACTGTGTATTTTATTTAGAACCGAAGATATCCTAAAACAAACCGATTAAAATATTCAATGCAAGGAATATAAGGATCCCGCGTTTGAATGAAAGGAAGGAGAGACTTAAGTTAATTATGATACCTGATGACGAATCTGCGAATAAATACATTTCGTTTTACGGAGCGCGCGGTTGCTCGCCGTGGAGGTTCGAGTCCTCCCTGGGGCATGCGTGTGTGTGTTGTCCTTAGGTTAGTTTACCTAGGTTTAAGTAGTTTGTAAGCTACGGACTGATGACCACGCAGTTTGGTCCCATAGATTTACAAACATTTGAACATTTCGTTTAAAGCGGAAATGAAGAAAATGGGTCTGATAGAACAGCCTGACAAATGACTTTAGTTTAAAGCCAGTACATCTCCATAAGAAATATACAGAAGAAAATCTCATTTGATTGTAGAAAAAATGGATGAATACCTTTACTTTTACACAAAAATGAAGGAAATCAGTTGGGTAGTTTAGTCTGTCCGACTGACTTTAGTATTCGTAGATTCTTTTAATATATACTATAATAAAATCATTGAACTGTTAGCTGGATTCTTGAAGTGGCCAGCAATTGATCTTCTGCTGACAGTGGGTTGGGATTCCTTATAGCTAGGGACAAGCTCTCACCTTCCCTCAGAAAAAAAATTAGAAAAATGTGACAGACGCTTCTCATCCTTTACTGACCTGTCCTGCAGTGTCTAAGGCTAAAGTAAATCAGCGTATGTTGAAAATTCGAAAGTACTATCTTGCAGGTTCGTAGAAACGTTGTTCGTCTCAGAAAGGTTACTAAAAGCAGCTCAGTTCATTCTTACTTTCATCTCAGGCGTGAAAGTACCACATTTATGTCGGACACATTGTATACAATTATTTTCACCCTGTGGGAACACATTTTCCGAAAGCTACAAAAGCGAAAAGGTATATATTGTGTCTTAGGAGTAGATGCATCAATAAATATAAATATCTTTTGACTTTCTCGTTCATCTGCAACTAGAAAGTCGTTAACTGTAATGTCACAATTTTATTTCAGTCCATTAAGAGCAAAGTCGCAGTTTACATTACTTTGTTCTTCTCTTCTAGTTAGTATTAGGTGGAAAAAACCAGATGTATGCCTCTCAAAGTATGATCTGCTGTAAAACCGTAGCACGTCACGAGGGACCGACAAATGTAGCCAGCAATTCAGATTTTTCGGCACTGCAGTGCTTCACGCTACGCTCAACACAGGCTGAGCTAGTAGACTTGTGATAGCGGCCCACGGGCGCTCAGATAACTCGCAATTACTTGTGAAAGGAGGTAGATATCAGTGTGATTGCCATTTAAAAAACTTTTTTTGTTCTTTTAGCTCCATTTCACTCGCTGCAATATATGGTCTAAAAATCATAGAACAGTAACCTGCCCGCTATCTAACTTTTTCAATACACGATTTGTAAATCAAGTGCATATACGTGAGAAATAGCGTCATTTGAAAACGACTGTTAGGAATTACAAAAAGGTGATTGTCTTATACGAAAGCTAAGATGTTTTACTATAATGTGTCAAAAAATCAGATTTTTTAAACGCATACTTTGATCAAAATCGAGTGAGGAGCGTTACGGAACTAAAAACTCGTGCGGAATGAAAATTAGCCTTTTTTATTTTTTCACAGGCAAGGCGAAGCTAGTAAGGAAAAACTAATTTCATAAAACGATGTAGCGTGATCGTGTATACCATCAACAATTTTTACAACGTGAAAATCGAAAAAGTGTATTTTACCCCTTTTTTGTCTCGGGTACGTCGGCGCGTTGTGTGAACCCGCAGCCGGCGGCGTGCGCCGACGAGGCTGAGGCGGCTCAGCCAAGCTCAGCTCGGCCCGGCGGGCGCGCGTGAACCCGGGAGTATCGTGACTCGTCCTGCCCGAAACGTCTCGCTCTCGCGAGTGTGACGTCATCGCTCCCCCTCTACCAACCCTTTACCCGCCGTCAGCCGTCGAGAGCGAGGCGCGAGCGCTGCGCGAACCGAGCGGGAGCGGCGGCCGTTTTGACGGGCTCTAGTTAAAACGTCCTACCATAACCCCACTGGCAGCCACAACAAAAAACAACAATGAACCTGTAACTGTAAAATGCACCCTATGATGGCAGCATGCTGCTGAAACGCGCCGTGCTAATAAAAAATATTAGTAAAAAGTGACTGCTGTAGTATAAATTATTTCAAAAAGTTTATAAAACACTTGCAGCCCTCAAAACAATCCACATAACATCGATAAATTTATCCTATAAGACAATTCCAGATTGGTTCCTACGGCCGATTGACTACGTCAGTGCGAAGGCGAGACCTCGTATATACTTTGTACGTTCGTTAAAGGCGTCGTAAGTCATTTATTTATCTATGTGAACATTATTGAAGATTGTGAAATGATTAGCCCTTACTGCTGTTGACCCCTGGTCTGCTATTAAGATCTGGATGCCACCAGAGAATTGTTAAATAAAAATATTAATACATGAAATATATTATATTCGCGCCATACTCTTCGTACTTCCTCAGCGTAGGTGCGCGGCCGCCGCAACGGACAATCCCATGGAGGTGGCGCTCTGCAGCTTTCGCTACCCCACCTCCTCTACCAACGCCATACGGTGCGTCACTGCCGGCCGCGGTGGCCGAGGTGACTGAGGCGCTCCAGTCACGGTCAGCACGGCCACTGCGGTCGGGGGTTCGAATCCCCCCTCGGGCATGGATATTTGTGCCGTCCTAGTTCGTAAGTAGTTCATAAGTAGTTTGTAAGTTTAGGGACTGATGACCCCGTAGTTAAGTCCCATAAGCTTTAAAAAAAACGGTGCGTCACTGCGGCTCTTACTGTCGACAAACTGCCTAGCCGTTCCTTATACAATAGATGTGTGGCGATTCGTGAATGAGCCGTTCATTTGAACGAATACAAATAAAGAATCGGTATAATCGAATCGTGATCCGGACGGATAGTCGTTAAAAAGAATCGTCTGTCTCGTGACGATTCCAAGATCCAACGATTCGAAAGCTAGTGGCGAATCGTGCCGAATAATTACGAAAGCCAGAAAGCATGTGGACAAAGGAAGCACAGAACGAAGATCGTGAGCCGACAATTATTAACCTATTCACGAATTACAGATGACAGAAACAAAACGCAGCGAAATACACAGGTGCTAATACATACGAATATACTTCTTTTATACAGTTTACATGTTATGTATTTAAACGAGCAATCATGACACATTTATATTTCACGTATCCCAGAAATAGCTGTAACGATTTGGTTATATTTTGTGTTTAGAGAGGTTTAAGCTTTTAGAGTTCATCTACATAGCTGTAGTTTTTGCAAAAACTCAATTTCACAAAAATATTCTTTTTATATAAAAACGCGATTTTAAATGTTTTTGAAGCCATCTCAAAAATCTTTATTACCAATTTCGTTTTTACGTTACCAACTTTCCTGAAAGAAACCGATTTTACAAAGAAGAAAAATTTTAATAAACGAGGAATTTCTTGTACCTGGAAAGAAATTTAATATTTAGAGACGGATTTTTATTTTTACTTGTTTATATAGACATGTTTCTTTAAACTAATTGATTTTACATAAGTATTTTATAATGATTAGATTTGTGTTAATTACCATAGTTTTAATAAATTTTTATTTAAATGGCCAAAGTATTAAAACAAAATGAAAGAAATTTATAAGGTTACAGCAGGATTCGAAATAAGTGACCTACGTTCACTAAACCTACAACGCTACTAAATGAGCTATGATGACAGCAGAAATAGTTGGTAGTGTGATATGCATTTATAACCGCTCGTAAAACTTCAAATATTACTTTCTCCAGAATTTTTGAGAGGTGAATCGAATGGATTTGTCTCATTTTTATTTTAAGTCTGAACTATATGCACCATAAATATTAAAAAATCCGATACCAATATTGTCACCTTTTTGGCATTCTGGAAGATTCGTGCAGTCACAGACCAGATAGAATCGTGAACGAATCGGAGGAACAGATGCAAAACGTTAAGATTCCAACATCCATGACACAGACCTGTATCGCCATCTATGAGCAAGGTGTACAAGTAAAAATCGTGCCAATGCAGACTAAAGAATCGCGAAAGAATCGTGAACGAATCGTAGGAATCGATTCACAATGTGGGATTGAATCGCAAGAATCGACTCCTAAAAAAGAATCGCGTTGCCCAACTCTAGGTACTAGCTATAGTCGGCGTCAGCTACGAAGTCGGCCCAGTTTTCAGCCGTTCTGCGCATCCCCCTCCACTACCGCACTGGCAGCCAATAATATTCATTCTGTAGGCACGTGGCTGGCCGCGAGTTACGCAATGTTTCTCCCGCAGGCACAACTGTTGGCGCTCGGCCGTTGCTCCTCCCCTCCACGCTTCCCCTATCGCTCCACCTCTATGCGCGGAAGCGCCTCCTTACATGACGCCAGCTATAAAAATATAACTGCCGCCGACTCGCGCACAAAAACTACCAATAAACGTATTAAATAAAATAGATAGCTAGCCTCACAACATTACACATATTTGTAAGTGAAAAAGTCAAGCCGGCCGTGGTGGCCGAGGGGACTGAGGCGCTCCAGTCACGGTTTGCACGGCCACTACGGTCGGGGGTTCGAATCCCCCCTCCGGCATGGATATTTGTGCCGTCCTTAGTGTTAGCTTGTTCATAAATAGTTTAGGGACTGATGACCCCGTAGTCAAGTCCCATAAGCTATACAAACATTTGAATATTTTATTGAAAAAGTCAATTTTTTTTTCTTTTGGAGTGCCACTTTTCTTCCTGGTAGCTCGTACAGTCACAACTTCGCAAATATGAACTTACAAGTTACTCTGATTTCCACAAGTACTTGTTTCTTTCATGTTGAAATCAGAATGAAATTCCTTCGACAGTAGCATTGCTGTACTTCGAAATGTACACTGGTAAAGTAAAAACACTAGTGGGAGGATGCTCTACAGAAATTCTTTTACATTTTTGAATAGAAAAATAGTGAAAAAGTGAACTACACTGCAGCCGAGAAACCCTAAAAATAGTACATCAGCATGAGCAAAGAAGCCTCAATAGAAACCGCCGCTGACATTATACCACATTAGATGTGAAACTTGTACTGTTGACTACTAATAGATTCACGGCGGCACCTGAACGTCACACCAAACCACCTACTGATAATCCCTGGTACTGCCGGCTTCTCGCGACAGACAGAGCGCACGTCATCCTATCGCAAACTGCTTCGCACAGTGAACGGACCAGTACACTGACGAACGGGCGAGGGAGGTTGGCGCTGACCACATCAAACAGGGATCGGAAGCGGACGCTACCAGGAAAGCAAACGGCTCAGCAGTGCTCGGCAGTCGCCACGGATCGCATGTCGGCATGCACTGTCCAGTGCTGCTGTGTAGCATTTCTGCTCAAGGGGAGTACGCCAAGCAACAAAGAGGGAGTCTGCTTGAATGACTTTTTCGGTTATACTAACAGCCGTATCAGATATCGTCGCACAAGCCCAAGCTGTCTAAATTATCAAATATTATTTTTAAAGTATGGTATCTAACGGAGTGTCTCTTATTTGTTGAGTGATTACGTGACACAAGGATTCTATGAAGGTATAGCACAACAGCTTTAATAATCTCTGTATATCCATCTCAGACGGATGATGGGATGAAAGAGATGTATTAATTTGGCAAATGAAAAACCTTCAGCCGTTACTTTTGGAATTTTAATTACATTTTTCGAGAATACATTATTCTCATCTTCAGACCCTGTGTCAGACAATAACAATAGGCAACAACAAAATAAATGTATGTAAAAAAAATTAAGTTACAAATATGATACCAGTTAATTGTAATGAAATAACTTCGAAATATAAATATAGGTCAAAGTGTGGGTATTTTTTTTATTTATAATATAGGCATTAATTGATTAATTGTATGGTGAATATGAAAGTAACGATCTTATCCACATAGGGGCGGTTGTAAAATATGTGACAGTTGCAGAATACTGTAATATACACGTAAAATTGTCATCGTTAAGGTTAATGCAGAATAGTTATAGCATAAGGTACCTTGCCTTTATTGTTATCAATATATTTAAACACTACACCACACCGAATTTTCACTGAAATGTAGTCACCTTTAATAATCATACAGGTACTGGGAATTCTGTTAAGCATCGATTGGAAAGCCAAGTGTATAAAAGCTGTGATAATAAAACTGTCTAACGTTCAAGCACAAGAAATAAAAATATATATGTATTCGTAAAAATAAAAATAAAATGGGGAAGGGGTTGTGGAGGTTGGAAAGAGAGAAGGGGGAAGGAGAAGGATGGACTCCATAATAATATTATAGGGATCATGCTATTTTGGATGATACTTTAATAATGATGCTACAGTGATTTAATTCGTTACAGAAGAATTGTTTATTATGCAGGAGGAATCCTGTTGAACTACTCGCCTATTTCTCATATCCAAGATATTCTGATGAATGCATAATTGATAGATTAAGTAAGTGTATCATCCAATTTACTATGGCTTTCTTAGTACGGTTTTCTTTCTATCCTCTCATATGATATTTAACTGTGTTGATTCTTTTTGTAAACTTCTTCAGACAGGGACACCATTGCGAATCTCAGGATATTGTACACTTAATACGCTTCTAATGGAAGCCCTCTTGCTATTTTAGACTATCCCTACATTACGCTCATAACTGAGATATGTATTTTGTATTCCTTAGAACAAAATTCAAATGTTTTTAAAACTTATGGTACTTAACTGCGGTGTCGTCATTCCCTAAACTTACAAACTACTTATGAACTACCTTATACTGAAGACAGCACAAACATCCATGCCCGAGGGGGAATCGAATCGAACCCCCGACGGGGTACGACCTCGAGCATCACAACATAGCGCCTCAATGCGCTCGACCGCTCCCCCGCGGCTATCCCTTAGAAGAGTTAGTTGCTGTTATAGTAAACTTACATGACAAAACTCATAGGATAGCGATAAGCGCAGATTCAGACGACGGTAATATTGCATAAATAATGCATTAAGAGAAGTACCAGACAGATAGTATCGCTATGTAGACGACACCTTTGTTATACGGGCATATGGTGTAGAGCAGGGTTTCCCAAAGGTTTCTGTCTCGCAGACCCCTTGCCAAATTTTTCTGCCCTTTATAGACCCCGTGCCTCTAGTGTACTATTTTTTTTTTTCTTTACGAATGCTTTACTTCAAACCTGCTTTTGCGCATGATATGGTGCTAATAACTTTGATCACTTTTACTGTAAAAGGTGTAATGAAAAATAAATACTTTACAAGTAAACAACTTACTACGGGCTTGCAGCAGGAGAACACAGAATTCCTCCACTCTCTCGCTTCACCAATGAAGCGAATAGGATCAAGTTTCAGGATTGTGAGAATAATTCTGAATTTTGGTTGTGATCCTCCTAAATGTGTACTACTATCATGGACCCCCATATTCAGCAAATAGACAGCCAATTATTTTTCCGCTGACGTGGACCCCTAGCAGGTTAACTATGGGATCATCAGTTCCTAAACGCCGCGGTGGAGAAGCAGAGCGGTCTAAGGCGCCTCGCTGCGGAGCGTGCGGTTGCTCGCCGTCGGAGGTTCGAGTTCTCCCTGTGGCATGGGTGTGTGTGTTGTCCTTACGTTAGTTTGCCATACTTTAAATAGTTAGTAAGCTACGGACTGGTGACCACGCAGTTTGGTCCGGTAAATTTACAGACATTTGAACATTTGAGTTCCTAAACTTACGAACGACTTATAAAATACCTTATACTAAAGACAACACGAACATTAATATTCTTCTCGGGTTTCCTGCCGGATCAAAAGTCATCTGAACACAATATTTCGGCGGTCCACCTGGCCGCCATCCTCAGGTGACAGTGCTGGTACACCGACTCGCCGAGACTGAGTACAAGCCGCGAGCGGCGGCCCCTATATACGCCGCGGAAGGCCGAGGGCGCATGCGCAAAAATTGACAGTCCTGCCCTCTACGTTTCAGCGCCGCCAGTGGTAGAAGCCGGCGTAAACGATAGATCGCTATTCTGCAGAGACCGTTGTTTTTTGATGTCAAAAAATAAAGGGTTCCACATTTTACTCAAAGGAAAACACTTGTATCTGTTTATAATATTGTCAGAAAGACGAATTGCGATCGATTCTTTTAAAATGCAGTCCCAATAGCGAGATGCAGAAGCAACCATTTGTGTTTCATCATATTTCATTTTATGTCCCTCAGTAAGACAGTGCTCAGCTAATGCAGATTTCTCTGGTTGAAGCAATCTTGTGTGTAGATGGTGTTCAGTACATAGATCTTGAATTGTACGTATTGTCTGGCCGATGTAAACTTTATTATTTTTTATTTTATTTTATTTTATTTTTCACATAGGTCACACAATCCGTACAATTGTAATTGAATCTCCCTCAATTTCTTTTTCATTTATGGAAGACAGTATCTGCAGTAATATGTTTCAACTTCAAAAAACGCGCGATGTGAAGCTGGACAATTATTTTCTTAAACAGGAATTAGTAGTACGGCGAAGTTGTTGAGGTTGATTGAAAATAATTTGTAATAGTATATCTGTAGATGAAGTTCTTGGAAACCTGGCAGAGGCCTTGGAGGGGATATAGGGAAGTTCTAGCTTCGCCGAACTCGGTTCGACCTGGCGTTTCCTCCCACAAAGAGACAGGCAGCTGCTCGGAAGGCGCTACACCGTAGCGCGGTAATCAGCTTAAAGTACTCAGACATTCACAGAAGGCGCTACCAAGCAGGTCGTAAACAAGCAAAGCAGCGAACGCTTGTGTAGCGCTGCGTCTGACATCTGACACTGCGAGGAAGAAATGCAGAGGATATTGTGAATATTTCTATTTTGTGTGCTGTTCTGCAGCTATAAAGTTGCATTACAAATGTTTTAATTATTGGCGACAGAAGCTGCAGTTTTATATATTTGAAGGTTGCTAATGGTTTCAATCATGGCTTATTTTCAAGCGGATACTACATACAAACAATCTGTTATTATAAGATGAATATTAACAAGGGCAAAACAAGGGTAATGGAATGCAGTCTTAGAAAATCAGGCGATGCTGAAGGAATTAAATTCGGTAGCGAATGAATAATGGTGGTAAATGAGTTTTGTTACTGTGGCAGTAAAATTAACATATGATCGTCGCAGTACAGATGATATAAAATACAGAATGGCAATAGGAAGAAAAGCGTTTTTGAAAAACAGAAATTTGTTAACATCAAATATTAATTTAAGCATAAGGAAGTGCTTTCTGAAGGCAATTGTGTTGCCTTGTATGGGAGTGAAACATGGACGATAAACAGTGCGGACAGGAAGAGGTTAGAGGCTTATGAAATGTGGTGCTACAGAAGAATGCTGAAGATTACGTGGGTGGATCCCGTAACTAATGAGGAGGTACTGAACAGAATTGGGGATAAAAGGAATATCTTGCTTCCCTTGACTAAAATAAGGGATCGATTAGTAGGAAATATTCTTAGATATCATTGATTTGTGAATTTAGAGTTGGAAGGAAGTGTGTGGGGTAAAGATCGCAGAGTGAGAGCAAGAGATGAATACAGCAAGCAAATTCAAATGACTGTAGGTTGCTGTTCTTATGAGGAGATGAAAAGGCTTGTTCAGGTTAGAGTAGGGTGGAGAGCTGCATCAAACCAGTCTCCGGACTGAAGACCACAACAACAACAACCTATAAATACACAAAAATATATTGTTAGCTTTTATTACATTTTTTTTCTTTACTTTTGTAGTAAGATCTTAAATGCTCCTTTCAGCTACCTTTCAATTTTGTCCTTTAACGTTTTTCGTCTTTTAACATTATCAAACTGTGTGTCAGACTTACTGAACTTTGTAATCAACAGAGATATGATTAATCTTTTAGTTTTCATCTTTGATCTAAATCTATTTACATTGTATATAAAATTTAGAATGGTCTTTTTGTTTGAATGACCTGTCACCCATAGGAATTGCGAAAAAAATTTTAATTTACTTTGCATTTCTGAATTCTCTTTATTCAGTTGAGGTGTTATCTGGCTTATTTGATAAATGAATGTACATTTTTATTTCATCCTAAATGCTCCACGTAGCTTTCTTTTTCGGCTATATGAAGAATAGAAATATCGTTGCTCTACATGTACAGAGATTGTTTCCACTTTTGTTTATACTGTATTTCTTGGTTAGAAAACACAACCACTTTCGGGCAATTATTGTCCTTCTTCAGGTATCTGTACAGGAAACAGTTACAGAATAATATACAAGTAAAAATATTACAGAAAATTCGAAGTACAATCACAAAATAAAAGGGGCAAGAAGTGCAATGTATATAAAGCTTCCTTGAAAAGTGATATTATAAGCCCGCACCACACAGTGACCTTTTGAGGATGAAGCGGTACTGGTTACTTGGCGTATGGACTTTCTGTTGCCCATATTCGACATTTCTGCGAGACGGATGTAGGACTCATCTATCCACGAAAACTTCCACGGTCATTCATCGTCCATTTCGTTGCGAGAAATAAATTCTAAAGTAAAAGTATCTCTTGCTGGCAGGTTAACAGGAAGCAACTCGTCTACATGGGTAATTTTGAATCGATACGAAGAACGTTGTTTCGTAATATTTTACGCATCGCGCTTACAGGTTTGTACAATGTTCGGGCAATTGTCCGTGCACTCCATGTTGGCACACCATCGCTCTACTCATCCTGCATTGCTGTGGCCACTTCTTCTATTGACGTCGTATCAGTTCCTTTCCTCCCAATACCAAGTTGCACACCAAAGGTACCCGTCTCTTCGAATTTGCGAATCATTTTCTCCAAACACACGGCTGGCATCGGAAAACGCCTTTTTTTCAAATACTCCAGTCTCCGCACAGTCATCATTTTTATAAAACACTACAACAACGGTATAACGGTGGAAGGATGCGGAAAGACATCCGTGGATGGAACCCTCCGAAGCCTTAGCTGCTGGACACAACAAAAGCTGGACAGCGTGGAAGTCTTTGAACCGATTACGCAGTGGCATAGCAAGGTCTAAAGTAAACCTAAGCAAACGGGGCTATCAAAATGATTCCACGCTCCGTGACTGTGGAGCCATTCAAACAACTACCCATATGTATAACTGCCCGCTCAGTCCCCCACACTGTATCTTTGAGGAGTTAATGTTGACACAACCAAACGCTTTTGACGTAGGACTTTTCTGTGCTAAGAATGTATAGTTACCTTTCTTTACATCTGCATATTTTTTTAAATTAATATGTTAGTATTTTATGATGTCTCTGACACGAACAACAAGAAGTCCCTTATTTTTTTTGGGTACCATTATGTTGCACCACCACATGGCACTGGTAGTCGCCGGGGGCAATCAAACGGTTAAACGATCGAGGACTGACAGTCTCGGATGTATAGTGTAATAATATCGACAGTATTTCGGTGAGGAATTTGTCTTAATGGACCACAATCATTGCGCCCGTCGTGCACATCTTGTGAATGATTTATCATGATAACGACATGGCAAGATTAGAATGGTCATCGTGTACTCCAGACATCATCCCTATCGAAGATGCCTGTGATCCACTGAAAGATCTGATGTTGGACGAGACGACCTACCAAACAATCCGAGAGACCTTCGCCGACGCACCGTTTAGGCGTGGGACGGTCTGGACCAACAGTGGTTTGATGATCTAGTGGACAGTATGCTACGACGAATAATGGCCTGTATCAGTTCAAGAGGACGTGTTAATGCGCATTAGGGGCACTGGTGTCTACTGAAAAAGACAAATTCAGAATGTGTAGGTCATTGTCATTTGCTGATTTTATGAGCAATAAAGAAAACTGCAATGAAACTTTCACTCTGCAGCGGAGTGTGCGCTGATATGAAACTTCCTCGCAGGTTCGCAGGGGAGCTTCTGTGAAGTTTGGAAAGTAGGAGGCGAGGTACTGGAGGAAGAAAAGTTTTGAGGCGGGATCGTGAGTCGTGTCGGGATAGCTCAGTCGGTAGACCGCTTGCCCGCGAAAGTCAAAGGTCCCAGATTCGAGTCCCGGTTCCGGTACACAAATTTAATCTGCCGGGAAGTTTTAATAGAGAAAACTGATTATCTTCAAAAGAAGGAAGCTAATTGAGTAAGTGCTATGTTGCATGTACTATTTAACTTCTATTTTCTAAATAACGTAGGTTGACCACCTTGTATAATTTTATATGACCAGATGATGGTGGCTTAGCCCACTGACACCGGTCGTCATCACTAAATAACTGTATTGCGGTCTTAGCTTCCTACTTTTGAAGATAATTAATCTATCAGATCGCCCTGCAACCTACGATGTTCTAAGGAGAAAGAAGCTTTTTGGCAACATGTCAACAACAGCAATCTATCGTAACTGAAAATGTAGGTCGAGATTCTGATATTACGCAGGTACGACCTGAAAGTACGTACACCTTTCCTATTTTTGCACGCACCGGTTGTTTATCACTTTCTTTAAAAATGTTTGTATAGTCTATGGGACTTAACTACGGGGTCATCAGTCCCTAAACTTACAAACTACCTATGAACTACTTACGAACTAGGTCGGTACAAATATCCATGCCCGAGGGGGGATTCGAACCACCGACCGTAGTGGCCGTGCAGACCGTGACTGGAGCGCCTTAGTCCCCTCGGCGACAGCGACAGGCTATCACTGACTTTGAGACCGAACGTGAAGTATTGCACATCAGAATATCAACCAGAACTCTTCATTCGCCGAACGTTGAAAGCAAGCGAATAGATTTTGCTTTGTAATTATTATTTTTTTCCATATCCGAAACACCATTCATTTTTCACACGCTTTAGTGGGTGTCATACCTCAGTTGACGTTTGCTCAAAAGTGTTTCACCAATGCGCGATTCTCGTCTTCATCCATTAGTATGATACAAGACATGTTGTATCAAGCAATCCTACATATTGCTCTTCGAAAAGAGGTGTGTTTTGTATGCGTGTGTGTGTGTGTGTGTGTGTGTGTGTGTGTGTGTGTGTGTGTGTGTATGTGCGTGTGTGTCTGTTCATGCGTGCTTGCGTCCGGGCGAGTGAATGAGAATGAGTAACAGATAGAGAGAGTGAGGTACGGAGGAAGGAGAGAGAGAGGGGGGGGGAAGAGAGAGAGGGGATGATAATCTGTAGCAGGAATTTCTGAACGATACTATATTTGATGTACGGGTATTTGCATGTAAATTCATTCTTTCCGGCTTCCCCGGATTAAATATCATATCTCTTGTTTTCCCGTTAATCCCGTAACCGCCAGAAACAGCCCAAGCCCGTTATTCATTTGCAGAGCTTTTAAGCCCATGACCACAGCCTCTTTCAACTGCTATTGTCTTACTTCCATAGGTAAAGGCTACAGACATGTCCTGCAGTACATTTTACATCGGTCGAATGGATGAGTTTGCAGTTTGTGTTTTTTTGAGTACAGGAAAGATACGCCCTGAACCTCTACTTGAACCATACGGAGAATGATTGGATAAAATTCTCGTTTTCATTAAGACAAGGTAGAAACTTCCCACTAACAGTGACTACTCTCTGTCCAAAATAATTGAGTGTATTTCTGAGACTATAAATATAAGGGAGACCGAGAGAGGTGGCACGGTGGAAACACACGGGAAGACAATGGGTCAAATGCAATTCCGGACATCAGTATTTGGAGTTTCAGTAATTTTCCGGTATTCACTCCAGGCAAATGCCGGGATGGTTCCCCTGAAAGAGCACGGCTGATTTCAATCTTCATCTTTACTGTGACATCCGAGCGTGTGTTCCGTCACTAATGACCACACTGTCGACGGAAGATTAAACCGTAAGCTTCCTTCCTAAATATACAGGAAAGCCGTTATCACCATAGTTATTGCTCTTGAATGAAACTGCAGTTACCGTATTACTCTTGAATTCATCAATAATAATACTTCAACGATTTCTTTTTACAGAAATTAAATAGGAATAAGGATACATACTCGACATTTAACATGAAGCTAACATTCATTTCCTTCGTGATGATTTAGTTTAATTATTATAGTATGCGAAATTTTCTTCACATTACTGCCACTGTATCTTCGTCATTTGAGAAAGAATAGTAATAGGCCTATAGAATGTCAGGAGAATGAAACAAACTTTTTTTTCTCTATTTATTTAAGGCGCTTTTGCTTTCCGCCAAATACGTACACTTTTGGTTAGTTTGTGGAGTGAAAATGTGGACTCACGCTTCATTAATAGCAAACTACGACTGTATAAATACCAGAGATAGCATTTGTGTTTGACCAAGATTCAAAACATGTTGCATCTTTCATCCATTAAAGCTGTTTCACAGTTAACTCCCTAAGATAAATATGTCCCTGCACGTCAGTTTCGTTTAGTTCACTAGCTCGCAACGGAAGTGTTATTTTCTGTATTTCAAACTTAACAACAACAGAGTAGAGTGAAGAAACAGGCTGTAATTCATAAGAAACGAAACAATGAAAGGAAAGATCTCGTAATTTGAACTTGTAGGAGACTTTTCTGCTTTGTAGTATGCCATGATGCATGATGTGACCTACAAGCTTGACCACTGTATAACTACTGCAACGAAGTGCATAAAGGGTTTGTGCTGATGAAAGACGTGAGTGACGTTAGTTACAAATATTTTTCTGAATAGTTTTATGTCATCTTTCTACAAAAAAAGACCTTAGAATGTACAGTGCCGGTATGTTTATATCGTAGGTAGTTTTCAATTACAGTTAATGAATCATCGATTTCTTTTTTGTCATTGTGTTTTCATGTTGTTCACCTCTTGTGTCTTCAGTACTACCATACCAAGACAAATTGTTCAACGCTGTTTCCAAGAAGCTCTAGAAGTACTTACCCATGGGACGGTAAGCCTTCAGCTTCCTTTCTTACTTCCTCGTTTCAAATTGTTACACGTTATTCTAATCAGCACCCCAATGGACATGGAGAATAAATTATTTTAGGATGTAAAACATAATACAATATATTTCTAATATACAATAGCGGAAATTTGTTACCAAATATCTCAAAAAATTCTTCATTGATTTACTTCAAATTTTTAATTGACGCAGAAATAAACATTCAAACGAACATGCGGTATATATTTTTAAATGTCAGTGTATAGTAATTGCAAGAAGACTATAGACCTTCTGTACTGCGCTCTACTATGAAAATGGGCGATTTCGTTTTGTGCTTCACGTCAGTTTCACTTGTTATAGGAGAGCACGTAAACCATAAGTCGAACTGTTTCTCCCATATACAATATGTTGTACCTCCTTATATATAATTAAAATAAAACATTATAATTATACACAATGATATGCTGTTACGTTTATTACTCCATGTCGTTTTACAGGCAACCTATTTTTATAACGTACTATCTTATACGCCCGTGCTTCGCAACAGTTGTTAAACATGGACCTGTGTATATCATAGTTTTTAGGGTTCCTGACCTAGGTCAGCAAAAACAAAATCCTTGTTGTTTCTCTGTCAATAAACTCAGTTCTTCTAGCAAAGATGTCAAATTTAAGTAGAAGTCATTGTCGAAAACAATGAATGTTCATAAAGGTTCCCATACAAAATGTGAAATTAATTTAAGTCCGTACTCCGGAACGATGTAAATTAATGTTAGGTTGTGTTAATAAATTTAAGACTGAGGTGTGTAATTGTCTGTTTGGCGTAAACTTCTGAAAACACTTCTATCGTTGTGATGAGAAATAGTAATAATAATAACCGCGCCATGTATTGGTTCTGTGGAGAAGGACTAAACTCTTTTATCTCTCACAGTAAGTGTATGCTGAAGTATTAGAATGGTTCAGTGTAGCACTGGGGACACTGTATTTATTCTGTATGCAGTGCTCCACATTATCGAAAAGTCGACGAATACTGAAAGAGTTCACCTCTGTTTAAATATGACGTCACGGGGGTGTCAATGTGCGATAAACTAAGTCTGGGTAATCGTCGAAGGAATGGCGTCAGCTGATAGTCTGTATAGAACTTTCCATTAAATATGGTATTTCCAGTGAATTGTCTTGACCACTCTTTCAGCAAATAGATGTCCCCACGTCCTGCAGTGATTACTTCGTAAAGCACGAAGTTGAAATTGATCTTGCGTAATAGAACTATATATTCAGAAATCGTATAAGAACTCAAAGTACAATTGTCTCTGTAAAAGAGTACGTCTTTCTCTATATTAATGTAGTCCGCACCAAAAGTAAGTAACAATAAATTTCAGTCACAATATTGTACCGAACAGTTATGAAAGCGGGGAGGTTTTTGATGAGTTTGTCGCTCGTGTGTATGTGTTATCTCTAGCGGCAGGCACAGAGCAGAAATATCTCTGGGGTAAACATTCAGATGCGCAGAACAGATTTTCTGTCCTCACCTGATATTGGGAAAAAATCTACTAATCGATGACTTCATCTTGGTCCTTTTTTGTTCGGTTAAGACGGTTGACTATGTGTAATGGGCCCTTTTAGCGACACTTCCTCAACTTTCTTGTTGCTTCTGTGACACATTTATGTAGATATTATTTCGTGTAACGTGGTTGCTCTGCTAAAAGGAGGTGAGGCTTCTTTGCATCCAATGCTGTACAAACCAGTCATAGAAGCAAATAAATATATGGAAAGAGTGGATTTGTTTCAATATCACTTGGTAATTCCACCTTAATTTTGAGAAGATGCACAGAATTCAATGCTCACTCCACAGATATTTCTACTGTATGTATAATTTAGTGGTAGCATATGGGATGCAGCTAGAAAGAAAAAAAATGTGTTCTAACTGGGCTAAACTTTACTTGCAGTGGCAGCGGTTTAGTTTGTTATCGTTGGCAACGAACTATTCGCTTTAGGAGGCTGATTAATTTACCGACCAGAACAGCATAAATTATTTATTTCATCTTGAACATAAAGAATTATTCCCATTCTACGTGACTGATGTTTGAAAAAGCATTCAACGGCCGATGTCAACATCAGCGCACAACGTCGCCGCCGTAAGTAAAATTGTACCCCGTCTTGTAGTTAGGAGAATGAAAAATAAGTAGCAACCCATAATTAGTCATTTGGTGTACTATGTAACTCACGTCGCCTCACTTTCCTGTACTATGGCGTTTTCGAGACATTTCTAAACAGAATGCACTCAAAATGTAATGAGGATACTCCGAAATCAGAAAGGGAAGTACATAAATTCCAGTTTCCTTGCAAAGAATTGTTATGTAAATTAGAGCATCGAGAGACGCGAAGTAATACCGTTATGTTTTTTTTCCCTCTCCATGGCATTGCAAAGCATGCGGGATACAGATAGCAAAAAACATATTTTTTATGCAGTACCTGGGTTAAATCTTACTTTCAGTGGCAGCGGTTCAGTATGTTAAGGTTGAAAACGAAATACTCGGCTTAGGGGGATCATTAATTTACTGATCGCAACAATATTAATTATTTCATTATCAACACTAAGTATTATTTCCCTCAATGTATGTAACTGATTTTTCAAAAAGGATTCAACGGGCGTTACCAACATCAATCACTACACCGCTGCCGAAAGGAAAATCATAGCCCTTGTTTCAGTGTATTACACTTTAGTTATGAGAATAAATAATGCAGCATCGCCATTTATTAGTTATTTGGTATACTATGTCAGTAACAGCGCCTCTATCGGGTCTTTGCTATACTACGTGCATTTCTTGCATAGCATACATCAGAAACTAAAAATTACGATATCTTTTCTTCCCCAGATCCGAGTTTGAATGAAATGGAGCTTATATGTTGCCCCAAGGTACTCTCAGTTGGCCTATGAAACCCCAAGAAAGTTGATGTAATACTCTTGGAGATTTTCTGTTTCACACCATACTTATATGCATAGCACACATATAAAATTTCAAATTGCGATATCTTTCCTTCCTTTAATGCGATTTTGATAAAACTAAGCCTATGTTACCGCAGAATAAACTTAGTTTCGGTGCGGGCAGTGGCGGGTTGGACCAAGACTGTTTTGGCTTCCCTGAGAAAATCAAGCCTATGTTACTCTCCGAACTATTCTCAATTTACCTGTGGAAACCCATGAAAGTTCGTGTAGTACTTTCGAAGATTACCTTCAACACGATGGCTTTTAAGCAAATTATTAAATTATGAATCTTTATTTTCTCTGATCCGATTTTAATTATTGAAGCCTTTATTTAACCGCACAAAATGCTCAAGTTACGTGTAAAAACCCCATGAAAATTTGTCAAGTAGTTTAGGAGACATACATGTTCAAAGAGAGCGACAGACATGACGGTAGTTGATAAAATATTTCAAATTACAATATTCTCTTTTTTTTCGTGATCCTATTTTTATAAAACGAAGTCTATATGTTGTACAGAGTTATACTGAAGTTACCTGTGAAAAACCCGTACAAATTCGTGAATTAGTTTTGGAGATAAGAGGTTTTTAATAGTAGAATAAACAGACACGACGATTACTGAAAACACTTAAAATTACGATATCTTTTTCCGCGATCCGATTTTGATAAAATTACGCCTATATGTTGACCCAAACTTTTCTCATGTTTCCTGTGAAAACCGCATGAAGATTCGTCCAGAAGTTTTGAAGATTGAAGGGAACAGCGACAGGCCTACATTTACAGATTTATTATTAGTATAGATTCGTTTATGTACAGATTAAACTACGCAACTGAAATAATCCGAAGTACCATAACTGCAGCAAGTTGAATGTAATACATTGTCACTAAAGATACAGATCCGGCAGCTGTACTGGTCTCTCTCATACTCTGTACATTGATAATCAATCCCATTTCTCAATTTCTTTTAAGCAACTTCAATTCCTAATGTAGGTTCTGTTCGTATTAACTAAGTTCAAGGTCAAAGAGAGGAGAGAGACGATATAAGGAAGTTGAGGGAGGTGGGAACGAAACAGACATAGAGACGAAGGAGGAAATTCACAATTAGCTGTAGTAGAAGGAGTCGGGCAGAAAAGGAGAGAAGTATGGGATTTAACAAGTACTCTACATTTCTCAAGCATGTTTAGTAACTGCGGAGCATTGCCGAATTGGCTAGTTATCAAATAAGAGATAATAAATCTCATTTTAATACTAATTCTAAAATAAAACTCACCTTACTTTATTGTTTTTCTAGCTTATATGTCCGTGCTTCGCAACGGTTGTTGAAGGAGGGCCTGTGTGTATCATGGCTTTTTAGGGTTCCGGACCTCAGTCATTAAAAATAGAATCAATTATATATTATTGACGAGATTACAGCGTTCAAATTAAGGAAATAAATCGCAACTTGCGATCGGTTTTGGCTTGACTGTACTAGGTTTGCATGAAATACCGAAGTGCGGCGAATGAAAATTTGTGCCCGGCCGGTATTCGAACACGAGATCTCCTGCTTACTAGACAGACGCGTTGACCACTCCGCCACCGAGGACACAGTGACCAAGCCGATTGCAGAGGGCTCTTTCCTGCACGTCTCACGCCACACCCAAACCTCCATTCGCCACGTCTCTTTCCTATAACCACAGCCTATTTTGTTCTGTAACGCTCGCAGCCACAATACTGTATTCCCGCATCAGGGAGAACAGACCATGAGGTATCGAGACACAATTAATTGTCGTAAGGAGCCCAGCCTCGGCTTGTATATATATATTTGGCGACGTTACAGCGTTCAATGAATGAAATAAATCGCAATTTGTGATCAGTTATGGCTTCACTGTACTAGGTGTTGATGGAGTACCGAAGTGCAGCGAACGAAAATGATTAACTGCTACTGGAAGTATTCAGACATTACTTTTATACAGCAGTAGTATAGTTGTCTTGTATTTGTGATTCCGATTCAGAGTAGCAGTTTGGATCTGAATGAATTCTTAAAGATTTACTTCTATGCGTAAAAGTATAACTAACCACGGTAAACAAAATCTTGTTATTCGTAACATTATTCTCGTACTTCTGGGCATCCATTACAAATCACAGATAACCGAATTATATTTTTGATAGTTGCTACAATTCGTAGCGCCACAAAAGCTCGTAAATACGAAGGTATATTGAATGTGCTGCTTCACTCCAAATACATATTCATTAGTCAATCGTCTGACGGTATGTTTATACGACCAACCGCTGTAGTCGCGAAGTTGCAGAAATTCACTGGCAGTTTCGTGACTCAATGTTAAACTCTAAAATAAGTTAGTTTAAGTAGTTTGTAAATCTAGGGACTGATAATCGCAGCAGTGTAATTCCTTAAATTCACAAACATTTGAACGTGTTTCCAGGTGTACTAATTTTGTTGTGGCAGTGTATGTAGTTACCTTTGTTAGTTACCTAAAGCCGTGCAACAATTACTCCTCCGTATAAGGTATAGATGTTCTATCAAATCATGACATATGAAACCCGGCTTTCCCACTTTTCGCGAGCGGTCGCCTTAATCACTAGGCTACCCGAACAAGACTCCAGGACCATCCCAAACTTCCATAGGCCACACTGACTGCACACAAACCCGGTTTCGAGTCCCGGCCCGGCACAAATTTTCATATGTCACAATTTGGTAGAACATCCATATCTTATACAGTGTGCTAAAAGAAATCCGCTATTGCGAGAAAATATTAATAATATTATCATCACCGTAATTCGTCACCATACAGTACATTACTCCTCCGGTACAGTTATTGACAGTACACAGTTGGACACCAGCAAGGTGTGCAGCTCTGCCTGACGAGACGCGGCGCCAGCCGGTGTCTCGCGTTGCTGATGCCTGGCCGCGGTGTCTGCGACGCTGAGTTAGTGCTCGGTGCCCCACCCCCTGGGGCAGCCGCCATACGTCTTGTCACGCCTGAGTGCCCGCCTGCAACCTAACAGCCGATACCCTGCCCCCGGGGAGGACCTCGCCCCGATAAGGCCGCCGCCTCTCCACCACGCTGTTTACAACGCTTCACCAAGACGGACAGCGCTTGGACTGTTTACGCCAGGGGTAGGCAACCACAAACACTTCGTGATCTACGATTTCATTCCACCCTATGAAAGTGATCTGCGCTAATTAAAAATTCATAACTTACATCATTTTTAGATTTACAGTACTGTGTAAGGCAACATTATTTTAAAATAGAACTTTTACACTGTCACTATTTTTCAAAACGTGTTGTTGTGGTCTTCAGTCCGGAGACTGGTTTGATGCAGCTCTCCACACTGTCGTGAGCAAGCCTCTTCATCTCCGCATAAGAAGCGCAACCTACATCCATTTGATTTTGCTTACTATATTCATCTCTTGGTTTCCCTCTGAGATTTCTACCCCACACACTTCCCTCCAACGCTAAATTCACAATTCCATGGTGTCTAAGTGTCCTACCAATCGATCCCTTCTTTTAGTCAAAGTATGCCAGAAATTCAATTCTGATCAGTACCCCCTCATTAGTTATGCGATCTATCCACCTAATCTTCAGCATTCTTCTGTAACACCACATTTCAATAGCCTCTATCCTCTTCCTGTCCGCACTGTTTATCGTCCATGTTTCACTCCCATTCAATGCAACACTCCACAAAAATAACTTCAGAAAGGGAGTCCTTATTCTTATATTAATATTCGATGTTAACAAATTTCTCTTTTTCAAAAACGCTTTTCTTCCAATTGCCATTCTGCATTTTATACCCTTTGTACTGCGACCATCATTTGTTATTTTACTGCCCAAGTAACAAAACTCATCTACCTCCTTAAATTTTTCGTTACCTAATCTAATTCCTTCAGCAGCACCTGATTTTCTAAGACTGCATTCCATCGCCATTGTTTTGCTCTTATTAATGTTCATCTTATATGCCCCTTTCAATACACTATCCATTCCGTTCAGATGCTCCTCCAGGTCTTTTGCTGTCTCTGACAGAATTACAATGTCATCAGCAAACGCAAGGTTTTTATTTCTTCGAGCTGAACTTTAACCCCTTGTCAAATTTCTCCTTGCTTTCCTTTATAGCTTGTTCAATGTACGAATTGAATAACATTGGGGATAGGCTACAACCCTCTCTTACACCCTTCCTAACCTCAGCATCCCTTTCATGCCCTTCAACTCTTTTAACTACTGTCTGGTTTTTGTACAAGTTGTAAGTAAAATTCCGTTCCCTATATTTTACACCTGCTCATTTCAGAATTTGAAAGAGTGTATTCCAATCAACATTGTCAAAGGCTTTCTCCAAATCTACAAAAGCTAGAAATGTAGGATTGCCTTTCCTTAATCTATCTTCTAGGATAAGCCGTAAAGTGAGGATTGCCTACCGTGTTCCTACATTTCTCCTGAATCCAAACTTCCTGAAGATCGGCTTCTACCAGCTTTGTCATCCTTCTGTAAATAATAGGTGTCAAGATTATGTAACCAACCAAAACATAAAAATATTATTTCATAACATTTTACAAATATTAGCTTATATTTAATGTAAAATTGGGGTAGGTGTACTGATATATGGAGTATAACTCGTTACATTTGGTGGAATACGAGAGTCTATGTGTTCGTCAGGCAAATTATTCTGTGTTTATATTTATTAAAATTCATCTTTGTAAACGATAATTAGCAAATGTACTTAGATGCAAACAAAGCCTTTAATCTAAGTCCAACATTAGCTAATACAGCGTATTTCACTTGAGGAATTATAGGACATAAATTCTTGGATTCTGCTACACTTTTCAGATACAAAGATTTCGGTAAATATTATTTCAAATTTAAGTGCCACTCTCTCTCTAAGTCAGTTTCAATGGAAGAAGAAATATTTAGTAGTTCAAGATTAGTCGAACGATAAGATAAAAAATACTGGGTTACCGCAAAAATATTCTGAAGATGTGAAAACGGGTGACTGAAATAATATATCAAAGTATAGATCATGTTTGGATATCATTCACTGCTACTTACATGATTTTCAACTTTCTTTATGTGTTTTCCCCCCTTAGTGTATCGTATAAAAGATACTTGGCAATGACAGCTAGGGTTAACAATTTTGAAACGTCTCTCGATCTTTTTCTTTTTCGGAAACGCACACACAGCTTGACACAATAAACAAATGCATGTGCCAATTTTTTCGTGTTCACATTCGGAATGAAACCGATACACCCTGCGATTTTTTGATACGCTACCATTATGCGTGAAGTCTTTAAAGTACGTTCGGAATTATTTTCTTGGCACTAGGTCACGGTTGACTATGTAAGTCACAAAGTATCCTCCACACACTAAATAAACGCCGACGTCAGTAGTTAATAGCGATTTTTGATAAATAAAACAAACTTGTGACGAACGAACAGGCGTTTTCGCTACTACTAAATAAATATTATACAACAATTTTTATTTCGCACATCCAGTACTCACGCGACCTACCAAATAAGCACTAGCGATCTACCGGTAGATCAGGATCGACGTGTTACCGACCCCTGGTTTACACCAACAAGTGAGTGAGAGCAGGAATATGCACCTTTTTTGACACGAACTTCGCAGAAGGACTGCACAATTTATAAAAAAAAATGTTCAAATGTTTGTTAAGCTTATGGGTCTTAACTACGGGGTCATCAGTCCCTAAACTTATGAACTACTTACAAACTAGGAAGGCACAAATATCCATGCCCGAGGGGGGATTCGAACCCCCGACCGTAGTGGCCGTGCTGACCGTGACTGGACCGCCTCAGTCACCTCGGCCACCGCGGCCGGCCACAATTTATCCGTAAGGACTATAGCAACGTTATACGGACGTACACGAAAAGAAAAAATAATTTGCTCAAAAGTATAGCGCAAAAAGAGAGAGCATCAAACGTAAGAAGTTGAGAATAGGAACCAGCGTTCGCAGTTGCATAACTTGATAACAAGACAAATGGTAATTAAAATAGTGTCAATTCCTAACAAAAATTGTACGTAGGAAACATTAGGATACATAATCATATGCCACAAGCAAGAAACAGCGACACCTCACCTAAAAAATTACAAGCTGTCAAAACTGTCATTCCTGAATTAAAGCAGCATGCAAATCCCGCAAATGATGGACATTATAAAATAAGAGACAAAAACACCAGAAGAAGGCACAGTAAGTGCCGAAACATGTATGGGTAATAAACTAGATGTCTTGGATAAGGCGAATTTATTCATCAGTCTTGTATGAAGTACATTTTTATCTCAGAAAATATAGTCCTTCCCCCAAATTCAAAAGGCTCACTCGGCAAAGATATTGCATGTAGTAATAATTTGCGTATGATGATAAAACTGACAAAAAAATGGGTCTCAGTTGAGGTATCTAGATTGTGAAGTGCTCTCAGTTGGTGTGTAAAGGAGAATTGTGTTGACTTCTGTTTACTCTAACAAACTAATTACACAAACAGTTGGATTCAGACAGTGTAGTGAGCAGGTACTACATTGCAAGAACGAGACTTACTCGACGCTATGGCATGGAGTTCCTTAGGAAGATTGGAAACGGGACAAACACTGAGGTAGGTGGTTGCAGCTATTGCAGTGTCTCAAAGTGTAATTTCTAGGACGAAGGCAAGGCCAAGGTCGTCCACGGGGAACATCAGCAAGAGGTGACCGTTATCTCCAGTTAACAGCCCGTCGAGACAGCTGGCTGAATGCAATTCAGCTGCATCGCACCGCCGGCCGCGGTGGCCGAGGAGTCTGAGGCGCTCCAGTCACGGTCTGCACGGCCACTACGGTCGGGGGTTCGAATCCCCCCTCGGGCATGGATATTTGTGCCGTCCTAGTTCGTAAGTAGTTCATAAGTAGTTTGTAAGTTTAGAGACTGATGACCCCGTAGTTAAGTCCCATAGACTATACAAACATTTGAACATTTTGCATCGCACCCTCCCACCCTCCAGGCAGAACCGGAGGCAAAATATGAAAACAAACAGTCCGAATCGCCTTCGGGAATGTAGCTTCTACGCTGGGAGGGCTATGATGTGTACCCCATTAAAAACACGACAGTTTTAGGCCACAGAAACTAGGCGGAGGAATATCACGATTTGATTCGTAGAGAAAGCTGTCGGCTTCTGTTCACAGATAAGTGAAGATTTTCTGTTCACACACACAATTGTCGTTCCTTCGATTAGAGAGAGCATGAAACTCGGAACAGTCCTATGTGCAGGAAACATCACCATATAATGGTGGTGGAGGTATGGTGTGAGCAGGAGTCAGTATTGGTAGATGTATGGACCTCTGCGTCGTTCAGAATGGTGCTTTGACTGCTCAGAGTTGTAGACAAGAGATACTTCGTCCTTTTGGTGTGGCCTGCGGTGGTGCTATAGGAGATGGGTTCCTTCTCGTGCACGATAACGTTCGTCCCTACAGAGCTGCACTAGTGGAGAACATGCTTGAAGGTGAGAGAATTGAACGAATGGAGTGCCCAGCTTGTTCACCGGATTGAAAACCTATTGGGCATGTGTGGGATGCACCTGTATGACGCAATGCAGCCAGACCAGCATCTGCCATAACGGTTACAGAACTCGATATTGCACTCATGGAAGAATGGCCAAATATTCCTCAAGAGCTGATTGAAGCCTGATACTGTCCATGCCAAGCAGGTGTGTAACTGTACTGGTCGTCCGAGGTCATCATTCACCATATTAGAAGACAAGGAGAATGATCGTTTCTCTATTGTGGTAGCCACATGGTGCCTCTTTCTAAGTAAACGCTATGTTAACAACATGACTGCCGGCCATGTAAACCATTCCATACCGTAGAAAACAGGAGTAAGCGGAGCTGCACTTGGTTTCTTTATCTTCTGGCTGGCATTAAGAATTGTCTGGTCTTTGAAATGAGTAAGAAGGCCCCTGTCTATGAAACGTGAAGAAATCCAGAAGTGAACGTACAACATCAAGTTCACATAAGACTCTGACGCTAAGGGCTCCACTATAAAAAAAAATTTACACTTCGCAAACAGTCTGTATAAGTCCATAATTCTGTAGAATCCTACGATATATTGCTGTGCTGCCCCTCTGTCTTGTCCTCGCCTCACTATTGTCAGGGAGAATATTTTGCGGTTCTACATTCACCTTGAAATCAGTATCTTCATTTTATGAACCTAGAGACGAAGAAAAAAAAACTCATTGTGGAGAAAATCGAGAAAACAACAAACAAAGCAATAGGTTCAAGAAACATCAAACTCGAAATACTCACTAGCAATTTGACGCAATTTTTCTTGTACAAAGACTGGATCATCATCTGAATTGTCGATATCGTCGTCCTCACTGTCACTATCAACAAAATTTTTCTCAAATTCATGCAAATTTTCATTCAGCGTAAGAGAGCGTGAAGTCATGTCCGTTCATTTACCTACTGTGAAAGCGGACACCACTTTCTAGCTGCCCCGTTTCATACAATGAATGCGAACCGTCGGCCGATTTAGAAACTAAAGTTACAAGATCTGTTGGCTGTTTTATACAGTAGATTTACGAAGTAAGACATTTAAGATAGATCTAGCACGTCAGTAGACTTGATTTTGTGTTTAAAATCACGAATACTAAGATCCCGTCAAATGACGTGACCGTCATTCTACAGAAATTTCCATATTCCGTCAGTTGACGTGATTGGCAGTCAAAGTGCTAATCTAAAATAAAGAGTTAAGACAGCAAAATATCGTATTGTGTCACACATAAATTTCAGTTGCAACCAACAATTATATAAGTCACCCCCTAATTCAGAGGTGGGCAAGTAATCATTGATGGGGGTTAGGATATTTTTCAAAATTTTTATTGAGGCCCAGAAGTAAAACCACATATTCCTTATCATTTTTTTTAATTTTCAATCTCAAAATAATATGAAATACAAAAGATATGAAATAAAAATTTCTAATAATCCAGTAAAAATTATTATTTGCTATTTATTTATTTTTATTTTCGCTCATAAAAAGTATGAAATAAAATGTGTAGTCAAACTTATATTGAAAGATCGAGTAACAGGTTATATATTAAATATATTATATTTTGTTTAATTTTCACTAAAAAGTATGAAATACAATTAACTGTGTGTATTTGTGTTAAAAAATCAACGCAAGTAATTACATTTGCTGCCTTCAGCCAGATCCTCGCCTCAGTCTCAGTCCCCTCGGCCACGGCGGCCGGCCCTACAAGTCTATTATGTCTATTTGGAGTAAGGGTGGAATAACTTTGCAGCCACATGCGTCCATTCTGCTGCTGGAGAAACCTTCAACAGGTGATTTTTAAGAGCTCAAAAATGGTGTTTAAATGGTTTTGCCCTGACCGCTTAAATAGAGGAGACTGTAAGAATATGAATATTTATAGAATTGACTTGTTCATTACATAAAGTTGTTGTGCTGCTTCAGGTGTAGAGGGCTTTATGCGGATCACCGGCCATCTTGGTCTCTTTTGCCGCCGCTCGTCAGCGTGCTCTCCAGCTTTGCTTATGTAATCTACCTATAATAATCATTAAGGGTTCTAATTATTCGGCACGTAATTCTAGAGAAATTATAAGGGCGGCTCTCATACAAATTGTTATCTACAGAAAAAAGTATTTATTAGAGTATGTAACTTATACTTTCAAAATATTTTTGAAGGTCCAGTTTTTGGCCTTCCGCGGTCAGGACCTGGACCGCGGTCCGCCAGTTGCCGACCGTTGTTTTGAGCAGTGTATTGGGTCACGAAAATTTTTTCATAAAATATTGTGGATTTCACTACAAAAAAGATTAGGAATCACTGCACTAGACTACTGAATCCAAAAAGTGACAATTATTTATTTATTCGTGTACGAACTACATCACAAATGTAACTGAAAGAAGCCAGCACATAATTTAAACTACAAAGTAAGTGGTTTCACAGAGAGCAGTAGTCAAATACAGAGATAAAATATAAAGTACAGAATTAAGTGCTTTTACAAAAAAAACAGTAGTCAAATACAGAGACAAAATATAAAGTATAGATTTAAAACTATAAAAACAGAGATAGACAAATACAACATATAGTACAATTGAATCATATTTTGCTCGTCCAGAAATCAGTGTAAGCTGCGGCTGTCCCATTGTATTTCAGGAGGTCCTCTTGAGTGCACTCTCTAGATGCGTCCACTAAAGGGCATTTTAGAAGGTGTTCCATCGTCTGTATTGCACCACACTCTCTTCGTCACTGTCTGTGTAGCCCCACCTTTTCATAAGTTGTTTTGACCGCCCTAAGCCCACACGAACTCTGTTTAGCGTTTTCCAGTGTTGCCAGTCTAGGTGGGAGCCCTGGGGTAAGGCTTCCTCTGTGATAAGAGCTTCAGGATATTGTTCTTGCCACAGTGATTTTATGGAAGCTACGGTTGGTTCCACTGAGTACATGAAGCTTCGTCTAGATTGTAGCCTTTTGGGCACAGGTTGGTTTTTGTACAGCAGGTGGCGATGGTCGTTCGTTTGTTTATTCCTTTCTATCGAGCTCAGGAGATATTTGGTGGAGCGATACCCGATAAGGAATGTAAGTAGTCCACTCTAGTAGGTTTCAGGCAGCCAGTTATCTTCCTGCAGGTGTTGTTTAGGACCACATCTAGTTTTTTTTTTTTTTTTTTTTTTTTTTTTTTAGTGTGGTGAGATCTTTCCCAAAATGGGCATCCATATTCAGCGACCGAAAAGCATGTGGATAGGGCTGTTGAACGAAGTACTTTTGCGTTGGCACCCCATTTTGCAGGTGTCAGTTTGTTCAGTATGCCATTACGTGTTTGTAGCTTAGTTTTTGTTTTTTCAATATGTTTCTTATATGTCAGGGTACTGTCAAGAGTGATGCCCAAAGAGGTAGGATCAGAACAATTATTCAAGCGTACATCATTCCAGATGATATCGAGCAACTTTCCTGCTTCCCGGTTGTTGAGGTGGAAGAGACAGACTTGGGTATTACTTGGGTTTGGTTTCAGGTGATTACGTCTGTAGTACACTGTGAGCGTTGTAAGGTCTTCAGTGAGGATTGCTTCAATTTCTTTAGAAGTTTTTGCTTGACATGAAATTGCCCTGTCATCTGCGTAAATAAAAGATTTGGTCTTTTTTCCAATAGGTTGGTCATTGGTATATATCAGGGGGGCAAACCCGCAACCCGCGGAAAAAAAAAAGAAATTAACTTTTATTTCATGTAAAACTTGCAAAAGAGATTTCCATTAAGCGTCTTTCGTATCTTATCGAATACAGGTGTGTATCATTTCACTAATTCAACGTTAGTTAAATTTACGTGTATATTCCTTTTTATAAAACACTACTGCACGTTGCATGGCATGTGGTTGAGGCGATGGACGTGTGAGACCTAAGGCCGCGGCCTGCGTGGGCTACACATTCTGGCGACAGCGCGCGACAGCTTCAGGCGGCAAAAGACGACCACACGTACTGCTACGGGAGCGTCCTGCGTGAGCGCCTACTGTGGCGCTGCCTGTCGCTGCGTGTCGCGCGCTACAACGAGCGACGTTTGAGATTCAAACCTGTTTGAATCTTGTCGCTGTCGCACGCGCTACAAAGTGCCGAGTTTCGTTGAGAGTCGACTGCTTTTAGAGGTTATGAAGGTTGTCGCAAAATTTCTGCGAGCCAATAATCCTTGCAGTTTATGAAACTGGAACTGTTTGTGAAATAACAGAAAATGAAATTCACCTTGCACATATAATGAAGTATTTTGATTTGGATAACTAGCTCGGAAATTTTCTTTTGGCTTTTATAGACGACTGAAGTTAAACTTTTAAATTGGTGCTAATATATCAGTTTTGTGTATTTTTATTCTGAGTGATAGTTTCATTTACACCACGATGAACGTGATTTGAAGAATTACTCGCATTTGTGTGCTTTGTGCATTTGCAGTACCGGTACCAACAAAGTTACAGTACTCCTGAGAGAGAGAGAGAGAGAGCGATAACTCTGGGATGTCAAAGGAGATGCGTGTAAATTACGTTTCTGAGTTAAATGCCAGGATATAATGTTTCAGTAGCTATTTAATGTGTTTGGCAGGTGTACAGTTGGATACGTGTGTTTGTAATGAAGATGAACAAAGGGCAAAAACTTTTAAAAAATAATATGTGGTGCTTTCCAAAGATAATACATAAAACCTTGCACTAATAAATGGTGAAAGGGTTGTAATTGCAGTAATTAAAATATAACATGGAACGGGAAGCGAACCAGTGAAAGCTAGTAGCCCAGGTCGCTGCCCCTACGCTACGCCGACCGGTGGGGGGGAAATTACGGGCTAAGGGATTTACTATCGTCTTCCAATAAGACATATTTCGAACTTATTCAGTTGATGATGGTTGTAATCACAAAAACTCATTGAGAACATAGTCCAACGTAGCTGTACTCGTCGTTGTACTTTCGAAGAATTTGGCCGGTTATATTCATAGTCTGTTTTCGTATTTGAAGTTCCGAATGAAATAGTACACGAACATTCCTCGCTTTGTAAATGTAATGCACAGCATTTCTCTTACGCCTTATTTCCTAACGTTAATCAAACTTTATTGCCTTTCTCTGGAGCTATCATTATTCTACGGTTTACGGATGGCAAACTTTAGAAACAGCTGATCGGTTCTAGCGCCCATCTTATAGAGAGAAGTTGTCGCGCTCACGTAGGACACCCGGCCATGTCGCCGAATGTGGCCGCTTGTAGCTGCAGTGTCGCGTCGCTGAATGTCGCGCGCTGTCGCTAGAATATGTAGTCCACGCAGGCCGCGGCCCAAAGGCTAGTTTACACGACGACACTACGTTTCATGTAACTGCGCTACTGGCCATTGCGCATGCGCGGCAGGCGTTCGCGCAACTTCGTTGACGAAACGAAATAGTTTTGGCACCTTCCAACTTTGGCGAAACTGATTGCGCGTGTTTTTAGGTTATGTCATGACTAATACAGAACAAAACATAACGTAAAGGGGGAACGGGAGAAATAATTCGGTTTGTGAAGATATATGCGTTGCGTAGGTGTTTGTGTGATTTTAAGGGCGTGTTAGTGCTCTTCTGGCAATTATTTATGAAATTAAATATTGATGGGTTGACGATTAGTGAATTGCAGACTAAAATACATCCAATTCCAAATACCTATGCAAACGAAGTATGGCAATTGTGGATTTGGGAATAGAGACGAATATCTACTTAATGCAATTTATCTACGTAATGCAATTTGTAATTTCAGTTCTGGTAACAATGCTTCACGCATAACGGTAACGTGTTTCTTTATTGCATTACTAACTCTGTAAAAGGAACGTTCACTGCTCTGGTGACATTCTAAGTTGATTATAATAACTACTAGGGTCTTCAATCACAATTTCTTTCGGCAAGGTCGCAGAGCAACAGAACACGAACCCAAACACGTTTCTTATTCTTTTTATGTTTAGTCTTATGCAGCGACTTCACACAGACAAGCAATAGATTCGCCACAACTCGTACAGCTACCAGAACTTTCATTTTACGGCGACTACGGCACTCACAAAACAAAGAAACTGAAGTGTATAGAATTGGCGTAGTGTTTACAGACATTCACGAAACTTGTTGCGCGGAATTCATTTCGTGCAGCGAGTTTCGCAACCTAGTGTCGTCGTGTAGACTAGCCTTAAGGGGACGGGAGAGGCAGTTGTTGGAGCGTCGGACATCGCGCGACTGTCTTCCCGTTGTAAATTCCGTGTCGACAGTTTGCGGGAGTCAGGTGAGGGTGGCAGAGCGGTTTCGGAGCTGCGGGCGGTCGACGGCCGTGGCGTGTGCGCTAAGTGCGGTCAGAGGACCGCCGGAAAGCGGGGCAGCTTTGGTACTTGTCTAGCCTCCTGGAGGGCGGGCGGCTCAGCAGAACAGGGAAGATGACACTCGGATTTAGGAATCCGTAGCATTCCGTTGTGGTGACTGCAGGCTGGACTCACGTAGCATGCACCTTCGTCGCTGCCACATCAGCCCCAGACGAATACACAACGCCGTCTTCAGCTACTCTTCTACTACCTGAGAGAAGGTAACAATTCGCTGTACCCTGCGACAGAGGATCCTTCAAACCGATGTTGCTTTCTTTGAACCGCAATCGCTTCAGCTACTGCCTTCACATTGAGTGATCGGAAATATAGTTTTGAATCGTGTCCATTCACTGAAGACTACGATCAATCGTACAAAGGGAATTACTATTAATTTATTGGTGAAACGGTTTAGTAGTGAGTAGCGCTAGTCTCTTCATCTGGTACACCGACGAGTTTACACGTTGATCATTTTTTATTTCCCTTTTTTGTTTAATATGAGTAAATTCACATATGAATAGGAAAATAAATCAAAGAGAGTGAAACTTACGTCACGTTTGAAACGCCCATCATTCATGCATTTCGCAACTATTAACTGACTGAGTTCATATTTCACTCCATTGAATGTCATATAGGAGAATAAATAATGTGGCTCATAATGTGGTAATAAGGTCACTATTACATCTACATCTACATACATACTCCGCAATTCACCGTAAGGTGCGTGGCGGAGGGTACACTGTACCACTACTAGGCATTTCCTTTCCTATTCCACTCCCAAATGGAACGAGGAAAAAAAGAATGTCTATATGCCTCCGTACGAGCCCTAATTTCTCTTATCTTGTCTTTGTGATCTTTACGCGAAATGTAAGTAGGCGGCAACAAGATCATACTACACTCAGCTTCAAATTCCGGCCCTCTAAATTTACTTAACAGAAATTCACGAAAAGAACGTCGTCTTTCTTCCAGCGATCCCCAATTGAGTTGCCGGAGCATTTCCGTGACACTCGCGCATTGGTCGAACCTACCGTTAACAAATCTGGCTGCTCGTCTCTGAACCGCCCCTATGTCTTCCTTCAAACCGATCTGCTGCGGGTCCCAAATACTTGAGCAATACTCAAGACGTGGTCGTACAAGCGTTTTATACGCGGTCTCCTTTACAGATGAAGTACATCTTCCCAAAATTCTCCCAATAAACCGAAGTCGGCTGTCTGCCTTACTCACAACTGTCCTCACATGCTCGTTCCATTTCATATCGCTCTGCAATGTTACGCCTAGATATTTGAACGACGCGACAGCATCAAGAAGCTCACTACTAATGCTGTATTCGAACATTATAGGATTGTTTTTTCTACTCATGCGCATCACCATACATTTTTCTACATTGAGAGCTAGCTGCCATTCTTCGCACCAACTAGAAATTTTGTCAAAGTCAACCTGTATGCTATTACAGTCAGTTACAGACGACACCCTCCCATACACCACAGCATCATCAGCAAACAGCCGCAAATTACAACTTACTCTGTCCATCAGGTCATTTATATAGATAAAAAATAATAGCGGTCCTATCACACTCCCCTGGGTCACGCCTGACGATACACTCGTCTCTGATGAACACTCGCCGTCGAGAACAACGTACTGCGTTCTATTACTTAGGAAGTCTTCCAGCCAGTCACAAATCTGTGAACCTATTCCATAAGCTCGTATCTTCGTTAGCAGTCTGCAGTGTGGCACCGCGTCGAACGCCTTTTTGAAGTCGAGAAAAACACAATCCGCCTGTTGCCCTTCGTCCATGGCTCACAAGATGTCATGTGAGAAAAGGGCAAGCTGAGTTTCACATGAACGATGTTTCCTAAACCTGTGCTGATTCATGGAAAGAAGCTTTTCCGTTTCAAGGAAATTTACTATATTCGAACTGAGAATATGCTCCAAAATTCTACATGAAACTGATGTCAACGATATTGGCCTGTAATTGTATGGGTCAGTTCTCTTTCCTTTCTTATACACGGGAGTCACCTGCGCTTTTTTCCAATCACTAGGAACTTTGCGCTGAATTAAAGATTCGCTATAAATGCAAGCTAAGTAGGGGACCAACGCCGCGGAATAGTCTTTGTAAAACCGGACTGGTATTCCATCCGGACCAGCAGACTTTTTCGTATTTAGCTCTCTCAGCTATCTCTGGTTGGACTCACGTAGCATGCACCTTCGTCGCTGCCACATCAGCCCCAGACGAATACACAACGGCGTCTTCAGCTACTCTTCTACTACCTGAGAGAAGGTAACAATTCGCTGTACCCTGCGACAGAAGATCCTTCAAACCGATGTTGCTTTCTTTGAACCGCAATCGCTTCAGCTACTGCTTTCACATTGAGTGATCGGAAATATAGTTTTGAATCGTGTCCATTCACTGAAGACTACGATCAATCGTACAAAGGGAATTACTATTAATTTATTGGTGAAACGGTTTAGTCGTGAGTAGCGCTATTCTCCTCATCTGGTACACCGACTAGTTTACACGTTGATCATTTTTTTATTTCCCCTTTTTGTTTAATATGAGTAAATTCACATATGAATAGGAAAATAAATCAAAGAGAGTGAAACTTACCTCACGCTTGAGACGCCCATCATTCATGCATTTCGCAACTATTAACTGACTGAGTTCATATTTCACTCCATTGGATGTCATGTAGGAGAATAAATAATGTGGCTCATAATATGGTAATAAGGACACTATTAGTAGCAGATGTGACTTTAAACAGAGAAGTCTTTCAAGTAAAACCTGCCTTTACCTTTTTATAATTTATCTATGATCCTAGTCTTTAGTTTTAGAAGACTTGCTTGTATTGTATGTATTCAGTTATGGCAAGTACGTACACCAATTGGCTTTACCATTGGTTTTTGCCTAAATGCTATCTTTTAATTTTAGTAGTACAAAATAAATAAATGTTTCATTATAATAATGTGGTTTTACTGATGACGTTTAACGATTCCTTATTACAAAGGTAGCGATATGACCTTCTAATACATCTTCATCCGCCTGTCTGTGTAGAATACTTTTCAGTAACAATCATAACTCGAAATTTTAAAGTAAGGCTGCCAGGTTAAGTGAGGCATCAGCAATATTTATATTTACGATACATGATGTTCAGAACTAAAATATCTATTTTCTAAAGCGGTTGAATACTACTATCCAAAATTCTCGAGAGCAAAGACTATGGAATTTCCCAAATAAGCATAATAATGTACTTGAAAGAAACACTGATAATTCGGCGAGCAATGGACCTCATGGTGCCGCATTTAAGCTGAAAACATGTAATCCCCCCCTACTTGTTATAAATCCTTGTCATGAACACTAAAGCACAGTAAACACTATATGCACTGTTAAGCAATCGTAATAAAATCACTCTGTTACCTTACGTGTGTACTAAAGCTGTTGAAGTTTTATCAATTATGACGTGTTTTTGATAAATCTTCAAAGTGACAAAAACAACCGTGAAGCGTAGATGTTGCCTTCAGGAAAGCTTTGCGCATGCGCAAAGCAAATAAAATGATCTGCTACGAGAAAGAATAGAAGAATCGTAATTAAATACATGTCCATAAAGCAACTTCCGTTTGCTTCTATAAAACTAAAGTGTACAGATACAGAAGTAATATCTATTGTACAAAAATCTACAACTGTTAAATTTCTACACAGCTTCCGACACTTTGTACGCACTTAACACAGCATGCACAAGTTTTTGTAAGGCTTCTTCATTGGAGGTTGCCTCCTGTGTATTCAACCATGTGGTAACGTGTTCTTTCAGTAACAATTTCGTGAATTAGTCATCGTGAAATATGCGGAACTTTCATAGCAAGGGCACTAATTGGAAACTTACGCTTGTGCTTAATCTTCTCTTCAGCTGTGTGAACCAGTCCATGAGTAACCACAGACCGGCGTCCACTTCGTTCTCAGTCGTGCACTTGATCACGTCCTTCACTGAACAGTCTGACCCATCTCCTAACCCTTGAATCACTCATAACATGTCGTCCATAAAAGTCGGAGATTTGCCGGTGAAATTCCTTTGGTTTACCTTTCTTTGCAATTATAAAAAGAACCACAGATCTGATTTCACAAGCGGCACATTTTCAATTAGCATTGACATTGTAAAGATCACTACAAAGCACACGTCGGCAGCACCGATCTGGAAATGGCGTATATGTCTTCTCCATCAGTCAGAGTAACTTCCACGAATGCTCGGACTGCGTTTGTAGCGCTGTCGCGGATAGTAATAGAACCGGAACTTACTTTGTGGATGACCCTCGTATACAATTTTTTTTTCTTTACATTGCCAGCTTCTTTTTCGGTGCTTCACTGAACCAGTGAACACGCAGAACGCGCCGCAAATGTTTTGCGGTGTTAAACAACTTCGGGGAACTTTAAAGCAGATTTTGTAGGGAGTTTTTGAGAGTTGCATCGAACTACTTTACGTAATTGATACTTGATTCTGAACTGCACGTACCACATGTTAATTTCTTTTTTAAATCACAATACTTCAATTACCGTTTGGTCCCTCTGGTAGTTTGACTTATGGGGGAAAATGTCTGTTTCAGATGAAGACGTAAACTTGGTATGTCGTCAATTAGCAACGAAGTAGGGCCCAAGAAGAAGAAAGTTACAAAGTTACAGAGAAGTTGAGAACTTTTCAAGACTGATGGACAGCAAACAATTTTTTTTTGTGGAATATAAAACAAAACCGATGACTAATATGCAAGAAATCCATCTCGGTTCCAAGAGAATATAACATCAAACGTCATTAGGAGACTAAATACGCAGTTATGTTTGATAAGTACAAGGAACAATTTTGACAAGATAAAGTAAACGAATGAAGAAAGAAACTTTCTACTCAACAGCGGTTATTTACAAGGGCGATTTCAGAGACAACATGTAATCTAAAAGCGAGTTATGCAGTGGTTCTGATACTGGCAAAAACATCAAAGCCACATTCAGACGGCGTAATTATAACGGAATGCTTGGAGACCGTCGTCGAAATTGTCCAGAAAAGAAACAGAATTTTTTTGAAAAGCAGAGTATCTCATCAAACTATTACCAGACGTGTGGACGACATTGGAAGAGAAATTGAAGGTAATTTAAAAAATCGTGCATCTGAGTTTATATTTTATTCAACAGCGTTGGATGAGTGCACAGATATGGCGGATATCTCCCAAGGGGCGATTTATATCAGAGGTGTTGAGAGCATTTCAATGAAACAGAAGAATTAGCGGCATATCCACTCAAGGATACCACAAAGTCACGAGATTTTTTGGAAGCAGTTACATCGACATTAAGTCGGTTTTCGTTAAAGCTTGACAACGGATGGGGTCCAGCAACGGCTGGGAAACACGGTCTAGTTCAGTTAATTGAAAATGAGGCCAGCAACAATGGCAACACATCGATGTTAAATTTTCATTGCATTATCCATCAAGAGAATTTATGTGCCAACTTCCTCAAAATGGACCATGTCATGAAGGTAGTTGTGAGAACAGTGAACATTATTAAATCTAGAGGTCTGAATCTCTGTCAGTTCCAAGAATTTTTTAAGTCTTTGGATTCAGAGCATGATAACATTTCGTAGTATACGGAAGTAAGATGGCTAAACTGTGGAAAAAATTTGAAAACAGTGTTTGATTTGAAGCATGAAATACGATCATTCTTTGAAAGCAAGTCAAAGAGCCTCCCAGAGTTCGAAGATAAGGAAGGGTTTTTCCGACTTTGCGTTCTTGGTCGATATAACTTGAATGATCTTAATACTCGACTCTAAGGAAAAGATCAGCTGATTAATGTCATGCATGCTCTTATTTCCGCATTCCAAATGAAACTTGGGCTTTGGGAGCAACAGTTACGAACAGAAAACTACACACATTTTCCTGCACTGTCAGAGCAATCGGACGTCACACAGGCAGCAGAGATTAAATATGATTCTTTAATGTCTGACTTGAAACACGAAATCGAAACCCAATTTCAAGATTTCAAGAAAATATCTGCCTTTTTTCTGCATTTGCTACGCCACTGTATGTAGACATGAGTTCAGTGCCGGGACATTTGCAAATGTAATGCTGCGAAATGCAATATGATACACAACCAAAAGAAAAATTTTATCAGGTTGACTTGGAAACGTTCCACAGAACGTATTTAGACGAGAAGAAATTTCCAGCCTTTTACAAACATACCTTTCAAATGATTTCATTATTTGGAAATACATACGTGTGTGAACACCTTTTCAGTCGGATGAAATACATCAAGTCACACATGAGAACACGACTTACTGATGTTCATCTGGAAAACTCTTTGCGTGTCGAAAACTGAAGTTGACATCAACATTGATTCACTCACTTCAATGAAACAAAGCCAAACATACCACTAGGACTGTATTTCATTAAATTGTTTAATAAATTGTGTAATAATTTGTACAATAAATATTCTTTATTCACATTAATTTCATTTTTTAAAATAAAATATTTCTTGCTTTTTTATTCATAAATAAAAAAAAATTGTGATGTGGCCCGCGGCGTAATCCCCTCTCAAAAATTTGGCCCGTCTTTCGTAAAGGTTGGCCACCTCTGCTATATATTTTAAACAGCAGTGGCGACAGCACACTGCCTTGTGGCAAATGTGATATTCCTGGCCTGTGGCCACTTCATATTTCTGGCCGCTGGCCGTTTCTTTGCTAATATTGTACGTGTCTTAAACGCGGGAGAAAGGCAGAAGTGCAGCATATGTTGAAATGTGGGGTGAGGAGCAGTAGCATATGGCACAGTAGGTGCTGGTTCCCGTGGGAAAGCCCCCCCCCCCCCCCCCATGTTACTGGTGCTCTCCTCGCATTGGCTGCTGCATTTCACGTCACGTGATTTCTTTTGAAATTACTTTTGTTTATTATAAACTAAATATTAATTATTCACAGCTGAGAATTTCTATTAAATATCTCTCAAGGACAGGCTAGGTTTTGACAGTTTAAAAAGTTTAACGTGCCTTCTCTTATTGTAACAAGAGAAGAGCAGTTTTGCAGAAGGCACGCGACGGCCCTGTTTTGGCGCGAAATAGAGCGTCAGGTGCCCTCTCGCAACGCGCCGCAGTTTCAGTCTCGAGCTGACCGCTATACGCGCCGGACCGCGCCGGTCATGAGTAAAGATTTTTGTAATAGTGATAGCAGTCGAGGTCTCAACATGAGCTATGGGCAGCATAGGCCGTAACATATTAACAATAGTTGTTCATATTTAATTATTCATATTTAATAAATGGCATCCCTGAAAATTAAAAATCTCGCGAGTCGCTTCTTATGCTTCCATCATACAGAGCTTATTTTAGCCTCACTTGTATGCTGTAGAAGAATCAACGACCTGTGTGCTGTCTTCTGCGCTGGGGACACAACTATAGAAGACAACAGGTTAGTCAGAACTCTATGCTTTCCATAAAGTCATGGACAGCAACTACGGCACCTCGTGCGTACTGTAGGGCGGTACAAACGCACACTGCTACGCAACAGCATCCGCAAGGATGTGGAGGTTTTAGGGGACTTGTGGGAGGAAGCAGTACTAACTTGTCCGTCCGCAAATAAAACCCTAGGAAACCGTTCTTCTGATTTCTCCATCTACTTCTCTTCTTCTGTTGGAAATCAACTAAGAATCATCTATTAAAGAGCAGTGTCCTAAGATCTTCCGCCAACCTGTCACTGTTGGTCATTCGGTGTACTTTGAAGATGAGGGTTCTCAGGTTTACAGTGACAATATGCGGAAGCCGCACTAGCTGCTGTTGCGAATTGCTGATTCAACGTTAAGGGTTGCGTTCTTGGTGAGGCACCGTTACCTCATAATCGCGCTGGACGTGGTTGTACCTGCAGCCCTGAAACTTCCCCGCTCCGGCTTCCAGCACTGGCTGGTCGTGCCTCGGCCAGAAGCCCCGCTTCGCCCCGCCTCGCCTCGCGCCTGATATAATCTGGGCCTAACGGGCAGCTGTCAGGAGTTGCCGCTACTGCCGCCCCAGCGCCCCGACCTGACACCAAGCAGGGCCGGCCGAACCCTTATCGCCCGGGAAACGCCTAGCCGCCCGTCGGTAGAGATCTAATGCTTCCAAAATCCCGGTCCGAGATAAATACGCTCAGGTGACAAACGTCAAGGAATAGCGCTGTGAACAGGTACAAGTGCTAGCACTATACACCAAGTATAAAAGGCGATTCATTACCAGTGCTCTCATTTCTACTGATAACTTCTTCTTCTCGTTCTTCTTCAGCTCTAAGGCTAATGGTGGGCCTTGGCCTCCTCAACAGTATTCCTCAATATATCTCTGTACACAAGCTATTCACTGCCAAATTGGGATCCCCATCTTCTTAAGGTCAGCCAGAACGTTGTCCATCCACTTAGCTTCTGGTCTGCTCTTCCTTCTGGTGAATACAATCTACATCTACATCTACATAGATACTCTGCAAATCACATTCAAGTGCCTGGCAGAGGGTTCATTAACCACTTTCATAACTTTTCTCTACCGTTCTATTCTCTAATAGCGCGCGGGAAGAAAGAACACCTAAATCGTTCCGTTTTCGATCTGATTTCTCTTATTTTATTGAGATGGTCATGTCTCCCTAAGTAGGTGGGTGCTAGCAAACTATTTTCACATTCAGAACGAAAAGTCGGTGATTGAAACTTCGCAAACAGATCACGCCGCAATGAATAACGTCTTTCTTATAATGATTTCCACCCCAATTCGTGCAACATTTCCGTGACGCTCCCCCCCCCCCCCCGTAACGTGATAAAACAAAACGTGCTGCCCTTCTCTGAACCTTCTTCAATGTCTTCCGTCAATCACACCTGGTGAGGGTCGCACAAGGGGCAACAGTACTCCAGGATAGGACGCACAAGTGTGATGTAGCCAGTCACTATGGTGGAGCTGGTGCATCTTCGAAGCGTTCTGCCGATGAAACGTAACCTATGGTTCGCCTTCCCCACAATATTTTATATGTGTTCTCTCCAGTCTAAGTTGTTCGTAATTGTAACTCCTAGGTATTTGGTAGAATCTACGATCTTAAGGTTTGACTGATTTATCGCGTAATTGAAGTTCAGCGGTTTTCTTTTAGTGGTCATGTGTATTACTTCACACTTCTCTTTATTTAGTGTCAATTGCCAATTTTCGCACCATGCAGAATTTTGTCTAAATCGCTTTGCAGTTGCTTTTGATCCTCTGTTGACTTCACTAACCTATAAACGACAGCATCATCCGCGAACAACCTAAGGGAGCTGTTCAGATTGTCTCCTAAATCGTTTATAAACATGTGGAAGAGTAGGGGACCTATAACGCTTCCCTGTGGAACGCCAGATATCACTTCTGTTTTACTCGATGACTTACCGTCAATTACAACGAACTGTGTTCTTTCTGATAGGAAATCGTGAATCCAACCGCACAATTGGGAAGATATTCCATAAGCACGCAATTTCATAAGAAGCCGCTTGTGGGGTACAGTGTCAAAAGCCTTCCTGAAATCCAGAAACATGGAATCGATTTGAGATCCCTTGTCGATGGCACTTAACACTTCATGTGAAAGGGCAAGCTGTGTTTCACGAGAGTGATACTTTCTGAATCCGTGTTGACTACTGGTTAATAGGTCGTTCTCTTCGAGGTAGTTCATAATATTCGAACAAAGTATGTGTTCCAAAATCCTACTGCTAATCGACGTCAATGAGATAGGCCTGTAATTTTGGGGATCACTCCTATTGCCTTTCTTGAATATTGGAGTAACTTGGGCAACTTTCCAGTCTTTGGGTACGGATCTTGCACTGATTATTCGTTCGGGCATCTCGTCTTTCTTCATCCTTTCAGTATCTAATATATAAAGCAGAGTGTCCGTATGTGTGTACGTGTTGCATACAAATCTACAGTTTTGTTCCAGTTTTCCTCAAATTTTATACGAGTAAGCTTCAATCCATGAGAACGGTCGCCGTAAGTGTAAGAATCACGTACGATAAATATTTGACGAGAAATGACGTCATAAACAATGAGATGCGCGAAAAACTGCTGCATTTTGCGAAAATGTTGCTAATTTTCTCCTAAACCATTAGACCGATTTCAACCAAATTTGGTACACACATCCCTTACCGTGAGGTAACAATTGCTGAATGGTTAAGAATCACATATGGCACATGCTTCAAAAATATTACCTCATAACCAATAGAAAACGTAAAAAATGCCATATAATGAGGCGACACTTTCGAAATACACTGTATAAGAATGACAGTACTTAGCGACTTCCAACAAACTCTAAACATAATTTCAAACATTTATTAAACTTTTTCTCGCTGGCAACCTTAGTAAAATGATGAAAGGATAATCGTTTCTCGCTTACTACTTTTCCGCTGTTTATAGAGTAAAACTACGGCTCTCGGTATGACGTTACAATTTATAATTTGAACACTACAAATTGTAGCGACAGGAAATTTTACAGACAGTATACACATATATAGTTGAATGTATCTTCTAAATTGTATCACATTCCGACACGTAGTTCATGATATATGAGCACGTAAACAGTAACGTTCACGGAAAATTCCTCCATCGGGCTGAAAGCGAAAGCAGTTTACTTCCATAGAGCTACAAGGAAAGGAACAGAATGAAACAGAGTACACTCAACGATTACCCATTATATCCTACACGCCTACCTTCAAGAGACTGCAGTTTCCATTGGAATTTGCATTTTCTATCACGATTAATAAATTACAGGGCAATCTACTAAATACTTCGGAGTGGATTTGACATCTGCATGTCAGGGGCGGGCTCACCAAAGAATTTATTCATATTAGAACCTGGAAGATGTACATATGTGGTTTGAAATTGGTGTATATCCGGAAAGTCAGAATCGGAAGCCTGGAACCTGATTTTTATAACTTGTGCTTTCCATCTACACGTTCTGCAGTTTTACATGCAGCCTGTCCTGTCCGATATTTAACATCCCAGGCAACGCCGGGATTTCAGCTAGTGTCCTATATATATATATATATATATATATATATATATATATATATATATATATATATATATATATATATCTCAACTAGTCGACCCGCCAATGCTTCGCAATTGCTAATATGTATGTACTCTTGCTTTGAACGTCAAATCTGCAAAATTTTATCGCAATCGTACGAATGCTATTGATATCCCAAAGAAAAGAGCTATTTCAGTTGCCCACAAATTTCCCTATATTCTGGCCAACTATTCCAAACTTTTATTTCACTCATGCCTTCCTCTCGAATTTGAACGTCGAATGTGGAAAATTTTATCGCAATCAGATGAATGGTATTGATATTTAATAGAAAAATATCTTTCTATTTTTTTTTAATTTTCCAGGAAACTTTTCCAAATTTTTATTTCATAAGAACTTTACTCTTGCTTTGAACGTCAAATATGCAAAATTTTATAGCAATCAGATGAATGATATTGATATCCCATTGCAAAAAATCGCTTTCGGTTTCTCACGAATTTTCAGGTTTTCAGGGTAAATTTCCCAAATTTTTAGTTTATAAGAACGTTCCTCTTTCGTTGAACGTCAAATGATCAAAATGTTATCGCAATCGGCTGAACGGTTCGCAACATATAGTGTTGAGTACATTTAGAAACACATTCAAAAAGTAACTTGGTTCAAATATTGCGACTTTCCTTTTTAAGTGTTCCTATTTTTTTACTGACAGCTTTTCCAAGACCATAATGAACAAATCAAAAAAAGAATTACCCTTCTCCGTCGTACGAGTAGTCAGTTATAGTGCTCAATTCAATCAAAAAGACATTGAAACACGTACTTTCAGTTTTTCTCTAATTTTCTAATGTTCCAGTAGATTTTCGAAAAAAATTATTTTGTCCTGTCAAGCCGTACTCAAGTCATGTGGAAATTGATTTTTATTCATAGAAAAAATCGCTTCTGGTTTTTCCTAAATTTTCCTACTTTCCGGGCGACGTTTACAAATTTTTATTTGTGCCAACCTTCCTCTTGCTTTCAACTAAATTTTATCGCAATTTGCTCACTGGAAAAGCTTTCAGTTTTTCCCGACTTTCCTGTTTTCCGGACAACTTTTCCATATTTTATCACAGTTTAAACCTTCCCTGGACTTGCACGAATAGTTCAAGACTAAAATTAGCCAAATCGGTTCAGCCATTCTCGAGTTTTAGCGAGACTAACGAACAGCGATATATATATATAGTTTTACGAGTGTGGGGATATATATATCCCCACACTCGTAAATCGTTACTCATGCAGAAGACATTCGACCACCGGACATCACAGTGTACTGACTGCGTCCAATTATGCTGACCCTTCGTTAGAAGCTTAGTCAAATGTTCAGATGTTCGAATATTTGTAAACCTATTAGACCAACTGCTATGGTCATCATATCCTAGACTTACAAATTACTTAAACTAAGTTAAACTAACCTAAGAACAACACACACAGCCATGCCTCAGGGAGAACTCGAACATCCAACGGAGAGCAAACATGCGCTCCGAGCAAGGCGTGTTAGAGCGCTCGGCCACACCACCGCGGTGGAGCTTAGTCCATCAGTGCAACTGATGCAGGCGATATGTACCCGTGCACAATATGAACCAGCACTCCTGTGGACTGTTCAATCATCGTATAGAATGTTTTTCAAATCGAAGTTAAACACAGTCTGAATACATCACACTGCGTCACTCTCTAAGACAACCACACAGTGCTTAAGATCTTTTGCACTAACGAATGTGTAATACAGCCAGTGTTTTCAAATCTACAAATGTAATATATTTACTACTAGCTGTAAACCCGGCGTTGCCCGGGTGTTTATTAATCCTACACTCTCGTAGTCCACATCCCCTTCCCCTCTCTCTCTGCATCCACCTCTTTCTCTCTGAACTCTCTGTTTCCGCCTTTCCCTCCCTCGGCAAAGTTTTCTGTAAGGTATCCTCTGTCATTAACCCAGATAGCGCGGAATTATTTTTGGTTTAATTTTTTTTCTCAGAGGCTACTGATCACCTAAATGACTGCAAAAATCGTTATAAATGATATTTTTCGCAATCATGCTATTAGTTTTGCAATACTGCCCTTTTTTTCTGGAATGACGTTGAAGTAAATGTTTTATAATTTTAATTTGATGAATAATTATTATTAAAACAACATTTAAAATTAAATAAACACATATAAATATGTCAAATATTGAAGAAAGTTAAAGAAATACAAACCCAATTACGAGGAAGTCTTCAATATCTACTGTATGAACCTCAATTTTGCAGCTGTATCCAACCACTTTGCAATCGACAATATAAGCCATAATTGATCTGCAATGCGAGCAGGCTATTCAAAGTAATAAAATTCGACACTGCGCAGGAATTCTAACAGACAAGCATAAAAAGTTAAGCTGCCGTCCTCGTCTTTCTGGAAGAACGTCGGCGCTATCTGGGTTAACAATATAAACATTTATGTACCCAGTGATATTTCTCTTGGTTTAAAGGTAATGTGTGCAAAAATTCATAAAGACTAGAGCAAATCTATGCATTTTGTGAAAGTTCCTAAGCTAAGTACTCTCCACCATGCACCGAACGAAATTTTATGCTGACAGTGTGCAAAATTTCATCAATATCAGAACAAAACAATAGATAGAAACGGAGGGTGACATTGAAAAACGCACACTGTTGTTCTCAAATATTCCAGTTTTATTTCATACAACCCTTGTTCTGGGAATAACGAATACAACAAAAAAGGATCTGTAAAATCGGTCGAGCCGTTTTTAAGTTATGGCGCGACCAAAGTATTTATGTTGCAAAGCACCCTCCCCCATTTAAGGCAGAAGGTGACCTTCTTATTGTTTAGAAAAGCAAGTGTGAAGAATTTCGTGAAGATCGGAGTAAAACTGTAGATTTCGTGAATCTGTAGGGGACGTATGCTCCGCCATGCACCTATCACAAAATACTTTCTTAACTGACGATTTCTACCTATAAACTACATTCCTGCTAAATTTCAGCTTCATAGGTGAAGTAGTATTCGAGGTTTTCTTGTTTAGTCATTGAGTTAGTGTCCTATCGTTATTATTTAAATAGAAATTAAGAAACCAGATTGCTTAATTTTGGATGCAAGAGAATCAAGGGAGACTTGCAGACAAAAATAAATAGTAACATGCAAATCTCCAATACTAACTTTATTTGATACAAGGTTATTCCTGATGCGACAGTCTTACGGCATCTACAGCGAAACTGTTGTGAGCGGTAGAATTCGTTTCATCATTTTGTGGTAAGGGGGGGGGGGGGGTCATTTATAAAACGATTCATAAACGTCCGAAATTACATGAATACTTTGTTGCAGGTGCCTAACTACTCCCATTTTCCAATAATTGACGCACAAATCTGGGTATTCTCACACGGTGACCTCTCATTATTTATGACGTCATATCTCCTGAGCTATAAGTCGTGCTCGTTTGTTTTTGGTTCAAGAACCTTCGTGGACATACAGTGAACAGTTCAGCGAAGTTTCATTGCAATCGAATGACATAGTTTGAACACATAGAGGACATACAGACAAACACACACACACACACACACACACACACACACACACACATATATATATATATATATATATATATATATATATATATATATATATATATAAGTTGTTTGTTTGTGTTGCTATCATCCGCAACAGCTATTAATATTTGATACTATGTATCAAGAGCATTGTAAGGCCATAGAAGTGTAAAACTAACCATTCGACTTTTTCAGATCACTTTCAGCAAAACCTACATAAAATCATGATCACAAGTAGAGACGAATTCTTGGTATTGTACGTATAAACAGCAACCTACAAGATTACCACATTCAGAAAACCATATCACAAAAGAAAATACTAATATATGACGAAGTCAGCCCGGCAAACCTCACACATTCCTACGTAATTGACCACCTAACACAACAAAAACGTATGCCGTGCGCATTGGCCCTGTGGTCTAGGACATCAAGCTGTGAACTGGCCTGTCGTACCCGGCGGAGGTGTGGCATGGGTGTGCGTGTTCTCCACAGTGTAATGTAGTTTATAGTAATTCGAGTATCTAGGGACCAATGATCATAGCAATTTGGTCCAATACGTCGATAGTACACGATAATAAAAGCAAAAATGTCCCAGCAAACGAGCCGTTTGCGACATAACTACAAATGTATGGTTCCAAGACGCCACTGAAGGCATCTTTGGAACATCGCACGGTTTATCCCTTGCGCACTTGAGTCCGTCCTAGGTCTGATGCTTACACAACGGAACAATACCGAGAGCTTTGGTTGGAATCACACCACACTCGCAGAACGTACTTGACGGATACAGTACACAGTCTCAAAGGCTATCAGTCACGTCTGAGTAGTGCCACTTGTGCTGTGTTGTAGTTACAACGAAACCTTACAGTAACGAAGAGCATGCTGATATGCTTTTGTTGTACGGTAGGACTAATGCCATGCATGGAAGGCTGTACGCTTGTACCAAGAAACATATCCTCATCGAAGACTCCCCGATAGTCTTACATTTACAAGGGTCCATCAGCGTCTGAGAGAACATGGGAGTTGGGCACATGGCAGAGCAGGAGGTAGACCTGCTCGCATTACGCCAGAGGTTTAGGATATGGTGTTGGAAGGAGGCACCTCGACGAGCCAAGCTACAGTAGTGTATGGAGAATTTATATCGCAATTTACTGTACCCTTACTACCTGCAACTTCAACGATGTGGACTTTGTTTCTAGAGTGATGTTTTGTCAGCGGATGCAACAGCAGACTGTAGTCAAGCCTCGTTTCGCATGTAACATTTTATTTACACACGAAGCAGGATTCAGACGCGATGTTGTTTTTAACTATCATAATACACATTTGTGGCGTGAAATAAATCCATATGTTGTTCACGAGTCACCAAAATCAGCAGAGTTTTTCACTGAATGTGTCGATAGCGGTACTAGGTGATCAAATCATTGTGCCATACATTCTTCCACCGAAACTTAATGGACGGAGGTACCTTAAGTTTCTGCGTCGTCATCTTCCAGGATTGCTTGAGGACGTTCCCAAAAATGTTGAAATGTTTCTTCAGGGACTTAACTGCGGGGTCATCAGTCCCTAAACTTACTAACTACTTATGAACTACCTAATACTGAAGACGACACAAAACATCCACGCTGTAGGGGGGATTCGAACCCCCGACGGGGAACGGCCTCGCACATCAGAGCATAGCGCCTCAATGCGCTTGGCCACTGCGCCGCGGCGAGGATGTTCCCATTTAGCAACGTCAGAGTGTGTGGTACATGCATGATGGAGCTCCTGCACATTCTTCTGCTGCTGTAAGACGGCATCTAACGAGCAGATACGGCCAAAGATGGATACGTCGACGGGGACCTGTACCTTGGCCTCCAAGATCACCTGATCTAGATTCTTTGGATTTTTATGTCTGGAGTCACCTGAAAAGCGAAGTGTAGGACACACCCGTTAACGCTGCTAAAGAAATGAAGCGGAGATTTGTACACGCTTATAGAGAATTCCGAAATGATCCAGAGGTTTTCTAAAGAATTCGAAATTCATTGCAGAGACGAGCACAGTATTGCATCCAGATGCAAGGAAGACATTCCAACACCTGCTTTAACAGGTAACCATAAGTGAAACGTGAACTAAATGCGATGTAAAACCTAATAGTAAAATCTAAATTTCAAATTAAAGTGTACTAAATAGGAAGTTGTTTATAATGACGTCAGTGACAGCTTGGAATCATACAGTCCTAATTATCTCGCAAACTGCTGGTTTGAGGACCTATGTTTAACTTGGACAATTTGCTACAATTATCTTGTACCTTCAACCGTGTAAGTTTGCGCCATCCATTTTGATAAACCCTGTATAAAAGTTACAGACATGTCCTTAATCCTATCCCTATATTCAATACTCCCCCACCCCAATCCCATAAAAAAAACTCACCACTAACTTCGTTCCCCTCTCTCCCACTACCACACATTTCTGGTGAACACACACATTGACATATTACACGCACGCACACACACACACATACATTCATATACACACATACCAGTTGTTTGGAAACACGTACACGAAATACAAATTAACGGATATAAACACTGTAGTTCTTTGCTGAGTGAAAAGCATTTTGTGAATTCGATTCTATTACAAAAGTGATGTGATTTGAAAACACATCAATACCACGAAAAAAAGAGTAAAAATAATAGCGAGTGTAAATATACATCACATATCATTCCGACATCAACTTCAGCATACAAATAAGGAAAAAAAACAGTGGCATCCAACATATGTAAATAAGACACATTAACACCGTAAGTAATAACTTCCCAACTTTATAATGGCGTAATATGCATGAACACTTTACAAATAGTGTTTCTAATCTACATAAAAAAGGGTACAAACTTGTGTATCCATATTTATAAGTACCACAGAACATGCTTTATAAATGAAAGGCGAAACGCACGTGGTATAAAATGTTCCTAATTGTAGTCACCTTAAGACGAAAAAAACAATTATAATTAAGTAATGCACTCAATTTATGCATATTAATCAAAACAGTGGTCTAATACTGATGTGGTAGACACGCTGGCGTAGGCAGAGATGTTTATTGTATTGGTGTACTGTGGTGTAAAATCTTTGCAGGGAGGGATCATTGTTGCTGGTGTCGTAAGAGCGCGCGTTCGTTGCCATGGAAACTCGCTGAGAAGATGTCGCTTCACGCGAAACGACAGAGCAGTGGAGGAATAGTTTACGGCCAAGACAGTATTTTGCTGAAATCGTGGGCAGAATGCAGTATCGTCACGAAAACAATAGAATGTAAAAGAACATTCTAAGTCCAGAAATACTCCGCTTAATATTCACTGAGAAGAGGCTGTTAGGAAGCATTGTGGTACAATAATGTTCAACTCCACTGAAGCAGCAACTCGTCGAAGTAAGTTCAACTAGTTTTTATTTTGGAATTTACGGCTAGCCAACATAATGGTTTTGACCGTTGCCAATAACAAATGTAATCAAAAGTATTCCTATATCTACAATTTACCGTAGACAATTATTAAGTAGAATCCTGTTCTTACCGCTATCATTAATCCAAGACGAGAAAAAGTAAATGTATATTTGTCCGCAAGAGAATCAAAACGTTTTCATGTATTATTTAATGTGGGGCAATATTAATTTTCTTTCTGGTTTGTTGTTTAGTTGGGTTTTTAAAGGGACTAAACTACAACGGTCATAAGTGTCTCTATTTTCTTGCTGTAAGTGATACAAGTTTTACCGAAAAGTAAGAACAGTGGCAGTCAATAATACTTCGTTAACAGTAACGAAGATTTGCTTATGGAAATCATTCTTTAAAATAGGATTAAATAACTAATTCTACGTATTGGAGAAACTATATTTACCTGCAACAGAAAATAATTTTTTGAAGATTAAGAAATATTTGAATTGATTATGACTGTTTTGGGAGTTGCTCAAATCATCGAGTAACACCTAATTAATGATTGCTATTGACAGTTATTTTTCTTTGAGTAAAATTAAATAATAGATAACGGTTTTTATATCCTGATAAAGCAGTTACGACAGTGAAATGAGAATAATTTCTACCTAGTTTTAGTAGTATTATTCTAGGCTTCACTTTTTGTTGAAGATAAGCTCGATTAAATATGATTCAGTAATTAAATACGAAAGTGTGTAATTGCTACTGTGAGTAATGATCAAAATGTTCAAATGTTTGTAGAGCTTATGGGACATAAGTTCTACAAACATTTGAACATTTGATTTGAACCCTCGACCGCAGCGGCCGTGCAGACCGTGAATGACACGCCGCAGACCCCTCGGCCATTGCGGACGGCCAATAATGGTCATTTCTCAGTTCTTGTTAGTTGGATACAAACCACAGTAAGCATCACAGTGAGCTACGTAATCTTCAGAAACCACACGTGATTATTTACATGTTTTAATCCACAGTTTCTTCCTTATTTGTATTCTTAGATTGATTTCCGCTGTATCTGTGATGCACATTTACGCACGTAGCAGCTAATTATGTTGACAAGCGCTTATCGAAAATCAGCTCTGACAGTTTTATCTACCAGTTCTTTAATAAATATGTCTTTGATTTGTGCATAAGCTGCATTGTGTAGATCCCGATTCCTAACAATTAATTGTGAGTAATTAATTTTACCATTAACATTTTTCCTCACATACAAAGCTTGCGACAGTATTGCTAATTCATGTTCAAACTCTGTTAGTTTCTCTTAGTTACGACTGCAGTTTGCTAACTTTCAAATGTTTTTCTCAAATTTTCCTAGTCAAATTAAATTTATACTTTGGGCTTTATACAAAGTGAAAGCAGTTTCTAAATTTATAAAAACGCATTCAGATAAAAAGTTGTTTTTTTTTTTTTTTTTTTTTTTTTTTTTTTTTTTTTTTTTTTTTTTTACAATTAATCAATATTCTACAGTAACACCTACATCTACATACATACTCCGCAATTCACCGTAAGGTGCGTGGCGGAGGGTACACTGTACCACTACTAGGCATTTTTCCTTTCCTATTCCACTCCCAAATTGAACGAGGAAAAAAAGAATGCCTATATGCCTCCGTACGAGCCCTAATTTCTCTTATCTTGTCTTTGTGATCTTTACGCGAAATGTAAGTAGGCGGCAGCAAGATCGTACTACACTCATCTTCAAATTCCGGCCCTCTAAATTTACTTAACAGAAATTCACGAAAAGAACGTCGTCTTTCTTCCAGCGATCCCCAATTGAGTTGCCGGAGCATTTCCGTGACACTCGCGCATTGGTCGAACCTACCGGTAACAAATCTAGCTGCTCGCCTCTGAACCGCCTCTATATCTTCCTTCAAACCGATCTGCTACGGGTCCCAAATACTTGAGCAATACTCAAGACGTGGTCGTACAAGCGTTCTATACACGATGAGTATGATTACATCGTTGTGTTTGAACGGATTCAAAACGAATTTCCAATATTTGGGGAAACGAAACTGAAGTACAAAATTATGCTTGCTAATAAAATAACGGAGACTAACCAAATGCGACCCCTCAAGGTGCAGCAAATATGTCAACTCCCAACATCTACAAATTTAAGGAGCAGGAGAAGAAGAATTATTGCTACCATAATCCCAGAGTTGTGAATAAAGTCCATAAAATATGAAGATGGAAATAATTAGCGAATACATTTAATCTTGTTTAAATTAAATATAAAAATAATTGAAGTTGTTTCTACTAAACTAACTGACTGTCAGAAAGCACCGAACAAAATATCAGAAAAAGGTGTTGAAGAGTGAACAAAAGGAAAGGTTGCATTAGCATTATAATTATAAGAAACGTAACTCCTATCATTTTATAAATGAGGAATGTAAGTATCATAAAACTGAGTATCATTAGCATCAGTGTCATATAAAACTGATCATGCCTTTCATCACTCAGTCTGGCACATAGTCCCCCATATAAAATTCTTCTACGATGACATATTCAATGCTAAAATTAATTTTTCGTTTTATGTGAAGCTTGTTACTTCAGAATCATTCTATATCGGATACAAGTGCTTTCTCTTTGGTCTGCCTCGACTCCTCCTGCCCTCCACTAACGAATCCATTACATTCTTAGGTAACCCTCTCCCATTAGTACAACATGACGCCATCATTTAAGCCTGTTCGCACTAACTGATTCATCAGGGGTGTTCATTCCCAGTGTTTCTTTGATTTCTTCATTGTTGACGCTCTCCTGCCATTGTTACATCTATTAGTACCTGCAGTCATTCTTGCTACGTGCATACCTGTAACATCAAACTTATTAATAACGAACCTTGTACTCTTATAAACAAAGTTGGTCGAAAGACTGAAAGGTGCACTGCTAAGTTAGTCTTCATACTGAGTCACCGCATTTGCTTTATTACACCTTGATTCCAGTTCTTCCTATATGTTGCCACCCTGTGAGAAATATATCTTAAGTACTTAAAACTGTCCCATTGGTCTAACTTTGTTCCTCGTATTTAGCGCTAAATTTGCTAAAATCGGTCTCTCACGCACATTACTTTCGTTTTGGAGATTGTGAATTTGTGATCATCTTACATTAATACTTACAACTGTTATGTACCTCTGAAATATAAGATTTCCACCTTTCAATCGAATCTGTGACAACTGAGTCGTTTCTTATGCGAGACTGCATATTTTGCATCCAACTGTTTTAATGTTACCTTACCAGTCTACCGTTTTCAACATGGTTCATAAATCTTACGAGCAACAGCAACAGAAACTATCCTAAACCATGAACTCAGTTTACCGTCAACGCTAATTGTTGCCTCACTATCAATGTGAAGACCTTGAGTTGCCTGCAGAAGTTTGCCAACGAGAAAGACGGCGTACACGTTATGTCACGTAATCAAGGTAGTCCTGAGCCAGCGCGATCGCTAGCTGAGTGACTGGCTGTTATGAGACGGTGGGCTGTGCCCCAGAGGCCGACCAATCAGCTAGTGATCGAGCCGGTTCAGGACTACCTTGATTACGTGACATGACGTGCACGTCGCGACCTGTCTTTCTCATTGGCCTTGCCCTATTATATAGTCTCGTAGAACTGACAATAACTTCCCCCTTGGAATACAGCCAGATCTTCAAAACTTAGATACTATTCACTGTTCCATTCGTAACATGTCAGACCCTTTGATCTTCGGGTAAAGCGCTCGAATGGAAATTGAAGAGTCGCGGCTTCGAAACCTGGTAGTTCCTCGAATTCTTTTCTGTCTGCGTTTTAACCCAACCTTTAACACTCAACGCTGTGAGGTGTCGCCAGACACGACACATGGTTCGGAATCCACATTAAGCTGTAGGTCCCTTTTCCTCGGTTAGATAATTGGGGTAGGCTAGGGACAAGCAAATCTCCGAAGTGGCGTCCATTGAAAGATTTGCACCTGGCCGATAAGCCACACGAAATTATTATTCATAACGTTTCTTCATTACCTACCATAAGTTAAAGTCTGTTCCTGACAGTCTCTAAGATGTCTAAGCCCAAACATTTTTTCATCCAACTTGTCTTCACACTTCATAATCAACTAACTAAAATCAAGGGTATGGAGCGTTGTGGAGACGGATGAAAAAACATGCTAACAAGTAAACGTGCCAGGTATAGACAGAATTTCGAGGAAAAAGGAAGACATGCCTTACATTTTACTTATATGAGCTGGTAACAAACGAAAATGCTTTACTCAAACAGATATTTAGCCACTTGATGATGAAGGAAGACGAATGAAGATAAGAAAGTTGTTCTGTAATAGCGGCAGCTTTAATTTATAATATGAGGAATAGCCGTCAGGTGTCAACGCATGCTGGCGTCCATAGGGAGTGACGTGTGTGCACAGGGAGGTCTCCCCCTCCCCCACAAAGAAATATTTCCCGGTCAGTCGTCTATCCACGCCAGCCGTCAACCACCAGCTAATGGATGGCTCCAGAGGCGTGGATCATTATTCAGTGTCAGAAATTTTACCCGTCTCTTCGCTTGCGGGATGGGATTAAATATTTGAAAGCTGCTCGCCATGACGAGGAAGTTCGGTGGATAGATCCCGATATATTTGTGTCGCAGTCCAGATACTCGCGCGTTGTCCCGGCAACTTGTCATTTTTCCTTCTTAGGTTTGTATAGTGGTTTTCTTCCTGAACAAGACTGCTCTGTTTCACAACTACCCAAACCTACCAAAAAAAAGAGACAATAACTTTACTGCAATAACACAACTGCACGTTTTATGAGGTGTAATGCTTTAGAGGGCGAAAGGTATTCAAAGTATATGGACGTTACCCTGGACAGATATTGTGATGTGAGGAGAGGTGGTTTTTAAGCAGATTGGGATCCTGTCTGAAATGAAGTTCCTCCCTCGTTATGTACGGCGACATAGAAACATATTCTCGGTACCGTGACACTTAACAATGCGCACCAGATTTTTTTATTAGAATTTATAATTGGCACAAATAAAATCCCCCAAAATTATGAAAATCGAAAATTGAAATGGGATATTCTACCTACAAATGATAGAGATTATTCATAACGTAACATTATCAGTTGGTATAAAAACAACTATGATGCTTAATTCTGTTTGGAAATTATCATGGTACGCCCAACTGAACTCAAATTCCCTTTTTCGATCGATACGAAAACAAAATCAGGGTAACAACCATCAGTCGACACTTATTGGAGACTACTAATAGAATTTACACAATCCCTGACAGAAAAAAATATATTCCTCAACTAATTTAGTGTTAATACTGCAGCTAATACAGTAGTCTCGATAGTTTGAGTTTCCAATAATCCGAGCCTCATAAAAAGGGGGAAAAAGAGTTGCAACGAACTCCTACATTTTGTTTACTGAAGTGATAAATAATCAAATGTTCAAATGTTTGTACAGCTTATGGGACTTAACTTCGGGGTCATCAGTCCCTAAACTTACAAACTACTTATGAACTACTTACGAACTAGGACGGCACAAATATCCATGCCCTAGGGGGGATTCGAACCCCCGACCGTAGTGGCCGTACAGACCGTGACTGGAGCGCCTCAGTCCCCTCGGCCACCGCGGCCGGCAGATAAATAATGAAAACATCATTGAAAAGATCGATAGGGAGAGAACAGCTGAGTGAAAGGCAGACAACAATGCAATTAATATCGACGATTAGCTCACTGCCTTGTTCCACGAATAACTGTTGTCAGTGTGGCACGAAATCCCCCGACTGCTGCCGACTGCTACCGATCAAAACTGGGGAGTTCACACGCTGCTGTAGTTCCCACGGTACAGTGTTGTGATTCGTCTTGGTTGTTGACTGTGCGTTGACAGAAATTCTCTCCCACAGCCTTGCAGCTAACCCAGTACTATTTCCCACAATTAATAAAACAAAACTAACTACGTACCCAGGATGTGTTAATATCATTGTACGACAGCGTGTCAGTAAATAAGTTGCTGTTTGTTGTTGTTGTGGTCTTCAGTCCGGAGAGTGGTTTGATGCAGCTCTCCACAATACCCTATCCTGAGCAAGCCTCTTCATCTCCACATAAGAACGGCAACCTACATCTGTCTGAATCTGCTTACTGTATCCATCTCTTGGTCTTCCTCTGCGATTTTTACCTCACACACTTCCCTCCAATGCTAAATTCACAATTCCTTGATGTCTAAGAATGTGTCCTACCAATCTATCCCTTCTTTTCTCCCCAATTCTGTTCAGTACCTCCTCATTAGTTACGCGATCCACCCACCTACTCTTCAGCATTCTTCTGTAGCACCATATATCAAAAGCCTCAATCCTCATTCTGTCCGCACTGTTTATCGTCCATGTCTCACTCCCGTACAAGGCAACACTCCATACAAATGCCTTCAGAAAGGACTTTCTTAGGCTTAAATCAATATGCGATGTCAACAAATTTCTCTTTTTCAAGAATGCTTTTCTACCCATTGCTATTCTGCATTTTATATCCTCTGTACTGCGACCATCATCTGTTATTTTACTGCCCAAGTAACAAAGCTCATCTACCTCCTTTACTGCTTCGCTTCCCAATCTAATTCCTTCAGCATCACCTGATTTTCTTACACTGCACTCCATTACCCTAGTTTTGCTCTTGTTAATGTTCATCTTATATGCACCTTTCAGCACACTGTCCATTCCGTTCAATTGCTCTTCCAGGTCCTTTGCTGTATCTGACAGAATTACTATGTCGTCGGCAAAACGCAATGTTTTTAATTCTTCACCCTGAACTTTAATTCCTTCTCCAAATTTCTCCTTGCTTTCCTTTATAGCTTGCTCAATGTATAAATTGAATAACAAAGGAGAAAGACTACAACCCTGTCTTACTCCCTTTCCAACCACTGCATCCCTTTCATGCCCTTCAACTCTGACAACCGCTGTCTGGTTTTTGTACAAGTTGTAAATAACCTTACGCTCCCTATATTTTACTCCTGCTTGCTTCAGAACTTGAAAGAGTTTATTCCAATCAACATTGTCAAAAGCCTTCAGCAAATCTACAAAAGCTAGAAATGTAGGTTTGCCTTTTCTTAATCTATCTTCTAGGATAAGCCGTAACGTGAGTATTGCCTCCCGTGTTCCTACATTTCTCCTGAACCCAAATTGATCTTCCCCGAGGTCGGCTTCTACCAGCTTTTCCATAGTCCGATTAAAATTACTTGCAAGTAGACGTTTGTCAGCTGCGGCTACGGTGTTGCTACGACAGCTGCCGGCTGAGAGCTGGCACTGCGCCGGACAAGTACTGCTGGCGATCTGCACACGTTCAGTACCGGTAGTTGTTGACAATACTAATCAGTGGCGTAGCTATGTTACCGAGGGCCCCAGGGCAAAAGAGACATTGGGGCCCGCTTTAAACTAAAACTGTATACCGATGCAAAACTATTTCATCAGCTCCTTACCGCCCACTGGAAGAAATAATAAGACAAACCTAAATACTGCTAAGTAAATTATGTGTCACGCAGCAGATAATATAGTTATAACTATAAAAGTTTGTTTGTTTGGTATTCTTGTACGCAAAAATTACTGGGTGCATTTTTATGAAATTTTGCCGAAGGACAGAGTTGGGTCTGGGCAGGACATGCAGATAAAACGACCCCATGCTCCATACCGATCAGCCTTATTTCTTTGATAGCCCAGTCAAAGAAAGAAAACAGGGGAAATATTCGTGTAGGATGGTTTCAGCAAAAGGAAGTTGCCGGATTTTGCACGATGAAACACTTTGTATTGAGCTGTGCCGCTACCAGGCTGCATGAAGTAATAAGTAAAATAAGTCGACATCTTCGCTTATTATCACGACACTGGGGTAGAGGGCAGCGTTTAGAATGGACAATTCAATTTTCTGACAAAGTAACCATATTTTCTCTTCTTCTCGCATGCATTTCAGAGTGCAGTTGGTTACAGCACTTCATTGGGATCTATGATTAAGGGGCACTCCCTTGAGGGGAAGTCACTATACAAACAGTTTAGTTACCATAATAATACCGTTCTGTAATAATACATTGTAGACGCTTCATATTCAAATGTGGTCACACCGTGTATTGTCAAACACACTGCTAGCAATTCAGCCCCATTCACTGTTATTTCGCAAAGATTGGCAGCCACGGCAACTCCGACTTCAACTGACAACACACTAACAGTGGCAGGGTCGTGTCTTAGCGGACAAGTAATAGATCTTTTTATGTTTATATCCTGAGTGGGAATAATATTTGGATTTCACTTCGTGCGTTTGAGGTATGTTTCTCAGTGTTAAATGTTTAAAATCCTTCATTCGACTAAAATATCATATACAGTGGGTTGTCGATTATCCGAAGTAATTGGGCGACGTGGATGTTCGGAAATCCGATTATTCGTATAATCGAACTGTACATTTCTATTGGCCAATAACAAGTACTGTACAGTAAATGTATTTATTCAGTATTGGAGGTGCTCGATCCTTCACACTGTGCCGAGCGGCACGCCGCTATACTGCGAAGGCGCAGCTGTTGCTGTGAGCAGCTTTGATGCTGCCTCTACTTCTTCTGCAACACAGACTGAAGTGTGCCGATTGTTGTACACAGCGACTGGCGGCTTGGAAGGTCAGCAGCACCACCGAGCGGCGTCTTGTGAAGGTGCCACTAAAAGCAATGTTCCGCCACCCGGTAGCCCAGTGCGGCTACTGTGGGGAATTTGGTTTGAGGGAAGGTGAAGATCATGGACGGTGGGGTGGGAGAACAAAAACAAAAAATCGATAGTGTTCTGTAACTTTTTTCAAATTCGCTCACGGTGGTGGAGGGGGCCCTTCGAGCTCGGGGGCCCCGGGGCACTGCCCCGCCTAGCCCTATGGTAGCTACGCCACTGATACTGATTAGTCACGTTTTCAATGTACTGAGATGACCTTCACAGTTAAATATTGTTAATATTGTCCACATCAATAATACTGTTAACTTTTATTGTTGTCAATGCGATTTTACAAGGCTATGAAGTCGAACACCAAAAAGAAAGCGTAACGAATACAATGAAAAAGACGGAATACTTCTGAGAATGGATGAGAAAAATACGTCTGCGAATGGATGTAAAAGAACAGAGTTGTTTTGTGTTATTTACTGACTAAAATGTTGATGTGATATACGAGAGATAAACAAAATTCTTTAATGGGATGAGATTATTGGCGACAGGCAGTTTAGACCTGCAATATCAGTCAACACAATTAGCAAAATTGTTATAAAACCAGTGAAGTTATTATAGTTGGGCTGCAACGATATAGTCAGGTAACAAAAAATGTAAAATACGTATTTTTACATCATTTCGAAACCTGATAACACTGATTCCTATTTAGCAGTCACTGAATATTTACATATATACTGCAGGGACTTCCATGTTTCCAAATTAATAAAGAAAGACATGCAATAGTGAATACGCCGTTCACCACTGTAAATTCTTAATATGACGACTGATCCATAGTTTTATTAAAACTCTCCAGAGTTTAAAGACCCCTTGAAAAACTGAATCTGACAGTCGTTATACTTAGAGATTAAGTGAAATAATGAACACACTAACGCTGTGTTGCTGGTTCATGAAGCTTTGTCAGCATCTGAAAGTAGAATGCTGTCAACATGCCCATACTCGACGATTAAAACTAACATCTACGAGCAAATTCGAAACAGAAGTCAATGCTGAAAACAAACTATAATTTCTTACCTTAATTAGTTACATGAAACTGTCCTAATGAGTTGAAGCGTTACAGCTTATAGTTGACAGTCACGGCACAGTCATTGCGAAACGAAGCTCACCGTATAAAATTAAGGAAATATTCTGTGTACATACCTTCACCGACTGCTAACTGCAAGCTGTTGTTTGACCTGTTCAACTGTTTGTATAGTCTATCGGACTTAACTAGGGGGTCATCAGTGTCTAAACTTACAAACTACTTACGAACTAGGACGGCACAAATATCCATGCCCGAGGGGGGATTCGAACCCCCGACCGTAGTGGCCGTGCATACCGTGACTGGAGCGCCTTAGTCCCCTCGGCCACCGCGGCCGGCCAAGCTGTTGTATCAACGGAAAGAGGACACATACCACTCATTTCCGAATCACTAGAAGTTTCCGAGGTGGATGAACCGCTGAAAGTAATGATAAGTTTCGTCACACTGTCTTCCAGAAGACCTTCATTTTTCCATGCTTCATCTATTACTCGCTTTGTATGCATCACAACAGCCCTCCAGTCCGAACATTACGACACCAAATAACAACACATACACACTCACAACGACCGCAACGAAAACGGTTGCTAACCTAACAAGCACGCTCCTACACAGCACTAGCCAAACAATGGACGCGATCTGTCCACCTGTTGCGGCAGCTTGGCAACAGGGAGCAGTCTGGGCGTGACGTTGAGCGCTCTGATTGGAGGAAGGGAGCTCCAGCTCGTGAACTGTCAACTAGCAAGTAATTTTAATCAGAGTATAACTGAAGTAGACATGCCAGTACTGAGCCCTGTGTAGTGGTATTTCTCTACCACAACGACATATCCGTCTTGTGGGTTGCGGCAGTTTAAGGAACGAAATAAAATAAGAGCTCAAGAGCGTCACTTACAGAATGTAAACGCTGCCACAAAAATTCCAAGCTCCCGGCGTTTAAAGCCTTCTCGAACGATGGGACAAGTGTTTAAATTTTCAGGTGGAGTCAGCTGAAAAGTAAAGCAATGTCAGGCTTCCAAACGCAGTACTGGCGTGTCTACCTCAGTTTGCGACATTTTTACTGACTCAACCTCGTAGATCATACTCAGTCGTATGTACCGATACACACGTGTGTGTGTGTGTGTGTGTGTTGTACTCAGCGTAAGTTAGTTGAAGTAGTTCGTATGTGTAGTGAACGTTAGCCTGAGCAGTTTGGCCCTTTAGGTTTACAAACATTTGTACATCTGGAGAATGACACGGTGGTCGGTCGTTACCTGTTGTGCCTTTCGCGGTTTGTTGGACGAAGTGTAATTTAGTGTTTTCTTCAGATTACTGATCTGTTTTAAGCTGTTAACAATACCGAATGCTTCAGCTGGAACTTTAGTTTCAACTCTTCTTACTACTTACTTTACGCGATCAGGCCCAGTGGACCGCGCGATGTTATAACCAATGCTCTCCATTCATTGCGATTCTTCGGTGTCTGCTTCCAGTTCTTACAGGCCTCAAGTTTTTGCAGGTTTCCTCTTGTCCCGTCTATCCACATCTTTCTTGGTGCCGGCCGCGGTGGCCGAGGAGACTGAGGCGCTCCAGTCACGGTCTGCACGGCCACTACGGTCGGGGGTTCGAATCCCCCCTCGGGCATGGATATTTGTGCCGTCCTTAGTTGTAAGTAGTTCATAAGTAATTTGTAAGTTTAGGGACTGATGACCCCGTAGTTAAGTCCCATAGACACTATAAACATTTGAATCTTTCTTGGTCGTCCCAGTGGTCTTTTGCCTGTTGGTATCATCTCCATAGCCATCCTAGGCCATCGCTCCTCCTTCATGCGTACCACATGCTCTGCCCATTCTAATCTACTACTTCTCATCAAGTCCACAATGTTTGGTTCACTACAGAGTTGTTCCAGTTCTATATTGTGCCTTCTCCTCCATTCTACTGTCACGTTGTCTTGAACCGGTCCAGATATTTTCCTCAAGCATTTCCTTCCGAAGAATTCGAGCCTGTTTTAATTCCTATTTTCTAGAGCACCAGCATTGAGGCCCGTACAGAATGACAGGAAGAATTAATGTTTTATACTATCTTAGTTTGGGGGCTTGTGATTTGCCCCGGTAAGTCAAAATGCTGTGTAGAAAAAAATAAGTAAATAAATAAATAAATAAATAAATAAATAAATAAAATCAAATGTTTGTTATCCTATGGGACCAAAGGACCAAACTACGTTGGTCATCAGCCCCTAGTCTTACAAACTACTTAAAATAAGTTAAACTAACCTAAGGACAACACACACATCCATGACCGAGGGAGGATTCGAACCTCCAACGCGGGAGACCGCGCGATCCGTAACATGGCGCTCCAGACCGCTCTGCTAATCACGCGCGCCAAATGTTGTGTAGTGAGTACAAGCATTTACTACCCGCTTGAATTCTTCCCTTTATTTCCATTTCAGACGACGAATTTACTGAAATTATGCTTCCAAGATATTTAAAATCCTTTACTCTTTTGTAGGTGTTATTCTCCACAGTTTAAACTCTACACAAAATAAAAGGGTGACAGGTGTTATTGTAAACGAAAACAAAAAAAAAAAAAATTCTAGTAAAAGTGGCTTCCAAAATTCACACCCAAGCACCAGTGACTAACAGATCGCGACCAGCGCTTAATTCGCAAGTGGTAATGATTGCTATCGACAGGGTGCATCAAATTGAATCGTTATATCTAGATTTCGAGAAGGCTTTGTAAGCCGTAATTGATTTAGACATGATATCTCTATGGTATTTAAAATTAATTGTTGTTGTTGTGGTCTTCAGTCCGGAGACTGGTTTGATGCAGCTCTCCACGATACCCTATCCTAAGCAAGCCTCTTCATCTCCACATAAGAACGGCAACCTACATCTGTCTGAATCTGCTTACTGTATCCATCTCTTGGTCTTCCTCTGCGATTTTTTCTCCACACACTTCCCTCCAACGCTAAATTCACAATTCCTTGATGTCTAAGAATGTGTCCTACCAATCTATCCCTTCTTTTAGTCAAGGTATACCAGAAATTTCTTTTCTCTCCAATTCTGTTCAGTACCTCCTCATTAGTTACGCGATCCACCCACCTAATCTTAAGCATTCTTCTGTAGCACCATATTTAGAAAGCCTCAATCCTCTTCCTGTCCGCACTGTTTATCGTCCATGTCTCACTCCCATACAAGGCAACACTACACACAAATGCCTTCAGAAAGGACTTCCTTAGGCTTAAATCAATATTCGATATTAACAAATTTCTCTTTTTCAAGAACTCTTTTCTACCCATTGCCTTTCTGCATTTTATATCCTCTGTACTGCGACCATCATTTGTTATTTTACCGCCCAAGTAACAAAACTCATCTACCTCCTTTATTGCTTCGTTGCCCAATCTAATTCCTTCAGCATCACCTGATTTTCTTACACTGCACTCCATTACCCTAGTTTTGCTCTTGTTAATGTTCATCTTATATGCACCTTTCAGCACACTGTCCATTCCGTTCAATTGCTCTTCCTGGTCCTTTGCTGTATCTGACAGAATTACTATGTCGTCGGCAAAACGCAATGTTTTTAATTCTTCACCCTGAACTTTAATTCCTTCTCCAAATTTCTCCTTGGTTTCCTTTATAGCTTGCTCAATGTACAAATTGAATAACAATGGAGAAAGACTACTACCCTGTCTTACTCCCTTTCCAAACACTGCATCCCTTTCATGCCCTTCAACTCTGACAACCGCTGTCTGGTTTTTGTACAAGTTGTAAATAAACTTACGCTCCCTATATTTTACTCCTGCTTGCCTCAGAACTTGAAAGAGTTTATTCCAATCAACATTGTCAAAAGCCTTCAGCAAATCTACAAAAGCCTTTTCTTAATCTATCTTCTAGGATAAGCCGTAAAGTGAGTATTGCCTCCCGTGTTCCTACATTTCTCCTGAACCCAAACTGATCTTCCCCGAGGTCGGCTTCTACCAGCTTTTCCATCCTTCTGTATATAATTCGGGTTAATATTTTGCAACCATGACTTATTAAACTGGTGGTTCTGTAGTTTTCACACCTGTCTGCACCTGCTTTCTTTGGATTGGGGATTATAACATTTTTCTTAAAGTCTGAGGGTACTTCGCCTGTCTCATACATCTTACACACCAGGTGAAACAGGTTTGTCATGGCTGGTTCTCCCAGAGACTTCAGTAGCTCTGAGGGAATACCATCTACTCCAGGGGTCTTGTTTCTACTTCATCTACATCCTCTTCCTACAATATTGTCTCGTAGTTCATTTCCTTTGTAGAGCCCCTCTATATACTCTTTCCACCTTTCAGCTTTCCCTTCTTTGCTAAGAACTGGTTTTCCATCAGTGTACTTGATATTCATAGAGCTGTTTTTCTTATCTCCAAATGTTTCTTTTATTTTCCTGTGGGCTGTATCTATTTTTCCCCTATTTATACATTCTTCTACATCCCTGCATTTGCCTTCTAGCCACTCCTGCTTAGCCATTTTGCACTTCCTGTCAATCTCATTTCTTAGTCGTCTGTACTCCATTTTGCCTGTTTCATTTACTGCATTTTTATATTTTCGCCTTTCATCGATTAAATTTAGTATCTCCTGTAATATCCAAGGATTTTTTGTAGGTCTTGCCTTCCTACCTATTTTGTCCTCTGCTACCTTCACTATTTCATCTCTCAATTTTACCCATTCCTCCTCTACTGTTTTATTTTCCCCCATTTCTGTCAATTGCTGCCTAAAGCTCCCTCTGAAATTCTTAAGAACCTCAGGTTCCTTCAATTTATCCAGGTCCCATCTCCTTATTTTCCTACCTTTTTGTAGTTTCTTTAGTTTCAGCCTGCAGTTCATAACCAACAAGTTTTGGTCAGAGTCCATATCTGCCCCTGGGTATGCCTTACACTGTAAAACCTGTTTCCGAAATCTATGTCTTACCATTATAAAATCTATCTGGTATCTCCCGGTGTCTCCTGGTCTCCTCCACGTATACAACCTTCTTTTGTGATTCTTGAACCAGGTGTTTGTTATAACTAAATTATGTTCTATGCAAAATTCTACCAGGCGGCTTCCTCTTTCATTCCTTTTGCCCAGACCATATTCACCTACTATCTTCCCTTCCCTTTCTTGTCCTACTACCGAATTCCAGTCTCCCATATCAATTAAGTTTTCCTCTCCCTTAATTGTCTGAATAATTTCCTTTAGCTCCTCATATATTTCTTCGATTTCCTCATCATCGGCAGAGCTAGTTGGCATATAATCCTGTACTACTGTTGTCGGTGTTGGCTTCGTATCTATCTTGGCAATGATAATGCGATCACTGTGCTGGTCATAGTAGTTTGCCCGCATTCCTATTTTCTTATTCATTATTAATACTACTCCTGTGATACCCCCAATTGATTTTATATTTACAATCCTGTACTCACCTGACCAGAAATCCTGTTCATCCTGCCAGCGAAGTTCACTAATCCCCACTATATCTAATTTCAACCTGTCCATTTCCCTTTAAATTTTCTAATTTTCCTACTCGATTAAGGGATCTAACATTCCACGCTCCGACCCGTAGAATGCCAGTGTTGTCTTTCCTGATGATCACATCCTCCTGAGTAGTCCCCGCCCGGAGATCCGAATGGGGGACTATTTTACCTCCGGAATATTTTACCCAAGAGGATGCAATCATCATATATTCATACAGTAGAGCTGCATGTCCTCGGGAAAGGTAACGGCTGTAGTTTCCCCTTGCTTTCAGCCGTTCGCAGTAGCTGCGTGGCAAAGCCACATTAGCTGATGTTACAAGGCCAGCTCAGTCAATCATCCAGACTGTTGCCCCTGTAACTACTGAAAAGCCTGCTGCCCCTCTTCAGGAACCACACGTTTGTCTGGCCTCTCCACAGATACCCCTCTGTGATATTACTGATATTTATTATGTCGTCGACATGAGTACAAAAATGATTAAGCAAAATTTCTGTTATACGATAAATCACGCAAATATAAAGACCTATTTTGCAACTAAGAACCCAGGGAGTACAGTTACGAATGACTTAACTTTAAGAGATCACACACTTCTAGAGTACGGCTGCATGTTGGCATCGTTACTACACTGGTCAAAACAATTAGGGAATCAGCTGAAATATCTATGATCTGAAGTACTGTCATTGGCAAAATGAAGTGAAATGGTTAGCCGTCTTTCTGTAGGTTCTACCGAGACGAAATGTTCAAATGTTTGTTGAGCTTAAGGGACATAACTGCGAGGTCTGTTGTTGTTATGGTCTTCAGTCCGGAGACTGGTTTGATGCAGCTCTCCACTCTACTCTATCCTGTGCAAGCCTTTTCATCTCCTCATAAGAACGGCAACCCACATCCACTTGAATCTGCTTACTATACGCGTCTCTTGGTCTCCCTCTGCGATTTTTACCCCACACACTTCCCTCCAATGCTAAATTCACGATTCCCTGATGTCTAAGAATGTGTCCTACCAAGCGATCCCTTCTTTTAGTCAGGAAGGCCAAATATTCCTTTTCTCACCAATTCGGTTCAGTACCTCTTCATTAGTTAAGCGATCTACCCACCTAATCTTCAGCATTCTTCTGTAGCACCACATTTCAAAAGCCTCTATTCTCTTTCTGTCTGCACTGCTTTTTGTCCATGTTTCACTCCCGTACAAGGCAACACTCCACACAAATGCCTTCAGAAAAGATTTCTTTACCCTAAAATTAATATTCGATGTTAGCAAATGTCTCTTTTTCAAAAATCCTTTTTTTCCCATTGCCATTCTGCATTTTACATCCTCTGTACTGCGACCATCGCATGTTATTTTACTACCCAAGTAACAAAACTCATCTACCACCTTCATTGATTCGTTACCTAATGTAATTCCTTCAGCATCGCCTGATTTTCTTAGACCGCATTCCATTATTTTTGTTTTGCTCTTGTTAATGTTCATTTTATACGCTCTCTTCAACACACTGTCCATTCCATTCAACTGCTCTTCCAGGTCCTTTGCCGTCTCTGACAGAATTACAATGTCATCAGCAAAACGCAATGTTTTTATTTCTTCCCCCTGAACTTTAATCCCTATTCCAAATTTTTCCTTGCTTTCCTTCACCGCCTGCTCGATGTACAAATAGAATAACATCGGAGAAAGGCTACAACCCTGTCTTACTCCCTTTCCAACTGATGCTTTCCTTTCACGCCCTTCGAGTCTAATAACTGCTGTCTGGCTTTTGTACAAGTTGTAAATAACTCTCATTTCCCTGTATTTTACCCCTGCTGACTTCAGAATTTGAAAGAGTGTATTCTAGTCAACATTTTCAAATGCTTTCTCCAAATCTACAAAAGCTAAAAATGTAGGTTTGCCACTGCGGGGTCATCAGTCCATAAACTTATAAAGTACTTAAGAACTACCTTATACTAAAGACGACACAAATATTGATGCCCCCGACCGTAGCGGCCGTGCAGACTGTGACTGGCGCGCTGCAGAACTCTCGGCCACTGCGGCCGGTCCTACCGAGAGGAGACAACAACATTACGGAAACCGAGTTAGTAGTAATTGCAGAACGTTGCAGCAGAGGGGGTTAGTGTTGACATGCGTTTACTCTACCAAATGAATTACACAAGCTGTTGGGTTCAGATAGTGTAGTGAACAAGTAGTGCAATGCAATAACAACGTGATTTACTCGAATCTGTGGCATAGAGACACATTGAAACTTTGAAAGCGGAACAAACACACATAGCTGGCTGGTGCTAATGGAGTGCCCTAATTTGTGATTTCCGGGACCTGAAGCGATTTCAGACGACAGAAACCGTTAAAAGAAGCCACATCAGCAAGAGATGGCCGTTATCTCCGGTTAACAGCCCGTCGAAACAGGAGGCTGATTAGATTAGATTAGATTAATACTTGTTCCATAAATCATATATACGACATTTCGTAATGATATGGAACGTATCGGTTTAGTAAATGATGTCTAAACTTGACAATCAATATTTTAAGGATTTTTGGCTTTTTTTTCTCTTTTATCTAAAAATTCATCTACATTGTAGAAGGAGTTGCCATTCAGAAATTCCTTTAATTTCTTTATAAATACTAGTTGGCTATCTGTCAGAGTTTTGATGCTACTTGGTAAGTGACCAAAAACCTTTGTGGCAGCATAATTCACCCCCTTCTGAGCCAAAGTTAGATATAACCTTGAATAGTGAATATCATCCTTTCTGCTATGCACACTGCTATTACTTTTGAATTGGGTCGGATTTTTAATAACAAATTTCATGAGTATATATATATATATATATATATATATATATATATTGTGAAGCTACAGTGAGGATCCCTAGATGCCTAAATAAATGTTTGCAGAATGCTCTTGGGTGGGCTCCAGCATTTATTCTGATTCCACCCTTTTGGGCAATGAATACTTTTTTACTCATTGTTGAATTGCCCCTGAATATGATCCCATATTTAAGTAGTGAATGAAAATAGGCGTAGTAAGCTAATTTACTGAGATGTATATCACAAAATTTTGCAATGACTCTAATAGAATAAGTAGCTGAACTCAAACGTTTCAGGAGATCTTCAACATGTTTCTTCCAATTCAGTCCCTCGTCAACGCAAACACCAAAAATTTTTGAATATTCTACCTTAGCTACAGATTTATGTTCAAAGTCTAAATTTATTAATGGTGTTATGCCATTTACTGAATGAAACTGTATATACCGGGTTTCATCAAAGTTTAATGAGAGCCCATTTGTAGAGAACCACTTAATAACTTTCTGGATGATATCATTTACAATTTCATCAGTTAATTCCTGTTTGTCAGGTGTGATAGCTATACTTGTATCATCAGCATAACATACTAGCTTAGCATCTTCGTGAATGCAGAATGGCAAGTCATTAATATACAGTATATGAAGAACAGCAAGGGACCCAAGACCGAACCTTGTGGGATCCCATTTTTGATAACTCCCCAGTTAGAAGAATTAATTGTTTCATCGCTATCATGTGAACTGCTTATTTCAACTTTCTACTGAATGCAACTAAGCTGCAACACATCCACCAGGCAGCAACAGGACGCACGATATCAACACAAAGAGTCCGAAATCGCGTCGAGAATGATGTGTGTCCCAATAGACCACTGTAACTGGGTGGACGAACATAAGGATTGCAGTCGAAGCAATGGCGCCAGGTTCTGTTCACAGATGAGTCAGCCGTACAATCGTCTCTCCCTCATCTGGAGAGAACGTGGAAGTCGGAACGATCCTGCTTATGCGCAGTGAACATCACCATATCATTATGATAGACGAACGGTGCGATTAGAACCTGTGGTGGAACAGCCGATTCTTCCTTCAGATTATAATGGAATTGTGTATTCAGGAGTAAATTTCTTCAGTTTCATTTAGTCGGACTTCGACCCTAGCCATTCCACTACATTCAAATTAATAAAATCTTCATTCATAGGAAAAAAGTCCTTCAAATATTCGCTGCTAGGTTCTTGTGCGAGATAATAAAAAATAAAACTGGTACAAAAAATACTTTAAAAGTTCAAAATCTGATACGCACTTTCTTTGAATATTCTTAAAAAAATATTTTGTTGAAGATTTCCTAAGATAATCTTTTACTATCACAGATGTTGCTCACTGAATCAGTAGTAAAATATATCGATTCATAAAACTTTATCTCACTGTTTTCCAGTTAATAAAATTATTGTTGAGTCCCTACACTGGTATAAAATCGTAGACATTCTGTTATAAGTTCCAAAAATATAAATTCAGTTCAATATGTAAATATCTTCTCTTCTTATTAAGTGAAATAATTATTTTTCACACACTGGTACTGGAAGTTATAAGTCCATGTAATACATGACATACAATCAGAAATTGCTCGTAAGGACTGAACATCAAGACTGAAACTGTTTTTAACATAAAACATGAACGGACTTTTTATTACAATACATTTTGTCAATTTTTCTTGTTTATATGATTGTGACGGTTGGCAACGGAGGTAGTCCAATAGGATCTTCTCTGAGAGTGCGGCTGTCGACCCACGACGATTGGTGGCCAGGTACATCATCTTTGGCTTCAGCAGAGAAGATGCTATTTTCGTAGGTTGCTCCGTTGTCACCGCACATGAAACATAAAATCAACACATACTTCCTTTGAGAATGAAATACAACCTATTAAGACTAAACATTATTAACAACAACATATATAAACATGTTCTTTTACCCGCGAAACTGAGCTGACGTAAAGGTAGTAGCAGGGGATAATATTTCGTCGCCCTGCAAACCCAGTATTGGCGGACAGAATGGCGCTTTGTTTGCTCAAAGTTATAGAGGTGACATCAACCTCTAGTTATGACCTACGTTGGTGCCATAGGAGATGGGTTCCTTCTTGTGGATTATAAGACTGTCTCCACAGAGCTGCGCTGGTAGACCACATGCTTGAAGCTGAGTGAATTGAACGAATGGAGCTACAACTTCTTCACTGGTCTTAAAAACCAACTGATAATATTTGGGATGCAGACGCATTGCAGTCAAACTAGCACCTCCCACACCGATTGCACTCATGGAATAATGGCCAAATGTCCCCCAAGAGCTGGTTGATAACCTCATACTGTCCATCCCACGGAAGTGTGCAAATGTATTGGCCGTCCGATGTTATCACACACTGTATTAGACAGCAACGAGAATGACTTTCTCACAATTATGGTAGCACCATGGCGCTTCGATGTAAGTAAACGCCTTGTAAACCGCAAGTAAAGAGCTGAGACAGAAAAATATCGCATTGTACCACACACAGATTACAATTGTAACCAATATCTGCATAAAATACGTTATCATGCATGTATTGTGTGTTATGGCTCACCTGATCCCATATCTGTTTTGTATCACACACAAATTACAATTGTGACAAATATCTAAATAAAATACGTCAACATATGTATATTGTATATGATGTGTAACCTGATCTCCAGATTATTTTGAGCAATATAAGTAGTGGGGATAGAACGCCACTGAGATTCGGGCGTCTTTTGTTTTTTTGGCGGGAAATTTGAATTACTCCCCATCCCTCCTCTCTCGGCCAATTGCCGGACCGCAGATCAAAGGATGCCGCCACAGGATGATTGATAGGTCTTCCCGGAAGAACGAAAGATGATTGACAGTTTACATTTAGGTCCTTTTGATTCTCATCAACGCTACTTGTCTGAGCGATAATCAATGGACGCCGCCATAACGCACTTAAGGATGATTAACAGGTTGCAACACCTCCATCGTCCACACATGACGCCCCCCCCCCCCTCCACCCCTCGGCGCCGCCAGACAGGCAGCACCTCCGACATGTCCAGACCTGTAGACCCCTCGACATGTCCTCGATATGTCGCTCGGTCGATTGCCTGAACGCTTCTCAAAAAACGCCGCCTCCGCCGCGGACAGATGCTACCCCCTCCTCCTCCACGCTCGCGGCAGCTTCTCAAAGGACGCCGCCACCCACCCTACCCGCGAGAACAAACAATACCGCAACGATTGTCTTGACAGCATCGACACCGCCCCCTGCGCCCAGAGCAGGGGCTTACTGCACTCTTTTTACTGCGACCGCGCCCCGCCAGTTCAGCAGCCAATTAAATTGCATATGTATTATTAAGCGCGCCGCAGCGATCCGTACGCCAGATCTCGATTTATGTAACAACAATTTCCGCCGTTTATTATTATTATTATTCTTGAAAAAAAGAATAAAGCTACCATAGTGTTCTTCGTATGTATTTTTAACAAGAATTTCGGTGTATTGACACAAAAACAATTTAGAACAGAAATGCTTAGTTGGTCTCGTATACTACAGCTTGTAGTAGTAAAATATTAAAACTCGTATGCAAAATTTGCAAGTAAGAATTTACACTCCCATCTCTATCCATGCTCTTCGCACAGTCTACAGCCGACAGACGTATTTAATAATAATAGCGCAGGTTACGGTAACGAACGCCACAAACTTACGTATCCATCTTAACATATACTCTTTCGATACACAAAAACAATTCTAACCAGAGCCAACTAACCAAAAGAAAAGAAATGGTCAGTTTCGGAATTCGACCGCAACCTTAGATCTATAAATGTATCTCTCCGTTTCGACGATGCAAGCAACAGCCATCGAACGGAATGTAACTTGTATGCCAACCACTCTTTCGATAAAGCAGCAACAACAGCAGCAGCAGAAGACGGCATATTGTTTATACAAAAATTCCAAATAACGAAAATCGTCAATGACATCTAGCACAACGTCTCTAAATATACATTTGCAAGCATCGTTAAACTCGTATGCAAAATTTTGCAAGTAAGAATTTATCGATGCGTAAACACTCCCATCTCTCTCCATGCTCATCGCTTAGACTAAGGCCGACAGGCGTGTCTAATAATAATAGCGCAGGTTAGATAATAAACACCACAAACTTACGTATCGATCTTAACATATACTCTTTCGATATACAAAAACAATTCTAATCAGAGCCAACTAATCAAAAGGAAAGAAATGGTCCCTTTCGGAACTCGATCACAACCTTAGACCTATAAATGTATCTCTTCGTTTAGACGATGCAAGCAACAGCCGTCGAATGGAATGTAACTTGTATGCCAACCACTCTTTCGATAAATCAGCAACAACAGCAGCAGCAGCAGAAGACGAAAAAAATTCCAAATAACGAAAATCGGCAATGACATCTAACACAACGTCTCTAAACATACATCTGCAAGCACCGCAGAGCGCTCTCTCGGCAGGCTACATAAAAGAAACATATGTTAAGTGTTTAAACAAAAACACCTAAGTTACATCTCCAAATGATCAAAACCTTCTACGCAGACGCACCACTCTGACAAGGATAGCTCGCATTGCATTTATTTAATGGTGCTGAGCCATGCCGAAAGTTCCGAAATTTAACACTCTAGCGATCTTGCCCTGTTACGTTTCCTTCTTAGATCGAGGTATAGATGCGCCTTCCGAGAGTTCAGGTACTTTAATTTTACCTCTTATTTCCTTGCTACAGCAATACACATCCCATCTAAGAAATCTCTATGTCCTGTTACGATGCAAACTACATTTATCTGACACCGATATTCCAGCGCCCCAGAAGACATTTAAACCCTATTGTGCAACGGATAGTCGAAATAAAAGAAAAATACGTGAAATACTTTACCGATTTCCGACCGTCTACACTAAAACTTTTCGAAAGTATTGGCCTAAAAACATACTTATTCGGCAATACAGCATTCACAGAACCGAAGTTACCTGCCCAATGCAACACAGATTTCCAGCTCGACCCGTCCTTTACCCACAAATTCCTACTCCGAACTAAGATTTATTATTTTAATTACAAGTAGATGTCTACCGCAAACGAAGACGCTAACCTACACACTGCAACTCATGATTCTATATAGGACATGGAGTGTTTACATTTTTTTTATTACAGTACAACTAAGTACATGCAAAGTAATGTTCGCAAACACTTATATCGCAACCAACTCCCGCACACATCGATCATAACCTGCTCTCTAAGGAATGGATGGGAGTCCCACACAGTACAAAAACGTTTGTCGTGTGTTTCGCTAATTTCGGTCAATACAACGATGCGAGACCAATCCCCCCGCTTGTTTACTGTAAAAGCACATATTTTTCCCCACACTATCTGTTTAAACCGGGCTTGCACATATGCAATAGCCTCCTTTTAAAAGCATGTGTCTTCGCCATATAACCCAGTTTTCGTTTACCCTTCTTCTTCTTAGGACTTGTGGAATAACGTAGACGATATCTACTTCTGTGGATAATAAAGTCCTCGAATGCTAAAAAAAATATAGCTCCTTGCTAGACTCTACAAGTAATTTACAGTTGAAACTAAAAAACATAATGTCCGAGAGAGTGGTCAATTTTTGGGTTCTCTTAATACCCAAGTAATCAAATCTAAAAGCGGTTGCACAGCACAACTGCGCACTTTGTAAATACCGTATCTTCTCTTTTAGAACACTTAAACAATCTTCTTGCACAATCCTCCATCCTGGTAATACCAGCTTCTCGACCCAGCGAAAAAATAAAAGTCCTAACAATCAACTGCCTGGACTCTTTATAAAATCGATATCTTTGCTTACACCAGGGCTCGTGATTTTTTCGACAAATTTATTTTGGTTCTACATTTCGACGCCAACCACTTTAAGCAGTCGTTTCCTCGCCCGCAACCACGTTGATATTGCTCCTTCCATCCGAAAGTCATGCTCGGATACGAACGCCACTCGCTTAGAGTGTTGTCCAAAAATCCAGGAGATAGAAGCCATCTACACGAAGCTGCTGCTGTAGTATAGATGGGAGCGCCTCCATTAAAAAACATCGATTAGCTGCAGTTTATAAGATACCCACAGGACGTACATATTTCCCCCATGTATTCCAGAAATAGTAACTTCGTCTTATCTCCAAAGTTTGCAGTATCGAACTTGCGGAATTTACTACACACACACGCACTCCATTGGCTACAAGTAGCAAACGTTGATTTTCGACGAAAGAATTATGATTTACCGCAGCAGACACATCCGCTACGTAACGTAATGCACACCAGCCGTAAAGTAGACAACACTAGCATGCCACTAAACAGGCGATGCTTCGACGAAAGATCACTGCACCACCAAAGTCGGTTTTCTTTAGAGCTTTACCGTGATGTATATTTAGGATATATCAACACTTTTTACTTACATTCCGTCCCATCTAGCCTACAACACTCTCTGTAAGCGCCAAACATTTGCTTGACCCGTCCCTAACATCCAACCACAACTTTGTTTCCAATGCATAGCCCGGCAGACATTATTTCTGGAACGCCTTCTATCAGCCAATAGACTATATACCTCGAGCATTCGCGCACGAACCACCATCGTATTCCACTCCTTCTAACAAATTATTACTCTCGATAAACATCTGTAACACAGTGTAAAAAAATGATCGACGTGCACACGCATAGAACAGCTAACAAGAAAAGATCTAGATCAAAGCCAAGAACTTATAATCCTTACAAGCAGCAACGCAAAATAGTCTACACCATTTCTAACTAATGCAACAACAGATTTTTTTAACGATCTCCAAGAGCAATCCTTTAGAGACTAAACATACGATTAAATACACCTCCAGCGTAGGTAACTAATCCTCTAACTCGATGCTTATCGACCAAAGAACATTAATTTACCACTGCAATCATCTCCGATGCCGGCCGCGGTGGCCGAGGGAACTGAGGCGCTTCAGTCACGGTCTGCACTGCCACTACGGTCGGGGGTTCGGATGCCCCCCCGGGCATGGATATTTGTGCCGTCCTAGTTCGTAAGTAGTTCATAAGTAGTTGGCAAGTTTAGGGACTGATGACCCCGTAGTTAAGTCCCATAAGCTGTACAAACGTTTGAACGTTTCGTCATCTCCGATACGCTACCGAGAGACGTCCATTCGTAAACACAACTAAAAGAAGATATAAATGCCCCACATCCATGCTACTAAGCATCTATATGTCTTTCCACAATTGTGGATCACATCTGCGTTGCATCGTTTCGCACGACTAAACAGTTCGAAATAGGTACTTCGCGGAAGCTAGCATGCATACTCACATTCCAGGTTATTTCTGGCTGTAGGCGAGTGCGGACCTGTTGACTCATCGTAGACTCCGGTTTGGAGCGTTTGTACGTAAACATACCTGTCCACGCACGCACCTGACCTGGTTTAATTTTTCCCGGCCGCACCAGATTCCGGATACAAGAGAGCTATTTTCGCGAAGACAGATTTACATTGACTGTAATAACAGACATAAGAATAAAAAACGGTCGAAATGCTGCAGCTATACCATAGCTCTTAATACACAATCATCCCATAAAGAGATAACCGCACACATACGTATTACCGACAAATACCGCAACATTTCCTAGCAGCTGAAACAAGCGATGTTTTTACCGTATGAGCTGTCCTTAGAACTTTTATACGCAGATACATATATAGACAGTAGGATGAGCGCAAATTTGCGATGTAGCTCTACCCGGGTGTGAACTAGGTTTAGCCACGTTCTCTCACAAAATTAAGTTCTTTTTCCCCAATTTTATGAGATGTTGTGATTTACTTGGAAATATAAAGGATTTGATAGTGTACGCGTAGAAAGTTTCGAAAACATTCTAAACATATGGTTTTACCCAGACAGGGGTGCCGGCCACGGTGACCGAGAGGTCTGCGTCGCGCCAGTCACGTTCTGCACGGCCACTACGGTCGGGGATTCGAATCCCCCCTCGGGCATGGATATTTGTGCCGTCCTTAGTATTAGCTAGTTCCTAAGTGGTTTATAAGTTTAGGGACTGATGACCCCGTAGTTAAGACCCAAATCTCTACAAACATTTTGTAAAGACAGAGGTAAACTGTGTGATTGTGAAATTGTTGCGCCGGCCGCGGTGGCCGAGCGTCCTGCGGCGCGCCAGTCACAGTCTGCACGGCCACTACGGTCGGGGGTTCGAATCCCCCCCCTCGGGCATGGATATTTGTGCCGTCCGTAGTGTTAGCTAGTTCATAAGTAGTTTGTAAGTGTAGGTACTGATGACCACGCAGTTAAGTCCCATAAGCTATGCAAACATTTGAACATTTTTTTGAAATTTTTGCGTTCATCAGTTATGTGACAAACTGTCATGTTTTCATGATGTCTTTGGGAGCGATCAGATTCACATTCATACGAAGACATAAATCGGGCAAAGAGACATATCTTACTCTCTCACCAGGCGAAAAACTTTGGTATGCCGATAAGCGATTGTTTTCATGTGTTGCACATCCTGTCACAAATGTCGTGTATGATCGGACGTGTTTCCCAGTGGCGGTTTCTGTTCTCTTGTCGTTTTGTTATCAAGTGTTTCGGGCTCCCACTAAACAGACTCTTCGTTTGAGCTGCTAATAGAACAATTGTGCGGCACAAACGTCACACCACAACAGAGACGCACAATTGATTATACAAACAAACATGTCATTAAACGGAGAATCAATTCATAATTGTAAGAAAAAGAAAACTATAAATCTTAATATATATGAAAATTTAGGTGTTTGTGCCTATATTTCACTCTGCAGTCAAAACTACACATCTCAAACGAATAGTGTTTGTATGTGGTAGTAGGTATCAGTTTCCCATTGTGCTCTGTGGTGGTAGAGGGTTGATAACTATAAGGAAGTGGAAGATATGGGAGTTCAATGTATAAAATTCTACGTGTGGGTTTCAATATTTTGCCTAAACTACGCAATGGAGACGAGCGATTTATCTTTGTTGTTTCAGTACAAAGGCTCCCGTTGTACACCATAGCAGTTCCGTGTCGGAAGCTGTAAGAGGGTGAAAGGTATAGTGGTTGAAAGTCGTCCTCTAATAGAAATTCGGTCTGAATACCAGCGATGACTACTGACACTATGGTAGCAAAGAGGTTATATGCAGCAAAACGTGACGCACATTCTTCAGTTATTTTTCTGCTACAAGCGTGCGAATTAAGAAAAGTAAGTGCATATTGCAGTCTGAAAAGTAAAACTACGAAGAAAGATGCCAAAACCTATGAAAGAAATTTCGCCTTCTCCATCCGTTTGTAAAAGACAGAAAACGGCGCTGTATAGTTAATCTACAGACGATAGAAACTTGAAATTTGTAGACGTTGTTTATCTTACAGTGTAGGCATCCGCGATTTTTCAATATTCCCATCTCTAAGGGGAAGAAATAGGGGGAGTAACGGTTTTTTGAAAATACCTTGCTATTCAGACAATTTTTGAAGCAATAAATGCAAAACCTCGGTTTTAGATTTTTGATTGGAATTTTAAAAACACGTGTTTCGATATTTTTGGAAATTCAACTACTGAGCGTGTAAAATAAGGGAAAACATTTTAAGGGTGCTGCTAAAAGTATTTTGTTGCTTGAAAAACCATCAGTGGTGCAATAGGGGGTTGCAAATTGTATAAAATACTTGATTAGAAAAGCATTTTTAAAGCTAAATCTATGAATTTATAAGTATAAACAACCAATGTAGACCATTCAGTTTACGCGTGCGAAGAAGTGGGAATTAAGCTAGTAAATAAATAAACATAGAGTACGAGGAGGTTGTTTACACGGGTCCTCCCAAATCAGAATTATTTTTATTTATATGAAATGCACACATGCCGAGCAAAGAAATACATTCACATTACATTACATTAACTTTACTAGTCTTTGATATAAGCTACGATGAATTTCTGCCTGTTCCTGCATTTGATAATATGCTATCGATAACAATATTCTACGCACAGTTCACACACACGTTCGTCATTCGGTTCGTGAAATAATTTGTTGCGATACACCTTGTGGTGAAACCCATGGGTTGCCAGTCTCGTTGTCACGCATTTCATGCTTAGCTTCCCTCCAGGCCCTGTCTTGCATAGCAGACGTTGCATAGAACTCCTCCGGTATGTTGTGTTTCTTCTCATGCAGATCTTATAGAAGCTGTTTGCAGTTGGCAGTAGCTGGGAGTATGAGCTCGTACCTTAGATCCTCTATTAGGAAGGTCTCCCTGGTAAGCTCATACACTAGCCTCGATCTTGATTTCTGTGGGACTCCTAACACTCTCTTCAACTATCTAGCCTTTACTCGCTCCAGTTCTTCAAGCTGTCTGTACGTGAGGTATTCTCCCACTGATTCCAGCCATACGTCAAAATAGGTAGTATCTTTAGCCTGAACAGATCCATAGCTGTGCTGATCGATAATTGCGTGATGTTCCTGATTTCATTCATAGCTCTTGTGGCCGCCACTGTTCTAAATCTTATATGTAGTCTAAAACATTTTCCTGTTGTTTGGACTGTGATACCTAGATATTAAAATTGTTAACCCTCTTGAGTAGTTTTCCATTGCATTTGACGTTCTCTGATTCAGGGAAACTTCCACCTTTGCCGAGGGGACTGAGGCGCTCCAGTCACGGTCTGCACGGCCACTACGGTCGGGGGTTCGAATCCCCCCTCGGGCGTGGGTATTTGTGCCGTCCTTAGTATTAGCTAGTGCGTAAGTAGTTCGTAAGTTTAGGGACTAAAGCTAGTTCGTAAGTAGTTTGTAAGTTTAGGGACTGATGGCCCCGTAGTTATGTCCCATAAGCTCTACAAACATTTGAATATTTCTTCCATCTTTCCTGGACACGAGCAGAATTAAACATCATATTTACATAATCACAGCGACATGGCTATAACAGTTTGATTAACGTTACTTATCTTGAAGTTAACTCAAGAACTGTTTCAATATTGCTTCATCCTGTATTCATGTTTGATCTAAGTTCCATGTTTAGTTTTTGACGGTTTTTTCACTGGTACAACTTACCACTAATTCTGCGAGAGACGCGAATGGGAATTTCCCTTGTTGGCGATGCATTTTGGATGACTGGCATTGTATTGTCCCGCTTTGTTTCGTTAACAGTTAACGAGCTACGGAATACGTTGTTACGAATGCGACAGTAGTAAATCCTGACAGCCTATGGTTAAAAACGCTACGTTATCCCATCGATTGTTGCGGCTAAGCTCCGTCGGAGAGGATGTATTTCAATACGGAAGCGCAAACGAGTACGTTTGTGGAACGCCATTAACGATCGTCGGAGCAAAGCGATAATGGCTTGCACGCGCTCTGGTGGCCGAGGGACCTGGTTCGGCATTAGCGAGAGAGCTGGCTGGCTGCTGCTGAAAGGCGGGCGGGAACGACAGGCGGTGCCGCCGCGTGTCCCATTGTCCTGCAGCGCCAAATTAAACTCGACTTTTAATGGAGAAAGTTGGCGTTTAATGAAACGTCAACAGCTGAAATACATTTTTAATTTTGTGTAAGCGACTGAACAAAGGTATCCGAATAAACGGAAAACGACAATGAGCACCTGTTCCAGACGACGATGGCGATGTTACGTCACCTATCAGGTTGCCACACTAGCTGTCACTACAAGTACATACCGTACTTAACGGAAACGATATACTTTAAGCACTAAAGCAAACTATAGGCGCCGACTTTTGAAAATCTTGGGGGTATGCTTATTAGTGTTTCGATGGGGGTGGGGGGCGGTTCCCGGCCTTGCGAGGGTGAGAGTTTGGGGTAGGAGTTTAAATAGGGAAAGATTAATTTTTAAAACTCACTACCACCAACTGCGAACCAAATTCCTAAATATGCAAAAACACTGGAACTGTGATTGCTACTGTTTGACTCGTTTTCTACGGGATGATATCACACGTCCGCAGCTTTCCTTCCCTGCATATGATTAACAAAAAAAAAAAAAAAAAAAAAAAAAAAAAAAATTCATAATAAAGTAAGTTCATGTGAGAAAAGGGTGTACTAACTACTAACTTTGAAAACACGTGAAAGTTCACTTTATGATGTTTATTACACCATATTAAAACCCTGTGGCTGATACGTCTGTACGTAGACACATTTATCAAATAAAGTTATAGCTCGTGAGCCCCCAGACAAAATGAATATTTGTCGCAAATTGTTTTCACACCATGTGCCTGTCTCAAACGCCGTTTATGTTCGTGCCTATGCGACGACACGTGTTACATTAACAAAACACAGTCACTTTAATTCAGTGCGATACACAAATTGTACCACCGGCTAAATATTCACAACACACAGTAGCACTCGATTCAACTTGGTGCAGTCTACGACGAGCAACCACACCTGGCAATTGCCACACAAAAATCTATAGTCTCCACCTCGAGATCCACATGCCGACCGTGCAGAACGACGCCGCGTCCGGCCATCTACACCACTCGCTCCTGACCCCTCCCTTGGGCCATGCGCGCGCGCGCGCCAAAAGCCCAACTGCGGGGTTTTTCCCCCACGTCATCAACTTCCCCATGTGAGCTGTTCTAACCGACTTGCCAATACATTTCTAAAACTTTACTTAAAATCAAAATAATTACACTACACATTAAACAAATGTCTCCTTAGGTTTTTATATTGGTATAAACATCCTTTGTACTATTTATTATAATCGTGCAATTTCTTACATCACAGATAAGTGATTTAACTGAATATTTCAAGATAAAATACACAAGATTAATTGAAAATAAAATGAGAAATAGTTAATACATTATTTTTATAAACAAACATTGCCATGCTAGTTGTGTAACTGTCTTGTATTCATTGGTAATTTATTACTTTTCATTGTCAATTAAACATATTACGCCAGATGTGACTATATCAGCTAATGTATTGTTTATTTGTTAACAGGCTATTTTGTAATGAGGGCCTTAAAAGTTCCTAACTGCATCGTATTACTTCAAATGCATGTAGTATTAGAATATTTTATTTCACGCTGTGCATTGCACTGCGCCTGGTACTAGCCATTGTCCCTCTCTCCCCTCACCGGAAACGAACTGGAAAATCCTAAGCTGGAACAAGCCACCAACGTCGGCCTGCTCGCTGGTCTCCCGTCAGCTACAAGCACACAGCAAATCTCAACGTGGAGAATTTCTACCTATGGCCTAACTATAAATGTACATACATTGCTACCATAATTAATAAGATTAAAATTGTGCAACATTTAGTGCATTGGGATGGTCAATGTTTGCAGTGAACTTCATACTGTTTAATTATCAAATGCTATTAATTACCAATATTTCTATTGGGCGGTAATCTCACAGCCTGCAGCCCCCCCCCCCCCCCCGACAATTATTTCAACTGAAAAAAAGTCATACAAAAGAAAGCAAACGGAAAGCTGACGTTCTAAATTTAACTTTTAAGAAATCGTGCAAATATACCATCATTTGATCAACGTACTAATTCAAATGTTCAAATGTTTGTAATTCTATCGGACCACACACACATCCATGCCCCAGGGAGGACTCGAACCTCCACGGCGAGCAACCGCACGCTCCGCAGCGAGACGCTTTAGACCGCTAGGCTACTTCAACGCGGCTCAACGTACTAATTCCGAAATGGAGGACTTGGTAATAGGTATTTCCGGTACACAGAAGCAACTGAGAGAGCTAAATACGAAAAAGTCGGCTGGTCCGGATGGAATACCAGTTCGGTTTTACAAAGAGTATTCTGCGCAATTGGTCCCTTACTCAGCTTCCATTTATCGCGAATATTTAATTCAGCGCAAAGTTCCTAGTGATTGGAAAAAAAGCGCAGGTGACTCCCGTTTATAAGAAAGGAAAGAGAACTGACCCACATAATTACAGGCCAATATCGTTAACATCAGTTTCATATAGAATTTTGGATCATATTCTCAGTCCGAATGTAGTAAATTTCCTTGAGACGGAAAAGCTTCTTTTTACGAACCAGCACGGGTTCAGGAAACATCGTTCATGTGAAACTCAGCTTGCCCTTTTCTCACATAACATCTTGCAAGCCATGGATGAAGGGCATCAGACGGATTGTGTTTTACTCGACTCCAAAAAGGCACTTGACGCGGTGCCACATTGCAGACTGCTAACGAAGATATGAGCTTATGGAATAGGTTCACAGATTTGTGATTGGCTGGAAGACTTCCTAAGTAATAGAACGCAGTGCGTTTTTTTCGACGGCTTGTGTTCATAAGAGACGAGTGTATCGTCAGGCGTGCCCCTGGGGAGTGTGATAGGACCTCTATTGTTTTCTATCTATATAAATGATCTGGTGGACAGACTAACTTGTAATTTGCGGCTGTTTACTGATGATGCTGTGGTGTATGGAAGGGTGTCGTCTTTAACTGACTGTAATAGCATACAGGATGACTTAGACAAAATTTCTAGTTGGTGCGATGAATGGCAGCTAGCCCTCAATGTAGAAAAATGTAAGGTGATGCGCATGAGTAGGAAAAACAATCTCTTAATATTCGAATACAGCATTAGTACTGAGCTTCTTGGTGCAGTCGTGTCGTTGTAATATCTAGGCGTAACATTGCAGAGCGATATGAAATGGAACGAACATGTAAGGACAGTTGTGAGTAAGGCGGACAGCCGACTTCGGTTTATTGCGGGAATTTTGGGAAGCTGTACTTCATCTGTAAAGGAGACCGCGTATAAAACGCTTGTACGGCCACGTCTTGAGTATTGCTCAAGTGTTTGGGACCCGCAGTAGATCAGTTTAAAGGAAGACATAGAAGCAGTTCAGAGGCGAGCAGCTAGGTTTGTTACTGGTAGGTGCGACCAATGCGCGAGTGTCACGTAAATGGTCCGGCAACTCAATTGGGGATCGCTGGAGGAAAAACTACGTTCTTTTCGTGAACTTATGTGGAGGAAATTTAGACGGCCGGAATTTGAAGCTGAGTGTAGTATGATCTTGCTGCCGCCTACTTACATTGGTGATCACAAAGACAAGATAAGAGAAATTAGGGCGATTCCATTAGATGAAACGTACCGCGAAAATAATAAGCAGCCCTCCTTCGCTGAACGCCGTAGCACAACTGAAAGTAAAACGGCCAGCACGAGAGCGAGTGCGGAAGTAGTTGTTGCTTTGTCCACTAAATTTCAGAAGCTATCATTACCAACGACAATTAGCGCTGTTTTCAAACAATGCTAGAAAATGAGAGTGGGCCTTATTAGGAACCGAACCTTATTTGGTACATGTACCTTATTGTTCAAGTGTTTGAAATCCCCACCAGATCGGTTAAAAGGAAGATATAGAAGCTTGTGTTACTGAGATGATTCGGAAACTCAAATAGGAGTCCCTGGAATGGAGTCGACTCTCTTTCCGATAAACACCAATGAAGAAATTTAGAGGCCCTTAATTTGAAGCGGACTGCAGGAAGATTCTACTGCCGCTAACCTATATTTCACGTAAAGACCACAAAGAGAGATTAGGGCTCGTGCAGATGCATACAAGTATTCGCTTTACCCTTTTTCTATTTGGAAGCGGAACAGGAAAGCAAGTAACTGGAAGCTGTACTAGGAATTCTCCGCCACGCGCCTTTGGGTGGATTTCAGAGTGTGTAGATGTAGAAATGTTTTGTGGTATAGATGGTTTTTAGCTCACTTTTCTTCGTTCAGAAGTCCCGTAAGGAGCAGATATGCGTTTCTGGAAGTTCTACGACATATCGCCCATTGTTGTTGCAATCTGGATACAAAGACTAGTTTGAAGACTGATCTGTCGTTATAAGTCTCTGTCTTTGCACAACTGCCGCAATGTAAGTTCAAGTCGCCGCCTCTCTCTCTCTCTGCAATTTCACCCCACTTACTCACTCCCTCCTCCATCCACGTTTCATCCCCCGTCACAAACAGAAAGTCATTGCCATATTCATGTTCGACCTCTACCCAGTGGTGTATCGGTGTCTTGCACGTGCGCGTTCACCTGCTGTGTGGTCTTTCGCCCATATACGACGACACTTCTTTCGTTTGGGACGCCCTGATTTTTTTCTGGACGGCTTTATTAAGCTTACAAAGCGGTTTGACAAATGTCTCAATGTACTTGGAAATTATGTAGAAAAATAAACATATGTCATATCTTTAATGTCATTTTTTTTCCTTTCATACACAACTCTGCCCACAGTCGACGGGGGAAACTTATTTTCCAACTCCCCCTCGTATATATGCTAATTTTGTGACTTTTGGTAACAATGTTCTCCATCAGAAAATGCAAATCAATTTATGTACGACATATATTTAAAAATAGTTATATTAAATGATTCGCATATTCCAGAACAGGTTTGGGCCAAAATTTCATAGATTTCAAAGGTTTGCGGTTAGGAACATCTACATTTACAAAAATGATCGTTTTTCAAAATCTGATATCCGCGGTAATTCTTCACAGATTGCGTTGAAATTTCAAAACAATGTTGTCTTAGATTTCGCACATATCTTTTTAGTATCCATTGCGTTGTATCATATTTTGCAGAACATAGCAAACCAATAAAACCATCTTCAGATATATGGTGCAGTTTAAAATTTAGAGAATAAAGAGTATTTTCACAAAGTAATTATTATTCCGTATTTCACGTTATGTCAGGTGAAAGTTTGACACAGTACACGATCCGTTTAAATATTTTATTTTATTCATATCTGCACCAGTAGCGGACCGTATATGGCGAGAAAATATTTGAAGCAACTGGCAATCTCTTTTATAAGAGAAACACATTGTTGACAGATCTCCACCAACACCGTTTATCCGATTGCGATGAAATTTACAAATTTGATCTTTATAACATGGGGACTGGCACTTTATACGAGATAATTCGTACGGTTTATAGCAGGGGGTATGCTACAACAGACTGCCAGTCTATAGTTTTGTACCGATATTGGTTAAATTTTTCGCACTTAACCTTCAAAACAAGAAAATCTTCATTGTCTAAATAAGATTTCGTATGGTGCATGGAGAGGAATGCCTTACTTCAGCACTGTTTCACCGATCACCATAAAATGACATGAACGTAATTTTGCATATACAGGGGAGGGGAGGAGATTGGCAGAGAACGAGGAAAGTTCGTAATAGAGTCAGGAGCATGGTTGTGTGGATGTAACAGAGGAGGAGTCAGAGGTAGATAGCGAGGAAAATGGAAGAAAGAGTAAATAAATTGACGTAAAGCAATGGAGGGAGGATACAGACGCCAAAAGTAGAAAGAGGAGGAGATGGATAGAATATGGGCTACGAGATGGACAGGTAGTGGGGCGAAGGTGATGGGGAGAAATAGCGGGGAGGAGGAAGAAATGTATAAAGGGATGGTGTCGCGGGGAAAGACTAAGGGAGAGGGTGGAGGGAGAGAAATACGAAGGAAGGCGCAGTAGAAGTGTAAAGGAAGGGAAGGAGATTATGGTTTATATCCAATTCCCATACATACAAGCAACTGAGAACCATAGGCGACTGTGCCAGTCATAATATAAATCCGCGAGCACTGAAATATATGGGTATGGGAAGCAGGACAGTATAATTATGATTCTGATTCGTGCCTTCGTCTCACAGGATGTGTTCTCCGTATATAAAGTGAGCTCACGGAAAATTCAAATGGCCGACAGCTTATTCGGAAAATTAAGTTGCATACAGAAAATGAAAAAAGGGGAAAAAATCGCGAGACTTGGGTTCGCGTGCCGGTCTTGCACAAATTACGAAGAGCAGCTTATTGTCTGAAGTTGTCGCAAAATTGGAATTTATATCTGTTTATTACATAAAAATTCACTACAAAACATACATTTTTTACGAATTAATATGACATATTTTTTTTAAATTCAAATTTATGATGAAGTATAGTTCACATTATTTCTCTGTACACAGTACAAATAGCAAAAACAACTGACAGTTACAAATCACGACAGTAGATCTAATTCACAGGTATATACACTACTAGCCATTAAAATTACTACATCAAGAAGAAATATAGATGATAAACGGGTTTCATTGGACAAATATATTACACTAGAACTGACACGTGATTACATTTTCATGCAATTTGGGTCCATAAATCCTGATAAATCAGTACCTAGTGAAACACCTCTGGCCGTAATAACGGCCTTGATACGCCCGGGCATTGAGACAAATAGAGCTTGGATGGCGTGTACAATTACAGATTCCCATGCAGCTTCAAGACGATACCACAGTTCATCAAGAGTAGTGACTGACGTATTGTGACGAGCAGTTGCTCGGCCGCCATTGACCAGCCGTTTTCAGCTGGTGAGAGATATGGAGAATGTGCTGGCCAGGCAGCAGTCGAACATTTTCCGTATCCAGAAAGGCCCGTACAGAACCTGCGACATACCGGTCGTGCATTATCCTACTGAAATGTAGGGTTTCGCAGGGGTCGAATGAAGGGTAGAGCCACGGGTCGTAACACATCTGAAATGTAACGGCCACTGTTCAAAGTGCCGTCGATGCGAACAAGAGGTGACCGAGACGTGTAACCAATGGCACGCCATACCATCACGCCGGGTGGTACGCCAGTATGACGGATACACGCTTCCAATTTGCGGTCACGCGATATCGCCAAGCACGGATGCGACCATTATGATGCTGCAAACAGAACGTGGAATCATCTGAATAAATGACATTTTGCCTTTCGTCCACCGAGGTTCGCTGCTGCGTACACCATCGCATGTGCTCCTGTCTGTGATGCAGCGTCAAGGGTAACCGCAGCCATGGTCTCCGAGCTGATAGTTCATGCTGCTACAAACGTCGTCGAAGTGTTTATGCAGATGGTTGTTGTCTTGCAAACGTCCCCATCTGTTAATTCATGGATCGAGACGTAGCTGCACGATCCGTTACAGCCCTGCGGATAAGATGTCTGTCATCTCGACTGCTTGTGATACGAGGCCGTTGGGATGCAGCATGGCGTTCCGTATTGTCCTCCTGAACCCACCGATTCCATATTCTGCTAACAGTCATTGGATCGCGCCCAACGCGGGCAGCAATGTGGCAATACGACAAGCCGCAATCGCGATAGGCTACAATCCGACCTCTATCAAAGTCGGGAACGTGATGGTACGGATTTCTCCTCCGTACACGAGACATCACAAGAACGTTTCACCAGGCAACGCCGGTCAACTGCTGTTTGTGTATGAGAAATCGGTTGTAAACTTTCCTCATGTCAGTACGTTGTAAGTGTCGCCACTGGCGCCAACCTTGTGTGAATACTCTGAAAAGCTAATCATTTGCACATCACAGCATCTTCTTCCTTGCTGTTAAATTTCGCGTCTGTAGCACGTCATATTTGTGGTGTAGCTATTTTAATGGCCAGGGGTGTATATAATCCGCTAGCTACCGTTTCATCCAGCACCCTAAAACCTAACCATCGTCATCATCAGCAGCAGCAGGTTTGTGTTTTCTTTTGCTGTAATAACCGTTAAATTCATGGTGTTGCAACAATTTGTAAGAAATGAAACTTTTTTTCTATGCTTTTATTCCTATAGTCGTGTAATTCAAGGTGTTTCAACAATTTATAATAAATTAATTTTATAACCCGCACTTTCGCGTGTATTTGCAATCATTGATGAAATAGTAGTTACGTAATTAAAATGTTTGCTCTCCTGTTTGGTAACCGCCTTCTATGTTCATGCCAATCTGTTGTCAACGCGTTGGCTTTGTGTACGTGTCTTTATTATCCGTTGCGCATATATTAATGTTAATTGTGGTTTGAGCGTAAAACCTATAGAACATACGAAAGTACAACCGAATACGCACACTTAGCCTCAGGAGGTAGCAACGGCAGGTAATATTAATCATGTTTACGCCTTTTGTTGAGATTAGAGGGGGTTTGTGACGTAAAAAAATATAAAAATAAATAAATAAATAAAGACGTTTTCCTATGTCATACCACGTAAAGTCTATTGGAACGGGATCAGGTGTTGAACAACGAGAACCGTAACTAAATAATCACATCTACTTACACTGGATACAATTACAACGGTAACTGTTCACAGATACGTAGAATTTCTGGAAAAAGAGACTGACGCAATGCTTCTGTTTTACACCAGTCTCTTTATCCTTGTGGTCTTTTACCGAGGTAGACGTAATATGAAATGATATATTGTTTGACTCTTTGAGAAAACGTATGCTCTCTGAAGTTCGACAGAATCCTGTATCGCGCAGTACGTCTCTCCTGCAGAGATTTCAACTGGACTTTGCCGATCATAACAGTGACACTTCCACGCTTAATAAGTTCACCTGTAATGAAGCTTGCTACCCTGATTTCAATCTTCTGTATTTCCTTGGTGCAGCCTATCTCTTGCGGATCCCACATTGCTGAGCAATTTTCAAGATCTGGGCGGCACAGTTTTTTGGTTATTGGTGGAATACGCTTACTGATGTTTCTTTCAGTAAATCTGTCATCCACCTTACTCACGATTAATTTTATCTGGTCATTCCACTTCAAAACGCTTGTTATGTTTACTCCGAAATATTTTATGGAAGTAACCTTTTCCGTGATTGGTCTGCAATCGCATGATCGTATAAACATTGAGCTAAGTATACGTAAACCTTGATTCCAATTAAGAGTCGAAAGCGACGATACATATCCTCCGGCATTTCGTTAGTTTTTCAGCGTTGCGATTTCTCTATATACCACCACTTTCGTCGTTATCTGCGATGTCATATATATACAGGGTGTTTCACTAAGTGTGATTGCCTCCGTAACTTATAAAATAATAAGTGACGGGAAATTTTAATGCGGTAGGTCAACACAAGAAATGTTACACTTTCTGCGGAGCTATGTACATAGTTTATTGTATCATTTTCCAAAGAGTTACAGCACAAAGATAAATTTTTTAAAATGGAACAATAGTTTTTTCTATCGTGCATTGAATTCGTTGAAACCAGCTGCGTCCAAATCTATTTAAACTACATTCCTATCACTGTTAATTTGGGAGCTATAACCCTTCAAAGTTTCAGGGGCAGATACCACAAACGCTGTGCATAATGCAATGCGCCTTCTAAATGTGGTGCGGCCGAGTTGTAACGTCGCCAGTGTCACGGAGCGAGAAGCTTCCTCGATGTGCTGTAAGACTGCTGACTGTCGCCGCACACGGCCGTATACCCGACAGTTGGAGCCACACAAACAACCGAGACTCAATATACCACAGTTACTGACATCGGATGACGATGGCATACACGAACAACGAGTACGTTGACATGTTGCTGATGCTCGGCGAGTGCCGACACGACGCCTCTGAAGCAGCCACGGCGTATGCCGTGAGATATCCTAGGCGAAGAGCCCCGGCAGCCATTACGTTCTTACGTGTCGAACAACGACTTCGGGAAACAGGCAGCTTAGTAATGCGCCGCAGTAACAGACGAAGACCTGCAAGAAGTGAGGAGACGGAGGTGTTTGTTTTAGCTGCACTACACCACGCCGCGGTGGAGTAGCCGAGCGGTGTAAAGCGCCTCGCTGCGGAGCGCGCGGTTGCTCGCCGTGAAGGTTCGAATCCTCCCTGGGGCATGGGTGTGTGTGTTGTCCTTAGGTTAGTTTAGTTTAAGTAGTTTGTAAGCTACAGACTGATGACCACGCAGTTTGGTCCGATAGAATTAAAAACATTTGAACATTTTTGAACTACACCACTATCCTCATGTCAGCTTACGAGCCGTTGCTGCAGTCGCTGGTGTCAGTCTCACATCTGTGTGGCCACTGGTTTCACCCGTACCGCCTGTCACTGACCCAGGAGCTGCATGGGAACGATTTCCGTGCAAGAGTGACATTCTGTGAGTGGGCCACGCATAATTTCACGCTGGAGTCTTTACAAAGTGTTATGTTCCCTGATGAGTCCACGTTCACGAATTATGGTGCAGTGAATCGCCATAACATGCATTACTGGGCCGCAGACAATCCTCGGTGGGTACGACCTGTCGACCGTCAACGTAGGTGGTCTATTAACGTGTGGTGTGGAATCCTTGGGGATGAAATCATCGGTCCACACTACTTCCCAGGTACACTGACAGGTGATTTGTATCGCGCTTTTATAGCCGACAGTTTGGGTGGTCTTCTTGAACATGTGTGTCTACACGCGAGAGTCCATATGTGGATGCAGCACGATGGTCACCCAGCCCATTCTGCGCGTGCTGTTGTGGAAGAACTAAACAACAGGTTTGCAGGAAGATGGTTGGGGCGCCATGGTCCTCATTCATGGCCCGCAAGGTCGCCCGATTTAACACCAGTAAATTTCTTTTTGTGGGGATATCTGAAGGATCGTGTTTATGTCACTGAGCCCACATCCCAGATGATCTAAAACAGCGCATCGAGGAAGCATGTCGCTCCGTCACACCGGCGATGTTACATCTCGTCCGCAGATCGTTTCGACGGCGCATTGCATTATGCATTGAAGAACATGGATACACATTTGAACATTTCATGTAAATCAATTTCCCACCACCATAACATCCATCACCCACCACACATCCATGTATTATGTACAGCGTGTGGTATCTGCCCCTGAAACTTTGAAGGGTTGTAGCCCCCAAACTATCAGTGATAGGAATGTAGTTTAAACTGATTTGGACGCAGCTGGTTTCAACGAATCCAATGCACGATATAAAAAACTATTTAAAAAATTATATCTTTGTGCTGTAACTCTGTGGAAAATGATACAATAAACTATGTTCATAGCTCCACAGAAAGTGTAACATTTCTTGTGTTGACCTACCACATTAATATTTCCCGTCGCCTATTACTTTATAAGTTACAGAGGCAAAAACACTCAGTGAAACACCCCGTATATATATATATATATATATATATATATATATATATATATATATATATAGGGTGCCCGCGCCTCGAGGGAATAGCCGTGTTGTCAAAGGCAGCATGCTACGCGTTGCGCGGCTACTTCCTACTTCCGCCGGAGATTCGACTCAACCCTCGGTCATGTGTGTGTGTGTATGTGTGTGTTGCCCTTAGCGTAAGTTAGTTTATGTATTAGGATATTTTCTCGTCTTAAAAATATGGTTCGAATTGTTGATATTCTGAATAATTATAACGTTCAAATTGAATTTTCGGTCATTATTCTTATAATACATCTGTTACTTTTCAGAAGTTAAAGATTAACAGTAATTAAATTTCAAGATTTGGGCACGTGATGGAAATTGGTCTGTTACTGGCTGAAGATTTGTTGACGTCACACAACACGAGGAAGAGTAAGCTATACGTGTGTTATAGCAATTTTGAGGAAAGTTATCATATTTTTCCTTATTGTCTCTCCATATTGACTGTGTGATGGCTGGGAGTTAAAACCTTCCGAAAGTTGAACCGTTTGCATATTTAAAAAAATAACTGATTTTATTGTACACCGAAACTTATTTAAATAAGGAGTTCGTCTTGAATTCAGTCGTCGTATTTCACCTTCAAGTGAACAATGTTATTAGTGATCAATATAAAAATCTCTTCTTAAGTGTCCAGATAGTATTTACAATTCCGATTCAGAATAATTCGTGTGTATGTGTAAATTACTTACGTTCTATTTATTTTCCAAGTATGAAAATAAGAGGAGAACTACTTTACCGTAACTGCAAACATTAGATGTTTTGCAAGAAAATTACGGTCGAAGCTTCGAAGTGGCCTTACCTGTTGTAGTATCTTACTTGGTAGTTGCTTGCTAGTATAATGGTTAACATCATATTATACAGATTTTTGCATTCCGTGTTCATACCCAATCCTCTGTAATTTTCTCCTCTCTTTTGTTGTTCCGGTATTTTGAGATACTCTAAAATATAATGCAATTATTGACGAAATAGCAATCATTTAAAATTTTCTGAAAAATAATTGCATTCACTAGATGTAATCAAAAGGGAATTTCGAGTCACAAATAGTTGATGTGTTTATCATAAACTGAAATACTGTATCATAGATGTAAATATTAACAGTGATAGCATCCATAAAATATGCACATTCACTAACTATATCAAAAATTTATTTGAAACACAAACCGTTGTCGTGCTACATTCTGAACACTTGTTTCTCAAATGTCAAGATTAGCTCACTAATATGTACATAATAATATTTCAGACCTTCGCAATTGCAGGGCGTGATAGTTACTAGTCACCTAATAGAATAATAATTAACATATGGAGTGTTTACTTGCATCAAAATGGTCCTCAAAGAAATAAATGCAAGAAGTGACCGGTATCTCATTTGGAGCTAAAATCAAACCTAAGGGACCAAACTGCATACGGCATTGTTTCCTTGACTTTAACGTAACTGAAAATTATTTCTTATAACGACAAAATATATATGCATTCCCGAGGGAGGAGTCGAAACCCTGACGGACGTGGCCGTATTTCTATAATATAATCATGTAATAAATACACTCTCTCGACGGATTGTATGCTCAGTGTCAAGAACTTTAATGCTTACGCTTGAAGAGGTACTCAAAGCTTACATAAATGTATGTCTTAACACAGGGGAGATCTGTAGATCAGACGTTATATGTTGTATGAATTAAGGGGGGATATCGATCAAAAACACACACTATTTAAAAAATGCACCAAATATACAGTTTCGGAGATACGCCAATGATATTTTGTACCACGCTTTACATAAAAGTAAACACTTACATATGAAACCCTTTGATTATATATATATTCGACTTTTTCTGAATGATATTTGAAGTTTTATTGTCAAAAAATAATATATGTTCCACTTTCTCAGAAAGTATTCAAGAGATTTCTATAAAAATGGTTCTGTTTCGCCTCTTTATATGTTGTAAGATTTTTCATAACTTTTAATTATGGCCGCGTTGGAGTAGCCGAGTGGTCGAAAGCGCCTCGCTGTGGAGCGCGCGGTTGCTCGCCGTGGAGGTTCGAGTCCTCCCTGGGCCATGGGTGTGTGTGTTGTCCTTAGGTTAGTTTATCTAGGTTTAAGTAATTTGTAAGCTACGGACTGATGAACATGCAGTTTGGTACGATAGATTTACAAACATTTGAACATTTTTTTAAAGTTATAATTCCACAAGTATTATTTTAAATTCATTCAACATTCCAAGCACTTTGCCCCATATCTCAGCTTGCAATCAGAATTTCAAACTTTGCTCTTGAGGCAACGTTTATTAGGTATACAGAAATATGTGTACAAAATTTCATAATTCCATCATTCATAGAATCTTACGAAAAGACACATAAACTTTAAAAACAAATTTTCAGGAAACGAAATTTAATGTTCAACCTAACTTTTTTCCTTATGTCACTTCTTCACAAGGAACGACATTTGTACTCTGGATCGTCTTACCCTATAAGACTTCTGGTTTCTCGTTTTCTTCTTTCCTTTACCAGGTCTTCAACTAATTTCAGCTGCAGAGACGCGCCGTAAATTTATTTTTCTTAGGTTGTCTTGAAGCCCATTCTTTCTGATACCTTCATCCTCCCGACGTTCCCATGAGTAAATACAAGAACTGCATCATAAGTACCAATGTGACTACTGTTTATAATGTACGGAATAGCGTGAAAGATGATCTATAAAGCCAAAACGTATGCATCACGGCCTTGTAGATATATCCCGCACATGTTTGGTTGAAAGTAATACACAGGATCGTTGTTCACTGAGCTGGTATTGAAGTGCTGCTTCAAAACGTGGGCGTGGCAGGGAGGCCGCTTGGCAATTTTAATTAATTTTCAGGCACTTCGGATGCGATTTCCACATTGTCCATGAGATTTACTAAGAAATAAAAAATAAAAAGAAAATTGACATTTTTGGTCAATTTCATCAAAGTCTCCCCTTAAGACTGGTACAGTAACAAGTAGTCTTTATTTCATTCCGACAAAATTAGTTAGTACCAACGTTTGGTGGAAAGAGTTGTTAAAATGTTCAAATGTTTGTAGAGCTTAAGGGACTTAACTAAGGGATCATCAGTCCCTAAACAACATTGAACCTTTGGGAACTTATTGTCCATGAGATGTACTAACAAATAAAATATAAATAGAAAATTGACATTTTAGATCCATTTCATCAACGTCCCCCCTTAAGACTGGTACAGTAACAAGTAGTCTTTATTTCATTCCGTCAAAACTAGTTAGTACCAACGTTTGGCGGAAAGAGTTGTTAAAATGTTCAAATGTTTGTAGAGCTTAAGGGACTTAACTACGGGATCATCAGCCCCTAAACAACATTGAAGCTTTGGGAACTTATTGTCCATGAGATGTACTAACAAATAAAAAATAAATAGAAAATTGACATTTTAGATCAATTTCATCAACGTCCCCCCTTAAGACTGGTACAGTAACAAGTAGTCTTTATTTCATTCCGTCAAAACTAGTTAGTACCAACGTTTGGCGGAAAGAGTTGTTAAAATGTTCAAATGTTTGTAGAGCTTAAGGGACTTAACTACGGGATCATCAGCCCCTAAACAACATTGAAGCTTTGGGAACTTATTGTCCATGAGATGTACTAACAAATAAAAAATAAATAGAAAATTGACATTTTAGATCCATTTCATCAACGTCCCCCCTTAAGACTGGTACAGTAACAAGTAGTCTTTATTTCATTCCGTCAAAACTAGTTAGTACCAACGTTTGGCGGAAAGAGTTGTTAAAATGTTCAAATGTTTGTAGAGCTTAAGGGACTTAACTACGGGATCATCAGCCCCTAAACAACATTGAAGCTTTGGGAACTTATTGTCCATGAGATGTACTAACAAATAAAAAATAAATAGAAAATTGACATTTTAGATCAATTTCATCAACGTCCCCCCTTAAGACTGGTACAGTAACAAGTAGTCTTTATTTCATTCCGACAAAACTAGTTAGTACCAGCGTTTTGCGGAAAGAGTTGTTCAAATGTTCAAATGTTTGTAGAGCTTAAGGGACTTAACTACGGGATTATCAGTCCCTAAACAACATTGAACCTTTGGGAACTTATTGTCCATGAGATGTACTAACAAATAAAAAATAAATAGAAAATTGACATTTTAGATCAATTTCATCAACGTCCCCCCTTAAGACTGGTACAGTAACAAGTAGTCTTTATTTCATTCCGACAAAACTAGTTAGTACCAGCGTTTGGCGGAAAGAGTTGTTCAAATGTTCAAATGTTTGTAGAGCTTAAGGGACTTAACTACGGGATTATCAGTCCCTAAACAACATTGAACCTTTGGGAACTTATTGTCCATGAGATGTACTAACAAATAAAAAATAAATAGAAAATTGACATTTTACGTCAATTTCATCAACGTCCCCCCTTAAGAGCGGTACAGTAACAAGTAGTCTTTATTGTCTGCTTTCATTCCGACAAAACTAGTACCAACGTTTGGCGGAAAGAGTTGTTGAAATGTTCAAATTTTTGTAGAGCTTAAGGGACGTAACCTCGGGGTCATCAGACCCTATACTTACAAACTACTTATGAACTAGCTATTACTAAGCACGGCACAAATATCCATGCTCGAGGGGGATTCGAACCCCCGATCTTAGTGGTTGTGCAGACCGTGACTGGCGCGCCGCAGACCGCTTGGCCACGGCGGCCGGCGAAAGAGTTGTTCAATTTTGTTTTCGATTTCCCCAGAAGTTCATATAGATGCTTCGCTGAAACGAAATTTAATACACAACAATAGAAGAAGGGTGAACGTAATAAAATTCCATTCCGGCCAGTCTCCTCCGGCGAAATCAATTACTACTGCCTTACATGGGAGTCCTGACAGAATCGGAATGCGATGCCGAAACGGCCCCCGTGTTGACGTAACGGGGAGACTCGGAAGCCCAGAAGGTATAACCGCCCCCGGCAGACGCCGGTCGTAAACACGACGCGGCCCGCACTGACCTCCCCTCACCCTAGCCGGTCGCCATGGCAACGATGCCTCGCCAGATACGCCGCACGCTGCCCGCACTCGCCTCCGTCGCTTCCGCCGTTCCTCGCTCCAACCCTCCATCGCCACTCGGAAGTCGTAACATTCGATTCGCAGATGTCACGCGGTGTCACCGGTGAGCTATATCTCTCCACCTTGCTCCGTAGCCGAAATGCTATCTGGAGAGCCGTAAAACCGCTCTGGCGGGATGTAACTTCGCAGTGCATGAGTCCCCGGGGTGTACGCTATTCACTGGTGGGAAATAGGGAGTGTCTTTGCTGGATATCTTGCCTTGTAACCGATCAGTCCCTTCCTCAGCTGTTTATGGGTCAGATGTATATTTACTATTTTCTGTGAATGTGGATAGGGAGTGCAAAGAGCTCAACTCAGTCTGTCCTAAACCAAGAACTATAAATAAGAAAATTCAGCTTTAATAGAGATTGACAACTAATCTACGAACAGTGTTCGTCTGAACACTGAGAGCAGTACCCAACCGCATTATTCCAAAATGTACAAGATGATTCAATAGGTTATGCATAAATTTATTAAGCTAAAACTGGTTGTGGTGGAACCAGCCCTATATTCGTCTACTAACTCGGGACTTCTTCTCTGTGATCTGATAACATCAAAAAAATAGTGAAATATATAACTATTCTTGATTATATGAATTTCATACTAAAGTCTTTGCAGGTTCTTTCAGGAATACTAGTTCTTTCCTGATAATAATATTATCAAGTGACTGATACATTTCGATGCAACTATTTATTGCTGAAGAATAATAGGATTTCGTTTGGACTTTAATGAAGGAGTTGGACTTTGAGTTGTTTGCACAAACTTTGAATATATTTTGTGCAAGTGGATTGCGCAAGCAATAAAACTTCTTTGACTATAATCTTCATAACGAATTTGGACAAATAACGAAATAACTTCTGGATGAGATAATTATTTTGATGGAGTCAGGAAATAAATTGTAATATGAACTAGTATTCCTGAAAGAACCTGCAAAGACTTTAATATTATAAATTCAAATTCATCTTGAAATAAGATTTCGACGAAATAAGATATTTAAATTCCTGATTACATAATATTAATCAAAATGATCATAAAAGTTCAACAACACTTCATGAATAAAGATTCAGAAATGAATTCTTTTTCTTTTCTTTAAAAAAGAATTTGTCGACTTCAATGCGCAACAGCATACTGCAGGATCGGGAATAGTCAAGAATACGATACAACACGTCGGCTTTGACCAATGATGTCATATACGAAGCAAAGATATGGAATTAATAACATTTGAGCATTTGACGTGTATCAAGAAATATATCGATTATTAATTCACTAAAGATAATACCATAACCAACTTTACGAATAAATAATTATTAGCTCGTTTAAGAAATATGTATAATAAATGAAACACATCATATCTATTACATTATTGAATTTTTATTTATAAAAAAACAGTGAAGCATGTTTAAATTATTTAAAATGGAATAATAAATGAAAAGTATTGATTTTTTAGAGGTGATACAGTTCCAAGTTAGCGTCTGAAACAAAAACAAAAAAAGAAGTTACAACATTACGTACTAGAAATATACTTTTTTATTATTATATTAACAAATACTACTACAAATTTGTGCGATTTCTTTGAAATCTACATGTACAATAATGTTCGAGTAAAATTGTTGTGTAGTAATATATGTTTCTGCTCATATGTCGCTATTTCACTTCGAGTAGGGGGAGGTCAAGTCTAGTTTCCGATACAATTTTTAAATGATACCATATGAAGCTATTTTATGAGATAACTGTATCGTAATCGTAACTTGAGCAGGTGAAGGTCAAGTCTAGTTTACGATTTTTAATTATTACCAAATTACGCTATTTCATGAGATATCGGTATCGTACTCTATACTCGATCAGGAAAAGTTAAGTAAACCAATTCAGCGGTAAAATTTTACGATGCTTCTTGCCGTTATATTGGCAACAGATGTACAATGAAGTGTTGAATTGCGTTAATATTTTTCACGAGCTACAGAGTAAATGTTATTGCTGCTCGTTTCACTCGCAGCAAAATTAATACTGTACCGGCTCTATGGTTGACAGGTTCTTGTATGTACCCTTGCCCGTTCAGAAAAAAAAAATTCGTTTTAATTGAAGTTGTCACGAAAAAATATTTACTGGTCATCTGAGTTGCCGTCATTACCATTGGTGCCAACATAACCACTGCAGCCCAGCGAGAAGCGTCGTAAAATTTAACCAATTTCAGCAATTAATACACAAATTGTAAAAATTTAGTTAGACACACCATGTCTTCACCAGTCATTAATGAAAGTTGATCTTTATTAATTTTTTCATTATCATCCATTCCTAAAAAAGATTGATAAAATAATTAAATATGGATAAAACTCAATAATGAATTATATGAAGTCACATAAAATAAAAACGTACAATAAACTATATTACTTACTGTCGATTGTAAGCAATCAATTTCTCAGTGAAAATATTTATCCTTAAATTATAACAAAATTGTTGAATCATTTCGATCAATAGAGCATCGAGATATAATTTTCTATCTTTAATGTAATCAACGACGTATGCAAATAGTTCCATATCTTTGATACAAAAAAGTTGATATGATATATACATATACACAAAAATCTTTAACTGATGACGTCATTGGTCATTGGTCTATATAACCTGAATGTATAACTCTGGTGTCTGAGCATAGACCTGTAGCGTACCTGCACATTCATATCTTTGGCACACGTATTTGAATTGTCCGCCACTTGTAATTAGTCAAACTAATTTCCATCTATTACTATATGACAAATAATTGCTAGATTACCTCTGCATTTGCAATTTATGTCAATATACAAATATAGACTCACGTGAGTACAGGATCCAAACATATATCCTTTTCGTTTTCTTGTAATACTCCTCAGCGGCCATGTTGTATTTCGTCAAGAAACAGAATAGGAACATCTTTGGCTGGCACGCTCAGAAACCTGTAGTTCAACACCCAGGTAGTATAGAGATCATTGGTGAAAGCCGACGGGTTGTATAGCATACTAGACTTGACCCGCGGGAACTTCGCCTTGACGGTCTTCGGCAAACTTCAGGAAGTGACCAGATACATATCTCTGTCGTCGGTGGAGATACTTCCACGGTGTGCCGCTGCGTAGTCAATGTTGAACATGCAACAGATAAAATCAAACATATTTCACAAATATATTGTTCTATATATTTTTAAAATATCATCACAAACATAACAAACACATTATTAATGACGTAATTCGACTGCAAAACTGAGCTTAACCAAGAAATGCGTAGACGATTAAAATTACGTACCACTACATGGTGTCTAAATGGAAATCGGAAATAGGAAAAATGTTCCTGAGCCGTTGATCGGAGCATTTCTCTTTTAATGTGTTTCAGTGGCCTAATATACGAGGGTCGTCCACAAAGTAATTTCCGTGTCTATTTTTATCTGCGGCAGCACTACTAAAGCAGTTCCGAGCATGCACGGCAGTTACTCCGACTCAAGGAGAAGACACGTACGCCATTTTCAGATGGCTGCCGCCGACGTGTGCTTTGTACTGCTTCTTTATAATGTCAGCTGTAATTGAAAATGCCGCCGCGTGTGACATCAGATCCGTGATTCGTTTCCTAAATGCAAAGAAATTTCAACCAAAGGAAATTCATCGGCAAATCTGCGAGGTTTACGGACAAATTGTTATGAGTGATCAAGTGCACGATAAAGAACGAAGTGGACGCCAGTCTGTGATTACTGATGAACTGGTTCACACAGTTGAAGAGAAGATGGAAAACAACAGTAAGTTTACACTTAACCCTTTCAGTCCCACATTATGAAATCAGCTTTGGAAAAATTAAAATTCAGTGTTCTCTGTATTAATACATTACAGTAAATATCCGAATATGTGTTTTAAAATATTAGGTCGAACTATTGATTTTTTATGTCATGTATTTCATGCACAACACAGACGTTTGTATCGAAGTATTTTATTACTTGGACGTTATGTTGTTGGTAGTTAACACTGCCAGATCTATAATGCTATCAAAATTGTCGCCATAGCACCGAAGACAAGACAATTCAATGCTGGAATAAAATAAAAGGAACCACACTCACGCTCACACTCTCAGCCACGTACAGACGGCAACGCAATACATCCTCCAAGATGGACAGGTTAGTGCCTCAGAAGTGACTACACCCGTACCACTAAGCGGTAAAATGTCGTACTAGAAGCATGTTGTTCATCAACAAAAATGCAACATTAAGGTTTGATGCAAAAATACGATATAAATAAACTTTTAATACGATGTTGTCCAGAAACAACACTGTGTATGAAATGGTTAATGCCCTTGCTATGAAAGTTCCACAAATCTCACGGTTACGACATGGTTGAATACACAGGCGGCAACATTCTATGGAGAAGACATACAAAACTTGTGCCACGCTACGCCAAGTGCCTACAAAATATAGGAAGCTATGTAAGAAAGTGATTCATCAGTTTTCGATTTTTGTAAAATAAATATTTTTTCTGTATTTTTTAATAACCAAATAGAACTTACTTCGTTTGATACCTCGTATATGGAATTCGGGAAGTGTTACAAGATGTACAGCTTAGCATCTTTCGACAGGTGGACTACTCGCATCTACTGCTTGCTGTTGTCTGCAAGTATCTGACGAAATGAATATCACGAAGATGTCATGTAGATATTCAGTGAGAATGTTCTCACGAGAAAACGTTGCGTTATGCACTACTTCGCTGAGTATACAAATGATTCCTTCCTAACTTAGGGTACGTGTCCGTTAATTGTAATTCCAATTCCATACTCCACACTCCAAAGATGTAGGCTTATGATAAATTCCAAAACCGCAAATGTTGCATATAGACTCATCTGGAGGGAAGAAGAAGACGTTCTGTGGAAGTTTAGAGGGGACGGCATTTTAAGCCGACGGCAGATCGATTTTAATGCCACCAACATAACCTTTAACTCACGAAGTGTGGTCTTTCAAACCACGGGAAAATTTTCAGACTCCCACCGCAAAGTCATTTCTTGTGTAATGATTCTCTATACCCGGTACGATTCGTTAAATAGATACATCTACAATGTTAAACAGAGCTTTAAATTATGACCTTCTTTGTTGATTGCTGACACGTCTCGTAGATCACATCCAGTGAATTGCGTACTTATTTTCTTCATTGTATTACTGAACGTGTTTCCCGGATCTAATCAATTTAAACGATCTTAAGTTTGAAACTATTAGTATGTGTGGGGAGGAAGATGTCCGTGATATAAATATAAAAATATCGCGAAGAAGACAATGATTTTACAGGAGTCAGTTACTAAAATTGTCCTAGCGAAAACGTTACAGTTGAAATCAAATATTTTCTAAGCTGGGCTACTAAAACGAGTTCTCAGTACGCAACATCACTTTTGCTGAGTTCCTTTTCTCTCTTTCTCTCGAGTACAGTTCCTACGCGCAAGTTTAAGCCCTGATATTTAGTGTTATTTGAAAATTTACTTGTTATTTTGTAATACTTTAAAAAGCAACATTGAGTAGTCCAATAATTCATTGTGAGTACCATTAAAAAAGTACTGTCGTAGCAGATTTTGTTTCATAAAACGTAAGTTATTCCTGCCTTTCTGTAGTAGTATAAAATCAACAGGGAATACTCCAGCAACTCTTTTATAATAGTAAAAATGAATGTTATCTTTCTTAAAATATTCAAATGATTTACGCCTTAGACTACGATTTGAAAGTGGGAATCCCAGAAAGCACACCTCTTAGGATTCGTTTCGGAAATGTCGCCTTCTGAGTTAAGGGTTAAGTTTAAGGGCCATAAAGACAATAACAGAAATTAGAGTCCGTAAGTAAGGGTATAAGTATTCGATTTTCCCTCGTTCTGTTCGGGAGTGGAGCAAGAAAGAAAATCACAAGTAATGGTAAGAGGTTCCCTCCGTCACACACCCTATGGTGGCTTGCAGATGATCCATGTAGATGTAGAGTTCGTCAACGACATGCCATCGGTTTTTTCTAAAATTATTGAAAAGGCTGTATATTCAAGATTAATTGATTTCGGTTTACATAATTTGTTGTCAAACGTACAGTTTGGTTTTAGAAGTGGTTCAACGAATGAAAATGCTATATTTTCTTTTCTCTGTGAGGCACTTGATGGGTTAAATAAGAGGCTACGGACATTAGGCGTCTTCTTTGATTTAACAAAAGCGTTTGATTGTGTTGATCACAAAATATTGTTGCAGAAGTTGGAACATTTTGGAATACGGGGAGTAGCTGACAACTGGTTCACCTCTTACTTTAATAATAGACAACGGAAGGTAATTCTCCGCAGTGTATAAAATGGCTATGACGTACAATCCCAATGGGGCACAATTAAGTGTGGGGTGCCCCAGGGGTCTGTTTTGGGACGATTGCTGTTCCTTATTTATATAAATGATATGTCTTCGAGTATAACAGTTGACTGTAAAATATTTTTGTTTGATGACGATACTAGCTTGGTAGTGAAGGATGTTGCTCGTAATATTGACACAGTATCAAATAACGCAGTTCAAGAAATAAGTTCATGGATTGTAGAAAACAAGTTGATATCAAATCACAGTAAAACTTAGTTTTTACAATTTCTAACACATAATTTGACGAAAGCTGACATTTTGATTACACATAATGGGCATATAAGTGAGACTGAACAGTTCAAATTTCTAGGTGTTCATACAGACAGTAAGCTGTCATGGAAAGCCCATGTTCAGGATCTTGTTCCAAAACTAAATTCTACTATATTTACAATTAGAACAATATCTGAAATAAGTGATTTTTCAACACGAAAAGTAGTCTATTACGCTTACTTTCACTCACATATGACGTACGGCATTGTTTTTTGGGGTAACTCGCCTGAAGCAAAAAGGATATGTCTGGCTCAAAAACGGGCGGTTCGATCAATATCTGGTGTAAGTTCACGAACGTCATGTCGACCCCTTTTCAGTAATCTGGGAATTTTGACACTGGCGCCACAATACGTTTTTTTTCTCTAATGTCGTTTGTTGTTAATAATAGCAGCTTATTCCCACGAGTTAGTAGCTTTCACTTGGTGACTACTAGACAGAAGTGGAATCTACATTTGCATCACACCACCTTGAAACTTGTGCAGAAAGGTGTACAGTATTCTGCGGCATCCATTTTCAATAAGCTACCACAAGAACTAAAGAATCTTAGCACTAATCAACACGATTTCAAAACTAAATTGAAGAGTGGCTCATGGCTCACTCCTTTTATTCTGTCGAGGAACTCCTAGAAAAGTTAAACAATTAAGCAAATTCATTTTTTCTATATTGATTCTTTTTACTTTATCCTAAGATTGACGTGTGTAAAGCACTAAACAATTTTCTATTACCATTCTTGTGTTACAATTAATGTATTGACGTGTTCCATGACCATGGCGTCTCACTCCTCAATTGGGTTCTATGGAATAGAAAAAAACAATAAATAAATAAATAAATATGTCTAGTCGAAGCTATGGCCGGCCTTAAGAAGCCACATGGAACAGGTATAGGCCTGATAAAATGTTTGTAGATAAGGAGAGAAAAATGTTAAACATCAAGGATATTTCGATTCATGTACAAAAAAAATTTAACTTTCAGATAATTCATTACAGACGATGTTTAGTTTTATACTAACAAATATCAAAATACGATAATTAACTAAGTTGTTGCTTATGTTTTTAGAATTAATGTTCCTATTGAAAGATTAACATTAGACGATAAAGGTAACAAGAAAATATTCCATCATCAGGTGATATGGAGAAAGTATATTTGTGTGTTTCAAATACATTGGGTAAATTTAGTTATATAACTGCCTTATGATTGTGATATAGGGTATATAATTGTAGAGGCCACCCCCATGAACCACAGACATTGCCGAGGTGGGGTGGCTTGCGTGCCTCAACGATGCAGATAGCCGTACCGTAGGTGCAACCACAGCGGAGGGGTATCTGTGGAGAGGCCAGACAAACGTATGGTTCCTGAAGAGGGGCAGCAGCCTTTTCAGTAGTTACAGGGGTAACAGTCTGGATGATTGACTGAGCTGGCCTTGTAACATCAGCTAATGTGGCTTTGCCACATAGCTACTGCGAACGGCTGAAAGCAAGGGGAAACTACAGCCGTTACTTTTCCCGAGGACATGCAGCTCTACTGCATGAACATATGATGATGGCATCCACTCGGGTAAAATATTCCGGAGGTAAAATAGTCCCCCATTCGGATCTCCGGGCGGGGACTACTCAGGAGGATGTTGTCATCAGGAAAGACAATATTGGCATTCTACGGATCGGAGCGTGGAATGTTAGATCCCTTAATCGGGTAGGAAAATTAGAAAATTTAAAAAGGGAAATGGATAGGTTGAAGTTAGATATAGTGGGGATTAGTTAAGTTCGGTGGCAGGATGAACAGGATTTCTGGTCAGGTGAGTACAGGATTATAAATACAAAATCAGTTGGGGGTATCACAGGAGTAGGACTGATAATGAATAAGAAAATAGGAATGCGGGTAAACTACTATGAGCAGCACAGTGATCGAATTATCACTGTCAAGATAGATACGAAGCCAACACCGACAACAGTAGTACAGGTTTATATGCCAACTAGCTCTGCCGATGATGAGGAAATCGAAGAAATATATGAGGAGCTAAAGGAAATTATTCAGACAGTTAAGGGAGAGGAAAACTTAATTGTGATGGGAGACTGGAATTCGGTAGTAGGAAAAGGAAGAGAAGGAAAAATAGTAGGTGAATATGGACTGGGCAGGAGGAATGAAAGAGGAAGTCGCCTGGTAGAATTTTGCAGGGAACATGATTTAATCGTAACGAACACCTGGTTTAAGAATCACAAAAGAAGGTTGTATACATGGAACCAGGAGACACCGGAAGGTATCAGATAGATTTTATAATGGTAAGACATAGATTCCGGAACCAGGTTATAAACTGCAAGACGTACCCAGGGGCAGATATAGACTCTGACCATAACTTGTTAGTCACGAACTGTAGGCTGAAACTGAAAAAAATTGCAGAAAGGTAGGAAAATAAGGAGATGGGACTTAGATAAATTGAAGGAAAGTGAAGTTCTGGAGAATTTCAGAGGGAGATTTAGGCAACAATTGACAGAAACAGGGGGAAATAAAACAGTAGAAGAGGAATGGCTAGCATTGAGAGATGAAATAGTGAAGGCAGCAGAGGACAAAATAGGTAGGAAGGCAAGACCTACAAAAAAATCCTTGGATATCACAGGAAATACTAGATTTAATTGATGAAAGGAGGAAATATAAAAATGCAGTAAATGAAACAGGCAAAATGGAGTACAGATGATTAAAAAATGAGATTGACAGGAAATGCAAAATGGCTAAGCAGGAGTGGCTAGAAGCCAAATGCAAATCTGTAGAAGAATGTATAAGAAGGGGAAAAGTAGATACCGCCTACAGGAAAATAAAAGAGACATTTGGGGACAAGAAAAGCAACTCTACGAATATCAAGAACTCAGATGGGAAGCCGGTTCTCAGCAAAGAAGGGAAAGCTGAAAGGTGGAAAGAGTACATAAAGCAGCTCTACAAAGGAAATGAACTTACAGACAATGTGGTAGGAAGGGAAGAGGACGTAGATCAAGATGAAATAGGAGATGCTATACTGAGAGATGAATTTGACAGAGCCTTGAAAAACCTAGGTCGGAACAAGGCCCCAGGAGTAGATGACATACCCTCAGAGCTACTAAAGTCTCTGGGAGAGCCAGCCATGACAAGACTATTTGAACTGGTGTGTAGGATTTATGAGACAGGCGAAATACCCTCAGACTTTAAGAAAAATGTAATAATCCCCATTCCAAAAAAATCAGGCGCAGACAGGTGTGAAAATTACAGAACCATCAGTTTGATATGTCATGGTTGCAAAATTTTAACACTAATTATCTACAGGAGAATGGAAAAGCTGGTAGAAGCTGACATCGGGGAAGATCAGTTTGGATTCAGGAGGAACATAGGAACCCGGGAGGCAATACTCACTTTACGTCTTATCTTAGAAGATAGATTAAGGAAAGGCAAACCTACATTTTTAGCTTTTGTAGATTTGGAGAAAGCATTTGACAATGTTGACTGGAATACACTCTTTCAAATTCTGAAGTCAGCAGGGGTAAAATATAGAGAAATGAGAGTTATTTACAACTTGTACAAAAGCCAGACAGCAGTTATTAGACTCGAAGGGCATGAAAGGGAAGCATCAGTTGGGAAGGGAGTAAGACAGGGTTGTAGCCTTTCTCCGATGTTATTCAATTTGTACATCGAGCAGGCGGTAAAGGAAAGCAAGGAAAAATTTGGAATAGGGATTAAAGTACAGGGGGAAGAAATAAAAACATTGCGTTTTGCTGATGACATTGTAATTCTATCAGAGACAGCAAAGGACCTGGAAGAACAGTTGAATGGAATGGACAGTGTGTTGAAGAGAGCATATAAAATGAACATTAACAAGAGCAAAACAAAAATAATGGAATGCGGTCTTAGAAAATCGGGCGATGCTGAAGGAATTAGATTAGGTAACGAAACAATGAAGGTGGTAGATGAGTTTTGTTACTTGGGTAGTAAAATAACATGTGATGGTCGCAGTACAGAGGATATAAAATGCAGAATGGCAATGGGAAGAAAAGCATTTTTGAAAAAGAGAAATTTGCTTATATCGAATATTAATTTAAGTGTAAGGAAGTCTTTTCTGAAGGCATTTGTGTGGAGTGTTGCCTTGTACGGGAGTGAAACATGGACGATAAGCAGTGCGGACAGGAAGAGAATAGAGGCTTTTGAAATGTGGTGTTACAGAAGAATGCTGAAGATTAGGTGGGTAGATCGCATAACCAATGAAGAAGTACTGAACAGAATTGGTGAGAAAAGGAATTTTTGGCATATCCTGGCTAAAAGAAGGGATCGCTTGGTAGGACACATTCTTAGACATCGGGGAATCGTAAATTTAGCATTGGAGGGAAGTGTGTGGGGTAAAAATCGCAGAGGGAGACCAAGAGACGCGTATAGTAAGCAGATTCAAGTGGATGTGGGTTGCCGTTCTTATGAGATGAAAAGGCTTGCTCAGGATAGAGTAGGGTGGAGAGCCGCATCAGGCCAGTCTCCGGACTGAAGACCATAACAACAACAATTGTAGAGGTCGATAGGAGTGGCAAAATTTGATTAGCCTACTGGCTCCAAATGTGAAAATCTGCTACTGGTCCGCCCTCATGTTCCCATGGCGTCCCACAGCGTGCTACTGTCACCTCAGAAATAATCAGAAAATTAGATGCTGAGTATTCGATTTCACAGGCTAATGCAGCCCCACAGTGACCACCATCGGAGCTGTCTCTTGCTGACAACGCAGACTTGCACAACTGTGCGGCACCTCTGTAATCATCACACTGATCACTCAACATCTCCCGCACTTCATGCTACTTCCATTTCGTACTAGATGGAACCCTGGCATGTCCCGGGTACTTACAACTTCTGACAATAAAGTCTGAATTCGGAAAGATAAATGGGGCAACACGCCGACACGGGCGAATCGCAACGCTACACCTGTTTAGCGGTCGATGTTGACAACGTGCCCTAACCGTAGGTCAGCTAAGCTTCGTGTGTGTCCCGTGTTAGACCTGTTGGACGAAGAGCCAGAGAACAGGACAATGAACGAGCAAAGGATCAATTTAAAGTTTCGCATTTAAGCTGGTACGTGTTTATGGGAATCAAGCACTGTCCAAGCTTTCGAGGAGGCCGGGAAAGTGTTTCTGACAGTCCTCCTGACAATCTTCTTACCGGACGACCGGCGACCGCCATCAGTGACGAAAACATTGAGAAAGTCAGGACGTTAATCAAGAACGATCGTCCGTTATCTTTGTGTATGATAACGGAAAAACTGCAGATTAACTTGAATTCGAGTGACAAGTCCTTAACAATAAGTTACGGAAGATGAAAACATGCTGTCGTCTTGTGACACATCACTTGACTGACGATCAGAAGCAGTTACGTTCAGAGAATTCACAGGATTTTGTCGAATCGGCGGATGCGACGCCCAATTTCTTCAACTGTATTGTCAATGAGGCTAGAATGTGGTGTCTTCGGAACGATCCAGGAAAGAAACGGGAAAGCATGGAATGTCGTTCTCAGATATCACCTCGTTCGTTAAAGGTCAGAACCAAAAAATCGCGTATCAAAACGACGCTCATCATCTTTTTCGATAGTCAAGGCATTATTCACAAGGAATTTCTACGTAAGGGAACGGTGTAGAACGTCTAACGACAGCCACCTCTTTTGGGAATGACTCAAACTGAGCCCTAATATTTTCCTAAATCACGGAAAGTTTTATTAGTTCACAGTCTCTATAACAAAGTCATTCCACTGTAGGTGAAGTTGATATACAAAGACTTATCTTATATGCTGGCTTAAGTCCATTGCGTTGTGAGCTGTCTTCGGCATTCACTAAAATATTGATGTTTCATGATGTTTTCGTAAATTATAAGCATGTCAGTTGATATGGAAACGATTTTATTTCCATTTAAGTGAAGTTTAATCCAATCACATGACTCCTAGAAGAGTGACAAAACATGGTTTCTCTCAAACAACTTTCATCGTAACCGCGTAATAAGACTGATGACAAAGTTCTTCGGCTACCAAATAAATATATAGCAATACTTGAAATATGCCAAAATACACATATTAAAATATTACATTTAGGCTTTAACTATTTATCTCAATGTATGTACGTGTTTCATGAAATTTGTATTTAATGTGGTATAAAAATTAAAAGTAGTCTTTTGACTAGGGTTTAAAATAACTCAATTGATTTACATTATTTATGTTTTCGAAATGCACACTTACCTGTTTTGCCAATATTGTGTAGGCGTACTATTATTTAGACATGCAATTTTGATGTATTTCAGTTTGCGGTCTAATTTTTTATAATTACGGATCTGTGTAAAGTTGTAGTAGTTTCGTCTATTTCGAAGATAGTTTCTTAGTACCAAATGGATTATTAATTTTAGTATGTCTAAAATGAATTTAGGATTCAGTGATATATAAAACATGGTCTGCCCGAATGTATTTAAACAAAAGGTACATATGTAATCATATTGTGCAATAGTTATAACATGTAGTCTTGTTGTTTTTATACAAATTAGTATATATATAGGTTCAGCAATTTCTGAAACTAAGTGTAGTGCATTTTTAGTGTTTCCAGCTATTATTTATGAAAGTTCAAAAATTGAAAATTACGTGAAAAAGGACAGCCAAAGCTATGCTTAAATCAACGTACTATTTCGTAAAGATGTTCTACTAATAGTGTCAATCATATTTCAAACTGAACGCGAAAATCTGATATTTTACATGTCCAGTAGCGAAGTTTTACTTGGGTGTCCGATATTTCGTGTTTGTAATGTTGGCAACGGATTTTGTAGAGAGTGCGCAACATAGCATAATCGTTACAAACGCTGCAAGGTACGCAGAAATTTTGACCCGTTTCATGAATCTTCTACGCAGGATACGACCCCAGTACCCACACAAGGTTTCGGGATTTTTGTTCACACCAACTCTCTCCCACATATAGCCAATGTCGTCAAACAGTTCCTGGCAAAAAAGGAGGTGGAGCAGCTTGAACATCCACCATACTCGCCATTTCTCAGTCCTCCCTCGAATAAATCCCGATTTGAAAAGAAAGATCAAATCAAACGTTTGTAAACCTATTCGGCCAAACTGCTGTAGTCATCAGACCCTAGACTAAAAAATGTACTTAAAGTAGCTTACACTAAGGTCAACATAGACAACCATATCTGAGGGACGAATCGAACATACGTCGGGACCGGCCGCCTAGTCCGTAGCATAATGACTGTAAGGAAAGAGATTTGTCGATATTCCTGGCATCCAACGAAACATGAGGAGGGATTTAAAAATTATCCCAAAAGAAGATTTAGTGCAAAGTTCCCAGGACATGTATCACAGAGCTCCAGTGCATAGTTGTGGAAGGACAGTAAGTCAACTGTACTTCATAGTTCATCTACGATAATGTTACTGGACTTTTCACTGAACTTTCTTGTCAGAGGCTGTAAGTGTTCCAATGTTCTGTTAGTCTTCTCTCCCTATCTTCACCATAGATCCATCACATTTTCCCCCTTTCCTTTACCAACTTACATCCTTTATGCCAAATAATTTCATTTGATTTTATTCGTTCGACTAGGGTAAACTAAATCTTCCTGCGGTGGCATAGCCTTAAAGTATGAAGTGCATAAAATAGAAACGAGTACTAACGAGTTGCCAACTCTGTAATGATTACTACGTTGAATATAGGTGCTTCTGTAATCATGTATCCTACGACAACTGATTTATGATTCGCTTAAAACAGATCAACTCCTTTGACTGGTAATCAGTAGACTGCTGATCAACTCGAGTCCCTATGCTAAGTCAATATATGAACTAAACGAATCAGTTGGAAAACACCTGACTGTGTTCACAGATCTGAATAACTGAGATGAAAGTCCCCACTAATGCGAAAGAGACTAAGGTCAACACTGCCAAAATTTATCAAGATCTAAACTGCACCGGGATTTGGCGCAAAATAATTCAAACGCACACGACTTTTTATACAGTGGCTTAATCAGAAATTTCTTTGGGCCAATAAGTGTTCTCTAAAGTTGTGCACAGGAAGCATGTATGGCAAATAATTTCTAGAATGCGTAATTTGCCCTCAAATAAAAGATTTAAAATTTCATATTTATGACTGCAAAGGAATGAATTGTAAATTTTCGTGGTGGAGTTATTATTTGTGCGACAATTATGAATTATATATTGATATCATGCCATTTGTCCTCCTCTTTAGATTGCTGGTACAAGAAATTATGTTTGCAGTAATTTAAATTATGGTTAAAACTGCGACAAATTCACATAATACGGAGGAAATGTATAGTAAAAATGAAGTAATGTTTTCATTACCTGACGTTGCAGGTTTATGAGGCGATATCATAGTTGTTTAAATGGGAAACTTTCTAGGCGAATTACTTGTCTCATTGTTGATCTTCGGAGGCACCCGATTCTTTACAACAGAGACTGAAGTACCTCTGATTTTTTTATTGTTCAAGGGTGCTTAACTTTATTACAAAATGTGTTCGTTTACATGTTTCATCAGTTTGTGGCTATGTTTTCAAATCTTGAAATGTTTGTAAATCTGAGGGACTTAACTGCTGCGGTTATCAGTCCATAGGCTTACAAACTACTTTAACTTATCTTAAGGACGACACACACACCCATGCCCGATGTAGGACTCGAACCTCCGATGGCGAGCAACCGCGCGATCCGCAGCAAGGCGCCTTAGAACGCTCGGCCTCTCTACCGCGGCGTTGCGATTTCGTCGTGCATTTGTCTTTAGTTGATATTAACTTCAATTGCTTTGGGCTATGGTGTCGGTGCCGGTGTTTGTGATATTGATCGCAGCAAAATAATTATTCTCATTTTGGTTTTCACACAATCCAGAAATCAGTTCAGGCATGATTATTTCAAAATTATTCTCAGCGTCTATCTGTTACTTACAGAAGGTCCGCTACGAATCCACAGCTGAACTGAAGCTCCAAGGCGAAGCATGACGATACGACATCTGCAATTCCGCTGAAGGGCTTGCTTCGCAGTTTGTAATTTATTAAGTTTCGTAATTAGCTCCTTGAATTGGGCACCATCGTTTCGGTGACCCCAGCCAATATCCAATAACCCAGACCAATCGCGCAAAAGCACTCGCAATTAGACGGCATTAACAGTTGGAGCACGAAGCTGTTCATTTCTAACCGGATCATCTTCAGGCAATCTCTGGGGGTAGTATAATTAACGTCGGCGGGGTTTCCTCTTAGTGGTCCTACACTTGGCCGACGGTCTTCCAGAGACGACCGTATTACCAACGATCACTGGCATGGCAATGTGTTTCATGTTGCCTGTCGAAAGGCTTCCATGTATAACGGAACACCGTTAATTTCCATTCAACTAGCTTGATATTGCGCTATGATGAGTTTGTTCAATGATTATGTTAAAGATTAGTTCGAATAGGAAATGCAAATCTATTTATGTATTATGTATTACTAATAATAAATCTCTAAATGTAGGCCTGTCACTGTTCGCTTCAATTTTCAAAATTACCGGACGAATTTCCATGTGGTTTTCACAGGAAACATGAGTGAAGACTGATTCAGGATTTAGGCATGATTTTATCAAAATAGAATCACGAAAAAATGAGATATCGTAGTTTTGTATGTTTTCAGTAAACATCGAGTCAATCTGTTCAACTATTAGAAACCACTTACCTCCAAAACTACTTCATGAATTCGCATCAGATTTTAATAGGTAATTTCTGCGTACCTTGGGGCAACATATAGACTTCGTTTCACAAAAATCGGATCACGGAAAATATATGACAGTTTAACGTTTCTTATCTACAACCGTCATATCTGTCTTTCTCTTTCATTACGTTAATCACCAAAACTAGTAAACAAATTTTCAGGGGTTTTTCATAGGTAACGTGAAAGTATCGTGCGGCTACATGACGCTTCATTTCACAAATTCGGATCGGAGAAAGCAAGGATATCAGAATGAAAACATTCTCTAAAAGCAATCGCATGTGTCTATTTGTAGAGAGTAATCTCCAAACTTACTACACGAACATTCGTGGGGCTTCACACGTAATTTTAGAATACATTGGAGCATAACATAAGCTTCTTCTCATCAAAATTGAATTAGGTGTAGAAGAGATATCATACTTTGAATTTTTATTTGCACACTATGCTTATAAGCAAGGTGTAGTACCAGTGGCGTAGCTATGTCACCAAGGGCCCTGGGGCAAAAATGACAATGGGGCCCTCCTTACACTAATACTGTACAGATGAAAAACTACATCATCAGCTCCTTACGCCCACTAGAAGCCATAATAAGGTACACCTAAATACTACTAAGTAAATTATTATGTGTAACGCAGCAGTCAAAGAAGAAAAATAGGGGAAATATTCGTGTAGGATGGTTTCATCAAAAATAAGTTGCCGGATTTTGTTTCATGAAACACTTTGGACTGAGCCGTGCCCCTACCGGGCTTCTTGAAGTATATGTTAGTGTCTGGCCAGGAAAAAGTAATAAGTAAAATAACTAAGTCGTTATCTTCCGTTATTGTCATGTGGGGTAGAGGGCAGCATCTTGATGCACAATTCACTATTGGGACAAAGTAATTATTACATGAAACTTCTGATCCGTGAATGTAATTAAACCTTTAAATGGCAGAATAAACAAATAGTGTGCGGGTAGATACGTACCTTAAAAGATTGTGTGAAGTGCTGAATTCTCACCATTACTTTAAAACACAGTGAAGTTGTTTGTTTTTCACATAGAAGAACTGAGCAGAATGTGGCGGAGGGTATAGTGTTGGTATGAACATAAATTGAAGAGCGAATAGTTCTTATGATATGTGAAGGCGCCGTTCCCAGAAAAAAAGCCACAGAATGCCGAATCCATTTCCCGCTTACCATTGCAAGGTAGTGTGTAGAAAGGTATGTAGATTATTTTCGGTATTCCTTTCAGAATTAACGCATTTGTGGAAAATAAACAGCCTGTTTCCTGGCGCAACGCATTTTGTGGAAAATGCGCACTCTCCAGGTGTGTCTGCGCAGTACGTCATCTGTGAATTATGTGGTGTTCTGTGGATGGGTCGGTATAACTTTGTAAAACACCTTGTAATTTCCTTTTGCGACGTAATGGTGTAGACAAAGTGGGGGCTCGCTATTTGTTTTGCAGGCGCACACAGAACGGCAATGCCTGACCATTCCAACGGTCTGCCCTTTCCCGCACCTTCTGCCCTCCAACCCCTCCCCCCTTCCTGCTGTCATCTGTCACATCCCCTCAACAAATCATGTGGTCAATACTGTTCTACTGCACTTAAATATGCTGTATACATTTAATATTTTGTCTTAGTCCATTCTGTTTAGCCGCGGTGGAGTAGCCGAGCAGTCTAAGGCGTCTCGCTGCGGAGCGCGCGGTTGCTCGCCGTCGGAGGTTCGAGTCCTCCCTGAGGCATATGTGTGTGTGTGTGTGTGTGTGTGTGTGTGTGTGTGTGTGTGTTTGTCCTTAGGTTAGTTTACCTAGGTTTAAGTAGTTTGTAAACTAAGGACTGATGACCACGCAGTTTGGTCCGATAGATTTACAAACATTTTTTGAACATTCTGTTTAACAATAACTATATTAACATTTTGGCTGCCAAAGGCATATTTGGGTTACCGACCCCCGGGGACCATTTACTTTTTTCCATATTCTGCTTTAGTTTGCTTGAAGTAAGTTATTTAAGTACAAATAAGTTGAAAATATTGCAATTTAGTACCTTAGTTTTTGTGTGTGTGTGTGTGTGAGTTACATATGACTCACATGGCGCCAGAGTAAAATCATTTATTATGTCGCTAATAATTTTGGGTTGGTACTCCTGTAAGTCTTTCATTCCCATACATTATTTGCGTACAGTCTTTATTCAGTGTTGTTTGCTCCGTAACATAGTGATATTGTAGCAGGAGAAAGTGTCTCGTAGAAGTTATGTAGATGGACAAGTACAGAAGCTTTTAGATGAAGTTATGGAAAAATAAGAGGAATGTGTTGATGCTGAGTACTGTTCATGGAGACGAAGAAGCTGAAGTTCAAACCAACAGGGGCACAAAGAAAAAACCAGCAATGATATCTGACTATAATCAGTCATCTCTCTTACCAAATTAAGTCCTATATTGTCTAAGGCGGGGTGTGAAATGATACGGGAAGCTTGCAGTTGAACTGTTGACAGGGTCAGCACTGGTATATGCTCTTGTGATTTACCGATACATCAACAAAAAGGTCATCTCAATCACAGAATTCAAAGAGGAAGTGACTTTGAGACTACTCCATACAGAAGATGCCGATGCTCCTGAGAAATCTCTCACCGTAGTCACCGAGCTGCCTGCAGATTGTGCTCTTGTGAACATGGGAGCAGCAAGTCATAAGTGTACGGATGCTACGAAAAAACGAAGAATGAATTTGGACGAGAGCAAGCTGTCAAGAAATGCCAACAAACTACATGGAAATATAAGAAATTGTGACTCATATTTTTGCGAAGAGTGTTTCTTCATAAAGCACAATGCATGCAGGTGTTATAGAAACAAAGTGGAATTACCTAATTTTTTCAGTCTGTTTCATTGTTGTTGCAATTAGAGTTGGAGAATGTAATTAAAACTGTATGTGATATTCAATCTACTGTATAAAGTAATATGTAACACCAAATAATAAATTATAAAAACAAGGAAACTATAACATGACTGGGCCGTGTGAGTTATATATAATTCACGATTTCAAGTGTCAATAAGTACTCTTGGGCTCTTGAAAACTTGAGGCCAAGAACATCATTTGTTACTGGGGCCACAACGTACTGCAACATCAAGTCACAGCACGCTCCTGTGAGTTACATCAGCACCACGGAGCTTTAAATGGAAAAAAATGTCCGTGAGTTGTATTTACTTCACGTGGTCCGAAGAGAAGAGTTTCTGTGACTTATATTTAACTCACGTGGCAGTCAAAGTGTTAAAACATTGTTTTCTGAAAGTTGAGAATTTTTCTATTTCTTGTAACACGAATATTATTAGTCCTTGAAAAAAAAAAAAAATTCATAATTATTTTTCGCGCCTCACGAACTTCGTAAGTGGCGTTTTTCAAGTCGTGGGCAATTCGTTCGTGTTTCCTCACGCACCAAAGTCAAAGTGGAAGAATACATACTGGAGTAATACTATGCTTCAAACTGTTAGATTGCAGATGTTGGCAAAGATTTGATTTCTGATCGGTAATTGTCGGTAAGCGTTTTCGTGACTGCAGTACATTATAGTAATAATGTGGGTACACAATTAAATAGTAGTCCATTTTATTTTAACACTTATTTTACAATCTTTTCCTGGCTTTGGGTTTTGCAAAATCGCCAATAAGGTCTGTTAAATCTAAACTTGATGCAGCCTTGTTTTCGATTGCTATGAGTGCCAAATGTTCGAGTCAAGCTTGAGCATACTGTACCTCAGATGCGTTTTGATAATTTTTAATTTGCTGAACGACCTTTCGGCTGCTGCAAAAGAATAAAACTACGGTAAATACTTCCGTAACCTCACATTCTAATAATGCATATTTTGTTATAATTTCCTTACATAATTGGCGAACTGCTCATGTTGTGGTCAATTTCGGCAGGAGAAATTAAAAGTCGAAATTCCTTCATTCAACTAAAATATTATATACAGTATAACGTCTATTATCCGAAGTAATTTAGGAACACGGATATTCGGAAAACCGGTTTATTCGGTTATTCGAACTGTACACTTCTATTTGCCAATAAGAAGTACTGTACAGTAAATGTATTTATACTGTATTTGCAGGAGCGCGATCCTTCACATTGCGCCGAGCCGGCACACTGCAACACTTGGAAGACGCATCTGTTGCTGTGAGCAGCTTTGATGCTGCCGCTACTTCTGCTGCTACGCTGACTGAAGTGTGCCAATTGTTGGACTGGCAGCTTCGCCTGTCAGCAGCGTCACATAGTGGCGTCTTGTGAAGGCCCAATTAGAAGCATTGTTCCGCCAGCCGGTGGCCCAGTGCGGCAACTGTGGGAATCTTGGTATGAGGGGAAGGGGATATGATGGACGTTAGGGTGGGAGAGTAAAAAATTCGTCGCTCACGAAGTCCGAGGGGCCCCTGGAGCTCGGGGGCCCCGGGGCACTGCCCCGCCTAGCCCTATGATAGCTACGCCACTGTGTAGTACGGCAAATATCAAAAAGTACTAAACGAACATTCATGGGGTATCACAGATAAATTGAAAATAGCCTGGGTCAACAATAAATGCTTCATTTAATCGAAATCAGATCAGGAAAATAAAAGATATCGTAATTTGAAGTTTTAGGTGCATTTTATGCTTGGAAAGCATGCACCAGAAAACTAATAGTTAGCGCTGCGGATGTTCGTGGGAAGTTTGGTAGCGATTTGATTATTACCCTTTGAAAAAGCTATTTACTCTTTTATTTTTCAACTTTACCATAATTCTGAAAATCGTTTTATTGGTTGCTATGCTCTAGGAAATATGATTGATAGCAATGAATATAAAACTGATACAATCCTCGCCATGATTAATCCATATTTACATACTGATATCACAGTCTAACGTATAAGCACAACTGCTATGGAAGTTTAAGTCTCACGCTTGGAGCGACAATAGCGTCTCTAGCGGAAAGAGAGCGAACCGTAAGAATAATGATTGTTTTCAGTGATATTTCTATTTCATTAAGGAAATACTTATTACTTACTATATTTCAGCTTTCCATGCCTCAGTACATTGTCGAAAGATACGAATGATCATGAAGTAAATGTTTAAAATGGCGAATATCACTGATGTCTGATGTAAGCTATATCATGTTCATGAAAATATGCCTATTTCTAACACGTTTCGCAAACGAATTATAAAACTACTGACATATTTTCATGCGGTTTTCACAGGAAACATGAGCTAAGATCAGATCACGGAAAAAAGATATATCGTAATCTCGAGTGATTTCAGTTACTTTATGTTTGTTGATCTATTAGAAATCCCTAGCCGCGGCGAATTAGCCGTGTGAACTGGGGTGCAGTGTTGCGGTGCGCTCGGCCGTTCACCGTCGAGGGTTCGAGTCCCCTCTCGGGCTTGGGTGTGTTTGTTGTCCTTAGATTAGTTTACCATAGTTGAAGTAGTTTGGAAACTACGGACTAATAACCACGCATTTGAGTCCGGTATATTTACAAACATTTGAACATTTTTGAGAAGTTTTTAATCACCTAAACTACTTCACGGATTTGCATGGAGCAACTTTGTTTCATAAAAGTCGAATCATGGAAAATGTTTTAGACATAAGGTAGGTACGCTTGACGTATGGATGGCGTAGTACAGCAAACAAGCAACAGAGGCGCCGTAGTGCACCAAAGAACTAGTACACGCCGCTCGCCGCTGCTGCGTAATAAGTATGGCGTAGTACAGCAAGGAAGCGTACGCCTGTGACAGAATCAAGCGACGCAATCTTATCTCTAAGAATACAACAAACATTGAACATAGTGTTACTAATTTCGCTTTGTATGTTACATACTTAACGGCATTTCTTTGCTTCTTTCGGTAAAAACCGCTGCGAAGCATTTGCAAAAAAGACCGAGGTCATTTTTAAAATTAAAACAGATTTGTAAAGGAGTAATCGACATAATCACACGAACATTCAAACATGTGTCAAGACATGGCACAAAATTTTTGATTCCAGCACTAAAGAGCTCTTCCGCTTGACCTTTACATTTTTTTTTTGGTAATATTGTTTGTCAGTAACATAATGATAAACTACTGATCTTGAAACTTTTTTCACCTATGTCGTCAATGATGAAGAGCCTATTTTGACCTGGACGGCCTACTCTTATTAATGAAGACTTAACTCAGGAAATTGATACAATTCGCCTAAAACAGGTGCTACACTACCGACGAGCTACGCGAGGAATTTCCAGACGTTTCGAGATCAGCAGTTCATAACAATGGTTATGACAAACTTCACTACAAAACAACGTGACGATCAGGAGGCAAGCGTCTTTGATACTGGCATCGAAAAGCTTGTTTTAATGACCAAGCAATCGTTGAAATTTTTATGGTGACTATGCTGAACAATAAAAAAATTCCAAATTGTCGTTTGCGATGCAATTTAAGTTCATAATTGAAGGTTCTCGTATTCCGTTAGAGATCGGTTCTTGGTTTGAAAGCGATCATGGTCCATACGTTATCATAGAAAAGATTTTTACGAGGGGGAGTTTTAAAATAAGTTTCTCCTTTCGACTTTGACATTCAAGATACAAAATATCTTTATTTTTCTACATAATTTCCAAGTAAATTGAGACATTTGCCATACCACTTTATGAAATTCAAAACGTCGCCCAGGAAAAAATCAGGGCGTTGCATACGAAAGAAGCGTTGAACAGCTTGTTTGACGTCAGCATTGCTTCAAAATCGTCTTCCGCCGAGAGTCTTCTTCAAAGCTGGAAACAGGAAAGTTACTTTGTGAAAAATCAGGACTCTATGGCGGATGGTGTAGGCGCTCCTAACCGAGAATTGCAATATGATCTTGTGTTGCCGTCGCCGAGTGTGGTCTCGCATTATCATTCAACAAAAGAACGGCAGATCTGAGAACGCCAGGCCGCTTTTTCTAAATCACCTCTTTAAATTTCGACAGAGTGGCTGGCACGGTACCGGTCAGAATTGATGGCTGCATCCTCCGAAAAGGCCGGAAAAAACTTCTTGTGCGTCCCAGACAACTGTACGTAGCACTCTACCTGCAGACGGACTGCGTTTGGACTTCTTTCGGACAGGTGATGACGGATGATTCGACCCCATGGATGCGGCCTTCGATTTGGGCGTGTAATGGTGGACCTTCGTTTCATCCCCCATCACAATCCGAAACAGAAAGTCATTGCCATATTCATGGTCGACCTCTAACCAGTGGTGAATCACTGTGTTGCACCTGCGCGTCTTTCGCCCATAGTCGTTCAACGCTTCTTCCGTATGCAACGCCCTGATTATTTCCTAGACGGCTTTTCAATCTTATAAAGCGTTTGACAAAGTCTCAATGTACTTTGAAATTATGAAGAAAAATAAAGATATGTCTCACTCAATTTTTTCAGTTCAGACACAAATCTATCCACAGACGACAGGGGAAACTCCCCCTCGTATATTCTGCCTCCTAAATGGCGAACGGTAATTGCCATTGTGTTTCATTACCCAGTGACAGATCACCATGAACGTCGTGTTTAGTCTCCTTAAAAATCCCAAAACAACAACATGAGTGTCGGCAGGTATATGCAACCCATCATAGATAAAGGGGAGGAAGAGATTAACAGGAAGAGGAGAGACAGAGAAGGAGCGAGGAGAAGGGGCGAATAGGGGGTGTGGAGATGGTTGACATAGAGAGGGCACTGATAGAGAGTGGAGGGAGGAGGTAATAAACAGGTGGAGGGGAGTAAAGGAGGATTATTGAGACAGGTGGTTGCAGCTGATGGACAGACGAGAGGTGGAATGGACAGAAGAAGGAGGTTTCGGAGATGAAGATCAAGGAAAAGATGAACAAAGTGAAGGTACGGGCAGGGTATAGAGGAGATGGACAGAGAGGTGAGGGAGAAGTTGGACAGATCGAGGAGGGAATAGAGGACAGACGAACAGAAAATTGGAATAAATAAATAGCCGGCCAACGCCAGTGCTTCAGCTAATTGTACGCCTTACTAAATTAAAAAATGTCACTTCTGTGAGAAATTAGCTGATCCTTAGCATCATATTATTTGTTACGGAAAAAATAAAGTTCTGTCAAAGGAAGGCATTGGGTTTCAGAAAGGTCAAGGTTTTTCCCATGTCTTTCAGTTTGGTGAACGCCGAAAGTCAATGTCCCACAGTCGTGCCACAATCATCGAAGTTAAGCATCGCTGGCTTGAGTAATATGGGTTATCGTCGGCGACTGTCGTGAGCTGTTGGCTAGCGGATAGCATTCAGCCCTTGTATGACTAACTGAGGACCTATTTGACTGAGAAGCAGCCGCTCTTCTCACGGAAACTGACAGTTGTCAGTGCTGTGATGTGTCTGCTAACTTACTGCATTAGTCTGCACCAGGGTTCGGCAAGTAATTTTAGGTGGGCTCCGGATACTTTTGAAATATTTTGTTGAGGTCCAGAAGAAAAACCGCACATTTCTGATTAATTTTTATTGTAATTTTCACTCACAAAAATTATTAAATACAACAGATAGGCAAATTTGTATTCAAAAATGCAGAAATAAAGCTCACATTCCTCAGTAATTTTTATTTTCACTAAATAATATCAAATACAATAGATAGGCATATTTGTATTAAAAATATATAAATATATATTATTCACTATTTTTTGTTTTTATTTTCACTCTCATAACATATGAAATACAATACATAGGCATATTTATATTGAAAAATACAGAATAAAAACTGCATTCAGTATTTTATTTTGATTTTCACTCGCGAAATATGAAATACACTGGTTAGCTATATTTGCATTAAAAATCAGTGGGAGAAATTGCATTTGCTGCCCTGAGCCTGATTCTTGAAGTTATATTCATGTGGGGAGCAGCTGATGCGAGGAGTGTCTTCAAGGTGGGCGGCCGTTAATCTTGAGCGATCTTCAAAAAATTCATTTTTGAAAATGATAATTCACAAATATATGTGGAGCCAAACATAGCAGCCAGGTGTATGGCTAATGTTTTGCAGTTTTCATATTTTTCTGGGGCATGTTTACCCTAAAACTCCTCAGTGGATACAGTATTATATGTTTGTAAGGAAATGTCTTCCTGCAAGTCTTTTATCTCCAGCTGGAGTAAAGGCTCTGAAAGGCAGAACAACTTCGCAGCCATATCCGTACATTCTGCTACTGGAGAAACTTCAAAAGGCGATTTTATGAATTGCGACAAATTCTCTATCTCCGAAATGTCTTTAATTATTGCTGCAAATTCCTTCTTACTATCTGACATAAAATTTGAAAATACTGAAGTGACTATTTAAGAATTATTTTTGTGTTCAAAAATTGTTGGAGATTGAAAAAATTCTTCACTTTCAACGTGTTGCCGAAGGTATTCAGCTTGCGACAGAAAGAAAAACACTTTGTATCAGATTACATATTAATTTCCCATTTCCTTGTAGTTGGTGTTGAGTGCATTTAAATGTTTCATAATGTCTTTCAAGAAAGCTATAGCTAGCGTACTGCGTTAGTTTGCTAGGAACTCCAAAGTGATTCTTTCTTCTTGTGAATCGAAGTTTTCTAAGAAAAAACGTTCAATCACATGACCTTTACTTAGCCAATGAGCATTGTTGTACTGCAGCAAGTCAGAATGCACCGAATCACACTCGGAAAGAAACCCTTTCAACTGTCTGTACTGAAGAGAAGAACGCAACGTTATAAAATTACTCAACTTCATCAACCTGTCCATTACTTCTTGGAGGGTCACTATGTTTCCCACAAAGGGCTGTCTGGTGAATTATGCACTGATAAGATAGTAGATCAGCATTCTTATCTTTGATTCTCTCTACCAGTCCTTTTTCTTTGCCGATCAACGCTGGGACCCCATAAGTTGAAAGGGACACCATTTTATCATAATTAATGTTTGAGCTTTCCATTAAGCATCAAAACTCTTTTATAAATCTTCTCCGTGTGTCTTGCCTTTCATCGGCAAAATTGTTAGCAATTCTTCCCTGAATTCTTTACTTTAAATATCCAAAAATCGCAAGAAAATGGAAATTTGTCCTTCATCAACAACGTCACATGATTCATCTAGTGCAATGGCCTATCAAGATGCCTTCTGCAGAAGTTATAGCAAACTACTTCTATTGTAAGCGGCCAAAATTTCGGTTCTCCTTGTACTACTTCTTGTCGACAGTGGAATGCTTTGAATTGTTCCAACAACATCCTTTTTCTCTTCGATAAGTGCCTTGGCTACTTCCAACATACATTCTTTTATTATCTCAAAGTCTGAAAATGGCTTCTGGTTTTTATTAAGCGTCCAACACATACGCATCGCTGCTTCTGTAGATTTTTCTTTTCGCTCATAGAGCGAACTAGTAAGTTTGTACTTTTCTTGTAAGATGCTACATAAGGCTGGAGTTTTGCTTGATGAGCTACACTACCTGGAGGAAAATTTTTATGAGAACTGCTGACGAGTTGTTTCGTAGCGTCGCTTTGAATTGGCACTTTTAACGAGAGCGACAGTTCTGTTGCATATGACGCAAACTGGAACAACTCCTGGGGCCCTATTCTGTATCTTTTCGGTGCGCCATATTTTGATTCAGTGAGATAGCACATCGAGGGGTCTAGTTATTGTAGCAGTGCCCCCATTTAATTTTGTAAACCTTTCGGTAGCGATTCTGGCACTCAGAAGTATATGTCTGCTTCTCCATGCATGCGCACTGCTGCTGAGCTGGGGACACAGTACCCTTGGTCCGCGAATCGCTGTGTGAGACAGCCCGTCAGAATGTAAAAGCTGAAAGTCGTGTATTTTATAATTTCGCGACATAACACGATAGAGTGTTCCTAGAACTGCCTACTGACACCTTTTCTTACAAATAAATTAAAAAAAATTTTCACTCAAAAAGAGAGAATATTTAAACTTTTAAGAAAAGTTGTTTATTCGCACTGCTGTATGTTTATCCCACCACATCTCCTAAATAAAGCATTGCACGGCAAAATAATTTTGTAATTGCCTTCAGTCCTATATCTTGTCGATGTCTGCAAACTTTTCCAGCTGATGTATTCAGTGATAGTGAGTAATAAATTAAAACCTCACGTCTGCTGCAGAACTTTTACCAAACCATCGCCCGAAATGTCGTAATCGAAAAACTTTTTTCCTTTACTTTTTTTGTGAGGGTGTTCAAATGCTCAAATTTTTGTTAAGCTTAAGGGACTTAACCGCGGGGTCATCAGTTCACATGTTCAAATGTTTGTAAAGCTTATGGGACTTAACTACGGGGCCATCAGTCCCTAAACTTACAAACTACTTATGAACTACTTACAAACAAGGACGGCACAAATATCCATGCCCGAGGGGGGATTCGAACCCCCGACCGTAGTGGCCGTGCTGACCGTGACTGGAGCGCCTCAGTCCCCTCGGCCACCGCGGCCGGCGGTCATCAGCCCCTAAACTTACAAACTACTTATGAACTACCTTATACTAAAGACGACACAAATATCCATGCCCGAGGGGGGATTCGAACCCCCGACTGTAGTGGCCGGGCAGACTGTGACTGGCGCGCCGCAGACCGTTTGGCCACTGCGGCCGACTTGTGGGGATGTAAGCGAGAAAAAGTTTCGGAAAGGTTTGAATTTATTTCTGCCGTTTGTTGGAAGGTGTAGCGATACATTAATATTTTTTTTATTGAAAATTATATCTGCGACGCTTGTCGCTAGCATCCTATCTCTCTGCCAATAAATCTCTGATTATCCTTGTTTCAAGTTATACCTTCAACTATTTCAAACGATCTGGAGAGAAAACGGAATCGCTTGTGGTCTTTCGTTTTTCTACCTTTGTACTGAGCGGACGTATTTTACTCGACCTCCATAATCATGTAAGTGTGAGCTCTGGTTAGCACCCTTTACTTAATAAACTTTAACTTTCATTTGGAATTCCTATTTCATTTAAATATTTCTCCCCATCTTTCATTTAATTGATGACCTATTTTCAGCAATATTAGTAAATTGATGCTTGGTCATTGTTGCCTATTGTCTCATAATGACAAAAGAATGCAAAATTTATTTACTCTCATTTTGTGTTAAACATTGAATTCAATGCCTGCAGGAAATCTTCATTCTGTTAAAAGCGAAGTCCGATAATTTCTTTAACTTTCGATAACTATAGTGATCAAAATTACACACGGTCTTAAAACTTTAATAATTAATAGTCATGAAACCAAGCATCAGTTTACGAGAACGAAGATATTTATCAATTCATACAGGTTCAACTGCAGTTTCACGGCTTCCACCAATGAAGGCATACCAGGTAACTTATTCCGCTATTTTCTTATGTAATGGTTTTTCTGGTGTTGTCGTAATTTTTAACTTACATTGCTACTGAGAACTGATAACCATTTCAAAAATGAATATTCATTGCTGATCTTACGGTTATTTAAATTTCAATTCCGGTTTTCAACCTTGATCTTGTGACAACACCAGCGATAAAAAAAGTAACATTACAAAGGCTTTAGGTGCTACCGTTTGTCCTAGACGAGTGCAGTATTTTGCGGTTCACGACGCGCGAGTGCTAGGGGTGAACAACTTTAAATTTTGGCGCTACGGAAGTACATGCAAGTTACGGAAGAGAAAAAGGATTACATATTAGACGAGACAGTTCTTAGAAGCGCAAATTAGTGAGACTAATGCCTTTACTGAAAAACTTGTGTACAATATTTTAACAAGGAAACAGTTGTTTGAAAATGCGGAAAAGTTAAAGGAATGTTTTAGATTCACTCGTAATCAGTTTCAGTATCTTTTGTTGTTAACTGGACAAAACCTGATAACTCAGGTTTGATTCCATCTTGATGCTCAAATGTTTGTAAATCTATCGGACCAAACGGCGTGGTCATCAGTCCGTAGCTTACAAACTACTTAAACCTAGATAACTAATCGAAGGACAAACACACACACCCATGCCCCAGGGAGGACTCGAACCTCCACTGCGAGCAACCGCGCGCTCCACAGCGAGACGCTATAGACCGCTCGGCTACTCCACCGCGGCGATTCCATCTTGAATCCACCTGCTCAGTGCCTATTAACGTATATGAATGATGAAGAGCAGTCGCAAATATTTATTTATTGTCGCAAAATTTGATTTTGGTCGTGGGCCAAGGCTACCATGTCCCCTGCGCAGCAGCAGTGCACCTGTGCGGAGAAGCACACACACTCTTCTGAGTGGTTAATGCGAGCAGATCTGCAACAGCGCCCGAATTGCTACCGAAAGGCTTACAAAATTAAATGGGGGCACTGCATCGATAACTGGAACCCTCGTTGCGCTCTTTCACCGAACCAAACTTTGCCACACCGAAAAGGTACAGTATAGGGCCCATGATCCGCGGTTCGCCAGATGCCGACCGCTGGTCTACAACTTGAGGCTAGGGGTGAAAAGGTGATTAATTGGTAGTATTAATCTTTGCTAGACGTTTTCTTACGGACTGTATTACTAAACTCTGTGACAGAATAATAGCGACATCGCAACCCCGTGGCTTGTTACGAACTGTAATTTTGATATTTGTTTCAAAGGTGTTTACAAGCTTTCTCTGTAATGCTGCCAATCAGATGCCCTGCGACCACATTCCAGGATCTGGTAGCATGCAAGGATTAGATATTCTCATGAGTAGTTAGATAAATTGTTAAATTTAATTTACCAGATATGCCTAAATCACGCAAATAAATAGTTTGGAATTACAATTACGATAGAACAGAAAGAACGTATAAGAAAATTGTGGAAAATTTGTTAGTAGAACACGTAGAGGATGCAGCAGAACTAGTTAAGACAGCGCCCACACTACATTTCTTTGTCTTCTACTGCAGTATCACTACGCGAAGTCTGATCTTTATCCGATAAGACTGACGGAGGATATCGAGATATTACGTCATGTCAGCTCATTTTGTACTGTCGCTGTACAGAGGAGAGACTAACACGGAAATTATGGAAGAGTTTGGGTGAGAATCATTACAACATCAGCGTATTTCTATGCGATGAGGCCCACTTACGAAATTTCGACAACCAAGTTTCTGCTCCCAACGCCAAAATATATTGTCCAGTGCCACTTACATAAAGCGAATTGATCATCATAGTAAGATAACAGAAACGGAAATCTAATCTAAATATTATTGTATTTCTTCCCGGGCGCTATTTAAGAGTGGAATGGTTCACAACAGTTTGGAAGTGGTTCCATGAATTCGCTGCCAGACACATAAAAGTAGGCGTAGATGATGTTTTCGTCTATGACTCCACACCCCCTTCAGCCTCCGTGCTGTCCACGTACGTTTCTTGAGCACCTGCAACTGAGTGCTTTCGACAACGATTCGCTTGAGAAGCACTCGATTCCTAGTGCGGTGTCAGAACGCAGATAACTGCTTCGAAACGGAGGGCATTCACTTATCTGTAACTGCGTAACTGTGGAAATCGCGCAATCGGAAACTTAGTCCTCTTAAGAAGCAATGCTGTGAATTACATTTCCGGGATATGTTTGGTGCCATGCGGAATGGCCACATGGTCTGAGGTGTCGTGTCAGGGACTACGTGGCCGTTTCCGCCGGAGATTCGACTCCTCCTTAAGGCATGAGTTTCTGTGTGTGTTGTCATTAGTGGAAGTTGGTTTCAGTAGTTTGGAACTATAGGGACTGATGACCATAGCAGTTTGGTCCAACAGGTTTACAAACATTTGAACATTTATATGTTTGGCGACTAGAAGAAGAATCGGGACAATCGTACTTGACTTCTGACGGGATAACGATAGAGATTACGTCACATGTCCTTTCTTATACCACGATTAAGAAGCACCCAATAACCCATACACAATGCTTGCTTCTGTTCGTTAAAAATAGAAGGTTTGCCTCGTAAGCTAGATTAGCTGGTATAGAAAGAACGGACCAAATTATACAACTTCTATATACGTATTTTCTCTTCAAACTTCCTGTCAGCTTGAAACTATGTTCCGTACTGGAATTCCAACCTGGCCTGTCATGCCCAAACACTCTATCGACTGGTCTATCCTGCCATGCTCCACGACCCGTACTCACACTTTTAGATCTGCGAGGATCTCGCCTTCAAACTTCCAGATTTCATAGAAATTCAGCTGTGAACGTTGTCCGGCAAGAAAGTATATTATGAAGACATGTTTTAGCCACAACATACAAAATTTATGGTTTTATATGCAACTTGGGCATCAGACATGTAAAACTCTTTTAAGGATTTCACCGTCATTTGACTGAAATAATGTTTATTTCCACAACCAGGTTTCTGCCTTAGGCCATTATCAAGTACTGTGCATAATATTATTAAAAACATTATTAAATTACTAAAAGGCAATATCAATTACGGATGTAGGATACAAGTAGCATGAGTTGGTGGTTACTTACAGGAAACTCTTCAGACAGTTTTTTAAGTCATTCTCATGGCAATAAAATCGTTAGGAGAAGGTGATAAGTCCTTGTCATTAACATAAACTAGGTACCACATTTGTACTCGCGTGTTTGTTTAAAATAATTATGCAGACATGTGTTCGTTACAGCGTTACAAAAGCAATTGTTTGATGTATGGAGAAGGTATGCCAAGGATTATTACAGAGATGATTTCAAAGTTATCGCACCATATTCGTGTTTGGAGTGGTATGTCTGGCAGTGAAGTGATGGGTGAATGGATTATCTTTGGGGGGACGGGTACAGTGTTATTATTTACAGTACACATATGGATTTTTATGTTTAGGTTACCTGCGGACTACGAAGTTGTTAGGCAGATTATCAGACTGGTTGTGGAAATAAACAATATTTTAGTCAAATGGCGGAGGATTCCTTTAAATAAAAAACTTTTATTTCTTAAATTTTATTTATTTGAATTCATTTTCCGATTGAAAATGAGATGATGCTTGAGTGTTCAAAGAAAATCTTGAAAGAATAATCACATCATAGTTCCATCAAAACGTTAAGCTGAATTGTTTAGATTACCTGCGGACTACGAAGTTGTAAGTTAGGTTATCACACTGATTGCGGAAATAAACGATGTTTCAATCAAATGGCGGAAAATTCCTTCAAAAACATAGGGAATGTTCGAGAATGCTTTCTACGCTAGCTCAGATGGTAATGTGCTTTCGCTTGAAAGGCAAAGATCACAGGTTCCAATTCCAATCCGCAACATAGTTTCAAATGCCAGGAAGTTTGAAGAGGAAAGAGGCTTGTAGGAGTAGTACGAGAGTGCGCTGATGTCCCTCGCGACCTCCGCAGTGTTTGTGCGTGTCGGCCTGTTGGGGTGTGCTGACCTCTCGACGGCAGCGGTCGGCCTCTCCTCGCTATCAGGACACCCCCCCCCCCCCCCCCCCGACTGTTGATGGCCTCTGCGGGTCACGTGCTGTGGAGCGCGCTCTCCCAGCCTCATGGCGCCGTACGCAACAGCCGCTGCCATTACTCTACTTCACCTGACAGATCCAGGTCGAGGGCCTCCTCGTGATGCGCTTGAATTTCCAGAACCCGCGACTGGTACGTAATTGCTTGGCGTAAACGGCAGCGTTGCAGAGCGTTTGATATTACGAAAGGAATCTCTAGAGCGATGGTTCCCAAACAAAACAAAAAAAAACAAAAAAAAAAACAAAAAAAAAAACACTAATTTAAGTAAGAAGACGTAAATCATATTAATTTCTTCAAACCTATATTTGCAAGCAGTTTTTGGTACTCCTTTTCCGATTGAAAATGAGATGACGCTTGAGTCTTTGAAGAAAATCTTGAAAGAATATCACATAATTTCATCAACGTTAAGCTGTAGGTCCCATTTCCCCGGTTGGATAACGGGGAGGCTACTGACACGCAAGTCGCAGATGTGATCCCTGGGTGTGATTCAACGTGCCCGATAGGTGAACGTCTACCATGCCTCTCGCATCCCCCACTTGGCACAAGTGTTCCCGATAACCAAACGTTCAAATGTTTGTAAAGCTTATGGGACACAACTGCGGCGTCATTAGCCTCTGAACTACCTATGAACTACCTTATACTAAAGACAGCAAAAACATCCATGCCCGAGTGAGCATTCGAACCCCTGACGGGGAATGGCCTCGCGCATCGGAACACAGCGCCTCAATGCGCTCGGCCGCTCCGCCGCGGATCCCGATAACCCTTGCCGGTCACATGACGATGACGATGTGATTCATTATCTGTATAGGGCTGCTATTCAAGGTGCAATACGCCTCCCTTTCCCTCCCACAGGAGGTAATTACTTTATCTATGGTAGGCCTAACACTTAATGAAAATATCTATAGGGTCCAAAGAAAAGCACACTGCCGTTTTCCTACATAATCATTGCCATACTCGAGTGGAGTTTCCGTGTATGCCTCTGTTGTCAGAGGGATCCGAATGCTACAGTTTCTTCCTTCGTTTTAATATCCACCATTTTAAAAATTTATGTTTCTCTGTGTACTCCTCAATTGTTGGTTCAGATATTAAGGAGTACCATTTAGATCCACTGTAGATTCAAGTTTTCAACACGAAAATATAACTGATCACCATCACTGAAATGCTTTCCTTAGTCTGCTACTTATAAAACATTGAAATTAGAATTTGAGAATTTTTCGGAAAATAAATACACATAAAACAAAATAAAAATTATAATAATATCAATTCCATTGTCTTGAGGCAGACTTTCACCTCACGATATCATTAGGTAAGCCAGATCTTAAATCTGCCATCGAATACGGAAAAGGGTTTTCGTAATAGCGGTAATTAAGACGGTGTATCACTAACATGAAAATAATAGTACCTGTAATGAGTTGTTGAATGGTTAAACAGCAAAATAAATACCGGCACTATAGAAATTTCTTGTTGGGACTTAATTTTGCTGAAGACTTCGTTGACGAGCATCTCGTACTACAGGAATATTGGAACTGCCGATAATAGAGGCAGAGCTTGTAAAGCGAAACAGCAAAATGGATGTTAATGGCTTTCTGATGGCTTGTGTGTGTTCGCGACACAGGAGGCAGCTAGTGCACCCACCTGTCAATACTTATTGTGCCCCCCCCCCACCCCCTTATCGCGTAATCGATGTAGCACCAAAACATCGGTAGCGGTACCTGGGGAACGTAGGCTATTTGACCTGAAACAATGCACGAAAAGAAGTTTTAAGTATTAGATCTATAAACCGCGGGCTACAGTTCTTACCCTTATGTGTCACCAACACTAAATAGGTGGGGAGAGGAAGTGGGGGAGAACTCAAAACACGGCATATATCTCACACAGAGGCCTAATGGGAAGAGCCATTTAAAATATAATTGAAGAATTAAGAACTGAAACAACGGTTTTTAACATCTGGATGCCTCAGACCACATTATCTCCTGTTCAATGGCACACAAAATTCCTAAAGGATGACAGCTTACGTCTGGATTATACAATACTTTATTTTGCGGTTACCAAACATAAAAATGGTATAAGATCGATATTTAAATTTATCAAAAGTCTGCGTATGATTCTTGAGGACTTCAGGCCAAACAGTGGTTTAATGAATCTCTCTACGCTACTGTGTCTTGTGCAAGATTTTTCATATTCAAATAAAAACGGTAGCTGATATTCTTGTAAAACGTTTTAATCTAAGCATCTCGAAGTCTGATTCTACAATTCTTAATCCTCACACTTCTTTTTAATACCAATCTGACTATGTCTCAGAATGTGTTCTATCAAACTATCCCTTCTTTTAGTCAAGTTACGCCACAATGTTTTTCTCCCCCATCCTGTACAGTACCTCCTTATTACCTACTTATTTACCCGTACAATCTTCAGTGTTCTTCTATAGTAACACATTTCTAAATCTTCTATTCTCTTCTTGTCTGAAATGCATACCGTCCGCATTTCACTCCTGTATTAGACTATACTCTGGACAAATGCCTTTAGCAAAGACTTCTTAACGATTTAATACTGAATGTTCTCAAATTTTGTTCTTCAGAAATGCTTTTCTACCTATTAAGTTAACACGATCCATCGCAAGTTACTTTCCTGTCCGAATACCAAAACTTTTCTAACACGTTTTTGGCTAGTTTTCTAACGTATTCCATGAACACTGTCTGGTTTACTTCGACTGCATCTAACATGTGTAAGATTATTGTTAACAAAATATCTCTGAATTGCCTAGAATTCTCTATACGGCAGTTCCTCTCGGCACAGACACTGATTACAACTTTCTACTATACTAACACGGGACTGTAAGTAATTTTTATCGTGGTGTTCGATTGTTACCTGTCTGCCCCCCGGCTACTCTTCCTACAAACTTAATAAAACCAAGAACACTCTTACTTATATACATTGTTCCTACACCACTCGTAATCTTACGAACATACTTAATTTAAACTTGGATTTGTTTTACTGGCTCATTTTAAATGCTGGAAAACATTTAATTCTTACTGAGGTAGAGTTTTAATACGTCTAATTAGTTAAAAGCGTAGCTTGTGTACCATCCACACCTCAGTATCGACATGCACTACTCGACTGGTACCGTCAGAGGATGACTCGGAAGATGAAATGGCAGACCGTGGTCTTCATCGACGAAAGCAGATTCCACCTGAACGTAAATGATGGTGGTTTGCGCGTGCGACGCAGACCTGCCAACCACAGTTTCAGAGTGCTTTCGTGCAAGGCACACTGGTCTAAATCCAGGCCTTATGGTCTGTTTAACTGTCTGTGTTTGAGGAGGGAACGACGACCTGGGCTCGGCACATTATAGGATGTTGTAAAACCCATACTTCTGCCATTCTTGAGGCAGGAAGCCGATGTACTCGCCCATCATCTGCACCCAAAAACTCAGAGTTCCCTGCAAAACGTGCAGCAGTCTTCCTGGCCAGCGCTATCTTAAAACTTTTCTCCAATCAAGCACTTGAAAAATATGATAGGACGTATAACACCTCAGATTTTCCCGCAAAAACTCATAATTACCTTTTCATCACGTGCGGAAGGCTACAAGACCATTCCTTTAATTTACCATCTCCCTAAGCCCATCTTTAATGCAGTTATTAACAATCTGCAGACTTGGTGCCATGGATTTGGGACAGGTTCGTATTGGAACAGGGGAGTATCAGTTATAATAAGTTACTGTCTGAAACAAAATGTATTACATTACGAACAAATGCAAGTAATCATCAATGCACAACACACGCTCTACACAGAATTACACCTATTATAAGTACACTAAACAACAGGTATGTTGCGACAGTTCCACTTTAGCAACATATTCATGGCTATGATTATCATGAAATGCAATTGAACCAGTTCCTAGCAGATCCAGATGCCGAATGGGAAATAGACTGTCACCTCAGCTGGCCATGTGAACGCTCACACTCGCAGACACCCTCTCGTGGCCCGTATGGACACTGCTTGCATCGACCACCGACTGTTACCTTCCCAGAGATGTTACAGATGACAACTGACACATGCGACACGTCATCCCACAAGTCTTGCAGAACGATATGCACAGGTCAAACTGTAGTGGAATAATGTTTCCCTAGACAGTATTCGACATCTGTGAGATCGAATGAAAGCCAGAACCATCACGCATGTTGTCGCTGGTTCTATCTACATCACTTACTAGTATGGGTGTTTCAGCATGGGACACCTGGTAGAGTGCACGCAGGATAAATTGGCCTGTAGATGCGCAGACAGCTGGCCAAGAGTGTGGAGAGCGGTAGTGGTGGGGATAGCGGCTGGAGCATTGGGCTGGAGCATTGAGCTGGAGGGTAAGTGCTGCTCTAAACTGGAACCTACACTCCACTACCTGCCGGAGTTTTATAAATTCTCCCATACAATCAAAAATACCTTTTTCTAAGGACTTTTTATACTATTTCATTATTTTTATCAGTTTATTAATATTACCTGTCTTACTTCGAAATACATGATACTTAAAGCATACTTATATAACATTTGCAATACAGGATATGGACTGATTTATTAGTATTACTGCTGTCCATGCAGAATGTATCGCGTTTCTGTTTAACTTGCAAATAGAAAATTTTTTTCATTAGTCTTTAATTTACTGCAGTTATCTGGAGAGAGCTTAAACAATCAGTCAGAAACAATACTAAATCAAACACCCAGAATACGAAACGCGTTGATGAAACCGATGGTATTTCTGTCGCTGCATTATAGAACGTGTTTAAATTTAAAAGAAGTGCTCACTTTCTCCTGTTCTTCAGTATTGCATACCAGAAAACGTAAATGTTTACTTTTGCCTTAGGCACATTAATACATTATAGTCTGCAGAAGTACTTGTCATTATCAGTTCTCTGCTTGTGCTGTAATCAGACTTTGTCCTTTTGAAAGTGGCGCCTTTACTCCATTACTTGATCCATCTGTCCACTCTTTGGGCGTAGTATGCGAACTGTGAATGTGTTTCATCGACATGTATGAGAGGTCAACCCTCTTCACCGTACTATTTTATTTTATTGAAATAATCGATATGTTTACTTCGTGTTTCTAAAAGTTGCAAAGCACCTTGCTGTAACCTGTTTTTTGCGCTATCTGGTAAATATTAAGCTCGCTAATTGCACGAAAATTGAAGCATGTAAGTAATACATTGAAATTAACAAAAACTAATGTACCTGAAGCCTAAATTTTGAAGTAATTGCGTGAATAAATACTTCCCTTATTATGGGAAAAAGTTACTTTATTGTGGGGCGCTGTAGGTTTGTCACATGGAAATTGTATATCAATCTTCGCAAATCTTGTTCATGAAAATCATCTACGCGCAAAACCAAGACCATTTCCTGTTAAGTACAGAAACCTTCAGAACTGACGGCAGCTAATTTCTCTCTCTCTCTCTCTCTCTCTCTCTCTCTTTATTGTCAGAAGTGAAACACCAGTAGCAGCCTGCGCTTTTACAAGGACACTTTTAAACAATCTCTGGTGCCTGTCTTCCTGCACCTGTGTTGCCACGCCGTTTATAGAGCGGTATACTCACTCAATGTGCACTGGCCGGCAGGAGGAAGTGGACTGACGCGGCCTCCCCTCCCGAATGAAGTAATGAAACCGCCCGGCGTTTCGGACGAAAACTCGTCTCTGCGCATCGTCCACCGTATTCTGCGCGGACTCTATTGATATGTTAATATAGTAAATTCGTGAAGTCCTTATTTTACTGTTTCAATAATAATTTTGAGTAAATTGGAAATCAGAGGGTGTACTGCTAACTCCGGCAGCGTATTTCGACTTTTCGTGTCTTATTATGCGGCTAAGTGCCTTAAAATGCCTTTGAAATAGGCACACAAATTATATTCCCTTGTTATTAGATTACGAACTTATTTACATAGCCAGTAATTTCCTTAACCTAAGCTTACAGATGGAAGGTTTACTTACTTACCAAGTTTTGAATTTGGAACAACGTTTTTAATTACTTCAGTTTTTATTTGATCAGAAGGAAAAGAGATGTTTCGTAATATCACAATAGTTGGATACTGACGATTACATTTGCACTTAACTTTGATGGGCGAATTTTCGCCAGTCACATATGATGTGAATTTGTGTTGATATAATCTGGAATTAACGTTTACACAGTGCAGATTTTCGGGTTCAGGTTGATCGGAGATCCTTTCCTGCCGTAAACTGACGTTAAACGTGTTATACAATTGACCAACAGAATGAGCTGGATTAGAATGTAAATAATAATTAGTCAGGTTCTTCTTCTAATTAGTTCATGCGAAGTGAAATATCTGTTAATTTTCAATTTCTCCAGGCGTGCTTTATGACGAAATAAATTTCCGGTGAACAGCCCGGTATGAGTGTGCATAGAACAATATTTCGGCAATCGCACCTGATAATGGCAACGTGGTAGATTGCCGAAATATTGTGTCTTATGCACACTTGTACCAGGTTGTTCACCAGAAATTTATTTCATCGGGAAAAATCTAATTGGGGGAAAAGTGTTAGATCAATTTAGTATGTTCGAAAATATCAGCACCCTGTTCGCAATTAGATATACAGAGAAAATTATAATTATTACATACGGAATATATTGGTCATTCATAAATATTAATAATAAATGTTGGTATTTGCTGCCAAATGCTCAGATCAGTCACTCGATTCCAAAATTTGTTGGCAGGATGCAAGAAATTCTGGGTGATCTTTCCTTTTCTAAATTTCTCTTAGAAATGTACAAGTTTTCGAATGAAGGGATGAAATCAGATACTTGTGTTCTAGGAAATAGCTTATTTTAGAATCGAATAAGGTAAATAGCGCACTGAATGCTCAGCGCGACCGCTTCTAGTGGTTAAGGGGAAAAAATATTTCGGAGTTTATTTTAATGAGGTGGGATTTCCGAACTTTAATATGAGTATTCAGTATTCATCTCGCATTTGCGAAACAACGAGAAAATTGTCCGGTATTTATTACAACGCTTTTCTTGTTTTGATCGAATCGATACCGTTCGATCCTCGTTACTGAAACAGGCAGCAGCTTACAGCTCGTTGTCGCCTCCGATACGTCTCCACCGGCGCTGCAACCTTTTCTAGCTGCAGCCCCAGCTCAGACATTAATTGGCGCACAGGAAGCGTCTTCCAGCTTCTGGAAAGTTCCGCCTCGACCGTCCTCCGTGGCAGCTGTGACCCATTAAACCTTTGCCCTGGAAGAGCGTAACTAGGGTGAGGAACGTTTTCCTTCTTATCATTGCAGAAGCTACGCAAGCGACACAGAACATTTGAGGTTCACAGTACATTCACATGTATGTTCTCACTTTTTGAAGCATTCAATCAACTCAAAATTAATTTTTATTCACATTTCAATAACAAAATAATTATAAATTATTTTTACATTGCTTTAGAACTTTTATGATCTCAATATAAGCTTATTTCGGCCTTACGCCATCTTCAGGTGTTGGTACTTGTAGTATTGTTGCCATTTATTTGCTGCCCAATTGATTTTAAAAAGTGATGTTATGCTTATCGATTGCTGCTGATCTTTGTATTTGCAGCAGCACTAGTTATATTAATCGATTTTTATTAATCTATCAATCTAGCATAGACTATGTCTATGCTAGACTGTGCTTCCACTACAAAAATTGATAAAAAATTGTTAATTTAACTAGTGCTGCTGCACATATAGTGATAGCCCGCTATAGATAAGCATAACATCAGCTTTTAAAATCAGTTGGGCAGCAAATAAATGGTAACAATATTATAACTACCAACACCTGAAGATAGCATAAGGCCGAAATAAGCTTATTGTGAGATAATAAAGTTATAAAGCAGTGTAAAAATAATTTATAATTATTTTGTTATTGAACGTCCCTGAAAGACATACTATACATTGCGGGCCCCAGAGAACGCAAATTTATTTACACTGCCTGAAATAAAATTAGTATATCCTCTTACAAGGGAAATCTTAAAGGTGTACCACTCCGATTAACTTGATACTTCACATGTAAGTAGACATGAAAAAGTATTACACATGTATTTTTTTAGCTGCTAATACGCTGGTTTAGAGGGTAAAATGCCTCCGCAAAATCCGTTTTTACATATATATTCACTTTAAATCAGTGTTTGCCAACCATTTTTGCATTCGCGACCCTCTTCCAATAAAAAAAAAAAAAAAATATCGCAGCTCCCACCCCTCCCGAAACCACAACACAACTATTTGTGTTATATCAAAGACAACAAATTTGATTTCCTTCTGGTGGTACAACTTTCTTGAAAAAATAAACAAAAAAGTATAGTATTGTTCATTATAGGATAAATTTTAGTCCATTTTTGTGAAAGAAACACATACTATTATCACATGAATTCCACCAGAAAAATATATGTTATATAACAAGGTTTCGCAATGCCGGTAAAGCGCGGAAGCGAATTATTCTCATTGTCCAAGGTCCCACTGTATAGTCAGTTTGTAAACAACCGAATTTTTTTCAAATTACTTATAGTATCTTGTAAATTTAGCTATCGTCTGGTACTTGAAAAAAGTTTTCAGACCTTTCGCTTATTCATCGTTAACACGGTGATTTTATTGTAAAACTATCTTTCTTCTATTCAACTGAGAAATGATGATCAACAAGGAACTGCACAATTTTAATGTGAAATACATTTCACTTCTCCTTGGAATATGTTTTTGTATTACGGAGCCCCCAGTATTCAGGTTTGCTTCTGGCTGGTAGATTTGTGATGCAAGTACTTTCACCTGTGACGGAGAACCGACACACAGGTTGAAAAACTCTGCTTTAAATCAATATTTTTGAAACGAATCAAATCGAAATCGTTTAGTATAAAAACAGCATTTTATTACATTCAATTTACTACATGTGCTGCTTTCCGTATCTTGCAGAGGGTACAAGCGTATTTTATGGAATACACTTTCGTAATAAAAATTCATAAACTAACTATAGAAAGTAACAAAAATTATTTTTACAAACTACACCATCACATAAAGTTGTCGTGTTTTTCAGTTTTACTAGATGAGCGACCCTACATAGAATGAACTACCCCTAATGCAAATGAGTTATTAGTGTCCCGCCTAGTAGTTAGACGTGTTTTTGAAGTTTGCTTAAAGGTACCCCTGCGTAAGGTAAACAACCCCTAATGCCACTGACCAATATTCAGTGATTTTCCATGACATTTCATATACTAGTATTTTTCCAAACTAGACGATGAAATAACGTTGACGTATGTTTTAATATTGTTTAAAAGTGACCCTGCATAGGGTGAACTACCCTAACATACCATTTAAACCGTTAGATAGTTTGTAATCCTTTTAAATAGGTATTATAGTTTTATAGTTGAAAATTCAGATTAAAAAGCGACAACAATTGTAAAACGTGCCTTGTTTTAACGATATAAAGAAAATTGACTGGTACGTATAAAATACAGGTAATTTTATTATGTATACATTCTTTGTATGAAACTGAAATCGTAATGTTTGGTTGAAATATTTTCATTTATAGATGCGGTTCTTTCAGTCATCTTGAGTATCCTTTTTTTTTTTTTTTTTTTTTTTTTTTAATTTTTATGGCAAGTGCAGTCATCCGGCCCCCACGAGGTTTTCGACAGTAATCATAGGATGGTGCACAATTCAGGAATATATGTATTTATTAAATGAATTGGAATGTAAATAAGCTTATGGCATTTTTGGTCGGGAGATCTCACACGGGATCGCCTGAGACTACGGAGGTGGACAAAAGAATTGAAAATAAGTAATAATACAAATACAATGCCCACTAGTGTGATCATAGCTACTCAAACAAATCCAACATACTACAGTTCATGAAAAGTTACTGTTCGGAGCACTTATAAGTCATTAGCATTAGCGGTAGTTCATCCTATGCAGGGGCGCTTTTAAGCAAAGTTCAAAAACATGTCAACTTTATCTGATCTTGTAGTTTGTAAAAATAATTTTTTGTTAGTTTATAAATTTTTATTTTGAAAGTATACTTGATAAAATACGCTTTTACCCTCTGCAAGATAAGAAAAGCAGTCCCGGTGGTCAGCGGCACTATTGCATAAAGCAGTTTATTATACTAAACGATTTCGATTTGATTTGGTTCATAAATACTGATTTAAAGTGAAGATATCAGTAAATATGTGTTTCGTGGGGTCAACTTTAGGGGTGTATTTTACCTTCTAAATCAACGTATAACCAACTAAAAAAGAAATAAAATAAAATAAATTAAAAAATAGATGAATAAAAAGTCGTGTATATTACTTTCTCATGTTCTACTTACATGTAAAGATCCAAGAAAAAATGAGGGGGAAACCTTATTGACTTCTTGTTAGAGTTTTCCAGTTCACGCAAGATTTATTGTTGAAACAGTATATATGGAGTGTATGAAGTGATTACATTTACAGATGTGTACGTCATACGGTACTGAAGTACCAACCACGGCGAAGCGGCCGAGCGCATTGAGGCGCTATGCTCCGATGGGCGAGGCCGTTCTCCGTCGGGGTTTCGAATCCCCCCTCGAGCATGGATGTTTGTGCTGTCTTTAGTTTAAGTTACTTCGTAAGTAGCTTGTAAGTTTAGCGAGTGATGACCACGCAGATCAGTCCCATAAACTTAACATACATTTGAAAATTTTCTGAAGTAACAGGTGTCTATCCACGCTGAAAGACCCATATTAGAACACGGTGTCGCTTCCACGAGCGGCAAAGCAGGCACAGACTCTGACATCCATTCGGTCATACAGATGGCGCATACTGTCTTGGGATACATTATTCCACGTCTCCTTGGCCTGTTCACGTAGTTATGGAAGAGCTACGGGTCGACAACACGCACCTTGTAACTTTTTCTGTGTTTACATTACAGACGTGCTCGTTTGTAGACATGTTCTCAGATCGTGCTGGTCAGGAAAGTTGTTGCACTTATTGTAGAGCACGAAGAGTATGTAGGCGAGAATTACCCAGTTGGAATCACACATCAACCACGTGTTGCGAGAATGACAAAGCAACGAGTCTTACTACATTCTGCATGTACAGAGCGCGGCTCAGCGTTCGCCTCACAAACACCAGGGGAGAACGAGAATTGAAACACCAGAGACCGTCGGGCCTAGGATGAGGCCAGTATGCCTAGGAAGAATGCACTGTCAGAGATAACGCTGGCCGGCCGCGGTGGCCGAGGAGACTGAGGCGCTCCAGTCACGGTCTGCACGGCCACTACGGTCGTGGGTTCGAATCCCCCTTTGGGCATGGATATTTGTGCCGTCCTTAGTATAAGGTAGTTGATAAGTAGTTTGTAAGTTTAGGGACTGATGGCCCCGTAGTTAAGTCCCATAAGATTTACAAACATTTGAACATTTAGATAACGCTGGGCAACACTGCGTCTTACTCGTAAACGAGCCACACTACCGTGCATGCCGAATGGGCTTCCATCGCTGAAGACCACGGCCCGCCATTCCATCTTTCAAGTGATCCTCAGACGGCACTAGTCGAGGTGTGCATGTAGTTGCTGCAGCGTTGACAAGAGTCACTGTGTTTGATAGAACGCGCTGTTAGTATGAAAATATTGCTCACTGTACTTTCAATCTGCTGTTTGTAAAGTAGCTCTATGAGCTATGAACGTATGACCTGTGGTGCCACAAGCAGTCAATACAATACTTCTGGCTGCTAATTCGTAGCAGTGCTTGCGAAGTCTTGAGCAGATGGTTGAACATAAGACGTGGTACTTACTCTGTGTCTGGAATCTTCTTATATAAAGCAGAGTGTCCGTATGTTTGCGGGTTTGTGTGTACGTGTTGCGTACAAATATACAGTTTTGTTCCAATATTTATGAAATTTTGTACACGTCAGCGTCAATCAAATTCAAAATGTTCAAATGTTTGTAAATCTATCGGATCAAACTGCGTGGTTATCAGTCCGTAACTTACAAACTACTTAAATCTAGGTAAAATAACCTAAGGACAAACACACAGACACATGCCCCATGGAGGACTCGAGCCTCCACGGCGAGCAACCGCGCGCTCCGCAGCGAGGCGCTTTAGACCGCTCGGCTACTCCCCCGCGGCTCAGCGTCAATCCACAAGGACGGTTAGTATTAGTGTAAGACTCACGTACGAGTCATAGATCACGCGATATGACGTAATAAACAATGAGGTGCGCGAAAAACTGCATTTAGCAAAAAATGCTGCTCATTTTCTCCTAAACCATTGGACCGATTTCAACGAAATTTGTTACACACATTCCTTACCGTGAGGTAATAATTTATGCTGGGTTAAAATCACATACGACACATGGTTCAGAAAGTAAGACGTCATAAACAATAGGAATCGCAAAAAAACTGCCACATAATGCGGCGAGATTTTGAAAATACGCTATATGAAGACGAGAGTACTTATCGACTTGCAGCAAACATTAAACATAATTTCAAACCTTTATTACACTTATTTCTCGCTGACAACCATAGGAAAATGAGGAAAGGGAAAAAGTTTCTTGCTTACTACTTTTCCGCTGTTTATGGAGTGAAACTAAGACATTCGATATGACGCTACAATTTATAATTTGTACACTACACATTGTACCCGCAGGAAATTTTACAAACAGTATAAACACATATAGTTGAACGTACTTTATAAATTTTATCACATTACGACACGTAATTGATGAGATATGAGCACATAAAATGTAATGTTCCGCTATCCATGGACTAAAACGACGACTTCGGGCTGAGGTTACAATCTACAGTTTGTACACTACGAATTGTATCCGCAGGAAATTTTACACACAGTATACACGGATATAGTTGAGTGTACATTCTAAATTAAATACCAGCACGACACGTAGTTCATGGGATATGAGCACATAAACAGTAACGTTCACGGAAAACCACCCCTTCCCGCACCAAGTTTTAATCTATTACTTCTTTACTACTAACTGTATTCCCAAGATATTTTACAGACATACAGCGCTTACATAAATGAATACATACCTGATAAAATGGCAGGAATAAATAAATAAATACCCGGGCAGTGCTGGGTTTTCAGTTAGTCTAAAAATGTTCAAATGTTTGTAAATCTATCGGACCAAACTGCGTGGTCATCAGTCCGTAGCTTACAAACTATTTATAGTTAAACTAACGTAAGGACAAACACACACATCCATGCCCTAGGGAGGACTCGAACCTCCGACGGCGAGCAACCACGCGCTCCGCAGCAAGGCGCTTTAGACCGCTCGGCTACTCCACCGCAGCAGCTAGTCTAATGTACATGGTGTCTCACCTAACGCTGCCACCTCAAATATCTCTGGAACTGCAAAAGATATTCAAAAACGGTTTTCACCAGCATAAACGCACGGCGGTAACCTAATCAAACTAAATACTATGCGAAATTTTAAAATGTTTACAAATACTATTTTCAACACAAACGTGTGTTTGTTAAATGGACACCCCCTACTTTTTCGTATGCAATCAATAGCCTAAAAATCACATAAACAATGGCGTTTATTGCATCGCAATACGCCAGTTACATCCCGAGATATTGCGACGCGATTTTGACGCTTGAAATAAATTAAGCGCACAGCTAGCGCACGTCCTGAGACTCAAGCGTGAACCTCACGCTGCCTATTTCAGGGTTCACACAATGGAAAGGTAAGAACAATCCACAAAAATGAACAAGAAACATTTACAACGCAAAGTTACGTTTTTCCCATTGTAAATGTATGTTTATTGTAACGAAATTACAAGTAGAGCTACAACCCTATACATATTATAAATGCGAAAGTTTGTATGTTTGTTACCGCATCACGCTAAAACTGCAGCACTGATATAGCTGAAATTTCATATAGAGATTTCTTATATCTTGGATTAGGACATAGGCTACTTTTCAAAATGTTTATTACAAGTTTTTATTTGAAATATATCCATAGAAATACGTAACGGTTGTAAGAAGCTTCTAATACAACATCAGAGGTGCTGTGTACTGTATTTCATGTTTAGCCGCGATGGTTAACGCGTCCATTATTTTGGGCAATGTTCGTGTCGTGCTATAGTGAATTTTTTTTCTTTGTTATTGTTATCTTTTTTACTTTCGAATATACAAAAAGATGCTGGGATACTGCCAAAACGGCTTAACTGACATATAATTACATACACAAGAAATCTGAATGTTAGTGTTTATGCCACATTCATTTTCATTTGTTGTAACAAATGAAGGAAGTATGTATATAAATTGAAGACTTTAAATAAAATATGCTCTAAGTACCATGGCAAGAAAAAACATCGACGTTTTGTGTAGAATGGGATATAGATACCAAGCCCTAATTGTGTATAAAGCGCGAACTGACACGTATAAATAGCGTACGAAAACTGCAACTAAAGTAGTAGCAAATGCACTCAACAAATGGCAGGCGGTACGCTGCAGTTAACATATGAAACGTTGTATGTTCCGGTCAACTGCAACGAAAGTAGTAGCAAATGCACTCAACAGATGGCAGGCAGTATGACACTCATGAAAATATTTCTCAGGACGTATAATGTGTATTCAATTGTGATATTATCCAGGTTCTTAAATATTGTGTTCTCCTTGGCTTTCGATGACGTGTATTGGACTGTCACCTTCTACTATAGATGTTCGAACATTGTGATGTTATCGTAATTTTTTAAAACTGTATTCTCTTTGGATTTCAAAGAATAATAGTTTCTTTGGAGATTTCGATTATTTATAGCATTCGAACGTTTGCTTTTAGTGCTGGTGACTTTGCTGGTTAGATTTCACTGATTCAATCTTTCTCTGGACATTTCGTTGGTTTGTAAGACTTCGTTGGTTTCTTTCCCTGTTATATTTATTGTTTCTTTCATTCGTTTAGTTCGTATTTATAGGATCAGGATAGTTTCTTTATTCGTTACATTTGTTGTTTCCTTTGTTGGTTCGCTTTGCATTTGTAGGATCTCAACAGTTCGTTTGGTGGGTGAAGGTGGGTGTGCCTATTTAATTGATGCGTAACTTGGATGCACCACGATTATGCAATGGCACCAGGTTACGCATCACGGACCTGAAAACGCATATCGTGCAGGCCACCATCATCATCTGTGGAGCCAAGCGAGAGACTGTATTAATACCACGAATTCCCATCATCCCAACAAACTTGCCATTCCAGTTTAAGCAGTTACAGTTCCCACTGAAAGTGGCCTTCTCGATTACTATAAACAAGAGTCAAGGACAAGCATTAAAAGTGGCAGGTATTCATCTGGCCACTCCATGTTTCTCGTACATACAGCTCTACGTAGGCTGCTCCCGTGTATCAAGAGCTAGAAATCTCTACGTATACTCGGAGAACAAGAAGTCTCGAAACGTCGTTTACAGAGACGTATTGCAATAGATTTCTGGCTCTCCTTCCGTTCCAAGACAATTATATATTCCGTGCTAACAATGTCGCAAACAGTCATGTAGTTATTTATACCCTTTCTTGGCACTTCAATGTCTGACTATTGAACCGCGGGTAACACCGCGGGGAGCAGCTAGTTAAAGATAACAAACATGGTTTCACTGTTCTAAACACATTTACTAGTGCCCTGTCACCCACAGAAAATGTATTGTTTTGCATTACATCCAGCATAAAAAATATACCCACATCTTGAAACTGTGTTACGTCAACATATGTTCGAAGTACTGTCCGTTTGCATCAATACACGTTTGGAGTCGTTTAACGAGAAAGTGTTGCACAGATTTTAGAGTTTCTACAGATGTTGCCACACAGGCCGCAGTAATACGATGTTGCATATCCTCTACTGCCGTTAGGGGTTCTTGATACACTCTGTCTCTCACTGCGCCCCAGAGAAAGAAGTCTAATGGCGTCAAGTCATGGGACCGTGCTGGCCATCGCACAGTTCCTCCCCGTCCAATCCACCTATTTGGAATTGTCGCATCTAGAACGTCTCTGGCAACTTTTGCAGTGTGTGCGGAATATCCATCATGTTGGAACCACATTGATAATCGAGTTTCCAATCCTATATCCTCCATGATGAGCGGTAGTGTGTGTTGAAGAAAAGATGCATATCGGTGTCCATTTAATGTCCCACGGTAAAAATAGGGTCCTACAACACAGTCAGCAATGATGCCGCACCAAACATTGACACTCCACTGTCGTTGATGAGCAGCACGGCGTATCCAGTGGGGATTTTGCACGGACCAGTAGTGCATGTTCCGCAGATTCACATTCCCACGATTTGTAAATGAAGCCTCGTGCATAAACAAAGTATTGCTTAGGAATACTGGATTACCTTGCAACTGCTGAAGTGCAAAATGACACAATGCAATGAAATCACGTCTGTTACCGCGAGTTGTACCTCTAGTTCTCATTTCGAAACAATGAACATTATGCTCAGGACATCCATCATTCTGATACCGCATTATTTGACACATTATAATAGGTGGATCAGTTCAAGTAAGGTACAGCTCATGAAGGGACTAAACTATCCCCCTTTAAGAGTGGCATCAATGAAATGGGTCAATGATGTGTTGTCATACAACACCACATCATACATTAACACTCCACTGACGTAGTAGGTCATTCAGATCACGATTACCGGCAGCTTGAGGTTCACGCTTGAGTCTCAGGACGTGCGCTAGCTGTGCGCTTGATTTATTTAAAGCATCAGCTTCGCATCGCAATATCTATGGATGTAATTGGCGTATTGCGATGCAATAAACGCCATTGTTTATGTGATTTTTATGCTATTGATTGAATACGAAAAAATATGGGTGTCCATTTAAAAAAACAAAATTTTGTGTTGAAAATAGTATTTGTAAACGTTTTAAAATTTCGCATAGTATTTAGTTTCTTAGGCCCCCGCCGTACGCTCATGTTGGTGAAAACCGTTTTTGAATATCTTTTGTCGTTCCAGAGATATTTGAGGTGGCAGCGTTAAGTGAGACACCCTGTATAAAGCAGAGTGTATGAATGTTTGTGAGTGCGTATTGCATACAAATCTACAGTTTTCTTCCAATCTTTATTAAATTTTGTACACGTGAGCTTCGACCATGAGCACAGTAGTGGTAGGTGTAAGAATCACGTAGAACACGTAGTTCACGAGATAAGATGTCATAGCCGGCCGCGGGGCCGAGGAGACTGAGGCGCTTCAGTCATGGTCTGCACGGCCACCACGGTCGGGGGTTCGAATCCCCCTCGTGCATGGATATTTGTGCCGTCTTTAGTATAAGGTTGTTCATAAGTAGTTTGTAAGTTTAGGGACTGATGACCCCGTAGTTAAGTCCCATAAGCTTAACAACCATTTGAACATTTTTTAAGACGTCATAAACAATGAGATGCGCGAAGAACTGCTGCATTCCACGACAGTGCTACTCATTTTGTCCCAAACCACTAGACCCATTTAAACCAAATTTGGTACACATATTCCTTACCATGAGATTACAATTGCTGCAGTTGATAAAGCCTTAATAATGAAAGCCAACGCAAAACTGCTTTGAAAAGATGTGCCCCAAATGTAAACAACTGATGACTGAAAGGATGCGTTATGGTCTTGTGAATCATCGTTTACAGTAGTTCCTACAAACAACGAGGTGTGTACATCAAAAATCCCAAAAGAAGTTGACAGTACGGCATGACTGCTTCCATGTGTGAAGCAAGGAGGAGATTCTGTCATGATTTGGGAATCTTCACATTCACTGTCGTTTGTGAAAAGAACGACACCGTAAAGGAATTGTCCGAATAGCGCCACACTTAGTGGAATTGGCGACGGGTGTGCAAGCAACTAGTGACTTGTTTTGCAGTCCGATGGCTTACACGTAGGCCGAACAGAGCAGCCCTCTCATGTCGGCCCGGGAAGATCGGTGTGCGTCTAGTGTAGTCGATGCAGAGTTGCCACACAAGATGGACACAAAACAGTGAGTGCCAGTACGTCTCGTCGACGTCAAAGGGAACCATATCGGCATGCGAGCCTGTTGGAACGGGGATGAATGACCGGTCTCTGGGAAATAGAGTTGTCACACCGTGACATTTCGACTCATAAAGGGCATGCTACTACGACAATGATGCCTGTGTGAAAGCTGTGGATAGAGGAACGTCGTACGCAGCGACGAGCGGGAACTGGATAACGGAACATGACCACACCTCATGATGACCGTGATGACCGTTCGCTTGGCTATAACGGACTGTACAGCGTCATCCACAGTGCTGGCCCGACGCTGGAGCACTGAAACAGGTGTGAACTTGTATGCACCGAAGGTTCGTCGCCGTCTGCAGCAGGGTAGATTGGTTGCACGCTTGCCATTACGTCGACTTCACTGAACAGAAACCACAAGCTCCTCCGACTGCTATGGATACGTGAAAACCTTCACTTTACCGAGTGGCAAAGTGTAATCTTTTCGGACGATTGTGATGGCCGCATCCGTGTCCGGCGGCACCGTGGCGAGTGCAACATGGAGGGCTGCATTGTGGAGCGGCATAGCGGACAAACACCAGGTGTGATGGCTTGGGGCGCCATTCGTTACAACACCCGATCTCGTCTCGTGCTTATTGAGGCCACATTGAACAGCAACCGGTATCTGCCGGTGGTTGTGGAGCCTGAGGTACTGCCTCTGTTTCAGACATCTTCTCAGGTTATTATTCAACAGGATAATTCCTGGCCACATATTGCATGGTTTATACAGGACTTCTTCGAAGAGCGACAGGTTCCACTGCTTCCCTGGCCCGCACGTTCGCAGGACACGTCGCGCATCGAACATGTCTGGAATATGGTTGGTCGCCACCTGGTCCGTTATGATCCTCCAGTAACTAGTGTCGTGGATACATACTGAGTGGAGGGAAGGCCTTCAGGAACGTATCAGAATCTTATTGATTCAGTGCCACAGCGTATAGCAGCTCTAATTGCAGCGCATGGCGGCAACACGATATACTGAATGGAAGGGCTCAAAGACCATATACAGATTTGAAAAGTTAGTAATCTGTTGCATGTCACGTACTTTCTTGGTGCCGCAATTTCCTCAAAAATGTTCAAATGTTTGTAGAACTTATGGGACTTAACTACGGGGTCATCAGTCCCTAAGCTTACAAACTACTTATGAACTACTTACGAACTAGGACGGCACAAATATCCATGCCCGAGGGGGGATTCGAACCCCCGACCGTAGTGACCGTGCAGACCGTGACTGGAGCGCCTCAGTCCCCGCGGCCACCGCGGCCGGCGCAATTTCCTCAAACGGCAATGTTATCATGGTATTCAACAGCTTCACTTGTCAAATAATTCTGGATGAATATCTCCTCATTGTCAGCAACAAACTGCGAACTATGAATGACATAAAATAAAATAAATGTTTATAGAACTTATGGGACTTAACTACGGGGTCATCAGCCCCTAAGCTTAGGCTACAAACTACTTATGATCTAGCTAAGACTAAGGACGACACAAATATCCATGTCCGAGGGGGGATTCGAACCCCCGACCGTAGTGGCCGTTCAGACCGTGACTGGAGCGCCTCAGTCCCCTCGGCCACCGCGGCCGGCTATGAATGACATATTGCTAACAAACTCTTAAAGAAATTTCAGAATTATAGTGCGCCAACACACACACACACACACACACACACACACACACACACACACCAAAAAGGTTTCAGGTGTCTTTTGTGCAGCATTAGAAAATTATAAAAAATCTCTCCTGGATAGGAAGATTGCCACATCCAAATATAGTTGAACCGTTATGGGAAGTTTCAGAATAGAGCATGACATAATTATAGCTCCAACATCGTTAAAGTAAGGATCGTTTTGTGGTTCAAGTTCTTCTTGCTCGTGTTTGCTTCCTATCTATGGTTGTTTCTGCCTTGAGCAAACACAATTTATGTATATTTGTTTTTTTTCCGAAACATATATTGGTAAATTATTAACATAAACTGTGTTTGCTCAACACAGAAACAACCATATTTACCATATATCGCTGAAGTAATTGGCGAATGTTCTTGTACAAGTCTGGATAAATTCTTTTAGAAACTATAAATGTACTTTATAAATGTGTTCCTCAAAGACTTGCAGTAATTTCCAAAGTCAAATGGAGGACAACTCGTTACTGATAAATAAATATCATGTTTATGTTAGGTATTCATACTATTTTGTGAACCACCTGTGTGTTACAACTAGTCAAAAGCAGTCCACAGTTGTCATAGATCCGAAATTTGTGCTGGCAAAATATGGGACAATGGATGTATCCCCATTTAATACACAAAATGTGTATTTCTTACAAGAATCTGAAAATACTATTTCATAATATTGTTACTGTTAGTAGTAGTAGTAGTAGTAGTAGTAGTATTGCATTAAGTTAGTCCGATGCGAGATTTTATTCCTTTAGGTCTGCTGTATGGTCGACAGATATTACTAGTCTTGAAGTAAAACGATTGTTCTGCAACACGTGGAACGTCTTATAAATCTACACCGTCGCTAGTGCTCATGGAATGTGGAGTAACGTAACGTTGCTGATCGTCTCGCCTCGGTACTGTGAGAGCTTCCAGCTGAACGACCACTTCGTTAGAGTCGATAGCCGTCGTTACACAGCATGCGAGAAAAGCAACTTAACCGTATCTTTTACGGCTTAACGTGCGCCTTCCGTCGCAACTTTTCTTTAGCAAAGCGCTTCCTTTATCAGGCTTTGCGTCAGCACCTTCTGCGGTTACCTGTGAAAGCTTCGTAGGAACTTTCCAAGGAAAGTGTCAACTTTCTCGACACTCCGCAGTGCATACCGTGTTGTCTTGCAAGTCTACTTTGTGTTCATTGCTGTAATAGTTACACATATAAAAATTTTACAACCGAAATATAATATATATACATGTGGCGTCTGTTCCGAAAGAATAGATGTCACTTCTGACCCTGCAGTTGTTATTATTAAATATTCACAGAATATATGACATCAACTGCGATTGGGCAAAGCTGAAAATGTGTACCCATCCGGGATTCGAACCCGGGTCTCCTGCTTTCTAGGCAGTTGCGTGTAGGGTAGGTGTAGGGGTCAGCGCAACTGCCTAGAAAGCAGGAGACCCGGGTTCGAATCCCGGATGGGTACACATTTTCAGCTTTGCCCAATCGCAGTTGATGTCATATATTCTGCGAATACGAAATATGATATTAACATACCTTACAGCGATCACAAACAAATATTCTGTTGATTATGGTTCTGCGTTTAAACTCGGGAGTGCCGGAACTACTTTAACGATCCATGATTTACTTACAACATAATTCTGAAGACGTCCCTGGCAGTAAACATTAAATAAAGGAATAACATTAAATAATTTTTGTCGTTACACTGATACTGCAAGAAACACTCGTAGCTGACAACTGACACTTTCGATATTTAACATGATGTGTATGGAGGATGTCCCACCCAACTTTTTCTCCGAAAACATCTGTGGAACTACAACAGATATTATAAGTCGCCATTCACGATCATAAACGGACGGCAAAGGCTTGTGAAAGTAAGTACAATGAGAGAGTCTAAAACGTAAACCAATATTATTTTTAATAGAAACTAATGTCACTTTAAATGGATCCCCCACATTATTTCTGATGCAATCAATATCGTGAAAAAAAATAGAAATAAAAAAGAATAGCTTTGGTTGCATCGCAATAACTCAATTACATCCGGAGAAAGTGAAAAGCGAAAATGACGCTTGAAATACGTGACGTGTATACATCCGAAACTCAAACTAGAGTCTCGCTTCAGTCTCGGAAATGCGCTAGATGCACGTTTCATGTATTTCAAGCGTCAACTTCACATCGCACTTTCTCCGGATATAACTCACTTACTGCACTGCAATCAACGACTTTATTTTTGTGATTTTTATGCTATTGATTGCTTAATAAATAATAAGGGTTGATCATTAAAAACATATGTTTGTTTTAAAAATAATGTTATTTTACTATTTCCCGGTAATTTAATAAGACCCTCCTGTACGTTCATGTCCGTCATAATCGTTTTCAATATCTGTTGCAATTCCAAAGATGTTGTCGGTGAAAAAGTTAGTTCCCGGCGTTGCTCGGGTACATTTGAGGGGTGTTCAGATGAAAAGGTACGAAACGTCTTAACAACCAAACCGGTTGAAATTTCAATATGTTGCTTTGGGATAACGCAATGCGACTTCCAGGGACGCGAAGCTTGCGTCGTCACATCCCCATAAAAAATCAACACTGTGCTCTCAGTAGACAAGGTGATGTTCACCGTCTTCTTCGAAGTCCGAAGTGCGATGTTCATCGAATTCCCTGAGCATTGAGAAACAATTAACAGTGATGTGTACTGTGAGACAAACGGCCTTGATAGCTCACGAAGAGATCGATTCTGCTCCATGATAACGGTCGTCCACATGTCTCCAGGCTCACACAAAGTGTTCTGGCCGAGTTCAAATGGGAGGAGCTTGAGCATCAGTCCTACAGCCCGGACATGTCACTCTGTGACTACAATCCGTTTCATCCGCTAAAAAAACACATCTCAAAGGGTAGCGCTTCAACTAGAACGACGAACTTGACGGACACAGTAGAGGACTGGCTCTTTCCACAGCAACAGGAATTCTGGGAACAGAAAATCGTTTGGCTCGTTAAACAGTAGGATAGCTCTGATCAGGCCCCTGGTGTGTATTTTGGAATAAAGACTTCAGTTATACCCACAGTGTCGTTTCGCGTCTTTTCATATGCACACACCTCGTATTTAATCTTGTGTCCGTCCACTTCGCCTCCCCGCTCTCTACTCCTCATCACTCCTGCCGCTGTTTACTTCCCCATTTCTCGACCCATTATTTCCTCCCCTCTCTCACCATCTCCTCTTTCTGTCTATTTCATCCTTCCACAATCCATCTCTCTTTTTTCATATTCTTTTCTCCCTCTATCGACCTCCACCTCTTTCGGCTCCTCTTCCACCTTACTCTGTTCCTCCTCCACAATTTCGTTCTGCTCCTGCACTATACATACCTCTGCCTCTGTGCATTTCCTCCAAGAGGAAGACCAGCGTATATTATATTTAGTACGGTGGATGACAAAGGAGCCCTTACATCAGACATGACAGCGTTTGACCGATTACCGTGGAAGTTATGCATGTAGGTTGCCGTGGAGAAGTTTTCTATATTCCGCAAGACACCGTACGGTGCGTGATCGAGCCTACTTTGAAATAAAATTTGACACCATTTCGCCGATCAGCATCAATGTTGTCAATACGTGTAATTGTTCATCTACATAGGGAGGAAGAGGTTGACTGAGAAAGGCTGTGGAGGAGCTGGACACAGAGGTGGAGCAATGCCGAGGTAAGAGAGGAGAGGAGAAGAGAATAAGGGGAAGAGAAATGATGGAAGATTAGAGTGGCAGGTGAACACCGAGGCTAGAGCAGTACATAACGTAGCAAATATTATCGTGAGTTACATATACCATCAATTATAACACGAGGAGGGCGGAAGGCCCGGTGATGCAGAGTTGGAGGAAGAGGAAATGGTGGTGGAGCAGGAGCGGAATAGAAACAGGGTGGGGTAAAGGGAAAGACGGACTGAAAAAGGTTGAAATGGACAGGATGGGGAAAAGGAGATCGAGAGGAAGGGAAGGAGGGGATGGTTCGGGGAAGTGGGAGGTGACGAACAGAGAGATGAGCGATGAGGATAAGAACTACCGAGCTTTGAAATGTGATTTGCGGAGTATTTATTTGGATGTAGAACAGACAGAGAGAGAGAGAGAGAGAGAGACAGGAGGGAAGATAGACCGTCAGAAGACTGGATTAAGTAAAATATCCGGGCAACGCCATGTACTGAGGCGTTTGTGTGTAATATTGCTGTAATGAGAAATTTAAGATCAATTTTGGAATCAGCACAACCGACACCATAAAATGAGGTTTTAGCCATACTAAATACTGTAAAAATAAAATTTACTTTATTTTGTTGTGATGGGTGGAACGATTTGTGGAAGCAATAAAGGACTAAAATTTTGTTGTGACATATTTCCGTAATGTTTTAAGATATCGTAATTCTGTTTACATCTAGATGAATTATAAGAAAGTCCTCACTATACGAAGTACAGTCTCTTATCTTAGTCTCTATATTAATTACATAGATATCGATATCAACATGGTTTTTTATTGTATTTTATTTATTTATTTTTCAAATGGAACGATAGTAATTTCTGCTGCTAGTATCGTAGATGTGAAAGAGACGAATTCAACATCGCAATCAGAATTGAATTGAACATCGAACCAATTGCTGTCTAATGCGGTAGTCCGCAATTTCATACCCAAATAAGGAAATGAGTAAAAAATATTCAAATGTTTGTATAGCGCGCCTCAATCCCATCGGCCACCGCAGTTAGCAGGAAATATGTCACTTCGGATGATAAGGAATTTGTGTTGCAATATAAAAGGGCCAGAGAGGATAAGGAGCTAGTATTGCGCCCAGTTCAATTTTAAAAATTTGCGCTCTTGGCGTAATTTTAATTTGAATAGAAATGTTATCTACGTCATCATGCATACCGCTACAGTATTTTAATGACAACAGTTTCACGAACATGAGAGCATTAACAGTAAACAGACGCATATTTCTGTTCACTCTGCCTGTCAGATTATTTATGCAGATGCAAAGTAGTAACGGTCCTATCGCACTTACCAGGGAAATCCTGGCGATACTGCCTCTAACAAAAACGCCCCGTCTAAGTTAATGTATTGGCTTCTTATATTTAGGAAGTTTTTGAGCCAATTAAATACCTGGGATCCTTTACCATACACTCGTAACTTCGTTAGCTGTCTGATGTTATGGACAGGTTGAGAGCCGGTCTACGGTTGTTTGCTGATGATTCCGTGATGTACGGAATAGTATTTTCGTTGAGTGGAGTAGGAAGACACAAGATCACTTAGACGAGAGTCTAGTTCGTACAACGAATGGAAGCTAGATTGAAATTTAGAAAAAAATGTAAGATGAGGAGGGAAAATCTCCCGTAATGTTAGAATACAGTATCACAAGTGTGCTGTAGGGTAGATTAAATATCTAGCCGCAACGTTGCAAAGGGATATGAAATGGATTAAGTAGGTAAGGACAGCATTGGGAAAGGCGGAGGACACTCTTCCGGTTTATTGGGAGAACTGTTGGAACATATGATTTATCAGTAAAGGAGACCGAGTGCAGAATAGTGGTTGTGGCTTATTCTCGATTATTGCTCTAGTGGTTGGGATCTCAAACAGATCGGTTTGAAGGAAGATACAGAAGGAACAATTCAGACGCGGGCTACAGGATTTGTTACAAGTAGGTTCGATCATCATGCGAGATACTTCTTCGACTGGATCGGGAGTAAACGGAAGAAATGCGATGCTCTTTTAGAGGAGCAATATTGAGGAAATGAAGGGAACAATTTTTTTCTTTAAATTTGTCTGAAGAGTTATTTTACCAACGCAATATTGCATAATAGGATAAAGGAGAAAATATTGTTCGTACGGAGGTATGTAGACAGTGGTTTTTCTCTCTCAATTTCTGAATAGAACAGTAAAGGGAATTACTACTATTGATACAAGGTACTCACTACCACGCACAGTATGGTGGCTTGTGAACATGTATTTATATGTTGAGGTAGATATAAGCGAATAACAGTTGCCTACCGCTGAGAAAATTCCACTGCATGAGTAACCAAGACCTGTAGGCATTGGCTGAAGCCCGCAGTGAACTGTTCAGCAATACCCCGGAGAACTTGCCGAGGGCTTTCTTCGCTCTCAGCCTCAGTGGCGGTTCTATTCCGTCGCCACGGGCCGCTGAGTTTAGTTTGCTTAATGGACAAAGCGAGTCCAAACGCTGAGATTTGATTGCCTGTCCCGCAGTCGCTTACACAAGAGCACAGCGAGACCCACTGCTTCCAAGACAGAAGCTGCAGTAGCACCCGAAGACAATTACTTCTTAAAGCGATTTCATTTGTTTGCATTTTCCGTCTTCTTTAGTTGCTTAGAAAATTAGTGGAGGAGTATATCTGTCTAGTGAAACTAAATAAAAGCCTTTTTGGTACCATATGCGTTTCGCTAATTTATTTGTAAAGCATCATCAGTGGCCTGTAATACGTATTTCTTTTTTGTACAATGTTGCAATACAGTTATAAATATTATTTTGCTATGTTCCACAGTATGACAATTATTAATTTTTGCTGTGTTACAATTTCTTAAATTTTGACCTACTAGGTTAGAAACAATTTCTGTAGCACAAGTTTTCGACCTTTTGTTGTGCCATACGCTTTTGCTATAGGTGATGGGTTCCTTCTGGAGGACGATAACGCTCGTCCCCACAGAGCTGCACTGATAAACAACTTGATTGAAGCTGAGGGAATTGAACGAATGGAGTGGCTAACATTATCACCGGACTTAAACCCGTTGAGTATGTCTGGGATGAATTTGGCAGACGCATTGAAGCCAGACCAGCACATCCCACAACGGTTCCAGAGCTGGATATTACACTCGTGGAAGAATGGCTAATATCCCTCAAGAGCCGATTGATAACCTCTTACTGTCCATGCCATGTACGTTTGCAACTGTACTGGCCTTCTGAGGTCATTACACACAGTATTAGAGGGCAACGAGAACGGCTTTTTCAGTATTATGGTAGCCCATTGGTGTCTCCTGTACATAATTGCCATGTAAACCTCAATAAAGAGTTGAGGCAGCAAAATATCGTATTTCTAAAGAACTTTTCAATGTTTGTGAAGCTTAAGGGACTTAACTGTGTGGTCATCAGCCCCTAAGCTTACAAATACTTATGAACTACTTTATACTAAAGAGAACACAAACATCCATGCCCGAGGGAGGATTCGAACCTCCGACGCGGGAGGCCGCACGATCTTCAACGTGGCGCTCCAGATCTCTCGACCACTCCCGCGCGGCTACCGTACTGCATACGCATAAATTACAGTTGTAACCAATACCATACGTATATTGTGTATGATATCTCACCTATCTCCTAATTGTTTTGAGCAGTGTACATCCAGTCAACGATTAGTTCTCTTGGACTGGACGAATCAGTCCATTTCATGTGAAAACAATCCACACGTTTACGGAGGCACCACTGGCTTGTACATTGCCTTGTTGACAATTTGGCTCCATGGCATCAGGGGGTCCGCTACACACTAGAACCCTGTCTTCAGATCTTATTAACTGAAATAAGACATAATCTGCAAGTCACGGTTTTACATTCGTTTAGAATCCTACCTATACTGTCAAGAGCACAAAAGAAGTGCTGCAAGCGATGTCGAAATATTAGCAAAGGCACTCGGGTAAATCGACTATTACCATTTCCCATTAACGCCAAACTGCGTTGCACTGTCTTAACACGAACATTCATCTTACATTACACATTGAATTCCAACTACCATTTCGCGTTTAAAGAATTAACACGTGCGGCCACAATGACTTAGAAAATTTTTTCACGTGAATCAACGCTGCACGCAAATGCACCGACCTTTTCAATATGTGTACATCTGTTTATTTACATATACCTATGCGATGATTTTTGTCGCCTCGGTGCCGAATACAGTCTACGATAGCACTCGCGATGTATCACAACCCGTGAACTACAATATACTTCACCAAGAACAACGTTTGATCAAAGTAGTCAGTGACTTACAGCCTTTACTGAATTGATACGGGGCATATTTTTAATTTACTTTGCCAAATATGAGAGTGGCTCTACGTTCTCTGCTACCAATATGCTTCGCTTTAAAGGCAATTTTCGTGAATTGGCCTGGGAAATCAGATGGCACTGTGCACTGGGAGATCTCGTTAAAGGAATGAAAGGCCTTGGATGGCACAAACTGTGGTGCATCTGACTTCCACTTGGCTGCAGCACTTAATGAGATCCGTCGACCACAAAAAGCAAGGGAACTCACTACCTGGAGACGTAATAGGACGGAACCAACCGCGGGGAGGAGCGCTCTGATTTTCGTTCAGTAATGGATGAGTGGTACGATATGTCGAGTTGCGATTACTCTCCCTCTCTCTCTTTCTCTTTCTCTGTCTCTCTCTCTCTCTCTTTGCCTCTCTGGCTCACTCTCTGTATCTCTCTCTCTCTCTCCGTGTGTGTCAATCACTCTCTCTCCCTCTCTGACTCACTCTCTCTCTCTGCTCTGTGTCTCCCTTTCTCCCTCCCTCCCTCCCTCCCTCACCCTCCCTCCCTCTCTCTCTCTCTCTATCTCTCTCTCTCTCTCTCTCTCTCTCTCTCTCTCTCTCTCACACACACACACACACACACACACACATACACACACAGAGAATTACTGTATTGGTACCAGGACCACTGAAATTAACTTCTTTCGTAGCTAAATATGGTTAGCAAATTCCATTGAATCTATTTATTCAATGCCTTCTCAGATCAGTGACGCGTATCAATAGCAGTTTGAAATTTGTCGTGAAATTTTGCCACCTGGAAGTCACTATTTCAACTTTTCTTTCAAACACTTTGTTCTGAGTACTGATGAATTGGAATTGCAAATGTTTTGTCGACGTAACTGTTCTGTTCGATAAAATTTTACCTACGGCGCGGACGGTGTAGCTTGCTGTTGTTGGGACGGGCCATCGAATGCTCTTTGAAAACACTATCACATAGCATGGGAGAGAACAATTTTTCGTTCTGACCTTGAAATAAATGGTTTTTTTTCTTTCTTTTTTTTTTTTTTTTTTTTTTGCTGTATGGTTGACGTATTCTTGTATGACCCTTGCACAACGAGTAAATTAATTCAGCTCATAAACAAAACTTTTTGTTGCCAACATCAATACACTACGTCGCGGATGCCGTAAATAAAATTTAATGTTCTTGTCACAAGCCTAATACGTTACAACATAAAAAATTTCAGTTTTCTTATAGGCTATATCATTTTTAACCTCTTCAGAGACAACTTTTTTTTTTAAATAATTTCAATTCAATCAGTCTTAATAATACGTTTCAAATGTTAAAAAGTTGTTTCAAACTTCAATCTTAATACAAATGCAACAATTTACTCTTCAGCTATGATAATAAGAAGTTACCAAAATTTTGTACAGAGTGCAAATTTATTACATAAGATTGATGGACACACATATGTGTCAATATCCCTGAACAGGTTAATCAAGTTCTAGTGGTGCGACTAACTTGCGAAATATTGTCAGAAAAACTGTTAAAATCCTGACGTTTTAAATTTTAAATTTCGCGTTATTATGATTTTGCTCTCTCTGAGATTATCATGGCTGGCACTCAAGTAACTGCACAAACCTTAAGTAGTTCCGTCAGTCACTAATAAATTGTCTTCTTCATAAAAATCGAATTAAATCTCCAACACTGATTTTTTGCTTTCCTTTTTCAAACGTCTCTTCCATAAAACCTCTTGACACTCATAAAATCCATTAGAAATTACATAGTTCTTTATAAATTAAAACTACGAAAAAATACAACATAACTGTTATCAAGTCTGAAATGTTCAAATGTTTGTTAAGCTTATGGGACTTAACTACGGGGTCATCAGTCCCTAAACTTACAAACTACTTATGAACTACATACGAACTAGGACGGCACAAATGTCCATGCCCGAGGGGGGATTCGAACCCCCGACGGTAGTGGCCGTGCAGACCGTGACTGAAGCGCCTCAGTCCCCTCGGCCACCGCGGCCGGCTATCAAGTCTGAATTCAAGATTACTTCTCAGTAGCAGAATCAGAAATGTACCGAATTATACATATTTCCAATTTTAAAAGTTATTCATATTGATAAAAAAAGACATTTATTCTTATTTATGCAAATTTCGTCAACAATATCAACGCAACAAGACGCACCGACTTTTTCTACCACTCGTTGGCATTCGTGTCGAATCAGTCAGAGGCAGTTGTATAATTTTTTATGATGGTGACGAAAGCGCTTTCAATATATCAATGGAGCGCTGTTTCTCAACATGAAACAAACAGATATTACGAAAACTTTAAATTCATGAGTAATTTTAAATACAATTTATTTCACTAATAAGTTAAAACGTCTTTGAACCTAAGCTAAATTACATGCAAAGTTGATCTTCTTGAGGGATTGAGTAGGTACTATGGAATTCTGTACTACTCCAATACAATCATCATACACATACACACACAAAATGTAAGGGGTGAATTAAAAGTAAGGTGGGACGGGAATATTTTAATAAATCAAAGGCAGCCGCGGCGGAGTGGCCAAGCTATGCTACGATGCGCGAGGCCGCTCCCCGTCGGGAGTTCGAATCCCCCCTTGGGCATGGAAGTTTGTGCCATCTTTAGTATAAGGTAGTTTGTAAGTTTAGGGACTGATGATCCCGCAGTTAAGTCCCTTAAGCTTAACAAACATTTGAAATCAAAGGCAAAAATAATCCTTAGACTGTGATCTTTAATTTCCAATATTCACATTTCTACATAATCACCAGCCAGTGGCATACAGCCGGCCGCGGTGGCCGAGGTGAATGAGGCGCTCCAGTCACGGTCAGCACGGCCACTACGGTTGGGGGTTCGAATCCCCCCCTCGGGCATGGATATTTGTGCCGTCCTAGTTCGTAAGTAGTTCATAAGTAGTTTGTAAATAAGTTCCATAAGCTTAACAAACATTTGAACATTTTGAGTTGCATACATTTCTGCCAACGAAGAACAAGTTTTCTGAAGCCGCCATTGAAGAAGTTAACACATTGTGTCCGCATCCATAGTCTCATAGTTATTTCAACGTCTTCGTCAGAAGTGTAATGATGTCCCCGCAGATCGTCTTACATTATTGGGAACAGATGGAAGTCAGGCGGTGCTAAATGTGCACTGTGTGGGGGATGCCGTACGGTGACTCAGTCTCTGAAGTTCTGCTGGTGAGATGCGCGAAGTGTGTTGTTTGGCATTGTCATGCTGCAGGAACACATTTCTCTTTTCCTTTCGGATCCTTGTTAGCCGTCATTTCACAGTTCTGTCAACATTTTGCTTGCTGTCACTTGTCACAGGACGTGCAACTCTTTGTATGTCACGCAGGACAGATATTCCCGTCTCAACATTTTAAACTTACTCGCCCAACTACAGACGATACTCACTTCAACATAATAACCATAAACTACTTTCATTCTCTGATGAATCTTCTTTGGGGTAAAACCTTCTTCTATCAAGAATTCAATGACTGTTCGTTGGTTAAATCGCATTGACCGAACGTCTGCGCAGGTTTCCATACTTGGCACTGTGACAACAGTCCAATGCTAAGGCTTCCCGCCAACTAGAGCTACAGAACAGGCCAGTACCTGCCACATACCAGTGCTGCCAGCTGTTCAAGAGTTACGAAGGTGGATGCATTACCTTCCAGTCAACCTTGGTAAATATATACAGTGTGATCAAGTAGACAAATACAGTGATGTGGCGTTAACATGCTGAACCCGTTTTTGCTGCAGCACACGGTCTTACTAAGAGCCGGTTAGACGTCTGATGTTCCGATTATTTTAGCCCACAAACCTTGAACAGCTACCTCCAAATGGTGTGTGGCGATCACGTGAGGGGAGATGGTCGAGGAAGAATCGGAACAAGACGTAGGGTGTCTTGACGAATTCGATATGTACGCGGACCAGCATTATAGTACTAGAAAAGTGCAAATGGTAAACAACCGAGAAGAGTTATCAAGTGGGGTTGAAGACTGTGCCGCACGATCCATCATCCTCTTGTCATTCTCTCTCGACACGGTACGTCTGGCGTGCGAGCCATCTGGTGTTCATTGATTCCCAAAACTGACGAATCAGACCTGGTAACTCGCACGGATTGCCTATGGTCTTCATGACGATCATTAGGCGCCTTTCAAACCTGCTTAACTGTAGGGAATGGTGTATGACACAGCTACCAGTCATTTTGCATTTACCTAAGTCTGCGTCGAATCGGAATATGATCGTCACATATTTCACTGTACATACGTAAGTACGTTCCCTTGACAGATTGCAGCAACGTTTTAGAATTTCTAAACATGCGTATTGGCGTCAAACATGTATCTCTCACCCACCAGTTGTGATTTGCGGTTGACGACACCCCACACCATATGGGCTTGAGTTGGAGCTGTATGTTCTGTGCGAAAGCAGTAACTGCGATGTCGCTCCCGCTTCCTGCAACGAACCACAATACTGTTATGATTACTAATAGTACAATGGTCGCGTAAGATCTCACAGATTCGTCTTAATGGAATAGGCAACCCGCACATTAGCGAAACTAAACTTTCTATTATTAATTTTCATTCAATACATTTCATTTGCTACTATTGCAATACATAAATGTTTTTCCTTCGTTTTGTTTACTTATTCACTACAACATCTGAGATTAATTAAAGCTAACGATACGATGTTGACCCTGCATCTCGTAGGTACAACGCGACCACCATTGTTCTCCCTTGTGCCGCGAGAATTGCAGTGTTAAACAAATAGAACCTCTCGTCACCCGAAAACACTATCTGGTGGCTCTCCTGCCTCCCGTGAGGTCGTTCCATTCACCACTGAAATTTAGCATGCTTCTGCAGACTACGCGAAGGTAGGCGGAGAAGTGGACGACAGTAACCTAACCGATGCCGTAATAAAGGAAGGGCGGAGTGTCGGCACAGATAGCGTACGACATAGACCAAAGATAACACAGACTGCGGAGTTCTCTATCTCTGTTGTGATATGGTTGGAAACCAACATCAAACATTGCCCCGAGTTAATTGGTAGTTTTCGTCATTATGAACAACAGTTTTACTGATTTACAGGTGTAATAAACCATTGATTTTAACAATAAAACGATTTCTCGTATTCCGATTACACATGTAGTAATCGAGAGAAATTAATTTTTCCATAGCACTAATAGAATTCGGTGATTATCGTTTATTAAATTTTGATAAAATACAGTATATACAGTTTCATACAGTAAATGGCACAGCTCCAAGTAATAAATTTAGACTTTGAACAGAAATCTGTAACTAAGGTAGAATTTTCAAAATTTTTAGGTGTGTGCATTGATGGGAGATGAAACTAGAAGCAACACATGGACGGCCTGCTGAAACGTCTGAGTTCAGTTACGTATGCTGTTAGGGTTACTGCAAATTTTGGCGATAAGAATCTCAGCAAATTAGCTTACTGTGCCTATTATCATTCACTGCTTTCGTATGGCATGTTATTCTGGGGTAATTCATCATTGAGTATAAACGTATTCATTGCACAAAAGCGTGTAATCAGAATAACTGCTGGAGCCCAACCACGACCATTCTGCTGACATGTTATTTAATGATTTAGGTATCCTCACAGTAACTTCTCAGTATTATGTATTCACTTATGAAGTTTGTTGTTAATAATCCAAACAAGTTCAAATGTAATAGCAGTGTGCACAGCTATAACACCAGGAAAACGAATGATCTTCACTATGTAGGGTAAAATCTGAGTTTGGCACAAAAAGGGGTAAATTATTCTGTCACAAAAGTCTTTTATCACCCACCAAGCAGCATCAGAAGCCTGACAGATAGCCAAAATAGCATTTAAAAATAAATTAAAATAACTTCTGAACAACTCCTTCTACTCATTGGCTGAGGTTTTAGATATAAATTAGTAAATTAAAAAAAAGTGTCATGAAATGTTTTGTGTAATGTAACGTCTTGTACAGACACCCTTCATTAACGTGACACATCGTCCCGGGAACAACGTTAAACTGCCCCCCAACCAAAGGTGTATTGTGACCCGTGCTGAGGGGTGCGTATCACATGGGTGGATGTGTCTCGAACGGAGCCTCAGGGATACCGGGCGACCTCCCTGAGTAAGTTGCCTTGCACCGCGGGGGGTTATCGTGGTGTGGACCATATAAATCCCCAAATCTCGTGGGACTAAGATGAACACGGAAAAAAAATTATTTTAAAAGAATCCGAGGGGCAATCTGAGACCTCAGATACTCAGACATTGGGATCAGGACCGATGGATTGCACTCCTACTTCTCAGTCAGGGTCTAGACCTGAGCAAGAAGTGGGAACTGTAACAGAGAAGTTGGACCAGATTAGGATTAAGGCCTTGTCTGGGGCTCAGAGGAGGAAACTTCTCAAGGAACAGAAGCAAAAGGAAGAAAAAGAATGGCTTCCTAAACATAAGTGGAGGGAATCAAAAGGGCTTGAGCCCAAGACCCCCAAAATGAAACTGCCTCAGGTCGAAGGGGATACACAGACCCCCTCGACGTCAAAGACAGGCGGCAAGAGGGTTAGGGAGGAATCTAAGACTCCCTCCTCTCTGGACAAGCGTGATCCTAACGGGCTGAGGCAGGAAAGAGGGAAACAGACCTATAGTACTGCAGTCTCCGTCTTTAGAGTGGCAGTTGTCCAAGAAGGATACCCACTGGTAAGCATCACCTCGCAGCAGGAGGAGCTCGTGCAGATGGCCATCTTTGAAGAGATTGGGGGGACGCTGGTCCAGGACCCAAATTCAGGAGGGTCTATCTAGATTGCAGTGCCCTCATTTTTGTCTGCGAAGGGGAGCACTCAGCAGAATGGCTTAAGTACAAGGTGCCCATGATATCCCCATGGGAGGATGCGAAACTGCTGGTCAAGACAGCAGCCGAACTCCTGAAAACCGCAAAGGTATCAATATGGGCACCAAAGATCCTTAAGGATGTCTCTCCAAAGACTCTGTTCGAGACAATAAGAGCCCAGAACCCATAAGTCTCGACAGAGGATTGGAGGGTAATTAACCAAAAGGTCGTTCCGGAAGGACGAACCCTGGTGGTGGAGGTCAGAGAGAAGTCCCTGAAGGCATTGCGAGAGCAAGGCCTGAAACTGTTTTTAGGGTTCTCGCAGGTCTGCGTCAGGGTAATCAAAGACCTTAAAGGCAATAATGGCAGCAAGATGGGGACTGGAAGTGCTGCAGATAAACCTGCAGCATAGTAAATGGGCCACTGCTGCTCTGAGCCGTCGCCTGGGGAGACAGGAGGTGGACGTGGCCCTGATACAAGATCCCTATTTATACAAAGGGGGTGTATCGGGCCTCGGTGGTACTGGAGGTAGGCTGATTTATGCCAGAAATCTAAAAAACTCCAGAACATGCATTTATGTTAGAAATGGAACACCTTTCATACCAATGATGGAGTTTTGTTCCAGGGACCTGGTGACCATCAGGATGCAGCAACATGAGGAAGGTATCACGAGGGCCTCAGCATACCTTCCTTACGAAGACAGCTCTCCTCCTTCTTTGGAAGTGAGGAGACTGACGGAAGCCTGCCATCGGCAAGGTGACGAACTGGTGGTGGGATGTGATGCCAATGCCCACAATCTATCGTGGGGCAGCAAGGACACCAACAGTAGAGGTGAGCACCTTCTTGAATTTCTCCTATCTAACAACTTGGAGATCCTGAATAGGGGTGATGAACCTACATTCAGGAATACTAGAAGAAGTAATTGACATAACTTTTGGTTCCATGATGATGGGAAGTTACGTCAAAGAGTGGCATGTGGTTCTGGAGCCATCCTCATCAGATCACATGTATATTAAATTCAAGGTTGAAATGGGAATCAGACAGACCATGGCCTATAGGAACCCCAGGTAAACGGACTGGGAGACATATAGGAAAGACCTTGACTTCATCCTATCGGAAATTAAAACTTCGATAAGGAATTCAGCAGAGTTTGAGGAAGTAGCAGAGGACGTAACCTCTGCTATAGTGACCTCATACCAGGACAACTGCTCAATCACCAAGAAGTGCACAAATAGGATTGTGCCTTGGTGGAATAATAACCTGGAAATGCAAAGGAAACAGGTACTAAGACTGTTTAACCTTGTCCTCGCAAAGGACAATGGGCAAAGTATCGTGAGGCCCTTGTCAATTACAACCTTGCCATCAGACTGGCAAAGGAGGCATCCTGGAAGGTATTCTGTGAGGAAGTGGAGGGCACGGCTGCTCAAGCGAGACTTCATAAAATCCTCACTATGTTACCAACTAATCCAGAAGGAACATTGAGGAAGGAGGATGGGGAGTATACAAAGACAGCACATGAAACGCTGGAACTGCTCCTCAAGACTCACTTTCCTCAATATACTCTGGGGGATAACTCAGACCAGAATGCGATTCCTGAGAGACAACGGTTGTCAGGTATTCGCAAAGAGGACTGGGATTTGGCCAAGGAGTGTGTCGATCTCAGTAAGGTTCAATGGGCGGTGGGAACATTTCAACCATTCAAGTCACCTGGCCCCGATGGAATCTTTCCAGCTCTCCTGCAACAAGCGGGAGAAAATCTTATTAGATTCCTATGCAGGTTATTCAGGGTTAGCCTAGCAGCAGGAATCATTCCCAATGCCTGGAGGGCAGTGAAGGTTGTCTTCATTCCTAAACCAGGGAGAATTGATCATACCAAGGCCAAGAATATGAGGCCAATCAGCCTGTCCTCCTTCATTCTTAAGACATTGGAAAAGCTGGTTAATGTGCATGTTGGAGAAAAGAGGTTAAGTAGGACTCCTCTACATTCAAACCAACATGCATATCAGCCAGGTAAATCATGTGAAACAGCTCTCCACCAACTCGTTGGGAAGGTGGAGAAATCACTACACTTTCAGGAAATAGCCCTCTGTATCTTCCTGGACATCGAGGGGGCTTTTAGCAACACGACCTTCGATTCCATGGTTAGGGCAGCAGTGGTGCATGACCTAGGGACCACAGTATGTAGGTGGACTAGGGCCATGCTCAGTGGAAGAAAGGTAGATGCTACTATGATGAATGAAAAAATGGTAATCAACACCACTAGGGGTTGCCCGCAAGGAGGAGTTCTTTCCCCTTTATTGTGGAATCTAGTGGTGAATGATCTCATTGGACGATTAAACTCTAGGCAGTACTTTTGCCAAGGATACGCAGATGATCTTGTCATAGTAATACTTGGCAAATTTTGCTGACACAGTAAAGAATAAGGCACAAGGTGCTTTGGATATTGTGCAAGACTGGTGCAGAAAACAGGATCTGGGGGTTAGTCCTAAGAAGACTGTTGTTGCACCATTCACAAAGAAGCATATACAACTTTCAAGTTGGAATCTAAAGCGTTTCAATGAAGCGCTACCTGTGAAGGGGACAGTGAAATATCTAGGGGTTACCCTAGATGAGAAACTGACATGGACCCCTCACATCATGTATATTTGCTCCAAGGCAAAAGGTACTCTTGTGAGTACCAGGAGAGCTTGTGGCAAAAATTGGGGCCTGAGCCTCAAGGGTTTGCACTGGATATACACCACAGTGATTAGACCCAGGATCACCTATGGGGCGGTCGTGTGGTGGAAGAAGGCAGAACACCAGGCTGATGCTAAGGATCTTGCTAAGGTGCACAGATTAGCCTGCTTAGCCACAACAGGCGGAATTAGCAGCACACCAACTGCTGGGATGTAAACCATGCTGGATATGCCCCCATTACACCTTTGGGTCAAGATGGAGGCAGTGACTGGTGCATACAGACTCAAATCTGGCAATAACTGGAACTCTTTGGGATATCCAGAATCACACACTAAAATAGTGAGTGAGGTAAATATAGGAAAGGTTGGGGAAATGCCAACCGACTATATTATAACCCCATACTGCTTCAAAAAGCCTTTCAATATAACAATTGGAAGTAGGGAGCAGTGGGAGAAAATAGTTAGACACCGTACGGGGGATATTGTCTGGTTCACTGACGGGTCAAAATCGGACCAAGGTGTTGGGGCTGGGGTATATGGGGTACAGCCAAGACTGGAGGGCCTCATCTCTCTAGGGAAACTGGCCTCAGTATTCCAGGTCGAAATCACTGCCATCAGGGTGTGTGTGGAGGAGAATTTGCGTAGGTGCTACAAAGATCGTAGCATCTATATCTATTCAGACAGCCAGGCAGCCCTGAGATCACTGGCAGCTCCTGCAACAAGGTCCAAAATTGTTGCAGAATGTCACAAGGTTCTGGTGGAGCTAGGGGAAAGCAATAGAGTAAACCTATTGTGGTGTCCCTGGCCACTCGGGGATCAGTGGCAACGAACATGCCGACAGATAGGCCAGGATGGGAGCAGAGACTCCATTTATTGGACCGGAACCTGTCCTGACAATCACCAAGGCAATGATCAAATTGAAGCTACGTAACTGGCTCAGAAGACAGCACGTAGAATATTGGACCAAAGTCCATCAACAAAAACATGGCAAGGTAATGATGCCAAATCCATGTTTTAAAAGAAGCTCTGCAATCCTGGGTCTGAACAGGAGAGAGATTAGACTCATGGTTGGATTGCTGTCAGGCCATGGGAATTTCAAAAAACACCTACGTACAATGGGAATAACAGAAGAGGACCCTAAATGTAGGATCTGTGATGACGGTGATGAAACTGCATCACATCTAATCTTCGAATGCATTGTATTGGAGAATAAAAGGCACAGAATATTTGGGACAACCAGAGCTGAAGAAATTGTGTCTAATAAAGAACTGGTAAAGGGACTCCTTGCACTGTTCAAGGGCATTGGTTGGCTTTACTAGATATAGTACAATAAACTTAATTTCGGTGGTGGGTTGGTCCAAGACTGTTTTGGCTTCCCTGCAAAAATCAATCAATCAATCAATCAACCTGACACATTCCACATCATTACGAAGTGTCGTATTCATGATCTATGGAACAAGTATTAATCGAATCGAATCTTACATGTGCTCAGGTGAAAAGTTATTTATCCGTGGTGTTAGTGTTTCACTAGGAAGCTTTTTCTTTGTGCAGTGATCCGCACATTTCCGCAAATAAACACTATCGATACGCTACTGTCTAACAGTACCAACTGTGGACCAGAGATATCTTCGCTGGTTGAGTGCTGCAAGGAGGTCTGTGGTCAGCGCACTGGTGGCGAGACAGAGAAAACGCTGATAATCGGGTGGTGTGGTCACCGATGTTGCTCTGCGATGGTTTGAACACGTAGCGACGACTTAACAAGCGGCCATTGGTACTGCGGTTCCTTTGGACCCGGTGGTAGTGCACAAGATGAGAGCTGGAGAAATTGTCCAAAGACGTCCTATTTGGTATGTGAGGAAGACTCGACACACAAAGATAAAGAATTTTCTTAATGCTAGTGGTACAGTTGAAAGTGTGGCGTTTGATTACCCATTGTGGTGATGTTGTGCCCGAACGTTTTCCTAGATTATTTGGTGCTGCTGTTATATATAACTGGATTCGGGTAATGAGCGCACGAAGTGATTATTACTGATATGTTGACGTTATGCTGTGCAGATGCTGATCCTGTATTTATGTATTCAGTCGCAGCTGTCATAGGACCAAAAGTTGGCTTGGCTATAATTATAACAATGTTAGATTTATTAGTGTCTTTGAAATGCAGACCGTTAATTGTAAATGGGGAAGGAGTAACACTCGATGCCAATAACCTTTTTTAATCTGTGAAATTTGTTTTCTAACCTAAGTGACGACCCTCGAGTAGCTACTGGTAAAGGACATTCAGTTACGTACCAAATTTTGGTTATATTATTTGGGGAGGTTGGCAATGTGTAGCGGATCCGCTAGATTACTATGGGAAATGGTGTTATTCATAATTGATTTAAGCGAGTACAAATTCAAGAAATTTTGGTTACTTTTTATGCTAATTTTGTGCAATATTCTCGTATTGGGCCGTATGTCTTCAATGAATTGTACTAAATTTAACATTATCAATCGTTTCCACCCCTTTTCTATTAATGGTATTAATATAGGCACCAGCACAACTTCTTGCAACCTACGAATGTGAAGATTTTTAAAGCTGCTCCTGACCGAGTTTATATGTCATCTAGAAAGTAATTTCTGGTGCAAATCTATTTTCAATAACTTTGAAACGGTTGTATTGTGTTAAAATCTTGCATTGTGCGTGCAAAGGAATTTCAGTATTTATAGAAGCACAAAAAAACATTTTACATGTATGGTTGAAGAATCGTAAGGAAATTGACGCTGCTTGTCAAATTGATATTGAACCTTCTACTCCTGTGTAAACTACAAACTAAAAGACTTACAGGTCAACGAAGTCAATCATTCGCTTAAAATTTGTAACTCTATTGCTTGTTGGTTTGTTTCACCTAGGCACTTGCAAAAACTGTAGCTATCGCCTCAATATTTGCAATTGTGGAGACGTAACGCCAACTGTACTACTAATGGTGTAATAAGAATAAAGTAACTCTCTCATTGTTAAAATCTACACATACGAGGCGTATTTTTAAATAAGTACCGTTTTGAAATTAAAAAAAAAAAAGACGTGCTAAGATATCTCAATAATTTTAATTTTACATGAAAGCCTGTACCTTAATCTACTTTTCTACATAATTTCCGTCAATATTGAGGCACTTGTCATAACGTTGTACCAGTTTTTGAATACCCTCCTCATAGAAGTCTGCCACATGACTTGTTAACCATTGCATCACAACTGTTTTGACTTCGTCATCGTTTTGAAGACGCTGACAGTACGAGAAACGTTAGGAAAGTCATCCCGCAAGGAGGTAACCGTAAAGCGTCTGCACCAAACTTTCATTAACGACCGAAGGATGCCCTCTCCGTCGTTTAATCATGCACATTTGTACGGCTATCTTTAAATGCTCTCACCCACTTTCTTACCATTCCATAACTCATAATGGTTTCTCCGTAAAATCCACAGATCTCACGATGAATATCGATCGCTTTTAGGCCTTTGGCACTTAGAAATCTTTTAACAGTCCCTACTTCACAGTCGGCGGAACTCACGATTATCTGAGGCATATTAAACACTCAGTACACAACGTACACAAGGAAGAACCAGACTGTAATGGCGTCAGTGTGTAGACAACAGATATGGGTACCCAGTGCGCATGCGCAGAACGCCTACCGCAGGGCTGCTGCCGCGGTATGGCAAAACGGTACTTACTTAAAAAACACGCCTCGTAATTTCCCCTACAAATCATAATAACAGCAACTCTCAGCTCCTTTTCATATTACTCGTAATCATGGAAATGGTTTCCTGCCCCAGTCACATGACTTAAATGTTGGTTTTAGTATAATGATGTCACGCCCAGTCTGTGTTACCTTTGGTCTATGGCGTACGAAATGTTACATTAATCCACTTCCACTGGAGATGGCAATGCCATTCTGATGTAGTTTAGATCGAAGGTGGTCGGGGTTGTGCGATTTCGTTGTGTAAATACGAGGGTTGGAACTTAAATAGTGGGAACACTGCTGTGGAGACACCATGCAATGGAATCTACTACTGTCGATGATAGCACGCGTTGTTGACATACCTACTTTACCTCCGAGCAAATGGAATCGTCCGTTCCACGACAACGGCGTGCGCACAATTGAGGGAAACACTCACTTGTGAGCGAGCGTTCTAACATAACGGTGTCACTATGTTTTCGAAACAGAAACAATGGATTTGGATGAAGATTGAATGTGCCTGAAGTCGTACAGCACGACATTGTCATCAAGGTCTTCCATAGGCGTGCGGGTAACCGGTATTGTCATACAGAACGGTGGCACGTTGGTTAAAAGCCTTCATTGAAAGTCGGCAAACTGTGGCAGGCACGCGTCGTGCATGTCGTCCTAGTGTCTCAGAAGTACTGCATATTGTTGCCGCGTTAGTGGACAGTGATAGACTCCAGACGATTCGTGAGCTCGCCCATGGAATCGAATTAGCGCATACAACTGTGCTTCGAACCCTGAAGGAACGCCTGCGCATGCGAAAAATTGCATCACGATGGGTTCCGCATGAATTGACTGAAATGCAGAAATGAATGCGTTACGACGCTATTCAGATGCACTTGGAGCGCTATGAGCGCCGTATCGTAACACTGGATAAGACGTAGCGTACATCGTCCGAGCAAAAGCTGAAACGCCAATTCAATGAATGGCGTCCTTTTGGGTCGCCAAGAAAGTCTAAGAGCCCCAGTATGGTGAAAGTGAAAGTTATACGACTGTGATAATGTTATTCTAACGCATTACGTTCCACCGCGGCAGACCGTCAAGGCACAGTATTACTGTTTGTTTTTGGAGCATCGCCAGCGACCAGCTTTGCGAAAAAAGCGGCAACACTTTCTGCGCAACCCACCCATTATTTTGCACGACAATGCGCGAGCACGTACAGCGCAAGATGTGACTGCTCTGTTTGGTCCATGGGAATGGGAAGTACTGTACCATTCAGCATACTCCCAGGATTTAAGCCCTCGTGACTTTGACTTGACTCCGAAGACGAAGGATCCACTTCTTAACATTCGCTTCACAACTGTTCCAGAGATTCGATAGGCAGTAGACCGCTCCATTCGAACCATTAACAGAACAGGCTATGATAATGGTATACCACGCCTTCCACATCGCTGGCAACGGGTTCTACACAACGCTGGTGACTACTTTGAGGTACAGTCACAGGTGCAAACATTTAACGTTTTTGTACTGGCTGTAAATAAATAGTTGCGACTATATAAGTTCAAACCCTCGTATAATGCTATGACCTTCAGTGAACCATTCTGCACACACCCGTTGCAATGCTGAAGCACTTCGCCTCATGCGAGCAGGATTTACAAGGATGGATGCAACACAATATTTCGTGGCAATAATGCGCTCTCTTTCAAACTCATTGATTGCTCGATACGGTTCGTTCATTCGTCTAAGAGACATCCTACATTTCTTCGCTAGTTACACTGATCGATTACCTTCGGTTTATAGCGACAAGGAGAATCTCAGGTAAATTTTTCTTCTAGGTGGGGTTACGCTGCAATATTGATGTTGACGTAGAAACCGTAGGACTACATGGTTCAAATGCTAATCAGCTCATCAGAACATACCAATTTACGCTTCCTGTGATTATAAGCGTCATATCTCTAGTATTTAAAGGTTTATGTTTCCCTTGATAATGAGGTAACATAAGCATTGCACTGAAGAACACGAGAACAGGCTTCCATGGTAACGAAGTGTTTCCTGTCGAATTTCACTGATGAAATTTCGCTGACTTATTGGCCACGTTATGGCGTCCTGTTATCGCACAAGTTTCTACGGGTTACCTATTCGCCATTCTTCGAATATATATGAAAGTCGTCTACATATTCCGACAACGTGACACCACAATTCGGCAGAAAATCCTAAAAAGATTTCAACAAGCTTTTATATTGTTTCCAGTGTCGGGAAACGGAATTTTAATGCGCAGAAACTTTCCTTAAAACACGCCCTGCTGTGCGTGTTAGAAAAATAGCGACAAATTTTAATGAACTTGAGAGATGGTGTCAGTCAGTGTGATACATTGGAGCTGCGCTGGAATGGCCGAGTGAAGTAAAGCGCGTAGCTGAGGAGCGCTCGGCTTCTCCCTGTCTGGGGGTGTGTGCGTGTGTGTGTGTTGACCTTAGTGTAAGTTAGTTTAAGTAGTTGTTTAGTCTAGGGACTGATGACCACTACAGTGTGGTCCCATAGCTTTACAAACATTAGAACATTTTTCAGATTAATAATGCAGGTTTTATGACGAATGCGTTGTAATACGTCCTGCAATTGTTTGGTATATAACTTTTTTTTCGTTTTGACTGTTCGTTTTTCATACCACGAGGCAGAATACAACTGTCATATTATCTTCACAGCATTTCCCACTACATTTATTATTCGTTCTGTCCTCCTTACAATAAGAGATAACCTATCTTGGCATACTTTTTCAAATCTGTTCCCTGATTTTCTCCCACCACTACAAAATCAGTTTTGACAAGATTAGTTGAAAGACCCGCACTCGATTCCTGGAGGAGGAGGAGGTGTGGATTATCAAGACAGAATAACACGCAAAAAGGAGGAAATATTGATCAAAAGTTGTTGAGAGCAAAATGGATACTATAAGGCTATAAGCAACTTGTCGTCCCCCTGTTTAGTAGCGTGAGAATTCTGTCGTTCGCCTCTCAATAGATATTTCCTTCAGTGTCGTTTGTTGTTAATAACATTTGGCTACTCTCAAGAATTAGAGTTGACTCAGTTAATACTATGCAGAAATCAAATCTGAATTTTGATCACAATACCTTGACCCTTGTGCAGAAAGATGTGCAGTACTCTGCCGCATCCATTTTTAATACTGCCAAAAGAATTCAGAAAGCTTAGTAGTAATCAGCGCACTTTCAAGACTAAACTGTGGAGTTGCATCGTGACTCAGTCTTTCTATTCTGTAGCGGAAAAACTTAAGCCACTTTCTCAGTTACTTTTTTTTATTGTATTCGCGTATGCTTGGTTCGTGTGCATAAGATAGGTATACGAGTCACTAAATATATGTAGGGTGGTCCTTTGATAGTGACCGGGCCAAATAACTCACGAAATCAGCATAAAACAAAAAACTACAAAGAATAAAACTTTTCTAACTTGAAGGGGGAAAACACGCTATGGTTGGCTCGCTAGATGGCGCTGCCATAGGTCAAACGGATATCAACGGCATTTTTAAAAATAGGTATCACCATTTTTAATAAATATTTGTCTAGTACATAAATAAATATGAATGTTTTATTTGGCACACATTTTTCTCTTTGTGATAGATGGCGCTGTAATAGTCACAAACGTATAAGTACGTGGTATCACGTAACATTTCGCCATTGCGGACTGTATTTGCTTCGTGATACATTACTCGTGTTAAAATGGACCGTTTACCAGTTGCAGAAAAGGTAGATATGGCGTTTATGTGATTATTAAGATCAAAATGCCCGACGGGCCTGTGCTATGTATGTTGATCGTTATCCTGGAAGACATCATCCACGTGTCCGGACCTTTCGTCGGATAGATACGTTATTTATACAAACAGGAAGTGTTTAGCCAAAAGTGAAACGTCAACCACGACGTGAAACAAATGATGATGCCCAAATAAGTGTTTCAGCTGCAGTTGCGGCTAATCCGCACATCAATAGCAGCCAAATTGAGCGAGAATCGGAAATCTCAGAAACGTCGGTGTTCATAATTCACCGCTACCATGTTTTTATGCACCAGGATTTGCTTGGCGAATACTTTGAACGTCGTGTACAGTTTTGCTAATGGCCACAAAATATATTTCGGGACGATAACAAATTTTTTTCACGCGTTCTGTTTAGTGACGAAGCGTCATTTACAAACAGAGGTAACGTAAACCGGCATAATGTGCACTATTGGGCAGCGGAAAATCCACTATGGTTGCGACAAGTGGAACATCAGCGACCTTGCGGGTTAATGTATGGTGCGGCATTATGGGAGGAAGGATAATTGGCCCTTATTTTATTTATGGCAACCTAAATGGTGCAATGTATGCTGATTTCTTACGTAATGTTCTACAGATTTTACTACAAGTTGTTTCAGTCCATAACAGAATGGTGATGTACTTTCAACATGATCGATGTAGGGCACATGGCTCGCTTGCATTTGAAGCGGTCTCAAATGGAATATTTAATGACAGGTGGATTGATCGTAGAAGCAACACACCATGGCCCGCACGTTCACCGGATCTTACATCCCCGGATTTCTTTCTGTGGGGAAAATTGAAGGATATTTGCTATCGTGATTCACCGACAACGCATCAAAACATGCGTCAGCGCATTGTCAATGCATGTGATAACATTACTGAAGGCGAACTACTCGCTGTTGAGAGGAATTTCGTTACGCGTATTGCCAAATGCATTGAAGTTGAAGGACATCATTTTGAGCATTTATTGATGTCATAAGATAATTACAGGTAATCACGCAGTAACAGCATACGTTCTCATAATGTATGATAATTTCACAAAGTTACATGTTTAACACTGGAGCAACCGAAATAAAGTTCAAACGTACCTATGTTCTGTGTTTTAATTTAAAAAAACCTACCTGTTACCCACTGTTCGTCTAAAATTGTGAGCAATTTGTTTGTGAATATTACAGTGCCGTCTATCACAAAACGAAAATAGTGATCCAAATAAAAGGTTCGTATTTGTTTACATACTAGACGACTATGTAATAAAATGTGATACCAATTTTTAAAAGTGCAGTTGATATCTGTTTGACCTATGGCAGCGCCATCTAGCGGGCCAACCATAGCGCTATCTGTTTTCCCTCCTTAAACGAGTAAAGTTCTATTCTTTGTAGTTTTTCGTTTGATGCATATTTCGTGAGATATTTGGCCCGGACACTATCACTCTACCACCCTGTACAAATTACTACTCTTTTTTACAATCGGATGTACTGACTCGTTCCACGACCATACAGGCTTGCTCCTCAGTTCGGTCCTGAGGAACATGATGAATAAAAATAAATAAAATGGAGGAATGATACAAGTAACAAATGAAGAACGTGCAATGTATCCTATAGTTCAATTTTAAATCAATAGTACTTACTTTAGAATTGCATCTTGTCTGTACTTTAATGTTTTAGTGATTTTTAAAATGTCATATGTTATTCTTGAGTTCTGAGTTATACATAAATGGACTGGCTTAGATAATTGATATCTAGATATAGACTTTGGGTAATAATGCATTTGGCTCCTTACCTTTCAGTATTGCGTCGATTTAATTTCATGCTCTTCTTCAAAATAAGGCAAGAAAAAGTGTTAAAATATGAGAATATTATCAAATACACTTAAAAGCCATGCTGGTGGTTCGAACCTGGCTACACGGAGTGACGGTCCAAGCCCTGAACCGCTTTTACCTCTCCCTTTGTTTGTGTGTGTGAGTGTTGTTTCGAGATATTCGATCCGTTGCGGATGTTTGTTCGTGTTTTATCGTTTAGTCCATGACTCAGGTTTTTAATAAGAGAGAGCGTCCAATCAAATGTTCAAATGTTTGTAGAGTCTATGGGACTTAACTACGGGGTCATCAGTCCCTAAACTTACAAACTACTTATGAACTACTTACAACTAAGGACGGCACAAATATCCATGCCCGAGGGGGGATTCGAACCCCCGACCGTAGTAGCCGTGCAGACCGTGACTGGAGCGCCTCAGTCCCCTCAGCCACCGCGGCCGGCAGCGTCCAATCCTCTCACTAAACGCGCTGAGGCACTGCGTTGTCACTGCTCGAACGCCCATGGTGGAAGGAAACTAGCTCCTGTTTACGAGTATCAAAGTACAGTATGAAAAAGCAAAAAGTTTATTACTGGAACGTCATTAATTTTTGATGTCATATATATATTAGTACAAAATTGACATTTTTAGAAGATAGCCGGCCGCGGTGGCCGAGGGGACTGAGGCGCTCCAGTCAAAGTCTGCACGGCCACTACGGTCAGGGGTTCGAATCCCGCCTCGGGCATGCATATTTGTGCCGTCATTAGTATTGGCTAGTTCATAACTAGTTTATATGTTTAGGGACTCATGACCTCGTAGCTAAGTCCCATAAGCTATACAAACATTTGAACATTTTTTTAGAAGATATTTCGATGTATTACTTAGAAATCGCTGTATTCCATCATAAACTTAGAGTTCTTTTTTTAATTTTTTTCAAACGATACTGAGTGTCTATAGCAAAAATACGAAAGACGTATCTCTTCGTATTCAATCTAGAACATCCATACACAATTCTATCGAAATCGTTGGCCTAGATGTAAGTCGTTTTCGTTACATGATGAAACTTTCACTCTGCAGCGGAGTGTGCGCTGAGTGTAAGAACCTGTCACCTTTGCCTTTCGCGGGCAAGCGGTCTACCACTGAGATATCCCGACACGACTCACGGTCCGCCCTCAAAACTTCAATTCTGCCTTGCTTAGGGGCTCGTCGCCACATGAGAAATACTTTCACCGTAAAATAGCTAGGGGTTCAGTAATACCAAATCGTATGCCTAAGTGTGAAATATACTTAATGTTAACGGAGTTCCTTGTGCAACAGTAGTTATGAATTGAATAGATCAAACTGTTTTGTAATACAGTGTGTTAATAATGAATTAGCGCAGTCTAAAAACTGTTTTCAGGAACCACAATAAGTAATTCTGAAAAAATTCGAAAAAATATCTACGTCTTTACAAATTGTCTGTACAGTGGGAACTTTCTTAGTGAGCATAATTCACTTCAGTGTCTTGCATGAAGTGCGAGTCAGTTGTTAACCAAAATATAAAATAGATAATTTGTTTCAGACAGAGAAACAAAATAACTTCGTTCAATAATTAAAAAGATAAGTGAAGAAAAAAGATTAAATTTGTTTCCTCGATGATAAGATAGTTTTGTTACGGTTCGTGAGGAGGGGATCACCAGAATATTTTTATTTGGATGGGAGTCGCAAGAAACTTTTTACTTGGAAGGGGGTAGCATAGTCGAAAAGTCGAGAAACACTGCTATAGTTAATGTCAGTGGAAGGCAGACGCGCTTTGGAAATACCCCCATGAATGGGAAAAGAAATACGTGACGGGCAGAGTAGGGGAATGAAGTAGGTTTCTGGGCAACGGAAAAGCCGCTCACGTCTGCGCAATCTGATAATGGTGGCAGGTTCCGCGAAACAGCCCGTCCTTTGAAGCCGCCGGGCACTTTCTTGCTGCGGCATAGAAATTCAGATTAGCTCTGCCTGGGAACAGGACGGCCAGCGGTGCAGAGACGTTCATCTGCGTATGCATTGGATTGAGCGCCGGCCTTCCCTCCGGCACGGGGAAAGCTTCCTCTCGCGCTGCGACCAATTAAGCGGTAATTGCTTTCAGGCGGCCATAACCTGATGACGTCCGCCGTCACAACGCCCGACGCGGCATTATCCTGCAGCGGAATCCGGTGAAACATGCCGGATAACGAAACGTGACGTATTCCCTCTAGGCAGCCTAACACGCAATGAATTTTAAATTTAAATGTATGTGTAATGTTGTTCAAAATGATAGACTGGAGGTAATCTGAAGCTTTACACTAGAGTGCACACGCGAGCTACATTAGTAAGCCCTGCGCATGAAACGTTCCATTATTTTCAACAATTATCGCACAACAATGCCATCACGTCGTGTATTCCTCAGGTATGAGTCACACTTCCCACTAGTAGCGTGCTGACTACCGCGACGCAAAGATGTCTATACAAATTAGCGTCAAAGTCTGTGGACTACTACGTCTGTAGTCCGCGCGACCGATCATGAAAATAAAATTTCAACGTGCACAAATTCTGAGTCTGAGATAAACATTCAAAATAACAGAAATAAATACTACAAAATTACTATAGATGATTTGTCATTTATTGTATTGTCGTATTTAGATGTTTTTGTTGTTAGAGTAAATTTGTAATGTGCGAATTTTTTTTTTTTTTTTTTTTTTTTTTTTTTTTTTTTTTTTTTTAGATGGGGGTTATACATCTATTGTCGATGAACTAATTCAGAGATGGCTGCTGGAGGATGACGAAGATGGCAAGTTTTGTTGTTATCTACTCTTCACAATGACGACAAAATCGATGCTGCTAGTAGTGAGGCAAAGAAACCACAGTCTCTCACATTTTATAACAAAAAGAGTGGCGTCGAAATTTTTGATAAAATGTGTAAACAATAAGACATTTCTCGAAATTGTAGTCGATGGCCTCTCAAGCTGTTTTACAATTTGCTCAATATGTCGGGCATAAATCGCCTCGTTATTTACCGGATGAATAAATCTGAAACGAAAGTCGTCGTCCGCCATTACCTACAAGAAGTGGGATATCGCCTAGCAAGACCTATTGAGCGTCGAATATCGCAGCAGGACATACCCAGAAGCATCAACCTGAAAGGCAGACTTCTGCTTGGGCTCCCAGAGCAATCGATGCACACTGTTATGCCCGTTCGTGGAAGAGTTGGCCGTTGTTCTTTTTGTAGCAGAGCCCGCGACCGCAGCACGCGGAAACAGTGCAGCAAATGTACAAGACTCATTTGCAGCGATCATTAGGCAGTCTTGTGCCTTGAATGCATGCCAATGGAGTGGATATGACTGTCAAACATGGTCCATTGGTTCAATTAGAAGATAATTTAAGATTGAGCTAATAATTATTACTTTTGAAATTAAAAACATGTGAATATAATCAAAGCCCTTGCTTGGACAGTCATTTTTAGAGACAGTTTTGTATCATTGTTTAGAATACTTAAAATGTTAGATTTTGGTCAATTTTATGTAAAAGTGTGATAAAAACAAAGAGGTTTAGTGATTATACGAAGTGTTTTAGTTAAATACTTCCAGATTTGTAAATAAACCATATTTCTACTTGGGTTATGTAAGTATCCCGCGCGTGCGCTCATGAAATATAGATGGGCGCGTGTACTCCATTGTTATTGGAGCAATCGCATAAAATGACTGTCTAAACGGTAGACGTGGAAGAAGCTGTTCCGAGTGAGTCGGAAATTATGGTCTAACAAGTAGACCACAAGGGGTCGGATTTTAGATCTTTTACGGTACGTGAAGCTCAGAACTCAAATAACAATCACCGAAAGTAACTGCACACAAGTCTAGAAAAATGTTCAGATAATCAACTTAAAAGTCTTGCAAGTACACGTAAGTACAAAAATTGAAAGAGTTACAGCTCAGGCGAAGCCGGGCATCGTGGCTCAGCGCGCCCAGTGAGAGGACTGAACGCTCTCTGTAATGAAAAAGCTGAGCCAAGAACACGTCTCCAGAGCTGCTAATGGCTCTCCAAGCAGCTAACCTACTCAACCATCGTTTTAGGTGATGACAAGTGTTCAGCTCGTCCACATACACATAATCAAAAACTGACACAATACTTGGTATTAGAGATTCCACAGAGTTTTATATGACTAAATTTTAAAACAACGACCAATAAGTATCTGTCACAACCCTATGGTTATGAGTAGGGAACGCTACCTTTTTTCTGGCAGTAAATGGACGTCGAAGATTGAGATGGGTGTGTGTCCCATACGTCAGTGTGTTCCAGATTTACACCACTACACCAGCAAACTTCTAGGCGATGTAGCAGGCGTCTTGAGGAGCAAAGTTGTTCGTTAAGTATTTGGCTCTTCTTTTTTATTACAGAGAGAGTTCAGACCTCTGACCGGGTGCGCCGAGCCACGGCTTTTTTAATACACCAGTTCTCGAGGGAGGACTCGATCCTCCAACGGCGTCCACCTGAGCTACACCGACAGATACTGCCACTGTAATAATAATTGGTACTTACATGTACTTGCAAAAGTTCAAAGTCGATTATCTTGAGAATTCTTGCGAGTTGCGTCGAATGACTTTGGTTGATTGTTATTAAGTTATGAACCATACGTACCACATATACAGGGTGAATCTAAATTCGCGCACTCTACCTTCGCAGCACGATTCCTCACCTCCCAACAATGAAACTGACTCCCACAAAATTTCATCCTGCGCATATTTCCGCCAGTAAATGCACGTCAAAGACTGAGATGGCTGTGTGTTCCATACGTTAGTGTGTTTCATAATTGCTTGTAAGGGATGTATTAGGCGTCTTAAGGAACAAAATGAGCAAGGAAACCCATGCCCTGAAACGCCATTCAACGACGCTACGGAGAGTCCAAGTTACAGGCACCAGCTCTTGCCGCTAGACATCTCCTCCAGCAACTTCGACGCTCTGTAGCGCCATTGGATGACGTTTCCGGGCATGGGTTTCTATGCTCACTTTGCTCCTCAAGACGCCTGCTACATCGCCTAGAAGTTTGCTGGTGTAGTAATGTAAATCTGGAACACACTGACGTATGGGACACACCCCTATCTCAATCTTCGACGTCCATTTACTGCCAGAAATATGCGCAGGACGAAATTTTGTGACAGACTTCTTTATTGCTAGCATGTGAGGAATCGCGCTGCGAAACCCGAGTGCGCGAATTTAGATTCACACTGTATAATCAAATTCTAAAATCCTATACCCATGTGGCCTCTTTGTAATAAAATGTAAGTTGTACTTAATTTTGTTTCCAATCTGCACGTTCAACGTTAAACTCGTAAAGTTTTCTTTTCCTAGCTCAAATACAAACCGAGTATCAAGACCTCCAAAATGTCGTTTCTGCGTTCAGCCTTTTTCAAACCTACCTATACTACTGTATTACCCGTTTACATTAAAACTGCAGATTGCAGAGCGTGGAACAAAGCTTTGTTTACGGCCATATGAGGCCGAAGGTGACCGACAGTACTCGGCATTACTCGATCGACGCACGTGGCTCAGAATTGTATTCTTAGCGTCTGCCTAAATCGATAGGCATTGCGCAAATACAAATAATCAAAGAGTACTTGCAGAAGGGCCAATTATAACAAGCATTGTTGTTCAGTTTTCGTTAATTACTCATAAATGAGGCTAAAAAAAGGGTAAAGCAGTCAACAATCTGAAGATTGGTTTGAACACCACAGTGCTTTACTAGGCATGGTCCTGTTTGGAGGTGGTATGCCGTTGCCTTCCTACGACCTTCGAACTGACTTACCCAGCCACTTATTGGGGGACCTACAGTTTAACGTGGGTTCCGAACCACGGTGTTACTCGATATTTTTCACATGAGTAATACTGCCAGAGGTGAAAAAGGGTAAATATGGTTTATGAAACGTCGATCCTGCCAGTGGTGACGTCTTCTTAGTTAATAGACCGTACACAGAAATTTCTTTTTCATTTTAATTTCGTAGGCTTAGTGTAGAATAATATATCAACTGCAAATGTATTATATCAGCTACACGCAAAACTCAAGTTATTAAATCACAAAACAACAGTTTTATTTTAATTTCGTGCGAGTTTCTGTAGTAGAATGTGTTAATAGTTGATATACTATGCGTTCGCTTCAGTTATTTGATAGTAACACTACAGTTCTTTTTTTCATTTCATACGTTTTGCTACAGAATAATATATTAAAAGCGAATGCACCGTCTTTTGTTAACGCGCTGACGGATTGTTTGACCGTAAGACAACAGTTTATATTCTTTTTTATGAATTCGATTATTTATCTGTACAAGAACGTACAACTCCTTTATCTGCTGCACGTATACCAAGATCAGTTTTGGAAACGTGTTACATTTTAATTGAGCGTGCCATCATTCGAAACGACCAATAGTAGAACAATTAAACAGTTCGCAGCGCCTTCAGGTAAAACGACAATTGTAAAGTGAACAGGTAATACCTCCCTATAATGAAAAGCTGCGCGGATTGCACGGCCGATCGCGTCGGAAGTTCGAGTTCTCCCTAGGGCATAGTGTGTGTGTTGTCACTATCGTAACTTAAGTAGTTTCAAAAAATGTCCAAATGTTTCATAAGCTTATATGACTTAGCTACGGGGTCATCACTCCCTAAACTTACAAACTACTTATGAACTAACTTATACTAAAGACAGCACAAACACCCATGCCCGAGGGGGCCGACGGGGAACGGCCTCGCGCATCGGAGCACAGCGCCTTAATGCGCTCGGCCGCTCAACCGCGGCGTAAGTAATTTGTCAGTCTAGGGACTGATGACCTCAGTGATTTGGCCCCTTAGGATTTCAAATAAATGAAAAATTTTTGTTATAATTTCTCCCAGCAACACACATATTCCCAACCCCATCCAGATAGTCCTGAATTTGCGCCTGTCGGTTATTATAGTTACGATAATACGAGGAGCAACGAGAAATCAAGTTTAGCTCTTTTTTGTTTTGTTTTGATGTTTATATATCTGTATCTACAAACATACTTTGCAAGTAACATTGAAGTGTATGGCAAAGGGTTCATCGATCCATTATTATGATATTCCTGTATAGTGCCATTCTCTAACAGCTCGCGGGAAAGAGGAACACCTAAATCTTTTTGTTTTCGATCTGATTTATTTTATTTTGATGAACATGTAGGTGGGACTAACAGTATATGTTCGCATTCGAAAGAGAAACTTGGCGAAAGAAATATCACAAATAGATCTCGCCGTAAAAATAACGCCTTCTTTTTAATGACTCGCCCCAACTCTGGCATCATTTCCGTAATATTCTCTCTTCTATATCGCGATAATACAAAACGAGCTGCCCTTCTCTGAACTTTCTCTAAAACGTCCGTCTGTCCCACCTGGTGTGGATTGCACATTGCACAGAATACTCTAAAATAGGACGCAGAGTGTAGTTGTAGGCAATTTTTAAATTATAACTGTTGCAACTTGTAAGGGTGCTGTCAATGAAACGTAGTCTTTGGTTCGCCTTCCCTACAATATTTTCTATTTGGTTCAAAATGTTCAAATGTTTGTTAAGCTTATGGGACTTAACTACTGGGTCATCAGTCCCTTAACTTACAAACTAGAGCTGGGCCAAAATAACGATAACTGATAGAAATATCCGGTTATTTATGAATAACCGTGATTGTAATAACCGCTCATCAAATACTTGCAGTTATCGTAATAACTATGCGTACTGCGTAGCGCCATCTGTTCTCAAAAGTTGGTACTAATGAAATGATTCGACCATAGTATCGACCAGATGTCCTGTCCAAATACTGGTCAGTCCTATAAAAACGGAAATCTTACATTTCTAATACATTTTTGATGGGACTCACACTCTGAGGTGCGTGTAACGAACGCTTAAAACTTTGTTAAAAGGCGCATTTTCGTGAAAATACATGTACCGGTTCAACATGTTTATTTCGAGGCGACTGCAACTTGCGGGGGGGGGGGGCTGTATTTCCCAGGTTACGAGAATATTGCTGTCTAATCCAGGACTTCCTGGCAAATTCAAAAATATTTATGTTTTCAATTAAGTCTTCTACCATATTCCACAAATATTTTAACTTAACAAAAAATTTAAACATTAATAGTAGGATGACTACAGTGAATGTCTTGTTAAGTATTTGCAAATTAAGGGCCATAATTACACATCAGCATCTCTCTAAAAAGTACGGTATTTATGAGAAGTCTGCAATTATTAGGTACTCTATTATACATTTGTATAGCAAGAGAAAACTGAATCAGTTGTAACTTTCTATGAACTAAATTTCAGGCTGCAAGTTCCATGAAGAACAATTGTGCACTAAACTGAAATTTTTTGTAGCAGAATGAAAGACACATTTTAATTATCATTCCATATCCATAGTCAACTTAATATTTGCTTATGTTGATGTGAAACCCATGTATCTGCAGGTCAAACCAGACCTGCAGAAAAACTGCTGATGGAGGTGACCCCACCAGTCACATGCAGTATGGAAGACGAGCAACATGTTCCATCCACCTCAAGGCAGCAAGTTGTACAAAGTGCCATTACAGAATTTGTCCCCAAAACGATTGGAATTAATGAAAAGAAGAAGATAGATGGGCACCTCCTAAAGTTAAATAAAAAGATAAACATAAATATTTGATGCCTGTGTTATTTGATGATTCCAGTGAACTGTTCCCATCCTTGTCCAGACACAGTTTGTGCCCCATCTAATAGCATTTAACCATATTTTTTTCCTTTATTTGTAACACTGGTGTGTTTGAAACACTCAATTTGATTTGGGAAAGAAGTCAAGGTTCAACCCAACTGATGATCCCACATTATAAACACAGTTTGGATATTGATACATTTTTAAATGCCTTAATTCCTCACAGACAGTAAGTCTTCACTTTTTGCCTAGTCACATGTGTCTGTATTGAGGTGATATTGCTGTATAATAAAAGCATGAGAAAAAATGGCAGTGCTGATTTACATAGAACAGGATCACACAGTTCATTATTTGTATTAGTGCATGTTTGGGATGTTAAACATAATTCAGTAAATTAAATAATAGTAAACATAAAGAAAAAACGCTCAATCCTTCTCAAAAAGTGCTTTCTGTGATATTTCTGTGAGAAAACATACACAGCACAGTTAACGAGTATGAATGTTATATTTTTGGACATTTTTCTCATGTTTAAATATTGCAGGTGGAGTAAAATATTAAAGCAAATCTGGACCATCTGCAAGTACTAGTATACCCTGTACCTCAACCTTAGTGGCTTCATCAATATTAAGTGCCAATGCTGCATCATAGACATCTCTAATTAAAAATACCTACCATATATCTTATTCAAGTTAGCTTCAGAGTACAAATTACTTGGGTGGTTCAGTGAGACTTTTCTCTTAGGCATTATTGTGAGAATTGTGACAGTGACTAGCTTTCTCATATAGTATTCTTCAGTTACACATGGTAGTTTTTGATTTAATTATTTAGCATGAGACTTTGAAAAAACTTTCTATAGCACATTAAACACATCAGTTTGCACAAAAATTATACAACAGAATATTCACATTTAGGAGACAAATGTCAAGTTAAGCACTTCATGGAGGAATATTTTTAATGAAAACCTTTGTTGTAATAACTGTGTCACACATAGTTCTTGGTGGTACTTTATGAATTAATAGTAATTGTGCTGATACATAAAGAATTTCATCATACAGGGTGACACAGAAGAATTTTCTGCTTGGTGAGATTTTCTTTGAAACTTACACTGTCATTTACAGTGGCTATCTATAATGTGTTGGTTGTTTTATTTGTTCACACAAGTCATTACTGAATAAAATAAAGAAAAAAATATGTAGCACCTGACAGGTGGAACCTAATTCTGTCTGCAATACTGTTGAACATAAGAGAGAGTGCTTTCAAGACAAAGTGTATGCTGCAAACTCGTTGTAGGCATATAGAATAACAGAATAAATTTTCATATTGAGAGTTAAATAAATATTACTGTTCCTGCTTTGTTGTTGATTGGATCTTATATGTAACCTTGTCCTGTCAGTAATTTCCCTTGTAAAGTGAACATTTTGTTACCAACATAGCACACCATACCCTAAGTAAAATTTAACTGAATACCCTGTCAATAGCCGAAGATATCAATCATTTTCCAAAGCTCACATAAAACTTGCCTTAGTTTTCTGAAATGGTATTTCTCTTACAATATATGGAAATATTTATGTCTAGTTTTGTGTTGAAGACACTTATTACAACACCATTAAGTTTCTGATTTCGCATGTAGTAGGCCTATACTTGTAAATGCAAATTTGTAACAATTTACTTTTGATAGTACTGGAGCAATGTTTGGTACACTTTACATTGCAGCTTTGAGGATTTGGTCTACACCCTCAATTACGACCGATAACCTGTTTACAGTAGACTTAATATTTTAAAATACCGATAATTTCAGATACCAGTTACATGTACTGGGCAGTATTGACTTGTTCAGTGTAGTCCAGGATACCAGTTACATGTACTGGGCAGTATTGACTTGTTCAGTGTAGTCCATTCTGGAGCTAATATATTCACTTTCACTGCATAAAGAAATGCCGAAATTCGGCCTGTTCACATTATTAAAGCAAACTGTTACACCCTAGTAGCAAGCTGTATTCCCAAATAAATTTTATGAACTTTTTCGTCAAATCCGACGGTTGGTATCCCAGTCTTCAATTGACCCGTTACGGCATAATTGGAGAAATTTACTTCGTAGTTATAATCATATTTACAAACCGGGATGCTGTCATGAACTAAAGAAAATTTTCCGAAAATCCAGCAGTTTTTCAAATTTAATATAGAACTTTATTAGGAATAAACAAAACGATCACATTACGTTTACTTTTATGTTGCATTTAAAGACGCTCCACAAAACACTTACTGAAGCAACGTTATGTTTATAATTTTAACTGCAATATTCACTTCACACACGTTTAAGCACATATTTAATAATCCACTTTTACTTCATACACTGTTCATAGTAGCTTCGAAAATTACGGCTACATTTCCAGGGCACAGATTTCATGTAATAGCATATTAATACACTGGACATTTAGTTATGTGTGTTTATTGCACGATAACTTTTGCCATTACACAGCAATCGCAATTTGAATCACACCAGATATACTATATACTGATAGATCGTTATTAGTACTGAGTAGAAATAACCATAACTGTCGGGTACTGGTATTTCCACGTAATATCAATAACAGTAACTGTCCGTTCACGGTAGTCAGTAGTGGCTACTGAGTACTGACTACTCAGTACTAATAACGATAACGATAACTGTAGAGTATCGCTACCTAGTAGAATTCACAGAATACTCATAATGATAACTGCCCGATAACTGTTCAGCTACCTAGTAGCAGTATGAGTAAGCTGTAGCAACGCCATTCATTGACGTCAATTTGCAGCAGGGTTTTGGAACATATCCTGTATTCAAATATTATGAATTATCTCGAACAGAACGATCTATTGACCCAAGGTCAACACGGATTTAGAAAATATCGCTCATGCGAAACACAACTAGCTCTATATTCACACGAAGTGATGGGTGCTATCGACAAAGGTTCGCAAATCGACTCCGTATTTCTTGATTTCCAGAAAGCTTTTGACACCGTACCTCACAAACGGCTTTTAATCAAATTGCGTGGTCATGGTATATCGCCCCAAATTTGCAATTGGATAGGGGATTTCTTGTCAGAGAGGACACAGTTCGTAGTAATCGATGGTAAGGCATCGACTAAAACAGAGGTGATATCGGGCGTTCCACAAGGTAGTGTTATTGGTCCTCTGCTATTCCTTATTTACATAAACGATTTAGGGGAAAATCTAAGTAGCTCTCTTAGGTTGTTTGCAGATGACGCCGTCATTTACCGTCTAGTAAAATCATCTGAAGATCAAAACCAACTGCAGGACGATCTGAATAAGATATCAGTATGGTGTAAAAATTGGCAATTGACTCTAAATAATGAGAAGTGTGAAGTCGTCCACATGAGTACGAAAAGAAATCCGTTAAACTTTGTTTACAACATAAATCAATCAAATGTGAAGGCCGTAAACTCCACAAAATACCTAGGAATCACTATTACTTCAGACTTAAACTGGAAAGAACACGTAGATAATATCGTGGGAAAGGCGAACCAGAGACTGCGTTTTATTGGCAGAACCCTTAAAAGATGCAACAGAACTACTAAAGAAACTGCATACACTGCGCTTGTCCGTCCATTTTTGGAGTATTGCAGCCCAGTGTGGGATCCTTATCAGGTGGGTTTGACGGAGGACATCGAAAGAGTCCAAAGAAGGGCAGCTCGTTTCGTATTGTCACGATACAAGGGAGACAGCGTTACGGAAATGATACAGGATCTGGGATGGGAATCATTACAACAACGGCGCTTATCGCTGAGGCGTGGGTTACTTGCGAAACTCCAATCGCCAACATTCTCCTCCGAATGCGAAAATATATTGTTGACTCCCACTTACATAGGTAGAAATGATCATCAAAATAAAATACGAGAAATCAGGGCTCGAACAGAGAGATTCAGGTGTTCTTTCTTCCCCCGCGCTATTCGAGAATGGAATGGGAGATAAATAGTATAATTGTGGTTCGATGAACCCTCTGCCAGGCACTTAAATGTGATTTGCAGAGTATTCCATGTAGATGTAGATGTAGATGGAAGTGCTCAGTAGCGCTACCTAGTAGCAGTATGAGGAAGCTGTAGCAACCCCATCTGGAAGTTAGTGGAAAAATACCGTGCAGTTATTTATAACCGTTAAAATTAACTGATAGAAAAGAATAACGATACCCATTATAACTGATATCGGAGAATAACCGTTTTGCCCAGCTCTATTACAAACTACTTATGAACTAGGACGGCACAAATATCCATGCCCGAGGGGGGATTCAAACCCCGACCGTAGTGGCGCCTCAGTCCCCTCGGCCGGCTTCTATTTGGTCTTTCCAGTTTCAGTTCTTCGTAATTATTATTCCTAAGTGTTTAACTCAATTGACGGCCTTTCGATTTGAGTGATTTATCGCGTAAATGAAGTTTAAAGGATTTATTTTAGTTGTTATATTGATGACTTATCATTGTTAAAGGTCACATGCCAATTTTCGCACCACTCAGAAAACATAGCTAGGACATTTTTAACTTGATTTTGATCTCCTGGTGACTTCACTAACGAATATATAAAACATCATCTACACACAATCTGCGAGAGCTACTCATATTGCCTTCTAGATGGTTTATAAAATATAAGGAACAGTAGGGACCCTATAACACGTTCCTAGGGAACGCCAGATATCAGTTATGTACTACTCGATGATTTGCCGCCATTTACATCATACCGTGTCCTTTTTGAAAGGAAATCATGAATACAATCGCACAAATGTGGCGACATTCCATAAGCACACAATTGGATTAGAAGAGGTACAGTGTCAAAAGCCTTACGGAAAGACAGAAACACGGAATCTGTTTGACACCCTTTGTCGATAGCATTCATCACACCATGTGAGAAAAGAGCTAGATGTGTTTTACAACAATACTTTCTGAAGGCGTGTTGACTATGGGTTAATAGGTCGTTCTCTTCGAGGAAAGTATATGTTCTAAACCCCTTTTGCAAAGCAACGTCAATGATGTAGGCATGTAATTCTGCAGATGACACCCATTACCTTTCTTGAATATTGGAGTGACCTGTGAAACTTTCCAGTCTTTGTGTACGAAACGTTAGCTGAACGAGCGAGGGATATTGCATCTCCATACTCAGAAAGAAACCTAACTGGTATACAATCGGGACCGGGAGATTTACTTTTGTTAAGTGATTCAGGTTGCATTGATACTCTAGGGGTATCTACTTCTAACTTATCTATGCAGGCAGCTGTTCTGCGAGACAGGTTTTCGTTGTGGGAACTATTGTAAGCTTCTCGCATTGAAGTACGAGCTAAATTTCTAGTTTCTATAAAATAATTTTAGTCTTGGGGATTTTGAGTGTTTAAATTTGGCGCACTATTTTCTTTGATTTTGCAAGCGTGATCTAACCTGTTTACTAATTTGTTTCGTATGAATCTGTCAATGGCTGTCGATGTTATTTCTTTCAATGTAGGCCACATCTGATCTACTCTTACATTATTAGTTCCGAAAGCCTGGAAATTCTCACTCAGGAAAGCGTTAATCGAATTTTTATCTGCTTGCTTCGAATATATATTCCTTTTAATTTTGGTGGATTTGGAAAGTCCGATATCCAGTCCCGCTACAACAACTCCGTGTTCACTAATTACTGTGTCTGTTTTGTTTGGTGCTCTTTATTAGCTCCGGCTTCTTTGTTGCTAGGAGGTCTTTTAATATATTTTTTTTTCTTAACTGCTGCAGAGTTACACGAAAGACTTTATTTGCTAAAGATACAACAAGTTTTGAGCTAGTTTTCGACACAGGCACCGAATTGACTTAGGTATCATTTACAGGCGAATGGAAAAATTTCTGGAATCCGATCTCGGGGAAGATCAGTTTGGATTTAAGAGAAATGTAGGAACAGAGGAGGCAATACTCACATTACGATTTATCTTAGAAGATAGGCTAAGGAAAGGGAAACCTACATTTTTAGCAACTGTAGATCTGGAGAAAGCTTTTGACAATGTCAACTGGGATACACTCTTTCAAATTCTGAAGGTATCAGGGGTAAAATATATATACAAAAACCAGACGGCAGTTATTAGAGTCGAAGGGCAAGAAAAGGTCGCAGAGGTTGGGAAGGGAGTAAGACAGGGCTGTAGCCTTTCCCCAGTGTTGTTTAATCTGTATATTGAGCAAGCAGTGAAGGAATTCAAGGAGAAATTTGGAGAGGGAATTAAAGTTCAGAGAGAAGAAATAAAAACTTTGCGGATTGCTGATGACATAGTAATTTTGTCAGACACTGCAAAAGATCTGGAAGAGCAACTGAATGAAATGGACAGTGACTTGAAAGGAAGATATACGATAAACATTAACAAGAGTAAAACCAGGGTAATGGAATGCAATGTCAGAAAATCAGGTGATGCTGAAGAAATTAGATGAGGTAATGAGACAATAAAAGTGGTGGTTGAGTTTTGTTATTTGGGTAGCAAAATAACTTCTGATGGCCGAAGTAGAGAAGACATAAAATGTAGAATGGCTATGGGAAGAAAAGCGCTTCTAAAGAAGCGAAACTTGGTTAACATCCAATATTAATTTAAATGTTAGGAAGTCCTTTCTGAAAGCATTTGTCCTGAATGTAGCATTGTATGGGAGTGAAATGTGGACGATAAGGAATTCAGATAAAAAGAAGATAGAAGCATTTGAAATGTAGTGCTACAGACGAATGAAGATTATTAGATGGGTAGATCAAGTAACTAATGACAAGGTGCTTAACCAAATTGGGGAGAAAAGAAGTTTCTGGCATATCCTGACCAAGAGAAGGAATAAATTGGTTGGTCACATTCTGAGACATCAAGGAATTGTCAACTTAGCATTAGAAGGAAGTGTGTGGGGTAAAAATCATAGAAGGAGACCGAGGGACGAATACAGTAAGCAGATTCAAAAGGATATAGGTTGCCGAACGCAATCTCAAATGAAGAGACTTGCAAAGGACAGGGTAGTGTGGAGAGCTGCATCAAACCAGTCTGCGGACTGAAGAACACAACAACATCATCATGTCAGGTGATCAACTATTGTATTCATGTGCGGTAAAGGTCAGCTGCCTGTGATCGGTACTAGCACCAGGCAGTCGCCATCATCTCTTATACCTGACGTCATATAAATAGGAGCTTGTGCGCATAGAGGAGGAACGACAGGGCAAGCGAGGAGGGGAGTAGCTACGGCCGAGCGCCAACAGTTGCGCCTGCGGGAGAAACATTGCGTAACGCGCGGCCAGCCATGCGCCTACAGAATGAACGTTATTGGCTGTCATTGCGGTGATGGAGGGGGATGCGCAGAACGGCTGAAAACGGGGGACGCCTTCGTAGCTGACGCCGACTATAGTCGTTCTCAAAACGCTGGCAGGAGGACAGGAATTTAATGATGGTCAAGAAAAATGTAAATCGCTGAGAGCGAGATCAGGACTTTATGCTGGATGATCATACATCCCCAGTCCAATTTCTGAAAGGTTTCGTGGCGGTGTGATAATCCATTAAACAGTCCTGGTATTTATTGCAGAGTTCTATCTTTTCTTGTATCTCGTGAAATTCCCATCCTCTTGCCAGGATTATAACAACGACGAAGAACTGAAGTAGACTGTTGCATGCTGTTTCCATTCAAAGGCGGCTGACTTCTACGGAGCAGGAATACAAACGTTCATCTTACGATATAAGTGTCTCAGTTCTTATGGTGACTATGTAGAAAAATTCGTCAATCGTTGCTGTGCCTGTTCCAATAAAGTTTTTCGTGTAAACTAATTGCCTTCGTTTGAAAATTATAGAAGCTGAGTTTCTGGATGCATCTCGTACTTACAAAATTCAAATCATAAGCCATGTTCGCCTGCAGTGTATAACGGTAAAAATTTGTTTCAAAAAGCACGTTACTCATTATATGATTTTCTGTGGAATAAAATTACCTGTGTCTTCGGTGAACGATTTCTGCATCATTTTTCTGTTGCGTGCGTCCAATGTTTTGCGTTTTAAGTTTTACAGGTGTTTCTCTGGTATTAAGAAGGCACAAACATAAATTTTCAGGACTGTCTCAGAGGAGCTACGAAGTTTCATATCAGCCTTCGAAATGCAAAGGTCCTAAGATTTAGTCCCGTGTCCAGCACACATTAGAATAAATAATTTTATGTTTTTTGGTTTGTTTTAAAAATGTGTTTCAACGAAAAGTTGTTATTTAAATAATTATTATGATAAATTTCATTCTCATGTGTGACAGGGCTATTTGAAGCGACAGTGTGGATTAGTCGCAACTATTATTGAAATGATGCACTTGTGGCAATAAAACTGATACAGCAATTTCCGAAAGAAACGCGTTACTTGTGGCTTAAAGGTACGACGCTCCCTCGCTTCAGATTATAGTTAGGTTGTTGGTACGGGTCGTTTCAGTACTACACCGTGTGCTCAGAGTAAGACACAAGGAAAGGATGGACGAGAAAATAGGAAATCGAGCTTTCTTGGTTCAAAGCGTCTTTAAATTTAATGGTTGACAGAATATTAAATATGTCAACTCAGCAGCAGCAAACTGTGCTTTAAAGATAATTTATACAATCTTCCGTTCTTTAATAACCTAAGATTCACTGAAACTTCCAAGTAATGAAATTAAGATGAATTAGTATTGCTGCGAAACGCTGGTTACGTCGCATTTTTTAAAATTTTATTTTATTTTTTAAATTTTTTTATTGCAGGCAACACGTAATGTACTGACTTCAATGACGCGTTTCGGTATTAAAATAATCAGATTTGTATCTACAAAAATAAAAGCATTTTACATATGGCAAATAACAGTAGTAGGTTACGTATCATAATATTAACACAGTTGTGACTTAAGTTATGTTGTACCTCCTTCGCGACGTTATAGAAATACATGAATTTAAGAAAATTGTTCAATAGACACATATTTGCAGACTACAAACGTGATTACTTGTAGGCGCAGACGAATGGAACATTTATTGGCAGCAGGTGGCATTGTACAGAGTATAATGACGCTGTGGAGCTCAGGATTATGTGTCATAAATATACATAATGTCTTGAACATATCGTATATAAGACTATACAACAGTATGAAAATAAATAAATGATATCAGTGATTTGACGGATGTTGAACATGTGGTGGTTAATTATAGGAATTTTATGAAAGTACCAAACAGGCACGGGAAAAAATGACATCATTACAAAATAGAGAAATTGTAAGTAATCTGTTACAAAATTTATCTCACTACCATTTAAATGAGATTTTTTTACTTTATTTTTTTTTGTCATTTTTTTCAGGAAGTGGCTGGATGGAGTGAGGGTAAAAAGGGAGAAGGGAAAATGGAAGGGGGTAGCCGAAGTACGGAGGGCGGAAAGAGCGGAGGGCAGTAGAGGAATGAGGAAAGTCCATATACATGTGTAGCTGACGCTAGTGCCTTGTAGACAAACAAAATTTAAACGAAGCGAAATGAAGCGTGAGGAGGGCTATGCGATAGGCGTTCATCGAGTTTGAAAGTATAGTTCTACGTTCTCACTTGACTGAAAATCCTAAGAACTTTTGGTCTTATGTCAAAGCGCTAAGTAGAACGAAGCTAAATGTCCACACACTGTAGGACGTAAATGGTACCGAAATAGAGGATGACACTCTAAAGGCTGAATTACTAAATGACTTTTTCCAAATCTGTTTTACAAAGGAAGATTGCACTGTAGTTCCTTCTCTAGAGCGCCGCACAGATTACAAAATGGCTGCTATCGTAATAATTGACAGAGGAATAGAAAAACAATTAAAATAGCTCAATAGAGGAAAGGCGGAAGGACCAGATGGGATACCCGTTCGTTTTTACACAGAGTACGCGAAGGAGTTTGCCCCTCTTCTTGCAGCGGTTTACCGTAGGTCTCTAGAAGAGCGCAGGTCATCCCCGTTTTTAAGAAGGGACGTCGAACTGATGTGCAGAACTATGGGCCTATATCTCGAACGTCGTTCAGTTGTAGAATTTTGGAACATGTATTATGTTCGAGTAAAATGACATTTCTGGAGACTAGAAATCTGATCTATAGGAATCAGCATGGGTTTCGAGAAAGGCGATCGTGTGAAACCCAGCTCGCGCTATTCGTCCACGAGACTCAGAGGGCCATAGACACGGGTTCTCAGGTATATGCTTTGTTTTTTTTACTTTCGCAACGTGTTTGATACAGTTCCCCCACAGACGTTTAATGAACAAGAGCACACGGTCTATCATACCAATTGTGTGATTGGATTGAGGAGTTTCTAGATAACAGAATGCAGCATTTCATTCTCAATTGAGGGAAGTCTTCCGAAGTAAAGGGTGATGTCCGGTGTGCCACAGGGGAGTGTCGTGGATCCGTTGCTGTTCAAGGTATATATAAATTACTTTGCGGATAATATCGGAAGTTCACTGAGGCTTTTTTGCGGATGATGCTGTAATATATAGAGAGGTTGTAACAATGGAAAATTGTATTGAAATGCAGGAGGTTCTGCATTGAATTGACGCATGGTGCAGGGAATGGCAATTGAATCGCAATGTAGACAAATGTAATGTGCTGGGAATACATAGAAAGAAAGATCATGTATCATTTAACTACACTATAGCAGGTCAGCAACTGAAAGCAGTTAATTCCATAAATTATTTGGGAGTAGGCATTATGAGTGATTTAAAATGGAACGACCATAGAAAATCAAACGTTGGTAAAGCAGATGCCAGACTTAGATTCATTGGAAGAATCCTAAGTAAATGCAGTCCGAAAACCAAGGAAGTAGATTACGGTACTCTTGTTCGCCCACAGCTTGAATACTGCTCACCGGTGTGGGATCCGTAGCAGGTGGGGTTGATAGAGGAAGTAGAAAACATACAACGGAAAGCAGCGCGCTTCCTACAGGATCATTTGGTAATCGTGAAAAGCGTTACTGAGATGATCGATAAACGCCAGTGGAAGACTCTGCAGGAGAGACGCGCTGTCGCTCGGTACGTCGGTACGGGCTTTTGTCGAGGTTTCGATAACATAGCTTTACCGAGGAGTCTAGCAGTATATTTCTCCCACTTATATATATCTCGCGAAGAGATCATGAAGATAAAATCAGAGAGATTAGAGGCCACACAGAGGCATACCGACAATCTTTCTTTCCGCGAACAATACGTGACTGGAATAGGAGGTAGAACCGATAGTGGTACTCAAGGTACCCACCGCCACACACCACCGAGTGGCTTGCGAGTATGAAAGTAGATGTAGTGTAATATAAGAAGTAATTTGGGATATCCTCATAAGTCTTAAGAATAAAACTCGATGTAGAACAGGAGCAAAACATATGTCTATTAGAGTCGCAGTAGATCGCAATCACACTCTCGTACATAGCAAACATAGTAAATTGCATCATTGTACAAAATAATATTGGAAACAAGTTAATATTTCAGTTAAAACAGGATGGATAGTTCGACAAATCCAGAACATTGTCAGTGACGTTTTCAACAGTATGATTAGAGTGGCTTAAATATTACTCTCAAAGTTTTACATAAGTACATCAAGTATGGTTCATCAACTATGGTGATGGATTAGTTACACTTGCAGATACATAACTGTGGAATCCATTACAGTTAGATGCGGGCCACAAACGTTATTTCTACGGGCTTGGCTGCGTTCGAAATGTAGATGTAGATGAGGGAATTGTGAAAAAAATTTATTTCGGTCAACAATTACGCGAAGTATTGTAAGTCACACGTTTGTTAGCCCTGGAAGGCTACTGATGTTCGAAAAGGTTCAAATGTTTGTTCACTTTATGGGGCTTAACAGCGGGGTAATCAGTCCCTAAACTTACAAACTACTTATAAACTAACATATACTAAGGGCAGCACAAACATCCGTGCCCGAGGGGGGATTCGAACCCCCGACGGGGAACGGCCTAGCGCATCGGAGCATAGTGCCTCAATGTGTTAGGCCACTCCGTCGCGGCAAAGTCTACTGATAAGCGACCTGTAACAAAATTTAGTATATGCCCTAAAATGTTGATTTATATCGTAGAGAGGATGTTTGCCACAAAAAATTAACTCCGCGTGCGTATCTTCCGTCTCTACCCTCATGAGGCAACGGAATGCTACGACGCCGTAGTGTACGAGGAATGTACAAATTAATTAACAACAAAATCAGTTGATATTTGAATATGCCTCTTTCGGATAAATTGTAGGAGAAGTTGGAAGTCATTAAATATTGTCGCTTTCAAGTAATGGCCTGTTGAGAGCATGTGTCGTCACCTCCCCCTAAAAAATTCAATGTAATGCCCTCAGCAGGTAAGGTGATGCTCACCGTCTTTATCGACGTCAGAGGTCCGGTACTCATGGAATTTCTCGAGCACGGAAAAATCGTTACATTGACGTACACACGTCCTATGCAGACAGAAGTTCAGAAGAAAAACATATGTGAACGGCAATAGTGGCTTCAAATACTGAATTTGTGAGTATGACGCAAGTCCATCAAGAGCAAACGGCCTGGGCTGCTGACGGAGAGAGTGTTCTGCTGCTCGATAACGCGCGCCCACACGTCTCCAGGGTCAACAAAGTGCACTGGCCAAGTCCGAGTGGGAGCAGCTTGAGTATCCGCGCTTCAGACTGGACATGTCGCCCTGTGACTTCCATCTGTTTAGTCCGCTAAAAAACACCTGGAAGAGAAGCGCTTCAACTCGAACGACGATCTGAAGGATAAAGTAGAGGACTGGCTTTTGTCACAGCCACAGGAATTCTGGGAACAGGGAATTCTTCGACTCGTTAAACAGTAGGATTCTTAAGGAAACATCGTGGAAGATTGAAACTGTATGCCGGCACCGGGATTCGTGCTGGGACCATTGCCTTTCACGGGAAAGCGCTCTGTGCGGTGAAATGAAACTTCCCGGCAAATTAAAGTTGTGTGCCGGAACCGGGATTCGAACCTGGGATCTTTGCCTTTCATATCAGTGCACACCCCGCTGCAGAGTGAAATTATCATTTTAGAAACATCCCATACGCTGTGGGTAAGCCATGTCTCCACCATATCCGCATATCCTTTCTTCAAGGAGTGGTAATCCTACAAGGTTCGCAGGAGAACTTATGTGGAGTTGGGAAAGTAGGAGGCGAGGTACTGGCGGAAGCAAAGCTGTTAGGACAGACCGTGAAGCGAGCCGGGATAGCTCAGACGGGGCTGACCGCTCTCTGTAATAAAAAAGCTGAGCCAAACACTCATGAAGGACCAAGAAGAAACATATGAACAAACGAACGCAAAGCAACGATCTACCTGGAAAAAAAAGAAAGAACGAAAGACGGTAGAGCGCTTGTCCGTGAAAGGCAAAGGTACCAGCTTCGAATCCCGGTTCTGCCAAGAAGTTTCATATCAGCGCACACTCCGATTCAGAATAAATATATCACGATGGGATATTTGTGCTGAGGCCACTGGCGATTTCTTTTGAATAACGACTTCAATTATACCCATAGTGAAGTTTCGTACGTTTGCATTGGAACACCCCTCGTAATTTCCTTGTCAGCGGTCTTCGCAAGCCGGCCGCGGTGGTCGAGGGGTCTGCGGCGAGCCAGTCACGGTCTGCACGGCCACTACGGTCGGGGGTTCGAATCCCCCCTCGGGCATGGATATTTGTGCCGTCCTTAGCTAGTTTTTAAGTAGTTTGTAAGTTTAGGGACTGATGACCCCGCAGTTAAGTCCCATAAGCTATACAAACATTTGGTCTTAAGAGACTCCTGGTTGTGCTTATGATGTCGCGGCTTACCATTCTGTGAAGTAGCCTCACAGCAAAGAGTGAAGCCTCGCCGACTAGTGCGTGACGTCGGGCTGGGCTCCCTGTTTGGGTGGGTGGCGCGTCTTTCTAGAGGAGAGGGGTGGCCCGGCTGTTGGACAGTCGCCTGCGGCCGTGTATCGGCTGGTATCGAGCGGCAGCCAGCAGCAGGCGGCGAAGCAGCCAGACCGCAGCTGGCGCGAGGGCCCTCTCATCACACAGCGGGGGCTGCGCCCACTCTGATTATAGCCCCAGCAAAGCGGCACCAGGTCAGGGGCGCGGGCACCATCCGGCGACACCGACTGGGCTCTGTTCTCCACTAACCGGTACCTGTTACTCCGTCCTATGTTTTGAAGTTCTGGAGAATTTCAGAGGGAGATTTAGGCAACAATTGACAGAAACAGGGGGAAATAAAACAGTAGAAGAGGAATGGGTAGCATTGAGAGATGAAATAGTGAAGGCAGCAGAGGACAAAATAGGTAGAAAGGCAAGACCTACAAAAAATCCTTGGATATCACAGGAAATGCTAAATTTAATTGATGAAAGGAGAAAATATAAAAATGCAGTAAATGGAACAGGCAAAATGGAGTACAGACGACTAGGAAATGAGATTGATAGGAAGTGAAAAATGGCTAAGTAGGAGTGGCTAGAAGCCAAATGCAAATCTGTAGAAGAATGTATAAGACGGGGAAAAGTAGATACCACCTACAGGAAAATCAAAGAGACATTTGAGGACAAGAAAAGCAATTCTACGAATATCAAGAACTCAGATGGGAAACCAGTTCTCAGCAAAGAAGGGAAAGCTGAAAGGTCGAAAGAGTACATAGAACAGCTCTACAAAGGAAATGAGGGAAGAGGAAGTAGATCAAGATGAAATAGGAGATACTATTGATTGATTGATTTTTCCAGGGAAGCCGAAACAGTCTTGGTCCAACCCGCCACTGCCCGCACCGAAACTAAGTTTATTGTGCGGTATGGCTCCCTGTATATATAGTAAAGCCAACCAATGCACTTGAACAGTGCAAGGAGTCCCTTTACCAGTTCTTTATTAGACACAATTTCTTCGGGTCTAGTTATCCCAAATGTTCTGTGCCTTTTACTCTCCAATGCAATGCATTCGAAGATTAGATGTGATGCAGTTTCATCACCGTCATCACAGATCCTACATTTTGTGTCCTCTTCTGTTACTCCCATTGTATTTAGGTTGTTTTTGAAATTCCCATGGCCTGTCAGCAATCCAACCATGAGTCTAATCTCTCTCCTGTTCAGGCCCAGGATTGCAGAGCTTCTTTTAAAACATGGCTTTGGCATCATTACCTTGCCATATTTTTGTTGATAGACTTTGGTCAAGTATTCTACGTGCTGTCTTCTGAGCCAGTTACGTAGCTCCAATTTGATCATTACCTTGGTAATTGTCAGGGCAGGTTCCGGTACAATAAATGGAGTCTCTGCCCCCATCCTGGCTAATCTGTCGGCATGTTCGTTGCCACTGATCCCCGAGTGACCAGGGACTCACAATACGTTTACTCTATTGCTTTCCCCTAGCTCCACCAGAACCCTGTGACATTCTGCAACAATTTTAGACCTGTTGCAGGAGCTGCCAGTGATCCCAGGGCTGTCTGGCTGTCTAAATAGATATAGATGCTACGGTCTTTGTAGCACCTACGCAAATTCTCCTCCACACTCACCCTGATGGCAGTGATTTCGGGCTGGAATACCGAGGCCAGTTTTCCTAGAGAGATGACGCCCTCCAGTCTTGGCTGCACCCCGTATACTCCGGCCCCAATGCCTTGGTCTGATTGTGACCCGTCAGTGAACCAGACAATATCCCCCGTACTGTGTCGAACTATTTTCTCCCACTGCTCCCTACTTCCAATTGTTATATTGAAAGGCTTGTTGAAGCAGTATGGGGTTATAATATAGTCGGCTGGCATTTCTCCAACCTTTCCTATATTTACCTCACTCACTATTTTAATGTGTGATTCTGGATATCCCAAAGAGTTCCACTCTTTGTCAGTTTTGAGTCTGTATGCACCATCCGCAGCCTCCATCTTGACCCAAAGGTGTAATGGGGGCATATCCAACATGGTTTCCATCCCAGCAGTTGGTGTGCTGCTAATTCCGCCTGTTATGGCTAAGCAGGCTAGTCTCTGCCCCTTACCAAGCTCCTTAGCAGCAACCTGCTGTTCTATCTTCTTCCACCACACGACCGCCCCATAGGTGATCCTGGGTCTAATCACCGTGGTGTATATCCAGTGTATATCCAGTGCATACCCTTGGGGCTCAGGCCACAATTTTTGCCACAAGCTCTCCTGGTACTTACCAGAGTACCTTTTGCCTTGGAGCAAATATTCCTAATGTGAGAGGTCCATGTCAGTTTCTCATCTAAGGTAACCCCTAGATATTTCACTGTCCCCTTCACAGGTAGCGCTTCATTGAAAAGATTTAGAACCGATACCTGTTATTCTGTCCTATGTTTTGAAGCAACCCAAGTGAAGACACTTCTGACATCAAATGAAGACACCTCTTAAGAAGACACCTTTTGAAGAGTTCAGTTCCTGCTTTGCTAAAGAATGTAGTTTTACCAACAACTGTAATTACCTTTATAGCTACGTGAATAGCATAGCTACGTGAATCGCCAGTCAAGACTGGAAAGTCTGCGTCAGTGTTATAATGTTAAGTTTATACAAACATACAATAATAAATCAAATACATGATAAGGACAGAGAAAAGTTCATAGGCACAGATAATACCTAATGATTTAAAAGTAGTAATTTTTAGCAAGAAGATTTTCTCTTAATCCACTTAAAAGTGCATTTTTCAGACCGTCACTGACGAAGAATTCACTCACACTGTATAGTGGTTTATGGCGTAGATATTGTCACATCTTCCTTTTAAATTTCTCCAACTCCAAGGACCGTAGCCCACTGTTTAGGTGGTTTAACATTTTAATAGCCACTGCTGGAAAACTGCCTCGAGTTTTTGAGAGTCGACAGCTTGGAACGTCTATCTTACCTTTATTTCTTGAATCATAATTGTGCAAATCACTCCTGTTTGAGAATGTTTCGTGATTTTCCTTTACGTACATCAGACATGAGAATACGTACTGACTGTAGTCATCACTACTAGTTGTTTGAACACTGGCTTGCAGTGTTCATGTCTTCTACTGGACGATATTATTCTTATTGTTTTCTTTCGGAGTAAAAGTATTTTCTTACAACCTGCAGACTGACCCCATAGTAAGAGGCCATAGTTGATATGGCTATGGAACAGTGAATAATACACCATTAACATATACTGCTTGGTGATGTTTCAGTTTCCTCAGGAGGTATATGACTCTTGACAGTTTGTCACATACATGTGAGGTGTGTTCTTGCCAAGTCAATCTGCCATCAATCATAAACCCCAGTAGTTTCACAGCCCCTATCCCATTTTGGTCTTCATTGTCACTGAGGCTACATATTAATTTTTGTGTTTTTTTCTGCATTGATTTTCATTTTGTTTATAGTAAACCATTGTTTTGTGGTTTCAAACAGAACATCTGCTTCTTCTAAAGCAATGGTTGCATTGACATCTTTTGACAGTAGGGTTGTGTCATCAGCAAATTGCAAGTACTGTCCAAGAGAGCTTATATATTGTCAGGATGGCAAGCTCTAATTACACTGTAAGATTTTATTGTCAGGATATTTTCCTTGGCTCGGGTATGAGTTGTAAATGAAACGGCATTTAAACAAAATAAATTTATTAAACAATTAAACTATACATTATTCTTACTGTGAACTGGATGGCTCGGCGAGTGTTGGCGGCAGCGGTAAGCCGTGAGGTGGAGGAGAGCGTTTTGCGGCATCGGCCGTGGATCTCTGATTACGCTGGTGGCGTAACTGCTTCTTGTTCGTCAGGTGAACAGCGATCGCTGTTGAAGCGGGACAGCTCAATAGTAGCGTGCTTGGCCGCGAAAGGCAAAGGTCCCAGGTTCGAGTCCCGGTTTCGAAACACAATTTTAACCTGTCAGGAAGTTTCATATCAGCGCACTTTCCGCTGTAGAGTGAAAGTTTCATTCTGGAAACACTCTTAGGTTGTGGCTAAGCCATGTCTTCACCATATCCTTTCTTCCAGGAATGTTAGTTTTGCAAGGTTCGCAGGAGAACTTCTGTCAAGTTGGAAATTAGGAGGCGACGTACTGTCAGAAGTAAATTTGTGAGTCGTGTCGGGATAGGTCAGTGGCAGAGCGCTTTCCCGCAAAAGGCAAAGGTCCCAGGTTCGAGTTCCGGTCCCGGCAGGCAATTTTAATCTGTCAGGAAGTTTCATATCAGCGCACACTCCGCTGCAGAGTGAAAGTTTCATTCTGTTATTATTCTATTTAAATATTTTGATACGAAAAAGGTCCACAAGTTAAAATACATAGATAAAGATAACGAAAATTTTCATTGTAACTGAATACGGATTGTTTACATTATTATGCATGTTATCATGTCCACTTGCTTGATAATGATTTTATATGTGAGATCGATTGTCTGAAAATCTAACGTCTGCAACGTTTTCGTCCCTATTTGAGTAGGTACTTGTTGGTTGACGACCATTTATGCAACTAGTATTCTGTGCATGTATCTCGTATGGCGTGTTCACTACACAAGATGTATCCATGTTTACTTTTAAGATCTTACGTTTGTTCAAAAATGTTCAAATGTTTGTATAGCTTATGGGACTTAACTACGGGGGTCATCAGTCCCTAAACTTACAAACTACTTATGAAGTACCTTATACTACACCTATACTTATACTACACCTTATACTATAACTACTTATGAACTAACTAACACTAAGGACGGCACAAATATCCATGCCCGAGGGGGATTCGAATCCCCGACCGTAGTAGCCGTGCCGACCGTGACTGACGCGCCGCAGCCCCTCGGCCACCGCAGCCGGCTTAATTTTCGTTATTTCCTGAAAATGCTCTGGTACTCGTTCAAACCGCGGCAGAATAGCCGTGCTCACAAGGGCGGCATACTGCGGTGCTGGAGACCGTTCGCCATCGGGGGTTACAATCCTCCTTCGGGCATGGATGTTTGTATTGGCCTTAGCGTAAATTACTTTAAGTAGTCTGTTAACCTAGGGACTGATAATAATAATAATATCTTGTGGCTCATTAGCCTGGTGTAAGTCTCAATTTGACGCCATTTCGGCGACTTGCATGTCCTACCGCAGTTGTCCAACCGTGGAAAGGGGACCTTCAGCTTAAAGTGGAATCTGAACCATGTGTCGTTTCTGGCGTCTCCTCACATCGTTGAGAGGTGAAGGATGGGTTAAAACGTAGACTGGAAAAATCCGAGGTCCGAACGGGTTCCGAACCCTTTGGTTTCCAGTCGTGCGCTTAACCCCAAGAGCACCGGCCCCGACTAGGGACTAATCACCAACGTAGTTAAGTCCTTTAGATATACAAACATTTCAACATTTTTACTCGTTCAAAATCATTCAACAGTGATAATAGAACGTGAAGGTCATGGTCATCGTCGTACTCTGGCAGCTTCAATGTTCGATTCTGTGTCATTACTCTTCTTCACTCGTGATGACCTTAGCTCTGTAGTCTCATGTCGTTCTTCAGTAAGCTCAACTTCTGTCTCTTGCTGTATTATTTAAACTGAACTCAAACTGTAATCCGTAATATTACTTGCAATAGTATCGGAAAGAAACCAAAGCTGGTTGAAGTAGACTTACGTAGATTTACACTTTGTACACTATTGACTTACCAATATTCTTTCACAAGAACATATTTTTATTATTTTCCTCTTGTGACAATTCTTTTCCTCTAAATATGTTTACTATGTCTTGCCACATTTTAAACTTTAAAATTCTGTCAGCATACTCGTTCGCCTTCATATTCCAGATGGCTGGACAGTTTTGCACTTCGAAAATAAGTTTCTTCGTATCGAAAACCATCACAGCGTGAAACGACGCAACGCGTTGTCTCCACTCTCCAGTATCCGCGCCAACTGTCGGCGACCGCACCACCGCTCTATCGCGTGATTGGCGAGTTTTTCGCGGACATCAGCGGCACCTGCTGAACTGCGTGATGAAGCGCCGGCAATTGCGTTGTCCTCTCCATAAGGGACCACAGAAATTGGCAGCTGGTTACCCGCAACCGCCGGGGGAGGCGACCCGAGCGTTGTTGCCAGTCTTTCAGAGTTCATTCATAAACACAGCCGTGGATCATCCGCAAGCATCCGTCGCACTCTTTCCATGCTGTTTGCGACTGTGATTGTGGACGTCGACCCGAACGTGGCTGATCGTCGACGCCTTCCTTTCCGTCTCTAAAGAGTTTAAAACACTCAAACGCACACATTTTACTCACTGATTCTTCACCATAGAGTTGCACAAACTTACGATGTATTTGGAGACATTGTAAATTATTGAAACAAAAGACGCTACTTTTTATTAAATTATTTAATACGACAGGTCTGTTTCGTCGTGAATGCCATCTTCACGTGTAGTGTAAAATACAAAGGTGGGTATACTATTTAATTTAAGAAGATAATTGTGCTTTATACATAAATTAGTAGCTCTTCTTACCCTTGTAAGACCGCTGCTTCTCTTATATATATAGGTTCTTATTTACATATACAAAAGACCTGTTGTTGTTATAGCTCTTATGTAGCTGTATGTATACTTTTTTTAAAAAATAATTCTTATGTTGTCGATGTTTGACATCTATTTTGACAGATAGGTAGCGATATTATAGATTTACAGTGAAATTATTTCTTTGCTAATATATAGAACATATCTGGTCTTATTGGTATGTCAATAGGATGTTTCATTACTAGTATGTAAATGATTAACCATATATTATTTTGTGGTATAAGTTTGGTGTAATTTTTGGGTTTATGAATCATAATAATTATATGCTTTCGAGTGATTACTTTTAATTTCGTAACAATAAAATCTCTGGCGTATTTGTAAATTCCGTCTATCTCTTTGGAAGAATGGTACTAATGAAATTTTCCAAGTAACGTTTGTGCTTCATTTCGATTTGTGCATTTAAAATTTGTTCAGGATTAACTTCCCTGTGTAAATAAATTTCAACCTCTTCAAGAACGTTCATTATTTCTCCCTTCTGCGTGATATGTAAAATTTTCATGGCCTGCTCTATATTGCCTGCTATGTGTTGTTCTTGCTTCAAGTGATGGAAGAAAGTCGACCGGCTGCTATTACGCTATTACGAACATGCTCTCGAAAACTAATTATAAAGCTTCCTCCAGTTTGACCTATATAAAATTTTTCGCATTGCCTACACTGAATTTTATAAATTCTGGGATTTGAATATATGGACGGTTTTACTTGTTCAAAGATTTATTTTATTAATTTTGTGAGGTATTGTTCCTAGATAAGGAACCTACCTGTCAAAATAACTGTCAAACATCGACAACATAAAAATTATTTTAAAAAGTATATATAAATCTATATAACAGCTATAACAACAACATTTCTAAATGTAGTAACTATAGTATGCAGCATTGCTCGTTTTTTATTAATGTTTTTGCAGATCGATTTCGATCACATAATGATCATCCTCAATGCACCAGTCATCATAATTTCAGGTACGCATAATTATATGCCAAATTAGCTGAATGTAACAGATTTTTTTTGAACATATCAATGTAGTGTCCAACCATGAAATGGTCTGCAAAAAGGATAATAAAAAGCGACCAATGCTGCATACTATAGTTATTATATTCATTGTTTTGTGGTCGCTGAGCACACCGTTCCAAAAAATGGAATCAAACCACAAAAAATAAATAAATAAATAAATAAATAAATAAATAAAAAAGATAAAAAACAGTTCTTTTACATATGTAAATAAGAACCTATACATATAAGAGAAGCAGCGATCTTATAAGGGTAAGAAGAGCTACCAATGTGTGTATAAAGTACAATTATCTTCATAAATTAAATAGTATATCCACCTGTGTATTTTACAGTACACCTGACGATGGCATTCACGCCGAAACAGGCCTGTCGTATTAAATAATTTAATAAAGAGCAGCGTCTTTTGTATTAATAATTAACAATGTCTCTAAATGACATATATGACGCAGTGGGCCAAGAAGATTATAAAACTTACGATGGGTCTCCGTCGCCGTTTCGTCTAATTTGAAACGAAACTTTATATTAATGCGTTGCTCCACTTTGCGTTCCATGTCGCAATGACTCGAGTTCTCACACTGACCCTGTTATTTGGCTTGCAGCATGTACCACCGCTTCACTACTGTGATTTGCACGATGGTGGCGTTTGCTGACATGTCCCTCAGTGTCTATGGCCGGTGTTATATATCGACAAATGACACTCGCTTCCCTGCAGCGGAAAGTCAAGTCGAACACACGCGATAGGTCGTATCGCGTGCGCTTCCTCCGACAGGCGTCGCTGTCGCGGAGATCCATTACATGAACGCACCCCAGGGGCGTGGCCAGCGGTCGCAAAGTATGATGTGATTGCTCAGCGCATCGCTAAAAGGGCACCGCGCCACGAATTCGGAGTAGGTCTACGATCTGGAGTCAACTACGGTAGCAGAAATTATGTTGCGTCTATTAGCTATGTCCGTCAGTATTCATCCGCTATTCTGGACACTGTGATAGTGCTACGACTTATGTGATGAATGCGGACAAGAAGTAACATTGTATTGAGGAATTACGTGCAAACAGTTCTAGCACTCACTTTTTCTCAAAGAAAAGTTTAGTATTCGTCTTTGTATATATGAATTTATGTCTCAGCCGCGGCGGAGCGGCCGAGCGCATTGACGTGCAATGCTACGATGTGCGAGGTCGTTCCCCGTCAGGGGTTCGAATCCCCCTCAGGCATGGATGTTTGTGCTGTCTTTAGTATAAGGAAGTTCATAAGTAGTTTGTAAGTTTAGGGACTGATGACCCCGCAGTTAAGTCCCATAAGCTTTACAAACATTTGAGCAGTTGATGTATGTCTCATACTAAAAAATGTACAGACTGTACAAACTTGCATTTGTCGACTTCCATGAAATCCTGTAAACGAATCTCAGCAACCTGTTACAACTGTGCGCTGCCTGAACTGTTCTGGTAATTGGGACGAGTTGCATCATCTGGCAACTAGTCTCAGTACTTTTTCCTCATCCTCGCTAGCGTGGTTTGTAAAATATGAGATCATTAACTGAACTTGTACCTTGTACTTTATAACTTACAAATGGTAGTTTTTGGGAGTATCGTTTCCAGCTCTTACCCAATATACCACGTTCTGATGCCACAGAAAGTTGTAACGCGCATCAGAACAGAAACACCTCGTCTGCTTACCATTCTATCTTTTCCTACGTCTTCGTTAGTAGTGGCAAGAGCAGTAATGGAGGCCACTGCTGCCGTAAACGTGTCGTTACGTAAGACGCCGTAATTACGGTCATAGACAAAAAATAGCCAATAAGATTCTCTCTCTTTTTTTTTTCTTTTTTTTTTTTTAAATATTGGATGCACCCCTGCTACAAGTATATCTGATGACTCTGAATATTGTCTGTCTTGTCACAGGAACTACTGCCAAATTTTTAAATAAAGAATAGGTCGTTCAGTGTCATTTTTAGTGTCACATTCATTCTCCCAGATTTTCATTATAATAAAGCCCCATGTGTGTTACAACATTATGCCAATATCACGAAGTTTTGACTTACAGCAATCTTTCTGAGTCATCACATTTCTACCAGTGTACACTATTGTTGTTCGCTACAGCATCCAAAATTTAAGCAAAATTGAGTTCCGGTGCATGAAATGGCAGTAATTAGATGAATCTGAGTACCCCATTTCGATACCTTTCCGTTAATTCATCTGCAATATATACTTGCCTGGTGAGTAAGATCTATCAGACAGGCGAAATAACCTCAGACTTTAACTAAAATTTAATAATCCCCATTCCAAAGAAAGGAGGCACAGGCAAGTATGAAAATTTCAGAACCGTCAGTTTCATAATTATTTTCAGAAAGATGGAAAGGCCAATAGATGCTGATCTCGGGGAAGATCAGTTCGGATTCGGAGAAATGTAGGAACACGGGAGGCAATACTCACCTTACGGCGTGTCTTAGAAGATAGACTAAGAAGAGACAAATCTACATTTCTGACTTTTGTAGATTTGGAGAAAGCTTTTGACAATATTGATTGGAATACACTCTTTCAAATTCTGAAGTCAGAAGGAGTAAAACATAGGGAAAGGAAGGTTATTTACAACTTGAACATTAACCAAACACCTGTTATTAGAGTTGAACGGTGTGAAAGGGACGCAGTGGTTGGGAAGGGAGTAAGACAGGTTTGAAACATTTCTCCAATGTCATTTAATTTGTACATTGAATAAGACGTTAAGGAAAGCAAAGAGAAATTTGGAGAGGTAGTTAGATTTCACAGCGAAGAAATAAAAACATTACGTTTTGCTGATGGCATTTCAAATTTTGCCAAAGACAATAAAGGACCTGGACGAACAATCTAATAGAATTGACACTGTCCGGAAAGGAGGGTATAAGGTAAACAAGAACAACGATAAATCAATGGTAACGGACTGTAGTGTTAGAAGTCAGTCAATGCTGAAGGAATTAAATTAGGTAACGAAATAATAAAGGTGGTGCATGAGTTTTGTTACTTGGAATGTAAAATAGCATATGATGGTCGTAGTACAGCAGATATAAAATGCAGAATGGCAATGGAAAGAAATGCGTTATTGAAAAAGAGAAATTTGGAACATCGAATATTAATTTACGTGTTAGGAAGTCTAGTCTTAAGGCATTTGTGTGGAGTGTTGCCTTGTACGGGAGTGAAACATTAACGATAAATAACTTAGATAGGAAGAGGATAAAGAATATTGAAATGTGACACAGAAGAATACTAAAGATTATGTTGGGAGATCGCATAAGTGACGGAGAGATAGTGAACAGAATTGGTGAGAAAAGGAACATTTGGTGTACCTTGTGTAAAAGAAGATTTCGATTGGTAGGGGACATTTTTAAACAACAAGAAATCGTAAACTTGTCATTGGAGGGATGTGTGGGTGAAAAATCGCAGAAGGAGATCAAGAGTGAATATAGTAAGCAAATTCAAATGGATGTAGGTTCCAGGTCTTATGGGGAGATGAAGAGGCTTGCTCAGAATTGAGTAGGGTGGAGAGCTGCAACAAACAAGTATCCGGACTGAAGACCACAACAGCAACATATATTTGTAGATGTGAAGCTGGCTTTTTTCTGACCCCTGATGTTATCCAGTAACTCACTCTTTCTAGGGTGTTCTGGTACTCGAATGTTTTTACTTTTTGCTTCGTCCAGTCGATAATGACTCGTTTTCTAGAAGTTAGTGCCTTCTCGAATAGTCCAATGATACAAGTGAGCCGCGGCGGGGTGGACAAGTGCTTTGAGGCGCTATGCTGCGATGCGCAAGGCCGCTTCCCGTCGAAACCCCCCCTCGGGCATGGATGTTTTTGCCGTTTTTGGTATAAGTTAGTTTATAAGTAGTTTGATGTTTGGGGACTGGTGACCCCGCAGATAAGTCCCTTAAGCTTCACAAACATTTGAACATTTCATTTGTTACGGGTGATCGTCCACAGCTATTACAGACGGTGTGTCTAAATTTTTGACGCCTCCTTGCACATAAACAGACACGACGATTCACAGATTGCAATTGAATATAACTGTAAGTTGGAGTAATTTTTGTTATATTTTGAAACGAGTACATCCATCACCAACTAAAACCAAGGAATCACGATTTAGATTAATTCTCGTTTTTTTACTTAATGTGAATGACTGTTCGGTGTACGTTTATCACGTCTGAACCACAAGACATAAAGAGCTATAAGTTTTTACACTTACTAATGTCTGCCCGGGGAAGGCTTAAGGCACGGTTTTATGACGATCGGATAGCTATTTATCTATATCTATTAATGTGAATGTCTGTTCGGTGTACGCTTATCACGTCCGAACGACAAGACGCAGACACTTAAATATTTGTATAGTTACTAACTGAAACCTGAGGAAGGTTTTTAGGCATGGTTTTATAGCGATCTGATAGACATTTAGTAATTTGAAGAATATAACGCGAAATGCGGAACAATACTCTTTGAAAATAGTATTTACTCCTTGAAAATGGTTTTATTGATTACATTGTTGCTTGAGGGTTGATAATGATATAGGGGTGGAATATATTGTGACGGAAAGTTATCGGTGTATATAAAATTCTACGTGTGTGTGTTAATATTTCGCTGTGCAGCGAAAACTACAGAACGCAAACGAATGGTCTGTGTGTAATTGTTGTCCGAAGTCTCCTGTTGTACACCGTAGCAGCTCCATGCCGATAGCTATAAAGGGGTGGAAGATATGGTCGTTGAAAGTCGTCAAATTATAAAAAATTCGGACTGAAGGCCAGCGATGACGTTTGCGACTCTATAGCAAGGAGGTTACATACAGCGAAACGTGATGCCTCAGACCATATCTTTGGTCAATGCGTGCTACAATGTCTTCAGCTCTTTCTCTGTAAGGAAATATAAGAATAAATAAATAAAGCAGTAAAAATAAATTACTTTTAATACATCTCTTTAAAAAAATCGATTTGACGTTTCGCGCATTACATCAAGTGATCGATCTGTGATAATATTACAATCATTATTGTTGAATTTCCTTTAATCCCTTCAGATATGCCATTTCAGTTCGTCTAGCTTTTGCCATGGCAATTAACAAAGTTCAAGGACAACCATTAAACATCGCAGGAATCCATTTACAGCCCTCGTGTTTTTCACATGGTCAATTATACGTCGCTTGCTCAAGGGTGGGAAACCCAAAAAGTCTCTACATTTACGCTCCAAACAATACTACAAATAATGTAGTTTACTAGAATGCCCCAAAAATGAAATTAAAATGAATTTGGACATTACTCTCACATTACGTGTTGAGATATTGCAACACAGGCTATAAGAAATTATGTACGTATTATTTATTGTAAATCATTAAGCACTTCACATAATTTTACTTTTTTATTCGAATGTTGATTAAAATGGTTGTTGCTAAAAAAAGGTATTGTATTTCATTTCATCCTTCAAAACCAGTCTCATAGCACACCACTGAAAGATAGCTTATCTACCATAATCAAACAACACGCGAGCGGAGCCGCGGGTTTAAGCTAGTACTAACTAAATTAAAGGCATTTTATGACTGCATTACTGCAATAATATTTTTTATAACCAATAACAAAGTAACGTAAAACAGGGTTTCAGTGCGTTGCGCCGTCACCGGCACGTTTCCGCAAATTAATCGATATGATAGCGGTCGGCTCTGTCGACTATGCAGCGGAGAGTGACCTCGCTGGTTGAGTGGTGGAGCAAGGCTGGCGAGTCCACGGGCAGAGAGAGACAGCGCGGGCAGTCGGATAAGAGCTGGCGAGTTTGGCCGAAGGGCTCCTGCGGTGGCAGCCGAGGAAGATTGGACATACAAAGGGAAGGAAGGTTCCTAACGTGATTGTTACTGGGAAAGTTGTGGCGTATGATTACGCAGTCCTACATCTACATCTAAATGTGCATGGGATACTCTGCAAATCACATTTAAGTGCCTGGCACAGGGTCCATCGAACCACCGTTATACTATTTTATCTCCCATTCCATTCTCGAATAGCGCGCGGGGAAGAAAGAACACCTGAATCTCTCAGTTCGAGCTCTGATTTCTCGTATTTTATTCTGATGATCATTTATACCTGTGTAAGTGGGAGTCAACATTATATTTTCGCATTCGGAGGAGAATGTTGGCGATTGGAGTTTCGTAAGTAGCTCACGCCGCAGCGATATGCGCCGTTGTTGTAATGATTCCCATCACAGATCCTGTATCATTGCCGTAACACTGTCCCCCCTGTATCGTGACAATACGAAACGAGCTGCCCTTCTCTGGGCTGTTTCGATGTCCTCCGTCAAACTCACCTGATAAGGATCCCACACTGGACAGCAATACTCCAAAAAAGGACAGACAAGCGTAGTGTATGCAGTTTCTTTAGTAGTTCTGTTGCATCTTTTAAGAGTTCTACCAATAAAATGCAGTCTCTGGTTCGCCTTTCCCACGACATTATCTAAGTATTCTTTCCAATTTAAGTCTGAAGTAATAGTGATTCCTAGGTATTTTGTGGAGTTTTCGGCCTTCAAATTCGACTGATTTATCTAGTAAAAAAAGTTTAACAGATTTTTTTTTTCGTACTGATGTGACGACTTAACACTTCTCATTCTTTAGTGTCAATTGCCATTTTTACACCATAGTGATATCTTATTCAGATCGTTCTGCAGTTGGTTTTTATCTTCAGATGATTTTATTAGACGGTAAATGACGGCGTCATCTGCAAACAACCTAAGAGAGCTACTTAGATTTTCCCCTAAATCGTTTATGTAAATAAGAAACAGCAGAGAACCAATAACACTACCCTGTGGAACGACCGATATTTGCTGCTGCTATTAGCTTATACTGGACTCGGGTAACAAGCGTGCGCAGTGATTCCTGCTATTATGTTGACATTCTGTTGTGCCTTTGCAAATGCTGATTTCGTATTTACGTATTTAAGGCCTAAGCTTGCTGGGCGGTATTTATGAGAATTTAAGAAAAAGAATTGACCGCCATTTGACTGATTATTTTTATGTTTATTGACACAACCAGGTTTCAACCTTAGGTCATTTTCAAGTGCTGTGCAATATCATTTTAAAAAACACTATTAGAATTAATATAAAGTAATATGAAATTTAAATATAAGGCACATTACAGTGGGATAAGTTAGTTATTTAGATAAAAGTTGTCACAAAAGTTTCGTTATGTCGTGATCATGATAATAAAAGCAATAAAAACGTTTGGTGTTGAGTCCATGTCATAAGAATAAAATGGGTAACACATTTTTCCCCGCATCTTACTTTAAAATAATAATAAGATCAGAAACGCAACAGGATGATGAGGACAGAGGATATATCAAAGACAAAATGTTCAAATGTTTGTAAGGCTTAAGGGACTTAACTACGGGGTCATCAGTCCCTAAACTTACAAACTACTTATGAACTACCTTATACTAAAGACGACACAAACATCCATGCTCGAGGGGGGATTCGAACCCCCGACGCCGGACTGCCGCGCGAACCGCAACACGGCGTTCCAGCATGAGCGGATAATGCTACGCGGCTATCACAAACACAACTGAAAGATATACCACCATGTTCGTATTATGACATTGTCAGACTTGGTTGAGCTGAAATATTTGTTTCCTAATTTAAGCCACGACCCGTAGGTACCTATTGTTTAGAATATTTAGTTACGTACCTAATTTTGTTTATGTGTAGAGTGGAACCGCTACATTACCATGGGGAATGGCGATTTTGATTTAATAGGGTACAAATTCAAGCACTGTGGGTAACCTGTTATGTTAATTGTGCATTATTTTCATATTAATCTGTGTGTATATAATAAATTGTACTAAACTGAACTCTTTGTCTCCACCCTTTTCAATTAATGATATTAATAAGGGCTCCACGATAGCGTATTTTAATTCCCAAGTATTCCATTACGAATTCAGTAGGTACTTCTGTGTTAATGACAAACAGTTTCGTTTCAGTAGTTTATAGCTACAATGCCAACGCAGACTGCAGATGAAACTAATCTCATAAATTTCGTAAGATACAGTAACAAGAAATAATAAGTGATTTCCACGTAGTGCGCAGGGCAACTTTGACTTTAATTAGATCTAAGCGTTGAATTCCACTGCCGTTTCCACGATCAATAAAATTGTTCTGTGCGTTACACTACATTGTTAGTTATCAAGAAACCAATTGCAACAACATACAAATTTCAATTCAAGCTACTATTTGAGTCTTTGAGATGTTAAAAGTATTGTAGGTTGTAACTAAGTAATTTGTTTACGATAGCGTTATAGAGATAGGTATCCACACATTATTCTTTTTAATACTTTAGTGCAAAACGTAAACTGTTTACCATAGAGCTAACAGCAGCAGCACACGCAGTTGTGCCTTGTTTGCATGAACATATTTTTGCAACTTTGCAGCAGGGTACGCAGGAACCACTGGGTATTCGGCGCTCCTTGCCCTTCCCTCGCCTCCTCCCTTCATGACATGCGACCTGCGCTGTCGGCCCCTTCCCAACCGTTAAGGGCCGCGTCACCTATCACGGACTGTGTCATCGGAGTAGGCAACGCAGCAGGCGCGTGAAACCCGAGAAACCGCTGAGACTGTCTGACGCCGAGCACCCTACCACTCGGCTCATTAAGACGTCAATCCCAAAGTAATTTTACTTGGACTACAGTACCTCCAGCTTTGTCCCGTTGCGTAGCTACTTGACGGGGTTCAAATTCATGTAGCGATTTCCTGGTAATTTGACCTTGGTTCGCTTTCTTTCGTCTCCCAGGCTACCCTCCCCCCTCCCCCGGATCACTACAAATTTATTTCAACTTGTTATGCTGATTTACGGTCTTCCATTATTGTTTTGATTTCATTCAAAACGTAAAATGCCTTCGTAAACTGTATTTCTCGTCACGATTCCTTGTGTGTGTTGTACTCTGAATTGAATTGTAATGTTCCATTTGTGCACTGCTCGACTCATTATTTATTTTCATTTCATGTAAAACATATGAAGTTTCCACCGCAGTGTTCTGTGCACATTTGTTCTTGAACACAAGTCCGGGCGCGTGCCTCTCCACTAAAGTACCGCAACTATTTGTTCTTATTCGACTTCTTTCAGGAAACATTCCTCACACAAAAAGAAAGAAAATATGTTATGTGGACATGTGTCCGGAAAGGCTTAATTTCCATGTGAGAGCTCATTTAATTACTTCTCTTCAAATCACATTAATCATGGAATAGAAACACACAGCAACAGAACGTACCAGCGTGAATTCAAACACTTTGTTACAGGAAATGTTAAAAATGTCCTCCGTTACCGAGGATATATGCATCCACCCTCCGTCGCATGGAATCCCTGATCCGCTGATGCAGCCCTGGAGAATGGCGTATTGTATCACAGCCGTCCACAATACGAGCACGAAGAGTCTCTACATTTGGTACCTGGGTTGCGTAGACAACACCTTTCAAATGCCCCCATAAATAAAAGACAAGAGGGTTGAGGTCAGGAGAGCGTGGAGGCCATGTAATTGGTCCGCCTCTACCAATCCATCGGTCACCGAATCTGTTGTTGAGAAGCGTACGAACACGTCGACTGAAATGTGCAGGAGCTCAATCGTGCATGAATCACATGTTGTGTCGTACTTGTAAAGTCACATGTTCTAGCAGGTAGAGTATCCACAGGTAGAGTATCCCGTATGAAATCATATAACGAGCTACAGTGAGCTCTAAGATGGATATTAAGCGTTTCCGGACACATGTCCACATAACATATTTTCTTTCTTTGTGTGTGAGGAATGTTTTCTGAAAGTTTGGCCGTACCTTTTTGTAACACCCTGTATGGAGAGTGTGTCATAAATGAGGAAAACTATTTCGTGCAAATTATCACACACTGAGATACAAACATAAATTCGTTTTCTGCATGTTCCTATGTCAATAAATGACAATGCAATTCAGTGGTAAAAATCTGGAAATATGAAGTGGAAGTTGGGGTGTTACTGTGCACCGACATTGACTAAGCGGACAGATCAGCAACAGGACAACAGTGCACAAGTTACTTACCCTATGCCAACTAGCCACGACACATAATACTGGCTAGGTAGAACAGTATGCGATATATGTGAGCGATATCATTGTTCACAGTGTCACGCAGACCGTCGCTTGACGCCGCATGCCTCGCCTTCTCGTGAGCGGCTAGACTACCTGCAACACTCGCACGCTGTCCCCTGTTGGCGATCTGTCCCCTTGGCCAATGTCGGCACACAGTAACACCAAACAGTACCCTTCATATTTTCAGATTTTTACCATTCAATTGCATTGTCATTTATTGACATAGGAACATGCGGAAAACGAATTTATGTTTTTAGCTCAGTGTGCAACAATTTGCACGAAATTTTTTCCTCATTTATTACTCACTATATATGTGTTTGTATATTATACAATAGTGTTTCGTTTATTCATGTGTTTACTGCAAAGAAAAAATGTAATAGCACTGGGTAAACGTCATTAGGAAGAATCAGAGATATGCATTGTGTGGCGAGCGAGTGAGTGCAGTGTTGCGTTAAGAGAGAGGGAGTAGTGTGCTGTCACTTGAAATGAGAAAGTGGGAAGATGCAGTGCCACATTCGATGCCATCGTATCAATGTTGGAAGAGTAATAAGTTTTTGGAACGTTATCCAGTGATGAGTGGGGGCAAATGTCGCAGTCTTTAATTATATCAAGATCCTTTCCTGTTAATTCTTATTAAATGGAAGTGTGTCCATATCTTCAAATTCAACATTGTTGATGACAGTCCATCTGGCTCCTCAACAACGTGGATGAGCGTAAGACTGCACGAGTATTTTATAAGTTTAGACAGTTTATAAGGCGTTTACCCATAATTTTTGTGTCTTGTGTTTCTTACATTAACTGAAATAATAATCACCCTTTTAAAACGAACTTATCTGTTATTAGACATAACTCCTGCATTAGTACCAACTGATTTTGTATTTGTAGTCTACATAATAACAGTGACTATTAATCGTTATAGAAAGATGGTCTTACAAAGATACGCGAATTTCCTGACTTTTTAATTCTTTTAATCTTTCTTCTGTTGAGTATGTTGTCAGTTAGTATTGGGCTATAACCATTGCTGTATGCTATTTCTTTTATTTTCCATTCTGTTTCATTCTCCATTCTATCTATACAATACACTGGACATCAGTGCAATACGTTATCATGTATTCCTACTCCTTTAATTTGTAAACCAAAGTCATGTAATTTATTCAAATTCTTCTCTGGGGTTTATATTATGAATATATCATAACTCACATGGACAATATTTATTTCATATGTCAAATATTCTAACTATTAAAGTCAATCAAATGTAAGATATTTATTTACATTCCATTTGTGATTTCTGGTATCGATAGTCACAAAATTTTCATATCTTTGTAAGACCAGCTTTGCATAACAAATTATCGTCATTGTTATTGTGTGGACCATCTGTTTAATATTACATTATCCGATATTGGCCCAAAACTCCGCAAGTCGGTTCATAACGAATAAGTAAATAAAAATATTGTGGAACACAAATAACATTATGTACATGTGGCGTCTATCCCGAAAGAACAGACGCCTCTTCTCATCCTGCAGTTGTTATTCTTTCATATTCGCAGAATATATGACATCAACTGCGCATGGGCAAAGCTGAAAATGTGTTGCCAGTCGGGACTCGAACCAAGGTCTCCCACTATCTAGGCAGTTGCGCTGACCGCTACACCGCTGGGGACACAGTGATCACCGCACGTGCAAGGACAACCTTAGTACGCCTCTCGTCAAACATAAATCTCCAGCTCTACCCTGCTCTACGAGTTTGAGTATTGTGGGCGGGGTAGAGCTGGAAATTTGTGTTTGACGAAACGCGTACTTAGGTTGTCCTTGCACGTGCGGTGATCACTGTGTCCCCAGTGGTCTAGCGGTCAGCTCAACTACCTAGAAAACGGGAGACCCGGGTTAGAATCCCGACTGGGTACACATTTTCAGCTTTGCCCATGCGCAGTTGATGTCATACATTCTGGGAATAAGGAAGAATGAAAGTATTCACGTTTTTAGTATATGTATATTCCACCAAGCACGGACCGCATATTCCATAAATATGATCAGTTAATTATCTTCGTAGAAGGCTTCTACTGTGCAACACGTGTGTCACAACCTCCTGTTACGCAACATCTGGCAAAGTGATCATTTCAGTATAATTATTAATTTCTTGTTCCACAGATAGTACCTTAGTGGGCTGGCTACCGTATTTTATCATTTCGAAATTAAAAGCATTTTCAAATTTCATTTTTTCTGTGTGCTGTATTTTCCTATGTACTGCAACACTTAGGTATTCGACTATAAATGTTTCAAATCGTTAAAACAACTGAGAGTGGAGTTGGAGGAACGGGTTATCTGTTAGGATAAATCATTATGACAACTCTCCCTTACTTGTCTTTGTCTTGGGCATAAAACTTAGGTAACGATAACCTTATCCAATTCAATGTGGGCAACACTTAACTCAGTTCATTAAAATTAACAGATAAATAACCGGTAGGTGACGGGGGTATTAAAAGTCCACAAAGCATTACGTGACTAAACATCTGATGTTGTACATTTAAAAAAATAAAAATAAAAAGAGAAAAAAAAAGAGAACGAATTGAATCATTCACTCCACATGATATTACGTATTCATCCAAAAATAAGGCAGAATGTGGGAAACACATTCACAATGTACTTCTTCGAGGAGTGTAGCACACACAATAAGCCGAGAGATGTACAACTATTCTACGAAACCAGTTTTTATATCAAGTCATGCCACGTCATGTGAGGCTTAGACATAGCCTAAGGATAAAGTATGTCCACTTAATAATGGCTACATCGTCGATATTGCAATTTAGAGTTTTACAAATACGTAATTTTGTAATCGAAAGTTACGAGAAATTATTGTTAAATTTTAATTGAAATTTTTAGAACATCTTACTTCGCTGGGTCTCAAATACCTTTTTAATTCCAAATTATTAACTTATCCACCAACAGCAGTAAAGTTTATGTTGTTTTATTTCGGTATTACATTAATACTATCTTCATGCCATGTCATGACACACATCCAAGTGAATTGTCGAAATAGCTCTAAATGCCGGTTACTTAATAAAAGTGCCCAGATCCTGAATAAACATGTGTGAGGTGACATATGTTTATTCAGGACCTAGGAAATATTATTAAGTAACCTGTATACTGTAGCCATTTCCACAGATCATTTGAATGGACTGTATGACATGCCATGGAGATGGTATTAATGCAATAGGAAACCGGTCATTAAATAAAACAACTTATACTTTACGGCTGATGGTGGATAAGTTTATAATTTGCCATTGATACTCGACCAGCCACACTCACGATCCCATTACAACGTGGTGCAACATCGATCAAATACCTTTTAGTTCTCAAATGCGCATACGACTAGACAATAGTCCCACTCACAAAGTATAAATGATAAATATTGGCACCTAATACACCTATTTAGAGTTAAAATGCCTATTTTCCAGCCATATTTTCTTATATCCGAAGTTCACTTTATAACCTGTGGCGTCGACTTCGTCGCCGGCCGCGGTGGCCGAGGGGACTGAGGCGCTTCAGTCACGGTCTGCATGGCCACTACGGTCGGGAGTTCGAATCCCCCCTCGGGCATGGATATTTGTGCCGTCCTAGTTCGTAAGTAGTTCAAAATGTTCAAATGTTTGTATAGTCTATGGGACTTAACAACGGGGTCATCAGTCCCTAAACTTACAAACTACTTATGAACTACTTACGATCTAGGACGGCACAAATATCCATGCCCGAGGGGGGATTCGAACCCCCGACCGTAGTGGCCGTGCAGACCGTGACTGGAGCGCCTTAGTCCCCTCGGCCACCGCGGCCGGCCGTAAGTAGTTCATAAGTAGTTTGTAAGTTTAGGGACTGATGACCCCATAGTTAAGTCCCATAAGCTTTACAAACATTTGAACATTTCGACTTCGTCCTTTTAAATCCGCCACAGCGCATGCGACCGCAGATACATATAAGCGACAGAGACGTTGATCGGAGACGGAGTCAAGGAACTGCAACATACGCACGAATTTTTCTGTGGATGGGTGAGCTATTTTCACGTGGATATCGATGATTTATTATAAGCTACGCTATGCGACGTTTTTGAACTATATATAATCGAACCCGCTCTCTCTAGTAAATCCATTAGTCTCAAGCGAATTTTAACAGCTTCTTGCACCTATGAGGCCGTAAGATGAAATCGAGCCTAAATGTTCGATGTTTTCATATATCACACTCTACCAAGTGCTCTGGCACAGCCGATTTGTTTACCTGTAAGAATCACGTTCCGTGCAATTTCAGTGGAACTGTATGTGTGATGTGACCGGTGTCACGAAGGCCACACGAAGGATCTCGTAACCCTTTCGAAGCACCGAATCGTCATTGATGGAATTCAAGTACGCTGCCCTATTTGGGAGCATCGGGCGAAAAAAAAAAAAAAAAAAAAAAAAAAAAAAAAAAAAAAAAAAAAAAAAAAAAAACTCCACTTTTGTGTTTTGCGAGGATCAGTCCTGTTCTCGAGGACAGGCAACCCTCATACGGCAAGGAAGCTGTCGATTTGAACCTTTCGAAGTCTTTCTGCATTCCTAATGCCTACCGTTGTTTTCTTTCGTAGTGCCTTCTACATATCCTGTTGGGAATACTCGTTACCATGAAAAACTTTCTGAAAATGAAGGAACTTCTTCTACATATTGTACTTATCAGAAACGATGACTGAACCAGAGTTTCTTAAACACCCTTCCTCTGGAAAGGATGATGGCAACTATTTGCACGTAAGTATGAATCCGTATGCACTGGTTTCCTATGTGTCGAATATCCCAAGGTGTCATCGTCATTTCTTCCACCATACATGCAAATGGATACCTCTTTGATTGTGTGTTTGTTCATCCCATTGCGATGAAACTTCGTCAACACATTGCTTGCATTTTCGGGAAGGTTACAAGCATAATTGTATTACTGTTCGACACATAGTTCAGAAGATATGATGTCATGAACTCTGCGATGCTTAATAAACCGAACACTCGCTTAAATATTTTGTTTGTAGAGAATGCAAGTATACAGCTTTGTTCCACTTTTCATAATATTTTCGACACTTTATCTTCGAAACAAGAGGAAGGTCACTGCCTGCATAAATTTTCGTATCGTTAGTGGCGGAGGGTACTTCAATCAGAATCTCGACAATAATAATATTTTCAACACTTTATCTTCAAAACAAGAGGAAGTCACTGCCTGCATACATTTTCGTATGTTTCGTTGCGGAGGGTACTTTACTCAAGGATGTCGAGAACAACTACAGTTTTAATCCGATCTTGGTGAAAGACATGCAGAGGTTGGGAAGTGAGTAAGACAGGGTTGTAGCCTTTCTCCAATGCTATTCATGTGTACACTGAGCAAGCTTTAAAAGAAAGAAAGGAGATATTTGGATATGGAATTATTGTTATTGCGTTTTGCCGATGACATTGTAATTTTGTCAGAGACAGAAAAGGACCTGGAAGAGCAGTTGAACGGCATGGACAATGTGTTGAAAAGTACATACAAGGTGAACAATAACAGGAGCAAAGCAAGAGTAATGGAGTGCAATCTAAGAAAATCAGGCGACGCTCAAGGAATTAGATTAGGTAACTAAACAATAAAGGTGGTAGAGGAGTTATGATATTTGGGCAGTAAAACAACACACGGTGGTCGCAGTACAGATATAAAATGCAGAATGGCAATGGGAAGAAAAGCGTTCTTGAAAAAGAGAAATTTGTTAACACCGTTTATTAATTTAAGCGTAAGGAAGTCCTTACTTAAGGCATTTGTGTAGAGTGTTGCTTTGTACGGGAGTGAAACTTGTACGATAAACAGAGCGGACAGGAAGTGGATGGAGACTTTTGAAATGTGGTGTTACAGAAGAATGCAGAAGATTAGGTGGGTGGATCGCGTAACTTAGGAGGAGGTACTGAACAGAACTGGGGAGAAAGGAAATTTCTGGCATACCTTGATTAAAAGAAGGGATCGATTTGTATGACACATTCTTAGACATCGCGGAATCGTTAATTTAGCATCGGAGGGAAGTGTGTGGGGCAAAAATCGCAGATGAGACTAAGAGATGAATACAGTAACCAGGTTCAAATGGATGTATGGTGCCGTTCTTATGAGAAGGTGAAGAGGCTTGTTTCAGATACAGTAGGGTTTAGAGCTGCATCAAACTAGTCTCCGGACTGAAGACAACAACAACAAACTTCAAAACTAGTGGAATGGTTTTGCTTAGATCAAATTTCATACGGTACATGGCGGAGGGTACGTTGCAACAGTCTTCAATGCCTTGTGACCAGTGACTATGAAAGTAGTTATATTTTCACTGTTTCTCAGTTCACGTTGACAGACACAGTAGAAGACAGAGAGAATAAGAGATGGATGGAGAGAGGAGACGAAATAAGGCGAGAGATGGGAGGGGGAGATAACCAAAAGAAGGGAGTGAATGAGATGAGCACAAGAAAGAGATGGAATGAATAAAATAATACCCGGTCAATGCCAGGTTTTCAGCTAGTATGACATATTTACCCTTTGAGTAACGCTTTCCTTTTCTTATCCTTTTTCGCTCTATTCAAATGTTCAAATGGAGACTGAGGCGCTCCAGTCACGGTCTGCACGGCCACTACGGTCGGGGGTTCCAATCCCCCCTCGGGCATTGATATATATGTGCCGTCCTAGTTCGTAAGTAGTTCATAAGTAATTTTTAAGTTTAGGGACTGATGACCCCGTAGTTAAGTCCCATAGACTATACAAACATTTGAACATTTTTTTCAAATGTTTGTAAATCTATCGGACCAAACTGCGTGGTCATCAGTCCGTAGCTTACAAACTACTTAAACCTAGGTAAACTAACCTAAGGACAACACACACCCATGCCCCAGGGAGGACTCAAATCTCCACGGCGAGCAACCGCGCGCTCCGCAGCGAGACACTTTAGACCGCTCGGCTACTCCACGCGGCTTTCGCTCTATTCTGTATTTGGATAGGTGTTCGTATGAGAAACACCATATATGTAACGTACTAATGGAAACAGCTTACATGTCTCTCTCTCTCTCTCTCTCTCTCTCTCTCTCTCTCTCTCTCTCTCTCTCTCTCTCTCTCTCTCTCTAACACACACACACACACAGAGAGAGAGAGAGAGAGAGAGAGAGAGAGAGAGAGAGAGAGAGAGAGAGAAAGAGAGATTAACTCACACACGAAAGGTATTGCTGTAATAAGATCCTAAAAGAACGTCTGCTTGGCACTGACAGCGTATTAAAAGTTTAGTTACGCCTATGAGTGTAGTGACTATCTGGAATTCTGAATACATTATGGTATTACCAGAGTCCTCAATATCTTACAATTATCTCTGAATTCATAAATGGAAGATTCGCAGTTTTGTGTGTCACATTTCTCTGATTTTTCTGCGTTGCTCTGTTATGTACCTGTCTACCGCATAACGTATGAGTTAAATACCATATTTGATACCTCATTTTCAAAGTAGCTGTTATAAGCTTTTACGCAGAACATAGTATACCCTCGCTTTTGACTTTCACCTCCCATATTTAGTTCTGCGATTTCGTACACCATTGGCTGATAATTTACTCAACGTTGAAGCTACAATAATTATCCAGTCGTTAGTATCAGTGAAAAAAAGGAAAATACTGTAGTCATCGACACATTCCTGAAATCACAGGAGAGTTCTTTTTGTATCCATAACTTGGCGCTCATAATTATTACCCTTTTCGCCAGACACAATCCCAATTCATCAGCTGCTACCACAGTAATTGCAACCACTTTCATTATTTGTGGCATCTTTGTAATTAAAAGTTATGTTTCTCTACTTGTTGCTGTATTCAGGTACTGCATGTCACGAAGTCCAACATCCCTAATTTATAAACTTGAATAATAATGAAGATGAATTACAATGATAACGATGTTCACCCTAACGTATGAGCTAGTAGGTCTATGAACTTTGTTAGTGGGTTTGTAGAGACGTAGTACACTGCTGCGAACTTGCCCCATTGATCCAAGTTTAGATACTTAGAAAAATGAAACTAAAATCATTTCTGTATGATAATTATTTGCACGATCGTTTAGTACTACAGCTTAACATTGAAAATAATTATATAACTGACCCTGGAAATTTGTTCGCGGAACTCTTAATGTGTTTATAAGATTGTGCAGAATATATTATTGGGTACAACAGAAATCTAATTAGCAGTTCACGTTAAGACCCATACCGACGCTCATTTGGTATTTTGTTCCAGTGCAAACTCAATACTACGAATTGACACGAAAGACCATCAACAATGCGCTGCACTACCTGTGTGTATGCAGGCTGTCGTGATTATTTCGTACTGCTCGTTTCATTTTTTGTTGTTTTGTCCTCAGATTCAGTGGACGGCATAGGGCTACCACATCCAGTGTATTGATTCACACTGACAGAATGTAATTCATTTCAAGGTATTATTACTTTTTCCCGCACCCTGGCTATCCTCTTTAGAAAGGGCTTTAATAATACCCGTTAATTAATTATCGCTGGCGGCATTGTAAAAATTTCGCTGAAAACAACAGAAAATTCGTCTCTCTGCAAGGCGGAGTTGTCTCTGATATTTAGCACAGGTATGATGGGTCATTAATGGGATAGCGGTCTAACTACCCCTCCCCTCCCACCCCCTTCCCTCCGGCTCTTATCAATGAAATTTGAATTACGAGGCGCGTCCAGAAAGTAAGTTCCGTTTCAATTTATCTCCGCTGCAGCGCTGCGATTGAAGTTCCGCACATGCGCTGTAGACGATGTGTATCAAGGAGAAGAACGTGCGCCATTTGGAGATTGCTGACAGTTATGTATGCTTTTTGTGCTTGTTTGAAATGTCGGCGTTGATTGAAAATCCCGCCGACTGTGAAATCAGGTCGGTGATTCGGTTTCTGAATGCGAGGAAAGTGAAATTTATCGGCAAATTTGCGATGATTACAGACCAAACGCGATGAGTAATTCGATGGTGAGAAGATGGGTCCGAAAGTTCAATGGAGGGCGTAGTGATGTGCACGATGAAGATCGAAGTGGGCGTCCACCAATGGTTACAGAAGAACTGATTCACACGATTGATGACAAAGGTAAAGCCGAAGCAAATCATGACACCTCGGAAAATGATGTGCACAGCGTTCTGGGACTGGAAAGGCATCCTACTCATTGACTTCTTACCGCGTGATCAAACAATCAAAGCAGATGCTTATTGCAGGACACTTCGGAAATTGCGCCGTGAAATTCAGAATAAGTGCCGGGGACTGCTGTCAAAAGGTGTTGTTTTGCTTCACGACAACGCACGACCAAACACTGGAAATGTGACGAAAAACCTCCTACAGGGATTTGGCTGGAACGTGTTTGACCATCCTCCGTACAGCCCTGACCTCGCTCCTAATGACTTTCCTCTGTTCTTACATCTCAAGTTTTCCTTGGCGGTCATCACTTCACTAATGACAACGAGCTGAAAGAAACTGTTTCCAACTGGTTGAAGACACAGGCGGCAGATTTCTATGAAGAATGTATACAAAACCTGGTGTACGCTATGACAAATGCCTGCAAAATTTCGGCAGTTATGTGGAAAAGTAGTTTAAGAGTTGTAGAATTTTGTGCAATAAAAATTTCTTCTGTATTTGTGTACAATTTCATTTTATTACCAAACGGAACTTACTTTCAGGACACGCCTCGTATTTACTTTTTATTTTCGTCACTCACAATGTATATTAATCGCCAGTTGTTGTACAGAATTGAAGACCTTCCCCCTATGAAGACTAAGTTACCTACGCTCCTGGGCTGATCAATAGATGTTCTGCAATATTCTATGAGATGTCTACTTTGACACAACAATCTTCCTTTCTGCATTCCACTAGACATACGGCCTGCATTCTTGGTCTACCATCAAGGTGTGTTGTGGGTTAATCGCAAGTCATTCTTGGACGGTTAGTTGATGGGTTGTTGAGTAACAATCGAAATTTACTCTGTGTTGTAATACAGTACACGCACTCCATTTTGTGAAAGCAGCATCTGCTTCGAAATATCTGTAGACTGCTAACGTGTGGTAATGGATAGATTACAGCTGTTGGTGTCTCCTTATGATTACGAAATGCAGTTGCAGTAATCATCGGTCATTCTCTTTTACAGGCCTGTCATCAGACGAGCACGAGCGCTCGCTCGTTGCTTGGGTCGTGAGCGCTCACGGTTGAATGGCGCTGAACCAACACAGCCTAGAGACAAGGCCTCACAACAGGCAGTGCTACGTCACACTGACCAGGCGGCGGCCAACTGCTGAATGGCTGGCCGCTGGGGCACCCCCACTGCAACGTTGCGGCCAGCCAGTAAGCTGGCGGCCGCGGCTTGGTCACTGTGACGTAGCACGTGCTGTTGTGAGGCCTTGTCCCTAGGTGGTGTTGGCTGAACGCACAGGCGTCGTGACGTACTGTAACGCAAGGGAGGTGTGAAAAAAAGCTGTCTTCACACGAATAAGCACGGGGTCGCTTCGGCTTAGCATTATAAGCAAGCGTTTATACCCACAACGCAGTCTAAAATGTACGGAGTAGATTTGCGCATAATAGTTCGCGATCGGGAGCGCTCACTTCGCGGCTCTGCCGCGAACTAGTTCGATCTTTTAGTTCGTTCGCTCCCAGTGACGGCTGAGCGGTGCGGTCTGCGCGTGCAGGTGGAGGGGGAAGTTCCCGACAGCTTTTTTATAATGAAACAGTATTGCCAAAGCGTATACTATTACCCGTATTTTTGGGCAATTTGACATCAAATACTTAGGCAAATAAACCAGTTACTACACGAATGGGTGATACTATGGTATTCAACTACTTTGCATACAGAGTACTCGTAGTACTTTACTTTTAAAATAGATTTCTTGTGGTAGTGAACTATGAAACAACAGCTGAGCTGCATCTCAACTTGAAATGAATGTAACTGGCACTCTCGCGTCCTCTCGCTGTTCCCCGTCAGTCTTCGGAAAAGGAGCGGGCGAACTAAGAGGCGAGGGATCTGCGAACTAGTTCGCATAGTTCGCCTGTGGGACCGCTCTTACGAACTAGTTAGATCGCAAACTACAGAAGACTAGTACGGAGCATCTCTTTTTACGCCGAAGAAATTTGCTACGATGGCTTTAAAGCAAAAACGAGACAGATCAACATCAACGTACAACACTTCAGTGCTAGAAGCATATATGATCCTTGCATACGATGGTGTCTCAAAATGCGCAGCGTGCTTCAAAATTCTTAAGAAAGAAAGAAATTACAATGGTATTACAATATCTTTCATGCGTTTGGAAGGAGAAGCGTGGGAAGCGCAGGTGCAAATATTAAAGAAAATACTAGTTAGTGATGTGATTGGCGTAATCAGTATTACTTGTGACTCAAAACAAAAAAAAAAAAAAGTCTACGTAATTTTTTCACCAAGTTTTATATCATCCCAATTTGTTTTTATTTCCAGGAGGAACACAACAAACGAATCCTAATTTCGACCTAGTTATCACATTGCTTTCCTGATTGCATAAGTACTGCGCAGTTTCACGGAAAGCAGTTTTATAAAGACATGTTTAATATCTGGTGTTACGCATATAGTTCCAGAGAGAACCGAAGCGTTTGAAGCAGTTAGTCTTTCTCCGTCAACAGTTTGCCGCAAAATTCAAGATATGGAAAACAACGTTTCAGAAAACGTAATGATTGTTCCAAATAACTTTATTCCTGGCTGAGAGCACAGACTATTTTGATACTACTCAGTTGGCGATTTACACTCCTGACCATTAAAAGTGCTACAGATTGAAGATGACGTACTAAATATCACTTGTCGATAGCACTCATAACTTCATGTGAGTAAACGAGATCAGTACTTTCTGCATCCGTGTTGACTATGCACCAGTAGGTCGTACTCTTCAAGGTAGTTAATATTGTTTGACGAAGGAATATGTTCTACAATTCTGTTGCAAACCGACGTCAATGATATAGGCCTGTAATTTTGGGGATCAATCCTACTGCCTTTCTAGAATATTGGAGTGACCTGTGATACTTTCCAGTCTTTGGGAGCTGATCTTTCGCGGAGCGAGCGGTTGTATATGATAGCTAGGTATTTGACCATATCATCAGCATATGCAGAAAAGAACAGAAGAGGTACGCCTATACAATCTGGACCGAGAGACTTACTTTTGTTAAGTGATTTAAGTCGCATTAATACTCCCATTATATCTACTTCTAATTACACACACTGTTGGTTATTATGTACTCTAATTATGGAGTATGTGCTTCGTCTTCTTTGGTGAAGGAATTTCTTAAAGTTGTGTTTAGCATTCCTGCTTTAGCAGAGCTGTCATCCGAAGCAATACCGTTGCTATCGCGGAGTGAAGGTATTGACTTTGTTTTTCCTCTGATGTACTTTACATTCGGCCGAAAGTTCATCGGTATTTCTACTACATTACGTGACAGGGCTTCATTGTGGAAACTATTATATGCTTCTCGCATTGAAGTTCGAGTTAAATTTCGAGTTTCAGTTAAAGGTTGGCAGTCTGATACCTGTTTAAATTTGACATGCTTTTCCTTTGCTTTCGCAAGAATAATTTTTACTTTGTATCATGGCGGGTCAGCGCCCTCTTTTATTTATGTTTTTGGTACAATTCTCTCAATAGCTGTCGATAATATTACTTGGAATGTAAGACAAATCTGATTTACAATCACATTGTTAGTTACGAAAGACTGGAGAATCTCACGTAGGAAAGCTTTATGCGAATTTTTATCTGCTTTGTAAATAAATGTATTTTTTATTTAATTTTGTGGATCTGAGAATTTCGATATATAGTCTAGCTACGTCAGCTCTGTGTTTACTAATCCCTGTGTCGTTTTGATTTCTTTATTATCTCCGGATTATTTGTTGCTTAAGGTGTAGTATGTTTTTACAACCATTTACTATTCAAGTGGGTTTGTGAACTAATTTCTCGAAATACCTTTTGGACAATGCGTTGAGTATAATTTCGGTCGATATTTTATGCTTGCCACCGGTTTTGAAAATGTGTTTTTGCCAACTTATCGAGGGTACGTTAGTCACCACCAATTAAAATTGTGTCGATTGGGCCCGTTTTGGAAATTTTATCCAAGCTTTCTTTGAACATTTCTTCAGTCGAAACGTTTGAGTCAGGAGGTCGGAAAAAAAGGACCAATTATTAACTTGCTCCAGTTGTCAGGCACAGCCTCTATCCAGTTCAAATCACAGGCACCGTCTACTTTAATTTCGCCATGGGACTGCTCGTGTCAGCAATAAATACGCCACCACCTATTTTATTCAATGTATTTTTTTTCTGAACACTATTTGTCCCTTTGAGAAACTTCAGCTGAACTTCTTTCCGGCTTCAGCCAGCTTTCGCTACCTATAATGATTTGAGCTCCAGTGTTTTGTATTAGCGCTTTGAGCACTGGTACTTTACCCTCACAGCTGCGACCATTTAGACCATTGGTTCTTTGATCTGTGTTCGTCGTATCTGTGACCTGTACCCTTCGTCTCTAAAACCATTTTGTGTGTTCCCGAGGTCTTCTATCGTAAATAACCGCCGAGTCCACGCCACACAGCCTCCACTACCCGTCTAGCCACTTCTTGTGTGTAGTGCACGCCTGAACTATTCAGCGGTACTGGAAGCCCACCACCCGATGCCGCAAGTCGAGGCGTCTGCCACCTACACTGTCGCAGAACCGTCTGAGCCTCTGATTCAGACGCTCCACTCGGCTCCGTACCTGAGGATCGCTGTTGGGACTGTCAGTATGGTACAGATGGAGATCTCTGTCTTCATCTTGCAAGCATGACTGGCAGTCTTCGCCGATTCAGGTAGCCGCTAAAAACCGGAGACAATCCCTCCCGATCTACAGCGACACATTTAGTTGGTACTGAGATGAGCGACCAATACTCATTATGTGTCAGGAAGAACTCTTTCCACATGTGGAGTGACTCCATCCGGTATGCATACGTATTGCACATTGACATTCTTCCCCTTCCCCGGGGAGGCTCTTGAAAGCTGAGACTGTAAATTACCATTTTCCCCATAGAGTAGACTATTGAAATTTGATGTGTGAAAGCAGTGGAAACGTGAGTGGTGCTTTACACCGGAAGATACGTAAATTGGATTCTAAGCAACTTCCGATATCTGTTTCCAAACTTTTGACAGCAGTTTTGTTCATAAAACTGTAAACATCGATTTAAGATAAAAAATTCAATTTTTTAAACACATCCATAAGCACGTTACCAAAAGTCAAAAGATTTCATAATTCGTCTCCTAACATATCTATTAAGACACAAAACGTAGTTGCATGACATAAAACTCATATGCGCTGTAATCTTTACCGAGGAATTTTTTTTTTTTTTTTTTTTTTGTTTCAATTTCTGCTTCTGGCGTAGCGATGGAAACGCCAGGGGTGTTCGTTCGCAGAATTGAGTTACAAGTTGTTGCCCGGTCGCCGTGAGTTTTCACTGTTGCACGTGTCGCTTTTGTTGCGTGGCACTCAGAAAAAAGTTTTACAAAAATATAAAAGCCGGCTTAAGTGATTTGTATTATGAAAGGGCTCTCCCCTCGTTTATTAAATTGAAAAAACTTTTTTTTCCACCTCCATGCATCCGTCGTGGCATTCACGTAACAGGGACCTGTGTCGTATCGAGCACGTTAGGCGATAAAACGCCGCTTTCACTCCCAATGAATGCGTCAGCTATTGCAAAAAATAATTAGTTTTCCGAGAAAGAGCGAGGAAAAAATAAGGGGTGATATAAATTGCTGTTAAGTACACGCGCGGGGTATGAAAAATCACAACTCATTTTATACAAACGGAAATGCGTGGAAGCAACAAGCGCTGAAAATGGCGATTCGTCTTCCTATCGACTGTAAAAAAATCTGAAATAGAATGCGTGTTATTAAATAGCAAAACTTCCATTGTCCGGTAACTCGAAAATATGAGAGGAGGCGAGACAGAAAGAGAGAGAGAGAGAGAGAGAGAGAGAGAGAGAGAGAGAGAGAGAGAGAAAGAGAGAGAATGGGGCGGGGGAAGGAAAACAAAAAACAAAAAGACAGAGGGAGGTCGTTGGACATCTGTTTATAGAAGAGCTTACAGTGATTAAGACAGAACTTTGTCACGATTTACTTATTTTCAATATAATCCTATCAAGGCCATAGGGACATCACTTGACGAGGATTCTACATCTCCACAAATACTCGGCAAATCACACTGGAAGTTCAACGAACCACATGTATGCTATTTATATGCCGTTGCGTTCTCTAATAGCGCTCAGGAAAACGGAACACCTAAATCTTTCCGTTTTACATCCAATTTCTCTTATTTTATTACGATGATCATGTCTCCCTATGTAGGTGAGTGCAAACAAGATATGACCGCATGCATGAGAGAAAGTTGGTGTCAGAAATTTCGTAATAAATCTCGCTATAACGAACAGCGCCTTTCTTTTAATGATTTTCACTACAAATCTCTCCACTATATGGCGATAGTACAAAACGAGCTGCACTTTCCTGTCCTTTCTCTACATCACCCGTCAGTCCCACGTGGTGACGATCCCACAACGCACAGCAATACTTCAAAATAGTACCCACAAGTGTAGAGAATGCAGTTTCTTTAGTAGCACTGTTGCATCTTCTAAGTGTTCAGACAATGAAACACAGCAATTGGTTCACTTTCCCCACAATATTTTCTATGTGTTCTTTCCTATTTAAATTGTTCATAACTGTTATTCCTAGCTATTTAGTTGAATTTACGACCTTTTTATTTTACTTATTTATCGTGTGAATAAAGTTTATAACGGACTTCTTCTAGTGCTTCTTTTAGATACACCGTGCAGATATTTAAATCATGTTGCAGTTGCCTTTGATCTTCTGGTGACTTTACTAACCGATAAATGACAGCATCATCCGAGAACAATCTAAAAGATCTCCTCACATTGTTTCCTAAATCGTTTATAAAAATAGGTAACATTATGACACTTATCTGTGGAACGCCAGATACCACGTCAGTTTTTCTCGATGGCTTTCCGTCAATTACAACGTACTATATCAGAGATTGGCAAGTAATCTTGCATGGGGTCCGGATACTTTTGAAAGTTTTTATCGCGGTCCAGAAGTAAAACCACATATTCCTTTACTTCCAGTCTCAAACTAAGACGAAATATAAAAGATATGAAATAAAAATGTATAATAATCCAGTAAATCTTTATTTGCTGTTTATTAATTTTTATTTTTCACTTACAAAATGTATCAAATATAATGTGTAGTCAAACTTCTATTGAAAAATCCAGTACCAGGTCACACATTAAAGAACTATCTTTTGTTTAATTTTCACTAAAAAGTATGAAATACAGTGAAGTATGCGTATTTGTGTTGTAAAAAAAATCAATGCAAGAAATTACATTTGCGAACTTCAGCCAGTTTCTTGAAGTTAGGTTCAAAAGGGGAGCAGCTCATGCGAATATTGTCTTCGTGGTGGGCGGTCGTTAATCTTGAGCGATACTTGAATATGAAAAATATATGTGGAGCCAAACATAATAGACAGGTAGATGGCTAATGTTTTGTAATTTTCATATTTCTCCGGGACATGTTCACTCCACAATTCGTCAGTGTATACGTTTTTATATGTTTGCAAGGAAATGTCTTGCAAGTCTATTATCTCCATTTGGAGCGAAGGCTTTGAAAGGCGCAACAACTTTGCAGCCACATCCGTCCGTTCTGCTGCTGCAGAAACGTCAAAAGGTGTTTTTTAAGAGCATAAGAATGGTTTTTAAGTGGATATGCCCTAGCCGCTTAACAGAGGTTTCAGAGACTGTTAGAGTATGAAGTCTACTTACATAATTTCCTTGTTCCTTAGATAAAGTCTCGTGCTGCATTCGTGTGTACAGAACTTTTATGTTGATCACCGGCCACCTTGCTCCGTTTTTCCGCCCCTTGTCAGCGTACTCTCCAGCGTTGTACTTCATGACATTTATTTAATCTACCTATAGTAATCATTAAGGGTTCTAATCATTCAGAAGTTAACTGTAGAATTCTAGGAAAATTGTAAGGGTGGCTCTCATACGAAATGTTTTTTTAGTTCGTTAAGTTATACTTTCAAAATATTTTTGGCGGTCCGGTTTGTGGTCTTCCGCGATCCGGACCTGGACCGTGGTCCGCCAGTTGCCGACCACTGTACTATAACCTTTCCGACAGGAAATCGCGAATCCAACAGCACAGCTGTGGTGATATTCCATAAGCACGCAGTTTGATTAGAAGTCGATGGTATTGGGGCATTCACAAGGCGCATGAGTACAAGTTTGCTTAATGTCCGTGTGCCGAATGGGGAAGGTGCGCGATCTACCTGAGCTTAATCGAGAACAGATTTTGATGGCCTGGAAGCGCGCTAAATGCAATTCGGGAACGACAGGATTTGTTAAGTGTTTGAGGAGTGCCATGGTGAGTGTGTTCAACAAGAGGCGAAACCGAGGTGAAACCACGTCCAAACGTCGACGGATTGAGCGATCACTCCTCTTTACACACGTTCACACGTTAGACGTGGTAGGATGGTCATACTTGTAGAACAGGTCTGGCTGTGATCTATAGCGAAACTAACACAAGACTGTAATGCTCGGCAGAGTACAAGTATGTTTCAGCACACAGTGTAACCAACACTTCTAACATACTCTGTTGTGTCATCGCCCAAGATATTTGACATTGTGGTGGAACCCTACAACACGACACTCTCTGTGCACTAGCTGGTGGAAAACACCGATGAGAGTACTGCATTGACTAAGAGGCCCTCTGCGATATATGCTTCCACGCGCTCAATCTGATCACACCCATATACGGCGACCTCAACCAACTCGTCTCTCTAGCCATGTTTGGCGTGGTCATATGCCTCAGGTTCCCTGGTCAGCTGAATGCAGATCTGCGCAAACTGGCTGTGAGCGTGGTGCCATTCCCACGGCTGCACTTCTTCATGCATGGATTTGCGCCGCTGACGTCACGCGGCTCGCAGCAGTAGCGTGCTCTCACAGTGTCCGAGCTCACGCAGCAGATGTTCCGCGGTCGAACGTCGATGTAGGAAGTTGATGAGAAAAATCAATGTTTCTAAATCAATCGAAAACAACTGCGTAGTCATTTGTCCGTAGCTTACAAACTACTTAAACTACGTTAAACTAACTCAAGGATAACACAAACACCTATGCCCGAGAGGGGACTCGAATGCCGAGGGTGAACGACTGCGCGCACCGCAGCACAGAGCACAAGTGCGCATGGCTAATCCGCCGCGACGAAGTTGATGAGCAGATGCTAAACATCCAGTACAGGAACAGCAGCTACTTCGTGGAATGGATCCCCACCAATGTGAAGACTGCCGTCAGTGACATCACGCTCCGTGGACTCTAGTTGTTCTCCACCTTCATCAGGAGTTATTCCAGCGAATCTATGAGCAGTTCACTGCTGTGTTCCGCAGGATGGCTTTGCATCACTGGTATAGGTAAGAATGAAATGGAGTTCGCGGAGGTAGAATCTAGCAACGATGTGCTTCCGCAGACGACGACCAAAGCATGTGTCAGTGTCAACACCTCGACATTGGTAATTACGACTGAACTGGATACGAGACTATCGTCGTTGGACGTCGGCACAGTGACAGAGTGTTGAATGGTCTGTTGAGTCCCGATAACTTCTTCATCATGCCGTTCGCAGTGCGCTAATTTATCGTCAGCTGTACTGCGAGAAGGAGATAAGGTGGTGGGAATCAGTTACGTTCTGGGAAACATTCACGTGGGTATCTATTGCCGAGACGTTTTGTACGCCGGTTGCTGACCACGCACATCCCTTCGTTATGAATACGTTTCTCATTAGCAGGCTTTTTCAACAAGTCATTGCCCATGTCACAAGGCCAGAAGTTTGATGGAGTTGTTCTGTAAAACCGAGTGGCAAGTTGTATTGTACTGATCTCCGAAGTCGCCAGAGTTGAAACGATTGAAATTAAGTTAGTTGTTTGTTCCATAGCTCCACAATGAGCTGATCCTCGTGGATGTATAGTATAACAATTTTTTTACAAGCTGATAATATAATAATACGAATTGTATGAGTATAGATACATACATCATTTGGTACTGTTTAAAAATATGTCAGTGGTGTAGAAGACATTGGCCACTAGGAAGTGTTTTAAGCGCATCTGAAATTGATTTTTTTAGCTAAATGTTAATGGTTGCTGGTAAATTATTGAAAATTTGTGTTTTTGGGTATTGGGTCTCTTTTTGAATTAAAGTAAGTGATTTTGAGTACTTGTGTAGTTCGTTTTTCTTCCTAGTATTATGCGTATGAACTCTGCTGTTTGTTGGCAAAGGAATGTATTATTCCTGACAAATTACATTAAGGAATAAATATGCTGAAACGCAGTAGTTAATATACCCAGTTCTTTGAAGAGGCTTCTACGGGATACCCGTGTATTTACTCAAATAATAATACGAATTACACGCCTTTGGACTCATCTTTTGCTTGACTTGAAGAGTTACCCCAAATTAGTGTGCCGTATGACATTATGGAATGAAAGTAACAAAGTATGCAAGCTTTTTTTTATTTTCATGTCTCCTACGTCTGATAACAGTCGTACAGCAGAAAGAGATTTGTTAAGTTGTTTCCGCAGTGGTGTGCTCCTCCCAACCGAATTTATTATAAGTTATATTCCCAGGAATTTCATACTGTCAACCTCTTCTATCTGCTGTTCTTCATACTTTATGCATATGATGGATGGAAGTCTCTTATATGTTCTGAACTGCAGATAATAAGTCTGTTAAAAGTTAAATGACAATGAGCTGTCTTTAAACCATTTATTATGATCTTGAAAATATCATTATCAGACCTTTCTAGAACTTTGCTCGACATGCTATTTATTACAATGCTTGTATCATCTGCAAACAAAACGAACTCTGCCTCTAGTAGTGTAACTAATTAGAGCTCACTCATTAATGTACACAAAAAAAGCAATGACACTAAGACTGATCCTAGAGGGACACCAGATGTAATTCCTTCCTAATCTTATGATGATTGTTGGCGTAATTCACTAGTTCCTTTCGCTGGCACCCTTTCTTGACTGTTAGCGAGGTACGATTTGAAGCATTTTGCAGAAATGCCCCTGACACTATATAATTGTAATTTACTTTAAAAAATGTTGGGATTCAAGAATCAAATGCCTTTGACAATCACAAAAACTACCTGCTGCTTGTAATTTATTGTCTAATGAAATAAGTACAGTCAGACTGTAGGTGTAAATATCCTTATCGATATCGGACCCTTTCAGAAATCAAAACTGTATTGCAAACAATATGTTATTTGTTTTCAGATGGTTGAGAAGCTGCTTGTACATTATCTTTTCGAGAATGCTGGTAAAAGTGAAATCGGTTTGTAGTTCGATTGCATCTCTTTATCCCCTTTCTTGTATCATCATCATCATTATCATCATCATTAGAGAGTGATTATGACTTTCAGCGTTCAGTCTGGAGCATAGTACCTCTAATAAAATTCCTCCATTGTCCCCTATTCAATGCTAACATTGATGCCTCGTCTGATGTTATGCCTTTTACTTCAAAATCATTCTTCACCGAATCTAAATACTTTCTTCTTGGTCTACGTCGACTCCTATAACCCTCCGCTGCCGAGATGATGGGTCTCTTAGGTAACCTTGCTTCTCCTATGAGTGTAAAATGACCCACCATATCAGTCTGATCGCTCTAATTGCTTAATCTATCGTGTCTTTCTTTCATTTCCTCGTTATGGGCACCCTCCTGCCATTGTCCCCATCTATTGGTACCTGCAATCATTCTCGCTACTTTCATATCTGTAACCTCTAACTCGTGAATAAGGTAACCTGTATTCACCCAACTTTCACTCCCATACAACAAAGTTGGTCAAAAGATAGAGCAGAGCACTGCTAACTTAGTCTTGGTACTTACTTCCTTCTTGAAGAAGAGAGTAGATCTTAGCTGAGCACTCACTACATTAGCTTTGTCGCACCTCGATTCCAGTTCTTTCACCATTTTGCCATACTGTGAGAAAATACATCCCAGATACTTGAAACTGTCTACCTGTTCCAACTTTTTTCCTCCTATTTGACACTCAATCTGTTTAAATCTCTTTCCCACAGACATTACTTTAGTTTTGGCGATGCTGATCTTCATATAATAATCTTTGCACCTCTGATCGAGCTCTGAAATATTACTTTGCAACCTTTCAATTGAATCAGCCATTACAACTAAGTTATCCGCATATACTAGACTGCTTATTTTGTTTTCACCTACTTTAATCTCTCCCTGCCAGTCTACTGTTTTCATCATATTATCCATGAATAGTATGACAGGTCAGACTTGTCTTACCCCTGAAACTACCCTGAACCATGAGATTAATTTGCCATCTACTCTAACTGCTGCCTGACAGTCTACGTAAGGCCCTTTAATTGCCAGCAGAAATTTGCCTCCTATACTATCATCTTGTAGAACTGACAATGGCTTCCTCCTAGGAACACGGTCATAAGCCTTTTCTAGATCTATGAAACATAGGTACAATACCCTGTTCCCCTCATAGCACTTTTCCATTACCTACCATAAGTTAAAGATCTGGTCCTGACAGCCTCTAAGAGGCCTAAACCCACACTGATTTTCATCTAACTTGTCCTCAATTAATACTCGCACTCTCCTTCCAACAATACCTGAGAATATTTTGCCCTTACTTGTATACAGGTTTCATATCCGCATATTTCACCCAATCAGGAAATGTTCCTGTTCTAATAGACTGGTTACACAAATAACTCTTAAAATTGTGCTAAATTCAGAAGAACATGTCTTAATTAACTTTTTTTTATTTCATCATAACCATTAGAACGCTTTGTTTTTAAAGATTTTATTATGGAAGTTATTTCTTGAGAGGAAGTGAGAGACATATTCATCTACCTGAAGGTATTTGTAAATGATAGTTTTAGATATTCAAGGGCATTATTTACTGACCCTGAGAATACCATAATATCAATAACAGGTAGGAAGTACTTGTTAAATAGTTTGCTACACTATGCCCATCAGTTACTAATGTATAATCATTCTTAATGTACATTTGGATGTAGGAATTCGAAATTTTGAAACATTTCGCCATTTCGGGACTTTGAAATAAATTCAACAAAAAAGCCGAAAATTTGTGCTGGACAGCGATTCAGCCCCAAATTTCCCACTTCGGGCCAGCGGTCGCCTTCACCAATTAGGCTATCCAGGCATGCTTCCCTTCCAATTCAAATTCTCATCTTGAAGCACGCTACGATGGTAGTGCCCCCTGTCCATTTGATTCCACTTGCTCGCAGCCTATACTTCATTCTCGCAAGGGACCGAGCATATTAAAACGTACGCAATGAAATTCTCAATTGCCTATTGGGGTGACATATACAATTATTGATACGATATCTGTTCTTACGGACATGTTCTGTTAGAACAGACACCATATCAATAACTCTGGGAGTTAACTGAACGTAACGTGACCTGCATGTGCAGATGAGGAGGCACGTTGCTCTACCGACCTACCAAGGCTTCGTTTCGTCCATCTCACGATGCTTCGCCGCTGTAATCCGTGGCAAATGTGGACCAACATGCTGTTCGGTTGGCAGTTACAATGTTCCCTCTGGGCAGTGCAGCGAGAGGCAGCAACTGTGTGAAAAAGCTCCACTACGACAAAAGGATGGGTAAAGGGTGCACAGTGATCTATCTTAAAGGACCATTCGATACGTTCGCATGTCAACATTTTGGCGAGGAAGGTGGAATGAGCACTGGAGAGAGTTAAGGCAGCTGTTTCCCCATTTTTTTTATTTTTTATTATTATTATATTTTGTTCTTTGACAGGAGCAATTTTCATCGGAATCCATTTCCGTAGTACTCATTTTCTAGTTATCCCAACCGACTCCCCATTTATTCTAAGAGACTTTATTTTAAGAGACTTCCGTTCCCAATCAACGGTCCGCTTGTAACAACAGTAAACACAGGTCAAGGACTTTTTTTAAAATTAACAATCACAGAGTGACCCACCACCTTGAAACTCTAAGGTGAGTATACTACATAAATTGGTAGCATTAGTAACGGTTGCTACCCGTCGTAAGAACTGGAAGTATTAACTTCGTGTGTTCTACGCCGTTGCCCATCCGTAGCAACGTGGAGGCAAACCAGTTCTTCACAACAGTAATATGGTTACATTGTAATGTTTGTGAAAAACATTTAAAATAAGAAATAAATAGAACATATATAAAAGAATGCCTTCAGTAAAAAACCGTCTTGATTGCAAATTGTTTTATTCTTTAATTTTCCGTTGTTTTGGAATTTTTGTTTTCCTTGTAGAAACACAGCAAAACAACTTACGGTGTCACACCACGGAGAGCGCATTGTAATCTGAAGAAGCACTGCTAAAGGGCGAAATGCGTCATTAATTAAAGAATAAAACAATTTGCAATCAAGACGGTTTTTTATTGAAGGGATATTTATTCTCACTGATTGCTGTACACCATGGATTGGAAATGATTTTATATAAAAGAATGTTACAAAGCTGTGTTACAAAAATATTGTTCGTAATTTCTAATGAAGTAAAATTTGGTAAGTATAAAATTAATTACAAAGAAGATTACATAGGAAATGAATTAATTTAAGTTACACCAAGAAATTCGCCAAGGACAGCGGAAAGCAAAAGGTAATGTTAAAAGTGATATATATATATATATATATATATATATATATATATATATCGCGGGAAGGTGGATGATGTGATGGAGAGAGAGAAAGCGAATGCGTGGCGGGCCGATGGATTTTATATTTTATTTATTCAGTTATTATAAAGTCGGAGGAATTTTGAAGCGCTGACGTGTTAGTTAATAACTGATAGATGTTTCATCAATAGTTGATGGCTACAGTAATCTGTCTATTTTAATTTTGCACTGTGAAGTCAGCATGAAGAAACGAAAAATAACAGTTGACGACGACGAAGAAGACGAGTACCATAACTACAGTGATCTCTATATTACCTGGATGTTAAACTACACATAGCTGAGCGTGCCAAGCAAAGATGTTCACGGTCTGTTTCTTGACTAATTACAACATGGCCGCTATGAAGTATTACAAGAAAACGGAAAGGAAATATGTTTCGATTCCGTACTCACGTGAGTCTGTTAGTTCACATATTGACATAAATTTCCAATCCAGAGGTAATCTAGCAATTATTTGTCATGTACTAACTGACGTAAATTCGTTTGACTAATGACAACATGGCGGACAATACAAATTCTTGTGCAAAACATGTGAATGTGCATGCACACTACACTTCTATGCTCAGACACGAGAGTTATACGTCTAGGGTACATAGAGATCACTGCATAAGTATGAAGTTTTAATAATATTATTTGAATTCACTTACTACATCTCATAACATTCTTTACGTTCTAACTAAACACTGGGAAGAAGAAGTTGTTAAATTTCAGAGCCATGAATTAACAGTCTCTGCTTCTAAATGCTTCGCTTCTTTTTTTTTTTAAACATACCTGAATTTCAACTTCAGTGTAAGATCTGCGAAACTGTTTAACTGTTCTTATTCACTAGTCTCGATTTAGGCTGTTTCATGCGACAGCGTTATGAGACTTTCAGACCGTGTAATAGGATCGACGCTAAGTGGCTTAATGCTTTGATCTGCTACCCCACATTCCGTGTGCGCGATCAACACCCAAGTTAACAACGGACGATCCGATCAATACACGTCAGATGTTCACACACGCGCCCAGAGCAGAACTGATCTGCGTGTAATGGAATGCACGGAGCCTGGCGAACGTCTGGGTTGTTCTGTATCACAAAGGAGACGCACTTTAATTATTACAGAAACATTTTCTTAACAATCTCTCTAGGGTCGGAAGAAGCAGCTACTCAGATTCCGAATTAAAATTTTCTCCGGTTTCATCAGGCCAAACTTGGGCCGAACTTTAAACAGAATAAAATAAACACAGCCTCACGCCTTCTATCGATTTCTAACTTCTTGCCGAATTTATGAGTAATCAGGTTTCTCGCTGTTTCACTGCGTTCTTTTCGGAAACAAAGGCAAAGCAGTTACTGCAACCAATAAGGTCAATGTTGTTTACATTTCCGATTCCGTTTTTTATTTACTACCTAAATTCTCGCTGCTTCGTACGCGTAGACTGGATGGTCTGCATTAGTTGTTTCTACTGCTAAATATAAATTTCCATAGATTCAGATTGAAAAATACTTTCATAATCAGGTATTTTGATACAACTTGCCACTCCCTATTGCACCATTGTTGGCAGAATTCAAAACATCCCGAAATACATTTTTTTAAAATTATAACCATGGTTCCAAACCCAAATCATCACATTTTTAGCATCAAAATAGCCTTAGTAATATCCTGGAAAGATTCTCCCTTATTTCACTCGCTTAATTTACAAAAATACCAAAACACAAGTTTTTAAAATTCCAATCAAAAATCTAAATTCGAGGTTTTGTATTTCTTCTCCAAAATTGCCTGAGTAGTAACGTATTTTCAAAAAAACCGTTCATCCCCTATTTCACCCCCCTAATGGATGGGAATATCGATAAATCGCTGATGCCTACAGTGTAAGATAAACATCTACAAATTTCAAGTTTCTATCGTTCGAAGATTCACTTTTCAGCGCCGTTTTCTATCTATTAGAAACGGATCGAGAACACTAAATTTCTTTCTTACGCTTTGGCAACTTTCTTGGTAGTTTACTTTTAAACTGTAATTGCACTTATATTTCTCTATTCGTACGCTTGCTGCAGAAAAAAGGTGAAGAATATGTATTAGGTGTCGCTGTGTATAACCTATTTGCTATTATAGTGTCACAAGTCATCGCTGGTCTTCAGCGCGAATTTTATATAAGCCGACGACCTGCAACTACTATATCATCCAACCTCTTATAGCTATCGACACGGAACTCCTAATCCAGTTGTCAATATTTTGATCCTAAGCACTACAGTTGTCATTCCAGTGTTTATATTGAGATCATTGGTGGATTGCCAGTGTAGTTAATGTTCAGTTAATGTATGTCTGTGTTTCCCAGTGTTCTTTCTTTGAGTCTTTTTATCTTTGAGCATCTGTTGATCGTCGTATTGCTCCACATTTTACGGATTTTTGTTCGCTACACTCACCCACCTCCACACACCGCGACCCTAAAGCCACAGTGCACACCGCGAACGTAAAGGCAAAAATGCAAAACCGCCATTGGTCTGCAGTGAATAATTTTAGCTACCAAGTGAAATATACGGACACACGTCCCACGTTCCATTTTTATATTTATATATTGATTTTGTACACGGTGTTTAGGAAGTTCAAGTATCGTGTTTTACAGTCACCTTGCTTTGACCTTAACATTACTATTCTCAGTTGCTATTCTCCATAAAAACCTGTTTGGCCAATGCTGACGCAACTTAATAAGATAAATGAATGAGTAATTTTCCGCTAATATGATAATGATCATACACGGCTATCCAAGGTGTTCAAGTATCGTGTTTTACAGTCACCTTGCTTTCACGTTAACATTACTATTCTCACTTATTATTCTCCATAAAAACCTGCTTGGCCATTACTGACGAAACTTAATAAGATTAATGAATGAGTAATTTTCCGCTAATATGGTAATGATTACACACGGATATCCATTCTGACGAGCGTTCTCATCAATTTATGGTATTTGTGAGATAAAAAATTCACTGCGCCTCTTTTCCGTGTGCACATCTATCGATGGGTTCGACGTCTAGTTTCTACTTCGACACTCGAAGAGACGATTGTGGTTAACATTTTACGGTTTAGCGTATTGGTTGGCTTTCTATCGATACAAATCGTTAGAAACACTGTCTTCAATTCAATATTCGTCCTTCATTCATAACTAACGATGACGTTTTCAACACTGTCTTCTTCCGAAAAGGTAACTGGCTGTGAACTGCGACATTTTCCAGATCTTTTAAATGAGATTGCACAATACAGAAATGTAGGAATATGATTCTTGAATTATTTAAGAGGGAAACGTAAGTATGTTGGATGAATACTTTTTTATTTTAAAATACGCAATACGGGCAGAAGGCAACATTAGAAGAAAAACCAGATAAGTATTACGAAGTAGAGAAGTTTCGTATGTCCTGTGTTTTGAGTGATACAATAGTTACTTTACTCGAACCGCGCCGCATCTGGGGCCGGTAGCGAGCTGCAGGCTACTGATCTGTGTTGCATTGCTCTGCTCTGTACAGCACTCTCTTGCGCTCAGTCGAACTCACACTTCCCCCCAGCGTTTATTTGAATTGGCTGCCCTTGTCGGAAGTTCCTCCACGGATTGACACACTCTAGAAAACTTGCCACATTGCTCGAGGTGGGTTGGTTGCCACGCCTTGCTCACGTTCCGGCATGCGGCTGCGGATATATTGGTTTTGATTTCCGTCACCCTGCACATGAGCCCCTGGATCCGTGAACAGATTTAGCGTTGCTTCCCACTTGTGACACGAAGCACTTTGCACGTTATCTGAAGTAAGTAACAAGATTTCTTTCACATTTAGAGTTACCTACTATTTTACTCGCCTTGTGTTATCAATTTATCGATGTTTCAATAACCTTACTTGCCTGAGTTTCGGCGTGACCGAAGATAATAGGTTGATTGATACAGTTTGCTAAAAGTGACTGGAATCTATCTACCTATATATTTCTCTGTATGTTCTCTATGTGTTCATAAACTATTCATTCGATTGCAATGAAATTTGGGTGAACTGTTCACCATACGCCCACGAAGGGTCCTGACCGAAATACAAAAGAGCACGCCACAGAGCTCATGATATATGACGTCATAAATAATGAGAGACCATCTCGTGCGTCAATTTTTCAAAAATGGGAGTAGTTAGGGACCTGCAACAAAGTTTGCGTGTAATTTCAGACGTTTATGAAGCGTTTTGTAGCTGAACAGCTGCCCCCCCTCTCCCCCACAGAATGATGAAACAAAAAGAAGTATACCGCTCACAACAGTTTTGCTGTAGATGCCGTAAAACTGCCGCAGGCAAGATTTTTATGTCAAATAAAGTCAGTATAACAGTTTTGCATTTTACTATTTATTTTTGCCTGCAAGTCTCACTTAATTCTCTTGCATCCAAAATGAAGCAATCTGTTTTCTTAATCTCTATCTACATAAAAGCGAAAGGACACTAACTCACTCACTGACTAAACACGAAATTTCGAAAACTACTTCACCCATGAAGCAGCAATATGGCAGGAATATATTTTATAGGTAGAAAACGTCAGCTAAGAAAGTATTTTGTGATAGGTGCATGGCGGAGCATACTTCTCTTACAGACTCACGAAATCTACAGATTCATTCCGATTTTCACGACATTTCGCACGCTTGACCTTCAAACCAATAGGAACGTCACCGTCTACCTTAAGTTTCATACGGTGCATGGGAGATGGTACTTTGTAACATAAAAATGGATCCCTAAATACCTTGGTCGCGCTGTAACTTGAGAAGGGCTTGACCGATTTCACAGATTCCCAGAACAAGGGTTGTATGAAATAAAAGTGAAATATTTGAGAACAACAAAGTGCGTTTTTCAATATGACCCTGCGTTTCTATTGCATTGACATCTATAGCTTTGTTCAGGTATTGATGAAATTTTGCACACTTGACTTTAAAAGCAAGAGGAATGTCACTATCTGTATAAAATTTCGTTCGATATATGGTGGAGGGTACTTAACTTACGGACTTTGACAAAATGCATAGTTTTGCTCTGATCTTGATGAAATTTTTCTCACGTGACCTTTAAACGAAGAGGATGGCCAGTGGGTACCGACAGAGGCAAAAGTGGAAACGAACAGAGAGGTGGCAGAGAAAGGGATGGATGCAGAGAAAGCAGAGAAGGGGAGGTGCACTACGAGAATGTACAATAAATAAACACCAGGGCAAGGCCGGGTTTACAGCTAGTACTATATAATCTATCTGATTCTCTAACACTTACTCTGGCACTTTCCCTCGGAGATTTTTACTACCACGCACGTGCCAATGTCTCAAAATTCAGTTATGTAGAACTACATGCATCGTCAGTGCGTGCAGTTAAAGTTTCTGTTCATTAACCTGGCTTCTTCTTCCTTTCCGTTGTTGTCCCCAGGCAGAAGCAGTGCGCAGGTCGTTAATCCTTGTATCTTGAAGTGAAGTGTGCCGAACTTTTAAAACTGTAGCTACTTTACAAATAAGAAGGGATGCTAGATGTTTCATAATATTTATTTATATGTTGTGAAACAACAAGCGACATGTGTAATACTGTCCATGGTCTTAGTACACTTGAATTCTAATGACAGTAGTTGCAAAACATAAAGTTTGAAGTGCCTGACAGACTGTTTTAAGAGTACGACTGTCATAGTTGTTAACGCGAGAGCCGTCTGTGCTGGACTTCCTGCAAGTGGCCAGTGCTGGTCCCGTGCATTCAGTTTCGGCGCGAAGCGATTTTTGTATTACTTGTGCATTGAACTATTTTTGTTAACTAGAGCAAAATTTCATAAAAGAAACATACCACAATAAAGCCTCATATAAACACATTTATTACACAGAATCACGTTAAGTTCTATATAATAGTTTAGCTAACAATTATAATTTAAAAAATGACAGGGGGGATCTCATACAGAGGTGGGGGCAGCCAATCAGAATACGTCTAAGCAGTGTTGGTGCAATTTCTCACGGGAATGCGATATTTTACACCATAGGTTATCTTTTCCCACCCATTCCACCTATGAGGTGGTCTCCTAGTTATGAAAGTTCGTAGCAACTCAACACCTGTGGTCATGAGCGAGACATCCTACAACGTTCTACTAACCCTGCAGTATATTCAGGTCTGTGTTCCCGACGCACTTTTCAAGAAATACAAGTGATACTAGCTGCTCTTTCGGAACTATACCGGGTGTGTGAAAAAAGGATGGTAAATGTTGTCTACACTTGACAATCAATATTTTAAGGATTTTTATTACGTTTTTTTAAAGTTTTATCTAAAAATTCATCTACATTTTAGAAGCAGTTGCCATTCAGAAATTCCTTTAATTTCTTTTTAAATACTAGTTGGCTATCGGTCAGACTATTGATGCTACTTGATAAGTGAGCAAAGACTTTCGTGGCAGCATAATTCCCCCCATTCTGAGCCAAAGTTAGATTTAACCTTGAATAGTGAATATCATCCTTTCTCGTAGTGTTGTCCAAATGTTTGTTAAGCGTATGGGACTTAACTACGGGGTCATCAGTCCCTAAACTTACAAACTACTTATGAACTATTTACGAACTAGGACGGCAAAAATATTCATGCTCGAGGGGGGATTCGAACCCCCGACCGTAGTGGCCGTGCAGAGCGTGACTGGAGCGCCTCAGTCCCCTCGGCCACCGCGGCCGGCTCAGGTGTGATAACTATACTTGCATAAACATGGTTCCGAAAACGAGCCGTTTCCGAGATAATTACGAATGTATCGTTGCAATCCTCGTTTCACATGTAATATCTTATTTAAAGACAAAACAGGAGTCACACGAGATAGTGTTTTTAATTATCATAACACACATTTTTCGTGTGAAATAAACCCACATGTTGTTTACGAGTCACCACATCAACAGAGTTTCTCACTGAATTTGTGATTAGGGGTACCAGGTGATCAACGCATTGGGCCACACATTCTTCCACCAAAACTTAATGGACGGAGGTACCTTAGGTTTCTGCGCCGTCGTATTCCAGGATTGCTTCAGGATGTTCCCCTTCAGTAACGTCAGAGTGTGTGGTACAAGCATTATGGAGCTCCGGCACAGTTTTCTGCTGCTGTGAGACGGCATCTAACGTGCAGATACGGCCAAAGATGGATAGCTCGAGGCGGACCTGTACCTTGGCTTCCAAGATCACCTGATCTAAATCCGTTGGATTTTTGTGTCTGGGGTCACCTCAAAAGCAAAGTGTACACGACATTCCTTAACACGGTTGAAGACATGGAGCTGAGAGTTGTACACACTTGTCCATAATTCAGAAATGATCCAGGGATTTTCGAAAGAATTCGAAATTCATTGCAGAGACGAGCACAGTATTGCATCCAGATACAACACACTTGGAACACCTCCTTTAACAAGTAACCCGTACGTAAAATGTTAACTAAATGCGACGTAAATCTTAACACTAAAATCTAAATTTCAAATTGTTTGCTAACTAGGACGATAATGACGTCAGTGGAGGCTTGGAACGATACATTCGCAATTGTCTCGCAAACGTCTCGTCTGTCGACCCACGTTTACTGGGACATTTTGGCTTCTATTATCGTGTACTTTCAACTTTATAAGTTTGCGCCATGCTTTTTCATACACCTTATATAATCAAGGCGAAGGAAATTGGAGGTCTAGTCTTCAGTACGGATTAACACTGGTTCTGAACTCTTACGGGAATCGGCGAAATGCTGCCAGTAACGTGTGGTAATTAGTAGGTGCGCTACGTTCGGGAGTGTCTGCATAAGTTGAGATTTTGCGTCTGACGGGAGGCGTGCAGGGGTAACTAGCGAGGCCGCGGTGTTTCTTGTATCCCCCAGTATCGAAGTGGTCAGCACTACTGCCTAGTAACCAAGCGGGGCCGGCCGCGGTGGCCGAGCGCTATGCGGCGCTCCAGTCACGGTCCGCATGGCCACTACGGTCGGGGATTCGAATGCCCCCACGGGCATGGATATTTGTGCCGTCCTTAGTCTTAGCTAGTTCATAAGTAGTTTTTAAGTTTAGGGACTGATGGACCCGTAGTTAAGTCCCATAAACTATACAAACATTTGAACATTTTTTTAACGAAGCGAGACCCAGCTTCGAAGCCTGGCTGGACACAAAATTTCAACTTTACCGTTGATTTAATTCAATTCCCACCGCAGCTAACGCCGTAAATTTCCTTGCATCTTAATTGAAAGTATTGAAACATCTGACCAATTTTAACATTTTTCCATTTTCAGTTTGTCAGCAGCGTCAGAGTAATATAAGGGGTATTCAAAAAGAAACAAGCCGAAAGCGTAATTACTCACACCATTACTTGTGTGTCAGAAGTATTGACCTGGCTGTTGAGACTCTTGTCCCACTGTGACACAAGGCAGCGAATGGTTATCTAATAAAATTCCCGGGACTGCGATGGGAAACAGTTCCTCACGTACAGCTGGACGTTGTCGCCCTTGGTGAATCGTTTGCCCCTCAGAGCCTTTTTAAGGGGAACAAAAATGGCGAACTAACACGAAGTGAGGTCTGGACTGTATGACGGGTGGCCGAGAACCTCCCATTTGAAATTCTAAAGGAGTGCCGCAACTTTGCTGGCCGTACCAGGCTTTTCATTGTCGTGGAGCAGAATGACCCCATGACCGAGATTGCCTGTCGTTGTGATTTGATAGCTTGATGAAGGGTGGTCAAGGTTTGCGAGTAACGCTGGGCATTCACTGTTGTCCCATTCTTCAGGCCGTGAATCGATTGGGGGCCATCTTGGTCAGAGAAGAACGTCAGCATAACGTTTCCTGCACTCGAGTGGACGGACGTGCCTTTTTTTATGGCTGCTTCCGCTGGAGATTCTGTCGATTTGGTTGTGGTTCTAAATGATGACACCGTGACTCATCTCCAGCCACCACATGTGCCAGGATCGCATTCCCTTCCAGAGCACAGCGCTGCAGATGAGCAGAACAGTGCGCCATTTGACATGCTTCCTGCTTCCTGGTGTGGTAAAGACTGTAGGACACCAACTGGCCACACATTTTTCCCACGTGCAGTCGTTCCTTAATTGTGGTGTGAACACTTCCGACGCTCAATCCGACCACGAAGGCTGTGGCTTTCCTTTCACTTAGCGGTCCTGGGTAATGGCTGCCTCAACCAGCTAGACGATGTCGGAGTTAATGCAGTGTGGTGATCCAGTCCGTACATCATCGGCTAACGACACCCGTCATTCTTTGAAACATTTGTGCTGTGTCTTGGCCCTTCTGTTGAGAGCAGTAAAGTGTGTAAAATAAATTGGTGAAATAAAATGCAGTAATAACTGGAAGTGATGTAAGGTCACAGATGGTGACCTTCCATCTGCGGGTTGATTTCAGAGATACGTAATCGTATTATACTTGTAAAAGTTTTGTATATTTTTGGGAACTAATACTTTAGGTATTTTTCCACTTGTTCATTTCATGTCAGTTATCTGTTTAATTTGTAATGTTAACTGAAAATTTTGATTGTAGATAAGTATACTAAGCTGTCAAAGATATAATGTATGAATGTAAGCAGCGCGCTCTACTGCGCCACTATATTGATGATCCTGAGCAGTGTTGCTAGATGCCAGAGAGAGAAAATACCTACAGTCATACGAAAGTGTACCTACGTTTTCCTTGCTTTCTCCCTACCACCTCATTAATGTCTCTACATCAGGGTCGTAGCCAGGTTTTGGATCTGGGAGGGGCTGAATCCACGAGTCCGGCCAGCAGAGGTTAACCAGTTGATTAATGTGACATGTTACAATTTTGAAAAACTTTAAAATAAATATTTGACACCATGCTTCACTTGCTAGATATGTTTTTCCAGTGACTGATCGTTACTGATGGAGTCTAGTGTAGATTATGCCGTGAATTCCAAGTGCTGTGTTTATCGATTGGATAAGGGTACATCAAGAACCTGGCAACCATAGAGAGGAACAGCATTAATTAGTTTTCCCAAATATGCCGCAAATTCCGAGTGCACTGTTACACGAGGATAACTGATTTATTGACCGCACAAGGATACATGGAGACACTATCAACCACAGAGTATTAGCAACAGTTCAAAATGTTCAAATGTTTGTAGAACTTATGGGACATAACTACTGGTTCATCAGTCCCTAAGCTTACAAACTACTTATGAACTAGCTAAGACTAAGGACGGCACAAATATCTATGCCCGAGGGGGATTCGAACCCCCGGCCGTAGTGGTCGTGCAGACCGTGACAGGAGCGCCTCAGTCCCCTCGGCCACCGCGGCCGGCAGTAGGTACAGTAGTAATTATTTAGTTCACAGTCAGAACAAAAAAGGAAGTCCATCACACTACATGATTCGATTTTTAAAGAGTAATGCTATGTTGACAACGAATATCTAGCGCTTTGTTCATTATAACGACTGTCGCAAATGTTTTAGCATTTTCTTGTCAGCATTTTCTCATTTACAAGTACCTACTAGTATATCGTCCTGTAGTAAATAAATAACAGTCTAGTCAAGGTGATTAAACGTGTTTCGTTCATGGAAACAATGAATTTTTCTTGTGCTGAAATTTTCTAACACTATTTCCAAACTGACCCTCCATTCCACTGATATACATTGAAATCATCGTAATTCGCATCAATTTTAATGTGTCTGAAACTCGATTTTCAAATGAATAATGTTTACTATGAACAGAAAACAACTACGCCGTCTAAAATATCATTGGCTACTTCAAACATTGCCACAATTGGCCGGCTTCATTCCCGCGTGCTAACAACTGTTCTGTTGCCAACATTACCCGCTAGGGCTGTGTCGGCGATTGTATAATTTTACCAAAGTACCTATACGTTGGGGACTTCTGGATGAAAATTCCCTACATTATTTTAATGCTTAAAAGTACCTACACGTAGAGAAAATTCCCTACGTCTGGCAACACTGATCCTGAGGCAGTCGATGAGAGACGTAGTCTGAGTGTGGGTCTCGAGGCGTACGGACGCTTTCCGCGCGTGTACCGCTAAGTTCGGTTCGTCGCGTGCTATCGCCGGTACGAAAACCGCGGAACGTTTATTCATGTATATTGGAAGAAGTGTTCGTAGTGAAAGTTTATTTTGAAAAGTGCGGGAGTGGCATTTATCGAAACAGTGTCTGCAAGTGTCAGACTCGGTGATCGCGTCGTACGTATGCAATCTCGTCGCGCGTGTTAAAACGGGACTACGGAAAGTGTCTCCGTCGTGAGACGATTGGTGTATCGCGGAACTGACGCACTCACGTGAATGAACATTTCATGAATTTGTGTGAAAATAAGTTTTGCCTCGAAGCATCATCGTTGTCAACTGGACCACTGTATGGATGTATGGGTCACTGCTGATGGATTCTTATGCGAAGCAACGAATGCTACAGATGAATACTATTTTGTAACTTTTATGTTAGAATATAGGAGTGAATTAAAAGTTAACAAAGACTTTTTCTATTAATACCTCATGCCGCGGTGGAGTAGCGAGTGGTCTAAGGCGCCTCGCTGCGGAGTGCGCGGTTGCTCGCCGTCGGAGGTTCGAGTCCTCCCTGGGGCATGGGTGTGGGTGTGTTTGTCCTTAGGTTAGTTTAACTTAGTTTAAGTAGTTTGTAAGCTACGGACTGATGGCCACGCAGTTTGGTCCGATAGATTTACAAACATTTTAACATTTCTATTAATACCTAATAGACCTTATAAGAACTAATTTGCAATAATAATTGAAAAGTCATTAGAAAATTTGATAGGAGTGCGAAAGTTTAACTGACGAGGACATATCACCTTTATTCATTCAATAACGATTTAGTTTGAACTGAGAAAATTAAATATTGTGTGCACTAGAAATAGAGATCGGTGATTATAGTTAGAATTTTGATGAAACAATAATAAACAATATCATATTAACAATAAACCAGTTATCCGTTTTGACAATAATGAGAGAGAAAATTAGTAAAAATCATTAACAAACAATTTTTTATAATAGTTAACGTCAATAATTTATCTGATTCCGTAAATGTACTTGTGCATAGCTATTGTTTCAAAGAATCAAAGATCAAAGAATCAGTCCTTTTTAAACGAAAAATCATAATTGCGTTTTTATATTACGACAAAAAGAGGTCATACAGATTTTAATTTTTATTTTTGCTAAACGATTACAGCTATTACAAAAAAAAATGTTCAAATGTTTGTATAGCTTATGGGACTTAACTACGGGGTCATCAGTCCCTAAACTTACAAACTACTTATGAACTACTTACGAACTAGGACGGCACAAATATCCATGCCCGAGTGGGGAATCGAACCCCCGACCGTAGTGGCCGTGCAGACCGTGACTGGAGCGCCTCAATACCCTCGGCCACCGCAGCCGGCAAAGCTATTACAGCTAGCAGCATATACAGGGTGTTTCAGTAAGTGTGTTTGCCTCTGTAACTTATAAAATAATACGTGACGGGAAATTTTAATGCTGTAGGTCAACACAAGAAATGTTACACTTTCTGCGGAGCTATGAACATAGTTTATTGTATCATTTTCCAAAGTGTTACACCACAAAGATATAATTTTTTAAATGGAACAATAGTCTTTTCTATCGCGTATTGGATTCGTTTAAACCAGCTGCGTCCAAATCAGTTTAAACTACATTCCTATCACTGTTAGTTTGGGAGCTACAACCCTTCAAAGTTCCGAAGGCGGAGGCTGCGATAGCGTAGCTGACTGGCTGGTGGTCATGAGATAGTGGGCCGTGCCCCAGGGGATAGCCACTCGGCCAGTCAGCTACGCTATCGCAGCCTCCGTCCCCGGAAGGTTGTAGCTCCCAAACTAACAGTGATAGGAATGTAGTTTAAATTGATTTGGACGCAGCTGGTTTCAACAGATCCAATGCACGATAGAAAAAAAACTATTGTTCCATTTAAAAAATTATATCTTTGTGGTGTAACTTCTTGGAATATGATACAATAAACTATGTTCATAGCTCTGCAGAAAGTGTAACATTTCTTGTGTTGACGTACCACATTAAAATTTCCCGTCACCTATTATTTTATAAGTTACAGAGGCAAACACACTTAGTGAAACACCCTGTATATTCTCTGGATATTTTATAAGATGGGCTGGTAAGTACAATCTTCTGTGAAGGGATCAGAAGTGCAAAGACTAAATAGCAATCATATTCATTCAGTTAATTAACAAGTCAATTAATCTGATTAATAGTGACAGGGCCTAAATCAGAAAAGTGAACTGTATGTTGTGGGTGTATATCTATTACGAACTTTTACCACTGTGTTTCGAGCCAAAATCATTAACGAACCATTTTATTCTCATTTTTCAATCACAAATATTTATCCACCACCACGCCCCACCTTATAGTGAATAATACGTTAAATAAAAGTGAGAACTTATTCAGTTCAGTCAGGCACGGCCGAGTGAACCAGCAGACTTACGCCACATTCCGACAGTGTGTCGACTGGCTAACGCTCCAGATTCAGCACGACATTGTCCCGTGAAGTATTCACGTGTGGCAAGGAGTCCATCGCTCTCTCCACAAGCGGAAGCCAATGATTCGGCGATCAGGCCATCGACCGACGACCTCCGTGAAAGCACAGACTGCAAAACGTGAGCGTCGCGAACTTCTAGAAGCAACGGGCCCAGAAACCAAAAACCTGGTGTATTGATCTCCAGAGCAACGTGACGCTCGACCTTTCTAGAAACTACACAGCGTGACAGCAGAACACAACGACCCCGAAGATCGTTCATCTCCAGCCAGGACCAGCAAATAAATACCACGGCCATGAAGACGACGCCAGACAGTAAGAGACAGGTTGATTGATGCAGATAGAGTGATGGAGTAGTACCGCCAGATTGGTAGTAGCGGCAGCAGCAGTAGCTAGAAGTGGAGTTTTAGTCCAGCCACCGGCAATGACAGTTGAAGATGGAAGGACCTGGTCGCCAGTACAGCGTTCGGGAAAATCATTAATAACAGAGGTACTCAACCAGGGTGACTGGCCGAACGAGAGGATGCGTTCTGGTCGTGGAAGTCGCCTTCGATCTCCATCCAAGGTACTGCCAATCGAAGACTTGCAGCCTGGCCGGCCGCTGTGGCCGAGGGGACTGAGGCGCTCCAGTCACGGTCTGCACGGCCACTACGGTCGGGGGTTCGTATCCTCCTTGGGGCATGGATATTTGTGCCGTCCTAGTTCGTAAGTAGTTAATAAGTAGTTTGTAAGTTTAGGGACTGATGACTCCGTAGTTAAGTCCCATAACCTATACAAACAAAACTTGCAGCCTGAAGACCGCCGGTTCGACTCCAGGTCAAGAGCGCAATACCTCCTCGCCGCGCCGCTACCTGTGGTCGTAGCACAACACAACACTTTTAAAAGATGGAAACCGCCATGAGGTAATTACGCACAATTTACGGCCTTTAAGCGCACATTACTCCCTTCGCCGGCTGGCGCTGTTTAACTGACGAGCCCAGAAGCAGATACGCCGCCAACGTAACCAGAGAACCACAGCCGACGCTGCGAAATGCCTCTTTGCCGCCGCACGTGATACTCAACGAGCCACTTGTTAACAGTAAAAGTAATGTATGGGTTAACTGTTTAATAAATGTATTTTGTAAATCCTGTTTCATTTACCCCTCATACCCAAGCCAAAGAAAAGATCCCACATCCCACATGTTTATAAGATTCCTTGTAAATGTTATCCTGACAATAAAATGTTAATTTGTAGTTAAAACTTGACATCCCGACAATAGGACAATACATATATAGTTGTTGTTAAGAGTTCTATATTTAGCAAAGTGGTGAAGTTACTTCATTATATGACGAAACCCCTCTCCATTTGATAAAAGAACGTTTCTTCACCTCCAAGAGACATGCTGTGTTCGCCGTAAACTTGTGACATTTGTTGTAGAATGTCCTTTCTCGCATCTCCTTCCGCTGTCAGAAAACGAACAATACCTCTTTGCTCTTCTTCCAGCACTTCTGTGTCATAATTTGCAATGCGAGTAACAGCGGTGGACGATTGATGCATGCTGCTGATAGCTTTGTATAATCATGTAACGTACACGTGTGCCTCTAGCGACGGCCTGTCAACTTCCACACTCTGGTGGGAACCACTCCTCGTTACAAACGCCACGATATCGCCCTCCTGTCACCGGTTTGCTAATTCCAGACACAGGCTCGTTTCTTTCTGAACGCCCCTTACACATACATCAAAACAGCAATGTGCATTGTGTGCATTGTGCACACAAGGTTTGTTTATAAGGCTCTCCATAGATATTACACTCCTGCATGGCCAACGGCCTCGTATCACTAGCAGTCGAGACGACAGGCATCTTATCCGCATGGCTTTAACTGATCGTTGCAGCCACGTCTCGATCCCCGAGTCAACAGATGCAAGACAACAACCATCTGCACGAACAGTTCGGCGACGTTTGCAACAGCATGGGCTATCAGCTCGGAGACCATGGCTGTAGATACCCTTGACGCTGCATCACAGACAGGAGCGCCTGCGATCGTGTGCGCAACGACGAACCTGGGTGCACGAATGGCAAAACGTCTTTTTTTTTCGGGTGAATCCAGCTTCCGTTTACAGCATCATGATGCTCGCATCTGTGTTTGGTGACATAGCGGTAAACGCCCATTAGAAGCGTGTATTCGTCATCGCCATAGTGGCGTATCACCCGGCGTGATGGTATGGGCTGCCATTGGTTACACGTCTCGGTCACCTCCTGTTCGCATCGACGGCACTTTGGACAGTGGCCGTTACATTTAAGATGTGTTACGACCCGTGGCTCTACCCTTCATTCGATCCCAGCGAAACCCTACATTTCAGCATGATAATGAACGACCGCATGTGGCAGGTCCTGTTAGGACCTTTCTGGATACGAAAAATGTTCGACTGATGCCCTGGCCAGCACATTCTCCAGATCTCCCAGCAATTGAAAACGGCTGGTCGGTGGTGGCCGAGCAACTGGCTCGTCACAATACGCAAGTCACTACTCTTGATGAACTGTGGTATCCTGTTGAAGCTGCATGGGCATTTGTATCTGTACACGCCATCCAAGCTCTGTTTGACTCAATGCCCAGGCGTATCAAGACCGTTATTACGGCCAGAGGTGGTTGTTTTGGGTACCGATTTCTCAGGATCTATGCACCCAAATTTCGTGAAAATATAATCACATGTCAGTTATAGTACAATATATGTGTTCAATGAATGCCCGTTTATCATCTGCATTTCTTCTTAGTGTAACTATTTTAATGGCCAGTAGTGTACATGTAACACGAAGGATTATGGTGATACGACTTTATCGGCTAAAATTGACCACGTCTAAAAACTATAAAATTTATAGTCTAGAATATTGCAGAAGTGTAGCGTGTAATATGTCAAAGTTGCGGTGTTAAGAAATTGTGGATGAGAATCTGCCCACGTCTAGTGCATGTAGAGAAGCATTCATCAGCTGCGCGACTCTGCTGTTCTTGGTCATTGCATGCACTATATAAGGTGACCCGTGGTCTTTTCCTGTCCACAGTCGCACATCACCGGTTGGACTGATAGAATCAATCCATGAATTTTTCTTTTTGTTCTAGCTACTTCAGATCACGATATGTTCAAGGATCTCCGTAGCTTCAACTTCTCTGTGTCTCCTAGGGGATTTTCTTTGTTTGGTGTAAACCAGTTGTGATTGACGTATTCCTTCAGTCATATTTCTACTCTTGTCTTTCGCGCAGTTTCAGCTAAGATTGTGCAGGAAATTCCTTCACGATATAAGTCGGCGACAGAACAGAGCAAATGAACATCTTCAATAGTAAAACAACAATAATGGAATGTAGCGTAAGAAAATCAGGCGATACTGAAGGATTAAAGTACGTAATGAGGCAATAAGAGTAGTAGACGAGTTTTGTTACTTCGGTAGCAAGATAACTTCTGATGGCCGAAGTAAAGAAGATATAAAATGTAGAATGGTTATGGGAAGAGAAGCATTTCTGAAGAAGCGAAACTTGTTGACATCCAATATTAGTTTAAATGTTAGGAAGTCGTTTCTGAAGGCATTTGTCTGGAGTGTAGCATTGTATGGAAGTGCAGCATGGACAATAAGAAGTTCAGACAAAAAGATGATAGAAAATTTTGAAATGTTGTGCTACAGATGAATGATGAAAATTAGATGGGTAGATCACGTAACTAATGAGGAGGTGCTCAACAGAATTGGGGAGAAAAGAAATTTCTGGCGTATTCTAAGAGGAGGGATAGATTGGTGGGACACATCTTGAGGCATCAAGTAATCGTCAACTTAGCATTAGAAGGAAGTGTGTGGGGTAAAAATCGTAGATGGGGACCGAGGGACGAATACAGTAAGCAGAGTCAAAGGGATGTAGGTTGCCAAAAGTATTCTCAGATGAAAAGACTTGCACAGGTCAGGTTAGCCTAACACGATATTCGTATAGTACAGCTCTCATATGCTAGTCCAACGCGTTCACAATTTTAACTTCCTAACTAATTCAGTAATTTTCTTAAATGCGTTGAATAATAAAATTGTCGTTTCTTCATAGTTTTCCACTAATTCTTCTCATAGTTAATTTTGAAAACTTACTTCTACAAGCACTTTAACTGAAAATTCCTGTATTTGCTCGCTATCGGATGTTCGAGTCCTCCATCGGACATGGGTGTCTGAGCTGTCCTTAGGTTAGTTTAAGTATTTTGTAAGCCTAGGGACTGATGACCAAAGAAGTTACTTCCCATAGATTTACAAACATTTGCTTGATTCCTGTGTTTTCTGATGTTCTGCATGTACCTCATAATTACTGCGCTTTATCTTTTTTTGTATGCAGTGTTCAGATTATGCATTTTGTGGATAAGTATTCATACCGACTCTTTGCTTGTTTATGCACGCTGGCTGCAACAAATTTCGTGTGCAGATGTTAATTAACCCAACCTCAATGTTGACACAGCTTTAGGGACTGCAAATATAACGTCAAGGATAATACAGAGCCGCAGTTGTACGAAACAGTGTAATTATGCAGTCTCCACTAAATATCAAAGGTTGTTCCAAGAGATAATGCATGCTTACTTCTTCCTTTCTTTTGCCGCCGCATATATGACTTTTGGTGGCAAAAAGTGCTCAATATTTGCTAATATCCAGACTGTAATGACGCTGTGGTTAACTTCACTTTCCCTTTCTTTACTACTGCAAAAGGTGAGAGTCGTATTGAGTGACACAGAAATGTATACGCTCCGAGGTGTTTACCGTTGCGTTAGTAAAGCCAGTGCTGTGTGGTAAATAGACGGAGCGTAGCAAGCTGTGTTAATTGTTTAAATAGTACCGGGAGTGGGAAGTTGCCTTACTGCTGAATATTCCAGACGCCCACGTTTATACAGGTGTGGGAAACTTCCGAAAAAGAGTAAAAGATAGCAGAGCGGGTGGGTCTCTATCTCGCTGCCCTTTGTTTCCTGGAATTTATGATTAGCAGCTTCAAGTAATGACTGTATGGTTTGCAAAACGGTAAAGTGAAAGGACGTGTTGACTTTGTTCAATGTTTGAGCTGGGTCACAGTTCAATTGTAGTGGCAACAAATATGTGGTTGATCAATAACTTTCTAATTAACACATTTAAATTACCGCTACGAGACACAAATTTTTTCAAGTGTAAACATAGATGATTCAGCTGCATGTTTCAAGTCTTCACCTTATCTACTGGCTGTTATAGCATTACAAAAATTATAAAAATGTTCTAATATGCTGTATGTTTGATGGGCCTGCAGTGTAGTAATGTCGTTAAAGGATGTTGTAGTAAAAGGTCCAATGTCACTGCTTAAAGTTTAATATTTAATGCTACAGCTGTCATAACAGTTTGCATTTTCAAGCGCCTGTGTTTGTATAAGAATTGCATTGATTAATTTAACATAAGAATTACATTGATTAATTTAACATACTGTTATGAGTAAAAGATTAAAAAAATTACATATAAATTTTGACTTACCACAATGTGGTAAGAATTAAGGGAGGTGGCGTTATCTACTCGGGCATGGGTGTTTGTGTTGCCCTTAGCGTAAGTTAGTTTAAGTTCAAATGTTTGTAAAGCTTATGGGACTTAACTACGGGGTCATCAGTCCCTAAACTTACAAACTACTTATGAACTACTTACTAACTAGGACGGCACAAATATCCATGCACGAGGGGGGATTCGAACCCCCGACCGTAGTGGCCGTGCAGACGTGACTGAAGCGCCTCAGTCCCCTCGGCCACCGCGGCCGGCTTAGTTTAAGTTTGTCAAGTAAATAGTGTGCAAGTCTAGCGACTGATAACCACGGAGTTTGTACATTTGGCGTTATCTAAGCTGAGAACAGGTGTGGTTCAAGCCAGAAGGGCCATGATTTTGTGCCAAAAACAAAGATTTATCGCTTAAACCCCGTGTGAATATTGCCTTCATTACGTCACTAAATTGACAGTCACACTTACTTAGATATGACGTACATTTCAACGTCTGGAACTACTATATACTCGCAGTACGACAAATGTTTTGGGCACAAACAAATGCCGGAGTGCCCAGTTTGCTGGCTTCACTTTTGCTCGCAATCTTGCCTCTATGACTGAAGTATGAAAGCACCATATTGCTTCACCTCCCATCAAAAAGTTTCCGTATGATACTAGTCATACTACTATGATCATCTAACGCGAAATGATGTTCTACGCTTTTCTAGTTGTTTTAAACATGCTCTATATTTGAGCTAATACTTTCGTAATAGTTGTATATAACACATGTACTGTAAAATCGTGTTATGGGAAGAACATGTTACATACAGTTAAGCAGACTGTAGTTATCGGAAAAACGCTCAGAAAAATTAAGATGCTTTTCATCCATGAGAACTAGAACACTGTATCAGTCATACTGCAATACTACTGAAAGAAAATCCGAAACTGTTAGTAGTAAAGGAAACAGAAAATTACGCGACCCAATAATATTTGTGTCAAATCAAAATATCGATTTCGTAAGAACACTCAAAATAATCAATATACGTGTTATCCACAATAGATAGAACTTTCATTCCGATCATACAACTGAAAGAAAAGCCGAAGTTGTATGAAATTGATAACAAATGAATAAAAACAGAAAATCAATGCAACTCATTGGTGTATGTATCTTCCGTTTGCTGTACGAAAAATTACAGTCACATGCAACGTACTAATTGGCCACTATGTTAAAACTGTAAAGACGGCGTAGTTACGTCAGTTCATCCGTATTTTAACGACTGTTTTCCTTAATTAGACACGCGACTGCTCACACGTTTGCAGTATGGAAATATAGCGACAAGACCTCAGTGAGAGCATTGATACTGTATACTGCATTGCCAGTTTAGTAACATATGTTTGTGGATTGCACTACAAATATAAAACATCTTTGGTGTATCTATTAAAAATTACGTACATTATATAAAAATTATATGTAAGTTTAACGTCATCACATCAAGCTGCAGAAAACCTAGCAGCAGAAACGTATATCATTGGACAATTCACGAATAATTCATGAAATTTATTTATCACTAACGCCAGATGTTAATGAACGTCAGAACATCTTAGGCGTTAGTCGATATTTATATGTAATTTTTCCACTTCAGACTCATAATAATATGTTAAATCAACAATGTAATTCTTATATACACGCGGGTGCTTGAAAATGCCAAACTACTGAAATCGCTGTAGCAGTAGATGTTAAAATCTGAGCGGCGTCACTGGATCTTTTATTACAATCATCTAGCATACTTCTGATTGAACAAAATCTTGCTAATTGTAACAATAAACCTGTGAAAACAAACGAGAAAATGTCTGTTTTCATGTTTGAGAAACTGTTACATTGTAAAAGTTTGTTCTATGAACCTAGTTTTTTCGTGTTAAGTAGCTCTCCATCTTCTGGTATCTAGAGAGCTACTCAACAAGAACAAAGTCAGTTTATAATTCAAATATTTTGAAACCAAATAGTCACTCAAACTTACAAAGGGACTTCACATTTGTCAGCTTCCTATTTTAATAGCTTTATTACTACAGAAAGAAAGATTTTGTTCAATTACAACTGTATTGAAGCACTTTTGTAATTTCTTTAATGCCGTAACAGCCTGGAGTTGAGGCGCAACCTATATATAAATCTACACCTACATGGGATACTCTGCAAATTCCATTTAAGTGAATGGCAGAGGGTTGATCTCCCATTGCATTGTCGAATAGCGCGCGGGAAGAAAGAACACCTGAATCTCTCCGTTCGAGCTCTGATTTCTCGTATTTTATTCTGGTGATCATTTCTACCTATGTAAGTGGGAGTCAACAATATATTTTCGCATTCGGAGGAGAAAGTTGGCGACTGGAGTTTCGTAAGTAGCCCACGCCGTAGCGATAAGCGTCGTTGTTGTAAAGATACCCATCCCAGAACCTGTATCATTTCCGTAACGCTGTCTCCCCTGTATCGTGGCTATACGAAACGAGCTGCCCTTCTCTGAACACTTTCGATGTCCTCCGTCAAACTCACCTGGTAAGGATTCCACACTGGGCAGCAATACTCCAGAAAAGGACGGACAAGTGTAGTGTATACAGTTTCTTTAGTACTTCTGTTGCATCTTTTAAGGGTTTTGGCAATAAAACGCAGTCTCTGGTTCGCCTTTCGCACCACATTATCTAAGTGTTCTTTCCAATTTAAGTCTGAAGTAGTAAGAATTCCTAGGTATTTTGTGGAGTTTACGGCCTTCACATTTGATTGATTTATCTTGTAAACAGAGTTTGACGGATTTCTTTTCGTACTCATGTGGACAACTTCACACTTCTCATTATTTAGAGTCAATTGCCAATTTTTACACCATAGCATATCTTATTCAGATCGTTCTGCAGTTGGTTTTGATCTTCAGATGATTTTACTAGACGGTAAATGACAGTGTATCTGCAAATAATCTAAGAGAGCTACTTAGGTTTTCCCCTAAATCGCTTACGTAAATAAGGAACAGCAGAGGACCAATAACACTACCCTGTGGAACACCCGATATCACATGTGTTTTAGTCGATGCCTTGCCATCGATTACTAAGAACTGTGTCCTCTCTCTATCCAGTCACAAATTTGGGGCGATATACCATAACCACGCAATTTGATCAAACGTCTAAACTTTTAGCTGAAAAACTGTTTTACAGTAACAACAGTTTGTATTTGATAACGGTAATTTAAGTAGCCAGTTGACCACTTACATATAGTCGTTCGATGAACCTACCGCTTTAAGAGGAACTTTCAAAATTATATAGGAAAGCTCACTTTAAAGCGGTAGGTTTATCGAATGACTACAAGTGAGTAGTTAACTGGCTACTTCATTGGCGTAGTTCCTAAGTAAACACAAGGCACGCGGGAGACCACAGCGGCCATACGTACACAGAGCGCCGGCTCGCCACAGCCCGCGATAGGCGACTAGTAAACAGTGGCACGCCAAAACGGCCGCCCCTCTTGCCCATTCCAACCAATGGCAAACAGTAATGCAAACACCAATCATAGACTTCTATTTCCACCAATCAGACGGAATAATGCAAACACCAATGACAAGGAAAGTACACCACAGGAACACCAATCTAGAACGCCCATTTCCACCAATGGCGTCAATTAATGCAAAAACCAATAAAAATGCTCTACATCCCCCTTCCTCTTCCTGAACAGATATTTCACGTTATTATATAAGACGCAAGCTCTCCACAATCAGCAGTCAGACGAATACCCTGAAGAAGTCGACTTGCAATAGTGGTCGAAACGTCGTTTGGTTTTGCACGATGACGTTGCGTTCTAATGCCCTACTGAAATTTAATGAATGTGACAAAGACCGCGGAAGCCTACACCTACATTAGGAACTTTATTACGTCAAAAAGCTGGGGATGGTCCTGATAGACAATCGTAGATCTTCCACAGTGTCAAGTGAATCCCACAACAACGTCGGTTGCAATAGGAGGTCATCGAAAGAGTTCGGAGAAGGGCAGCTCGTTTCGTATAGCCACGATACAGGGGAGACAGCGTTACGGAAATGATACAGGATCTGGGATGGGAATCATTACAACAACGACGCTTATCGCTACGGCGTGGGCTACTTACGAAACTCCAGTCGCCAACTTTCTCCTCCGAATGCGAAAATATATTGTTGACTCCCACTTACTTAGGTGGAGATGATCATCAGAATAAAATACGAGAAATCAGAGCTCTAATGGAGAGATTCATGTGTTCTTTCTTCCCGCGCGCTATTCGAGAATGGAATGGAAGATAAATAGTATAACGGTGGTTGGATGAACCCTCTGCCAGTTACTTAATGTGATTTGCAGAGTATCCCATGTAGATGTATAAATAGCGGCCGAAACATCGGTAAAATTTGATGTATTGGTGATGCAGTCCAGTGCCCAGAAGAACTCAATTCAGGAATTAGATTAGGTGACAAGACAATAAAGGTGTTAGATGAGTTTTGTTATTTGGGCAGTAAAATTATATTTGATGTTCGCAGTACAGAGGATATAAAATGCAGAATGGCAACGGGAAGAAAAGCGATTTTGAAAACGAGAAATTTGCCAACATCGAATGTGAAGTTAAGCGTAAAGAAATCGTTTCTGAAGGCCTCTTTGTGGAGGGTTGCTTTGTACCGGAGTGAAATATGGACAATAAATAGCTTAGACAGGTAGAGGACAGCCGCTTTTGAAATGAGCTGCTACAGAAGAATGCTGAAGATTAGGTTGGTAGATTCTGTAACTAATGAAGAGGCACTGAACAAAGTTGGGGAGAACAGGTATTTTTGGCATAACTTGACTAAAAGAAGGGATATATTGGTAGAACACATTCTTAGACATCAAGAAATCGTAAATTTTTCATTGGAAGGAAGTGTGTAAGGGAAAAACGCAGAGGGAGACAAATAGGCAAATACAGTAAGCAGATTCAAATGGATGTGGGTTGCCCTTCTTATGAGGAGTCGAAGAACCTTGCTTAGGATAGAGTAGGGTCTATAGCTGCATCAAACCAATCTCCGGACCGTAGACGACAACGGCAACATTGCTCCCATTCAATTAAAATTTCTACCTTTCCTTTGTAGTGAACCTGATAATTCACTGAAAATTTTTGAGTTTTCTTAGTTCGAAAAACAAAACATGATATATTCGACTTACAACATATAGTGCAGAGACTTTTTCAACTATAATACCTATAATGTATGTGCGCAGATTCGAGCACTGTAGGAAAAGTAGTAGGAAGGCCAGGATTCGAAACCGGTCTCCTGTTTCCTAGGAAATCATCCAAACCAACCCTGCACAATGGTATCGAAAAACCGAAATGATGCAAAGCTGGTTCTTTTTGCTGATGATACAAGGATAGTTATCTCACCTGCGAGACATGAATTAACTGATGAAATTGTAAACGACGTCTTTCGGAAAATCATTAATTGGATCTCAGCAAATGGACTATCACTAAATTTTGATAAAACATAGTACTAACAGTTCCATACAGTAAATGGAATGACACCATCAATAAATATAGACTTTGGTCAGAAATCTGTAGCAAAGGTAGAAGATTCAAAAATTTTAGGTGTAAGCATAGATGAGGGGTTGAACTGGAAAAAAACACATTGAAGATCTGTTGAAACGTTCGAGTTCAGCAACTTATGCTATTAGGGTAATTGCAATTTTTGGTGATATACATCTCAGTAAATTAGCTTACAATGCCTATGTTCATTCTCTGCTTTCGTACGGCATCATTTTCTGGGTTAATTCATCATTGAGTAAAAAAGTACTCATTGCGTGTGATCAGAATAATTGCCGGAGCCCACCCAAGATCATCCTGCAGACACTTATTTAAAGAGCTAGGGATCTTCACAGTAGCTTCTCTGTATATATATTCACTTATGAAATTTGTTATTACCAATCCCACCGAATTCAGAAGCAATAACTACAACACTAGGAGAAAGAATGATCTTCACTATTCAAGGTTAAATCTAGGTTTGGCACAGAAAGGGGTGAATTATGCTGCCACAAAAGTCTTTGGTCACTTACCAAACAGCATCAAAAGTCTGACAGATAGCCAACTAGCATTTAAAAAAAATTAAAAGAATTTCTGCATGGCAAATTCTTCTACACTATAGATGAATTTTTAGATATAAATTAATAAATTTGAAAAATAAATAAATAATAAAATAAAAAAAAATGAAAAGATAATACTAAAAATTATGTCATGTAATATTTAGTACAAAGTAATCATTTCTAAAGACACCTTTCATTAACTTGACACGTTCCACATCATAACGAAGTGTCGTATTCATGATCCATGGAACAAGTACTAATCTAACCTAATCTAATCTTACTCTCGCACGTCTCCCCTCTCAGTCCAAATTGTGATCACTGTCACAGTAATCAGTTCATATATTTAAAATTGTTTTAGTAAATACCACACTGTCTCACTAAATTACTGCCCCAGTAAGAATAGAAGAAGTTAAAGTACATTATGTGGTTGAATGTGGTTCAATTACATGACAATACTTTACGATTACAACTACTCAACCAAATATTATCTAGGACCTACGATTTTAAAGTCGTATGTGACGAAACTGGAGTGCCTAAATGTGGCTGTTCACCTAAGCCATAGGCATGACAAATTTCCTCAACTTCTTCCATAAGAATTGTACGGTAGGTCAAGACCATAACAAGTCATTTCTGCGGAATAATTGAGGTGAAGTTTTGTCAAATGACCATATCGTAGACACAAAACGTGGAAGACAAAGCAAGTGAGGAGAGTCATAGGCAGCTACAGGAAGTTGATATAACACGCAAAGCAAACACCGCGCATACGATGCCGCCAATTTTAACGCACGAGTCAAACTCAGTAATGACGTTAACACCAGGTCGGACGAGCAAATCCAGTTACGATGCTACGGACAAATTCGTGTAGGTGATGCATGAACAGGAACTTCATTAGCATGGTTCGCTTGATGTTAATAGGATGTCGCCCGCGCTCCATTGCTTTCAATCCCAACTCTCTTACAAATAAATACCCAATAAACCATTAATGATTAAAATGGACACAAATGCTCTTAAGAGTATCAGACTGGTTTCTGTAAACCGTCTTAAATGGTTTATGATGTCATGTTATGCGCATAATATGCTTCTCTCCTCGTGAATTGAAGTATTCTTTGAAACCAAAATCGGAGATGAAATTTAAATAACTCGAAAGCTCGCTAAAACGCCCCTTTTTGAAACATGTGAGGCATGTGTCGTTAACCGACAATATGCTGCTCCTGCATTCTTAAATTCACAAACAGTTATATGTTGTTTGGGCATTCACGTTTCAGAAAAGCTCTAATATATTTTCTAGAATCACACTGTGTTAATACACCTATAGAAACCTCAGAATTTTGTTTTTACATATTCCAAGCAATGAAAAATGCATAAAACGTAGCGGAAATAAATGAGATATCGGCCACAGTGCGGCGTCCTGTTATTCTCACCCATCTGTAGCTCCCAAATTTCTGTCTAGCGTGAGAAGGATTTTGTAAACAATCACCTGCAAGAAGACGCGTTAAGATATGTGGAAAGTAACTAGTTCAAAATATTAATTTTCGTATACACACGAAATAATCTGAAACCAACCTGTAACTACATAGGTGTGCACTTACTATGTAATTTTTTTTTAAGTTAAAATTTTTGTAACTCTAACGCACTTTACTGCTGCGAATATTAGTCCCTACGCTTACAAGCTACTTAAAGTAACTTATGCTAAGGACAAGACACACACCCTTGCCCTAGAGAGGACTCGAAACTCCTTCGGCGAGCTACCGAGTGCTCCGCAGCAAAGCGCCGTAGAGCGCTCGGCCACTCTACCGCGGGTTTAATTTTTACAGTGGGCACATAACAGTGTTCATTTAAAAGTGAAACGCATTTGGTGGAAAACCAACATATGCGATATACCACAGATAATATTTTAGGTGAAGGAGAAGGCAAGCGAAAACGTTGGTAGCACAGCACGAAAACTAAGAGATGCATAAACTCAGAAAGATAATGGTGCTGCACTGTGGTGTGGTTGGCACTAAGAAATGCGTAAGCGATCTGGAACTAAGTCAGAATCAACAGTGGGGTAAAAGAATAGGTCAAAAAAGTGTAAGTGGACGATTTTTCTTACATTTTTGTAATGAAATATTTTACGAACTACAAAAAAAAAAAAAAAAAAAAAAAAAAAAAAAAAAAAAAAAAAAAAAAAAAAAAAAAAAAACGTATTACTAAATATCTTTGGTTCAAGGCAACTGACGAAATTCTATTGCAATAAAACGAAACAGGTTTGTAGATTAAAACGTTTTCTTATACTTAAAATACCTGCAATAAAGTTTATCAGATTGCGTTTATTTTCATAACTCTCTGAATTTATCTAAATGTGGAAACAGTTTCGTGGCTGAAAAATCAGCAGCATTGCCTGTATTGAACTGAAAGATTAAATAAATTAACAGTTGGTAGTTCTCAACAACTTGTCACAAAGAAATTATCCTACACCTCAAATGCATCACTTGCCTTACCAAAGATTATAGTGCATTTTTTCTAATTTTTACAATACTATACCGCATTAAAAAGCAGAACCAATCATCTTTATAGAATCTGAATAGTCAAATATTAGGCTTTAGAAAACGTAGTAAGAACTGAGCACTTAAAACTTATATTGTGCCACCATACATTCGTTTCTCTTATGCATTAAATAAACAGATAATAATATTATGTAACATAACATACACATGTTTAATCACAGGGAACATTTTTAGATAGAATAAAATGTCAGTGGTAAAGTCGGTAACACGACAAACGGTGCCATATTATGATGTGTATCACACTAACAAATGTAAAGTTCCGTGAAGCTATAATCGACACTGTAAAACGAATGAATGATTCAAAAATAGTAAGCATATGGCTTTCCCTGACCTAAGTGAAATCTATACTTATTCAGTTACTGCCTTAATTGTCGACAAAAAATCGCAACAACCTTTTTTATCAAACACCTTTCAAGTAATCAAAATCATCGTCTTAAGAAACAAACTGTTTAACGACTAAACAACACAGCGGATTTGTAAATATCTTTAATTGAAGTTAAAGTATGATGTTTTAGTTCAATAAAACGAAGCACGTTTGGTGTCGATGACAACTATTTTCTTGCAATTGGAACAAGAAAATTAAAACATCTTCAATAAAGTTTCCTACTGCATCTATTCTAATAAGAGACGGATTTTATATGAAGTGGTAACGATTTCAAGGTTGAATCAAAATCTCGATTATGTCTTTATTGAAAATCTGTGAATTAAATAAAATAATAGAGGCTGGCGTCCTAATTCTTATCACAGCGAAATTGCCAAATTCCCTAACAAGCAGTTATCCCATGACCGAAGAAGTAAGCTTACTTTAAGTTTTAACACAATTATGATCGCTTTTGAATACGGTGAAGTGTAAAGCAAAAAGAGAAATCTATTTGCTTTCGATTATCGTTTTAATTCTGGCAGATATGTAAAACAAGAAGGTAAAAATAGGTAGGTAAAGCAGTCAACAATCCGAAGATTGGTTTGAACTCCACATTGTCTTACTAGCCATTCTTCTGTTTGGAGGTGGTATGCTGTCGCCTTCCTCCGACGTTAGAAATGTCGAACCTAGTCAGTTTTAATGGGACCTATAGTTTAACGTAGATTCCGAGCCACGGTGATACTCGATGTTTTTCACAACAGCTACATTGCCGGATGTGAAGGTAGTGGAAGTTGACAGATAACACTCCTAGCACGTGACGGGATACGAAACCGGGACCTTTGGATTCATAGTGTGGCACTTTACCACTGTGCTACCTAGCCACAAAATATACATCGAGTAAATGTAGTGTTCTTTTTAATTAACCGGTACGTTAAAATGGTGCAAACAGGTTTGTTGATTTTTTAGTAACACCCTCCAGATTGTATTATTTTGTTTTTATTTTCAGACATTTGTCTAATACCAAATTCGATAGTACGCCTATAAACACTTTTCATTAGCAACCCTGAAACATGTGTATATCGCTGTACGAGTGCCTGATATCGGACGCTTAATAAAAAATCATCGAAAAGCGTGTACAACAACATAAGGATATTTCTAGGTATTTGCTAAAAAAGGAAAAGCATTTAAGCATATGTGATCGATGTTAGTATTGAAGCTGAGATCCGTTTTGCACTTGCGAAATGCCTAAATGAAAATCGGAATAGCGTGGGGGAGGAGGCGAAGAGAACGGAATTAAATAAAAAACGACTCTCTCGACAAATCTGGTTGCAAAGCTCTAACGCATATTAAAACCTGTAACCTTTTACTCGATGTAACTTTTTAAAATATATGTTACTGTTTCAACAGTATTCATTTAGAAGCAATAAACTCATCCTTTTTTTATCAAGGGCGTCTTATCGGTCGTAGAGGCACTGTCAGAAAGCGGGTAGTTCGTAATAATCGAGGGAAAGTCTTCGACTGAAACAGAGGTGGTATCTGGCATTCCCCAATACAGCGTAGTGATACTGGTCCTCTGCTGTTCCTTACCCATATAAAAGATTAAGAAGACCATCTGAGCAGTCTTCTAGGTTGTTTTCGGATAATGCTGACATTAACCGTGATTCAAAATCATCAAAAAATAATAAACAAATACAGAATGGTTTAGATATCTGAACGGTATTAAATTGGCAATTGGCCCTACATAACGAATATTGTGAGACCCTAAATAACGAAAATTGTGAGAATTCTACATAATAACTAAAATTAATCCACTAAACTTCTTTTACATGATAAATAAATCGAATCTGAGAATCTTAAATACAACTAAGTATCTAAAGATTACAATTACGACCGAGTTAAATAGGAAAGAACCCACAGAAAATGTTCCATCGATGTAGTTACATGTTATATTGGAATTGGGACCGCGGCTTAAAAATTCATTAAGTACATAGACTTTATTGCTATTACTTATTTTCACAGTTGCTGTCACATGTGTGAGATGACCCACGTTCATTCAGGATCTGGGAAATAATTAAGTAAACCGGTATATACTGCTATTTCGACCGCGATGGAGTAGCCGAGCGCTCTAAGGCGCCTCCCTGCGGAGCGCGCGGTTGCTCGCCGTCGGAGTTTTGAGTCCTCCCCGGGACATGGGTTTGTCTGTGTGTTGTCCTTAGGTTAGTTTACCTTAGTTTAAGTAGTTTGTAACGTACGGATTGATGACCATGCAGTTAGGTCTGATAGAATAACAACATTTGAACAATTCGAGATATTTCGACAGTTTACTTTGATGTACGTTATGACATAGCCTGAATATGGTATTAACGTAATACCGAAACTGGTCGTTAAATAAAACGGTTCCATGAACCTTCTGCCATCCACTTCAATGTGGCTTGCGGAGTATTTATGTAGCTGTAGATGTAGAAAAGTGCCAGAGTTGTGAATTTCAGGCAGATCTTTAGTAGTTCAGTTACATCTTGTAAGTGTTCTGGCAAATAAATGCAGTCTTTGCTTTACATTCCCCACACCACTTTCCGTTTTAATTCCAAGTTATTAACGTATCCACCAACGACTTTTGTTTCTCTACGGTTCCATTCTCTAATAGCTTTCGGGGAAAAGGAACACCTAAATTTTTCCTGAAATAAATCGCAATTTGCGATATAAAAATATAAAATTCTAAATCTTTCCGTTTCGATCTGATTTCTCTTAGTTTATTTTGATGATCATGTCGTCCTATGTAGTTGGGTGCTAACAAAATATGTTCGTATTCGGAAGAGAAAATTGGTGAAAGAAATTTCGCAAATAGATCGCGTCGCAACGAGTAACACCTTTCTTTTAATGATTTCCACCCCAACTAGTGCATCATTTCTTTGACACTCTATCCCCTATATCGCGATAATACAAAACGAGCTGCCTTTTTCTGCACTTTCTCTAAATCGTCTCTCAATCCCACTTGGTGGGGATCTCACCATTCGCAGCAATACTCCGAAATAGGACGCACAAGTGTAGGCAGTGTTTTTTTTAGTAGAACTGTTGCATCTTCTAAGTGTTCAGCCAACAAAACGTAATGTTTGGTTGGCTTTCCCTACAATATTTTCTATGTGTTCTTTCCAATTTGTTTGCAGTTGTTACTCCTAGGTATTTAGTTGAATTTACGTCCTGTAGTTTTGACTGATTTATCGTGTAAATGAAGTTTAACGGGCTTCTTTTAGTCACTAGTTTCATTATTAAGGATCAATTGACATATTTTACATAAGACTGATATCTTATCTAAATCATTTTGCAGTTGCTTTCGATAAGTGACAGCATCATCCGCGAACAACCTCAGAGAACTACTCAGATTGTCTCCTAAATCGTTTATAAAAATAAGGAACAGTAGGGGCCCTATAACACTTGCGTGGGGAACGCCAGATGTTACTACAGTTCCACTCGTTGACTTTCCATCAGTATAATGTACTGTGTCCTGTCTGACAGGAAATCACGAATCCAATCGCACAATTGTGACGGTATTCCGTAAGCACGCAGTTTGATTAGATGACGCTTGTGAGGTACAGTGTCGAAATATTCTGAATCCGTGTTGACTATGTTGCGTGGTACGAGAGCCTTATCGCGGGGATTGACTAAGGACATCGAAAGAGTAGAAAAAAAGGCAAATTGTTCTTCATTAACACGACACAGGGGAGAGAGTGTTACAAAAATGATGTAAGACTTGTAGAGCCCATTAGAACAACGGCGTTTTTTTTTTCTTTTTCGGTGAGGCCTACTTATGAAATTTGTATCGCTTTCGCCCACGAATTCGAAAATATATTGTTGACTAACACCTAAATAGGGATAATTTGTCGTTAAAACAAAATAAGGGAGATCATAGCTCGAACTGAGATATTTAAGTGTTATTTCTCTCTGCTTGCTATCGAGAATAGTATGAAAATGGTTCGGTGAACCTTCTGCGAGGCACTTCAGTGTGAATTTCAGAGTAACGATGTAGACATAAGCATATAACAAGATAAGTGTTTCTTGTGTTTTATCCATGATGGATGTGTTTGAACTCCGTGACTGTTCCTAACCACAGGGTTGAGAATATAATTCCGCTATCAGTCACATTAGAGGTCGTATTATTCATTTCTGACCCGACCCATTCCGGGCTTGTGCCCATCTTAAGGTGCTTAAAACATTCAGAATTTTACCTGTGTAGCATGTTGGTATAGTTGGAGAACAAATTATTTGATATTAATAATAGCGAAAACAATTGCAGATGGCGAGATGACAGGAACAAAAGATCTCTTTACTTACATTTAATATTGGATACAATATTAAATTTTTGACACCATATTAAATGTAAATAAACAGTGTTTTTGTTCATGTCATCTTGCCACCTGCAACTGCTTTCGCTATTATTAATACCAAATAATTTGTTTTCAAACAGTGAACTCCACCAACATGCTACACATGTAAAATTCTGAATGTTTTAGGCACCTGAATATAGGCAGAAGCCCGAAACGGTTCGGGTCAGAAATGAATAATACGACCCATAATGTGACTGGTAGAGCATTTTATTCTCGTTGCTGTAATTGTTGGCCCACTTTAGGTTACGGTAGTAATACTAAAAGTGGGCCTTTGCGATCGTCTTTTGACAGCTCGAAATTTAAATGAAAATAACGGCTTAACCATGCATCTGACACGAAAATTTAATACCCGAATTTGTAGAGGAAAAGATTCGCTACAACTTTGCTCTCTTATGTTTTTTTCATATCTAGTATCGTTTCATAGATATTTACAAAAATAACGGCGATTTTGGGATGTATGTATGTCTGTCTGTCCGTCCGTCTGTCTGTCCGTAATGTGTTCCCTGTTTTTAAATCGAACCGTTCGACCGATTAGCACCAAATTTTACAGACATGATTGTGGGCCACCAGAGACCAGAACCTCTCTTTTTCAAATTTTTCGGACAAAAAATACGGTAGTGATACCTAAAAAAGCCGTTTGTAATATAATTGTAATTGCAAACGAACCGTTCATCTGATACGAAAATTGAATAACCTAATTGGCAGAGGAGAAAATTCTCTACAATTTAGCTCCCTTATTTTCTTTTTTTTTTTCATATCTCGTATCGTTTGAGACATATTTGCAAAAATAACAGAGATTTGACAACCTCCATTGAATTACCGAAAATCAGCCGTTAGGAGATGTCACGTGACATTCCTCGCGCAGAACTCTCTGTGGCATACGCCATCTTGCACGTATTTGATAATTTTCTTAATGTAACTTACACGTTGTCATTTCAATGGCGCACTGAAGAATTAACAAAAACATCGTTCTTCGTGCGATAAATGATAATCTAGTGTCTATAAATGCCGTATTAGCATGAGTTAACAACGGCCATCAATAGTATGAGGTTAAAGGACTAATTTTCTGATGGATAACCGTAGCGTAGTGGGCAAGGCGTTAGACTATTGTGCCCAAGCTCGGTGGTTCGGAACCCGTCACTATCTAATTTTTTTTTTTTCCTAAAAGGGTTTCAGACACTCTTATTAATTAATTTTTATTATTTAGATTATTATTTTGGTCCAAAATGTTTGCAAAAACTTATAAAACTACAAACCTAAAGTGGGCCGTAAAATATGTCAGTGCGATTTTTTTTATTATGTTCTACACTGAACATATTCAAGTCGATGAAAATGGAATGGTAGGTTAAACGCCATTTTTTTCTAGATTTTCGAGATCTATATCACATTAATGTGCGTATCTTGTACCCAGAGGTGGGTGTATTTTGGATCCACGTTCACTAATTCACAAGATAATGACATACAATTGAAACAGTAATCAGTTCGTTAGAAAATTAAGTGATTGTATTGCGTCTTTCTCGTCTGCGAGGGCCGTGTGCATTTCTGTAGGGTTCATGGAGGCAGCGAAGCAGCGGTCGGGGTCTCAGATGTAGCATCCAACAGCTGGTTGTCAATGTAGCGGAACTGAGTTAGGCGGCGTCGCAGTCCCCTCTGCAGAAGGGGGAGGGGGGGGGGCGTGCGACGTAAGCGGATGGAGAGGGGTGCGGGGGGAGAGGGGAATACAAGGAAGGGGAAAGGGGAAGGGAAAGGACGCCACAGCAGGCCAGAGCCCTCTTCACCCAGTCACGCCGACCCTCTGACGTCAACTGCTACCTGTTGCAAAACGAAAATAAAGAGTATACGGTTGAATACGTGTTACAGGCAATCGTACTAGGTTAATTGACGAAAGGAGAAAATATAAAAATTCATCAAGTGAAGCTGGCAAAAGGGATTACAGACATCTAAGGTTGACATGAAGTGCAGACTGGCTACGGAGGAACGGCTTGAGGAGAAATGTAAGACCGTAGAAGAATGTATAACTAGGGGAAGGTAGATACCGCCTACAGAAAAATAAAAGAGACGTATGGAGACAAGCAGGGATGTGAATATAAAGAACTCAGATGGAAAAACAGTACTAAGCAAATGGGGGGAAAGCTGAAACGTGGAAGGAATATATAGGAGGGCTGTAGAAAGGAAATAAACTTGAATGTAGTATTCTAGAAATGGAATACGAAGTAGAGGGAGATGAGATATGAGATACTACAATTCGAAAAGAATTTGACAGATCACTAAAAGATCTGAGTACAAACGGGGAGACTGGAGTAGATAATGTTCCATCTGAACTCCTACTATAATTAGAAGAGCCAGTCACGAAAAAATTGATCCATCTGATATGCAAGAAGTATGACACAGGGGAAATACCCTCAGACTTCTGAAAGAATATAGTGATTCCAGTTCCAAAGAAAGCAAGCACAGACAAATGTGAAAATTACGTAACTATTAGTTTAATAATTCATGGTTGTAAAATACTAACACGAATTATTTACAGTCGAGTGGAAAAACTGGTGGGATCAGACCTGGCGGAAGATTTGGATTTAGGAGAAAAGTAGGAACATGCGAGACAATACTCACATTACGAAGTCTAGGCTAAGGAAAGCGAAACCAACGTTCTTCGCGTTTGTTAATATGGTGAAAGCTTTTGACAATATTGACTGCAATACACTGCTTCAAATTCTGAAAGTAGCAGGGGTAAGATATGAGGATCCAAGAGTTATATTCAACTTGTACAAAAACCAGACCTCAATTATTATGGCATTAAATGGTCGCGGTGGTTGGGAAGGGAGTTAGACAGGGTTGTGGCCTTTTCCGAATGTTGTTCAATCTTTTTTTTGAGCACGTTGTGAAGGAATGCAAGGAGAAATTGGAAGAGAGAATTAAAGTCCAGGGAGAGGGAACTTTTGCTGACGACACAGTAATACTATCACAGACAGAAAAGGAATTGGAAGACCAATTAAACGGAATGGACAGTGTCTTGAAAGGAAGGTATTAGATGAACATTAACAAGACTAAATCAAAGGTAATGGAATGTAGTGTCAGAAAATCAAGCGCTGATGAACGAATTAGATTAGGTATAAGACAATAAAAGCAGTAGATGAGTTTTGTTATTTGGGTAGCAAGATAAAGTCTGATGGCCGAAGTATAGAAGATATAAAATACAGAATGGCTATGGTAAGAAAAATATTTTTTAAAGAAACGAAATTTATAGACATCCAATATTAACTTAAATGTTAGGAAGTCCTTTCTGAAAGCATTTCTCTGGAGTGTAGCATTGTATGAGAGTGAAACGTGGACGATAAGGTGTTCAGACAAAAAGATGATAGAAGCTTTCGGAATGTGGTGCTACAGACAAATGATGAAAATTAGATGGGTAGATCACGAAACTAATGAGCATGTGTTCAACAGAATTGGGGAGAAAAGGAGTCTCTGGTATATCCTAAGAGAAAAGATAGTTTGGTGAGACGCAACTTAGCATTAGAGGGAAGTGTGTGGGGTAAAAATCGTAGAGGGAGACCAAGGGACGAATACAGTAAGCAGATTCAAAAGAATGTAGGTTGCCGAACTTATTTTCAGGTGAAGAGACTTGCACAGGAGAGCTGCATCAAACCAATCTGCGGACTGAAGACCACAACAACAACAAAAACTGTGATATCAAACTTCTTGATTCGCTAAACACAATAGACTTTCAACATAAATAGGTCGCAGGAAGGTAACCCATAACGACAGAAAGTAGTTGCGACTCTTGAACCTTTCCCGTCAGATTTGTTGTACACAGTCGTATCCAGTTTCCCACCTGATGACGTTGTGCAAATTCTACAATATTTCCTTGCAATAGCAGTCCAACATCTTCAGGCTTATGGGTAAGCGACCGTTTATTGCAACTGTAAAAATTAGTCTAATAAAAACTAGGTGGGTTTCAGTTTACTTCAGAGCATCTTTACTGGCCTTGTTTTCTATGTTGGCCTGGACTCCCTCTTCATAAGTTTCTCAGTTGTATAGTGGCGCTTAAGCTGTCACTCCATTTTGTTTCAATTTTCATTACAAAATCACAGAGGGAAAAATGTAAGAGACTGACCTAACCAATCATCTTCGTTACCCACCATAAAAGTCACATGTAAAAACCTTTAAAGTATTTGAAGATGCAACTTGTTGTGAAACGGGTGGCGCAGCTGCCGAAGACTCGAAATAAAACACCGACAGTGTCGATCAACGTTCAGTTGCCGGCCGCGGTGGCCGAGGGCTCTGTGGCGCGCCAGTCACGGTCTGCACGGCCACTACGGTCGGGGGTTCGAATCCCCCCTCGGGCATGGATATTTGTGCCGTCCTTAGTGTTAGCTAGTTCATAAGTAGTTTGTTAGTTTAGGGACTGATGACCCCGTAGTTAAGTCCCATAAGCTATACAAACTTTTGATTTATAGATTTCAAAACTGACAGTATTTCGCTTGTTACATGTATCTTTCTCACCAGTTGGAATAGTTCTGAGAAATTTTGTCTATTTCAGAGACCTTGTTCCGACATAGATCTTTCACTGCTGTGACAAATTCTTCTCGTTGCGGCAAAGGGGCCGAGCGCATTGAGGCGCTATGCTCCGATGCACGAGGCCGTTCCGCGTCGGGGGTTCGAATCCTCCCTCGGGCATGGATGGTTGTGTTGATTTTAGTATAAGTTAGTTCATAACCAGTTTGTAAGTTTAGAAACTGATGACCCCGCAGTTAAGTCCTATATGCTTAACAAACATTTGATTTGAAATTCTTGTCGCAGTTTTGTATGTCCTACATGTGTGCTACATGTGTCTCCTCCTTCCTTTCCAACCTAGGTTTTCGGAAGGTTTTCCTTGGTCGTAAAGCGTATTCCGGAACTAGTGCACTACCACTCCCGCCCCCTGTCCATTCTTAATTCTACAGCTTGCCTGATACGTGACTGAATAGAACCGATACATTTAATGGGCGAAAGGTATAATGTTGGTTTTGCAATATTGGTTCTTCAATACTCCTTCCAGTTCCCATTTGGAGCCTCCTAATATATTCCACCTTGCAGTTTATCCTTGGCTTCTTAATACTGAATTTGTATCTTAACTCTTCATATTCATACCACTGTACGCATGTATCTTTAAATATCCTATATCCATGTCTATCTAGCCAACAGGCTTAAATCTTCACGTATGTACTCTAGTCATTACTGTTTAACTATCTTCAATTTCCTGTCAAACACATTTTTAAATGTTTCTATTCGTTTTCACCTTCTTCATTTGAGGGATTTTTATATTTCTCTCTTTAATCAGATAAATTCAATTTTTCTTGTGAAATCCAGGAGTTCTTCATGGACAATGTAGTTTTATCTATTTGATTCTTTATTGCTTTCACCAATGCATACCTCATAGCTCCTCATTCATCGTGTTAATTTTTATGTTTCAGTCTATAGTTGCCTAATGCACAGGTTACACCAATATTCAAAATTACCCGCAAAATTACTTGCCAATATCATTGACATCAGTTTGCAGCAGATTTTTAGAACATATACTTTCCTCAAATATTATCAACTACCTAGAAGAAACGGCCTACTGACCCGTAATCAACACGGATTCAGAAAGTATCGTTCTTGTGTAACACAGCTAACTCTTTACTCACATGATGTGATCAGTGCTATCGACAAGGGATCACAGATCGATTACGTATTTCTAGATTTCCGGACGGTTTTTGACACTATACCTCGCAAGTGTCTTCTAATAAAACTGTGTACTTACGGAATATCAACACAATTGTGCGACTGAATTCGTGATTTCCTATCGGAAGGGACACAGTACGTTGTAATTGACGGAAAATCACCGAGTACAACTGAAGTGATATCTGGCGTTCCCCAGGGAAGCTTTAAAGGGCCACTGCTGTTCTTTATTTTTCTAAACTATTTAGGAGACAATCTGAGTAGCTCTCTTATGTTGTTCGCGGATGATGTCACTTATCGGTTAGTAAAGTCAGCATAAGTTCAAAAGCAACTGCAAAATAATTTACATAAAATATATACACGTAGGAAAAAATGGCAATTGACCCGTAATAATGAGAAGTGTGAAGTCATTCATATGACTACTAAAAGAAGCCCGTTAAAACTCGTTGCGAGGTGATCTACTTGCGTAATTTCTTTCACCAACTTTCTCTTCCGAATGCGAACAGATTATTTTAGCACCCGCCTACATAGAAAGACATGATCATCAAAATAAAATAAGAGAAATCAGATCGAAAACGGAAAGATTTGGGTGTTCCTTTTTTCGGCGAGGTACTGGAGAAAGGATCTGTAGAGAAACATCACAAAAGCGGTTCGATGAACCTTCTGCCATGAACTTCAATGTGACCTGTGGAGTATTTATGTAGATTAGATTGTTCCTTCTTAAATTCCCAAGAACTTACGGTTCCTTCAGTTTATTCCGGTATTATTTCCTAAGGGCATACTCTAACTCAGCAACTTCAACGACCACAAGAGTGGTAATGGAAAACTGTCAGTTAATTCCACACTAGAATTCGGCAACTGCACGAGGTAGCAGGGCAGCCGAACCATGTCAGTGAACTCTCAGGGGTTGGACTGGCTGCAAACATGCCTCTGCACATTCTCATCAACTCGCCAGCATCTCTGGAGACATGTCTAGTGTCGCGCTGTGTCCTTAAATATTTAATTCGCTACGGCTATGAATTCAAACCTTATAGAAATACATCAGGATCTGATGGCGATGCTGCTGTAACAATCACGGTGCACTTTAGGCAAAACCTTATGTACGCGTTTCGAACGCCAACATGACAAAACACCAGTTCCAATCTATGAACTCATCTCACAGCTTGGACAGCACGTTGTGAGAATAATTGAGCAGGTATTCCACATTTCCATTATACATACCAAAGGTCACATGGCAGGTGCTGCAAAAAATGCTCAAGGAATATAATACCTACCAACAAAGTACTCCTGTCATCAATAAAAGGATTTAATAGTAATTTCAGAATATGCAGTGTATTAAAAAACGTTTCATTTTATTGATCTCAGGATATAAAAATACTCCTTAGCTGAGGATACACCAGGTTTTCTTCACACTTCCAAATTCATCGCCCTTATATTACATGAAACAACTATAACAAGAACCCCAACTATTTCAAGTATTTTTTATGATTATCTCAAATAAATTTCGTATTATCAAACATTTAATGTTTTAGCTGGTCTCAAATAATTTTGCTAACTTTGCCTTAAGTGAAATTAGGGTTTTGTTTATACCGCCTGATTGACTATTAATCTCATCTGTTCATGCTTAGTGTTGAATGACATGGCAAAAGAAATTAATTTCTTCTTGGATTAGCTAATGCATTTTAATACAACATAAGGGCAACGTCTTCTGAGCTCCCCTTCACACATTCTTATCCCGAAAACACCGTTATGTCCTCCGGTGAAACAGTCAGTCATAATCACCTTGCTGCTTCTTTTGTCTTACACGTAAGCTATGTCCTGTTCTCTTCCTTCCTAATTGCAACATTATGTTCTCGTAAAGCGTTTGTATTCCTTCATAACAGTGTTCAAGTCCTTTATTACATGTATTGTATTTTATTACATCAGGTTTCTGGAAGAAATTCTGAGCTAATTGAGTTTACTATTTCGGTTTTCTTGAAAGATAAAATTTACAGAGCAGTAAGAACCCTGCTCCTCATTGATTTATTGTTAACTGCGGCGTTGTCTTAGTGTTACATCGGTTTGTATGTTCTCTGAATCTGGAGCATTTGCATTTGACTTCAGCAATAACTTTGTAGGCAGACCTTAGACCCTATTTTGCATGTTCATAACATATTCTTGCATTTACAATTTTGATCTATTATTCTCGCGGTATAAGGAGCCTCGCTACGGAGCGCGCGGTTGCTCACCGTCGGAGGTTCGAGTCATCCCTAGGGCTTCGGTGTGTGTGTGTGTGTGTGTTGTCCTTAGATTAGTTTACCTTATTTTAAGTAGTTTCTAACCTACGGACTGATGACCACGCAGGTTGGTCCGATAGATTTACAAACATTTGAACATTTCTAGTATTCTCGTTTAAAACTGGTAACTTTTCACGTTGCTTTCTGTAGGGGAAAAATGGTAAAGAACCCCATGGTTCTATGTACAGATGTGGTTTTGGGCCTTTTCTCGCAAAATAATGTAAACGATTCACCCAATTACAAAAAAAGATGCTGGAAGACATCATACGTCATTCACTATGCACAACATGCGAATGCACAAGAGCAGAAACAACAGTGCGCATCATGCACAAAGTGTGCCTAGCTGCGCATTGACGTCACAATTCGCCAAACCGGGCGACCGGCAAAGGCGCGGGAAACCAGGACACATCTCCCTGGGTAGCAGCTACAAAGCTGCCGAGTTTGGGTGTTTCGTTCAGGGACTGCTTTAGGATATCTGCCGAATTCGAGTGATTTTCCAACAGCAGGTAGAACTTGACAAATTCGCATTAGCCGGATCCTAATTTTTGGAGTTTCTTCAATTTCAACCTAGTTCTGTTGCCACCAATTAAGCGCTCCTTACAAAACAATATTTAATTTTCTTCTTCAAACTACAATACAGAACGTAACCGGACAACCCCATATAGAGAGTCAGGGCTCAAAGTCCCAGTTCGTCAACGAAATGGAAAGTAACAACTTCTACACTTCGAAACAGGGTCCAAAACATTAACAGTAACCGCAACGAATAGCAAAGTTCTGGCAGCGTTTTCTCAAGAACCGAAGAGAGTGGACAACCGTCGTAGATACGTATACGGTAGGCTTCATTCGCTGTCGGCAGAGTGAACCACCGAACAACAATAAATGAGACGCGCAAGTCCTGTGTTAAATGAGGGAAACAAGGAACGACAGCAGCGTCCCTATTGATATCAAAATTAACTAAGAACGTGAAAATTGCGGGTGTCCCCCTGTACTTTTGTTTATATCATTTAATTTTACTAATACCAATTTTCTGAACTTCCGATGTAATTAGTGGAGATATTTTAATTCTGTCTTTGCAACTACAATAAAATGCTAGGTTCTTTTTTTTTTCTTTCACCAGTTGCATTCAAGCTGCAGACAGTGCATTATTGCATATTCCTTGTTGCACTCGGAGGTCAATTGAAACGATTTTATTGCGTTATAAGTCTACTTAAAGACAGTTTTGTTCTTTAACGTGACTCGGTGTTGTCCCTGTTACCTATCTTCACTGTTTGTCATTAATCACAAAGAATCAACATTTTTTAAATAATTGCCCTTCACTACAGCTTGACGTCAGTAAGTGGTACAAACAGCTGGTTATAAGTGACAATCTGCTGGTGCATTTTCCCATTTTATCTTCACAGTAGTAACTAAGAAATAACTTTGGACATGCCTATAGCAGTATTACTGTTGAAATATTTTTTATACAATTCCTATTCCATAACTTACTAAACAGTTGGTGAAGCATGTAGGCGTACGTGTCATCTAAAATTTGCCACATTTGTATTTCAGAAAACTATATTTCAAAAAAATATTAATCTATGACTTCCTTCAAAATGTACCTACATCTTTGAATATGTGTAATTGTTTCAACACAAAATCAAATACATTATCAAGTTGCAAAGTAAAATAGGAAAGAGGAATAAAACTGGTTCATCCATGGGGGTGAAAGCTATATATAAAAACCGGAAACACACTGACTAGTTCATTTCTATATTACTTGTGGCGTTAGAGTGATATGGGAAGCGATGTAATTGGCTGAAAACCGTCCAATGAGATCTTTCCAATGGAGAGTACATAGGCCTGTTCTATTGTGGCTTTCTGAACGTTAGTCTTCACATCTTCCTCACAATAATATTGAATTCAATATTTCACGCCTTCACCGTGGAACGGAAGAGAATTCGTGCTAAAAATGTCTTCAGTTAATACTAAGGAATGATATGTAACTGACAATATTTAAATTACACATAAATTAAATGTATTTTCTTGTAATATCTCGAATTAAGCTGTGTGATTTCCGTTAGTTTGTTGATGTATCTTGAACAGTTATTCTAGTGAATATAAACACGATTTTTTTTACGATATTCAGCCCAAGAAATTAACGTTGAAATACTCCTGCAAGTTACCCGGTTGTTCATCTGGATACTACGTGCGTTCACCCGAGAATGTTAACAACAAGCATTTATACAGGTTTCCCAGCCAACCTGAAGAGTTGCTTCAGAAGTGGAAAAGTGTCTGTGAACTGCCACCTTATGTGTACAGTGGTCGCTTTATGGTTTATGAGGACCATTTTTCTGAAAAAGATTTTATGAAGGCAACTAGGCATAGGCTAAACAGGGGTGTGTTTTCAAAACATATGACAACTGTTCGTTACATAGCTATTCATACCAGAACTGTATTAGGTGCATCTGATGTTAGTGACTTACGAAGCACTAGCTGTGCCATGACAAATGTTAATCACTTACCTGGTAATAGCAGAAGTGAAAATAATGCTAATATTGAATTACCTAGCATTAGTCGTGATACACACAGTTGCAATTTGATTGATACATGTACAATTTTCGTTCCCTCTCAAACTGATCCTACAGATGGTGAGTACTCATTGGAGGAAAATTGGAAGATAAATTCTTGTCACTGTTTATATTTCCGGAAGGAATAACAATTTGTCAATCTCACTTTTCTGAACAGTATATATTAATGAAATGTGTACCATTTTTGATTTACAAGTATGTCAGAGATTGGAATAACACCACATGTAATAAAAGAAGTGCAGTGTTTAAGGAGAAAGTAAATAAAAAGTTTGAGGCTGTTTGAACAGCCAAGTTTTTTCGTTGTGAAGAAATATAATTAATTTATGTTTTCTTTACACTAAATAAAAATTGTTAATTACTTCTGCTTTTTATGTTACAAATTAAAAATAACATAGTAATTACTTTTTGTTTTCGTTTTACTATTTTGTTCCTGTTTCCTATTTTTTACTTGCAGCTCTCCCGGCCGAGTTGGACCTCTCTGCAGGAAGCAGTCACGAGTTACTGCTGTCGATATTTATTAGGCCGTCGTTGTTTGTGCGATGGGGGCGGGATAGCGTCTGTTTTGGAACTGTAGGCGGACGGAGGATATATGACCGCCACACGGCATGGTGTGGGGGGGGGGGGCGGTCTACGTTGAAGGGCATCGATCCCGGTAGAGCAAGTTCATAGTCAGTAAATTATGATCGCAGTTTTATCTGTCTCTGGATACCTCTTACAGCTCTAAACCCGGTTCCCAAATATTTATCTCACCAAATGAGTCTAAAACATTGCGGTGCCTCGTGTTTTCTTTCATAAATACAACTTTCTTTTGTGTTTCTTAAACCAAGGATTAATGATCATTCACTAAACTATGCCATATACATAATTTTAGCAGGTAACTTCGTCTTGCAGTCATTTTCTCCAGTATACTTTCAGGTACTCTTTTTTTTATTTTTTTTTCTACTCTTTTGCTACCATCGAATTTTAGTCCCACATTGCAATCAAAATTTCCCCAACCTTACTTGGATAAATTTTCTTATCATACATATTTCCAGCTTTTATCATCAACAAAGCTAGTTGATATATAAATTTGAACTACTGCAGTGGTTGCTGACTTCGTGTTCTGTCTTGACTACGATAATACAATCCCTACTATGTTCGTAGCAATTTAGCCTCCCTCTTATTTTCTTAATCATTATTAGACCTACACTTTTGCATTACCCCAAACTCATTTTGTACTTCAAAAACTGCACTCTCATATCAAAATGTGCTATTTATCCTGCCACAGAACTTTATTATCCCCACTGTGTTAAGCCCCGAACCATAACTTTCTAGTTTTAAATTTTATGGCCTATCGACCTGATTAACGGATCTAGCACTTATGTCTTCAAACCGTAATTTGCTTCTTTCGTTTCCCAGCTCACATACCCAAATATTGTTATTATTTAACAATAATCATAGTACAGATAAATACACCGTTCCTCTATCGGTAGCTGCCAGAGGAAGAATACAAAACAAGATCTAAATCATCACCAGATATTACACACACACACACATATAAAATACTATTACTGTTTCATAGTTACATGAACTTCTATGTGTGTTCGGAAGTATAATTTTTAACATTAAATTGAAAGAGCAAATTTGAGTTCTAATTATCCTGTTCAGGTCCACACAATTATAGACGGCTGACGAAAAAGCCAGCATAAAATGCGAGGCATTTAGTAATGGTCAGCAATTGGGGGAGGAATCGGCCATGTACTTTGTCAAAGTATGGCAATCATTGTTGATTTGGTCAGTTAGTTAATGAAATGAACTGAACTGCGTGTGGGTTCAGTTTTCTGACCTATTTGATACGAATAATCCTTCTATCATTTCTTCTCAAACATGACAAAACATGTAGCTTTACCTATTGATAGGTTCATTGTGTAAATAATGTCAGCTTTCTACACGGGAAAGCAGTTTCTTAGCTTTAATATGTTCATCAAATTAATTAAAAGTATTGTTGTGTGTCATTCTTACTGCTTCATACTTGTAAAATGAAATTTTGCTATTTACTTCTGTATGATAATAATCTACAATAACTAAGAGTTCGAAGTACTCATACAGCAATGGAAATAAATAACTACGACCAGTTCTTACCTCAACTCTTATGGAAATATTTATGCCGAAACATATGCGTGAGTCAAAAAGATGAAGTGACGTCATACCAGCATAGTTTCAGGCATTCGAGATAGTTTACCCACAGCTCTCAGTCATTGGTGCACAGCCTTCGGGAGAATGGATAGTGGGAGCTTTTACAAGATCATTCAGATCCATATAGTCCGCACTAATATAGTTTCTTCTTTGAACTAAGGAAAGCATCTAAACCATTTAATAAGTCTGCAGAGAGCATTTCAGTTGCTCTTCAAAAACTCTAAAAAGATGCAAGATGCGATAAATTTTATAAACGAAAGGTGAAACGTAAATGGAAGCAAGAGAGACCCAATGTCAGAACTTAAGGGGGGAAATATTTCCTGGTATTTATTATCACTTCTACGATTCCAGGTATCTTATATTGAGGCACATATGTAAGGGACGACGTGTTTGTAAACCTGTAGTATTTACAAAAGTCATTACAGTACCTGTGAGTTATATTCCCTAATATTTTGTAATGGAACTCCTACAAGTGAGTGGTAAAGGTTACAATCTGGAATCCACTTCAGACTTGACACCCATACCAGAACCAGATACCGCAATTGCAAACACACCTGCTTTCTTCCAAGTCTGTGCCTGTTAGCCATGTGTGGCTTCAGAACATTCACTAACAAACGATCCACGAGTGTTAAACACATCGGTGGGAAGCATCCGACTGCGCTTAATCCCACACAAGGTTTCCAGACGATCTCCACAGGCTTTACAGGGTTTACTGCAAAAGCAAGGAAATAGTCGGCAGCGTTTGAACTTTATACGCGTATATTAATTTTTCTACTGCGGAGTGTACATGTATGTGTGAAAGCAAAGTACTGTTTAATCCCTTTTGGGTAATAATTCCTTCCTGCTTCGTTAACTTGGTAATCAAGTGGAGAACATTATAGAGCTTAAAAACGGTGCTGTGTAAGAAATTCGAAAATCTGATTCACAAGAGGGAAATGTTATTTGCATGAAAATTACTAGTGAAAGTTCGTAAATTCAATAAAAATATGTTACAAATTTGCAGAAAACACTTCACGATATTTAGATCTGTCCGCATCACAGGTTTCTTCACCTTTTTACACAGCACATTAATCGGAGCATTTCTGTGACTGCAGAAAAAGATCTGTCTGCATGCCGTGAGATTTTTTTTCTTTTAATAAACTGATACATGTTGATTCACTTCGCACTTTTGAAGCATTTTTTATCTCTAAACAGGCTCTGTTCCCTCGACTTCATTGGTTAACAAAAAAGAAAAAAAATTGCAAAACGAAAATTAAGTTTTACGCTTCGCTAGTTTCTCGCGCCGTATTTCACTAGTTTCGTAATTGTACTTAATTATTATTTTTTGGAACATATACTTTTTCGAATATTATGAAATACCTCGAAGAGAACGACCTATTAATCAATAGTCAAAACGGATTCAGAAAGTATCGCTCTTGCGAAACACAGCTTGCCCTTTATTCACAAGAAGTGTTAAGTGCCATCGACAAGGGATCTCAAATCGATTCCATATTTCTGGATTTCCGGAAGGCTTTTGAATTTGTACCCCACAAGCGGCTTCTAATGAAATTGCATGCTTATGGAATATCTCCGCAATTGCGCGATTGGATTCACTATTTCCTATCAGAAAGGACGCAGTTCGTTGTAATTGACGGTAAGTCATCGAGTAAAACATAAGTGATATCTGGCTTTCCACAGGGAAGCGTTATAGGTCCCCTACTCTTCCTCGCGTTTATAAACGCTTTAAGAAACAATCTGAATAGCTCCCTTAGACTGTTCGCGGATGACGCTGTCGTTTATCGGTTAGTGAAGTCAACGGAGGATCAAAAGCAACTGAAAAGTGATTTAGACGAAATTTCAGCATGGTGCGAAAATTGGCAATTGACACTATATAAAGAAAAGTGTGAAGTAATACACATGACCACTAAAAGAAATCCGCTGAACTTCAATTGCGCGATAAATCAGTCAAACCTTAAGGTCGTGAATTCTACCAAATACCTAGGAGTTGCAATTACGAACAACTTTGACTGGAGAGAACACACAGAAAATGTTGTGGGGATGGCGAACCAAGGGTTACGATTCGTTTGCAGAACGCTTCGAAGATGCACCAGCTCCACCAAAGAGACTGCCTACATCACACTTCTGCGTCCTCTCCTGGAGTACTGTTGCCCCTTGTGGGATCCTCACCAGGTGGGACTGACGGAAGACATTGAGAAGGTTCAGAGAAGGGCAGCTCGTTTTGTTTTATCACGTTACGGAGGGGAAAGCGTCACGGAAATGTTGCACGAATTGGGGTGGAAATCATTAAATGAAAGACGTTATTCATTGCGGCGTAATCTATTTGCGAAGTTTCAATCACCGACTTTTACTTCTGAATGAGAAAGTATTTTGCTAGCATCCACGTCCTTAGGGAGACATGACCATCCGAATGAAATAAGAGTAATCAGATCGAAAACGGAACAATTTAGGTGTTCATTCTTCCCGTGCGCTATTAGAGAATGGAACGGTAGAGAAAAGTTATGAAAGTGGTTAATGAACCCTCTGCCAGGCACTTAAATGTGATTTGAAGAGTATCTATGTAGATGTAGATGTAGATTACGAAAATAATGCTCTCCTGTTGCTACATCGTATTAAAGAACTTCAATAAGCGAAATGTTTTCAGAGTGATTTTTGTCCTACATTGTCCGGAAGTGCTATTTACGTACAGTGAAAAGTTACCATTGCATGTTTTCTTTTGATATTTCAATTTTTATTTCAATATTGCTATTTTTATTATTTATCTATTTAGAATCTCCCCGCCTAAATCCCATTAATTCCCGCGATAGTCCCGTTAAATTCTTTTACTTAATTGTATTTTTCTCATATTTTTCGCTTACATTTACATTTGTGTAGTTATTTATTTCATGTTGTTATGGACGCCACATTACATTCGCATTGAAATATGACTGTCGGTTATCTTTACGACGTTATGCCAGGGTGGTATCGGAAGTTCAAGTATTGCTCTAATGCATTTTGCTGCCGCTTGTGCTTTGTCACGTAATTGTAGACCGACATGCTTCAGATTTTTTTGACTTTAATGTTATGTACTGCACTTACACTACATTAAGTCTCTGTGGAGTCAATATTTTAATCATGACTGCGTCTCAGCAACGGTTATAGGATAGCAAATTAATAACAGCCGACAAGTTGCAATATTAGTTGTTTAATAAACTTTGACCACGGTTTAGACAGATATAAACCCGTCTTATTCAGAAATACATGTATACCTATAGACAATGTGACATCATAAATTAATAATTCATAATCTTTATGCCTGAAATATGCGTCATACCGAGCCTATTTTCTAATACATTGTGAAATACAAATCAGAATAAAACTGCTACTTACTATACTTGCACATCACAGGAATTTGGCATCCCTATGATCTAGGGAATGTGGTTTAGACTGAAAGATGCGTCAGCGCATCTGCAGACATTCACACTTACTGATTTGAAGTAGGGAGCGTGCGTACCAGGATCGGTGGCGCATGCACCGTGAAACTTTCTGTGGGTTAAGTAGCTATTGCCGGCCGCGGTGGCCGAGGGGACTGAGGCGCTCCAGTCACGGTCTGCACGGCCACTACGGTCGGGGGTTCGAATCCCCCCTCGGGTATGGATATTTGTGCCGTCCTTAGCTAGTTCATAAGTAATTTGAAGTGCTATTTACGTACAGTGAAACGTTACCATTGCATGTTTTATTTTCATATTTAATTTTTATTTCAATATTGATATTTTTATTATTTATCTACTTAAAATCTCCCCGCCTGAAACCCTTTAATTCCCGCGGTAGTCGAGTTAAATTCTTTTACTTAATTGTAGTTTATTCACATTTATACCAGGTGATCAAAAAGTCAGTATAAATTTAAAAACTTTATACAATCACGGAAGGGACTGATGACCCCGTAGTTAAGTCCCATAAGCTATACAAACATTTGAACATTTGAAGCAGCTATTGGCAGAATGTACATTGAATTTATAACGATGTCAATAAATGGAATATTTGGATAAAAAAAGAGGGTGAGAAGTTTGAGGAAGGCTGTGGAAACAAATATTACCAAGGCCAATTGAAAAAAAAAATGCTGAATAACAAATACTGTTGAAATACATTTCTTGCAGACTGTTCTTGTAACCTGACACAGTCGTGTAGGCCCGTAATTATATCTGCTGCGGAGCTCAAACAAAGTAAATCGATACCATCGGACAATAAGCTGCTCTGTGACGTTTCCCCGGCTGTTAACGAGGTATTTGTTAACTGGCGCGAGAAATGGGGATCCGTTGCCGGGAAACGGCGTCAGCTCGGACTTGCCGGACGGGGCGAGGCCGTGTAAGTCTGCCGACAGCCGCCGACGGAAGCTGCGAGCGGTAGATAGCTACTGCTCTCCACAGGGCGCATTCTGAGGCCGCGCCGCTGCCTCCCTGCCGGATGCAGATACGTCTGGCTCGGCGCTCCCAGCTAATGCAGCTGAGTGCCGGCAGCCACCCACGTGGAGTACGTTTCCATGTCGGCTGTCTGGCTTTTCAGAAGAAAAGATCCTTTCTGCAAGTCAAGGCACACTACTCAGGTGTTCAGAGATGGACAGAATAAATGGCATCGCGGTTCTACATCTACATCTTCATGGGATACTCTGGAAACCACATTTAAATGCCTGGCAGAAGGTTTATCGAACCACCGTTATACTATTTATCTCCCATTCCATTCTCGAATAGCGCTCGGGAAGAAAGAACACCTGAATCTTTCCGTTCGAGCTCTAATTCTCGTATTTTATTCTGATGATCATTTTTACCTACGTAAGTGGGAGTCAACAATATATTTTCGCATTCGGAGGATAATCTTGGCGATTGGAGTTTCGTAAGCAGCCCACGCCGAAGCAAATAGCGCCGTTGTTGTGTAATGATTCCCATCCCAGAACCTGTATCATTTCCGTAACGCTGTATCGTGACAATACGAAACGATCTGCCCTTCTCTGGACTCTTTCGATGTCGTCCGTCGAGCCCACCTGATAAGGATCCCACACTGGGCAGCAATACTCTGAAAATGGACGGACAAGCGTAGTGTATGCAGTTTCTTTTGTAGTTCTGTTGCATCTTTTAAGGGTTCTGTCAATAAAACGTAGTCCTTGGTTCGCCTTTCCCACGACATTATCTACGTGTTCTATCCAATTTAAGTCTGAAGTAATAGTAATTCCTAGGTATTTTGTGGAGTTTACGGCCTTCACCTTTGATTGATTTATCTTGTAAACAAAGTTTAACGGACTTCTTTTCGTACTCATGTGGGCGACTTAACACTTTTCATTATTTAGAGTCAGTCGCCAATTTTTACACCATACTGATATTCAGATCGTTCTGGTTGGTTTTGATCTTCAGATGATTTTACTAGACGGTAAATGACGGCGTCATCTGCAAACAACCTAAATCGTTTATGTAACTAAGGAACAGCAGAGGACCAATAACACTATCCTGTGGAACGCCCGATATCACCTCTGTTTTAGTCTATGCCTTACAATCGATTACTACGAACTGTGTCCTCTCTGACAGGAAATCCCCTATCCAATCGCAAATTTGGGGTGATATACCATAACCACGCAATTTGATTAAAAGCCGTTTGTGAGGTACGGTGTCAAAAGCCTTCTGGAAATCAAGAAATACGGATTCGATTTGCGAACCCTTGTCGATAGCACCCATCACTTCGTCTGAATAAAGAGCTAGTTGTGTTTCGCATGAACGATATTTTCAAAATCCGTGTTGATCTTGGGTCAATAGATCGTTCTGTTAGAGATAATTCTTAATATTTGAATACAGGTTACGTTCCAAAACCCTGCTGAAAACTGACATAAACGAATTAGGCCTGTAGTTTAGTGGGTCACTCCTACTGCTTTTATTGTATATAGGTGTGACCTGATCTAACATTATTTGCGGAGAAGAGATTAAATTTTATTGTACGGCTTTAGCACTTACGCGTACTTTATCTCAACATACCTCGTCTTAAAATATGTCTTTTGGATATATATTTAAAGCGATGTTTCATTTTCCCTCCAAACATTTCTAGTAAGGAAAATACGTGAAGCTGTCAATACTTAATCTTCCGATACCACTCGTCGGCTTTGACCCTTGACGTCAGGAACAACATCATGACGATAACCGACATTCATATTTGAGTGCGAATGTAATGTGGTGTCGATAACAATACGAAATAAACAACAGCGTGGATTTAAATGTAAACAACAAAAAGGAAAAAAAGTGAAATAAATAATTCAACAGGAAGTAAGGGTTTTGGTCGGGGAGATTGTAAATAGAAAAGTAATAGAAATAGCAATATTGAAATAAAAATGAAACATTGAAAATAAATAAATAAAAACATAAGTAGCACTTCCGGACAATGTAGTAAACAAAATCGCCCTGAAAACGGCTCATCTATTGAAGTTCTAGAATACGGTGTAGTCCCAGGAGAGATTTTTTTTCGTAATAATTACAATTTCGAAACTGGTGAAATACGGAGCGAGAGACTAGCTAAGTGTAAAGATGAAGTTAGGTTTTGCGATGTTCTTTTATTAACCAATGAAGCCCTGGGAACGGAGTCTGTTTAGAGAAAAAAATGCTTCCAAAACGTGAATCTTCATGTTTCAGTTAATTAAAATAAAAAAATAATAATCTGATTTCCAATACAAGCATTTTAAGACAAGCTATCTTGAGATAAACTACGTAGAAGTGACATTTACTTACAGTACAATTTCAGCAAGGAAAGAACCTTATGCAAGTGAAATCATACTACTCAGGTGTTCAATGGCGGGCAGAATAAATGGTATCGCCGTTCTAAAATTATTTCCGGAGAAGAGATTAAATTTTATTGTAAGGCTTTAGCGCTTATACGTACTTTATCTCAACATACCTTGTCTTAAAATATGTTTTGGAAATATCTTTAATGCGATGTTTCATTTGCTCTCCAAACATTCGTAGGCGTTTGAAAACACCGTGCAGAAATAAAAACTACTAACGTGTTTGGGGAAAACTATTTTTATTTTTCCACATAGTTTCCTTCTAGACTAATGCTGTTCTAATTTTTTGATCCCTTCCGAACGATAGGAATTGTTCAAGCCTGCAAATTAGCTATTAGTTTCTGCAATCACCTCCTCGTTTGGATGAAATCTTCTTCCCGCCAGCCATGTCTTCAAATTGGGGAACAAATAGTACTCCGAGAGATCAAGTCTGCAGAATAGAGGGGATGTGAAACGAGTTGGAATCTTATTTCCAATAATTTTGCGACCACAACTGCTGAGGTGTGTGCTGGTACATCGTCGTGATGGAAAAGGACTTTTTTTTGTGGGCCAATCGCCGGCTTTATTCTTGCAGCTCGGTTTTCAAACGTTCCAATAACGATGAATAATATACACCTGTAATAGTTTTACCCTGTTCCAGGTAGTTGAAGAAGATTATTCCTTGCAAATCCCAAAAGACTGTCGCTATAAACTTTTCGGCAGAAGGATCGGTCTTCGCCATTTTTCGTAAAGATTCTTCCTTGGTAAGCCATTCTTTGGATTTTCCTTTCGTCTCAGGAGTATAGTAATGTATCCGTGTTTCATCCATAGCGACGAAACAACGCTTAAAGTCCTGCGGATTCTTCCTGAACAGCTACAAACCTTCCATGCAACACTTCACACGATTCCGTTTTCGGTCAAGCGCAAGCAATCGCGGCACCCATCTTGCGGATAGCTTTCTCATGTCCAAATGTTTATGCAAAAATTATGAACCCGTTCATTCGAGATACCCACAGCACTAGCAATCTCACGCACCTTAACTTTTCTGTCATCCATCACCATCTCATGGATTTTAGCAATGATTTCTGGAGTCGTACCTCCACAGGCCGTCCAGAACATTCAGTGTCACTTGTGCCCATATGCCCAGTCCGAAAATTTTGGAACCACTTATAAACTGTTCTGCTCGATAATGTTTATCAAGCTTCTCTTTAGTCTCCTGAGGCTTTTTGTCTTTCATAAAGGAATGCTTAATCACCACACGAAATTCTTGTTCGTCAATTGTTTGACAATCACTCGAATTCCTTGAACCACACGAATGCCAGACACAAAGAAACAGACCAATATGGGTAAAGCTTGGTGTGCGTTCTTACCAAAGATAATACTAACCAAATATGACCTCAATAAGCGCCGGTGGTGCCATCTCTCGGACTTTCCACGGACTTTTCAAGTACGAAATCCTTCAATTACGGTACATTAGCCTGAACTCAAGTTTACGCTGTGCTAAGTACCTTCCTGACATCACTTGAGCACGTGATCTAGTCATACAACCACAGATCACTGTAACAGCTTTAGTCACCTCATAGTTGTCAGATAACAGTGCACTTCCTCGCCTCAGCAACATGCAATTACGAATGGTTATCATCCGCGTTTAAATGTGCAAATGGTGTGATAAGAGGCAAAATTATGCCTTTATGTGCTATGTCGGTACATTTACTCGGGTGTTTGTCAAAGGTATATTTGTTTTAGTGATATGCCATCGTTTTAAAGGAGGCGCTTTACGAAGAAAGCTGTTCTGTTGACCGGGCATGTGTACATAGAAGAACCTGTCAACCATAAAATCGGAGCAGCATTAATTAATTTCCCCAAATATTTCGCCAATTCCGAGGGCACTGTTACATCGGGATATCTGATTTATTGAGCGGACAAGGGTACATACAAGAACCTGCCAACAATACAGCAGTAACAGCATTAATTAATTTCCACAAATATATTGCGAGTTCCGAGGGCACTGTTACGTTGGTACAGAAATTGTAGAAGGTGAATATTCCTGTAGTGGAAACCTGAAAATTTCACTGCTGTTTCAGCCATACAGTAAAATTTAACCCCGAGAACTTAGAGAGAGTTTGGCGGGATATCTGAGGTGCCATCCCACGATATAGCACAAAAGGCGACGACCATTTCGCGTGTTATCTGACTAAAACACATTCATTTTTTTTATTTCATTTTTTGTTTTTTTTTTTATGTTGGACATATATACCTTATACAGTGATGATATTTGAAATTCGCCATTGGGAAGAGATATTGATAGAATAGATATTCCGTCGAGCACATTACTCGAAAGAAATATTGCATAACTTCTTCGTTCAGCTGCGTAAATTTTACCCGCCAGGAGGAACTGTAACGCAATAACTTTTCGAAGAATGCTGCAAGCAGGACAAGAAATTACACTTGCGTGCCCTTCATCAAAATCGAAGTCCAGCGTGAACAAGTATGTGATAACATCCCTTTGTCTTATACCATTCGCTTATTTTTCAAATGTTCAAATGTTTGTAGAGCTTATGGGACTTAGCTACGGGGCCATCAGTCCCTAAACTTACAAACTACTTATGAACCAGCTTTTACTTAAGACGGCACAAACATCCATGCCCGAGGGGGGATTCGAGCCCCCGACGGGGAACAGCCTCGTCCATCGTAGCATAGCGCCTCAATACGCTCGGCCGCTCCGCCGCGGCTCGCTTATTTTTGGGACGATATTCATACTGCATTCCTGCGCCCTGTCGAAATATAATCAGCTGCGTTGTGATTAATTAACTACAACCGATATCCTGTACTCGTACTCGGCTTCCAATTAGCGGAGAAGATAATTGTTTCATTGCATGGAAGTGTAACACGACAAAGGACGATCGAATCCACTTGACGCTAAACAGCAGTATTCGCCAGCCAGAAAGGAGTTTTCGCGCCTTTAAATTAATGGTATGGGAGACCTTTTCTGGATACAGCATTAGCTATTTTCGAACCGCTTTAGACTTGATGCCTCTTGAGGAAAGCAGGCGTACTGGGTGGGATTAGTATCAGTATTATTTCGTTTTATAATATAGTTACTTTGATTTATTTACACAATATATGGTGTTTCAAGGCGTGTGTTGTTGTGGTCTTCAGTCCGGAGACTGGTTTGATGCAGCTCTCCACAATACCCTATCCTGAGCAAGCCTCTTCATCTCCACATAAGAACGGCAACCTACGTCTGTCTGAATCTGCTAACTGTATCCATCTCTTGGTCTTCCTCTGCGGTTTTTACCCCACACACTTCCCTCCAATGCTAAATTCACAATTCCTTGATGTCTAAGAATGTGTCCTACCAATCTATCCCTTCCTTTTAGTCAAGGTATGCCAGAAATTACTTTTCTCCCCAATTCTGTTCAGTACCTCCTCATTAGTTACGCGATCCCCCCACCTAATCTTCAGCATTCTTCTGTAGCACCATATTTCAAAAGCCTCAATCCTCTTCCTGTCCGCACTGTTTATCGTCCATGTTTCACTCCCATACAAGGCAACACTCCATACAAATGCCTTCAGAAAGGACTTCCTTAGGCTTAAATCTATATTCGATGTTAACAAATTTCTATTTTTCAAGAACGGTTTTGTGCATTTTATATCCTCTGTACTGCGACCATCATTTGTTATTTTACTGCCCAAGTAACAGAACTCAGCTACCTCCTTTATTGCTTCGTTACCCAATCTAATTGTTTCAGCATCACCTGATTTTCTTACACTGCTCACCATGACCCTAGTTTCGCTCTTGTTAATCTTCATCTTATATGCACCTTTCAGCACACAGTCCATTCCGTTCAATTGCTCTTCCAGGTCCTCTGCTGTATCTGACAGAATTACTATGTCGTCGGCAAATCGCAATGTTTTTAATTCTTCACCCTGAACTTTAATTCTTTCTCCAAATTTCTCCTTGCTTTCCATTATAGCTTGCTCAATGTACAAATTAAATAACAATGGCGAAAGGCTACAACCCTGTCTAACTCCCTTTCCAACCACTGCAACCCTTTCACGCCCTTCAACTCTGACAACCGCTGTCTGGTTTTTGTACAAGTTGTAAATAACCTTACGCTCCCTATATTTTACTCCTGCTTGCTTCAGAACTTGAATGAGTTTATTCCAATCAACATTGTCAAAAGCCTTCTCCAAATCTACAAAAGCTAGAAATGTAGGTTTGCCTTTTCTTAATCTATCTTGTAGCATAAGCCGTAAAGTGAGTATGGCCTCCCGTGTTCCTACATTTCTCCTGAAAACAAACTGATCTTCCCCGAGATCGGCTTCTAACAGCTTTTCTATCCTTCTGTATATAGTTCGTGTTAATATTTTCCAACCATCACTTATTAAACTGATGGTTCTGTAGTTTTCACACCTGTCTGCACCTGCTTTCTTTGGAATGGGGATTATAACATTTTTCTTAACGTCTGAGGGTACTTCACCTGTCTCATACATCTTACACACCAGGAGAAACAATTTTGTCATGGCTGGTTCTCCCAGAGACTTCAGTAGCTCTGAGGGAATATCATCTACTGTAGGGGCCTTGTTTCGACTTAGGTCTTTCAGGGCTATGTCAAATTCTTCTCTCAGTACAGTATCTCCTATTTCATCTTCACCTACATCCTCTTCCTTTCCTACAATATTGTCTCTAAGTTCATTTCCGTTGTAGAGCCCCTCTATATATTCTTTCCACCTTTCAGCTTTCCCTTCTTTGCTGAGAACTAGTTTTCCATCAGTGTCCTTGATATTCATAGAGCTGTTTTTCTTATCTCCAAGTGTTTCTTTCATTTTCCTGTAGGCTGTATCTATTTTTCCCCTATTTATACATTCTTCTACATCCTTGCATTTGCCTTCTAGCCACTCCTACGTAGCCATTTTGCACTTCCTGTCAATCTCATTTCTTAGTCGTCTATACTCCATATTGCCTGTTTCATTTACTGCATTTTTATATTTTCTCCTTTCATTGATTAAATTTAGTATTTCCTGTGATATCCAAGGATTTTATGTAGGTCTAGTCTTTCTAGCTACATTGTTCTCTGCTGTCTTCACTATTTCATCTCTCAGTGCTACCCATTCCTCCTCTACTGTTTTATTTCCCCCTGTTTCTGTCAATTGTTGCCTAAAGCTCCCTCTATTCTTAAGAACTTCAGGTTCCTTCAATTTATCCAGGTCCCATCTCCTTATTTTCCTACCTTTTTGTAGTTTCAGCCTACAGTTCATAGCCAACAAGTTATGGTCAGAGTCTATATCTGCTCCTGGGTATGTCTTACACTTTAAACCTGGTTCCGAAATCTATGTCTTACCATTATAAAATCTATCTGGTATCTCCCGGTGTCTCCTGGTCTCTTCCACGTATACAACCTTCTTTTGTGATTCTTAAACCAGGTGTTTGTTATAACTGAATTATGTTCTGTGCCAAATTCTACCAGGCGGCTTCTTCTTTCATTCCTTTTGCCCAGACCATATTCACCTACTATCTTCCCTTCCTTGTCCTACTACCGAATTCCAGTCTCCCATAACAATTAAGTTTTCCTCTCCCTTAATTGTCTGAATAATTTCCTTTAGCTCCTCATATATTTCTTCGATTTCCTTATCATCGGCAGAGCTAGCTGGCATATAAACATGTACTACTGTTGTCGGTGTTGGCTTCGTATCTATCTTGACAATGATAATGCGATCGCTGTGTTGATCATAGTAGTTTACTCGCATTCCTATTTTCTTACTCATTATCAATCCTACTCCTGTGATACCTCCAACTGATGTTGTATTTATAATCCTGTACTCACCTGACCAGACATCCTATTCATCCTTCCACCGAACTTCACTAATCCCCACTATATCTAACTTGAACCTATCCATTTCCCTTTTTAAATTTTCTAATTTTCCTACTCGTTTAAGGGATCTAACATTCCACGCTCCGATCCTTAGAATGCCAGTGTTGTCTTTCCTGATGATCACATCCTCTTGAGTAGTCCCCGCCCGGAGATCCGAATGGGGGACTATTTTACCTCCGGAATATTTTACCCGAGAGGATGCCATTATCATATAGTCATACAGTAGAGCTGCATGTCCTCGGGAGAAGTAATGACAGTAGTTTCCCCTTGCTTACAACCGTTCGCAGTAACTGCATAGCAAAGCCATGTTAGCTGATGTTACAAGGCCAGTTCAGTCAATCATCCAGCCTGTTGCCCCTGTAACTACTAAGAACGCTGCTGTCCCTCTTCAGGAACCACACGTTTGTCTGGCCTCTCCACAGATACCTCTCCGCTGAGGTTGCACCTACGGTACGGCTATCTGTATTGTTGAGGCAAGCCACCCCACCTAGGCAATGTCTGTGGTTCATGGGAGTGGTTCAAGGCGTATAGTAAATATTTTAAGAGGTGGTAGAATAGACGAATTGGTATAAAAATACCATTTAAGACGCGTCGAAATATTGTTCACTATTTGATTTATGTACATTACTATTTTATGTTGTCTGAAAGTGTTCACCGTACTATGCGGTACTGCCCAAACGCAACTTAAACGTATATGGCTACGTTCGGCTATGTTCAAGAAAAATGGCTCGATTTATCTCGGGGTCGAACCATACGCGTCTGCTTTCATGCCCAGCACCTACATTAGCTGCAGCTGCAGATGCTATCACTACTGAAACACTAATGAAATATGAAATAAAGATAAATGACTGATTAATAAAGGAGGTTTTATTCTAATGTGGCAAATGATGGAGACAACCCCGATAACCCAGATGAATAATGTTTATTCAAACATCTGTAGGAAGTCAAAAGCAAAAACTTGAAATATACCTTATAGAATTAGTGGAAGAAATACGTCAAATGTGTTTCGATAATGGTAGCAAAATCCCCAACTAAGAAATCGTCGACTATGCTCAGACACTATGTCCATTTCGCGATCACACAACACGAATTATTGATCAGCCAAAAATAGTCATAAAATTAGTGCGAAGAATACATATGAACACTCACAAAAACTATTCAATTAAATTCCATAATGGAATCGGAAAAATGTAATACAATTCATAAACTGGCACTTATTAGCCCTTCCCACAGTTAACGAAGATACGAGCTTATGGAATAGGTTCATAGATTTGTGACTGGCTGGAAGACTTCCTAAGTAATAGAACGCAGTACGTTGTTCTCGACGGCGGGTGTTCATCAGAGACGAGTGTATCGTCAGGCGTGCCCCAGGGGAGTGTGATAGGACCGCTATTATTTTCTATCTATATAAATGATCTGATGGACAGAGTAAGTTGTAATTTGCGGCTGTTTGCTGATGATGCTGTGGTGTATGGGAGGGTGTCGTCTGTAACTGACTGTAATAGCATACAGGTTGATTTAGACAAAAATTCTAGTTGGTGCGAAGAATGGCAGCTAGCTCTCAATGTAGAAAAATGTAAGGTGATGCGCATGAGTAGAAAAAACAATCCTATAATGTTCGAATACAGCATTAGTAGTGAGCTTCTTGATGCTGTCGCGTCGTTCAAATATCTCGGCGTAGCATTGCATAGCGATATGAACTGGAACGAGCATGTAAGGACAGTTGTGAGTAAGGCAGACAGCCGACTTCAGTTTATTGGGAGAATTTTGGGAAGATGTACTTCACCTGTAAAGGAGACCGCGTATAAAACGCTTGTACGACCACGTCTTGAGTATTGCTCAAGTGTTTGGGACCCGCAGCAGATCGGTTTGAAGGAATAAATAGAGGCGGTTCAGAGGCGAGCAGCTAGATTTGTTACCGGTAGGTTCGACCAATGCGCGAGTGTCACGGAAATGCTCCGGCAACTCAATTGGGGATCGCTGGAAGAAAGACGACGTTCTTTTCGTGAATTTCTGTTAAGTAAATTTAGAGGGCCGGAATTTGAAGCTGAGTGTAGTACGATCTTGCTGCCGCCTACTTACATTTCGCGTAAAGATCACAAAGACAAGATAAGAGAAATTAGGGCTCGTACGGAGGCATATAGGCATTCTTTTTTTCCTCGTTCAATTTGGGAGTGGAGTAGGAAAGGAAATGCCTAGTAGTGGTACAGTGTACCCTCCGCCACGCACCTTACGGTGAATTGCGGAGTATGTATGTAGATGTAGATGTAGAAGTCTCGATGAAAAAGGCGTTTTCTCGCAGAATGTAACACGCCCGCAAACGGATCACTTCAGCGAGTCTGGCAGGGCGTCCTTCTTCCAAGAGGAGACTTAAAGTGTTCTTATACTACCAAGGAGCTCCCTCACCAGCAATCCAAGTATTTCACTTGACCACAGTAGTTTTCTGCCCCTGCCTCCGAATCACTTCCAGCAATTTCAATAATTATGTGACACACAGAGTATGTATCTGGTATGTCACATGCCGAGTTCAATACATTTTCGTGTGCTGGTACCTCGGTTGCTATGGCCGTATTTATCGAATGTGTGTTGATATTCAACTTGTGAAGTTGTACTTCAGTTTACATTGATGTTTTCGTACTGATATGTTTGCCAAGTATATTGAACTGTAGCGTGTAAAAGTGTCGCATATGTTGACACTTGCGGGTATGACGATATGGTATTTGCGTGTATGTTTTGTAATGAAGAACGCTGCTGCAACTTATGGAGGGTGGAGTCATAACATTTACTAATCACAGACTGACAGATTCCAAAGTGTTTACTCAAGTGTTCAATATACTGCGTCAACTTGTACAGTGCCCAATATTGCATCTGAACATGGAAATGAGCAGGCTGTAGATGTAGTAGGAGATATTATTCAGTCCAAAGAAGGCAGTCCTTCAATAATCACACACAGAATTTCTGCCGTTATCTGTGTTCCACACAGAAGAGTGTGTCGCACATTAAGTATGGTCAGGTTCCATCCATTTCATTTAGGGTAAATCAGGGTGATATGGTGAATAAAAAATTTGTGCCTCGTAAAAGACAAGAAATTGTTTATTTAAACAAAATTAAAAAAACTCTCCTTTCACAAAATGCATAAGTAACAACAGTACTACATCCTCTTTAAGACACTACAAAAGTTAAAAAATAGAGATTTTTTATCACCCATATATATAGGTGAAATGGTGAATCCCCTTTGCGTGAAATGGTGAACTTATTTCCACTTCTTTTTTCCAAATACGTTACTAAAGGATTCATATTTTGAACAGCCAACGTTGGCAGCTAATACATTTGATCCAATCCACATCCTTTTTAGTGGAACTCTAAACTCACCACACTCTACACAACAACACCTTTTCTCTACCAAGATGTTCTGCAGCAATTAAAAGCGCCTTGACCGTGCTTGTGAAACTCCCGATTTGCGGACTGATACTTCCGAATTTATTTTTAAGAATAAATGTAGTCAGTCCTTTCCGGAAATTTCCTTTTCTTGGTTAAATTTGTGAAGTTGGTTATATTTCTCATCTAGTTTATATGCCATGGTACGTACTTCTGTCCTTGTCGGTCAAAATCCGATTTTTTGTAATTTTATGATAGGTTTTACCAACTTTTTCTCACATGTTAGTACAGGCGGCCTATCCAAAGGTTTTTTCGTAAAGCCTCCGTTTGCTATTCTTCTCTGCAGCGTTGACCATGGAACGTGAAACTCCTTTGAGGTTTTTATCAGGCTCATACTATTTTGCACTGCTTTTACGGCATCCTTAAGTTGCTCCTCTGTCCAATTAGCATGGCTGGATCATTTTTGACATTTATAAAATGTTGGCATATTTGCCTGGAACAATGGCGGTAGATAGAACATTTACTTTTTTAATCACTGACAAACCAAAATGTACTCGCTATATATATATGTGTGGTGTGGTTTGAGAGACAGTTATTTCATTGGGCCTATTGTGTTGCCGAATCGTCTAACAGAACTCGTTTATATACACGCTCTTGAAAACGAGCTTCCAGCGTTTTTGGAGGAGATTGTTTTGGCTAAAAGAATGCGTACGTTTTTGCAGCATGTCGAGTATCCTAGTTGTCAGCTGACACACAGTATGTGATCAAAATTATCCGGAAACCCCAAAAACATAATTTGTTCATGTTAGGTGCATTGTGGTGCGACATACTGCCAGGTACTCCATATTAGCAGCTTCAGTAGTAATTGGACAATGTGAGAGAGCAGAATGGGGCACTTCGCGGAACTCACGGACTTCGAACATAGCCAGGTGTCACTTGTGAGAGAAGTCTGTACGCGGGATTTCCACAGTACTAAACCTAAACATCCGTAGGTGCACTGTTTCTGATGTTATAATGAGTGGAAATGTGAAGGGATACGACATCGTCTGTTGACTGATAGACACCGCCGACAGCCGAAAAGGGCCGTACAGTGTAATAGGCAGACATCTATCCAGACCATCACACAGGAATTGCAAACTGCATCAGGATCCACTTCAAGAACTATGACAGTTAGGCTGGCGGTGAGAAAACTTTGGTTCAGCGGCAGCCCATAAGCAACACATCCCGGAGGTCAGTGCCAAAGTCGGCCGCGGTGGCCGAGCTGACTTTGGCTCGCCGGTCACAGTCTGCATGTCCACGGCGGTCGGGGGTTCGAATCCCCCCTCGGACATGGATATTTGTGCTGTCCTTAGTATTAGCTAGTTCATAAGCAGTTTGTAAGTTTAGGGACTGATGACCCTGTAGTTAAGTCCCATAAGCTCTACAAACATTTGAACATTTTTGAATTTGTCAGTGCCAAACAACTTCTCGCTTGGTGTAAGGAGCGTAAACATTGGACGATTGAACAGTGGAAAAAGTCTTGTGGAGTGTCGAATCACGGTACACAATGTGGCGATACAGTGGCTAGGTGTGGGTATGGCCAACACCACCTAGAGAGAAGGCCGCGGAGCTCTCGTGTGACGTCAGGCAGAGTAGGTTGCGTGCGCACAGCTGACTGGGTAGCCGCTGGGGCACGGTCCACTACGCCGAAGCAACGAGCCAGTCAGCTATGCGCGCGCAATCTACTCTGCCTGACGTCACACGAGAGCGCCACGTCCTTCTCTCTAGTTGATGGTGGTATAGCTCGGTGAACGTCATATGTGAAGTTCCAACAGTAGAATTCGGAGGCGGTGGGGTTATGGAAGGGGCTTGCACCCCTTGTTACTTTGTGTGACACTAGCACAACGTACACGTACATTAATATTTTAAGCACCTTCTTGCATCCGACTGTAGAAGAGCAATTCGGCGATAGCAATTTCATCTTTCAACACGATCAAGCACCTGTTCACAATGCAGGGGCGTAGCGGAGTGATTATATGACAGTAACATTCCTGTAATGCACCAGCTTGCACACATCCCTGACTGGAATTCTGTAGAAATAGTTCGGAATGTTTGTAACGGCGTCTTCATGCCACTCATCACCGACCTACATCGATACCTCTCCTCAGTGCAGCACTTCGTGAAGAATAGGCTGCCATTCCCCAAGAAACCTCCCAGCATCTGATTTAAGGTATGCCTGCGAGAGTTGAAGTTGTCATCGAGGCTAAGGGTGGCCCAACACCATACTGAATTCCATCTTTACCGATGTAAGACGCCACGAACTTGTAAGTCATTTTCAGGTAGATTTCCCGGTATTTTTTATGACAGTGAATATGCTAAACTAGTGTTTCCCTACCTTTTTGAATACGTGACCCCCTTACCCTTCATTACAGGATAAATTTTAGTCAGTTTTTCTGAATCGAATGCATCCTATTATTACATGGTTTCCGACGTTTCTTAGCACGATTTCGGATGGTTGGTCAATTATGAGCAATCGAATTTCTCAAAACTACTGACTATCTTGTGCATTGGCTATCGCCTGGTACCTGAAAAAATTGTTCCAGACTTTTGTTCATTCATTATTAACAGGGCGTATTTATTATAAAACAATCTTTGTTCTATTCTATTCAACTGAGAATTCAAAATGTTCACATGTTTGTAAACCTATTGGGACAGACTGCTATGGTCATCAATCCCTCACACACACACACACACACACACAACAAGGAATCTCCTAATTTCAATATATACTCTTGGCCATTAAAATTGCTACACCACGAATATGACGTGCTACAGACACGAAATTTAACCGACAGGAAGAAGATGCTGTGATATGCAAATGATTAGCTTTTCAGAGCATTCACACAAGGTTGGTGCCGGTGGCGACACCTACAACGTCCTGACATGAGGAAAGGTTCCAATCGATTTCTTATGCCCAAACAGCAATTGACCGGCGTTGCCTGGTGAAACATTGTTGCGATGCCTCGTGCACGGAGGAGAAATGCGTACCATCACGTTTCCCACTTTGATACAGGTCGGATTGTAGCCTATCGTGATTACGGTTTATCGTATCGCAACATTGCTCCTCGCGTTGGTCTCGATCCAATGACTGTTAGCAGAATATGGAATCGGTGGGTTCAGGACTGCAATACGGAACACCGTGCTGGATCCCAACGGCCTCGTATCACTAGCAGTCGAGATGACGGGCATCTTATCCGCATGGCTGTAACGGATCGTGCAGTCACGTCTCTATCCCTGAGTCAACAGATGGGGACGTTTGTAAGACAACAACCACCTGCACTAACAGTTCGACGACGTTTGCAGCTATATGTACTATCAGCTCGTAGACCATGGCTACGGTTATTCTTGACGCTGCATCACAGGCAGGAGCGCCTGCGATGGTGTACGCAACGACGAACATGGGTGCACGAATGGCAAAACAATATGTTTTCGGATGAATCCAGGTTGTATTTACAGCATCATGATGGTCGCATCCGTGTTTGGCTACATCGCGGTGAACGCACATTGCAAGAATGACGAGGGTAAGTCAATTATTATCCGCAATTTAGTTATATTTTTGTTTATGTTGGTAGTACTGTCGTTTTACGTTGTTGACGCAGGCTTTGTTTATTTGTTATTATATCTTAGCAATTTTCAAGTTGCTACGTTAGTTTCGTTGTCGCTGCCGTGCTGTTACTCATGGCTGCTCCGCTGTCTATTTGCACCAAAGAAGAGCAACGTTCAGTGATACGTTTTTTGTGGTCGGAAGGTGTATCAGGGGTCGAAATTCATAGAAGACTTTCAGTACAGTACGGGAGACGTGTTTTGCCACAACGAAGTGTATACGAGTGGATTGAAAAATTCCGAAATGGTCGCACGAGTGTTAAGCACTATGAAGGAGTCGGACGACTGTTTACCTCCACAAATGAAGAAACCATTGAGCGATCACGTGAAATGATTCATTAACTATTGATGAAGTGGCTCATCGTCTTCAAATTAGTCATGGTTCTGCCTATGAAATTATTCACAACAGACTTGGGTTTCGAAAAATTTGTGCAAGATGGGTCCCAAAGCAACTCACACAGTTGCATAATCAAACGCGCCTCGACATCTGCAAGAAACATTTGGATCGCTATGGTAATGAAGGGGACAACTTCTTAGACAGAATCATTACTGGTGACGAAACATGCATCCATCATTACGAGCCGGAGAGTAAACGGTAGAGTATGGAATGGAAAGATCCAAATTCGCCGTGCAAGAACAAGTTCAAGACCCAACCGTCCGCAAGAAAACTGATGCTTACGGATTTTTGGGATGCATGAGGTCCTGTACTGGAACATTATGGTGAAAGGGGCACAACAATAAACAGTGTACGTTACAGTGAGATGCTTACTGACAAACTAATGCTTGCAATTCTAGTATAATATATTTGTCCAATGAATATCCGTTTATCATCAGCATTTATTCTTGGTGTAGCAATTTTAATGGCCAGTAGTGTAGAAGTCTATTGAAACTACGCTACGGGTAACAGGGAACTAGGCCAGACAGAACACTTATTAGACTTTACATCGATATTCATTGAGAATTAGTCTCCTTTCAAAGCTAAAAGTTGCCGGGAATCTTTCATTAAGTGGACAGCTCACCCGTCATAGCAAATACTAATCATCTTCCCCGAATGAAGAAGAAAAGTAAAAGAATGGGTGCCGACAATTACACGCCGACTTTCCGAACGTCTGCTAGTAGCAAGTCGGAAGAAAGAATTATTAGCTCTAACGTTATGACATTCCCTGGAGGAATGAAACTTCTTTCTCAGAGTCAATACAAGTTCATATAACGCTATCCTCGTGAAAGCAGCCGGTCTTTACCAACGTCTACTATCTTACTAGTAGACATTCCTAGGACATTCAGCCAGACAGTCTGCGCAAATGTAGCAACGGCTTCCACAACGTTTAACTGATACAATCAATTTCGTTACAATGGGCAGAGAGTAGTTCATATAAGTCTCTGTATGTCTGTCTGACTTGATACTTGATTATCGAGGGGTATTGCTGACGTGTACGTCTAAGTAGAGTTGTGCAGTACCTCATCGTGAGAATTCGTGTTTAGAAATGATATTGGAGAAGGTACATTAATTGAGGGCTCGAGAGATGAGGAGCGAGGAAAATAGCTGCTTTCCTTTTTTTGATGACACGATTCTGGCTGGATGAAGATTTCATTTTGACGAGGTAATAAAGCTTTTTGCTTTGTAAGACTTCTCAGACAGACATCATTAACAGCTAGTACAAGTCTCTTAATAATTCGTTTTGTGCCTTCCAGACAAAGACGTACGTAAATGGTCAGATTAAAATGATACTATTTTTTAAACTGGTGGGAGTTTTTAAAATTTTTGTTTAAATGTAAATGAAGGAACATGTCTTGGTTGAATATCCCTGGCTTCATTTCAAATCGAATTGAGGGAGAATTTGTTGATGCTCTTTGCAGACTTTGATGTCACTGAAATACAGTTGATGTCTTAAAGTCACACCCATACTGTGTGTAGCGTACATGATTTACTTTCCAGCCAATTTTTTTATGATTAATTGAAGCTGCACTTTTTAAAACTTAAAACAGTGTGGCAAATATCACATTGCATATCAGTGAGGTAAGTAGTTAGATTTGGCTTTTAGCCTCTTTTTTTTTTTTTTTTTTTTTTTTTGTGGCTGTGGAGCCGCTTTGTAGCTATATAAAGACTTAATCAGTCTTACAGCTTGCGGCTAGTTAATTAAATAAAGTAGTTTTAATTATCTAAATCTGTGTTAGGTACAGCAAAACGCTACACACGCTGCAAACATTTATACTAATCATCCGAGAGTTAGTTTTTCATCGTTAACAGATAGTTACAATTATTTTCATACAAGTATAGAGTTTCACGTATTTGATTACTCATCACAATTATGACAAGCTGAACTGCGTGCATTTACACTCCATAATTGCTACGAAAAAAAGGACTTCTATGATAAGTCATGTGGTGACTATTGCCTCCCGTGTTCTTACGTTTCTCCTAAATCCAGACTGAAATTTTTCGAGGTTTGCGTCTACCAACTTTTCCATTCTTGTATAAATAAATCGCGTTAGTATTTTGTAACCATCACTTATGAAACTGATGGTTCTTTGTGCGCCTATTTTTTTTTTTTTTTTTTTTTTTTTTTTTTTTTTTTTTTTTGTAAATGAGATTATTACATTTGAGGGTATTTCAGACTTTAAAAAAAGCCTTAAGAATCTCAGTTCCAAAAAAAGCTGCGCAGACAGGTGTGAAAATTACGGAACCATGACTTTCATAAGGCACAGATGTTGTACTCATTTCAGTTAATCCGGTGTAAGTAGAGAGCAAATGTGGAAGCTAGTTTATGCTGTAATGACGACTTCTAAGACCGAGTGAGTGCACTTAACTGCAGGGCATTAACGCAAGAGCTTATAAGAATTTAATCGGACATAGAGACTGCTGCCACTGAACAATATTTCAGGTAGAAAACATGGGGTCATCGAATCCGGCTTAAGGAGATGTCCAAGTTCACTTATCTACCTCTTTGTCTTACATTATTGTTTTTCAGCTTATTTACAACTGACATGAGTAGAGGTTTACACGTATTGTGGTGTTTATTTATGTCTTCATTCTTTACTTCCTGCAAGGGAACGAGAGGACGAGCCTGAGTACTTCGAAAGTCGTTATGCAGGTTTTGTATCTGAGGTTCTTGGAAAGAGTTCAGTCTGAGTTGTTGCAGTACGTTCCCTTGAGTATTTGTGAGTTTTGTGTGTTTCAAAACCAGTCAGACGCCGTTTCCTCATTAGTTAGCTAATAAGTCTAGTGACAGCTATCGCCGGATTCCCACCTGCAGAGAACTGATTAGCGTAATTTATCTTTTATGTATTTTCATTCCTGTTAAAATTCTTCTGCTTCGTTCGTGCATCTGATATTTAAGAGATCTCGCGTGTTTTTGTACATACAGTAACTTTAATTAATTTTTCAGATATTGATACGGACTGTACATGTTGTGTGAGGATTCAGGAGGAGTTGGCTGCTGTCCGTAATCATCTGGAGTCTATGACGATCATGGTCAACGGTCTTCAGGCTACTACACTGAACACCAGTGTCACCCGGACACCTGAGGCGACTTTCTGAGGTAGCTCTAGTGCCTACTGCAATGTCTCGATCCGTGATGCCACCATGGTTACAGATTCCATCATCTCTGCCAATCGACAGTTGCTTGACGGTGATTCGAGAACTGTGCAGGGGTCGTCAGTCCATCTCCTTACGCCTCAGTAACGGGTTTCAGGTGTTGCCCGCTACTGATAATACGTCTTACAAGGAGAGGACTCCTATTCGTCATCGCCGAATTCGTCCAAATTCATGGTACATGTAGGGCGTTGTGAGATATGAAAGTGCTCCATGTGGGAACTCCAGATGGCCAAGCGCTTAGGAAATAAACGGAAGTTTGATACGGATCTATCACTATATGCATCTCATGAACTGTCTCTGTGAGGGCGTGTTCAGGAACCGGTGTTTAGCTCAGCGGTAAAAGAGCGGATTCGTGTTGAGAAAGTCGCGTGTTCATTTCCACGCGGTAGCAATTTTTTTTTCTGCTCCTTGGAAATGCGTACACCTACATATTGCTACAGTAGGGCTCATGAGGACAAGATTAGATTAATTACAGCACGCACGGAGGCATATAAACAATCATTTTTCACACGCTCAATACCAGAATGGAATGGGGAAAAAACCCTAATAACGGTACAGTGGGACGTACCCTCTGCCATGCACTTCACAGTGGTTTGGAGAGTATTGATGCCGATGTAGAGTGACGTCACAATTAACCGCAACATCATATAGGTTATTATATTAATTTATAGAAGCAGAAAAAGAAAGGGCATTGGATGGAATTCGGGGCTACAAACATTTAAAAAGGAACTGTAGTTAACGCGTACTTGGGGACGTCGTGTATGTAAAGCAATACTTCTATTCTTTTGCAATTGATCAGTTTCATGTACCGGGGCGATATTCATCGAAGAAACAGGGGAGCAATGACTTTGACCGCATCTTGCGTACGTTATGAACGCCACCCTTTTGCAGTTAATTGGTTTTTTAATGTCTTCGTAGAAAAAACAAAACTTAATTGACATTCTGGAAACAGCTTCTTTCATCGCACAGTAAGAAGCGAACAACGCATAACGCAGCATGTCGCTGAATACTTGCGAGGACCGCTGGTGATGTATAATGGAATGTAGTTTTATCCAAGCTTCTCGGGAAATGATTTCTTCTTCTTTCTCGATTAGGTAAGTGCAGTTTTGAGATTATTTATCTGTCTATAAAAATATACATCGCATGCCAAGGAGAAAAAAAAATGCCGCCGGGCGGAATCGAAGCCGCGTGCCTTTCAATAAAAATCCGATCCCTTACCGCTGAGCAACACACCGCTTTCTAAGCAGACTCTCTCAGGGGCATTTGATAAGGTGCATATGGTGATAGATCCGTATCAAACTTTCTTTTATTTCCTAAACGCTTAGCCATTTGGAGTTCCCACTTGGTGCACTTTCATATCTCACCACGTCCTACCTGTATCATAAATTTGGACAAATTCGGCGACGACGAATAAGCGTCCTCTCCTTCTGAGCCAGCAAGAGCTGCACCACCTTCTGTAGCGTTGGACAACCCTTTTGAGAGGTCCGACAAACGTGGAGAATGAGTTTGGTAGTCAAGGCCCAACGTTCCCCTCTGGGAAATAGCGGTAAGGTCGGCAAAGAACGTCAGTGTGCACTCTGCTTGTTGAGTCGGGGGGGGGGGGGGGGGGGGACTCATCTGAGATGTAGAGGAAGCTCTGCCGACGATAGAGGGCACTCCAGATCGTTTTTCATGTTGGCACCAATGACTCCTGTAGACTGGGTTCAGAGGTCAGCCTCGGCTCCTTCAGACGTCTTGCGGATTTGGTGAAGACAGATAGCCAACATAGCGGGGTAGAAGTGGAGCTATCGCTTTGCAACATCGTTTCCAGAAACGAACGTGGTCCTCTGGTTTGGAACCGAGTGGAAGGCTTAATCTAGAGGCTCAGGCGATTATGTGGTGATCTCGGGTACAATTCCTCGAGCTCCGATATCGGGTGGAGAAATGTAGGATCGCGCTGAATAGGCAGGCGTCCACCACACACAGGAAGCGGCTACTAGGCTACTGGAGGACACAAGTGGGTTTTGTAGGTTGGAGAAATACCTCCACAGATCCGTTAAGGACGCAACAGATCGGAGATATAAATGCTGATTGTAGTAATGGTTAGCCGCAGGAGCGTCTATGGAAAGATCCCAGACCTTCTATAATTTTAAGTAGTTATAATTTCCACATACTACTAGAGACGGAAAGCTGGCGTAAACATTTCAACATACATGAAATTCTAAATTCACAGGTGGCACACTGAAGGGGAGGCGTGTTTTTAGCGGCAAAGAATACGACAGTATCGAGTGAAATTTTTACAGTTTCGAAATGTTAAATAATCTGGGCGAAAGTCAGCGTGAAAAGTGGCACAAACAGGCTCATTGGACATTTTTACACACCACCTGGCTCAGCAGCTGCAGTGGCGGATCATGTGAGGTAAATACGTTGCTTGTAGTGGCCATTTTAGCAGCAGCTGAATACTATGTATTTTCACAGTGGTATTTCTTTAAAGAAAACACCTTCTGCTACTGCAAATGAAGGGATTTTATGTTTACAATTCACCCACACGCATTTCGCTTTTCTCACAAGGTATCTTCGGTGGCTTTCCTGAAATATTTACATGTTTTTGTTTACACATATATGTTAGGAATTTACATATGTACAAAATATTTCGTTTGTGATTCAAAACAGTTCCTTTTTGGGTATAAAATTGTGTACTTACAGCACTTACTACTCCATATCTTCCTTTTTCTGGCGACCAGGTCGAAAAGTTGCACATTTTTTCGAAAAACTTTGCATTTTAGTAGTTCCACTGCTATAGTGGACACAGTTTTGAATCAGAAACGAAATAGTTTGTACATATGTAACATCCTAACCTCTATATGTAAACAAAAACGTGTAAATATTCTAGGACACCCACTGAAGATGCCTTGTCACAAAGGTGAAACGAGTATGGGTGAATTGTAAAAATAAAATCCCTTCATTTGCTGTAGCAGAAGGCGTTTTTCTTTCTTCTTTTTTCTTTTTAAATACCACTGTAAAATTACTTATGAGGGAAAACTTGGATAAAGTGTCTCATTGTTTTCCTAGTCACCTTTAGCTATGTGTGAAGATTTTAACTTATTGAAAATAGACTGGCAGACAAATGTGTTTAAAACGGGGCAGAGACAGAGAATCGAGCAATATTCTTCTAAGCGCTGCATCCGAAAATTACCTCGAACAGTTAATCAGAGAACCGAGTCGTGGAAAGAACGTGTTACACTTACTGATGGCAAGTAGATCCAACCTTTACAATTCCGTTATCTTAGACCAGGGACTCTGCGATCATGTTCATACAGCATCAATAAATACAGCTGTTAATAGAAATATCAAGAAAAGGAGGAGTATTCTTTTATTTAGCAAAAGCGAAAAGGGTCATATTTTAGAGTACTAGATTGCTTAACATGATAATTTTGTCTCTATAACAAACCGTATTGAGAAACTGCGGACGAAGTGCAAGTGTACCGTACAAGACGCGTTATACACGAGGGTTAGAACTTAGTGACATCTGTTATTCACAAACGAAACAAAAGCCTTACATGTTTGCACTTGTTACTGTCCTTCAAAATAATCATCAGCGTCGTGTAGAACCCGTCGCCAGCGATGTGGAAGGCGTAATATACTGTTAGCAGAGCCTGTCTGGTGATGGTGCGAATAGAGCGGTCTACTGCCTATCGAATCTCTGGTACAGTTCTGAAGCAAATACCACGAAGTGGTTCCTTCATCTTCGGAATGAAATCAAAATCATAAGGAGTTAAGTCTGGGCAGTATGGTGGATGGTACAGTATTTTCCAGTCCCATCGACCGAATGGAGCAGCCACAGCTTGCGCTGTGTACGCCCGCGCATTATCGTGCAACGTTATGGGTGGGCTGCACAGAAAGTGTTGCCGTTTCTTTCGCAAAGTTGGTCTCAGGTGTGCTCCAAAAGCGAACAGTAACACTGTGCATTGACGGTCTGCCGTGAAGGAACGAAATGCATTACGATAACACCAACACAGTCGTGCACGAGAATCGCCATAACTTTCACTATATTGGACCTCTGACGCACTTTCGACTTTCGCCATTCGTTGGATTAGCGTTTTGGCTCGTACTAAGTGGTCCACGTCACATCCAGTGTTACGATACGACGTGAGAAAGCCTCTCCTTCGCGCTCATAGCTCCAATTACGTCTGAGGAGCGTCGTAATGGAAGTATTCCTGCATTTCCGTCAATTCATAAGGAACCCATCGTGATGCAATTTTCTGCCTGTCCAGGCGTTCCTTCAGGATACGAAGCACAGTTGTGTGCGCTAATTCGGTTTCGTGTGCGAGCTGACGAATCGTCTGGTGTCGATCTCTGTCCACTAGCACGACAAAAGTATGCACTTCTTCCTCAGAGTTTGCCGACCTTTTCGAAGGCTTTTACCCAACGTGCCACTGTTCTGTATGGCAATGCTTATTCCCTGCACACCTCTTGAAGACCTTGATGACACTGCCGTGCTGTACGACATCTGGCACATTCAATCTTGATCCATCTCAGTTCCTGTTTCGAAAACAAAGTGACAATCACTCACTCACTCACGAGTGACTGTATTTCTCTCTACTGTGCGCACGCCGGTGACTTGGGGCGGGCAAGTCCATTTGATATGAGGTAAGATATTTATGTAAACAACTTGTGCTATCAGCGGCAATAGTAGATTCTTTACATAGTGTCTACACGGCAGTGTTGCCACTATTTAAGTTCCAACCCTCGTAAGTATGTGACGAGAAAACGTTTGAAAGACGGGATAGATCCTAGAACCTAACTGCAAATATAAATGTAGTGAAAGTCTTGCAGATAACCAAAAATAAAATGATGCCGTATTAGTCTATCCCCGTTCACAAGAAGGGTCGTCGATCAGTTTCGCGAATTAATGCTCCCTACCCAAATTGTTGAGTGGAGCATGCACTATGTACTCTAGAGGTATTGCGCCCTCTTAAACAAACACAGTGTTTACGATGAAAGCTCATTCACCAGCGTCATAACCCTCTATTTCTACATCTACATCCATACTCCGCAAGCCACCCAGTGGTGTCGTGGAGGGTACCTTGAGAACCACTATCGGTTCTCCCTCCTATTCCAGTCACGTATTGTTCGGGGAAAGAAAGATTGTCGGTATGCATCTGTGTGAGCTGTAATCTCTCTGATTTAACTTCATAATCTCTTCTCCAGATATACGTAGTAGGGAGAAAATACTGCTAAATTCCTCGGTAAAGGTATGTTCTCGAAACTTCGACAAAAGCCCGTACCGAGCGACAGAGCGTCTCTCCTACAGAGTCTTCCACCGAAGTTTATCGATCATCTCCGTAACCCTTTCACGATTACCAAATGATCCTGTAACGAAGCGCGCTGCTCTCCGTTGGATCTTTTCTACTTCCTCTATCAACCCCACGTGGTACGGATCCCACACCGATGAGCAGTATTCAAGCTGTGGGCGAACAAGTGTACTGTAAGCTGCTTCCTTTGTTTTCGGACTGCATTTCCTTAGGATTCTTCCAATGAATCTAAGTCGGGCATCTGCTTTACCGACAATTGATTTTATCTGGTCGTTCCGTTTTAAATCACTCCTAACGTCTACTCCCAGGTCATCATCATTATGTCGGGCCCGGTGGTCTTGGGGTAAAGTGCTCGACTGGAAACCGAAGGGTCGTGGGTTCAAAACCCGGATTTTTTCAGTCTGCACTTTAACCGATCCTTCACCTCTCAACGATGTGAGGAGTCGCCAAAAACGACACGTGGTTGGTATTCCACGTTAAGCTGTGGGTCCCCTTTCCCCGGTTGGATAACTGGGGTAGGCTAGGGACACGCAAGTCGCCGAAGAGGCCTCCAATTGAAAGACTTGCACCAGGCCAATGAGCCACACGACATTATTATTTATCATCATCATCATCTTTAGAGACTGATTATGCCTTTCAGCGCTCAGTCTGGAGCATAGTAACTCTAATAAAATTCCTCCATGGTCCCCTATTCAATGCTAACATTGATGCCTCGTCTCATGTTAAGCCTTTTACTTCAAAATCATTCACCGAATCTAAGTACTTTCTTCTTGGTCTACCCTCTTACCCTCCGCTGCCGGGCTCATGTGTCTCTTAGGTAATCTTGCTTCTCCCATGCGTGTAAAATGACCCCACAATCTCAGTCTGTTCGCTCTAACTGCTTCATCTGTGGTGTTCATTCACAGTTTTCCTTTGATTTCCTCATTATGGACTCCCTCCTGCCATTGTTCCCATATATTAGTACCTGCAATAATTCTTGCTACTTTCATATCTGTAACCTCTACCTTGTGAATAAGGTAACCTGTATCCACCCAACTATCACTCCCATACAACAAAGTTGGTCGGAAGATAAAGCGGTGCACTGCTAACTTAGTCTTGGTACTTACTTCCTTCTTGCAGAAGAGAGTAGATCTTAGTTGAGTACTCACTGCATTAGCTTTGCTGCACCTCGATTCCAGTTCTTTCACTACGTTGCCATCCTGTGAGAAAATACATCACAGGTACTTGAAACTGTCTACCTTTTCTAACTTTTTTCCTCCTATTTGGCACTCAATCTGTTTGAATCTCTTTCCCACATAAGCATTAGCTTTGCTGCACCTCGATTCCAGTTCTTTCACTACGTTGCCATCCTGTGAGAAAATACATCACAGGTACTTGAAACTGTCTACCTTTTCTAACTTTTTTCCTCCTATTTGGCACTCAGTCTGTTTGAATCTCTTTCCCACAGACATTGCTTTCGTTTTGGAGATGCTGATCTTAATATCATAAACTTTGCACCTCTGATCGAGCTCTGATGTATTAGTTTGCAACCTTTCAATTGAATCGGCCATTACAAATAACTTTTTTTCTTTTCACCTATTTTAATCCCAGATTTGAATGCCAGTTTACTGTTGGAATTAACTGCTTCCAGTTGCTGACCTGCTGTAGTGTAGCTAATTGGTGCAGGATCTTTCTTTCTATGTATTCGCAGCACATTACACTTATATACAGTGAGATTCAGTTGCCATTCCCTGCACCATGCGTGAATTCGATGCAGATCGTCCTGCATTTCAATACAATTTTCCATTTTTACAATCTCGCTGTATACTACAGCATCATTCGCAAAAAGCCTCAGTGAACTTCCGATGTTATCCGCAAGGTCATTTATTCAGGGTGTTACAAAAAGGTGCGGCCAAACTTTCAGGAAACATTCCTCACACACACAAAGAAGGAAAATATGTTACGTGGACATGTTTCCGGAAACGCTTAATTTCCATGTTAGAGCTCATTTTATTACTTCTCTTCAAATCACATTAATCATGGAATGCAAACACACAGCAATAGAACGTACCAGCATGACTTCGAACACTTTGTTACAGGAAATGTTCAAAATGTTCTCCGTTAGCGAGGATAGATGCATCCACCCTCCGTCGCATGGAATCCCTGATGCGCTGATGCAGCCCTGGAGAATGGCGTATTGTATCACAGCCGTCCACAATACGAGCACGAAGAGTCTCTACATTTGGTACCGGGCTTGCGTAGACAAGAGCTTTCAAATGCCCCCATAAATGAAAGTCAAGAGGATTGAGGTCAGGAGAGCGTGGAGGCCATGGAATTGGTCCGCCTCTACCAATCCATAGGTCACCGAATCTGTTGTTGAGAAGCGTACTGAAATGTGCAGGAGCTCCATCGTGCATGAACCACATGTTGTGTCGTACTTGTAAAGGCACAAGTTCTAGCAGCACAGGTAAAATATCCCGTATGAAATCATGATAACGTGCTCCAGTGAGTGTAGGTGGGAGAACACAAGGCCCAATCAAGACATCACCAACAATTCCTTCCTTCAATTGGGCCAACTGGCGGTGAATCGAGGAAGTACAGTACATACTAACGAAACAATTGATTATTTTGACAATTGTCTGCACGAATTATTTCAATTTACATTTAAAGAGAAATACTAAAATGAGCTTTAACATGGAAGTTAAGCGTTTCCGGACACATGTCCACGTAACATATTTCTTTCTTTGTGTGTGAGGAATGTTTTCTTAGAGTTTGGCCGTATCTTTTTGTAACACCCAGTATATATAAATGACCTTGCGGATAACATAGAAAATTCACTGAGGCTTTTTGCGGATGATGCTATTTTATATAGAGGGATTGTAACAATGAAAAATTGTATTGAAATGCAGGAGCATCTGCATTGACGCATGGTGCAGGGAACGGCAATTGAATCTCAACTTAGACAATTGTAATGTGCTGCGAATACGTAGGAAGAAAGATCCCGTATCATTTAGCTACACTATAGCAGGTCAGCAACTGGAAGCAGTTAATTCCAACAGTAGACTGACATTAAAATCTGGGATTAAAATAGGTGAAAACAAAATAATCAGTCTCGCATATGCGGATGACTTAGTTTTAATGGCCGATTCAATTGAAAGGTTGCAAACTAATATATCAGAGCTCGATCAGAGGTGCAAGGATTATGATATGAAGAGGCACCCTATATATAGGGTGCCTCTGTAACTTGTGTTTGCCTCTGTAACTTATAAAATAATAGGTGGCGGGAAATTTTAATGCGCTAGGTCAACACAAGAAATGTTACACTTTCTGCGGAGCTATGAACATAGTTTATTGTATCATTTTCCAAAGAGTTACCCCACAAAGGTATAATTTTTTAAATGGAACAATAGTTTTTTCTTTCGTGTATTGGATTCGTTGAAACCAGCTGCGTCCAAATCAATTTAAACTACATTCCTATCACTGTTAGTTTGGGAGCTACAACCCTTCAAAGTTCCGGGGGCGGAGGCTGCGATAGCGTAGCTGACTGGCCGAGTGGCTATCCCCTGGGGCACGGCCCACTGTCTCTTGACCACCAGCCAGTCAGCCACGCTGGCGTAGCCTCCGCCCCCTAAACTTTGAAGGGTTGTAGCTCCCAAACTAACAGTGATAGGAATGTAGTTTAAATTGATTTGGACGCAGCTGGCTTCAACGATTCCAATGCACGAGAGAAAAAAACTATTGTTCCATTTATAAAATTATATCTTTGTGGTGTAACTCTTTGGAAAATGATACAATAAACTATGTTCATAGCTCCGCAGAAAGTGTAACATTTCTTGTGTTGACCTACCGCATTAAAATTTCCCGTCACCTATTATTTTATAAGTTACAGAGGCAAACACTCTTAGTGAAACACCCTGTATATATGGTGAACAGCAATTTCAATGAGCATAATGGGAGCTTCTCATTCATTTCAAATTTTCCGGTTGTCGCTTCGTAACCTCTGATCCCGCACAGACGAGTGCGAGCGTGAAGCTGTCGCGAGCAGTGCCACGCCTCGCGTCTTTCGCCGCCTGCTGCTGCGTCGCACCGCGAGCACCCGCGCCGCGCGGTGCAGGCAGCTAGTCGCGGCTCCGCCTTTGTGATCCTCTTAACAGTGGTGCCGGTTACGCGCGGCTCGTTATCTGCGGACTAGCGGCTCCATCACAGGCCGTTCTGTCCCTCAGACACACGTGTGAGGCTGCAGCAGCGTCTGTGAGTGTTGATACCTCCACGGTCTGGGACCCTCTAACCTCAAAGCTTTCTCCCTTTTGAGTGTTACTCGAGAAACTTAAGAGGAGACGGTGGCAGACATAATGAAAAAAACACGTTTTTTATATTTGATAGTAAATATAATTGAGATTAATATTCTAAATTTTTATCTTTGGTACTCGAACTACAAATGGTATAAAAAAATGGAAACCTTCTGCATCTACATACATATTCCGCAATCCACCGTAAGGTGCGTGGCGGAGGGTACACTGTACCACTACTAGGCATTTCCTTTCCTATTCCACTCCCAAATAGAACGAGGAAAAAAAAAAGAATGCCTTTATGCCTCCGTACGAGCCCTAATTTCTCTTATCTTGTTCTTGTGATCACCACGCGAAATGTAAGCAGGCGGCAGCAAGATCGTACTACACTCAGCTTCAAATTCCAGTCCTCTAAATTTCCTCAACATAAATTCACGAAAAGAACGTCGTCTTTCCTCCAGCTATCCCCAACTGAGTTGCCGGAGCATTTCCGTGACACTCGCGCATTGGTCGAACCCACCAGTAACAAACTTACCTGCTCGCCTCTGAACTGCTCCTATGTCTTCCTTTTAACTGATCTGCTGCGGGTCCGAAACACTTGAGCAATACTCAAGACGTGGTCGTACAAGCGTTTTATACGCGGTCTCCTTTACAGGTGAAATACATCTGCCCAAAATTCTCCCAATAAACCGAAGTCGGCTAACCGCCTTGCTCACAACTGTCCTTACATGTTCGTTCCATTTCAAATCGCTCTGCAATGTTACGCCTAGATATTTGAACGACGCGACAGCGTCCAGAAGCCCACTTCTAATGCTGTATTCGAACATTATTGGATTGTTTTTCCTACTATTGCACATCACTTTACATGTTTCAACATTGAGAGCTAGCTGCCATTTTTCGCCCCAACTAGAAATTTTGTCTAAGTCATCCTGTATGCTATTACAGTCAGTTAAAGACGACACCCTCCCATACACCACAGCATCATCAGCAAACAGCCCCCGATCAGATCATTTATATAGATAGAAAATAATAGCGGTCCTATCACGCTCCCCTGGGGACACGCCTGACGAAACCCTAGTCTCTGATGAACACTCGCCGTCGAGAACAACGTACTGCGTTCTATTACTTAGGAAGTCTTCCAGCCAGTCACAAATCTGTGAACCTATTCCATAAGCTCGTATCTTCGTTAGTAGTCTGCATTGTGGCTCCGCGTCGAACGCCTTTCTGAAGTCCAGAAAAACACAATCCGCTTGTTCCCCTTCATCCATGGCTCGCAAGATCTCATGTGAGATAAGGGCAAGCTAAGTTTAACATGAACGATGTTTCCTAAACCCGCGCTGATTCATTGAAAGAAGCTTTTCCGTTTCAAGGAAATTTACTATATTCGAACTGAGACCAAAATCGTGAAAATTTTTAATGCCTCTTCATTTACTACATGGTATTTAAATTTCAGTTACCAAATATTGCGTTCCAATTCCGCTTCTAAATGCGAAGAGAATAATAATTTGTAATAGCCTATACAGGCCTACGTCTTCTTCCTTGTTCTTCATTCTTTCTGTTTATATGGCGGTTTCTTTCTAATAGGGTGTAATCATAATGCAGAGAATGTCTATTTACTACCCCAAGAAGGCTGGGAATAACAGCCCTCCCAAGAAATGTGTTCATGCCAAAACGCAGAATCCTAATTAGTCTCTGAAGGCTCTCATCTAAAAACGTTGCACCATAACTACATTTTTCTCATCCAAGGTAGTTAATATTGCACTTATGAAGCATTTATTGTTTTTAATGTTGGCAACTCAGAGAGGATAAGAGTCTTGTAGAGAATGGGGTTGAAGCCCGGAGTTTTCACTCGCGACATATTGATGAGGATTCACACTCTACGTACACTTGCAGGCATTCAATACACTGAAGACCTTACAGAGCAAACAACACAGAAAAGAAGAAGCCAGAAGAGAAGTCTTGAAGGCAATGAAGACATTCGTTACAGATCTGGAGGCTTTTTAAGGTAGGAATGGCAACGAATCAACATATTTAACTTTGAAATTATTTTTTTTTTTTTTCAGAACTACCGTTTTCATTATTCAGCTACATTTTCCTCCAAAATAAGAAAACATTTGACTGTAATTTTTGGCATTTCTTTTGCATTATATATAAGAAACATGTATACAGAATGAATATTTAATATCATTCATGTATGTCAAGATTGAGAATAACGAAAGCAGAATTTCTATGAGTAGTTTTTCAATTAAAAATAATTAAACCTAAAACTTCGTTAAATATCAATAAATTGAAATGATTCTGTGGATTTTTTTATACGATGATTGAGATTATACTGCAAAAAATTCAAGGCAATTTCGTAGAAATTTTCTTAGAAAATGGTACCATCGTGAATCATGAGTTCATAAACTTAGAAACTACCAATTTTTTAAAAAAATTTCAATTACAATTACAAAACAATCTCAGTATATTCTTTGAACTACCATCAACCATTGTGCATAATTTCATTTATGTAACTCAGAAATTGTGGATTTTGTAACAGGTTATATTTGTACTTGATTTTCGTGTACATCCCTCCCCCCTTAAGCAGTGCAATGCGCCATTCCCACTTTTCAAGGTACACAAATGAAAGTTTCAGTGCTCTTATTTGGCAGAGATGTCAAAAGACTGTCTTTGTTTCCAGATTTGGTAGTGAAGATTTCTAATTTGGAAGCTGAAGCAGTGTTTAATGACGGGAATGTAGCAAGACGTTTGCAAAATTTTGCCTTTGAACCTAGAAATATTGCTTTAGAAGGCTGTGATTTTCAAATACAACGCAGCAGTGTTATAAAGAAGGCTGTGGAGTCATTTTGTAGTCCAAGCCGTGTGGTATAGAAGACTGTGGAGTCTTCATTGAGCAGATACTGCAGATCCCCGATGAGCAACGAATCGCGAAGGCAGAGACTTCAATACAGAATATAGAAAACATTGCTAGGCAAGGGAGCAGAGAAGCTAAAAGAGCTACAGAGGATGATAAGGAAGATCTAAATGATTTTTTTAACATTTCATCCAAAATTTGAAGCAATTTTTCTGCACCCTAAGGTTATCTCTTTTTAGGAACACATATATCAGAAATTTGGCACACTTATTCTTTTAATTGGAAGCAATATTTAAATGTAAAACAATTTTAATACAGACATTATGAACAATATCATGGTTATAATATATTGAAAAGACTGCGCGTAAAAATGTTCGATTCCAAAATATCAGAGAAAGTAATACCATTAATTTACCAAAAGTTTACTGCACTTAATCATACATTCATTAGTGGACATTACTTCACCATAAAAATTGCCAAATTTGTCTGTAAATAATGAAAAAGTGTACGTTAAAATATTAATGTAACAAAAAATTCAAAATTCTGTCACAGCATTCAAATGTTATTGAAAATTTTGATTTTTTTAAACATATTGGTTCGCTATTCATAAGTATGCAAAATTTCAGTGAGATTGAACAAAAAATGACCGAGATATGAATTTATAAAAATATCAATGCAAGACTGCCACCGTCTGCCCTGAAACGTAACGAAGATGGAGATACGGAAAAGCTGATCCGTATGCAAGTAGGAAGAATTCTGTGCAGTATGTGGACCGCCGCAACCAATGGCGATGCTTCCTCTCTTTTTATCGGTTCAGTGAACCTCCAGGTGAAGAAGCAGATCCCGCAAGAAAAGTATTGTACAGGATGATTATAACTAAGTGAAACAATTCAAGATTCTATAAAATATAACACCACTGGTCATAAGGACGGCAAATTGCAACGAAATATTATCGGGGAAGGGCGGAAACGCATAACAGAATAAGAATATGTAGTTTGAAAAATGATCAATTGATCTTTATGTGTCTGAATATGTAAAGGGCAACACCTGTCATGCGCACGATCCATTGGAGTTGCTCTAAAAGCGCCAGGTACATTCCTAATTTCACGTGTGAGACGTTGGCCATGACTGTCTCAATGCAGGATCGCGCTTTGCTTGTGAAGCTGATGCACAAGAATGACGAATGTGCACACGCCAGTCCGTAAAAGTACCGAACACTGAACTGTTTGGAAAAAGGCGTTGGTCTGATGACCGCCGTGGGTCTGAAGAAAATGATCGGAAGGTCGCAAAGGTTCCTTACGTGTGCATTCTGCTACAAGGGGGAAACGAACTGATTCAACGTCAGTAGACGAAATGGCCACAGCAATGCAGAACGAATTGTTTGCAAACGTGTAGTGCACGATGAATTACCTGAATATTGGACAAACCTGTGAGCACAGTTCATAGAATGCTACGAACATCCATCCGTCTTTGATATACATTCATAATTGCCTATGTGCACAACTTGCTTCCCGTTGACTTTTGCTTTAGAATTTTTTGCTTGAATTTAAGTGGACGATAATTGGCCATGGAAGAATTGAATATCTCACTGGAATAAGGATGTAAACATCAAATCAGTAAGTTTTCAGAAGAGAGAAAAATTATTTGTGGGGCCTATTTTGTGATATACACTATTGGAACTCGTTCCATATGCAAGTGTACAAATGTGTTCAGCTATTAAAAGCAATATTTTATTGATGGAGGTGTATTACCGTCTTTAGCAACTAAATGAAAGGCGTTATGTGTGTGCCATACGCGTTTCGCTTCTTTATTTATGAAGCATCATCAGTGGCGGTTTTCTGTTTTATTCCATGTGTGTCTTCATGGAGGTGTTTGTGAGGTCTTCAGTTGGATGTGATATTTTCGATCTTGATGAAAACCCTTTCATCACCACTTCACTGTGTATTCGTTTTTGACGTTTGTTTACAAACATGAAACATTGTAAACAAACGTCAAAAACGAATACACAGTGAAGTGCTGATGAAAGGGTTTTCATCAAGATCGAAAATGCCACATCCAACTGAAGACCTCACAAACATCTCCATGAAGACACACATGGAATAAAACAGAAAACCGCCACTGATGATGCTTTATAAATAAAGAAGCGAAACGCGTATGGCACACACAAACGCCTTTCATTTAGTTGCTAAAGACGGTAATACACCTCCATCAATTTCATATGCAACTAAGGACGACGGAAATCGAAAAAATATTTTATTGTTGTAAGTTAAGGTTTTACAAATAACATAATAATTGGAAGTGATACAATGGAAAAAGGATGTATGATCAACAGTATATTTTGGAGTATTTCAACATGTAACATAAGAGACATATAGTACATGCACTTAGTATTCAAATTAAAGACTGTAATATTATAATAATAAAGGAAATAACAACGTTAATGAAGATGTCAACAAAATACAATGACAACAAAATATTTCAGAATATAGATGTGATTTGATACTTTATTTTAAGCAAGATTTTACAATGTTATTGTGGTTTGCAGGTCTCATTATTTAACATATTTTGAAATGGCATTGGTATGCTGAAACCACATTCAGTCACATTGTTCAACTGTAATGCTGTCTGTCGACTGCTAGTTGTAAGTCTACAAATTCAAGTAGAAATGAGGGTGCTAAGTATCTGTGATGTAGATGCACATGTGTGGAAGATCTTCTTTTCATCGGTAATTGGCAATGAATCCTTATTTAAAAGCACCAGTGATTCAGGAATAATACTTACAGAGAGAGAGACAGACTGTCCTCATTGTTTCTGATGGCGTGAAGTATATACACACCATGGCTGTAAATTACCATGTAATTTCTTCATGTGAACAGAAAATAGATTACCTTTTGTAATTTTAAGCCCCATAACCTCGGTTATTTTGAATTCTTTTGGACGAGAGACATATATGTTGCTTTTCGCAGAGGTGGGATTAGGGTCTTACAGGAATAAAACTAAAGCTTCTAAAACGTAGTTTGAAGATGTTGCATCCTTATTCCACTTACCTCTGTTTTTGCCTTCTTTGCAACTTTTACAGTGCCTTTCCGTGTTGTATATTCTTTTCCACTCTGCTTTAGACACTTCCTTTTCACATCTTTCCATTTATCTATACTTATTTTTCGCCTACGGACTTTATTTAATTGATTTATTACATCTGGTGATGAATGAACACTAGCACTATGCGCCATCTTGACTGATGATCCGTTCTTATTCTATGGAGGGAAAAGTTCAGCTGTTTGTAAACCAGCTTAATGTTCAAATATATGACACAAGATGGCACCACAGCATAGAGGCATGCAGATACATCCAATTTCCACTAAAATCACACTTTTTGAAAATTTGTGGGTTACATCCTTATTCCAGGGAGGTATTGAATTTGTGGACCGACAAAACCCAATTCCATCTGACAGGATATGCCAATATACAGAATTTTCGAATACGGGCAACATGAAATACACACGCAAATCAACCAGTACTGCTTCACCCTATGAAGGTCACTGTGTGGTGCGGGTCTGCAATATCAATTACTACAGGGCCACATTTTTTGAAAGACACAGGTGGTTCCGGTCTTGTTACCTGAACCAAATGTTTGTAAACCTATTGAACCAAACTGGTATGGTCATCAGTCCCTAGACTTACAAACTACTTAAACTAACTCACCCTGAGGACAACACACACACACTCACACACACACACACACACACACACACACACACACACACACACATATATACACCCGAAGGAGGACTCGAACCTCCGGCGGCGTAAAACCTCGCGCTCCAGAGCAAGTGCGTGTGAATGCGGTCATTTTAATGCAAGGTGGCAAACCGCCAATTCGGAAATGCTAGGATTATCAGCAGCTATTTCCCTATAGATTGGCCCTCCCGATAACCTGATCTTAATCCGAGTGACTTTCGACAGCGGGGTTATATGAAAGTTGTTGTGTTCCGTGCTCCGATAGAGAACTGAGCTGCATTGAACGCACGCATTGCGACACACATTTTGAATTTGACCCCACAAGCAATTCGTACAGTTGTGAATTTCAACTTGTTGCAGAAAACGGTGGACAGCACACACACACACACACACACAAACATGTATATAAGAAAGTCGTGTTAGTTACACTTTTTATAACTAAAGAACTTCTGAACCGATTTGGCTCAAAATTGGTGCGGAGGTATCTTAGAAGCAGTAGACGGACATGGGAAGGTTTTTAGATGCCTATTTATTTAATATTTTATGTATGACACGTCCATCTATATTAATAAAAACGAATTGATGCATGTATGAAAGCGCATCACTTGAGAATGGCTTCACCAATTTGGCTGATCTTTTCTTTGTTCTGTTCGTAATTCTCAGGACAAGGTTTGTATGAAAGAAAATTTTTGAAACATCTTCCGGATAATATTAGAACTTCATTATAACTGAATGTACGCTTCCAGCTCTGATCATTTTCTAGATTCGGCAACAATCAGCTTATTCATTCGTTACTCGCCTAGCGACCAAATACGTTGTAACGGAGCAAACAAATACACCAAGGAGGTCAGAAGAAAGGGAGGGCATTGCTTGCAGCCAGGTATTAACTGGTATGTAGGGTTTTATTTTAAATCCGCAACACAGACCTATCGGGCAATGTTGGCAACAGCTGTTGATTCCGGGAAATTTCGTTACGTCGCTGTTAGCCAATCTGGTGATAGTATACAATATCCAATGAGATTTTCCGATTTATTACCAGTACTACGTTTTTAGTTCATTTAAACACTATTGATTGTTCTCGTGGTTATAAGTTATTAGCATTTGTAAGACAGTTTTCATAAGGGAAGTCCATTTCACTCTTATACATGAAAAACATCATCTACCTCAGTAAGTTTAATGTGTCTAAAACTAAATTATTATGCGGATTCTCAAAATAAAATAACTGTCGCCAACTAAAATTTCAATGGCTGTCTCAAGCTTTGCCACGATTGGTCGGCTTCATTCCCACGATCCAACAGCTGTTGCCTGTGTCGCGGAATGTAAAATTTTACCGGTATGTAGCAATGTTGTTAATTGTGTTTCAATTAGATTCGTGATAAGAGTTCATTATTCACTTGCAGGTCAAGTAACTAACAAGAAGGTCAACTGCGTGAATTTTTATGCCTATCGTTTGATGATTCACCGAAACCAGGACAATCACATACTGAAATGCCGCAGATTGTTTCATCAGTTCGCCGTTGATAAGTATGTTCGTGCAATAAAAACATTTAAGAGTACGGACATTAAAACTACTAACCTCACAGATAGAGCAACTCGAAAGTTCTCTCTAACAACCCGTTTCAACTTGTTTTACCCATCCATCCTTTTTCATTTCTATTCCCAATCTGGGTCCCGAGTGAAATAATAATAAATAAGATCAGAGAAAATGAGAGGAGGATATAGCAATGGGGGAATGAAATGGATTTTTTTTAAGGAGGGGGAGGAGATGAATATCGTGTGGGGTAAGAGGGAATGATGTGAAGATACGGGGAGGAGGAGTGAAATAATAATAAATAAGATCAGAGAAAATGAGAGGAGGATATAGCAATGGGGGAATGAAATGGATTTTTTTTAAGGAGGGGGAGGAGATGAATATCGTGTGGGGTAAGAGGGAATGATGTGAAGATACGGGGAGGAGGAGATGGACAAAGGAAGGTGGGAGGAGGCGATGGAGAAGTAGAGGAAGGAGGAAGGGATAGACATCGGGAGAAGAAGAGAAGAGATTAGGGTCTATATCCCACAAACATTAGCGACTGCGAAGCGTTGCCGGGTTTGCTAGTTTAATATATCTTGCGTCTGTCACACGAAAATTTAATATCCGATTTGATTTTGATTTATGTTTTTATACGGTTTTTGGCCTCAGAACAATTTAATAAACGAAGTTATTGATGCATAATGCACTGGTTTTGGCACGAGGACAAAGAAAAACCATTTTCTGCCAGCTATGTGATATGATATTGCTGTGGTGGATGGGCATACGTTGCTAATAGTATTACACCTGTACCACCCGCACACTCAGTATTACGTTTTTTGTTTCTACATATACATTAAATAGTTACTCTGCAAGTCCTATTGATTTGCATGGCAGAGGGTTCATCAAACACCTTTTATGATATTTCCAAATAATCTTCAAATGTTTGAAGAGCTTATGGGACTTGACTACGGGGTCATCAGTTCCTAAACTTACAAACTACTTGTGAACTAGCTTATACTAAAGACGGCAGAAACATCCATGTCTGAGGGGGGATTCGAACTCCCGACGGCGAACGGCCTCGCGCATCGTAACATTGCGCCTCAATGCGCTCGGTCTCTCGCCGCAGCATGATATTGAGATACCGTTCCACTCCCTAATAGCTTTCTAATTTTTCTGTTATCGATCTGATTTCTCTTATTTTATTATAATGATAATATCCCCCTATGTAGGTGGGTGCTAACACAATATGTTCGCATTCCGAAGGGAAAGTTGGTGACAGGAATTTTGCAAATAATTCTCGCCGCAGCGAGTAACGCCTTTCTTTTAATGATTTCCACCCCAACTCGTGCATCGTTTTCGTGACACACTCTCTCCTATATCGCTATAATACAAAAGGAGCTGCCCTTCTCTGAACTTTCTCTAACTCGTCAGTAAGACCCACCTGATGTGGATCCCACAATGCGCAACATTACTCCAAAATAGGACGCACAAGTGTAGTGTAGGCAGTTTCTTAGGTAGAATCGTGGCATCTTCTAAGTGTTCTTCCAATGAAACGTAGCCTTTGGTTAGCTTTCCCTGTTTTCTTTCCACTTTAAGTTGTTCGTAATTGTTATTCCGAAGTATTTAGTTCAATTGAAGGCTTGTAGATTTGACTAATTTATCGTGTTAAAGAAGTTTAACGGATTTCTTTTAGTGGTCATGTGGATGATTTCACACTATTCATAATTAAAGGTCAATTGGAAATTTTTACACCGTGCAGATATCTAAATCATTTTGCAGTAGCGTCTGACCTTCTGGTGACTTTACTAACCGATAAATGACGGCATTATCCACGAACTGTCTAAGAGAGCTACTCACAGTGCCTCCTAAATCGATTATAAAAATAAGGAACAGTAGGAGCCCTCTAACACTTCCCTGTGGAACGCGAGATATCACTTCTGTTAATGACTTACCGTCAGTTGCAACGTACTGTGTCCTTTCTGGCAGGAAATAGCAAATCCAATCACACAACTGTGGCGATATTCCACAACCACGTAGTTTGATTAAAAGACGCTACAGTGTCAAAAGCCTTCCGGAAATCCAGAAATACTGAATCTATTTGACATCCCTTGGCTGTAGCACTCATGACAATATGTGAGTAAAGAGTTAACTGCATTTTCCAAGAATGATACTTCCTGAAACAGTGTTGACTGTGGGTCAATAGGTCGTTGTCTTCAAGGTAGTTCATAATATTTGAAGAAAGTAAATGTTCTAAAATTGCGCTGCAAACCGACGTCAGTGATATAGGTCGGTAATCCTGCCGAACACTCATATTTCCTTTCTTGAATACTGGAGTGAGTTGTGCAACTTTCCAGTCTTTGACTACGGATCTTTCGTCTAACTTACACCTCAGGCATTTTTGTACTATTAATCTGTCAGTTGCAGTGAACCGCTATTACATTTGATGCTCTCAGAGCTGTCTATCAGTTTTCACACTATTTATTTTTCTTCTCCCACACGTTTTTCTCTTTCTCCAACAATATTCCGTTGCAAATTTACGTAATTTTGACCAGTGGTATTATTTTTACTGCTTTTTGAAAGTTTAACTTATTATAATTACTCTGTACATCAAATGAATTTATCTACATTTTCAAAGGTTGTTTTTTGTGTGAGGAAGTTGTGCAGATAGCAGGGACTAATGCCATACTGTTTTCCAGGTGCTGGTGAGTTTCACATTCGTTTCTGAACATCCTTAGTCAACCTGTGGGCGCTCCTGCGATATGGAGAAGGGAGAGTAAACGTAGCTAGTAACACGAGAATTAGTGCTGGTCAAGGCAGCTACTTCTATACTACTCGAACTCGACAGAAGCGCGCCAATTAATGTGAACGTAAGAGCTTGTAGCTAGTTCCCACACCTCACCTTGTGCATGCGCATAGCGTACCTCGCGTCAAGATGCGCAGCTCATGGAGTTACTGGCTAATTGAAGATGATAAAAAAAAGAAATAACTAAACGTTAACTGAGGACGAATCTGCTGCAAAGCGTTCAAATGGCCGTGTGGTTATAGAACGACATTCAGGGAGACAGAGAGAAAATATAAAGTGGGCTGCAAACTAAAACGTAGCATGTTATGTTTTCTTCTCCTTGTAGAAATAGCTTCCTAAAGGTTTTTTTGAAATAGAAAAGAAATAAAAATAAAAAAAATAAACGTTAAGAAATAAAAACACTGATAGACCCTCAACCATGTGACGGAGCAGTTGACTGACGTAAAGGGAGTCATCGTGGCGAGGACTCGGGATTCGACTCCTGCCGATTTACTCCAACTGAAGCTGGCTGCTTCTTTCCTTCGTTCCTGGCTCCATAGTCCTGCCAAAATAAATAAAAAACACCATCACGCATCACGTTGCGGAATACGAGAAACCGTATAGTCTTCGAATTCAGCTACAGACTATAATTTTCTTCTCCATATTCCTGTTCATAACACATTCCAGAAGCAGAAATGACTTTCGTATTGTTACTTGCCGTCAATTTTTGTCCATTTGTTCCGAATGTTTTGCGATTTGGAGGGTCAATGACGTTCACATTCTTCAAACGCATTCATGTTATGTAACACAAAACAACAAACTTTATCAAAGCAAGATTTATTAGTCTTCAGGGAGTTATTGCGATCGTTATATGAATAAAATTCTTGAATATCCGTCTCCAGATCGCTTATATTGACCACTAAAAAAATCTTGAATATCCGTCTCCAGATCGCTTATATTTTCCAAAACATTACCGGTTTCGGGACAGCTGCCCATCTTCAGATCAAAATTTTGAAGTTACAGAGTAACCTGTCCTGTAATGAACGAATGTTCACAGTCGTTACTCAGTAACGACTGTGAACATTCGTTCATTACAGGTTACTCTGTAACTTCAAAATTTTGATCTGAAGATGGGCAGCTGTCCCGAAACCGGTAATGTTTTGGAAAATATAAGCGATCTGGAGACGGATATTCAAGAATTTTATTCAACAAACTTTAGTTTGTCATTTGTAGGCTATTCCTTGGTAGAAGACAGACGTACTCAATTTGAGTTCATGGAAGCAAAATTAATTTCCTCATGATTGTCTACAATATAATATTTCATGTACTGGAATATCTAGGAGGAACAGATTTTGCACGTAATTTTCACGAGAGCACTATTTTCCTTACATAATTTTTTTTACATCTTCACTGCACTCTTAAGTTGAGCTGCGACATTACGTTTAGATATTTAATTTAGACCGGTTTTCGAGCTTATTGATTTAATTATTTGTGAAGGGTAACTGCGTAATGCAGTAAAGAAGTGAACAAAATGTTCAAATGTTTGTAAATCTAAGGGACTTACCTACATTGGTCATCAATTACTAGGCTTACAAACTACTTAAACTAACTTAAAATGCCTTATGCTAAGGAAGACACCAACACCAATGCCCGATGGAGGATTCGAACCTCCGACGGCGAAGAACCATATTCTCCGCAGCAAGGCGCTATAGAACGCTCTGCCACTCCTCGGCGGCTGTAGTGAACACCCCAGTCACTTTACACACCAACCGCCACTAGACGCAGCGTTTTATAAATCGGACTCTGTGTACGAATAAAGCAAACAACCAAAATTGTAAATACCAAAGGGTAGATACTGGAGTACAGGCAGCAGATTTTTAATACACGAGTTTTCTGTAATCATACAGTTTTGAACATGGCGCTGCAGGCAGCAACCGCACAGAAATATTAAATTTGTGCATCACAGCCCACTGGCTGCATTGATCAAAGCGGTAATATTTACCATGTATTCGATACTAGCCAAGACTGTCTACACAGGAATTTTAAAATTACTTAAAATTGCTTACATGTAGATATGAATAAGGAGAGACATGGAAATTCCTTACAATTTTTACCTGGTTTGTATACGAAACTACTCATCTCGTTGACATTATGTCAGATTACTCAAAAAGTAATTGTAGTATATTCCCTCAGAGCTACTAAAGTCTATGGGAGAGTCAGCCGTGACAAAACTGTTTCACCTGGTGTGTAAGATGTATGAGACAGGCGACATACTCTCAGACTTTAAGAAAAATATAATAATCCCCATTCCAAAGAAATCATGAAAATTACAGAACTACTAGTTTGATAAGTCATGTCTGAAAATTTTTAGCACGAATTATCTATAGGAGAATGGAAAATCTGGAAGAAGCTGACGTCTGGAAAGATTAGTTTGGATTCAGGAGGAACGTAGGAACATGGGAGGCAATACTCACTTTACACTTATCATAAAAGATAGATTAAGGAAAGGCAAACCTAGATATTTTAGCTTTTATAGATTTGGAGAAAGCTTCGACAATGTTGATTGGAATACACTCTTTCAAATTCTGAAGTCAGCAGGGGTAAAATACAGGGAAACGGAAGTTATTTACAACTTGTACAAAAGCCTGACCGCTGTTATTACACTCGAAGGGCATGAAAGGGAAGCATTAGTTGGGAAGGGAGTAAGACAGGGTTGTAGCCTTTCTCCGATGTTATTCAATTTGTACATCGATCAGGTGGTGCAGGAAACTAGGAAAAATTTGGAATAGGAATTAAAGTTCAGGATGAAGAAATAAAACATTGCGCTTTGCGGGTGACATTGTAATTCTGTCAGAGACAGCAAAGGACCTGGAAGAGCAGTTGAATGGAATGGACAGTGTGTTTAAGAGAGCGTATAAAATGAACATTAACAAGAGAAAAACAAAGATAGTGCAATGCAGTCTTGCAAAATCAGGCGATGCTAAAGGAATTAGATTAGGTAACGAAACAATGAAGGTGGTAGATGAGTTTTGTTACTCGGGTAGTAAAATAACAAATGACGGTCGTAGTACAGAGGATGTAGAATGCAGAATGGCAATGAAAAAAAAAAACATTTTTGAAAATGAGAAATTTGCTAACATCGAAAATTAATTTAAGTGTAAGGAAGTATTTTCTGAAGGCATTAGTGTGGAGTGTTGCCTTGCACGAGAGTGAAACAGTAGGCCCAGGACGAGAATAGAGGATTTTGAAATGTGGTGCTACAGAAGAATGCTGAGGATTATGTGGGTAGATCGCGTAACTAATGAAGAGGTACTGAACAGAATTGGTGAGAAAAGGAATTTTTGGCATACTTTGACTAAAAAAAGGGATCGCTTGGTAAGACACACTCATAGACGTCGAGGAATCGTAAATTTAGCATTGGAGGGAAGTGTGTGTGGTAAAAATCGCAGAGGGAGACCAAAGGACGCGTATAGTAAGCAGATTCAAGTGGATGTGGGTTGCCGTTCTTATGAGGAGATGAAAAGGCTTGTTCAGGATAGAGTAGGGTGGAGAGCTGCATCTCCGGACTGAAGACCGTAACAACAAGATAGTATATAAAACATTAAACATTGTGTTTCTGTCAGTCAACGAGAAAGTAAAATGCGTCTCATCAGCACGCCGTTGTGGTCTGTGTGAGGACGCTGTGCTGGCGGCGGTAGCAGAGTGAACGGCGAGTAGGCCGGAACTGCCACAATGTGCACGCCAAAGAGATTCCGACGTAACTTTGCCAACAAAACATGATTATAGGCGTCCACAAGACGAGAAGTGAGATGACGAGAAATCAAACTTTTGAGATCCTTGGGTGACGCTTTTAAATTACCGAAGAAATTCTTATTACATTATTATCCTTGTTCCTTACGAATCATTTTACCGTTTAGACGGAAATGTTGAAATATTTCCAATATTTCGAGAAAGTCTTGTCTGAGGTCTGTTTGTTCTGTGCACAGAATAGTAATGTGATGAACGTCTGTACATTTTGTAGAGTAACGGCTTACACTGCATTTTTTCCTGCTAGAGGCTCAAGAAATTCGAGTACAATAATTAAATAAAATCATATTTTATTTAGGAAAGGGTAGGAGAACGTATTCTGGCTCCAGTTTTCCTCTGTGCAGGTTTTGTGCAGCAGAAAATATAAATGAAAAATGGGATACTGTGCCAGTGATGTGATTACATCATGTTGAAACGTTCTATGTTTCGTATGAATGTTCTATGGAAAATGACATTGTTATTAATTACCTTTAGTCTTGATTGGTTGAAAGAACATTCTTCTTCTGTGAGTTGAATTCCAATAAGCATGTAATTCAGTGATGTAATAAAAGATCATTTGTGTTACCTTAAAGTCACTGTATATTTGATTTCAAACTTATCCGACTAAGAGGTAATTGCAAATGATATTTATTATCATGAGTGGGAAATGAAAGTATCATCACGAGGAAGTCATCAGAAGCAGTTGTTATATTAGGTCCTCCTACAGAGAACAACAGTAATTTATTTGAACAATTTTTATCGGGAGACAGTACCATCAAGAAATGGAAATGAGTTTGTTTTCGACACACACGATTGGCGTTGGACTTAATCAGTAACGTCGGAACAACTCAATTTTTGGCCTCTGATTAATAATGCTCAGAGAAAGAAGATTTGAATGTTAGTTCAAATGTTCAAATTTTTGTAATCCTATTGGACCAAACTGTTATGGTCATCAGTCTACACACTCACAAACTACTAAAACTAACTCACGCTAAGAACAACACACATACCCATGCCGGAGGCAGGAGTCGAACTTCCGGCGGGAGGGGCTTCCCAGTCCGCGGTCACCCCCACGCAGCCGGAAATGTTAGTACTATTTTTTCCAAGTCATGTTACTCATATTTAACTGAGAATGTCCGCGTTGGTTGTCCTTAACAGGGATTTTCAGGACGTATAATAAATATTTTAGGAGGTGCTAGTACAGACGAATTGCAATAAAATTCATTATGATTTCTCACCAATTCTTATTGAGTGCAGAAATAGAGTTATTACTATGTAAAGCAAACACAATTAAAGAAAAAGACGAATAAGGACATTTTCATTGATTTTTCCATAGCTTCTTGGTAGATCATTATCATATTGTTACTAAACGAACAATATCATGATACTGTTATTAAAAGAACAATATTGTGCTTTATTTACATTGTGGAGTATTAATTCTCAAGACGCTGCTTTTTAATAAATTATTTAATTCAACTGGCCTGTTTCGGCGTGAATACCATCGTCAGGTTAACTGTAAAGCGGGTATACTATTTAATTTAACAGGATAAATGTAACTCACAAATACATACTTTATACATACATTGGCAGCTCTTCTGATCCTTGTAAAGTCCCTGATTATCTGGTCTGTTTGGTTCTTATTTAACAGATTTAATAGAACTATATATATATATATATATATATATATATATATATATATAATTCATACGTTGTTGATGTGTGACAGCTATTTTGACAGACAAGTCAGCGATATTATAAGGTTACAAATTTTTTTTTTTTTTTTTTTTTTTTTTTTTTTTTTTTTTGCTAATCTCAGAAACTAATATCGCCATCAATTTCATAGAAGCGCAGAAACATACTTTTGACATACTAACGAGGACCAGACATGCTCTTGATAATAGCAAAGAAATAAATGATTTGGCAAAGAAATAACTGATTTGTAACCTTGTAATATCGCTAACATATCTGTCAAAAGAGCTGTCACACATCGACAACGCATCTATTAAATCTGTCAAATAAGATCCAAACAGCGATCTTACAAGGATACGAACAGCTATCATTGTATGTATAATGTCCATATTCCAGAGTTACAGTAATGCTGTTATATCCATCTATATATTTTACAGTTACCTGACGATGGCACTTACGCCGAAACAGGCCTGTCGAATTAAATAATGTATTGCGTGTGTTTACATGTTTATTTTTATTTAGTTAACCCGCTTTCGGTGGCTTTGTAAGCTTAAATCCGTTCAACTAAGTGAAACATACACAAAATTGTGCTTTTTATTCAATATTATGATATTCTACTAAGGCGCAACAGAAGATGCTGTGAAATGTCCTCTTTTGCGTTTGCTCTAAGTTTCATTTGGTTACATACTAACTGCTGTATATCTGTACTGAATAGAAATTCGAAATATGTTGTATAGCCTTTTCATTTGCAAATCTTTTATGCTGACATCCTCTGAAATGTTTAGTATTTCTCCTGAGACACCCTGTACAATAGAACAGACATGTGCCATAAATGATTTTGTAGGCCCCTGAATCTTACAACGGAATGGGATGGCGTACTTTTAAAAAAAATTATGAATAAAGAGTGTTTTAGCCTGTCATTGGTGGATAAATATCTCAGTGAACGGGACAGTTAAATCTTGCAATTTGTTTTTAAATCGATACATCCAGGTGAATTGAACACCATTAATAAATTTCCGACGTAATCACACAAGGGGATATAAATGAGCTTAATTGAAACCTAAAATTTACTAAATTTTAAGTACAACAGTTTCATTGAAGAACATTTGCTTTTTCAAAGAGATACACATTACTAAATTTTATGTTACTTGAACACTTTCAGTTAAACATAATATGCAGGTGACAACTGGGTACTGTATATCCTTGCAGTCACTTGGACAGACAGAGTGGTACAGGATCGTTCTGAAATACCCCAATATATAACACAAGTACAATAACATTTCTGTTTACATCTAGAAACCCCAAACCTTAAAAATCACCCAGAGCTCTGCAAACAGAATTAAAACAGTTTGTCTCACGGCTCACGACATTTAAGCGAAGCCACGCGGAAAGGGTGGCGTGGTGTAAGGCATCATGCTATGGACTGGCCAGTCGTTCCCGCCGGAGGTTCGAGTCCTTCCTCTGTCATGGGTGTGTTGTGCTTAGTGTATGTTACTTTCAGTAGTTTAGGGTCTGATGACCATAGCAGTTTGGTCCAATAGATCTACAAATATTTGAACATTTGAGTCAAACAAACAAAGATTTACAGACAAACTATCCATGGAGTTTTAATTTTCCTTTCCTTCGTTCTTAATCCAACCTCGTTCCAGTTTCAAACGTTGAAACGGCTTGACAGCTGAGCTGCAAATATTTCTGATACTGATGTGCAAGATCTTCTCGTACTTCAGAATTGAGTCCACATCCCTTCCCCTCGGAAAGCATCACGCCCGCCATTCCAACTCCATTAGACAATTGAAAACCTCTACCGAAGAATACATTTCTGCGTGCCTCATTATGTATATTAACGTGTTAATATGTTAGCAGTATACACTGCCCACAGTAAGCGAAAGAAAACGATTGAAATGTCCCAGCATGAACGATAACTGCAGAAGAGCGAGTCAGTTCACAAGAACGTTCAGTATAGAACAATATATAAAAAAATGAATTCACTGTTCCGTCGGTTCTTGACAGAATATTTTATTCATTTTGATTGAAACACGAGAGATAAATATGTAATAAACTGCAAATTTATTGTTTCCACTAACCGGTTTTCGGCTGTTACGCCATCATCAGGTAAACACTACCGAGATAAGAGCGATGCACTCGGATTACACATTCAATGATCGTAAGTTGTTCTATATGAAATACAAATACATTAATTTTCAAAGAAGACTGCTATGACAATTAACAGTGATAAAATATGACAAGATTAACATTGATAATTTATGACAAGATAAAATGACAACATTTTTTCTAAGAACATAAACTTAACTATAGAAATTGGCTGAACAAATTATTTTAACAGGTCAAACAACTGGAACGTAGAAGGATGAGAATAAACTGAGTGAAACATCTGTAAAGATTTAAATGGTTAAATTATAGTTACCCCCTTAAATGTCCAATATACTACCAGAATAAGATATTACAATTGGTATCAGGCAAGTAGCTAAATTTCTGTGATCACGGAAAGTAATTATGCTATGGCTTTGTTGTAGGGCTTAAGGTATCTTATTAACAGTTGTAGTTTATGTGGCCTTGTTAGATTCTCCAGAGAGAAATATCGAGAATGGCAATTGTGTCTGGTCTGTTAGTAAAAGGTCTGGGAAATGTGAAATTTGTTTGTTAATTTCCAATATCTCAAAGCAGTTCATTTTCCTTCCTTGATGGATATGGTGTAGGACTTCAAGTGTTACGTTCTAGCTGTAGTCTTTTAGCAGATGGTCTGCGAATGTTGAGTTTTCTTTCCTGAGTTTCCAACTTCTGTGATGTTCTTTCAGTGCGGCACATATTGACAATTGTGAAATTTACCAGAGATGCAAGAGTGGAATGTTGCCTTTACTATTAAGAAGAAATTGAGCGATGATACTGGGTAAATACTGGAAAGAGCACGTAGATAATATTGTGGGAAAGGCGAACCAGAGACTGCGTTTTATTGGCAGAACCCTTAAAAGATGCAACAGAACTACTAAATATATTGCACACACTACACTTGTCCGTCCTCGTTTGGAGTATTGATGCCCAGTGTGGGATCCTTATTAGGTGGGTTTGACGGAAGTCATCGAAAAAGACCAAAGAAAGGCATCTCGTTTTGTATTGTCACGATACACGGGAGACAGCGTTACGGAAATGATACAGGATCTGGGATGGGAATCATTACAACAACGGCACTTATCGCTGCCGCGTGGGCTACTTACGAAACTCCAAAAGCTAACATTCTCCTCCGAATGCGAAAATATATTGTTGACTCCCACTTACATAGATAGAAATGAACATCAGAATAAAATACGAGAAATCAGAGATCGAACGGAGAGATTCAGCTGTTCATTCTTCCCGCATGCTATCGGAGAATGGAATGGGAGATTAATAGTATAAAGGTGGTTCGATGAACCCTCTGCCAAACACTTAAATCTGATTTGCAGAGTATTTCATGTAGATGTAGAAATAAAATATTGTTCTGAAATTTGTAGAATTAAGTTTTCTGGTGACATGCAGAGACACTTTTCCTAAATATGAGACACTTTTCTTAAATATGGGATTTAGTCGGTCATTGAGTGCTGAGGTGTTAACAACAGGGTAAATAAGAGAAGTGATTTTTTATAGATTCCATAATGCACAAGAAACAGAAAAAATATGGCACTTCTCTTATTTAATAGCCGAAAAATAGTTGGTAAAAACAATAAATCTGCATAATATTGCACATTTTATCCTGCGTTTCATTATAAATATATAAAAATCTTACACGTAGAGTGATGTCCCCAATTCACTCCTTAAACTGAGTGGCAAACTACCGACCGACTACGGAATACCTTTAGAAACGAGTGTTATGTAATCTGCAAAATCTCGCAGACACGGGAATAAGGCACGCAGCTCAAACAATTAAATCCAACAGACCTTCAACTGGGTCACGACCTCTTATTGGAGGAAGGTACGTTATTGACCTTCCTTTCCGAATCACTCAACACAGTGTGATTACGACAGCCAGTTGAGGCATCTCTGAGGAGTCTATGAATTGCAACATCATATATGTTCTTATGTATTTATATGTGCACAATATCAACAAAAATCGTCATTCAAAAAATTCAAATGTTTGTTAAGCTTATGGGACTTAATTGTGGGAATCAGTCCCTAAACTTACAAACTACTTATAAACTAACTTACACTAAAGACAACACAGACATCTATGCCCAAGGGAGGATTAGAACCTCCAACGAGGAACGGCCTCGCGCATCGTAGAATAGCGCCTCATACGCTCGGCCACTCCGCCGAGGCTAAAACGTCATTATATAAAACAAGAGCATTATCTTGCAAACTACATGCCGTTATACATCACGAACTATCCTCCCAAGTATAAAGCGGCACGCTGCTTTACGCGTGGGTCGTTTCTGGACTGTACAACGAAGGAAGCTGTTTCAAGTACGTAAATCTAGTTAGTTTTCTTATGGGGACATTAAAAAAGCAAGTCACAGCAAAAAGGCAGAGTTCATAATGTGCGCAAGATGCAGTAAAATATTATTGCTTACTCTGTTTTCTCGGCAAACATTACCCCGGTGCATGTAATAGCTCAATTGGTAAATAATAGAAGTATCGGTTTACACACACGACGTTACTGTGTACGCTTTAACTGCAACCCCTTTTTAAATGTTTGCAGTTTCGAATTTGATCCTATGCCTATACTTTTTTTGGTTATATAAGTTAATAAAATTTTTCTGTGCGATGTTGCGGTTTATTGTGACGTCAATAATGTAGGCATTGCCAAGGAGCACAATAATATTTGCCACCGAGTGGAGTCAAGCCCGCTTTCAGTACTAAACCGATCTCTTACCACTGAATCAAAAACCGCATCCCGAGCACAGTATCACACGGACAATTGATACGATGCATATGGTGATATATCTGTATCAAAATTCCTTTGATTTCCTAAACGATTGGCCATTAAACGATTGGCCATTAAAAAATTAAAAAAAAATATATAAAATATAAAAAAATAAAAAGAAAAAGAAAAATCAAATATTGAGTGTCATGTAATATTATGTATAGACACACTTCATTTAACTGACACGTTCCACATCATTACGAAGTGTCGTATTCATGATCTATGGAACAAGTATTAATCTAATCTAATCTAATCTGCAGTTGCCATTTGGGGCACTTTGTACAATGAATTTAGACCAATTCTGTGATGATGACCAGAGGTACTCTCCTTGCCTCAAGTCTTTCGCTATAGAGTATTCTCTGTAAACCAGTAGCGCCAAATTCGGATAAATTCCCAAGTCTGTCCCGTCTTTCTCTGTGCTATAGTGGACAGCATCGCTGCATAATATTTCAAGGGGCAGTTGTAGTTGCCTTTTAATATATTTCCACGAGTAGTTTACATGCAAAAGGATACGTAGACATCGTTAGCGTGCGCGTTTACGCTTGCCAAATTCACTGCAGTGCGTTTTAATTATTGTAGCTTCTACGACAAATGAAGTTGTTCCTCAAGATCAGCTGAATCTTATACTAACCAAACCTTAATTTACAGTCAGGTAAAATAGCAAGGAAAGGAAATAATAAACTTTGCTAACAAAGTGAAATAACATAATGTCTTACCTTTACGTCCACTTTTACGAATCATTCTTTCTGTTGGCATTTAGATGACAAGATATTTCGCAATGAAGTAGTATTGAATAGTGCCAGTAAAACGACAGATAACTTGGATTTCCCGGTACTTGTTCGTAGTACAGGAAGGCTTCAGATTTTGCTGTTAGTCTCAGCCTGCTGTTTCCTCTTATATCCAGAACACTCGTGCCTTTCACACCTAAGCCATGCAGGACTAACACGGTGCGAACAGCAGCTTCCGACTCATGGCGCGGAATCCAGCAAATACCCCAAACTGCTACGTCCTACTCTATCTCTGTCGGAGGAGTTGAGAAACCAAGGATTACAGGGGTGGAACTGGTGCAAAGCTCGCTGTATTAACTTGAATCTTCAGGGCACATCCCTCCTCATAATGTTTCTCACATTGTTTTCATCTCCCCTCGCTCCACCACTGCTAACACAAATAACCATTTCGGTTAAGTCGACGTTTGCCTTACTCATAATCCACTGACTCTCACCTGAAATGTGTATGAACGTTCAGGTATCAAACTAAAGCTATAAAGAATTTATTTATATATTATCGTGGACTGTCATATTTATAGTCTGCTGCTTTATCTCCTTTATGTCCTTCACATTCTCATATATAATTTATATTATTCTTTCGGGTTTGATGATACCTAACCATCCACACGAAACTCTCCACCACATTGGCAAGTAAGTACGTTTACAAAAATTACCATCACTCGGAATTTCGTAGATCTACTTCATCTTCAGTTGTGCACAGATCTTTTCATACGCATAACACCATACTGCAATAACTTCTTCAATCAGTCTGGTCTTCTCTCGTACCTCATTTTGGCCCACTTTAAGTTACAGTAGTAACAAAAAAAAGTGGGCATTTGAAATCGTCTTTTGGCAGCTCGAAATTTAAATGAAAATGACGGCTGAACCATTCATCTGACACGAAATCTGAATAACCGAATTTGTAGAGGAGAAAATTCTCTACAACTTTTCTCTCTTACGATTTTTTTTCATATCTCGTATCGTTTCAGAGATATTTGCAAAAATACCGGCGATTTTGGGATGTCTGTCTGTCTCTCCGTAACGTGTTCCCTGTTTTTAAGACGAACCGTTCAACCGATCAGCACCAAATTTTACAGACATAATTGCTGGCTACCAGAGACCAGAACCTCGCTTTTTCAAACATTTCGGACAATAAATATGTTAGTAATACCAAAAAATATCCGATTGTAATGTAATTGTAATTGCAAATAAAACGTTCATCTGACGCGAAAATTGAATAAACGATTTTGTAAAGAAGAAAATTCTACACAACTTTGTTCCCTTATGTTTTTTTTTCATATCTCGTATCGTTTGAGAGATATTTGCAAAAATAACGGAGTTTTGACACCCTCCGCTGAATTAACGAAAACCAACCATTCGCAGATGTCACGTGACATTCCTCGCCCAGAACTATCTCTGGCATACGCCAGCTGGCGTTGCGTATTTGATGATTTTTATTTTGTAACTTACACGTTGTCATTTCAAAGCAATGTCGAACTGACGATTTAACAAAAAAACGTCGTTCTTTCTACGATAAATGATAATCTAGTGTTTACAAATGCCATATTAACATCAGTTAACAAGGAACGTATGGAACGTAACTCCTAACTGTTAGTCGTAGGACTCTGACGCAAAAGGTCAGTGGTTCGGAACCCGCCACTACCTATTTTTTTCTTAAAAGGGTTTCAGACACTCTTATTAATTAATTTTTTATTATTTAGATTATTATTTCGATCCAAAATGTTCGCAAAAACTTATAAAACTACAAATCTAAAGTGGACCGTAAAACACGTCAGTGCGATTTTTGCTTTAATATTGTACTTGTATGTACCATTTTATCTTCTTTTTCTCCTGTCGATAATAGCTGTTGTTATTATGGTCTTCCGTCCGGAGACTGGTTTGATGTAGCTCACCCTAATCTATCCTGGCAAAGCCTCTTCATCTCTGAATAAGAACGGCAACCCATACCCAGTTGAATCTGTATTCGTCTCTCAATCTCCCTCCGCGATTTTTACTCCACACACTTTCCTCCAATGCTAAATCAACGATTCCACGATGTGTAAGAATCTGTGCTACCAAATGATACCTTCTATTATTCAAGGTATGCCACAAATTACTTTCTTCCCAATTCTGTTCAGAACCCCCTCATTAGTTATTCGATCTACCCACCTAATCTTCAGCATTCTTCTGTAGCACCACGTTTTAAAAGCCTCTGTCTTCTACCGGTCTGGACTATATATTGTACTTAATCTATCTTTTAAAATGAGTTGTGTGTATTGCCTAGCGAGTTCATACATTTCTCCTAAATCCAAACTAATCTTCCTCGACGTCAACTTCTATCAGACTTTCCATTCTTCTCGAAATAATTAGTGTTAAAATTTAACAACCATGTCTTATTAATCTGGTGATTCTGCAATTTTCACACTTGTATGCCCTTTCTTTCTTATGGACCGCTATTTCTCTTGATAGGGTAAGATGGTACAATTTCGATCATTTCGGACAAATGTCATTGTAACTGGAAATATATTGAGATAATAAATAATTTTAACTATTTCACTTGTTACAGGATGTTTAATGAATATATAACACAAATATTAGACAGTTACAATTGTTAGTATAAACACTAGGAAAGGTTACAGAATTGAGAAAAATCGATCGAAAATGTAGCACACTAGGTACAATTATGATCACTTCCTCGTACAATTTTGGTAATGGGCATCTTAATATAGAAAACACTTTTTCCTTAAGGCACCAATTCACACTTCGTGGTAGCAAATATTGCATATTTGGCAGCGAATCCAATCACCCTTAACCAGAAAATGTATAAGAGCGCGTTGGACTAAGTAGCTTCACTTACCTCTTAAAAGAAAAAAATTATATCTCCGTAGCACAAAGTGGTGTATTCTTGGAAAAGACAGGAGGAGCTGTAGAAACCTGCTACACTACAACTCCACACAACGAGACACCAAGAAATTGCCAAATGGCGCGGAAACTTATGGTGATCGGAATTGTACGTATATCGAATTTGTACCACCTTACCCTATGTCGGCTTTATTCAAATGTCTGTAAATCTATCGGACCAAACTGCGTGGTCATCAGTCCGTAGCTTACAAACTACTTAAACCTAGGTAAACTAACCTACGGACAAACACACACACCCATGCCCCAGGGAGGACTCGAACCTCCACGGCTAGCAACCGCGCGCTCCGCAGCGAGACGCTTTAGACCGCTCGGCTACTCCACCGCGGCTGTCGGTTTTGTTTAGGAACATTTACATTTTTATTTAAGTAAATAAAGCATTTTTGTTGTTGGTTTTGTAGTTAATTTATGGTCTTTTATTGGAAAAACCAAGCGGATGAAAGCTGTTTCCCATCTGAGATATTGACATACAGTAAAATACTTCAAAATGATTGTCATAATTCACATAGCAATTTTCCATGACTAACTACAATTATTAATTGGTCGACCATTTGCACGCTGCCTGTTTCGTTATACCGCGCACTGCATGTTCGTAAACGGCGCGTGCGAATTTGCGATTCTTTAGGGGCCCGTATCTCAGGTTCTATACATCTCAGAGAGAAGGGGTGAAGTGTACTGGATAGATCTTGGCCTAGTGATCATTTGTGTACATATTAGAAAAATTTTATACTATAGCAATCATACAATACACCGTAAAAATGTTCAAAGTTACATACTTCCTGGAGCCCATCCAAATTGAGCAAATCAGTTGGATTTTGTACATGACGTGTAGTCTATGATGGGCTTTAAACGGCTCATAAAAGCGCCATTCATTCATGGGCGGTTCCTGAGAAGATTTCAAAAAAGAAAAAAAAAATGATTTTTGGGTACCAAAAAAAACGAATTGTGCGATTGGTCACTTCGATAGTTTCTATTCATTGCAAATCTTCGAAATTTTTACCATATGTTCTTATGATGATATTCTCGAGACCTTTTTTAAATTTTTTCGATATCGTTATCCGTTATAGAGATACAGAGGTTGAAACTTATCATAGTTTCGCGCAAAACCCGATTTTTAGCCATTTTGACACCGTGAATCGCAAATCTCTAAATAACTAACCATAGAAAATTGTTCAAATATTTATAATACATCCTGTAGACATTTATCTATAAATGGCATTTTTCAGTTTTCGTAAATCTTGGTCCGTTAGGAAGATACGGCCGAAAAACCGCGATATTTTGCTTGAAAAATTGCGTATTGTGCTGGAAGGCGGTTGTCGGACAGCTGTGAAACTTACCATGCGATTTGAAAAAAAAGTAGTCAGCGAAAACATTTGAGTTTTGTACATCTTAAAGCTTGAAATCTTCACTCGATGAAGGGGTGATTTTTGTTTTAGTTTATTTTACAGTTAATATGCAGCATCTAGTTTAGTGAACTATTGCAACATATTTTAAAGAGTTTGCAGAGGTAAAAACACATTGCGTAGACTTCTCGTATGGTTGATTTTAGGTTACACATAGCTGCGTATGAAATGTAGATAACATATCCAAATTTTATTCAAAGTTTAGTGCAGAATGATATCTTATGTTGTTCTTGAGATACTGTTCTCTGAATTATAGCACGCGACAGTAATAGGTTCGAAGAAGCTGTTTCCAATTGTGAGGTAACGTATCTTGAGGAATAGCAAATGACTAAAATGTTATGTGTATGTTGTTTAGGTGTTTATCTGAAAAATCCGTTTCCCGTTTTTGGAAATGTGTATTCGTTGTCGCTATACGCTACAAAAATCATAATTTTTGGTATCAAAAGATCCAACTGCGTGCATTGGCAAGGAAGTGCATTGGTGAGGAAGTCGGAATGAGGATTTAGGCAGTTAGTTCCACACTTTTGTGTCAGAGAACATATTCGCCTTTTCTGTGCTCCGGCAGGAGCATTTTTCAGCTGGTACTAAAATACTTATTTTGGAACGGATTTTATACATTAGTAGAAAAACAACTCTGATTATTTATTTTACAATGTGAAATGGTTATACTAAAATGTAATGAAAGAATACATCGATTTCACTGAGATAAATGTCGAGTGCAATACATTCTTTGAAATTCTAAAGCTGCCGGAAGTAAAATACAGTGGACGGAATATTATTTACAGCTTCTGCCAGAACCCTGAGTGAAGATATAACAGGCGAAGGAAACGTATGAGAAGGAGTTGTTGAAATGGATGTGTGTGCATTTCCGTCCCAGTGACCAATGATACATGAAACTCTTGTAATCTATCATGTGCAGGGAACAGGTCATTCAGCGGATCAACGACTGTCCGGAGCACATCAACGTAGTTACTGAGAGTGGTATCGCGTGGACGTAGGAACAGCTAGCCCACCTAGAACATCAACACTTCTCTACTGAGTTCATTCAGAACTGATAGGACCTAACTTTCCAAAATCTGAGCATTTCTTCCGCTGATCGTCATAGGTACTGTGGCTCTGAATCCACCAATGTACACGTAGGACGGAACCTGTTCGGAGACTGCTTTGATGCAGCTCTCCACCCTACTCTACCCTGTAAAAGCCTCTTCATCGTCTTATAAGAATGGCAACCTACAACCATTCGAACCTGCATCTGTATTCATCCCTAGGTCTCTCTCTCTGCCATTTTCCCCCACTCTTCCTCCAAATGCCAAATTAACGATTCCCCGATGTCTCAGAATCTGTCCTTCCAATCGATCCCTTCCTTCGATCAACGTATGCCAGAAATTTAGTGTCTCGCCAATTCTGTTCCGTACGTCCCCATAATACGCGATATTCTCACCTAATCATCTCAATTTCTCTGAAGCATCACATTTAAAAAGCCTCTATCTTCGTCTTGTATGAACTGTTTATCGTCCATGTTTCACTTCCTTTGCTCCACACAATGCCTTCATTACAGATTACTTCACAGTTTAATTAATATTCGATCTTAACAAATTTCTCCTTTTCAGAAACGCTTTCTTTCCATTGCCATTCTGCAGTTCATATCATCAGTACTGCGACCATTGTAAATTATTCTGCCCAAGTAAGAAACCTCAGCTACTGTCCTATTACGTAATCTAATTCCTTCATCATCGTCCGATTTTCTTGGGCTTCATTCAATTACCAATGATTTGGTGTTGTTAATGTTCATATGATACGATTCTTTGAAGGCACTATCGATACCGTAGAATTCCTCTTGTAGGTCCTTTGCTGTCTTTAAAAGATTTAAATTGTCTTAGGAAAACAGCAAAGATTTTATTTCGTCTCATTGGGCTTCAACTCCTTCTCCAAATTTGTCCTTCCTTTCCTTTACAGCTTGCTCAATGTACAGATGGAATAAAACTGGGCCAAGGCTACAAATCTGTCCTCCTCCCTTCCCAAGCAATGCTTCCCTTGCATGGCTTTCGACTCTCATAACTACTCTCTCGATTCTGTACAAATTCTAGTTAACCTTCCAGTCCCGATATTTTACCCCTGCCGTCTTCAAGATTTGAAAGAGTGTATTTCATTCACCATTACCAAAATTTTTTCCAAATCCAGAAAAGCAGCAAAGTTAATTTTACCTTTCCTTAATCTATCTTCTAAAATAAGTCGTAATGTGAATATTGCCCGAAGTGTGGCTGCATATCTCGTAACTGCAATCTGATCTTCCCCGAGGTCAGCTTCTATCAGTTTTTCCATTCATTTGTAAATAATTCGTGTAGTCATTTTTCAATCATAATTTATTAAACCGTTTTTTCTGTATATTTTCACACCTATCAGCGCTTGCTTTCTTTCAAGTTTGTAGTTCTTTGCACTCTCTCGTACACTTTGCTCACCAGGTGAATAGTTTTGACTTCGCTGGCTCTCCGAGAGACTTCAGTAGCTCTGGGCACTGCCATACATTAAGCAGACCGGCGACGTCCCTGGGTTTAGTGAATCCTGACGCCGCCATCTTACCTACGAAAACGTCAAAAGGTTTTTGTATGTTACTTACACAACTTCCCAACTAAAACGCAGTTTTAATTTTTTCGTGGTGATTTCAACGGTTCTGAAGCTGAGCTAATATTTGTGCACTTGCATTATTTAACACACAAATCGTTGAATCGTGTTATAAGATGAACATTAAGATACATAAGAATATGTTTTAAAAAAGACTGCAGTTTTTGTAAGAACACTCCAATGAATACGGACACTCGTTATGAACAATAAACAGGACTTTTCAGTGTATGCACAATGTCTGGCTCATCCTTTTTTACCTTTGTGATCAGCCTGCCATGGTATTCTGCTGTCCAGTCTTAGTTGAGTTCCTGACTGTGTGTGTCTTTTTTTGTGTTGTCAGCGACTTTTCCATTGTCAGCCTGTCCCTTTTGTGAGTTTTTATTTATGGGGACTCATTGCTAGGAATAGGGGACTGATGACCTAGCTGTTTAGTCCCCTAAAAACCAACAACGACAACAACTGAAATATAAATATATCGTGTTTATCTACTTCCTCTGCCCTTTCTATAATATCGTCTCGTAGCTGGTTTGCTTCCATTTACACCTTTTCTGGTGTGACCGTGTAGCATTTTAGTAATGACCACAACATAATCGTTTTGTTGGTTGGCTCTAACTTTGGAATATAACCTTTTTTTTTTTCTTTTTTTGTATAGGTCCATAACACTGTTCCTTTAAAACTGTTTCTTCTTGTATTTTCTTGGACAATATTCCCAGAAGACATTCAACGGATAATAATGAAGAAGACTTTTACTATGTATTAATCATTTGTCCATTTAAATCAAGACTATTCAAGAATTTACATTCAACAAAAGAGAAGGGCTCATTTGTACCCAACTCATACATTTCATCAATATTAAAACGTCTCAACAGCTTTTATTCAATCTCTATACGTGACAAACGTTCTGAGTCCATAGCACATAGAAGTCCAATAATCAATAACAAATGACAATCCTTATCAAAAGTTCATAGGTCACATATAACATGACCATATTTCTTCGTAGGCTTCACAGTTATTCTGGATCCTGACAGCTTTTACAATATCACTGGGACTTGTGGTTTAACTGCCCAGGCGTAGACCTGGACAAACAGAATATTTGGGGCAGTACACATTCTTCCAACAATTTGGTCGTCTTGGATCGTTCAGTAGGAATGTAGTGTAATTTGTTACAGAACACTTTCGGCTTTCTTTTCTTCGGTCAGAACTATTGTTCCATCTAAGTTCTTGATTTCATTAGTATTAATTGATAAAGTTACATTTATCAAAATGTTCAAATGTTTGTTAAGCTTATGGGACGTAACTACGGGGTCATCAGTCCCTAAACTTACAAACTACTTACGAACTAGGACGGCACAAATATCCAGGCCCGAGGGGGGATTCGAACCCCCGACCGTAGTGGCCGTGCTGACCGTGACTGGAGCGCCTTAGTCACCTCGGCCACCGCGGCTGGCACTACATTTATCAGAGCATCATAAGTTACAGAGGTATTCTCACAAGCAAATAGCAATACATTATTTACCAATAACAAGCAATGCTTTAGAATTAAGGATTCATCTCGTTTATTATTAACAACAAGTGATTTAGAACCCGGTGGTCAAATAAGCTACTTTTAATTATAATGGGAGGTAAAAAGCGTGCTTGCAAACTGTCAACAGAGCTTTCGGTATGCAGTCGCAACAGCGTAACGCTAGGCGGGAGCTCGACGTTTCGAACAGCCTGGCCTCACCGACCACCCGAGGGAAATTCAGTGCGGAAACAACACGCCATGGGCGCAGCGACAGACCCACTCAACTGACAATGAGACACGAAAGTCGTTCGTGTAAAAATGTGCTTCAATTTGGTGCCTATTGGTTGAGCGGCGCGATTTTGTCAGTGGGAACACATTACAGACGGACACACAGACAGTGACAAGTTACTGTTACTTTTGTAGAAACCTTTGAAACGATGTTAGATATGAGAAAACATTACAAAGTTGTAGATAGTTTTCTCCTCTAAACGTCTGTCTATTCAAATTCCACCGCAGATGATCGCTTAAGGAATTATTAGAATTAAACTTCAAACTGTCAAAAGGCATTCGCATATGGCCATCTTTTACCTTTACTAACCGAAAGTTGGCCAAAGTCTAATCACTATGGTAGTCTTACGGGGTCGCTCGGCCATTCTGTATCGAGTAACACAAATTCCTCGAGGATGGCCAAAGACGCAAATATCTGCGCGAACAAAAAAAGACCACGGCAGGAATGTAAAGAGAGATGTCTGTGACACAGTTATGCCGAAAGCTGATTGTCCACATAACGGTATCCGAGCCCGTCCTTAGTACTGATTCTATCCTCCGTACATCAAACTGCCTACTAATCTTTAGGACTCGCACGTTTGTTAATGTCGCTTTTGCCGGTCTTTTCTTTCGAACATTTCCAATTATAGTACTCGACTTTGTACGTTTACATATGCGGATGTTCAAATGTTTGAAAATCACAGGGACTTAACGACGTTGGCCATCAGTCCCTAGGCTCACTAGCTACTTAAACCAACATGAAGTAGATTATGCTAAGGGCAGCACAAACACCCATGCCCGACGGAGGACTCGAACCTCCGACTGCAAGTAACCGCACGCTCCGCAACAAGACGCCTTGGAACGCTCAGCAACTCCTTCACAGGGCGTTTACAAATATAATACATTGATATAAATTTTCCTACTTTACGTTGTAGATAATGTGTAGTATTAGCATAATTGATTTCGACTGCGCCGGCCGCGGTGGCCGAGGGGACTGAGGCGCTTCAGTCACGGTCTGCACGGCCACTACGGTCGGGGGTTCGAATCCCCCCTCGGGCATGGATGTTTGTGCCGTCCTAGTTCATAAGTAGTTTGTAAGTTTAGGGACTGATGACCCCGTAGTTAAGTCCCACAAGCTTTACAAACATTTGAACATTTGAACTTCGACTGCTATTCTTTCTAATCAAACATAACTCCGTCGGTCGTGTGTCTAATACGCAGTTTTGGGGCACTTACGTTCGTTGAAGTGACAGCAGTATTATTTTGCATTGAGCTTTTTGAGCTTTGCAATAAATTTACATTACTGGCCATTAAAATTGCTACACCAAGAAGAAATGCAGATGATAAACAGGTATTCATTTGAAAAATATATTATACTAGAACTGTCACGCATCTTGGGTCCATAGATCCTGAGAAATCAGTACCCAGAACAACCACCTCTGGCCGTAATAACGGCCTTGATACGCCTGGGCATTGAGTCAAACAGACCTTGGTTGGCGTGTACAGGTACAGATGCCCATGCAGAGCCACGAGACTACAGTGCATTAAGAGTAGTGACTGGCGTATTGTGACAATCCAGTATCTCGGCCACCATTGACCAGACGTTTACAATTGGTGAGAGATTTGGAGAATGTAATGGCCAGGGCAGCATGCGAACGTTTTCCGTATCCAGAAAGTCCCGCACAGGAACTTCAACATGCGGTCGTGTATTATCCTGTTGAAATGTAGGGTTTCGCAGGGATGGAATAAAGGGTAGAGCCACAGGTGGTAACACATCTGAAATGTAACGGCCACTGTTCAAACTGCCGTCGACGCGAACAAGTGACCGAGACGTGTAACCGATCGCACCCCATACCATCACGCCGGGTGATACGCCAGTATGGAGATGACGAAAACAATGTGCGTTCACCGCGATGTCGCCAAACGCGGATGCGACCATCATGATACTGTAAACAAAACAAGGATTCATCCGAAGAAATAACGGTTTGCCATTCGTGCACCTTCGCAGACGCACTTCTCTGTGACGCAGCGTCAAGTGTAACCGCAGCCATGGTCTTCGAGCTGATAGTCCATGCTGCTGCAAACGTCGTCGAACTGTTCTTGCAGGTGGTTGTTGTCTTGCAAACGTCCCCATCTATTGACTCAGGGATCGAGACGTGGCTGCACGATCTGTTACTGCCATGCGAATAAGATGCCTGTCATCTCGACTGCTGGTGATACGAGGCCTTTGGGATCCACCACGTCGTTCCGTATTGCCCTCCTGAACCCACCGATTCCATATTCTGCTAACAGTCCGTGGATCGCGACCAACGCGAGCAGCAATGTCGCGATACGATAAGCCGCAATCGCGATAGGCTACAATCCGACTTTATCAATGTCGGAAACGTGATGGTACCCATTTCTCCTCCTTACACGAGGCATCACAACAACGTTTCACCGGTCAACTGCTGTTTGTGTATGAGAAATCGGTTGGAAACTTTCCTCATGTCAGCTCGTTGTAAGTGTCGCCACCGGCGCCAATCTTGTGTGAATGCTCTGAAAAGCTAATCATTTGCATATCACAGCATCTTATTCCTGTCGGTTAAATCTGGCGTCTGTAGCACGTTATCTTCATGGTGTAGCAATTGTAATGGCTAGGAGCGTACATGTGAGTAAGGCACTGATTGTATGGTAATGACTGTACATTTATTGTAACAAGAATGCAGAGTGTTTCAGGAGAGGAGTAAATATTTAATGATGTGGTTGTACAGGCGAATTACAATAAAAAGATGCCATGTAACATGTGTCCAAACTTTATTGAGTAGATACAGATGTTAGAGCGTAACCCATACCAACTTGAGGTAAAGGCTAAAAAGGAGATTTTTACTGTTCCTTCCGCCGGTTCTTCCTAGATCGTTATCATATGCAATTAATAGAAAAATTTTGTTTTTGTCCTACAAGTTTATTTTTAATTAATTAATTAATCGTTATTCAGATTACAAGGTCATTTGCTGTCATCAGAGAGCTTTTAATTCAATATATTAATTCACGTATATCAAGAACCGTCGGAAGAATCAGTGAATATATCCTTACATGCCTTTGTTTTAGTTACTTTGGGTTTGATACTAATGACTGTTTCCCTGTGCTTAATAAAATTTGGACGAATTTTATGTGACATTTTCATTGCAAATCATCTTTGTTACCATCTCCAGAAATAAATACTATTCTTTCTGAAACACCACGTACAAATGTTCCCGATATTTATCTTCGTTGTATCGGAGCTTATGTCTGACGATATTTCGAAACGTGCAAAGTTTGTTGATGTATTGTGTAATGAATGCTTTTTCGTAAATGCAATTTGGGTTTTAATGTAACTAACCGTGGAAAGCAAAGTATTTCACTCTCGGAAACTGTTACAACCAGACTCAGATGTAAACAACAACCAATTTATTCCTCGGTACTGTCTGAAACAAGTAATACAACTGTCACAACGTGTGGCCGTACTAGTCCGAGACCACAACTTACAAACACGATCCTCCGAGACGACCGCCGATGAGACTGCCGCTGGCGAGCCTGCGCTGGCCTTATATTAGGGTCAGCTGGTTCCTCCAATTAGCACGAAGGGCGCTTGTTCCAGGCCACGCCCAGGATCGCACTAGTGGAGCCCCCTGTTCGAGAGCTTAGCGCTATCGCAGTGGGACTATCTGGATGTTTTGCAGTTACGGTGCCCGACTCCTGCGGAGCTGGCAACCCGTGACGACGTGCTGTTGGACGGGTAGTCGAAGCTGCAAGCGTCGAGTACCGCGGTCATAGCAGAAACAAATATGAAAGATTTCTTTTGTAATCTTCAAGATCATCTATGTCTCCGAAAGCTGGGTGGGAACAGCACTCCATGCGAATGCGACATGCCTTAGGTGGGTCTCACTACTAGTGCATTCGAAAACGGATTTACGAACGTCAGTGACGAAAAAAAAAAAAAAAAAAAAAAAAAAAAAAAAAAAAAAAAAAAAAAAATCATTACACTCCTGCTAATCAGCTGTAAACGAGAACTGCATCGAGTATCATCATTAAAATACGATGAGACAAGCATTATAAATTAGACGCCAATTTTTTTGGGTTTCTGAAGTTACGGTATCTGTCGCAGTAAAGATGTCAGATAACCTTATGTGCAACGAGGAGTATCTTCTTTTAAATAATGTTTAGAGTTATGCATGCAGTTAATTAATACATGGCCTGCCATCACATCCACAGCCTGGAAACGCTAAGATGTTGTATTTTCCAAGCAATATTGAAACACGTATCATTGGAATTTGTGTAAGTCTGACTGAGCTTTGTTATGTGTGATCTGTTGTAAACTTCTCAGGATGTGGTGTGTCTTTGTCAAAGAATTTGGACTGCAGACTGCTGCGTAGTAGTGTCAGTTGAACGGTAGTGTTGGTACAGTTGAGTAGTGGCAGCTGCTGTGTGCAGTGACTGTGAGTTGTGCGGAGCAATTGGACATGGAAATTGTGCCTCAGAATTCTTGTTTATTGGAAGGGCAGACTAGGCCACTTCTTGTATCTGATATTTTCTGTAATATTCTGAAAACTAATGTAATTTACACGACTACTCTTGCTTAATAAAAATTCTTAATTTTATTTGCAGCATTGTTTCATAATAATAATAATAATAATAATAATACAGTCTTCTGTTCCGCAGGACCTAATTGAGGAGGATTAAGACTCCATAGTCATGGAACAAATCAATACATGAAGTTTAACACAAGAATGGTAATAGAAAAACTCCTAAGAGTAAGTGAAAAGAATCAATAAAGAAAAAAATGAATTAGCTTAATTGCTTAATTTTTCTACGAGTTCCTCGACAGAATAAAAGGAGTGAGCCATGAGGTAACTCTTCAATTTAGATTTGAAAGTGTGTGGATTAGTGCTAAGATTCTTTAGTTCTTGTGGCAGCTTATGGAAACTGGATGCTGCAGAATACTGCACACCTTTCTGTACAATTGTCAAGGTGGGCCGGCCGCGGTGGCCGAGGAGACTGAGGCGCTCCAGTCACGGTCTGCACTGCCACTACGGTCGGGGGTTCGAATCCCCCCTCGGGCATGGATATTTGTGCCGTCCTTAGTCTTAGTTAGTTCATAAGTAGTTTGTAAGTTTAGGGACTGATGACCCCGTAGTTAAGTCCCATAGACTATACAAACATTTGAACATTTTTTTTGTCAAGGTGGTCTGATGCAAATGTAAATTTGACTTCTGTCTAATATTCACCGAGTGAAAGCTATTAACTCGTGGGAATAAGCTGATATTATTAACAACAAACGACATTAAAGGAAACACGTATTGTGACGCCATTCTCAAAATTCCCAGACTACTGAAAAGGGGTCGACATGAAGTTCGTGAACTTACACCACATATTGTTCGAACCGCCCGTTTCCGAGTCAAAAATATCCTTTTTGTTTCAGTCGAGTTACCGCAAAGAATAACTTCGTACGTCATAAGTGAGTGAAAGTAAGCGTAGTAGACTACTTTTCGTATTGACAAATAACTCATTTCAGATATTGTTGCCGGCCGCGGTGGCCGAGGGGACTGAGGCGCTCCAGTAACGGTCTGCACGGCCACTACGGTCGGGGGTTCGAATCCCCTCTCGGTCATGGATATTTGTCCGTCCTTAGGATAAGCTAGTTGATAAGTAGTTTGTAAGTTTAGGGACTGATGACCCCGTAGTTAAGTCCCATAAGCTATACAAACACTTAAAACAGATATTGTTCTAATGGTAAATAAAGCAGAATTTAGGTTTGGACCAAATTCCTGAACATGGGCTTTCCACGACAGCTTACCCTCTATCTGAACACCTAGAAAATAGTTAGTTGCCCTTTCATTCAAGTTATGATAGGCGTTCAAAGAAAAATCATGCTAATTATTTTGTAAATCATTTTCCTTGTTTTGACTATTAATTTTGCAGACTATCTATTTCAATATAACTCCAGACGGCTTTTAGTATCGGTGTTGGAGCATCAAAGAGCGTTGTCGGAATTAGGAGCGAAACCCAGATAATAAGCACCACGAGACCAACAGTAAGTGTCGAATACATACAAAATCCGAACTTATAGTATATGAAGATGACCGACTGTCTTTCGTGAAGCGATGTTGTGCATAAAACGGAATAAACAAATAGGCCGAACACTGAACATCTTCAACATGCAATCCACTTTTCAAATTTGTTTGAGAAGACAGAAACACAGCTGCTCGTAAATATGCTTAAAAAGACGTAAGACGCAGTCAAATGGAAAGATACGACTTTTAGACACAGGTATCAGGGAAAATGTAATTTTCCTATATGTAGTCTGTCTCGAAAACCGTATTAAGATTGTGTATGCAGGTTGCGAAACGCTAACTAACGTTTTGAATGAGGCACTACTCTTTCCTTTAACCTGTAATCTAAGATCGCAGTGAAGTAAAAGGAATCTAACGAACGCCGCTGTTGTGTAAATAACTACTCTACTCCTTAAGGGAGTCGGAAACCGAATCTTTCCATTAACGGAACACTCTTGCCAGCTAACGAGCACAGCGAAACACTACACCCAGAGATTCAGCAAATCCCTCATCCCCAGTCTCTCTTCGAGTGCTAACACTACGTGGAGTGCATCACTACATTGTTCTCGTTTGTAAATAAAAACGGACCGGAGTCTGGGTAAATATGAGATCGGAAGATTGCACAGAATGAAATTCGTTGGTATTGCCTTCATCGTATCGTTTCTTATGTTTAAGTTAGGCCCTTGGTCTATATGCTGTTCCCGTTTCAGTGCGACAACTTCGATATCGAGGTAAGGTAAGCAAAATGTTCAAAAGTATTGGAACAAGTTTTAGGAGTGCCCGGGATCGACAGTAGCTATGTCAATCAGCTCCTTTACCTTTCATTGTCTCTACGGCTGAAATGGGGAGAGAGAGAAAGAGAGAGAGAGAGAGAGAGAGAGAGAGAGAGAGAGAGAGAGAGAGAGAGAGAGAGAGAGAGATAGACCTGCACTTAGAAAGGAGACAGATGGCAGTGGAAAGATGAGAAGACTTCTTAGAACAGTGCTAGTGATCCAGTGAATTGACTTTACTACAAATATTGGAGGCATTTTATACTCTGACCAGAAATATTGACAAAAATGAATTGACAACGTGGAAATGAACACTACCAGCGTGAGCCTTAATCGTGTGGCACGGATGAAACAAGGAAGCCGGCACGGAAGTTATTGAGAAGTAGTATATTATTCATTATTATATGTTTCCGTCTTATGCCGACTACAAATAGGACATTATTTCACACCAGACGCGCTTCGATTTTTTATTCTTTTTAGACAACATCTTCTGTGATTCAACATATGTGAATACATAGGTCTGTGCTTACTGCTGGGATGTAAAGAAGAGACATTAACGCCGTAAGTAAATTGTATACGATTTAAAAAAAACACACGTAACCTGCACGAAAGTTAAAACAGTTTCAGATCTATATTGACAAAATGTACAAACGTGTGCATAAACATTTGCACGCCCACGGAATATGTTTTATAAATAAAATCGTAACGCATCTGGGGTGAAAAGTTATAGTAACTGCAGTCAGATTAAATTTTAACAGATGCTGCGGAAGATGGTTACACAAACAAAGGTAATCATATATTATTTTAGGCAAAATAAAATGTGACTGTTTTTATGACAGAATTTGGTCAATCCTTGACTACTTAGATCCTTGGACTGTACTGTCATCTGTAGCTTATTTTAGACTGAAAGTCTTGGTAGAGATAACCAGGAAACATGTTGTGAATTGACAATAAATAATCTACTAACAACATCTAATGATTATTCAAGCAATCTGTAAGCAGTTTAGTAATCATTGAAAAATGTCATCTTTACCTTCATATCTACCTAGAACTTCTTCATTCATTAGCTGATGGCATGCCTGTGCTCATTAATCAACACTGTCCTTCGCTGTAATTATTTTTAATGGTCGGGAAATTGTACCGTAGTGATCATTAGCCTCAATTTTTTGCTATCCTGCACGGTGCCTAGTGCCATGTTAAATCTTATAAAATCCAGCCTAGTCTCTTCCAACCATTACGCTTTTTTTTCCAAGTAGGAAATGAAATTTTAAAATTTTATGGGTGAAATTTTGATACATAATACGACTTTATAAATTCATATTAACACTGAATAACATTTTCTTATAAGTGAAACATGCTTTAACTCATGATACAGCACATTATAAGAATTTCTGTTCATTGCGGTGCTGAAGGCTATTCGTCAACAGTATGTTTCTGAATTTCGTTCTCCACTTTCATTACGTTTTCAGGGCTTGTATTTTTAGTCTTTGGTATCACAAAATACAAAAGTCTCCGTCTTCACTTAGGTATCTCATTGAACTGGTAACACGCGCTGCGGCACACACACACGCACACACTCACACAAAATAAATAAATAAAAGGACATAACGAAAAACAGGACGTTATATTCTTCACCTTATGTTCTTCAGTTTTTTGCATTTGCTCTGGCTTTAACAACCAAACAAGTTCACTGTTTCTGGACGTTGTATTGACTGACTATAGATTTTGAGAGTCCATAAACTGCTCACAAAATAATATTAAAAGACACATGATTTAGCTATTTTTATAAAAAACTTTCGTCTACATCAATACTATGCAATCAACATTTAAGTGCATGGCAGAGGATTCATCGAACCGCTTTTATGATTTTTCTCTACAGTTCCACTCTCTAATAGCTCGCAGGAAAGAGGAACACCTAAATATTTCCGTTTTCGATCTGATTACTCTTATTTTATGTTGATGATCATGACTTGCTATGTAGGTGTGTGCTAACAAAATATGATCGCATTCGGAAGAGAACGTTAGTGAAAGTAATTTTGCAAATAGATCTCTTCGCAACAAATACAACCTTTCCTTCAGTGATTTACATCCCAACTCGTGCATCATTTCTGTGACACTCTCTCCCCTATATCGCGATAGTGCGAAACGAGTCGCCCTTCTCTGAACTTTCTCTAAATTGTCCGTCAGTCCCACTTGGTGGGGATTCCACAATGCCCAACAATACTCCAAAATCGGATGCATAAGCGTAGTGTAGGCAGATTCGTTAGTAGAACAGTTGCATCTTCTGTGTGTTCTGCCAATGAAACGTAGCCTTTAGTTCGTCTTCCCTACAATATTTCCTATGTGTTCTTTCCCATTTAAGTTGTTCGCAGTTATTATTCCTAGTTATTTAGTAGAATTGACGGCCTGTATATTTGATTGATTAATCGTGTAACTGAAGTTTAACTGATTTATTTTAGAGGTCATATGGATGACCTCACACCTATCATTATTAAGGGTCAGTTGACAATTTTGCACTATGTAGATATCTTATCAAAATCATTTTGCAGATGCTTTAGATCTTCTGGTGACTTCGCTAACCGATAAATGACAGCATCATCCGCGAACAGTCTAAGAGAGGTACTCAGATTGTCTTCTAAATCGTTTATAAAAATAAGGAACAGTTGGGGCCCTCGAAGTTTCCTGGGGAATGCCAGATATCACTTCAGTTCTAATCTATGACTTTCCTTCAATTACAACATACTGTGTATCCTGTCTGACAGGAAATCACGAACCCAATCGCACAATTGAGATGGTATTCCATAAGCACATAGTTTGATTAGAAGACGCTTGTGACGTACAGTGTCGACAGTATTTCAGAAATCTAGGAAAACGGAATCTATTTGACATCCCTTGTCTACAGCACTCATCACATGATGTGTGTTTCACAAGAATGATACTTTCTGAATCCGTGTTGACTATGGGTTAAGAGGTCGTTCTCTTCGAGGTTCTATTTGAGGGAAGTAGATGATCTAAAATGTTGCTGCAAACCGACGTCAATGTTACATGCCTGTAATTTTGCGGACCACTCGTACTGCCTTTTTGAACAACGACATAACCTGTGCAACTTTCCAGTCTTTGGGTACGGAACGGTCACTGAGCGAGCGGTAATATATGATAACTAGGTACGGGGCTATTGCATCAGCATACTGTGAAAGGAAACTAACTGGTATACAATCAGGACCGGGAGACTTACTTTTGTTAAGTGATTTAACTTGATTCAATACTCCAGGCGTACCAAATTCTACATTACGCATGCATACAGCTGTTCCTGATAAAAATTTTGGAGTATTTCCTTCGTTTTCTCTAGTGACAGAATTTCGGAAGGCTGTGTTAAGCATTCTGCTTTAGCAGAACTGTCATCAGTAGCATCATCATTACTATCGCATAGTGAAGGTGTTGATTGTATTTTACGGCTGGTATACTTTACATACGAGCGGAATTCCTTAGGACTCCTTACCAAATTACGTGACATGGTTTCGTTGTCTGATTTGTTTTATAAGTTTCTTGCATTGAAGTTCGAGTTAAATTTCGAGTTTCTGTAAAAGACTTAAAAGCTGTACGTGTGTTGTGTGGATGTTGAACCTATCGTTAGATCAGACAACAAATTGTTCCTTGACACAGCAATTTGGTTTAATTATGGCCCTGATACTGATGTATATGCTATTAAGTGAGAAACAGTGCATGAAACTGATTATGTGCGCAACGGATATTTTTAACAAAACAACTGTGACATGTAGCCTTTTGAAACAGACACTGACTATACTCAAAAATTTTGACTGCGAGAAAGATATTAAAAAAAAAACAAAAAAAAAAAAAAAACCACAAATCACTTTCTTAATGCTTGACTGTGAGAATTTTATGCAGATCAGTTTCTAATTATTGAAATTTAGTATCAATTTAGTATCATAGTCAATTAACTATCATTTACTATGGCACCAATAATGAAATCCGTTCAACAATATTATTCACATCAATACTGCACTTTAAATCCACTAATAATTAATTATCAAATGAAGGAAGTAGGTTAATTTTCTAACTACGTAAATGAAAGATGAAAGCAAGTTTAAGTTACTTATTATTAATAATCAGCATTACATTACCTACATAATACAACTTCTGACTTGCTGGCAAAGCAGCCTCTGCTCTACATCGGAGCCATACACACAACCCAACCGCTCTCTAAGCGAGCTGAACCACTACTGCTACTCTCTCTCAGTGCGAGCTACAATGATATGCAATACATGATCTTTGCCAAAGATGAAACTTCATAAAGGACACATATCGATACATACAGTAGAAGCGATATTATACATTTTCTTGCAAGCAAGTTACTCGATACAAAACAGGAGGCACAATATTGGACATTTTCTTACAAAATAATTTTTTATGGACACGTTTCAGACTGCCAGAGAAGCTTAGAGTTTAATGTCCCGTCGACAACGTGGTCATTAGAGACGGAGGTCACGTTCACATTTTTCGCTAAGGATGGGGAAAGAAATCAGCCTTGCTTTATGAAAGAAACAATTCCTGCTTTTGCCTGGAGTAATTTAGGGAAATCGTGGATTGCCAGAGGCGGATTTGAACCACCGACATTCAGAATGTAAGTCCAGTCTGTTATTACTGCTCCACTTTGATCGGTGATTAGGGCTAGCAACAGTTATATTCCTATCATATTAAACAAACTGTACTGGAAAAAGCAGAATTTAAATGCTTTGACATGAAAGCTGCTTAACGAAAGCATGATAAAAACACTTATCTGGGCTGAAGGACATCTTACATCTCTTCCTATAAAAATTAAAGGCTTAAAGAAGAAGATATGCTAGGATTAATTGATGAGGTGTCTGAGAAGCGGATGATTTGAAAAGTGATGAGTGCAGCACAAAAAAATAATAATATAAATATCTGTAAATCTAAAGGACTTGACTACGTTGATCTTTAGTCCCTACGCTTACAAACTAATTAAACTATCTTAAAGTAACTTTTGCTAAGGACAACACAAAGGCCCATGCCCGAGGGAGGACTCGAACCCCTCACGACGAGCTACCACGTGCTCCGCAATAAGGCGCCTTAGTACGCTCGGTCACTCGACCGCGGCACACGAGGAAACAGTTGCAAAATAAAAACATAGATGAGATCTAAGATACCACAAAAATGAAGTAATGCCAAGTGAGGATGCACGCTCTCTGAAAATCTCTTATGAATACAGAAGAATTGTCTACCGAAAATAGTGTTGCTTTATTTTAGGAGAATGGTTTATAGAAAAAGAAAAGAAATGGAATCAAAGAAATGTCAATAACAAAAACGAATCTTTTTAAGAACTTAGTACTAAGACATGACAGTTCATCTCTCATCTTTATTCAATAATTTATCGTAAGAATAGTCATTTAATTAATTCATCTGTTGCTGTTCATGGAATATTGGAGCAGAGCAGTTTGTGTGAGAATAGGAAGTTGTTTGACTGTTTTGGTGAAGGAGGAAGGCCCGGCGGGTGGAATTCCTGAGTCGGGCCGACTACGGCGTTTCTGTACCTCCTGCCTCGCTGTCCCAGGTGTCCGAGGGTTGCGTACGCACCAAGATACAGCAGAGGCCTTAGGCCAAGGGCTTGTAAAAATATCCGCCGAGCTTTCCGAATTGAGGGAGGAGGAAGGCGATTATTGTGTGAGATCCTAAAGAGCCGATCACGCTGATTTTGAGAAAAGATAACACCATGACGGGATGTCCCCTCTACTTTCTCTTGGGACGAACGTCTAAAAAAACTACAACTGTAGGAGGTAGCCATGGAGCGGGGTCATGATGGCTTTCGCTAATGGAAAAATTCCTTCGCAACCCGAGCTGGAAGTGAGTCCAGTGAATGGTTACGGAAAGCTTGAGAATCGCGCCAAGAGATGTTAAGGGAAAGGGTAGCCGTCTGGGATTGGCGGCTGGGTACTTTTTCAGATCTTCGAAATCGGCCAGGCGTAAGCGAAATTTCACTGGCCGGTGCTAGGAAGCTTGAACATGACTGGCTATATGGAAAAACGGCGTGTTTTGGGCGATCTTGCGGACGGCGAATTTTGGACTTTGCTTCGTGCTCTCGGTGGGTACGGACGTGGAGAATTGCTTGTTTAGCCGATTCTTAGACTTAAGCACTTGTACGAATTTCAAGAGTGCGCCCTGAGATTGAAATTTACTGATAGTTCTTGTTCGGTGAGGAAAAGGTCAGCCAGCTATAATTACATGCACTGAGGAACAAATTACGACATACTCAGCTTTCTAGAGTCTTTTAGGCCTTCAGTACTTGTGCGTACTTGTCTGTGCTAGCTGAAGTGGCCAAGACTTGGTAGAACTGCTTGAGGTTGTAAGCACTGTGTACTACCGAGAGCAGAGTGGCTCATATTAAGGAGTACAGTTTTCGATTAACGGAGCGAGATTTTATTTCGTGGTCGCGTACTTTTCAGCTTATATACCGCCAGGTGCCGACACCATAGCGGCGCAACGAGATCGCACTGCAGTTCGTTGGTCGGGTAATTTATGGCTTTCGCACGCCACCAGAAAGTGGCAGTTGTATCAGGTTCGCCTGTCTAACGGGAAAGTGTTGTTTATAAAGCAACCCTGCCCAGACAATTTCGTTACGACAACGAACTTGTACGTAAATTTCCATTCTTTTACGAAGTTCATAGTCTTCCAGTAGGGGATATTTTGACATGCTAATCAGTATAAAATTCATGTTGACGGTGTTTAGATTAATGTAAAGCAATGATGCCGATTTATTTTTCCTTTTTATATCGAATATGAATGAATATTGATGTCCATTTTTAATTGAGATATTTGAGTTGTCGATGTGAAACAATACGAATATTGTGTCGTTATAATAAACTCAAAGCTGAGAAAGTCTGTTCTTCTTAACGAATTCATTTATTGTTCTTTCCCATGTTTAATTCATAATTTTAGAGGGGAAATGAATTGTTATTGATTTGTCTGTGAGACTGTAGATGATAGAAGGTTTCTAAAAGGTAAAGCAGTCAACAATCAGAAGATTGGTTTGAACACCACAGTGCTTTACTTGGCATGGTCCTATTTGGAGGTGGTATGCCGTTGCCTTCCTCCGACCTTCGAACTGACTTACCCAGCCAGTTATAGGGGGACCTACAGTTTAACGTGGGTTCCGAACCACGGTGCTACTCCGCATTTTTCACATCAGCAACACTTCCAGAGGTGAAAGAAGTGGAAAGTGACAGATAAAAATCCCAGGACCAGGCGGGGATCGAACCCGCGACCTTTGGATTTGTAGTTTGGCACTCTACCACTGTGCTACGGAGCCGCACTAGAAGGTTACTATTCAGGTCCAATCAAATTACTGATCACTGAAAATTATTCTTCCAGTATAATTCAACAACAACATCATTAATTAAACAACAGTAATGATTCAGATAATTATTTGAGGTCAGCCGCATCCGTAATTCCTTGTTCTAAATAGCCATCACACATCTCAATTAACTCCCCTACCTCGACTCCTGTCACTCTACAAAAAATATACCCACACTCCTACACCTTAAAGTACTAAATTTAGGAGTTCAATGCAGATGATATAAGAATATGATAGAAGAGGTAATGTTAACATTGGCAGAAAATTGGGTATTGTCAAAGCAGGAAATAAAGTAGGAAGAAGAGGAACTGGAGTTTTTACTTGGTCTTAGTTATCGCATTCGGAAATAAAAAGAGAGCAGGAAGTCATTTAAGTAATCTAATTAAACTTCCTGCTGCTGCATATTCATAAAGCACGTTCAGTAAAGGGTACGCCCTGCTACCAAGTACAGCATTGCATCTGACCACCACGGAGTTGGCGACGGCGGATGAGGGCGTCAGCAGTGCTCTAGGCGCAGTCCCGAGCTCCAGTGACGTCACGGCCGCCGATAGCGCCAAAAGAGGACAAAGCGACCAGCGGCACGGCAGTGAGATTCTTTGCGACTAAAGCCTAAAAAGTTGCTCAGATATTAAGCTCGATTTTGGTTGGGCTCCTAAATCCGTTTGACGACTTACGACTGAATGATATCGGTTTCGTGTACTCCCAACTGGTCACTCATTTATTTGCAAATTCGTATTGTAGCACGATTTCGTATGTGGGTTATACCTTTTCAACTTCTGAAGTCGGAAGTTTATTTATAACTTGTACATAAATCAGAAACTCGACAGCCGTTATAGGAATCAAATGGCATGAAAGGAGCGCAATGGTTGGTAACGGATTAGGACAGATTTGTAGCCTTTCCCCAAAATTATTCAATCTGTACATTGAGCAAGTTGTGAAGGACAGCAAGGAAAAATTTTGAGAAGGAGTTTAAATACAGGGAGAAGAAATGAAAACTACGCGGTTTGTCAATACATTTGTGATTAAGTAAGAGACAACAAACGGCCTTTAAGAGCAACTGAACGGAATGAATAGTAACTTGAAAGATGTATAAGGTGAATATTAACAAGAGCAAATGAAGGGTAACTGAATGTAGCCTAAGGAAATCAGGCGATGGTGAAAGAAATTGATTAGGTAACGAGACAAGGAAAATAGTAGAGCAGGTTTTGTTATTTCAGTAGCAAAATAACTTCTGATAGCCGAAGTAAAGAAGATATAAATTGCAAGACGACTTTGGAAAGAAAAGCGTTTCTCAATAAGCGGAATTTGTTGACATGCAATATTAACATAAATGTTAGGAAGACCTTTCTGAAAACATTTGTCTACACAGTGTAGGATTTTGTAGGAGTGAAACGTGGGTGACAATGAAATCAGATAAAAGGTAATACAAACTTTTCAAATGTGGTACTACAGACGAATGATATAGAGTTGGCCTAGCTGGGTAGATCACCTAACTAATGATTAGGTGCTTCATAGAATTAGGGACAAAAAGAGTTTCTGGCAGCAGTAGGAGGAAGTGCGTGTGTTAAAAATAGTAGAGTATGGATACAGTTAGCAGTTTCAAAAGGATTTAGGTTGCCGTTCATATTCGGAGATGAATAGGCTTACCCAGGACAAAGTATCGTGGAGAACGGCGGGCTGAAGACCATAACAACAACAAAACTATCAATCCACTGATACAATAGCAATGTCTAGTCAAAACATGTGTTGCATATTAAGGAATTATGTCAGTTTATCGCCGTATACCACTTAAGTACGTCAAATTTTCATGAAGAGCCCTTACAAACCTCCATCAACGATCGAAAAATATCTGTATACTTGAATGAAATGCGTGCAACCTCCGTATTTGAAATGGGCTTATAAATAAAACTCTTGCACTAAGTTGAATGCAAATTTACTGTGCGTGCATCTCGTACCGGAATAACACAACAAAATTCCAATAATGTCAAAGTGAAAACTTTGCTGGAGTGGAACTCGTTTATTTTTCTCTTTATTGGGAGCATAAACATAAGTTATTTATAGAGACTGGTAATTAATAGTTAAGCATCAGACTCGTACCTTCCTAAAATAGCTTTTAAGGAATTAGTTTACATGTCTGTGTTCTTCCGTAGTCATAGGAACTCACTTACTAGTGTAGGTCATTAATGGTTATTGCGAATGGATACATTTTATAAACTTTCGAACGGATAATAGCTGAGTGCTGGTTAGTGGTTGGCACGGTGGGATCATTTATATTCGGAAAGAACACTTTTCAAGTAACCGCCCAGCATTGCAGTTTTCAAATTCAAACTGTACTAAAATCGTTTATGATGATTGTGCGATCCTACTCACTAGAAGTAGCTAACTAGGGCGGATTGTGAGCTACAGTAAAAAAAATTCGTTGATAGCGTTGTTTTATTCACATTCGCCAGAAAACCAACACAACTTTAGTTCAGGTATACACGCCGATGTAACAAGTAAAAGATACAAAGGTTGAGAAAGTATATGAGGGTAAACAATGGTTGATTAGGTATGGAAGCAGACGTGTTAAACTAATTGTCGTCGTGGATTTGAAGGCAGTTGTAGGCAAAGGAATAGAAGGAGGGGTTGGCAAAGAACATAGATTAGTCAGTAGGAATAAGTGAGGAGAAAGTGTAGTTGGGTTATGTAATAAATATCAAATTAGAATTACGAAATCTTTAGTAAAGCATTACGAAAGAAGGTATACTTTGAAATGCCCTGGAGGCAATGGAAGATTTCAACTGGATTTCATTGAGGTCAGACAGAGATTAGAACATCAAACAGTGGCTTGTAAAGTGTCCACAGGAGCAAATATAGAATAAGACAACAATTTAGTATTCGTGACGACTAGAGTCAAGATTTGGAAAAATCTTGGATTAGAATCATTAGGAAGGAAATCAGATGCCCGAGCACAGAGGAATGATGGGACCTGTTTCAAGTTTGCTACAGATGTGGATCAAACAGCATGGGATGCCAGATTGGTAATTCAGTTGGATAGGGATGAATATCTCTGATGGTGGACAGACAGGGGTAGGTATATGGAAACATTTAATAATACAAAAAACAAGTACCTAAAACGTGGATGAGAGTTGGAATACAAGAATGTTCAGAAGGTGGCAGGAATCTTTCTTCATTGCATTGGCGCCGTTGTTTCGCCTTCGCGCGTCGGCGTAGTTACCTATGCATTTGGCATCGCTAATTTCAGGGGTGGCCGACTGCCCCAGCTGTCTCTGCTACATTAGCCCCAACCCCTCTCCCCGGGAGGAAATACGCCGACCCAAAAAATTATGCGTATTGTGTGACGGCTTTCTTTTGTAAATATCTGTGAATCGTGTAACTGTGGCACAGTGTGGGTACATCTCAAAACCACATAGATAGGAAAAAAAGTCCCTTAGTAATGAAGTATGGCGAATGAGTAGCAAAAAACTATAGAGAGGAAATACTTGTCGAAAGAAACGACTCATTATACAGAATAGTCAAAACAGGTTTCGGTGAAATTGAAAGCAAGTTCGTAAACATTATAAACACACAGGAGAGTGTGGTTCAGTTGGAAAGAGTATCTAAGCTTGAGTTGACAGCGTCAGTGAGGAGTAGTACTTGTTTGCTGACGTGATAGAAGAAAAAATTCTAACAGACGCAACGAACCATCAGATTTTCGAGAAAATATCATCCATACAATCCTGAAGATAGTAATGACAGGTACTGAAGAGTAAACAGATGAATGGGAAAGGACCTGTTAGATGACGATCAGTTCGGCTTTAATAAAGGTGACACTGCGCTTTAATAACGGAAGCAATAATAGTTCGTAACATTTGTCGACCCACAAAAAGCGTTCGACAGTGTAAAATAGTGAGAAATTATAAAAGGTGTGAAATACAGAAGTAAGCAGTAGGGAGAGGGTAAGATTTATTTAAATATTTTTTTAAATAAAAAAGATAGTTAAATAAAGAAGGGAAGAGAAACGCGTGGCGAGCTTGGGGCTTCGACCTAATGCAGACTTTCTTTCTTATTTCCTCCCTGGACTGCATTTTCTTTCCCTTTCCCTCCTTTCCTGTATTCACTCCTTCCTTTCTTCTTCTTGGGAACTCATACAACTAAAGCATTTATTTACGCTGATGATACAGCTCAAGGTAAGACTTTTGAGGAAGTGGATATGACACTGGCAGCAGCTCTTGAAAACTCGGGCACCTATTACGATGAAAATCAAATTAAGCCGAATCCTGGTAAGACCCAAGTCTGTGCATTTAATCTTAGAAATAGGGAAACCAAAAGGAAATTCAACATCACCTGGAGAGATAATCAACTACTCCACAGTGAAACTCCTAGATACTTTGGGGTAAAAATGGACCGATCCATTACATTCAAAGGCCACTGCGAAGAAACGAGACTCAAAGTGTCCGCGCGGAACACCATCACCGAACTTACAAGAACCACCTGGGATGCCCAACCAAAAGTAGTTGAGCATCTGCCTTGAACTATGTTTCTGCGCCGCAGAATACGTCGCACCCGTCTATCAAAACTCTGCACGTGATGAACTGGTAGACACAGCCCTGAACGAGAGAGGTCGCATCGTGACAGGCTGCTACGACCTACTCCTGTCAACCAGCTGTACCAAACTATGGGGATAGGACCACCACGCGTTCGAAGGCAAGTAGCATCAGAAACAGAGAAGAAGAAACAAGAAACCGATCCCATACATCCTTTGTTAAGATACGAACCTTATCAGCCAACACTGAAGTCAAGAAAAAGTTTCCTGCAGAAACCCACAGCAATTCGTTAAAATTCCAGAATTCGCCGAGAAGAGCTGTGGCGACTCTCTCTCTCTCCGATGAAAATCAAATAAAGTTCAAGGATGAACCAGCCTAAGGCGGGACGTTGAACAGACTGTGAGTTGGGGTGTCAAGATGCAAAGGCATCCTTAAGCGGTGGGGCTTCAATAACGAGGATGTAACTTGTCAGTGTGGCGACGTACAAGAACAACAATGTTTGCTAGAGTGCAGGAACCTACCGAATACATGCAATATTGGTGACCTTGATGCAGCCAACGAAACTGTTGTGAAAACCGCCGAATACGGGGCTTGTCAAAAAATATAATTGTTGTTTGCTTATTTATCTTATTGTACACGTTTAATCCTACAAATTGATTGACATGGCACTATATATTAGGTTTTTAAATTATTTCATGTCCTGGCCACGGAAAATAAATAAATTCACTCCTTCGCCTCGTAGCGCCGGGGCAGTGATGACCTTAGCAGTTTGGACCCTGTCACAAACAAACAAACAAACAATGAAAACATTCATGTCAATCCATCCCTCTGATCTTTGAAATATACCCGGTTGATGTAGTTACTGGCATGCATGAAGACGCGAACTTGTAGCGTTTGTAGGTCGTTGATCGAAGTTGCGTAGACCACTCTCTTCAAGTTTCTCCATAACCCAAAGAAAAGGAAGACTGAGGTATGGTAACGAGCAGGCCAAAGTGTAGCGTCTCCGCGACGAATCCAGCAGTGCTGAAATGTCTGAGCCATATTTTCGCACATATTGAGACGAAAATGTGTAACCATTGCTGACATAGCACTTCATTGAGGCAAGGTGGTGTTGCGGCGAATTAGCCGTGCGTACTGAACGCCGTTCTGCTGTGCGCGTCGCCGTCAGGGGTTCGAGTCTTCCTCGGGCATGGGTGTCTCTGTTGTCCTAGGTTAGTTTACCTTAGTTTAAGTAGTTTGTAAGCTACGGACTGATGACCATGTAGTTGGGTGCGATAGATTTACAAACATTTGTACTTTTGTCTCGTTACTTTGTAACACTTTTAATTTTTGCGTTAAAAAAAATTAATAACACTATTTTCAGATTTGTGCGTGTTCTGCGCAAACGCAATTTCCTCAATCGTTTTTGTAGAATCTACTCGATAGGAAAAAGATTATTTTTCTATATCTTATAATCAAAGGCCAACGCATGATTTGGGAATGGTTTTCGTTTAGTTACTGTCCGCAGTTATTGTTATAATAAAAAAATGAATTACAATGCCGCGCATATTTTGAAGAGTTTGCAATGAAAACTGTAGTATCTGGCCAGTTTGCATTTGGTGCGGTTTTCACCATACATTACTGCGTCCAAAATGTAGCTAACATATCGAAATTGTTTTTAACGGTGGAAGGAGAGCCATACCTATTTTAGTTCTCGAGAAAAAAACGTGCGATACGTTTGACGCGACGCGACGCGGTCGGCAGCTACGCGGCACACACGCTGCCGATGCCGCCTGCTGTGCCGAGTGCGGAACTGCCTCGTGATTCTCTCCTTCGTGTGCTGCCGATGCAGACTGCAGGAGGGACAATTTCTTTTGCAAATAGGGGGCCTTCTTCCATTTCTTGAAACGCATTGTCCACTCCTTCATGGAGTTCAGCACCCATCGCTACACCTCAGGTGATGAATGATCTAGAAATCTAGTAACGTTTCTTGTCTCTATGCTTCTTGCTGAATTCTGTTCAAATGTTTGTAGAGTTTATGGGACTTAACTACGGGGTCATCAGTCCATAAGCTTACAAACTACTTATGAAGTAGCTAATACTAAGTACTGCACAAATATCCATGCCCGATGGCGGATTCGAACCCCCGACCGTAGCGGCCGTGCAGACTGCTCGGCCACCCCGGCCGGCGCTGAATTCTGTACTACTTCATAAAGTCAACAGTTGCAATAATACTACCGTAGCTTTACTAATTACTAACAAACAGCCGGCCGCGGTGGCCGAGGAGACTGAGGCGCTCCAGTCACGGTCTGCACGGTCACTTCTGTCGGGGGTTCGAATCCCCCCTCAGGCCTGGATATTTGTGCCGTCCTTGGTGTAAGGTAGTAAATAAGTAGTTTGTAAGTTTAGGGACTGATGGCCCCGTAGTTAAGTCCCATATGCTTAATAAACATTTGAACTAACATATATGATGTCTTCTGATGGGCCAAGGTGGAGTGCCGAGCGGTCTAAAGCGTCTCGCTGCGGAGCGCGCGGTTGCTCGTCGTCGGAGGTACGAGTCCTCCCTGGGGCATGGGTGTGTGTGTTGTCCGTAGGTTACTTTACCTTAATTTATGTAGTTTGTAAGATACGGACTAATGACCACGTAGTTTGGTCCGATAGATTTACAAACATTAGAACATTTGGCTTCTGATGGGCCGCGGTGGAGTAGCCGAGAGGTGTAAAGCGTCTCGCTGCGGAGCGCGTGGTTGCTCGCCTTGGAGGTTCGAGTCCTCCCTAGGGCATCGGTGTGTGTGTTGTCCTTAGGTTAGTTTACGTTAATTTAAGTTGTTTGTTAGCTACGGACTGATGACCACGCCGTTTGGTCCGATAGATTTACAAGCATTTAAACATTTTTTGCTTCTGACGGTAATTATCATTAGAAATGATGATACAAACAAAATAGGTACGCAATGTAATAAAATACGGGATGTACAAGAATAGTTGCTGTCAAAGAGATGAAAGAAACAGACGGCAATATCATAGCAGGACCATGAAGAGCTACGAATAAAGACATAAGTAACGAAACAATGCGTGTATATACAGTTAAACAAGAAAACTATGATTTTCAACACATATGAAAAGCCCACGCGGTGTCACTGAGAAAAAAAGTGTGTCTGATAGTATAAACTGCACCACAATCATGGTTTTATACGTCTGGTGTCTAAAGGTTTTTTCAGTTATTGATTGTCTTGTGAGCATTGTTTCTCTCAATTATAAGAGAAACGACAGAAAAATAAATCTGCTTTTAAATACACCCGTGAAACATATCCCTAGTAAATCCTTAGTCGGTATGACATTCCACAAACTAATTAGCTTCTCTTTGAAGTCTTCATTAATCAGCATATCATCTTCTATATACTGTCGTCTGTTAAGTGAGAGTAGCTGAGTCTTACATCTTATAAAATAGGCTGTATGTGTGTATGTATGTATGTGTATGTATGTATCTATGTTCCGCATCTCCTCCTAAACTACTGGACCGATTTCCACCAAACTTGGTACACATATTCCTTATGCGAGATAACAATTGCTGTAGGAGTATGAACCACATACGACTTATGGTTCAGAAGATATAACATCATAAACAATAAGAGTTGCAAGAAACTGCCACATAATGTGCCGAGACTTTATGAATACACTATATCAGAATGAGAGTACTTAGCGACTTGCAACAAACTTTAAACATAATTTCAAACCTTTATTAATCTTCTTCCCGCTGACAACAATAGCAAAACTATGAAAAGAAAAAGTTTGTAACTTACTACTTTTCCTCTGTTAATGGAGTAAAACTAGGGCATTCGGTATGACGTTACAATTTATAATTTGTACACTACAAATTGCAGCTGCAGGAAATTTTACAGACAGTATTTACATATACAGATGAATGTACGTTCGAAATTGTATCACAGTACGACACTTAGTTTATGGGATATGAGGACGTAAAGAGTAACGTTCATGGAAAACCGCCCCATCAAGTATCACGTTTTAATCTATTACTTATTTACTACTACCGTATTCGCAACAGATTTTACCGACGTACAGCACTTATACAAATCAATATATTCCTGTGAAATTTTACAATTGTACAACATATAACTAATAATAAATCTGTAAATGTAGGCATGTCGCTGATCGCTTCAATCTTCAAAATTACTGGACAAATTTCCATGCGGTTTTCACAGGAAACATGAGCGATGATTGGTTCAGGATCTAGGCATGATTTCATAAAAATAGAATCACGAAGTGTTTTCATAGACCGTCGTGTCTGTCTGTTCATCTATTGGAAACCACTTCTCCAAAACTATTTCACGAATTCGCATGGGGTTTTCACAGGTAACTTCAGCGTACCTTTTGATAACATATAGGCTTAGTTTCATAAAAATCGGATCACGGAAATAAGAACATCATAATTTAACGTTTTTCATCGACAACCGTCGGGGCTATCTTTCTCTTTCATCACCAAACTAATAGGGGTTCTTCCACAGGAAACGTGAGGGTATCTTGCGGCTACAGAAACGCTTCATTTCACAAAATCGGATCATAAAAAGTATGATATCACAATTTAAACATTTCTCTGAAAGCAATGGCATGTGTATTTGTAGAGAGTAATCTCCAAAAGAAGTAAATGAACATTCGTGGGGGTATCACAGATAAATACAAAATACACTGTGGCAATATATAGACTTCATTTTATCAAAATCAGATCAGGAAAGTAAAAGATAGCGTCATTTGAAGTTTTAGGTGTATTTCACGCTTGGAAAGAACGGCGTAATGCAGAAAAGAACTAATAGATAGCTTTGCGGGTGTTCGTGTGATGTTCGGGGCAGTGATCGGATTATTACCCTTTGAAAATACTACTTACTCATTCACTTTTCAATTTTATCATATTTTTGAAAATGGTTTTCTTAGTTACTATGTTCTACGAAATATGATCAAATGCAATGAATATAAAACTTATACAGTACTCGCCGTGTTTAATACACATATTTACATACTGATATCACAGTCTAACGTATATGTACAACTACTATGGAAGTTTAAGTCTCACGCTTGGAGCGACAATAGCTCATCTAACGGAAAGGGAGACAACCGTAAGAATAAAAATTGTTTTCAGTGATATTTTTACTTGATTAAGGAAATACTTACTATATTTCAGTTTTCAATGCCTCAGAGCATTGTCCAGAGATACAAATGATCATGAAATAAATGTTTTAAAATGCGAATATAACTGATGTATGGTGTAAGCTACATCATATCCATGAAGATATGCCTATTTCGAAAACGATTCGCAAACGTATTAAAAAAACTAACTGCCACATTTTCATGCGATTTTCATAGGAAATTTGAACACATCGGGGCAACATATACCTAGGCATGATTTCATCAAAATCAGATCACGAAAAATCATACATAGCAATCTTAAGTGTTTTCAGTAACTGTTCAGCTATTAGAAATACCTAACCTCCTAAAGTACGTCACGGATTTGCATGGAACAACTTCGTTTCATAAAATTCGAATAAGGAAAATTTAGATGTAGGTTATGCTTGAAGTATGGATTGCGTTGTACAGCAAACAAGCAATAAAGGCGCTGTAGTGCACCAAAGAACCTAACAAACACCGCTGCTGTATAATGAGTATGGGGTAGTACAACAAGGAGGCGAATTCTGCCTGTGACAGAATTAAGCAATCTTATCTCTCCGAATACCAACAAATATTAAACATAGTGTTACTGCCGCTCCCATGAACAACAGACATAGCCGAGGTGGGGTGGCAAGCGTGCCTCAATGATACAGATAGCCGTACCGTAGGTGCAACCACAGCGGAGGGGTATCTGTGGAGAGGCCAGACAAACATGTCGTTCCTGAAGAGGGGCAGCAGCCTTTTCAGTAGTTACTGGGACAACAGTCTGGATGATTAACTGAGCTGGCCTTGTAACATCAGCTAATGTGGCTTTGCCACACAGTTACTGCAAACGGCTGAAAGCAAGGGGAAATTACAGACGTTACTTTTCCCGAGGACATGCAGGTCTACTGTATGAACATATGATGATGGCATCCTCTCGGGTAAAATGTTCCGGAGGTAAAATAGCCCCCCATTCGGATCTCCGGGCGGGGACTACTCAGGAGGATGCTGTCAACAGAAAAGACAATACTGGCATTCTACGGATCGGAGCGTTGAATGTTAGATCCCTTAATCGGGCAGGGAGGCTATAAAATTTAAAAAGAGAAATGGATAGGTTGAAGTTAGATATAGTGTGGATTAGTGAAGTTCGGTGGCAGGATGAACAGGATTTCTGGTCAGGTGAGTACAGGATTATAAATACAAAATCAGTTGGGGGTACTACAGGAGTAGGTCTGATAATGAATAAAAAATAGGAATGCAGATAAACTACTATGAGTAACACAGTGATCGCATTATTCAGTCAAGATAGATACGAAGCCAACACCGAACACAGAAGTACAGCTTTAAATGCCACCTAGCTCCGCCGACGATGAGAAGATCTAAAAAATATGTATGGAGCTAAAAGAATTCATACAGTCAATTAAGGGAGAGGAAAACTTAATTGTTATGGGAGACTAGAATTCGGTACTAGGACAAGGAAGGGAAGGGAATATAGTTGGTGAATATGGTCTGGGCAAAAGGAATGAAAGAGGAAGCCGCCTAGGAGAATTTTGCACGGAACATAATTTAGTTATAACAAAAACTGGGTTGAAGAATCACTAAAGAAGGTTGTATACCAGGAGACACAGGGAGATACCAGATGGATTTTATAATGGTAAGACATAGATTTCGGAACCAGGTTTTAAACTGTAAGACATACCCAGGGGCAGATGTAAACTCTAACCATAACTTAATGGTCACGAATTGTAGGCTGAAACAAAAAAACTGCAGAAAGGTAGGAAAATTAGATGGGACCTGGATAAACTGAAGGAACCTGAAACTCTACAGAATTTCAGAGGGAGCTTTAGGCAACAAATGACATAAACGGTGGAAAATAAAACAGTAGAGGAGGAATGGGTAGCATTGAGAGAGGAAATAGTGAAGGCAGCATAGGACAAAATAGGTACTAAGGCAAAACCAGCAAAATATCCTTCGATATCATAGGTCATACTAAATTTCATCGATGAAAGAAGAAAATATAAAGATGCAGTAAATGAAACAGGCAAAATGGAGAACAGACGACTAAGAAATGAGATTATCAGGATGTGCAAAATGGCTAAGCAGGAGAGGCTAGAAGGCAAATGCAAAGATTTGGAAAAATGTATAAATAGGGGGATAAAAGATACAATCTACAGGAAAATAAAAGAGATATTTGGAGATAAGAAAAACAGCTCTATGAATATCAAGAACAGAGATGGAAAACCAGTTCTCAACAAAGAAGGGAAAGCTGAAAAGTGGAATGAGTATATAGAGAGGCTCCACGACGGAACTGAACTTAGCGGCAATGTTGTAGGAAGGGAAGAGGATCTCGATGCAGACGAAATAGGAGATACTATACTGAGAGAAAAATTTGACGGACTACTAAAAGATCCAAGTCGAAACAAGGTCCCTGGAGTGGACGACATTCCCTCAGAACTACTGAAGTCTCTGGAGAGCCAGCCATGACAAAACTATTTCACCTGGCGCGTAAGATGTATGAGACAGGCGAAATACCCTCAGACTTTAAGAAAAATGTAATAATCCCCAGCCCAAGGAAAACAGGTGAAGACAGGTGTGAAAACTACAGAACCATAAGTTTAATAAGTCACGGTTGCAAAATATTATCACGAATTATTTACAGGAGGATGAAAAAGCTGGTAGAAGCCGACCTCGAGGAAGATCAGTTTGGGTTCAGGAGAAATGTAGGAACACGGGAGGCAATACTCTCTTTACGGCTTATCGTATAAGATAGATTAAGAAAAGGCAAACCTACATATCTAGCTTTTGTAGATTTGCTGAAGGCCTTTGACAATGTTGATTGGAATAAACTCATTCAAGTTCTGAAGCAAGCAGGAGTAAAATATAGGGAGCGTAATGTTATTTAGAACATGTACAAAAACCAGACAGCGGTTGTCATCGTTGAAGGAAATGAAAGGGATACAGTGATTGGGAAGGAAGTAAGACAGGGGTGTAGCCTTTCTCCAACCTTTTTTCAATTTGTACATTGAGGAATCTATAAAGGAAAACAAGGAGAAATTTAACGAAGAAATTAAAGTTCAGAGTGATGAATTAAAAATATAGCATTTAGCCGACGACATAGTAATTGTCAGAGACAGCAAAGAACAAAGGACCTGGAAGAGCATTTGAACGGAATGGACAGTGTGCTGAAAGGTGCATATAAGATGAACATTAACAAGAGCAAAACTAGGGTAATGGAATGCAGTTTAAGAAAATCAGGTGATGCTGAATTAGATTAGGTAACGAAACAATAAAGAAGGTAGATGGCTTTTGTTACTTGGGCAGTAAAATAACAAATAATGGTCGCAGTACAGAGGATATAAAATGCAGAATGGCAATGGGTAGAAAAGCGTTCTTGAAAAAGCGATATTTGATAAACCCAAGGAAGTCCTTTCTGAAGGCACTTGTGTGGAGTGTTGCCTTGTACGGGAGTGACACATGGACGATAAACAGTGCGGACAGGAAGAGGATAGCAGCTTTTGAAATGTGGTGCTCCAGAAGAATGCTGAAGATTAGGTGGGTAGATCGCGTATCTAATGAGGGGGCACTGAAAAGAATTCGGGAGAATAGGAATTTCTGGCATACCTTGACTAAAAGAAAGGATCGATTGGTAGGACACATTCTTAGCATCAAAGAATTGTGAATTTAGCGTTGGAGGGAAGTGTGTGGGGTAATAACCGCAGAGGAAGACCAAAAGATGGATACAGTAAGCAGATTCAGACAGATGTAGGCTGCCGACATGTGGAGTTGAAGAGGCTAGCTCAAGATAGGATACTGTGGAGAGCTGGATCAAACTGGTCCCCGAACTGAGGAACACAACAACAACAACAGTGTTACTGATTTCGCTTTGTGTATTAAATACTTAACGATATTTCTTTGCTTATTTTGGTACGTTTCACCTTTTGTATCAAAGACTTTATGAAGATACATCGTTTCGGACAATTTTTACTTACATTTGACATCTTTATGAAGGTACATCGTTTCGGAGAAAGACTTTTACTTACATTTGACATCTTGGCTTGGACAACTGAATTTGTTGACAGAAGGCTTCAAAACAAGGATTCTATTTTTACTGACTGAGGTCCGGAACCCTAAAAAGCCATCATACACACAAGCCTTCCTTCAACGACCGTTGCGAAGCACGGGCATTTAAGCTACTATATATCTATAAATATGAATGTCTGTTCGGTGTACGTTTATCACGTCTGAACCACAAGAGATAAAAAGCTACAAATTTCTACAGTTACTAATTACCCGGGGAAGGCTTTAGGCACGGTTTTATGGCGATCGAATAGCTATTTTACTATATATATTAATGTGAATGTCTGTTCCGTGTACGCTTATCACGTCCAAACGAAAAGACGCAGAGACTTAAATATTTGTACAGTTACTAATTAATACCTGATGAAGATTTTAGGCACGGTTTTATAGCGATCTGATAGATATTTAGTAATTGGAAGAATATAACGCGAAATGCGTAACGATAATTATCTTTGAAAATTATATTTACTTTTTGAAAATGGTTTTATTGGTTGCATTGTTGCTTGAGGGTTGATAATGATAAAAGGGTGGAGTATATTGGGATGGAAAGTTATCGGTGTATATAAAATTCTACCTGTGTGTGTATGTTAATATTCCGCTCTGCAGCGAAAAATACAGAACGCAAACTAATGGTCTGTGTGTAATTATTGTCCTAGGTCTCCCGTTGTACACCATAGTAGTTCCATGCCAATAGCTATAAGGGGGTGGAAAATATGGTTTTTGAAAGTCGTGAAATTATAAAAAAATTCGGGCTGAAGGCCTGCGATGACGTTTGCGTCTCTATAGCAAGGAGGTTACATACAGCAAAACGTGATGCCGCAGACCATATCTTTGGTCAATGCGTGCTACAATGTCTTCAGCTCTTTCTCTGTAAGGATATATAAGAATAAATAAATAAAGCAGTAAAAAAGAAATTACTTTGAATACATCTCTCTAAAAAATCGATTTGACATTTCTCGCATTACATCAAGTGATCGATCTGGGATAATATTACAATCATTGTTGTTGAATTTCCTTTAATCCCTTCAGATATGCCATTTCAGTTCAAAAGACTTCAGTTTCCAGTTCGTGTAGCTTTTGCCATGACAATTAACAAAGTTCAAGGACAATCATTAAACATCGCAGGAATCCATTGACAGCCCTCATGTTTTTCACATGGTCAATTATACGTCGCTTGCTCAAGGCTGGGTAACCCAAAAGGTCTCTACATTTACGCTCCAAACAATACTACAAATAACGTAATTTACAAGAATGTCCTGAAATGAAATTAAAATGAATATGGACAGTACTCTCACCATACGTGTTGAGATATTGCAACACAGGCTATGAGGAATAATGACGTTTCTACTCTATAGAAAGGAGGCTACATACAGCGAAACGTGATGCCACAGACCATATCTTTGCGTGCTACAATGTCTTCAGCTCTTTCTCTGTAAGGATAAGGAAATATAAGAATAAATAAATAAAGCAGTAAAAAAGAAATTTCTTTTAATACATCTCTTTACAAAAAATCGATTGACGTTTCGCGCATTACAACAAGTGATCGATCATTATTGTTGAATGCCATCTCATCTCCAAAACCAGTCTCATAGCACACTACTGAAAGATAGCTTATCTATCATAATCAACCGACACGCGAGCGGAGCCGCGGGGTGAAGCTAGTAGCTTATAATTACACAAGTTCGCCATGTATTCGTCACTTATACGATTTTTACCAGAATACACACACATTAAAATGATTCGGTTTTGAAGGAGACTCAAGACTTAACTAATTGCATCGAGAGGTTGCCGAGCGCAACGCGCAACTCCTCTGCCTGTGCTGCGTGAACTCCAGCGCGGCGCCCAGCCACCGGCTGACGGAAGCGCCCTCGCACTCTCCTCATTAATGAATTCCGGTCTGGGACCACGTCTCAGAAACTAATGAAATAGGCTCCAATCCCCTGGCCCCTACCAAGGCTTTCGGGATGCCTTCCTTGGTTACTATGAACAGCGTAGTGAACGCATTATTATAGCAAAGATAGACACAAAACCGTCACCGACCACAGTAGTGCAGGTTTCTATGCTAACTAGCTCCGCCAATGATGACAACATCGAAGAAATGTATCAGGAGATAAAACAAATTATTCAGATAATTAAAGGAGACGAAAAATTGTGATGTGGGGCTGGAACACGGTAGTAGGAAACAGAAGAGAAGGAAATGTTGTAGGTGAATATGGACTGGGGAAAAGAAAGAGGAAATGGCTTGGTAGAATTTTGTGCAGAGCACAGTTAAATGGTCACCAACACTTGGTTCAAACATCATTAAAATAGATTGTATATGTGGAAGAGACCAGGAGACACTGGGCGGTACCAGATTGACTTTATAATGGTAACGAATAGATTTAGGAACCAGGTTTTAAACTGTAAGACATACTCAGGGAAGGATATAAACTCTTACCATAACTTATTGGTAATGAGCTGTAGATTAAAACTTAAGAGACTGCACGAAGGAAGTTAGGAGATAGAACCTGAGGTGGTTGAGGGTTTCAGAGGGAGCATTAGGCAAGGATTGGATGAAAGGGTGGAAAGTAATACAGTAGAAGAAGAATAGGTAGCTCTGAGAAATTCAATAGTGAAAGCAGCAGAAGATCAAATAGACCAGGCATGGCCAACATTTTCGCCCGGCGTAGTACACTATAGTTCACCCGTCCGCCGCGACCGTGTGACGCTAGTGCCCCACACCACAGACAAATATATACAGACGGGAAACCTCCGTAAGTGCCCGGTCCCACGCTCAAGGGTGCGGGGCGGGGGGTGCTGAAGCAGTTCCATAAGATGTCCCATGATGGCGCTGTGGTCAGAAGCAGCCCTTTAATCTGGCCAGAGCAGGCGGCAGGTAGCGGCTGTCCCCACCACCACCTCCCCTCAAACGCCAGCAAGCCGGACACAGCCGTGGCCTCGTGGCAGGCGGCACGAGCTCTCCCCTCAGCCTCCCCTCCACGCTACCCTCTGACGTGCAAGAGGTACTCTCAGAAGTGCATCTAGGGTGGTCTACCGGTACTAGGCCATGAAACCGCCTGACACCTGCTAGCATCTTACGGATGTACTAGGGGAGCGTAGGACAGTGGTTTAGGGGGGGCTGCTTCTCTGTATGTGTTCCCAACACGCCACTGCTCACAGTGCGCGGGGCAGGGGCACAGGCATGGCGAGGCCGCCCACACCTGTGGGGTGGTGTTTGGCCATGCCTGATAAAGACAGAAGGACAAGGGCTAATAGAAATCCCTAGATTACACTTAATTGATGAGAAGAGAAAATATAAAAATGCGTCAAGTGAAGCAGGCAAAAAGGACTACAAATGTCTCAAAAATGAGATTGACAGGAAGTGCAGACTGACTAATCAGGAGTGGCTGGAGAACAAATGCAGAACCATAGAAGAATATATAACCAGGGGAAACATAGATGTAGGAAAATAAAAGAGATATTTGGAGACGAGAAAAGATGCTGTGTGAATATCAAGAACTCAGACAGAAAACCAGTACTAAGCAAAGAGAGGAAAGCTGAAGTGTGGAAGGAATATATAGAGAGCCCGTATAAAGTAAATAAAGTTCAAGTTACTATTCTAGCAATGAAAGACGAAGTGGAGGAAGATGAGATAGGAAATACGATACTGAGAGAAGAATTTGACAGAGCGCTGAAAGATTTGAGTCGAAACAAGACCCCTGGAATAGGCCGCACACGTCGTTTGGTGATGATTGTGTGCTCAGCCGTCACTTTTGTCATGCTTGGCCTCTGAGGTCCCTAGACCTCAGTTCGTGCGATTATGGGCTCTGGGGTTACCTTAAGTCGCAAGTGTATCATGATCGATCGACATCTCTAGGGATGCTGAAAGACAACATCCGACACCAATGCCTCACCATACCACCGGAAATGCTTTACAGTGCTGTTCACAACATTATTCCTAGACTACAGCTATTGTTGAGGAATGATGGTGAACATATTGAACATTTCCTGTAAAGAACATCATATTGGCTTTGTCTTAATTTGTTATGCTAATTATTGATTTTCTGATTAGATGAAGCGTCATCTGTCGGACATACTTTGAACATTTCTTTATTCTAATAAAACCCCATGTCATTCCAAGCATGTGTGTCAGTTTTTACCTCTCTATCAACATTATTTCGTGATTTATTAAGTTTTCGAATTTATACTGAGTTTTTGATCACCTGGTACTTTATAATATCCTGGAGTCTTATCTGACGGATCGCCAATGCAAGGACTCTGTCAATATCCGCAATCAAGCGATGCATAGCGCCACCTACAAACATGCGTTTCTTTCGCGAAGTATGAGCAGCTCTGCAAATGTCACGACGTTACCGATCCGCATATCTACGAACCATGCAAGGATTTAATACGCCGTTAAAGCCTCATACAGTGAAATATCTACTCCATTCAACTTAAATTTACTTTACTTTGTCCCTGCGACAGAATGACACAGTCACACGCAAATGCTAAAACTTGTACTAGTTATTCCTGAGTTTTTAAGCTAATACTAAAGTAAGATGCCTAAACATTCCCTTTTGCAAGGCACAATACCAGTAAGTCACTGACTATACGGTGTGTTCTCCACTTTGCGTTATAGTTTATGCTCGGCAGAATTAGACCTCCTACAATGGTTTGAGGTTACTGTGCATCAGACATCTCTTATTCAGCGCTATGTATTCCATTACTTAAATGGTGACCTGCCTGTTCGCTGGTGACTCTCGTTCGCTCCCGTCATGTTGCAGCAGGCCACTTGCTAACTGAGTCAGCAGTCTTCCGTTTCAGCGACGGAGTCCATTAGCGAGATGGAAAGCATGGCTCCCCCGGGAAACGCTACACACAATTTTAAGGTAGGAGACGCGTTATTTGGACAGAAATCAAAAAGGCACACAGCTGGAACATCCACATTCCGCCATTCGAGTACGAAACTGTAAAATCAGACTCTGATTTCAAACGTTGTAATTTTCCTCCTCAAGGAGCTGCTTTTTCCACCTCATTAGTTAAGATGGGTATCGAATTTTCCGCTCACAGCAGCCGCGCTTTATATAAAACCCTTACATCAGTCCCAGGGAAAAATCAAAATCGATTTGATTGAATCTTCTCTTTGATGCAGTACGAAATCGTTTTCAAAGAAACAGAAAAGAAAATATGCATGTGATGAGAATGTGTTCAAATGTTTATAAACCTAACGGATCAAACTGGTGTGGTTATCGGTCCTATATTTACAAATTACTAACTGTATTATGATAAGACCAACACCAAACCCATTCCCATGGGAGGATTCGTATCACCGACGGAAGCAGCGGCGCAATCCCTGACATATCACCTCAGAACGCGAGGTCATTGATGCGCGTCTGTGCGTGGAGAAAATTTGTGGAAAGATCTTCCCCAATTACTCGATATAAAACCGTTTCAGTGCTTCTATTTTTCATTAACCTGTTCATAAGGCAAAAGGGTGAAGTGACACGGTATTGGAAAAGCTATAAGGGAAAGTATCGCCGAAGCACAAAAATCAAATTATTTTCTAAATTTTATCACGAAACACCTGTTGGTGAACTCATAACACAAATGATTAATAAGAATTAACCTTGAACACCGAAAGGGAGGATACAAGGTACCACATCATCAGTCGTATACTGATGACAATAATGTAAGGCGTAATGGCCTTTGTTCAGGTATTGTAATTGGACGCCTCTTCGCTGATTTACGTGGCCGTAACGTAGCCAGTTATTCAACGTACAGTTTCAACTGGAACGCTAACAAAGTGCTGTTCCATGCTATTTCTCACATCGCAGAAAGGTCAATGCTGTGTTAAAATGCAGACACAAAAATCTGTAAAGTGTATGTTAAAATCCTTGTAGACGGTACTCTTCACATTCACACGATATCATATTTAGAAATGTAGGTTGCATTCCACTTGGAAGCTGCTGTGTCAGAGTCTAACCAAAATTCGGTGGGGGTGTCATGACTGAATTTGTTGGACCATGGTAGACAAGACACATTTCTTCACGGCATCATTGTTGTTAGTGATATATATAAAATAGAGAGAGAGAGAGAGACAGAGAGAGAGAGAGAGAGAGAACAGATTTCTGTCGCTCGTGAAGAATTTTAGTCACTGGGTGAACGAATACAGCACGTCATAATGTGAAGATTTCACACTTTACTGACAAGTCCTATAATCTTTAGAGGTGACCTGCAAATTAATGGGTGCGTGGATGACTTATGGATGAAGTACAAAGTAAACAACGACCTGGATGGTTATACCACAATAAAGAAATTCACAGTCGATCAAATACTGACGTGTGTGACATTGATTGCATTTTTTTTCCTTGAATAGGTGTTATGATATCATAGCGGATTTTACAGAATTAGTGTATATAGTCTTTATTCTTTGACGATTCTAATTTCGTAATACATCAGAATTATTGATAGTTTTTCCTCAATAATGCTACTACGTTGCTTCTTTGCCATTATTGACTTGTGTTTATTCTATCAAAGGAATTACAAAAACAGTCGCGTTCAGATAGTGTAATGAGCAGGTAGTACAATGCAACAACAGCGTGACTTAACCGAAGCTATGGCAAGGATAGCCACAGGAAGGTTCTAAGAGGGACAGACAGAGAGAGGGGAGGCTGCAATTATTGGATTCTCCAAAATGTAATTTCCAGGATCTGGACGCAATTTCAGAAAACAGGAGCCGTTGAAGGATAATACGGGGTGGAATGCAAAATTTTCGAAACTGGTGCCGCCATCTGGAAAGTAGGAGTAGAAGATCATTGCACCGGTAGGTGGCGAGAACTGCGTATCTGATGAGTCAGTGTGCAAAGTGGCATTCTGCTGGGAGGACGTGTTGCGTGGCTACAGTGATTTCCGTAATACTTTGTGTTTGGTCTGGCGATTTTACGATGAATCCGCGACCAGTAGAGCACGAGTGCATCAAATTCTATGCAGATCTGGGGAGAAACGATGATCATGCTAGCCGGCCGCGGTGGCCGAGGGGATTGAGGCGCTCCAGTCACGGTCAGCACGGCCACTACGGTCGGGGGTTCGAATCCCTCCTCGGGCATGGATATTTGTGCCGTCCTTAGTTGTAAGTAGTTCATAAGTAGTTTGTATGTTTAGGGACTGATGACCCGTAGTTAAGTCCCATAGACTCTACAAACATTTGAACATTTTTGATGATCATGCTCTTCAAATCTTCAATTGTTTGTTAAGGTTAAGAGACTTAACTACGAGGTCTTCAGTCCCTAAACTAACTAGCTAATACTAAGTACGGCACAAATACCCATGCCCGAGGGGGGATTCGAATCCTCGAGCGTAGTGGCCGTGCAGACTGTGACTGACGCACCGCAGACCACTCGGCCACCGCGGCCATGCTTTTCACTTTGTTCGTCACCTGCTTCCCTTTTTTCGGGTGTCGGAGAGCCCGGGATCATTCACTAGGACGATTGTTGCTTTTCCTCTGAGTCCGAACCGTAAATCCATCTCTCGTCGCCGGTGATAACCCGTGACAAGAAGGTTAGATCATTCGATGCGGTCTGACGAAGGTTCGTGCACGCCTTTTGATCGGCAGTCAAGATCGTCGGCACAAATTTTGCGATGACAAGGTGCGACGGCTGAAATGGCCGAGCGGTCTGAGGCGCGCCAGTCACAGTCTGCACGGTCGCTACGGTCGGGGGTTCGAATCCCTCCTCGGGCATGGATGTTTGTGTCGTCTTTAGTATAAGGTAGTTCATAAGTAGTTTGTAAGTTTAGGGACTGATGACCCCGTAGTTAAGTCCCTTAAGCTTAACAAACATTTTAACACTGACATAGTGCATGCCTAATTCATCAGTCAGCATTCGTGGACATGTCCCATAACCAATACCCACTTTAATCAAAATATCCACGGGTGTACTGCTCGTCTATAGCGTCCAACGGGCACAATATTTCGGCGATCATACATGTCGCCATCATCAGGTGAACTGACGGACTGAGATCCTGCAAGCCGGCCGCGGTGGCCGAGGAGACTGAGGCGATCCAGTCACGGTCTTCACGGCCACTACGGTCGGGGGTTCGAATCCCCCCTCGGGCATGGATATTTGTGCCGTCCTAGTTCGTAAGTAGTTCATAAGTAGTTTGTAAGTTTAGGGACTGATAACCCCGTAGTTAAGTCCAATGGGCTATGGAAACATGGAAAGATCCTGCAAACGCGCCGGCACGGAGATCCTCACGCTACGGCGGCTCAAAGGGAACTGGGTTCTAGGCCGGTAGCGGGCGATTTAAATACCCTCTGCCCGCGGAGCGACCCCTCCGTGGTCCACAACCCGCGCCGCGGTCGCGCAGTGGAACCGATTGCGACGGCGTCTGAGATGACGTCGATGTGAGCCCTCACAGCAGTACTATCACTTCCTCTTTCGTTACTTCATTGCAGTTTCTGTCTCTTGAGTAATTAGTGTCAGCTTTTTTCTGTGTTATGTGGAACTTAGTACGCATAATTACCTCATGAGTCATATAATCGTCAATCATGAATGAGAGAGCTTGTGTCTCTGACAACACGCCCCTTGCGTTCCCTTTTGAACTAGGGAAGATTTTTACGATATTCTTTTTCAGTGTTTTGGAGTGCTGCTTGTATGGCGTTTTATTCCACATAGTGGTACCGTCTTCAATATCAGATTCATTGCGTCTGAAATCTTGTTCGGAATCGGAACTAGGATTTACAGTTGAATAATAGTATCCTGTTCATGATCTGTTGAGGAATCTAGACAGACATCACTACGATCTTCATTACTTGTCGAAAGAAGACTATTTCCTCATGTTCAAATGTTTGTTAAGCTTATGGGACTTAACTACGGGGTCATCAGTCCCTAAACTTACAAACTACTTAGGAACTACTTACGAACTAGGACGGCACAAATATCCATGCCCGAGGGGGGATTCGAACCCCCGACCGTAGTGGCCGTGCTGACCGTAACTGGAGCGCCTCAGTCACCTCGGCCACCGCGGTCGGCTTTCCTCATGTGTTAGACCCATACCACGTCTACGAGACCTAAAGATTAAAGTATGTAGTAGAATAACACTGATTTCCTCATTTTGTAAGGCTTAAAAAGGGTTAATATGAAATAGCAGCATAGCTAATCAGGAGAAACCACAGGAAAGTTCATCGAGAGTTAAACTTCTGTTTACGAAATAAATTTAGATTTTTTAGCATTCTAATACGTAGCGTATAATTTATACAATAAATATTTACTCGAAACTCCCACAAATCCTCTTGCAAGGAAAACTAGACGTAAAACAAAACAACTCAAACCTACTTACGTGACAGGCAGCGCGGTGCAAATCTGCTACCAGTGTTGCACTCCCTAACGAACGTTTTTTGGGTGGACACAGCCGTGCACTAGAAACTCAGACCCTTCACTGACATCATTGTTAAGGCTTAATTCAGGGATAGCTAAAGCCGAAATACGGCGAGCATTTTAAGAGAAGTCGTAGCACATTTGCACCAGCGCTGCCGCTCGAGGGTTAAAGGAAAGCAAGGGAAGGTCATCCTCGGGTAACATCAGCAACAGATGACCATTGAGGCAGGAAGATGAATGCAAATGAGCTGCATTACACCGTCCAGGGAACAATAGGACGGGCAATATCAACTGAAACAGGGCGGAATCGCCTCTACGCACGGAGCCTATAGTGTGTCCCCCATTAGGCTAGGTGCAAATTGAGACGGGTGTAGCATTCGCGTAGTGCGGCTACACTCCAGCGCTACACGCGCTACGCCGGACCACTGCAAATTAGTACGCGTGCTAGAGCGCTAGGCAGGCGGAGTCGCGCGCGCATTCCAGGCGCTAGTTGCTCACCTACGGCTCGCAAGGCAGACAGTGTGAGATTCGCAGATAATAGAGTTATCGTTACTGTAGAGTTCCGCATAAGGTACCGATACTAACGCTGAGGAAGAAACGCTTCTTTCCTTGTTACTGAATAAAAAAACTTGAAATCCCCAAACATATTGTGATTGAAAGGAAATGGTGTGGACAATTTGAAGCTCAAATCATGTGCAATATCACTCCACATCCGGTACTCGAATTTTATCTTCATGTAGTCATCATTTTTTGCGTCAAAGTTTCCTATGCCCTCTCACTGTCTCTATTAATTTTCTTGTATCATTATGAAAAGTAAGCATTTCATCCACTACGCAACACTGTACTGTAAGTGACGATAATGCCTGTCAGGAATATGATAACTAGCCAGGTATGTCCTGTGAGAAGACGACTTAACGTCATTTTAATTAATATACATTTGACAATATGCCCTCAGCGAAGAAAGTAGCAAACCTATATCGTTATAAAAAACTGGAATACATAACCAATAACAAAAATATCGAGAAGTTATGTAGCGACAATCTAAACACTCCTTAATGGAAAAAAATCGCAATGACGTGTTTTACGGCCCACTTCAGATCTGTAGTTTAATAAGTTTTTAAAAACATTTTGGACAAAAATAATAATCTAAATAATGAAACATTAATTAATAAGAGTATCTGAAACCCTTTTAGGAAAAAAATTAGTTAGTTGTGAGTTTCGAACCACTGACCTTCAGCGTCACAATCCAAGCTTTGCCCGCTACACTACGGCTAACAATTGGAAGTTGTGTTCTTTAATTTCATACAATAGAGGGCCGTTATAACTGATGCTAATATGGCATTTGTAGACACTAGATTATCGTACGAAGAACTATGTGTTTTTGTTAATTCCCCAGTGCGCCATTGCTTTGAAATTTTGAAATGACAACGTGTATGTTACAATAAGAAAATCATCAAATACGCAACGCAAGATGCCAGAGAGAGTTCTGGGCGAGGAATGTCACGTGACATCTCCGAACGGCTGGTTTTCGTTAATTCAATGGAGGGTGTCAAATCTCCGTTATTTTTGCAAATATATCTCAAACGACACGAGAAATGGAAAAAAAAAAAAAAAAAAAAAAAAACGTAAGGGAGCTAAGTTGTAGAGAGTTTTCTCCTATACCAATTAGGTTATTCAATTTTTGGGTCAGATAAACGGTTCGTTTGCAGTTACAATTATATTACAAACGGCTGGGAACAAGTTACGGACAGACAGACGGACAGACGGAGACAGACATACATCCCAAAATCGCCGTTATTTTTGCAAATATCTTTGAAACGCTACGATATATGAAAAAAACACAAGAGATCAAAGTTGTAGAGAATGTTCTGCTCTAAAAATTCGGTTATTCAATTTCTGTGTCAGATGAATAGTTAAACCGTTATTTTTCTTTAAATTTCGAGCTGTCAAAAGACGATCGCAAAGGCCCACTTTTAGTGTTACTACCGAACTACCGAAATCCTCAGACATATTGTGATTGAAAGGAAATCATGTGCAATATCATTCCACGTCCTGTACTTAAGTTTTATCTTCATGTAGTCACCATTTTTTGTATCAAAATTTCCTATGCCCACGCGCTACCTCTATTAATTTTCTTCTACAATTATGAAAAGTAATCAATTGATCCACTACGCAACACGATGGTCAGTGTACTGTAAGTGACAATAATGCCTGTCAGGAATATGATAGGTAGCCAGGTATGCCCTGTGAGAAGACGACTTAACGTCATTTTAATTAATATATACATTTGACAATATGCCTCCAGCGAAGAAAGTAGCAAAACTATGCCTTTATAAATAACTGGAAAACATTACCAATATCAAAAATACCGAGAACTCATGTAGCGACAATCTAAACACTACCTAACACGTTCGCTGTGGCTGTCGCTTATAAGCGTTTTCGATATCAACACGCCAGTGCTGTCGACGCTTATAAGCGTTTGCACGATCAATATGCCAGAGCGGGTAAAGCTCATAAGCGGGGCGTTCGCTAGTTGAGTACTCAGTTTAGTTTGTTCGGCTGTGCACTCGTGTTAGTACAAGCCACCAACGAAATACGAGGCACGTCCAGAAAGTAGGTTCCATTTCAATTTATCTCCGCCGCCGCGCTGCGATTGCAGTTCCGCACATGCGCAGTAGACGATGTTTGTCAAGGAGAAGAACGTGCGCCATTTGGAGATCGCTGTCAGTTACGTACACTTTGTTGTGCTTGTTTGAAATGTCAGCGTTGATTGAAAATCCCGCCGCCTGTGAAATCGGTGATTCGGTTTCTGAATTCGAGGAACGTGAAACCAAGTGAAATTTATCGGCAAAATGTGCGATGTTTACGGACCAAATGCGATGAATGATTCGATGGTGAGAAGATGGGTAGGACAGTTCAATGGCAGACGTAGTGATGTGCACGATGAAGAACGAAGTGGGCGTCCACCTTTGGTTACAGAAGAACTGGTTCACGCGATTGATGACAAGATCCAGGAAAACCGCAGGTTCACAATTAGTGCTCTCGCTATGGACTTCCTCCAAATTTCACTGTTTCCAACTGATTGAAAAAACAGGCGGCAGATTTCTATGAAGAAGGTATACAAAACCTGGTGCCATGTTATGACAAATGCCTACAAAATTTCGGCAGTTATGTGGAAAAGTAGTTTAACAGTTGTAGAATTTTGTGCAATAAAATTTTCTTCTGTATCTGTGCACAATTTCATTTTATTACCAAACGGAACTTACTTTCTAGACGCGCCTCGTATCATCTAACTTTTTCCTGTCTGCAGTTGTGTGTTTTCGTCTTTAGTCGTATGAGTTGTGCATTGTTTGCGATAAAATCAATAAATCAAAGGCGTTGTTAGAACTGATTGCAATAAATGGATATGACGCTTATGAGCGTCAGACAGCTTACAGCATTTATCACATTACCTGAACGCAGCTATATCTAGCACCACCTCTTCCAAAGACACATAGCTGTCGCTAATACCACAGAGTAACATATACAGAGAAGCAGCCCCCTCTAAACCACTGTCCTACGTTCCCCTCGTAGTTCCGTAAGATGCTAGCAGGTGTCAGGCGGTTCCTTGGATTAGTACCGGTAAACGACACTAGAGGCACTGCTGAGGGTAGCGTGGAGGGGAGGCTGAGGGGAGAGCTCGTGCCGCCTGCCACGAGGCCACGGCTGTGCCCGGCGTGCCGGCGTTTGAGGGGTGGTTGTGGTGGGGGCAGCCGCTACCTGCAGCCTGCTCTGGCCAGTTTAAAGGGCTGCTTCTGACCGCAGCGCCATCATGGGACATGTTACGGAACTGCTGGAAACCCTCCCTCCCCGCACCCCTGAGTGTAGGACCGGGCCCTTACAGAGGTTTCCCGTCTGTATATATTTGTCTGTGGTAATACGTAGGTGCGCAAGTGCGCTTATAAGCGACCGCCTAGAGCGTTAGTAACCCGCACAGGTGTCTGCAGCGAACGTGTTAGTGAAAAATTTCAGTATGCAGATTGTCGAAGGAAGCAGATGGCAGACGGATTGATTCTCCTCCCGCCATCGTCTTTCCCAGGTTGCGAACGTCACTCTGCCGCAGGAAGCTGTGCCTCGGCCACAACCATCATCCCCTATAGAAGAAAGCCTGCGCACACGTCACAACATGACGGCGATGAGAGGCTTAGAGTCCTCTGAAACATTGTAAGCATTAGCAGTGCTCGCTGTTTTAGCGCATTCTTTCGTTCAGGTTTGTATTTATTAAGGCTAGTTTACACTACGTTTCATGAAACTGAACTACTGGCCAATGCGCATGCGCGGCAGGCGTTCGCGCAACTCGTAGACGAAAGTAAATAGTTTCGGCACCTTCCAACTTTGGCGAAACTAATTGCGCGTGTTTTTAGGTTAGGTTATGACCAATACAGAACAAAGTACAACATGAAGGGGGAACGGAAGAAATAATTCGGTTTTTGAACATATATGCGTTGCGTAGGTGTTTGTGCGATTTTAACGGCGGGTTAGTGCTCTTCTGGCAATTATTTGTGAAATTAAATATTGATGGGTTCACGATTACAGAATTGCAGACTAAAATAAGTCCAATTCGAAATACCTATACAAACAAAGTATGGCAATTGTGGATTTCGGAACACGGTATATTTACTTGACAAGAAACGTAATGAAAATTGTAATTTCAGTACTGGTAACAATGCTTCACACATAAAGGTAACTTGTTTCTTTATTGATATACTAACTCTGTTTAAAAGGAACGTTCACTGCTCTGGTGACATTCTAAGTCGATTTAAATAAATTCTAGGGTCTTCAATCACAATTTCGTTCAGCACGGTCGCTGAGCAGCAGAGCCGACGTCTTTTTTTAATCCATTCACGAACCTTATTCTTTTTTATGTTTAGCCTTATGCAGCGACTTCACACACAGAAGCAATAGATTCGACACAACTCTTACAGGTACCAAAACTTTCAGTTTACGGCGACTACGGCACTCACAAAACAAAGAAACTGAAGTATATGGCATTGGCGGCATGTCTACAGACATACATGAAACTAGTTGCGAGCAATTCATTTATTTATTTATTTATTTATTTGGTTATTTAACCTGACCAGATTAGGGCCATAGGGCCCTCTCTTACATCTGATCAGGAACAACATAAACAAAGGATTTCATTACAAAAAAAACACTGCATTAATAATATTAAATAATAACAATATATGATAGTACTAATAATAATAACACAAAAATGAAATTAATACTAATAATAACAAGAGATATTCACATTTGACTTAAGTTTAAAATAAAAAGAAGAGAGAAAATGGTCAGTGAAAGAGGAGAAGATTGAAAAATGACAGTGCTAATGGATGTGAGGAAGTGGAGACATATATGAATGGAGATCTCTGCTAGCGAAAGGAAAGGGAAACATTTATGGGGGGAGGAGGAATTGACAACAGTTGGCTACAGACTGGTAAGTGGAGAAAAAGATGGCTATTGTGACAGAAGGTGAACCCTTAGTTGTCTTTTAAAGTTTTGAATTGATTTTATTTCTCTTAACTTTTGAGGAAGATTGTTCCACAGACGTGTTCCCGATACAGAAAATGATTTGGAGAAGATTGCAGTGTTATGTGAAGGTAGAGAGAGAGAGTTTTATTCTGGTAAGAGCGTGTGTTTCTGCTGTGCTGTTCAGATAGTAATATAGTCGTTGAGGATAAGTATGAAGGTTTGCAATGATTTAGAAAGCGATGCAGCAAACATAGTGTACGATAGCTTCGACGCTTATCTGCACGTAGCCAAGATAACTGCTGGTATGCGGGACTGACATGGTCGTAGAAACGTAAGTTGCAAATGTATCGGATACAAGAATTCATCGCCAGCTCCAGCCTACGTGAGTTTTCGTGTGATAGTTCTTGTAGAATAGCATCACCATAATCTAGATTGGGAAGTATTAATGTCTCAACGAGCTTCTTTTTCAGCTGTAAAGGAAATGCTTTTTTATATTTCTGCAGTGAATGAAGTGATGCATATACCTTCTTACAGACTCTCATTGTGTGCTCTGTCCAGTCTAAGTGCTGATCAAATATTACTCCTAAGTTCTTTGCTGAATGAGTGAAGCGTATTTGTGTGTCGTTCAGTATTAAAGGTGGAAGAGTTTCTCTGAACTGTGGAGTGATGAGTCTTTTATGGGCCACTAAGATTGCCTGTGTTTTTGATGGATTCAGTATCAATCCCATGCTATGTGCCCATCTTGATAGTGAAAGTAAGTCTGCGTTTACTTGCTGGATGGCTGTGCTTAGGTTTTTAGGACTTTCACTGATATATAATTGTAAGTCATCAGCGTATAGATGGTATTTACAGTGGGACAGAACAGTGGACACATCATTAACATATAGTGAGAAGAGTAACGGCCCCAGTACAGATCCTTGTGGAACCCCTGATACAACATCCCTCCATTTTGACCTATTTGTTGCTGTTATCACACACTGTTTACGCGTGGTGAGGTATGAGTGGAACCACTCAATAGCACTTGTAGAGAAATTTAGATTAGATAGTTTAGCGAGTAAAATGTCAAAATCGACATTGTCGAAAGCTTTGCTAAAATCTAAAAAACACACAATTGTCGCCTGTTGGTTATCCATAGCATGCTTGAGATCGTCTGTAACTTTTATAAGAGCAGTCGTCGTGCTGCGATTTTGGCGGAAACCCGATTGATATTCGTCTAGTAGGTCGTGTGATGTTAAATAGCTAGTTATCTGCTCATGGACTATATATTCCAAGGCCTTGGATAGTGATGGTAGGATGCAAATAGGTCTGTAGTCGGAAAGTTTTGTGGCAGATTCCTTTTTTGGTAATGGTTTGATAAGACCATGCTTCCATAATGTTGGGAAGATACTGGAAGTCAGAGAATTGTTAAAGATGTCAGTTATAATTTGTAGTAGCGGGTCGATGACACTACTAATCATGTGTACATTAATATTATCATGCCCTGCAGCTGCTGAACGAATTCGCAAAATCTATTTCCTGACTGTGTTTGGACTTACCGGCTTGAGAGAAAATTTTTGGTTTGTATCAGCCACAGACATTTTAAGGGAATTAATAGTTTGCGTCTTTGTGCGTTGGTCCATTACAAAAGTCGGTGTGGTAAAATGCTCGTTGAGATCTTCTATAGGAACTACAGGTTCGGTAGCAGATTTTGATTTGCCAATTCCTAGACCTCGTAATTTTTTCCATAGGATGGCAGGTCTGTGAAGGTCTTTGGTTAACGAGTGAGCGTGCCTGAGTTTCGCATTTCTCACCGATTGACTAACACGGTTTCGTTGTTTCTTGTAGGCGAGTTGATTTTCAGAGGTTGGGTGCCGTTTGTATTCCCTGTGTGCTGCGTCTCCGACGCTCATCAGGTGTTTGATGTCGTCTGTAAGCCACGGTGCAGGCTTTCTCTTTACTTTTCTTGTTTTAAGGGGAGCATGTTTGTCATACAAGTTGGTTAATTTATTAGTGAAGTCACATACTTGCATATTAACGTTGCGATTGTTTCCTGTTGGTATCAGCTACGAAATATCATAGGCATCTGCTGTAAGCTCAGTCATATTCATATGCTTAAGATCTCTAAAAGTCGTCACTTGCGATGTATTCTTAGGGCACTTCAGTGAATAGGACATGAGTATAATATCGTGGGAAGATAATCCAGGCGCAGAGATCTGATCTGAGCGGATTACTCTGTTTGGAGACTTGGTTGCAAGGATATCAATAAGTGTATGAGAGTCTGCTGTATGGTGGGTCGGCCCAAGTGGAACCAATGAAAGGTTTGAGGAGGAAAGTATGCGAGTGAATTTAGACGCAGAAGGACTCTTTTGTAAGAAATTTATGTTTACATCTCCAGCTATAAATACGTGTTCATACGAGGGTGCAAAACTTGACAGTGCAGATTCAAAACTTGAGAGTTGCCCAACCTTTGGCGGATTGTATATTACACAGATCAGACATTTCCTATGGAAAGCCTTAATTTCTACGAACATGTATTCGGGCTGTTTTTCTTCGTTTTTGGACGAGTGGACAATTTTAGGATACAGGTTTGCCCGAATATATGCTGCCACTCCGCCGCCTCGTTTGTTACATCTGTCATGTCTCAGAAAAATGTATTCGTCATGAAGAGTTACAGAGTTAGAAGGTATGCTCGGTTTTAGCCATGTCTCTGATAGAAGTATAACGTGAAAACCGAGGTCTTGGAATATGCAGCGGAATTCAGTCAGGTGCGCTGATAGGGACTGGACATTTGCATGAGCAATCTGTAGCGTTGAGAAGTCGCCTGCGGTTTTCGCTAACAGGCTGGACGTGGAAGGCACAGCTGTCGCGGAGGGAGGCGCCGTGGCGCGCCCGTTGGAATGCGGAAGGGAGTGGGAGGGGGAGGGGGAGGAGAAAGCGGCGGCGGCGGCGGCCAGGGTGACCGGCACAGAGGGAGGGAGGGTGAAGGTCGGACACACCTGCCGGCACAAACAGTGCATGCTGCAGGTGCGGGGGTTCGCCAGAGAGCGCTAAAACACTGGGATGGAGTAGGCACTGTTAATTATCGGAGAAGCGGTGGTAGAAAGAGTGATTCTACTGAAAATAATAATGTAATAGTAGTATGAGGAACAGATTGTACTCGCACAGTAATGAAATAATACTCTGATCAAATATTACTCTGATAAGATAAGAGAAACACAGATACAGTATAACTAAGTTATGACTATTGCTAAACAATAAGATAATACGATATTGGTACTAACAGTAAATCTAGTCAAATAAAATTAATATTAGTAAATAATTTTCAAGAAATTCACAGTAGGTTATATGGTTTCTTTGCAAGAAAGTTATTTTTGGCTCGCACAGCTTAAGCTTCTTAGTTCCTTGTCGTTGCACACTGAGTGTTTTCCTGTGGTTGTCTTTATCATTATCCGACCATCTCTGGTCCACACATTAAGCAGTCCGAAATCAGAGACCGCACTGTTTAACACCTTAATTCTTTACGCTGTAAGATCTTCCCGTATGGTTATTCCCGATTTTGCTAGTTTCTTCTTTGCTCCGAAGATTTCAGAGCGTTTGCGGTATGACATTAATTTTATCAGGATTGGTCTCGGCTTTTTGGCATCTGGCAATTTTCGTCCTACTCTGTGGCTACTGTCTAAGTCAGATTCTGAAACATTAACGCCTAACTTTTCACGGGCGATTTTGAGGAACACTTCAGTTGTACTTTCTGCAGGCTCTTCTGGGACGCCAAAGACTCTGAGATTGTTACGTCTTTGAACCTGTTCAATTTCATCCGATCTGTCTATCAATTGATTTTCTAGGGAAAGTATCTTCTCGTTAGCTGCAGCAAGGGATTTCTCGAGGTCACTAACCTTGTTCGCGTTGTGTTGTATGGTGGTCTGGATTTTCGCGAGCACCGCGGCTGACACAGAGTCGGTGATGGCTTGCACGACCAGGTCGAGCGTGTCGGCTCGGTGCAGCGCGGCCGTCACCTGGCTGCGGACGAGCTCGCCGAGGTCCTCCGAGATGCCGGCGGGCGCGGCCGCGGCTGCCGGGGCCGCCGCTGGCTGCGGCCGGACTCCCGCGCTGCGGAGAGCGCTGCTCCTACACCTGCTGCGCGCTGCTCGCTTATTCACCATTATTTAGAGACGCACACGCAAGTAGCACGAAAACGAAATATAGAATGGTTCACTGACACTTAACGCGTGTTTTACAGTGCTACACGACACTACACCTACTAGAAAACACCTTCAAAACTTCAAAACTGAAGTTACTGGCGAGCTGTACAAAGCGCTGCTCACTCACTCGGCGCCATCTTGCAACGAGTTCGCAAACTAGTGTCATCATGTAGACTAGCCTTTACCGAAACTATTTAGTTTCGTCAACGAGTTGCGCGAAGGCCTGCTTCGCATGCGCATTGGCCAGTAGCGCAGTTTCATGAAACGTAGTGTCGTCGTGTAGACTAGCTTTTACGTAAATTGGTGTTCTGTACCGTGTGATCGCTACGCTGGACGATTTGTGTGTGTGAGAACAACGTGATATCTGTTTTACTGACAAAATGCCGTTTCCCTGTTCTGTGCCGAAATGTAGAGGAAATTACGACTGTGGCCCAAAACTCATCGTCTTTTAACGTCCGGAAATAATAAGCTAATGGTGGTGGTTACGTAAATAAAATGAGTCGCAAATATCCAACGGTAAACAGTCATGACTTAAAACTCTTTTATAAGGTTAAACAAAAACGAAAACTTATCATTAACTTGTAGAAGGAGCCAAGTTATCCTGGGACTTCTTGATAACCATTTCTTCTTCTCCGGGCGTTTAAAAACGGTGACGTTTGGGCCACAGTCGTAATTTCCTCTACATTTCGGCACAGAACAGCGAAACAGCATTTTGTCAGTAAAACAGATAACACGTTGTTCTCACACATACAAATCGTCCAGCGTAGCGATCACACCGTACATAACACCAATTTACGTAATAAATACACTCCTGAACGAAAGAATGCACTATAAACAGAGTGCAATGCTAATATTTACGATGTTTCAGAGAACTCCAAGCCTCTCACCGCCGCCATGTTGTGACGTCGTGCGCAGGCTTTCTTCTGTAGGGGGTGCTGCCACAACGCCACGCGGCGCTGGTCGCGTCAGCGTCGTACTGCGTGCCAATTTGCGCGGCCCCATTACAATACGTCGGCCACAAAAACGCGTACTGCGCCGCGTCACTGCGCGAGTGCTATACGCGTCTCAATTTGCGCCTAGCCTTAAAACCACGGCAACGTTTAGCCCGCAGGAACTGGGAGGAAGAACATCGTAATTGGAGTGGCAACGAGTGGCGTCGGGTTCTGTACACTAGGGACGGCGGTTATCGCTGAAACAACCGGTTTTCGGTTATAGCGGTTCATTTCATCTCCAGTTTAACCGCACCGTAAAAAAAGCGCAAGATAACTGGTTTTTTTAAATAACCGGTTTTCGGTTTTTATTGCTATTATTTCCAGAGTTCGAACGAAACATAGCCGGCCGCGGTGGCCGAGAGGACTGAGGCGCTCCAGTCACGGTCTGCATGGCCACTACGGTCGAGGGTTCGAATCCCCCAGCCCCTCGGGCATGGATATTTGTGCCGTCCTAAGTATAAGGTAGTTGATAAGTAGCTTGTAATTTTAGGGACTGATGACCCCGTAGTTAAGTCACGTAAGCTTAACAAACATTTTATTAGAACGAAACATATTTTGCGGCCGAAACAGAAACCGTAATGATCGGTTATTATAGTTCCGGCCGAAACCGAAACTTACGAAATTTAGTTAATATTTAGGTAAATTTACGTTATACGACAAATCACTAGTCTATCCATATTTTCCAAGGTCCCCTCCCAATACTACGCCTTCTTGAGTGTGTGTAAGCGTAGCCAGGAGTCCGTAGAAGACGATATACGAAGCATACAGATTTACTGGTCTAGTATTTCCGTTCAGCACTGCCGCATGACCAGAGACGGAGGCAACTCCAGTACCATACCTGTGCACGCGCCTCGTCTAAAAGGCCACGCCACACGGCAACAGGTGCATGGATGCCTCAATAGCTGCACCAGTTCTTAAGTTCTTATGCCAAGCGTTTGTTGCGCGTTTCTGACTGCCGGGATTGTTCTTAAATTAACACTGATCGCTATTCTCAGTTTCTGCGATGACCTAATATTTCACAGCAGTGGAAATTTTAGGAATAGCCCTAAATATTAGGATCTACTAGTTTCAATTTTTTTAATTATTTACAAAAAACACATTTTGAACCATTACTACTGGATGTAGTCGTACCGGTTTTTTTACCCGTTTCTTGCCAATAACTAAAAGAAACCGGTTACAACCGACACCAAATAAATACCGAAAAAAACCGGTTATTCAAAACTAAAATACCGGTATCGGTTTTAACCGGTCGGTTTTCCCATCCCTACTGTTCACGGATGAGCGAAAATTCTGTGCGCAGCTGGGCAATCGTCGCTCCATCATCTGGAGAGAACTTGGCAGTGGCGGCTGGTGATAATGTGCTAATTTGCTGCAGCACACTGTAAATATATTACTAAAATTATGCCATTTCTCTTCGAATGCAAGCGAGAAATCGCTGAAAAATTACATCCTTTCTCTTGGAATGCGAGCCAGATATCACAATAAAATTATGCCAATTCCCTTCTAATGCGTATTAGAATGCTAGTAATAAGGATGAAAACGCATTTTGGAGCGCTCTCGCCGCTGGAAACCAGCTCCGCGTGCTGAAGTGGGATTCAGCCGCGCTGGTACGTGCGCAGAGGGGCGGCACAGGCGTCTGCTCGCTAGTGCGCATGCGCAGACGTGACGTCAGGCCTGGCAGCTCATGCGTGCTGAGACTGACTGCAGCACCAGATCAATATTTCTCTTCGCGCTGCGTGTAACGGTTGCGGAAGAATAGTATATGACGAATATTGCGGCATGCAGAGGCAAATAGCGCGCTGGCTCAGGCGTCTTGCACGTTGTCTATCAAACTTAATTGTGTGAGGCTCGTATTCAAATACCTCCGAGTGTAAATTTTTTATTTCTGTAAATAAAATTATTATTTTTTGAACGTTATATTTACTACCTGCAGTGAATACACGCAGTTGGCAACGCTGTTATAAATTACCCTGAAGGTCTTATTGTCAATTCAGTATTAATTGGTATTTAATTAAAGGCAATCATACAAAAGTTGACGTGTTTGACGTAAAACTTCAATCACAAACAACATTAGTAATGTTTAGCCAACATGCGATTAAAACTGCGCTTTTCAGCCAAGCAGTTTCATTAGTAGCTTGTGTAGAAAGCAGATGACGTGGTGGGGATGTGGCTAAGCTACGTTATTTCCATTGTCAGTCACGCTTTGTGCGTTCGCTGAAGAAGTGTTTCGCGGTGTATTTCTTCGTGAAAGTGCGCGTTACGTACTGTGCGAGCAACATGGAGAATTCTGTCGATGATCTGCTACAAAGGCCATTTTCCAATAGACCTTTGGAAGAGAAACTGAAAGTGAAAGAGTTACGTAGACCTACTCCAGTTTTAAATCTCAGTTCAAAAGGCTACAGGAGGTGGCAAGAAAAGTGAGTACTCGAGGAAATTTAGAACGAAAGTGTATGAAAACAGTTGGATGTGCGGATCTGACATTCGCAATGCACTTTTTTGGTTTCCATGTTTGTTGTTTGGGAACAGTGATGCGTGGAGTAGATGACATCTTAATGGATTAATAAAAAAACATGAAGGAAATCATAAACATATAAATAACATACTTTAACTTAGTTCATTAGGTAAAGCTAATATCCCAACAATTATAAGTCACGCTTTTTATTTCAGTATATTTTGTTTCCTGTTTATTTTTGTAATATTGTAGCACACTGGTCAAATTTTGTACGAGCCGCCACTGGAACGTGGAAGTCGTAAGAATCCTGGTTATGTGCAGGAACCATTACCATACCATGGTGGTGGACCAACAGTGTGTGCAAGAGCCAATATTGCCTCACCAGTGACCAGCTCGTTCACGGGACTTGACCCCGATTCAGCATGTCTAGGAAGCAGTTGAGAGACGCATTGCAGCCAGACCAGACCCTCCCAGAACGGTTGCAGAGCTGGATACTGCACTCATTGAAGAATGGTCATATATTCCTCAAGAACTGATTGATAACTTCACATTGTCCATGCCGTGCGCGTGTGCAACTCTACTGGCCATCCGAGGTGAGCACACAGCGTATTATAGGGCAACGAGATCGCCACATTTCATCCGTCTGTGATTTTTTTCTTTTGAGGCTTCCCCAAGAGCAAATTGTAAACAACTCGACGAAGAACATTGGATTAGTTAAAACAGTGACTTCGGGATTAAATTCGCAGTATCCCTACTGAGATGTTGCTGAGATGTTGCGACCAATGAGGAATCTCCGCAGCAGATTTCATGAATATGTTCGTACAGGTGGACGCCATCTAAAGGACGTAATTTTTAAAAAAGTTAAATGACATCGATGTTTCGTAAATGGCAGAGGTATAAGATTTCGATTACAATGAATTAAATTTCTCTTCATGTGATGGTTCTTATTTTAATTTTTTGTTAGGCGCTGTTTACTATAACAGTTGTCGTACTTCCCCGTGACGTCAGCAGTGATCTGGGAAGCTGAATGGGAGAAGAGGGTGCATCGGGTCCAATCTGTGCAACTTTTCCTGCCCCACCAATAGGAATACTGTTGTTTGTCACAATCACATAACAAATTTCGCGATAGAAGCCGTAATAGTCGCAAACGGTATTAATATTAACATCAGTCTCTGCAGCGTAAACTTCTAATGTATATTTCCGTATAAAACACGCAACTTTTCTCAATACTTAGTTTTGTGTTGGAAAACCAAGTGTTCGTCCGAATTGATGTCCTTTTTTTTGCGCTTCGAACAAATTAGTTCGTAAGGGAAATCAGGGCCGGCCGCGGTGGCCGCTGTGGCGCTCCAGTCACGGTCTGCACAGCCACCACGGTCGGGGGTTCGAATCCCCCCTCGGGCATTGATATTTGTGCCGTCCTAGTTTGTAAGTAGTTCATAAGTAGTTTGTAAGTTTAGGGACTGATGACCCCGTAGTTAAGCTCCATAGACTATACAAACATTTGAAAATTTGAAATTCTGCTGCGAAGCTTTCTTCTGAAGTTTAACAGTCCCTTCAGTGCCACAGTCCACACATCGCCTACACTCACTATTAGGCAAAAGTTCCAGTTCCCAGAAGAACTGAATACACTTCTCTACAGAAGAAATCCGCGGAATCAACTCGCGCCACGATAATTTATCCATACCAACAAACTAACAACTGGCGAACAATAATCAGAACACGCGACAAATTAATTGCGAACAACGAAATGTCTAATTCCCGACTTCTTTTGTCCTTCGCGCGCGCGTCAGTTTTTGGACATATCTCGCTCGAAACAGCTATATCGATATGTCTGACTGCAGCGATATATATCGTTACTATTTCGAGAGACAACGCTTCTAGAAAATTACCAAGTGGGCGTGACACATAAAAAAACGTGATAGGAAAATGCTCTTTAAATGCTAAAAAATAAATATTTCAGCTAAATCCTTTTCAGAGGACGTAAATGAAACCTTAATCTATCGAAATATGTAAACTGAAAATAGATATATCGATATTTCTGATTGCAGCGATATATATCGTTACTATTTCGAGAGACAACGCTTCTAGAAAATTACCAAGTGGGCGTGACACATAAACAAACGTGATAGGAAAAAGTTCTTTAAATGCTAAAAAATAAATATTTCAGCTAAATCCTTTTCAGAGGACGTAAATGAAACCTTAATCTATCGAAATATGATGAAAATTGAAAATAGATTTTTTTTTCTGACGTGGACCACGGTGTGGTCCCTTTAAATCAGCTCGGTAGTAAGGCCTGCAGCTGTTGAGTGTTGAGCCGGCTCCGGTAGCCTGTAATCCCGGCGGCAGCCGCCTTTGGGGCGTTGCTAGGAGCGCGTCCCGCGCTGTGCTTTTGTTTCCGCCATTGTGCGCTGCTCGCCTCGCCGCGGGACAGCTGCTGGCTGTGGCTCCCGCCCACTGTAGCAGCCGTGCTGCGACTAGCGCGCAGTAGCGCCTCTGCCGTGCCTGCACTGCGTGCTGCCTACCCGGCCGGCGCTAACGCGTCCGAGCCTCGAACCAGCTGCCGCGTCTGCGCGTCTGTGTGGAGAGCCAACTAAAACAAGCTCGTCCATCCCCTTAATGCCCTCTGGTGTTAGCTCAGTGGCGCACTACAAACGCCGCATACTCAGTTGGACGCAATTATGGAACAACCGGCAAGTGATGCAGAATGCAGAGGGATGTTGTGCACGTTGAGACAATAGCTCTTAATACAGGCTACGGCCTTGCGAGGGTGGTATAATCAGGATTGGGAAAGGGGAGGTGGTGTTTTGCGAAACAAAGTTCACATCAACTAGTACGTCAGATGTTTTGTGACGTTGACACGTTTACTACATTACTGTATGGTGACGATGTACAGTGATGATAATAAGAGGCGCGTCCAGAAAGTAAGTTCCGTTTGGTTATATAAAACGAACGGGTACAGATACAGAAAAAATATTGATTTTACAAAAATCTACAACTGTTAAACTACTTTTCTACATAGATTCAGAAATTTTGTAGCCAATTGTCATTGTATGGCACAGGGTTTTGTGTGCCTTTTTCATAGAATGTTCCCGCCTGTGTATTCAACCATGTGGTAACATGTTCTCTCAGCTCGTCATCATCGTTGAAGTGTTGTCAACCAAGGACAGATTTTAGGTGTAAGAAGAGGATTACTGTAAAAAGATTTTTTTCTGACCTCACACACCGAATGTGACCAAACAATTCTTACGGAAATTTCAATGGGACCTGTTTGATCATCCTCCATACAGCTCGGACCTCTCTCCTAGAGACTTGCATCTCTTGTCACACCTAAAATCTGTCCTTGGTGATCAACATCTCAACGATGATAAAGAGCTGTTACCACATGGTTGAATACACAGGCGGCAACCTTCTGTGAAGGATGCATGCAAAAACTTGTGGTACGCTATGACAAGTGCCTACAAAATTTCGGTAGTTATGCGGAAAAGTAGTTTAAGAGTTGTAGAATTTTGTGCAATAAAAATTTCTTCTATATCTGTGTATAATTTCATTTTATTACCAAACGGAACTTACTTTCTGGACGCGCCTCGTATTATCAATATTTTCTCGCAATATCGAATTTATTTTTAGCGTCACTGTAGAAGGTATGGATCTTCTACCGAATGGTGACTTATGAAAATTAGTTCCGGGCCGGGACTCGAACCCGAATTTCCCGATTTTCGCGAGCGGTCGCCAAAACCACTAGGCTACCCGAACACGACTCCAGGACCGACCCAAACTTCCATATGCGACACTGAATGCACGTATGAGTCAACTGCATTCATCCCTTAGCACTCGCAGCTTACTCTGTATTCCCGCACCCAGCAGAATCAAAACAACGAGACATTAACCTACGCTGTTATCGTCATTGCTGGGTCGGTCCTGGAGTCGTGTTCGGGTAGCCTAGTGGTTAAAGCGAGCCTCGCGGAAAGCGGGAAACCCGGGTTTGAGTCCCGGCCTGGCAAAAATTTTCATATGTCACCATTCGGTAGAACATCCATACCTTATACAGTGACGCTAAAAAGAAATTCGCTATTGCGAGAAAATATTGATAATACTTTTACTACAGTTTCAACCTTAAACACACTTCCTTCCATTTTCCGCTCTCTTTCCCTCAATCGAGTTACCACGACCTACATCTATATCTACACAGATACTTTGCAAATCACATTTAAGTGCCTGGCAGACGATTCATTAACCACTTTCATAATCTTTCTCTACCGTTCCATTCTCTAATAGCGCACGGGAAGAAAGATCACCTAAATCGTTCTGTTTTCGAACTGATTTCTCTTATTTTATTGGGATGGTCGTGTCTCCCTATGTAGCTGGGTGCTAGAAAAAAAATTCACATTCAGAAGTAAAAGTCGGTGATTGAAATTTCGCAAATAGAACTCGCCGCAACGAATAAGGTCGTTCTTTTAATGATTTCCGCTTCAAATCGTGCAACATTTCCATGACGCTTTCACCCTCCTGTAACGTGATAAAACAAAACGAGCTGCCCTTCTCTGAGCCATCTCAATGTTTTCCGTCAGTCCTACCTGGTGAGGGTCCCACAAAAGTACTCCGGGAGAGGACGCACAAGTGTGAAGTAGGAAGACTCTTCGGTGGTGCTGTTGCATCTTAGAAGCGTAACCTTTGCTTCGCCTTCCCACAATATCTTCTATGTGTTCTCTCCAATCTAAGTTGTTGGTAATTGTAGCTCCGGGATTTTTGGTAGAATTTACGGCTTTGAAAGTTGATTGATTTATCGTTTAATTGAAGTTTAGCGGATTTCTTTTTGTGATCATGTTTTATTACTTCACACTTTTCATTATTTAGTGTTTAATTGCCAATCTTCGCACCATGTAGAATTTTTTTTTTAAATCGCTTTGTAGTTGCGTTTGATCCTCTGTTGACTTTACTAACCGATAAACGACGGCTTCATCCGCGAACAGTCTAAGGGAGCTATTTATATTGTCTCCTAAATAGTTTATAAACACAAGGAAGAGTAGCGGACCAGTAACGCTTCCCTGGGGAACGCCAGATATCAGTTCTGTTTTACTCGATGACTTACCGTCAATTACTAAGATAGAAAATTACTCTGATAGAAAATAAAGAATCCAGTCGCACAATTGGGGCGATATTCCATAAGCACGCAATTTCATTAAAAGCCGCTTGTGAGGTGCACCTATCGCTATTTGCACTAGTAGTGGAGAACACGCGGGGCGTAGTTGTCTTGCCACATTAGAAAGCATATTCTCTTTCACGAAGTTTTTCACTAGCCTGATGTCTTCTCAGATGTTGTACCAGCGCAGATGGATGACTATAAGGTCACAGATCCGTTGATTAAAGTGAGACTGTAAATCTTCTGTGTGCTCCGATGTAAACTGATAATGCAATACGTTTGTTTAGGGATGCGCGCTATTTTAATTCTGCCGTAGTAAAGTAGCAGACTACAAACCCACATCTCAACAAGAAAATGCATAAGAGGACGAAAGCTCAAGAACCAAACGGAACATATATGGACTTTCGGAGGCATTGAGAGGGAAACTCGTAAGTTCTTCATTGTCCGTGTGAAATCAAAGTCGAAAGCAACACTTCTACCACTAATACAGAAGTTTATTTTGCCAGGGACAAAAGTGATTACCGACGGTTGGAAATCGTACCAAAATTTAAAGAGAGACGGTATAGACCACGAATTTGTAAATCATTCATTTGAGTTTGTTTCCTCTGATGATCCTTCAGTGCACACCCAGAACATTGAAAGGCTGTGGAAATCTGTCAAATAAACAATTAAAAAAGAGGGAAGACCTGGCGACAGAGATGAAATGTTTCTGTTTCAATTTATGTATTTCCATAATTTGAGACTTTCAGGGAAAACCAACGCATGTGAAATGTTGCCTATATTCTACAAAGACATATCAATAGTTTATCCCGGCTACGGTAAAACAGGTCTCACTCCAGCATCATATAGTTCACCCGATAATACAAACGAAGCAGGAACCAGTGACCAGTAAAACCTATATATGTCATTATTTCAATCAACATTCGAAGTAAACCCCACTTATCAGTAAGGGAAGATGCCTCAAAATAGTATTTGTAAAATTCTTTAATCTTTTGTTCACAACCGGCATAAAGATAAGAGTTCAGATTCATCCGTCTTTGTCCAACGGACGTACGTCATTTTTTCAATGTATATCGCCCGCACAGCGATATGTCTGATTGCACCGATATATATCGCTATCATTTCGAGAGACAAGGCTTCTAGGAAATTACCGCCCACTTTTCTGCATATATTTTAGATCTTTATATCCCCTACATTGCACGTTATAGATTTTTTTTACTCCCGAGTGTATTGGCTATCCTTGGAATGCAACGGTCGGTAATCTTTGGTTTCTCCTGTTTGTAAACAACACACTTTCAAACACGCGGTAAGTTTTGTTCATGAGTGATTGCGAGTAGTTGTTATACTTACGTTTGCAGTTCTTGTTCAAGTGTGTTTTGTTGTGTTTATTGAAGATGATGAAACGTAAAGGTGTTTTCAAGAAACGACAACTTAGAGGAAACAAGTTTAGAAAGCTTTCTGTATAAGACGTTATGTCGCCTGTCTACACCACCTCCATGGCTACGTGTATAGTGTAATATTCACCTTCTTCAATAATAAGAGAGTTTCACAAGAGCTCCATTCACAAGATGTCATTTCTATACAATCAACTACAAAATATACCTACCAGCAGACTCAAATCCAGAAAATCACCATGGTCAATGCAAGATTACGAGATCTGTCAAGAATTGAAAGATGTTTAGAAAAAGTTTTCTTCTACTAACTCACGTCTTCTAACTGAACAAAAAAAAAAAAAAAAAAAAAAAAAAAAAAAAAAAAAAAAAAAAAAAAAAAAGAGAAGTGTGAATGGACGTGTGAAATGACGTCACGGACCCGATTCCGCACAGGACATGTAAGATGTAGTGCCTTTTTGTATGAATGGGGATACTAAGATGCCCCAGCGTGTGACTGTGGTGTTCGCGTGTAAACTATGCAGCACCTGATTGAAGAGTGTGCACTACTAAAATTTCCTGAAGGACTCAGTGTGCTGCTGACAAAAAGAGCGGCAGAGTGGTTAAGAGACCTAGATATTCAATTATAGTATTATCTACGGTTTGTTCGTTTGCTTCTTTTTATTATGCATAAGTTTTGCATACGTAATCCTTTATGTAGGAAAATTTTCAAATGTGACTATAATATGACCATGTAAGCATTTTTTTTCCTTTATTGATGTTTTAACGCAATCTGTAACTTCAGGCAGCAGGCTGGCAGCAGCTTCGGTGGCTGCTCTTCAGCCTTCAGAGATACATGTAATGATAAGAAGTAATGAACATGAAACACAGAATAAAATTTGCAGAATTAAAATGACAGACAAGGTGAAAATTGGAGAACAGTAAAAAGACAAACTTACAGACAAAATATTTGGAGGACAGAGATAAGAAGGCGGAGATAAAATACAAACATTATATTCATAAAACTGTTTAGAGCCACGGTGACGATTAAAAGTACATTGATGGACACACACGCACGAAACGAAAACAGGTGGACGGTGCACACGGTAAAAAAAATTGTCGGGCGTTGTCGGCGAGGCTCAGGTTAAAAATACATCAAAAGATCACTAGTCACGAACACTGTGGAGCACTAATTAAAATGTCGAGACGCCCCCGCGGGGCGGGGGAGGGGGGTGAGGGGGAATGGATGGGAGAGGGATGGGGGAAGCGCGGGGGAGGGGGAGGAGAGTGGTAGGGAGGGGAGGAAGGGGGACTGGGCGAGACCCTGGGGGCGGGATAGGGGCAGCCAAGCGGGGGGAAAGGAGGGGATGGGGGAGGGGGGAGGGGCGCTGACGCTACGGGGAAGGGATCAGAGTTGGTAGGAGGGGTAGATATCGGGACGAAGTTCATTATCCGGTAAGGGAAGGGTGCGGAAGATGCCCTGGGAAAGGACACGGTGTGTATGTAGGTGAAGGCCGGGAGGGATAGTTTGGTGGAGGCGTGGCAGAGGCCCGGGATTGGTGAGAATAGGGTGTACCATAGGGTTTTGGGTAGTGTAAAGGAGTCGGAGATGTTCGATGTGTTGTAAGAGAGGAGGGAAGGGGATTAGGTCATAGAGGATCCGCGTGGGGGAAGGGAGTCGGATACGGTATGCGAGGCGGAGGGTGTGGCGTTCCATGATCTGTAAGAATTTGTAGAAGGTAGGAGGGGCCGATATCCAGGCGGGGTGGAAGGAACAGAGGACGGGGCGCATGATGGATTTATAGGTGTGAAGGACAGTGGAAGGGTGGAGGCCCCACGTCCGGCCGGTAAGGAGTTTAAGGAGGTTCCATGTAAGCCGTACGAATCTCTATATATAAAAATGTTGTATTGGTTGGAGAGTGTTTGAAAATCTCAAAAAGTTGTTCACCGATTGAGCTCCAAATTTGCCACAAAGTCGCACTGTAACACGGGAAGCTTCTTAGAAACCTATTTTTTAAATATTTTAATATTTCGCGTAATCCAGTAGTACGTTGTATCAATATTCCAAAGCATTCGATCAAGACCTTTCGGAACTATAAGATTTTGAACATAGGACTAAACATCGTTCAAAGTTAGATTTCTCAGACGAGATACAGGAAGGGTAGGCAATGATGAAAAGAGGAGGGGAGATATGCACGTACTTTTTTAATTGTAACCAAGACTCCAAATACCAACTTTTGTAGTTAAGGCCGCAAAACTAGCTTAATAGCAGCATTTTTCAAAAATCTTTTCATCCCCTATTTCAACGACTTAAAGGCTGATTTTCAGAGAAAGTTGAAAGACACCTTTCTTAAATTCTAACCAAGAAACCGTATACCAATTTATGTAACTCTAGCATCAAAATTGACTGGATAACAGCGTATTTTCAAAAAAATTTTCAACCACTATTTCATCCCATTCGAGACGGAATATTGAAAAATCGTTTCTTAAACGTCGCCAACAATGTAGGATGAACACTCTCTGCAAATTTCAAGTTTTTATCACCAGTGGTTTTGTCTGGGCGATGAACTGTCATTCATTTAATCTGTCAGTAAATCACTCATTTAGTACATTGCCTTTTATTTATAGATATTATGCGTAGCAAGCTGTTGTGATCTGTCTCGAAGGTGTCCCAGCAGAGTTTCCTGTTATATACTGAGTATTATCAAGCGGAGTCGCTTACTAAGTCGGACGACTGGGAGGACGATCTCGCTTCTCGGCGAATTGCTTTACGATGAACATAATGGACCCCCCCCCCCAGCGCGAAACAATAGCCCCCCAGAGTGCAAAAAAACGTGAGGGTTAATGGACACATAGATATTACTTCGTCACCCCTACAGCCTAGAGGCAATGATTAAATTTATCCCAAGGCGGCGTCGCCGACTGCCAATGTTGGCAACGGAACAACCCTTCAACCAGTGATAATTGATTTATTGACAATGGTTCGTACAGGAACGTATAAACGACAGATCAGAACTGCATAAATGGTTATTTTATGGCAAAAAAAAAAAAAAAAAAAAAAAAAAAAAAAAAAAAAAAAAAAAAAAAAAAAAACAACGATTCATTCAAAATATTTATTCTGATAAGGATCTCCTTCGAATTACCATTGCATTATAGAGAACAACATTCCCGAGTAACGCTCGGGAACCAGATGCTTTATAACAATTTTTGCAATTGAAGTAGCTCGGCATCTAATGATATATATCGAATGTGCGCTTCTAAGTCCCTACAGACAAAAATGGACATTTACCATTGTAGAATTAATTGGCAATGAAGGTTTTTTTTATTACTTACGGCAGCTGTGGCATTCCATGCTAATGTAATATTTCATGCTAAACGCGGAACATTATTAGTCTCATTGTATGTAACTCAGTTTCCAAAGAGCAGTCAAGAGATTTTGGCAACATCAGCCACTGCCGCAAGTGAAATTTTACCGAAATTATACAAACACTTGGACATGTAAAATGACGTATCGATTTTCGATTATAATTTTACAAGGAGGCCAATAAAACTTACACAATTCAAAAGGCGCTTTGACATAGACGCGCACAAAACGAATATCATGTGTATACATAGCCATTAAGAGAGGAAAAAGGAATCATATGCGTTCATATCTATATATCTGATCACGCTTTGAATTCTCCAGCTGCCAAATAAGTGACCGTCCAATATTTGAAGTGGTACCAACTTCTGCCTTGCGTACTGGTCAGCTGCTATGGTAAAAATGCGACACTATAGAAACAACTTTTCGTGGAAACGCATTTTATATACGCTCATGTTTAATGGTTAATTTTCAGTAAGATCATGATTTTAGCAGTGGATATCAAAACACCATATAAACGAATTCTGAACAAAAAGTTGTTTATGTGCATCGTTATTTCATTTTATTTTATGTAACAGTATCTTTGTGTTAGTTTCCAGCAGATAACGCATAATTTGAAGCAACTCCCAGATTATTAATGTCTTCGTTTTATGTAGGTACGATGAGCGAAACACGAGGCGAGATAGAGATAGATGGAGGCGGAGTTGGAAGATGGATGGAAGGAAAGGGAGGCCGGGGATTAGATAGATAAAGGATGAAGAGGTATATAGTGGGGAAACAAGAAACAGACATAGCGGATGGGAAATAGACGGAAAGAATTTAGAAAAGAATAGCTTTTTACTAAGATGGTCCAGAGTCGGTAAACTGATCTGTATGTTTGTGGAGAAAAAGAACAACTAGAAAAGTAGTCTATCTTGTTGTCATGGTCTTCAGTCCGGAAACTGGTTTGATGCAATTCTCCACATTACCCTATCCTGAGCAAGCCTCTTCAAGTTCACATAAGAATGGCAACCTCTGTTTGAATCTGCTTACTGTATCCATATCTCGGTCTTCCTCTACGGTTTTTACCCCACACACTTCCCTCCAACGCTAAATTCACTTGATGTCTAAGAATGTGTCCTACCAATCGATCCCTTCTTTTAGTCAAGGTATGCCAGAAATTCCTTTCCTCCCCAATTATGTTCAGTACCTCCTCATTAGTTACGCGATCATACAAGGCAACACTCCACACAAATGCCTTCCTTAGGTTTAAATCAATATGAGATGTTAACAAATATCTCTTTTTCAAAAACGCTTTCCTACCCATTGCCATTCTGCATTTTATATCCTCTGTACTGCGACTATCATTTGTTATTTTTCTGCCCAAGTAACAAAAGTCATCTACATCCTTTATTGTTTCGTTACGTAATCTAATTCAGGATCACCTGATTTTCTTAGACTGCATTCCATTACCCTAGTTTTGCTCTTGTTAATGTTCATCTTATATGCACCTTTCAGCACACTGTCCATTCCGTTCAACTACTCTTCCAGGTCCATTGCTGTGCCTGACAGAATTACTATGTCGTCGGCAAAACGCAATGTTTTTAATTCTTCACCCTGAACTTTAATTCCTTCTCGAAATTGCTCCTTGCTTTCCTTTATAGCTTGCTCAATGTACAAATTGAATAACATTGGAGAAAGGCTACAACCCTATCTTACTCCTTTCCCAACCACTGCATCCCTTTCATGCCATTCAACTCTGACAACCGCTGTCTGGTTTTTGTACAAGTTGTAAATGACCTTACGCTCCCTATATTTTACTCCTGCTTGCTTCACAACTTGAAATAGTTTATTCCAATCAATATTGTCAAAAGCCTTTTCCAAATCTACAAAAGCTAGATATGTAGGTTTGCTTTTTCTTAATCTATCTTCTAAGATAAGTCGTAATGTGCTGTGTATCTATGAAGCTAACCTTTCGTTTTTGCATACTATAATTTCGTTTAACATAGCCACTGGAGCCTAACGAACGAACGATACTGATATGATTGAAGCATTCTCTCGATGATTCCGTGTTCACATGAATAGCAGTATTCCCTTTTCTATTTAATTAATACGACAGTGAACCATAACGAAATGTGGGTGCGTTTAGCCAGTAAATAAATAAAATGGAAAACTGTTCCGGGAGCCTTAATTGAAGGACAACGTTGGGGATCACAACAGTGCAGCCAATACGACCATCCAGCTTGGACCCATCTGTGTCTACAGTGATAAAATGAACATGGTCATTAAAAATTTCAAGGAATTTAGTTTTGATAATTGGTCTGAAGTACAATTCTTTCTGTAGATAGTGAAAGCTAAAAGCACCCTGGGCCCTTAAAGTAGCCGTGGAGATCTCCTACTCTACCCCTGGCGTTGGACCGGGATACCCTGCTCTCGTAACAAATCAAGGCTTTCCTTTGCTCGGATCCCAAATGGCCTTGTCAACTGCGGGCGGTTACGGAACATACGTTGCAATGGCTGCTGTTTTGTAATGAAGGACGCTAGGCAGCTAGGAACAGACATAGACATATATGCCTTAAGTACCATTAGGAAAAGTACGAATCCAGTCGCATATCTGACGCGATATTCCAAATTTTATTAAAATCCGCTTGTGAGTTACCCTGGCAAAAGCCTTCTGGTAATGAAGAAATATATATTCAATCTGAGATTCTTCATCGACAGCGCTTATCTCGGTTCACTCTTAAATCCAGTGTAGGCACCGCCATGGTTTTTTCGTGAGGTGTGGAAGAGGGACCGCTTCAGTTTCGGTCAGGAGATATGTGGCGAAGCTGTAAAACTGCAGCCAGAACTGCAACGTAGATTCTCTCTAGCTGTAACTCTCGCGGGAACAAACTTGCGGGCACCATCTGCAAGTCAAAAAGCGCAGCGCAGCGTATACCCTTGGTACTCAGTAAAACTTTGCAGTATTTGGACAACGCGATGCGTGGTGTGCAACCCAGTTGTGCTTTGCCACTTCCTTCAGCTGCCGAGGAGACCTTGTGTTATTTTGGGAAACTCTAGCTTGTAAGAGCAAAGGATCTTTGTTCCCAACACTGTAGCGTGTACCGTACTTCGTCCTCTAAATTAGAAATCATGCGAAGATAGCAGACAAGGAGAGGTCAGGAACTTAGGATTATTGATCTGTTTCAAACGTTTTTAATAGTTCACTAGGACAACGTACTGCGCAACTATTAAGGAAAAGTATATCAGCATTTTCCATAAAGTCGCAAAAGTAGTTCTATTCATTCTTCACGAATCTATGATTTGTACCTGAGAGTGTAAAACGGCGGAGCTTTTGTGGTTAGCCTTTAAACTCCATAAGCGGTGGTCCGCTTGATCAGCTCCCGCAGATTTCTTTTTTCGGTTTTCTAGATTTTTACATTTTACAACATTAGTTTTACAAGAATATGTTAATTGTTTTGGTGTAATCGTTTTGGTTTTGCCTTTTTGTCAGTCAGTTAATGAATAATCTGAAGCTGACTTAACAATCATAATAACGATTCTTTGGTTTTAACCATTAGAGCCTTACAAGATGAATGTCAAACATTTAATACGTTAACTTGTTTGTAAAGTAATCACATATTGCACCTTCACTTCGATCACTAAAAGAACGAGCATACATGACGTTATTGATTACTCTTGTATGAATTTACCGGGTGATCAAAAAGTGCCGGCCGCGGTGGTCGAGGGGACTGAGGCGCTTCAGTCACGGTCTGCACGGCCACTACGGTCGGGGGTTCGAATCCCCCCTCGGGCATGGATATTTGTGCCGTCCTTAGGATAAGCTAGTTGATAAGTAGTTTGTAAGTTTAGGGACTGATAACCCCGTAGTTAAGTCCCATAAGATAAACAAACATTTTTTTAAATCAAAAAGTCAGTATAAATTTGAAAACTTAATAAATCATGATAGATCCCGCAGTAGCAGACCAAGCACAAGGCTTAATGCGGCTGAAACAGTTCAGGAAGAAATGGAGACTGTCGCGGGTTCGTCTATGCACGGGGAAGTCAGCGCTCGTGCAATCGCACGTCGCACCGGCATTCCATACACTACTGTCTGGTTAGCACTTAGGCGTACCCTCCGATGCTATCCTTACAAAATCCATCGGTATCATGAAGTTTTACCTGACGATTTAGTGAAGCGGAGGGCATTTGCGATGTGGGCGTTTCAAAAGATGGTGGAAGATGATGTGTTGTGGACCGGCGAAACTCATTTCACGCTCCGAGGGTCTGTCAACGCCCACAACTGCAGAAATTGGGCTACCGAAAATCCTAGTACTGTCGTATCTACTCCATTGCACGACGAAGAAATCACGGTATGGGTTGGATTTACCACATCTACCGTTAATCGGCCTTTTTTTCTTCGAGGAACTGCGTGATTCTGGTTTTGTAACTGCTACCGTGACGGGTGAGAGGTACACCGATGTGTTACAGAATCGCATCATCCTCAGTCTGGCTGATAAACACATAATGGAACGTACGATTTTTAAGCAGGATGGCGCTCCACCCCATATTGCTAGACGCGTGGAAGGTCTCTTGCGCGCATCGTTTGTTGATGATCGTGTGCTCAGCCGCCACTTTCTTCATGGTTGGCCTCCCAGGTCCTCAGATCTCATTCCGTGCGATTATTGGCTTTGGAGTTACCTGAAGTCGCAAGTGTATCGTGACCGACCAACATCTATAGGGATGCTGAAAGACAACATCCGACGCCAATGCCTCACCATAAATCCGGACATGCTTTACAGTGCTGTTCACAACAATATTCCTCGACTACAGCTATTGTTGAGGAATGATGGTGAACATAGTGAGCATTTCCTGTAAAGAACGTCATCTTTGCTTTGTCTTAATTTGTTATACTAATAATTGCTTTTCTGACCAGATGAAGCACCATCTGTCGGACATTTTTCGAACTATTTTTTTTCTTTTTGTTCTAATAAAACCCCATCTCATTATGTCATTCCAGGCATGTGTGTCAATTTTACTTCTCTATTTACATTGTTGTTATTGTTGTTATGGTCTTCAGTCCGGAGACTGGTTTGATGCAGCTCTCCACCCTACTCTATCCTGAGCAAGCCTTTTCATCTCCTCATAAGAACGGCAACCCACATCTATTTGAATCTGCTTACTATACGCATATCTTGGTCTCCCTCTGCGATTTTTACCCCACACACTTCCCTCCAATGCTAAATTTACGATTCCCCGATGTCTAAGAAAGTGTCCTACCAAGCGATCCCTTCTTTTAGTCAGGGTATGCCAAAAATTCCTTTTCTCACCAATTCTGTTCAGTACCTCTTCATTAGTTATGCGATCTACCCACCTAATCTTCAGCATTCTTCTGTAGCACCACATTTCAAAAGCCTCTATTCTCTTCCTGTCCGCACCGCTTATCGTCCATGTTTCACTCCCATACAAGGCAACACTCCACACAAATGCCTTCAGAAGAGACTTCCTTACACTTGAATTAATATTCGATGTTAGCAAATTTCTCTTTTTCAGAAATGCTTTTCTTCCCATTGCCATTCTGCATTTTGTATCCTCTGTACTACGACCATCGCATGTTATTTTACTACCCAAGTAACAAAACTCATCTACCACCTTCATTGTTTCGTTACCTAATCTAATTCCTTCAGCATCGCCTGATTTTCTAAGACCGCATTCCATTATTTTTGTTTTGCTCTTGTTAATATTCATTTTATACGCTCTCTTCAACACACTGTCCATTCCATTCAACTGCTCTTCCAGGTCCTTTGCTGTCTCTGATAGAATTGCAATGTCATCAGCAAAACGCAATGTTTTTATTTCTTCGCCCTGAATTTTAATCCCTATTCCAAATTTTTCCTTGCTTTCCTTCACCGCTTGCTCGATGTACAAATTGAATAACATCGGAGAAAGGCTACAACCCTGTCTTACTCCCTTCCCAACTGATGCTTCCCTTTCATGCCCTTCGAGTTTAATAACTGCGGTCTGGCTTTTGTACAAGTTGTAAATAACTATCCTTTCCCTATATTTTACCCCTGCTGACTTCAGAATTTGAAAGAGTGTATTCCAGTCAACATTGTCAAAAGCTTTCTCCAAATCTACAAAAGCTAAAAATGTAGGTTTGCCTTTCCTTAATCTATCTTCTAAGATAAGACGTAAAGTGAGTATTGCCTCCCGGGTTCCTACGTTCCTCCTGAATCCAAACTGATCTTCCCCGAGGTCACTTTCTACCAGCTTTTCCATTCTCCTGTAGATAATTCGTGTTAAAATTTTGCAACCATGACTTATCAAACTGATGGTTCTGTAATTTTCACACCTGTTTGCGCCTGATTTCTTTGGAATGGGGATTATTACATTTTTCTTAAAGTCTGAGGGTATTTCGCCTGTCTCATACATCCTACACACCAGTTCAAATAGTCTTGTCATGGCTGGCTTTCCCAGAGACTTTAATAGCTCTGCGGGTATGTCATCTACTCCTGGGGCCTTGTTCCGACCTAGGTCTTTCAAGGCTCTGTCAAATTCGTCTCTCAGTATACTATCTCCTATTTCATCTTCATCTACTTCCTCTTCCCTTCCTACAACATCGTCTCTAAGTTCATTTCCTTTGTAGAGCTGCTCTATGTACTCTTTCCACCGTGATTTATTAAGTTTTCAAATTTATACTGACTTTTTGATCACCCGGTTTATAGGAAAATGTTTCTTTTCTCCATCGGGTTGTGGTCGAAGTATTGACTGTCCATGGTATGTGCTATTGATTTCTAAGTGTCTGATCAAAGACGAAAACTGAGTACCCGAAAAATCGAGAATTTTTATTTATGGAGAAATATTTTCCATTCGTTTAGAAAACAACTGAAACAGTTGTCCCACTATTGCTTCCACTGTTAGAAAATTTTTTTCTTGTTGTTGTCATCATTGGAAATGACTGACATCTCCTCCACGAAACACAATGAGGTTTTTAATTTTTTTTCTGTATTGTTATTTTATATCGAATGATACATTCAGTGGGCTGGCAGCAGCTTATGCGCTGCTGTTCAGTCGAACTGCTCTTAAAGCATGGACATGATGATTTTGAAAAACAATGACAAAGTGGTAAAAAGTGATGTACAGAAAGGAGTGATTTGCAGAAGTATGACACAGAAATATGAATAAAATACATGTAATATTACAAAAAATTTCCGGGCTATTATGCCCTGGTCTTATAGATTTATTATTAAAAACCTGTAAAGTGTAGGTTATATATATATATATATATATATATATATATATATATATATATATATATATATATAATATGTTGATTGGGAGAAACTGCTGGCAGGGAACGCTAAATGTAAAGAGCGGATGTGAATTAAATTGGAATGATAGTCAGGTGCGGCTGACCCTGAATTAATAACTGTGGCTTGGGTTGGGGGTTTGGCTGCTTTGGGGAACATGAGAATACGGGAGGTTTTCCACATATCGGGGTAGAAGCCGGTGTACAGAATAACATTGTAGAGGTAAGCAAGGAAAAAGGGAGGACAGGTCCGAAGGTGCCTGTAGGTAAGCCGTTCGTGACAGGGGGCGGTGTTGTGTTTGGTGCGAAAGGTGGCGACAATGTCGTGGACGGTAATGGTAGTGTTTAATTCTGAGGGGGACGGTGTGTTCTATATAGAGGAAAGCAGGGGCGAGCGGGGAAGAGGAAGTGTCGCTACATTCATGGACATCCGGAAGAGGGAGTAATCAAAGGTGGGATTGTCAGGGATGGAGAAAACTTCGACAAGTTAGGAGGCGAAGTGTTCGGCCTTACTGGCACTTTCAAGGAAGGGATGTCATCAATCCATATATTGTCATTTTTAAATCAAGCAATCCACACTCGTACATTTGAATTTCCCCCCATAGTGTCACCTTGGTAAGCTTTTTTTTTCAACATTAAAACATCTATAATTACGTAGGCTTCCGCGGCCAGAGTCAGATGACATAAACGTTTTCTGGGTGTTGTATCGCGTCATGATGTAAGAAGGCTATTACTTTAATAACTGACGTTTCGGTCAACGTTACAGTGGCCTTCATCTGGGTACACTGATCTGAGCTGGTTGTTACCATACTTTATATTTACTTTCAATTAGAAATTATGTCATTTTTTTAATCAGCAATGTTATTGGTGGATTTTTGGCGGAAGAATGGAAACTTTATTATAATACGATGCTGATGTGGAGGGAGTGGGGGTTAGCCATTGCCTATTGCTTCTCGCATAGCGAGACATGATTGGTGTTCATCGGCGAATGGGGTGAGGGCTTCCGTTTCTCTCCTGCTGGCCGTGGGCCGCGCGGCGGCAGTTGCTTACTAGTGACGCTCGCGTGTTGTGTTGTCAGTGCGGCCTATTTCGCTGTGATGGCTGGTAGCCAGGAGGGGGCAAGCCTGAGTCCATCTTCTCTGTTCATGTTATTAGGATGTTTTACAATTTCGATGGCTTCCCTTATCTTGCGTTTTACCATCCCTGGTTGCTTGGCGAGTATTCTGGTATCGTTAAATTTTCTTTTTGCTAGAATATTTCTGGTGTTCGGCTATTGCAGATTTATTATGTTGGTCTAATCGAATGTAGCGTTCATGTTCGCGTATGCGGTTGCCACTGCCCTCCCATCAGTATACCCAGACGAAGGCCACTGTAGCGTTGGCCGAAACGACGGTTATTAAAGTAATAGCCTTCTTACATCATGACGCGATACAACACCGAGAAAACTTTTTCGTCATTAAAACAGTTGTTTAATCAGAAATATTAAAACTTCACACTTGCTCGTTGTTCACTTAAACGAATAAAAGGAATGTAAGAAAACAGGAACAAAACAGTGCTAGAAAAAAGAATCACCGTAGATGAACGGACCAAGCCGGGTCGACAACGTAGGTGGCACTGCAGTGACAACGGTGACACGTCTAGTGGTAGAAATGCGTACTACACAAGCCCCGTCCACGGCAGTGTCATTCTGTTTCTATTTTGTTTTGGGTACTCCCCCGTATATACCGATGCCCTCACATGGCAGTCGACACGAAATTCTCTAGTCATATCAACAGAATTAAACAAAACCAAATACGTTGCATACTCCTGAATAATATTATAGTAACTGAAAGTATCCTGCAGGTACTAAGAGCCATTTGTGTGTTTGCCCATGTTTTCTTAATATATGAAGAAAGATTAAATGTCGCTGGATGAGGTTAAATAATCTTTTTATAACTTTAATTTGAATAGTGATTACATGTATGTTGTGGAGGCACCTTCCTCTGTGAGACTCGAAATTGACAAATCCTGTACATAAAATGAACATTTTTTGTATAAGTAAGTAATTAGTTCACCGATACTCATGACTTCTTTTGGGTGACGCAAACAGCATTAAAAAGTGAGTATGTATTTTAGTTATACTACAGTACATCTGAGTGACGCAACCGCAAGCAACACTAATTACAAAAGTATAAAGCAATCATGTCAATCGTTAGTTTGTATGAATATCCAAAACTACTGGACCATTTTTCACGAGACTTTCATGGGAAAATTGAACATAGTTTGGAGCAATATAAGTTTAATGTGCAACAATCGTGTTTGTCTATTTGCCTTTTTAAACACGATGACCTACGAGACTAATTTTCGTCTGATTTTCGGTTTGTGTATGAAACGTTTATAGAAAACCCATTGATTCTTTTGATAGGTTTAAATTACAATACAGTTTTCTTTAGAGATGAGTAATTTGTTTATTAAGTCATTCTACAGATGTTCTGCTTTCGTGTCCCTCCAATCACACGATCACATATTAAGTTATTTGTCGAGAAATGTATACGTCCAAATCACTGTTTACTATTTTATTTCAGTTAACCGGTTTGCACAAACTTAGTTGTCGTCTTTTGATCTCTACATTTTATAAACTAACTCCTCTCCGTACTTCATTTAAAACTGCACATTTCAATCGGGTCACGTCCCCGAAAATGAGATCAGTTTATTCACTGTTTGCGTTAATGGCCTCATTAATAAAATCTTTTTAATCTATCTCTACATCACTACGTAAATCTGTAAATTATACTTCGTTCATAATGCTAACACACAGAAAGATATTCAATATAGGCAGTTTTAGGAGTTGTTATTTAAAGCATGTGGACTGAAATTATAAACTCTCTCAAGAGCAAAAGCTCACATGGAATTCATGGTATTTCCAGTAGGGTAATAAAAGCTTGTTCTCAAGAAATAAGTAGGATTCTTAGCCACGTATTCAATGGTTCTCTGGAGCAGGGTATTTTTACCGATAGACTGAAATATGCTATAGTTAAACCACTGCACAAAAAAGGGGATACGTCTGATGTCAACAATTACCCCCCAATCTCACTTCTGATAGCCTTATCTAAAATTCTTGAAAAAGTAATGTATTCTAGAGTAGTTTCACACATAGGTAAAAATAAAGTTTTAACAAAATGTGAGTCTGGTTTTCAAAAAGGCTTTTCAACAGAAAACGCTATATATACTTTCACCAATGAAATATTAAATGTTCTGAATAACCGGACATCACCCGTTGGGATTTTTTGTGATCTCTCCAAGGCTTTTGATTGTGTAAATCATGGAATTCTTCTAGATAAACTAAAATATTATGGTATGAATGGGACAGTGTACAAATGGTTTAAATCATACCTAACAGGAAGAGTGCAGAAATTTGACATTAGTAGTTCTCATAACATGCAAAACACAGCCGAGTACTCTAACTGGGGAGCAATCAGAAATGGGGTGCCACAAGGTTCGGTCTTGGGCCGTTTGCTGTTCGAAGTATATATCAATGACTTGCCATTCTATATTCATGAAGATGCAAAGCTGGTTCTTTTTGCTGATGATACAAGTATATTAATCACACCTGACAGACAAGAACTAACTAACTGAAAAAATTGTAAAAGATGGCTTTCAGAAAATCATTACGTGGTTTTCGGCAAATGGACTGTTATTAAATTTTGATAAAACACAGTACATACAGTTCCATACAGTAAATGGTATGACACCATCAATAAATATAGACATTGATCAGAAATCTGTAGCAAAGGTAGAACATTCAAAAATTTTAGGTGTAAGCATTGATGAGGCGCTGAACTGGAAAAAATACATTGGAAATCTGTTGAAACATTTGAGTTCAGCAACTTATGCTACTAGGGTGATTACAAATTTTGGTGATCTACATCTCAGTAAATTAGCCTACTATGCCTATTTTCATTCTCTGCTTTCATATGGCATCATTTTCTAGGATAATTTATCATTGAATAAAAAAGTATTCATTGCACAAAAGCGTGTAATCAGAATAATTGCCGGAGCCCATCCAAGATCCTTTAAATAATTATTTAAAGCGCTAGGGATCTTCACAGTAGCTTCTCAGTATATATATATTCACCTTTGAAATTTGTCATTACCAATTCCACTGAATTCAAAAGCAATACCTGTGTACATAACTACAACACTAGGAGAAAGAATGATATTCTCTATTCAAGATTAAATCTAGCTTTGGCACAAAAAGGGGTGAATTATGCTGCCACAAAAGTCTTTGGTCACCTACCAAACAACATCAAAAGCCTGACAGATAGCCAAGAAGCATTTAAAAATAAAATAATTTCTGCGTTGCAACTCCTTCTGCACTATAGATGAATTTTTAGATATAAATTAGTAAATTAGATTTTTATTTTTAAATAAAAAAAATAAAGAAATTGTGTCATGTAATATTTAGTACAAAGTAATAATTTGTAAAGACATCTTTCATTAACCTGATACGTTCCACATCATTATGAAGTGTTGTATTCATGATCTATGGAACATTAACTAATATAATCTAACTAAAATTTTGCATGGCAATATTAACTTAAAAACACAAACACTGATGTTGTCAACTCTGTTTATATCAGTTGTATTCCTGTCAGAATTTATTTATTTATTTCTAATATTTAATAGAAAAGAAAATATTGTATGCTCTATTTTTGTAATCTTACAAAAGCAGTCCTGCAGAGCGCTCAATAGACAGTAAGTAGAACGAGTTTTGTGAAGTCAGACAAAAGTGTCTCTCATATTCAGTCAGCTGTTTTGTTATGATTACTGGCACAAATAGTTTAACCTGTCTGTCATGATGGGTACCAAATTTTGTTGTGGATACTTTTTGTGATTACTATATGAGAAAATAAATACCAACTTATCAGTTATATTTGTTAGGTGAAAGTAGTGTTACTACGTTGTAGCAAACTCGAATGTCGTACCTTCTGAGACAAAGAGACTATCATATTATTTACAGAGCCAAGATTAGTCATAGATTTTATCTTTTTATTATTCCGGTTTTCTGCATCACCCTTCCATTAATTTCAAGTACTAATATTAAATTGAAATACAGTTTATTGGATGTCACATGCTACAATTAAAAACTGGAGCAGTCAGAATGCTACAAACTCTATTTACAGTATTTACTTAGTGTCTATTTTATTCAGTGCCGTTGATGCCAAACTTTCTGATTCGTACTTTATCCAACTCCGCATATCTATAATTTGAAACTAACTATTGTTCGGTGTATGACAATTTGATAGTTCGGCAGTACTGAAGAGTAATAGATTTATTAGGTGTCCTTCACTTTCATGGTGAAATCATTTATAGACATGTAAGCTGCTGAGTCCATATAAGGACAGTCGTGGAGAAGGCGAATGGTCGTCTTCGGTTTATTTGGGAGACTTTCGGAAGGTGTGATTTGTCTATAAAGAGGACAGCATATAAAAGGCTTGTAGGTGCCCGTGTTGAATATTGCGCAGGTGCATTGGGACCACCACCAGATGGCTTTAAAGGAGTAAGTACAGAGGCAGTTCAGAGGCGAGCAGCGACGTTTGCAACTGGTGGATTCGATCATTACGCGAATGTTAGTTCGGGAACTCAGATGTGAGTCGCTAAAGGAAAGGGGACGTTCTTTTCGAGAAATACAGTTACAGAAATTTAGAGGGCCGTCAACCTACATTTCGTGTAAGGTAAGATCAGAGGGATTAGGGCTCGTACGGATGCATACAGGTATTCATTTTTCCCTCGTTCTATATGGGAATGGGACAAACAAGAAAGCTAGTAACTAGTATTGGTACTGAGTACTCTTCGCCAAGCACCCTTGGGTAGATTGCGGAGTATGGTTGTAGATGTAGATGAGTGCAGTTCTGAACTTTACCCAAGTTAGACAGTAATCATCTTCCCATCATCACCTCTGAGTTTCGTCTGGTTTACTGGCGAACTTCGTATATGTAATTATTTTTGAGTGGTTTTGATTATTTCCCTTGTCGAGTAGAACTTTATTTTGGAACTCTTCTGTGAAACATGTGTCGCGGTTCCCGAGGCACTGATTGTATTTGCTGGCATTCTCCGACCACGACGTCTCACTCAATCCGACCGACATACAGAGGCATACTCATTCAGCATAGTGCCTTTCTTGAGCCCTTAACCCTGACAAGTCGCACTAGCAGATTTATATGAAATCAGTTAGCTCACGAATCGATGCAAGTCTCTTGTTGGCAGGCATGCCCGCACAATGTGTTAAAAGTGGTAGGGTACGGGATTTGAATACTACACTGTTACTGAGCTAAGATCGAATCCCATTCTACACGCGATGGAGGAAAGCAAATTTCAGGACCTCTCTGTCGCAAGCATATCAATAAATTTTATTTGGAAAGTACTGAATAAGGAAAGAGAGAGAGAAAATCGTGGCTCGCAACCTTTGGGTTACGTGTTCGCAAATAATTCGGGCACCTTCGGCATTGCAACTCGTCAGCCAAACTGGTGAAATCTCCAAGTCTCTCCTGTGTGGCGGTAATGTATCTGCACTTTTATAAATTGGAAATAATGGACGACCAGAAAGGAAAACGACGGTGTGCGGTAGGCAGCACCGCTGAAGACTACCTTTCACTTACGTTACTGCTTCTAAAGCTCTGTGTCCTCTACGCCTGCAGAATTGCAGGGGCGGTAAGCAGAAAAGTGCTGTCGCCTGTGTAAACGGCACTACGCAGGTAATGGATTCGCTTCGTTTCCATGGAGATGAGGCGCTAACGTCTTATTACTATACTGGTCTTCCGGAAGGGTTGGAGAGGGGGGAGGAGACAGGACGGAAACTCAGCTGATCAACATCCGCACTCAGACAGCACAAGCTCTAAGAGCGTCCTTCCGTATAGTTATCATTAAACTGGAAAATAAAAATGAAAGAAATGTAGCGCGTGAAACTGAAAACTGAAACTAATTATCCTTAGTATAAAGAAGGTTCTGAGACTAACAAGGCATTTAAAAAATAGATGACGACGGTCGATTTTGTTTGTTCACTTTATGAAGAGTTTTCCAATATTTTCTTAAACCCATAATTATTAAAAATCTTTAATAAAATATAGTAACATATCTTAATTTTCATATATATATATATATATATATAGACTTCATATTTAAATCGAGTAGTTACAGAAGGAAAAAGTATCTGAACCGGCAACCATGCGTTCTCTTGATTTTTTTTATTTACCGCGCTACAAGTGAGCCAAGGCAACTGTAGAAACTTTACCTAATTTGATTCTAAATAAAGGTCCTAAAACCTCTACACACCGACACCATTTTGTATAGAATGTTCAAGAGGTCCATCGGGTGGCTTTGGCTGATTGCTGTTTCAATTCTCAACTTTACGGGAAAAAAGTCTTATATTTATTTTTTTAAACGATTTAGGAAGTAAGTACCAAGACTAAGCCAGCAGTGCACCGCTCTATCTTTCGACCAACTTTGTTCTATGGGAGTGAAAGTTGGATGGATACAGGTTACCTTATTCACAAGGTAGAGGTTACAAATATGAAAGTAGCAAGAATGATTGCAGGTACTGATAGATGAAAACAGTGGCAGGAGGGTGTCCATAATTACGAAATCAAAGAAAAACTGGGAATGAACACCATAGATGAAGCAGTTAGAGCGAACAGACTGAAATGGTGGGGTCATGTTACACGTATGGGAGAAGCAATGTTACCTAAGAGACTCATGACCTCGGCAGCGAAGGATAAGAGGAGTCGAGGTAGACCAAGAAGAAAGTACTTAGATTCGGTGCAGAATGATTTTGATGTAAAAGGCACAACATCAGACGAGGCATCAATGTTAGCATTGAATAGGGGATCATGGAGGAATTGTATTAGAAGTACTATGCTCCAGACTGAACGCTAAAAGGCATAAACGGTCTCCAATGATGATGATGATGAACGATTTAGTAGATAATCTGAGTAGCTCCCTTAGACCGTTCGCGGATGATGCTGTCACTTATCGCTTACTAATCTCACAAGAAGACCAAAATCAACTGCAAAATTATTTAGATATCTGCGTGGTGCAAAATGGCAATTGATCTTTAATGATGAGTAGTTTGAAGTCATTCATAAGGCCACAAAAAGAAACCCGTTGAAATTTACTTACACGATAAATCAGTGAAAACTACAAGCCGTAGATTCAACTAAATACCTAGGAGTAAGAATTAGAAACAACTTAAACGGGAACGAACACATTGTAGGGAACAACATATTGTACGAAAAGCGAACCAAAGACTACGCTCCATTGGCAAAACACTTAGAAGATGCAACAGTTGAACTGAAGAAACTGCCTACACCACACTTGTGCTTTCCATTTTGGAGTATTGTTGCGCATTGTGGGATCCCCAACAAGTGGGACTGACAGACGATTTACCGAAAGTTCAGAGAAGGGCAGCTCTTTTCGTTTTATTACGATATAGGGGAGAGAGTGTCACTGAAATGATGCACGAGTTGGGGTGGAAATCATTGAAACAAAAGCGCCATTCGTTGCGATCTATATGTGTTAGTCTCTTTCACCAACTTTCTCTTCAGAATGCGGACGTATTTTGTTAGCACCCGACTACACAGAAAGACATGACCTTCAAAATAGAATAAGAGAAATAAGATGGAAAACGAAAGATTTAGATGTTTCTTTTCCCGCGTACTATTAGAGAATGGAACTGTAGAGAAATATCATAAAAGCGGTTTGATGACCGCTCTGCCATGCACCTCAATGTGTCTTGCAGAGTATTTATGTAGATGAATATATAAATCGAAAGAGTCCAGAGAAGGGCAGCTCGTTTCGTATTGTAACGATACAGGGGAGACATCGTTACGGAAATGATACAGGATCTGGGATGGGAATCATTACAACAACGCTTATCGCTGCAGCGTGGGCTACTTACGAAACTCCAATCGCCAACATCCTCCTCCGAATGCGAAAATATATTGTTGACTCCCACTTACATAGGTAGAAATGACCATCAGAATAAAATACACCGGCCGCGGTGGCCGAGGGGACTAAGGCGCTTCAGTCACGGTCTCCACGGCCACTACGGTCGGGGGTTCGAATCCCCCCTCGTGCATGGATATTTGTGCCGTCCTTAGTCTTAGGTAGTTCATAAGTAGTTTGTAAGCTTAGGGACTGATGACCCCGTAGTTAAGTCCCATAAGTTCTAAAAACATTTGAACATTTTTTGAATAAAATACGAGAATTCAGAGCTCGAACGGAGAGATTCAGGAGTTCTTTCTTCCAGCGCGCTATTAGAGACTAGAGTGGGAGATAAATAGTATAATGGTGGTTCGATGAACCCTCTGCCAGGCACTTAAATTTGATTTGCAGAGTATCCCATGTAGATGTAGATTGTTCAAAAAAGCCCATTAACATCAAAACACTATCGTACACTCCGACAAAATTTATAATTAGTCATAATCATCATTTAAGACTCAGTATTCCTTTCAGTGTTCAGTCTTGAGCATAGTACTCTTAATAAAATTTATCCACGATCCCGTATTCAATGCTAACATTATTGCGTCGACTGATGTTAATCCTTTTACTTCAAAATCATTCTTGGCCGAATCAGAGAACTTTTTCCTTGGTCCACCTCGACCCCTCTTACATCTTACGGCTGCATCCACGAGTCTCTTATGTAACCTTCCTTCTCCCATGTGTGTAACTTGTCCCAACATCTCAGACCGTTTGCTCTAACCTGCTTCATGTACGGTTATATTTCCTAGTTTTCCATTTATTTCTTCATTGTGGACACCCTTCTGCCATTGTTCCCTTCTGTTAGACCTACAATCATCTTTGCTACTTTCATATTTGTACCCTCCACCCTATTAATAATGTTAGCTGTATACAATTAGGTTTCATTAACATACTACAAAGTTGGTTGAAAAAATGAACGGTACCGTGCTACGTTAGTCTTGCTACTTATTTCCTGTAGTAGATCATAGCTGAGTGCTTACAGCATTCGATTTTCTGCACCTTGATTCCAGTTCCTTCACTATGTTGGCATCCTGTAAGAAAATACATCGTAAATACTTGAAACTGTCTACCTGCTTTAACTTCGTTTCACCTATTTCGCCCTCAACCTGTTTCAATATGTTTTAGACACATATTAGATTCGTTTCGGATTGCTGATCTTCTTACCATAACACTTGCGTCTCTGATCTAGCTTTGTAATATTAGTTTGCAACCTTACAATAGAACCTGCCATTGCAGCTAAGTCGTCCGCATATGAGAGGCTGCTTATTTTGTTTCCACCTACTTAAACCTTACGCTACCAGTTTATATTTTTCAAGGTATGAACCATAAATTATATGAAGAACAGTGGTGACAGGTTGCAGCCTTGACTGACCCCTTATACTACCTAGAAACATTAAGTCAACTTACCGTCCACTCTAACTGCTGCCTGACAATCTACGTTAATACCTTTAATTGCCTTCAGAACCTTGCCTTTTGTTACACAATCTGACAATAGCCTCCTCCTAGGAACATAATCGTAAGCCTTTTCTAGATCTACAAAACAAAGATGCAATTCCGAGTTCCACTCATAGCACTTCTGCCGTAAGATAAGGACCTGGTCCTGACAAGCTCTAAGAGGCCCAAACCCACACTTACTTTCATTTAACTTGTCTTCCACTAATACTCGCACACGCCTACACTCCTTTCACCGATACCTGAGAAGATTTTGCCCTCAAAGCTAATTAAAGGGATACCTCTGCATTTTCTGTTATCATGCTTGAAAAGTAGTGTGATTATTGCTTTCGTGCAGATAATTGTACAACAAAACTCTTAGGAATAAATGGTCATACAAAATAACTAAGATCTTGAACTTTTAGTAATAGATAGTTTTCACTATGACCGTCTTGAGACACTGCTTGCAGTCCAAACTGAAAGCAAAGTTTTTCCGCTAATGCGGAATGTAAGGTGTTTCCAGTCTTCTACGTGCAACAGTCTAACGAAATAAATGGAACGCTATTACAATTTTTACACTGTAGTGATTCAGAATATATTTTAGAAGTCACTACCGACCTTTCCAGCGTTAATGACACATGGTGAGTTTCTTTTGTGTTTTATATGAATTGTCAATTGACAATTAATGTAGGTAGTAAGTATTGATTTTACATATATTTCTTCCGTGGCGAATGTAATTTTTTTTAACATTGGACAGATATGTATTCAGATTTGTAAAAAGAGAGTTAGTTCTAGTCTTCCTTTGAATGGTTACTGTAATCATATGTGTTTCTAAAGTAATAAAAACTGTGAATGAAGTGTTTACTAGAAAATATGCTTGTTCTGTATTTTATTTTTTGAAGAATTTCGCGATGATCATACCGGAAAGTTTTCACGCTAAAGTAAAAACTAATTCAACATTTAGTGATGGAAAGTATGTGATATGATCTTCGCAGGTAAATTATTACGTTGATAAATGTGGAACTCGAAAAAGATATTTTTAGGTGTGATCTGACTTTTGTTTGTGGATTTAGTTACAATACAGAATCTAACTTCAGATTTGGTTTTATTTCAAATGGGCTTGGTAATTATTTAGATTCAATGGTGTCAAGATATTGTGAGTGATCTAACGGCTGGGATAGATATATTTCTACTTTCATCTCTGGTTTGGTGAAAAAGTTACAACCTGTAAAAGATAGTGTTATCGAGTAAACGGATTCATAGAGGATCAGATACGTTAGCAGATGAACTTTACGTAATAATTTTTAAAGTTAATATTTAACAGAAAATGATAGTCTTAATTTTGATTCTGAATTTACGAACTGAATAGCATTACGTTCCAGAGATTACAATTGTTAATGAAGGGGTAAGCTATAATCTCTGTCTAAGTGAAATTACGTATTTCATCATAGAAAACTTACATAAACTTTAAGTACATTAATTATTGATTTAATCGAAAGGAATTATTTAATGGACAATTTAAAAAATTTATCCCGCCTGTTAAACGTTGATTAGCTCTATACCAGAATTTAGTGGAATGAGATCTTTGATTGTGAACAAAGCAACGAGGAAACGGAGTATGGCCGAGGGGACTGAGGCGCTCCAGTCACGGTCTGCACGGTCACTACGGTCGGGGGTTCGAATCCCCCCTCGGGCATGGATATTTGGGCCGTCCTTAGGATTAGGTAGTTCATAAGTAGTTTGTAAGTTTAGGGACTGATGACTCCGTAGTTAAGTCCCATAAGCTATACAAATATTTGAACATTTGGAACGGAGTAAATACAGAAATCTTTGGGGACGCACATGAGAAGTCGATACAAAAATAGATATTCATCTCACATTTTTATCAGTTTAAACTGATTCGAACCTGCTAATAAATAATAATAAAAAAATTACGTATTTCGGATGCAGCAGAAGTACGGTCCGTCACGTAACGTTAACTATTGAACTTTATAATAATAATTAAGCAGTGGAGCAACGTAACGAGTGAGTTACGTCGTTTAGCTAGGTGGACTACGGATTGTATCACTGCAACACCCAAGAGGACGAGTCTGTTGGTGGCAGCACAACGACTCAGACGTGCGCCGTAGTTTCGGTGGGTGGCGATGGCGGTGTCGGCATGGTGTACTGGAAGTCGTGACTCGGGGCTATCTGGAAATCGAATGTCGTTCGCTGTCCTAAATACTATTCGGCGAAAGGATACGTCATGAATCTCTTGGCAGTCACGTCTGTCACGGAAGCAAGAACGTTGCTTGCTCTTCGTCTCATCTGTCGGCGCAGTTACAGCCATCTGACTAAGGCCATGAAATTCGTTGTTACCCAAGCTGCGCTCCTTGTAATGTAGATCACACAGGCGTAACGGCATGATAAATAAGGATGAATGTTCTCTGATGACAATTGTTTAGCGCACACGCTGGGTCTTAATTTTTTTTCCAGCAAGTACTTTTATCAAGTAAGTACTTGCTGAAGGGGGAAAAATGACCAAGCTTGTGCGCTCAACAATTGTCGTAGATACAGAGGGACGGAGGACTGGAAAGCGAGGTACAAAACCGCATAAATTGTGGTTGGATTAACTGGAGGAAAATGGGCGGAGTGTTGTGTGACAAGAAGGTGAGTAATGGGTTGAAAGGGAAAGTGTACAAGTCGGTGGTAAGGCCTACTGTGATATATGGGGCAGAGACATGGCCAATCACAGTAGCCCAGGACAGGAAGATGAAAGTTGCAGAAATGAGGATGCTGATGTGGATGTGTGGGGTAAAAAGAAAGAATAAAATTAGAAATGAATTTGTTAGAGGAGTTGTGAAAGTGGGAACCATGGGGAAGAAGATACGAGAGAGTAGACTAAGGAGATATGGACACTTGCGGAGAAAAGGGAAAGAGTGTATCGGAAACAGAGTTGAAGATATAAAGACTGAAGGAGTGAGAAGGAGAGGAAGATCGATGATGAGGTGAAAGGATAAGATAGCGGGGGGCCTAAGGGAGAAAGGATGGAAGTAGGAAGAAGCAGTGAATAGAGTATTATGGAGGAGAAGGATCCAGAAGAGCAACGCCGACCCTACTTGACGTGGGACAAGGCTACGATAAGAAAGAAGAAGTACTTCCATCAAGAGAATTTGCAAGGCGTATAGGTGTGGGTGACGGTGAAGGACCCGCGAACGTATTTAAACTACAGGTAGTGTTCATGAAATATTCCGTACTGGTCGCGCATGGGTAACAACTACGGCGTCGGTTGTCTAGATCGGAGCCGCTACTTCTCGCTTAAGTAATTACTGAATTTGGCCTCACAAGGGCTCAGTGCAACCCGCTTGTTAACAGTGCTCGGCAGACCCGGATGGTTGCCCATCCAAATGCTAACCAAAACCGACAGTAATTAACATCCGTGATGCAATGGGAACCGGCGTATCCACTGCGAGATGGCCACTGGCTAATTATTATTCTGCGTGACTTTGTAGTTTCATAACGCTATTACTCTATTTCGGGGGCGGAGGCTGCGATAGCGTAGCTCACTGGCCGAGTGGCTAGCCCCTGGGGCACGGCCCACTGTCTCAAATCAAATGTTCAAATGTTTGTATAGTCTATGGGACTTAACTACGGGGATATCAGTCCCTAAACTTACAAACTACTTAAGAACTACTTACAAACTAGGACGGCACAAATATCCATGCCCGAGGGGGGATTCGAACCCCCGACCGTAATGGCCACTGTCTCTTGACCACCAGACAGTGAGCTACGCTGTCATAGTCTCCGTCTCCAAAACTTTAAATGGTTGGTTGTAGCTGCCAAACTAAACGTGATAAAAATGTCATTCAAAATTCAGTTACACAGCTAGTGTCAAAAATTCCTGTGCATGATAGAAACAACCAATGTTCCGTTTGAAAAATTGTATGTTAACATAGAAATACACTTTTTAGGTATTTTTACAGTCTGTATATTGGCTAAGAATACGAGTCATCGACTACCAATCCATTCTCTGAAACCGCACATCAATCGCCCTTTCCGTTTCCGCAATAAAATGTTTCAAATGTTTGTATAGCTTATGGGACTTAACTACGGGGTCATCAGTCCCCAAACTTACAAACTAACTAATACTAAGGACGGCACAAATATCCATGCTCGAGGGGGGATTCGAACCCCCGACCGTAGTGGTCGTGCAGACCGTGACTGGAGCGCCTCAGTCCCCCCCCGGCCACCGCGGCCGGCTTTCCGCAATATTTTCGGGGCAGGTGTTGCGTGATTCACCCTATATATACAGGGTGTTTCACTAAGTGTGTTTGCCTCTGTAACTTATAAAATAATAGGTGACGGAAAATTTTAATGCAGCAGGTCAACACAAGAAATGTTACACTTTCTGCGGAGCTATGAACATAGTTTATTGTATCATTTTCCAAAGAGTTACACCACAAAGATATAATTTTTAAAATTAAACAATAGTTTTTTCTATCATGTATTGGATTCGTTTAAAGAAGCTGCGTCCAAATCAATTTAAACTACATTCCTATCACTGTTAGTTTGGGAGCTACAACCCTTCAAATTTCCGGGGGCGGAGGCTGCGATAGCGTTGCTGACTGGCCGAGTGGCTATCCCATGGAGCACGGCCCACTCTCTCATGACCACCAGCCAGTCAGCTACGGTGTCGTAGCCTCCGCCCCCTAAACTTTGAAGGGTTGTAGCTCCCAAAGTAACAGTGATAGGAATGTAGTTTAAATTGATTTGGCCGCAGCTGGTTTCAACGAATCCAATGCACGATAGAAAAACTATTGTTCCATTTAAAAAATTATATATTTGTGCTGTAACTCTTTGGAAAATAATGCAGTAAACTATGTTCATAGCTCCGCAGAATGTGTAACATTTCTTGTGTTGACCTACCGCATTAAAATTTCCCGTCACCTATTATCTTAAAAGTTACAGAGGCAAACACACTTAGTGAAACACCCTATATGGTGTCCCAAAATTAAATGGCCAAATTTTTGGGGGTATATTTGGGGCTCAAAATGCAGCATAGTCCAGATTATTTGTGTTTTTGCTTGTAACTCAACTGTGTTCCCACCAACGTGTCGTTCCGCACTGAAGTTACTTGTTCGTGCCAGTCCGCGGTTGTTTACACAGTTACCAGCTGAAAACCCACCGTTGACGGGTAATTTAATTGTTACAGCATTGAGCCAGTACTCCTCTTCTACCTCCGCTGAACTCTTCCTTTCCGTGTCTCTACACCCTCTGTTTCTGTGTATCTCCCCCTACAACTAGGAAAGGAAGAAATAATCGGGGCTATGCAGCATTTGGGTATTCGTTTGGTTTGGGAAAAATGTCCGGATGGCCGCGGCAGTTTGGGGCAGTCCTAAGCGATAAGTGGGAGGTCGGGGTCCGAGTCCCGGTCTGGCACAAATTTTCAAGTGCAGCAACTGAACTAGTTCAACGGCCAAAGAAGCTAATTTGTACATGTTCCCTTTTAACCTTTCAATATAATTTTCAGTTTTGTTTAATTTCTGTAGTATGTCTGCGGACAGGACTTTATTATGTCAGTATAGTTGTTTATGGAATTACTCATAATTAAGGGCTTCTCACGCAACATGTAAATTTCTGGAAAAGCGGCTATTTTTGTGAGCCTTTTTTAAAAGAAAACATTGAACCAAAGCTCTCTCTTATCTGTGTGTTAATTTAAGAATATATGTCTTCAATACCACAATCTACTGAATTCTAGTTGTCTATATCTTCTGCACTGATCCTCTTTGGTTGAATTAATTCAAAATTATGTAATGTCGCACTGTAGTTGGAGAGAGAGAGAGAGAGAGAGAGCGCAATGCCTGTACGGTATGGGCCAGAAGATTAACAGGTTTGGAATCTGCCAACAAACAATTGCAGTTAGTACATTAAAGCCATTAATACCATCTTTTCGCAGACCGCGTAGACAGAGGCACCCCCACATTCACAATCCCTCTTTCCCTGCTTATGTGTTGTAGCCATTCGAGTACCATTGCCATTTTCTGCTATGCTGTTTCCGTCTCAAATGGTGAGTGACATGTGTGATTTTTCATAAGTCTCCATACGAGTCAGAATTTTCCGAACTGTACCACCTTTGTCGTTCCACAAGACATATTTCAAACGAAAGAGATATGGTGTTTCGACGTCCAAAGAATGCTTTTGAGCAAAAGCTAGAGGACAAATGCAAAGGTGCAGGAGCAAGTGAGACTGGAAGAATGGTGGATACCGCCGTCAGAAGAGCAAATATCCCCTTATAGAAAAAAAAGGCATCATCATTAAAGAATGATTATGCCTTTCAGCGTTCAGTCTAGAGCACATTTTCCCTTATGAAATATTTTCACGAAGCCCTATTCAATGCTAACATTCATGCCTCGTCTGGTGTTAAGCCTGTAACTTCAAAATCGTTCTTAACCAAGGACTTTCTCCTTGTTCTACCTTCATCTACTGTCGAACCAATGGGTATCTTAGGCAATCTTGCTTATCCCATGCCTGTAAAATAAATACATAAAATAAAATAAAAATAAAAAAAGGAATAGAAATGAAAGAGCTGCAGTAATATCAGTGACACTGAAGAAAAGCGTGTGCTAAGGAGAGACAAGGTAGCCGCAAGGTGGATGAAGTATATGGAGAGTTTGAGTAAGGGAAAGGAACGTGACGACAGCGTTTGAGAAAGAGATGAGAAAGTAAGAGAAGATGGTGTAGAAGATTTGATGGTACGAAGAAAAAGAGTTTGATAATCATCTTTTTTCCGCTTTTGCGTTTATTAAATTATCCAATTAGTAAATGCACTGCTGTGAGATGAAAACTGACGAATAATACTTAACGAGATCAAAGGAGAAATCTGTGCGTTACCTTTATCGTTCCTAAAAACTGCAATAACACGAAGATGGCCCGCAACATACTTAATATAGTCATGTGTACTACAAGCTTTGGTATGAAAGAAAAATCTGCATTTCAGCACAACTTTGCAAAGTATCCAGGAATAAAGATACCTAGATCCGTTGCATAAGAAAAGACACACAGCAGCTTTCTTATTGATAAAACCCATTTCAATGTTGGGTTTTAGTGTACCGTAGCTCATTCGGGAAAAACGGTAGTTTTACAGGATCACTATGTTGTCCGTTGCCTTCAGTTTCGACTCGCGCCACATACGTAACGGATTCCACGACGAATAAAATTTTGATTTTAAATAATTCGTGAAATTACTGACTGTATTTAAAAATTAAAAATACTATTATATTCTACGTATTAAGACGTACAATCCTGCGTAACGTTTAACACTAGAAGAAAAGTATTATAATACGAAATTGTGTATATTGAAGCTGTCGACACGCACGTATTCCAAATTTTGTCATCCATTACTCGAAAATAAGAACACGTACCTACTTAGAACCAAGTTCAAATATAATTCGAAACTATTACAAATATCAGGCCTGATTCCATGATGGATTTGTGCTCAACGACTCTGTATATGACCTGAAGAAATTTTTTCAGCAATCAGTCGTTAAGTATTAACTTAATCACAGATAATAGATTTCGACCACTGTGTGGTCATTATCAATGCTAAAACAAATTCAAAAGAACCAATGAGATAAAATACATTTGTATTTTATCTAACTGGTTCTTTTGTTTTTCTTTTTGGCCCACTTTAGGTTACGGTAGTAACACTAAAAGTGAGCCTTTGTGTAAAATGTTCAATTGTTTGTAGAACTTATGGGACTTAACTGCGGGTCATCAGTCCCTAAGCTTACAAACTACTTATGAACTACCTAAGACTAAAGACGGCAACAAATATCCATGCCCGAGGGAGGATTCGAACCCACGACCGTAGTGGCCGTGCGGACCGTGACTGGAGGGCCTCAGTCCCCTCGGCCGCCGCGGCCTAGGCCTTTGCGATCGTCTTTTGACAGCTCGAAATTTAAATGAAAATAACGGCTTAACTATTCATCTGACAGGAAAACTGAATAACCTCATTTGTAGAGGAGAAAATTCTCTACAATTTTGCTCTGTTATGTTTTTTTTTTTTTTTTCATATCTCGTAGCGTGTCAAAGATATTTGCAAAAATAACGACGATATCGGGATGTATGTATGTCTGTCTGTCTGTCCGTCCGTCTGTCTGTCTGTTGGTAACGTGTTCTTTGTTTTTAAGACGAACCGTTGAACTGATCAGCACCAAATTTTACAGACATGACTGTAGGCCGCCAGAGACCAGAACCTCCATTTTTCAAATTTTTCGGTCAAAAAATACGGTAGTAATACCTAAAAGCCGGCCGCGGTGGCCGAGGAGATTGAGGCGCTCCAGTCACGGTCTGCAGGGCCACTACGGTCGGGGGTTCGAATCCCCCCTCGGGCATGGATATTTGTGCCGTCCTAGTTCGTAAGTAGTTCATAAGTAGTTTGTAAGTTTAGGGACTGATGACCCCGTAGTTAAGTCCCATAGACTTTACAAACATTTGATTTGAATACCTAAAAGGGCCGTTTGTAATATAATTGTAATTGCAAACGAACCGTTCATCTGATACGAAAATTGAATAACCTAATTGGTAGAGGAGAAAAATCTCTACAACTTAGCTCCCTTTTTTTCATATCTCGTATCGTTTGAGACATATTCGCAATAATAACGGAGATTTGACACCCTCCGTTCAATTAACGAAAACCAGCCGTTAGGAGATGTCACGTGACATTCCTCGCGCAGAACTCTCTGTGGCATACGCCATCTTGCGCGTGTTTGATGATTTTCTTATTGTGGCTTACACGTTGTCATTTCAAAGCAATGGCGCACTGAAGAATGAACAAAAACACATCGTTCTTCGTACGATAAATGATAATCTAGCGTCTACAAGTGCGTATTAGCATCTGTTAACAATGGCCATCAATAGTATGAGATTATATGCTCACGTTTTGATTGATAGCCGTAGCGTAGTGGGTTAGGCTTTCGACTAGGACGCTAAAGGTCGCTGGATCAGAACCCACCACTACCTAAATCTTTTTTTCCTAAAAGGGTTTCAGACACACTTATTAATTAATATTTTATTGTATAGATTATTATTTTGGTTTAAAATATTTGCAAAAACTTATAAAACTACAAATGTACAGTGGGCCGTAAAACACGTCAGTGCGTTTTTTTTCTTTCGTTTTTAATATAAGACCGGAAAATGCAAATACCTGGGCAATAGCGGTTTTAGCTTTTGTTTGTATTTGTTTGTATAGCTTATGGGACTTAACTACGGGGTCATCAGTCCCTCAACTTAGAAACTACTACGACAGATTTACTATGTCATAAGTAACCCGCGAGGTTTTTTTTTCTCTCCCTGGACTTGAATTACCTTTCAAAATTTCTCCTTGCATTACTTCACAGCTTGCTGAATTTACAGATAGAACATCATTGGGGAAAGGCTGCAGCCTTGTCTTACCCCCTTCCCAACCACTGGGTCCTTTTCATCTCTTTAGACTGTAATAATTGCTGTCTGGTATTTGTAAAAGTCGAATATTACTCTTATCTCCCCTGCCACCTTCAGATGTTGTTTGTATAGTCTATGGGACTTAACTACGGGGTCATCAGTCCCTAAACTTACAAACTACTTACGAACTACTTACGAACTAGGACGGCACATATATCCATGCCCGAGGGGGGATTCGAACCACCGACCGTAGTGGGCGTGCAGACCGTGACTGAAGCGCCTCAGTCCCCGCGGCCACCGCGGCCGGCTGCCACCTTCAGAATTTGAAACAGTGTATTCCAGTCAACAAATGTCAAAAGCTACCTCCAGATCCACAAATGCTAAAAACGTATGTTTGCCTTTCCTTAAACTATATTCAACAATATGTCGTAATGTATTGACTCGTGTGTTCCTACGTTTCTTCTAAATCGAAACTATCTTCGCCAAGTTTGGATTCCATCAGTTTTTCCATCAGTCTATAAATAATTATTGTAGGAAATTTGTAATGTTTCGCATGGATTTGAAGAACCTCATCGACCGAAATAGGCGGTGGAGAAGATGGAAGAAAAGAGGGGCGGCAGAAAGAAGATGGACAAGAAAATGGGGAGGCAGAAGGACGAGATGGTTATAGACAGGAAGCAAAAGCAGATGGAATAACAAAAAAATGTTCAAATGTCTGTAGAGCTTATCGGACTTAACTACGGGGTCATCAGTGCCTAAACTTACAAACTACTTATGAACTGAAACTTCCTGGCAGATTAAAATTGTGTGCCGGAAACCGGGACTCGAACCTGGAACCTTTTGCCTTTCGCGGGCAAGCGCACTACCGACTGTGCTATCCCGACGCGACTCACAGGCGAGGCGAGGTACTGGCGGAAGTAAAGTTGTGAGGCGGCATCGTGAGTCGTGTCGGGATAGCACAGTCGGTAGTGCGCTTGTCCGCGAAAGGCAAAAGGTCCCAGGTTCGAGTCCCGGTTTCCGGCACACAATTTTAATCTGCAGGAAGTTTCATATCAGCTCACACTTCGCTGCAGAGTGAAAGTTTCATTCCACCTATGAACTAGCTAATACTAAGGACGGCACAAATATCCATGCTTGAGGGGGGATTCGAACCCCCGACCATAATGGGCGGTTTTAGCAGCTAGTTTAGAATAAACCACATGACTATATGAGAAGTCAGTCCCGAGAAACAACATGGGAAGTGTTTCCACTGGAAGTGACTGGTATAAACAGGCGTTTAGATGGGGCCCAGGTGGCTCTCGAGGCGCTTGCCTCAGGGAGGGAGCCAGGCGGGCCCTCGCTCGGCCTTAGGCGGTGTGTACTTTAGGGGTGACTGAGCTGCCTTCGATGGCGAGGCGCTGCTGCGAATACTGATCAGCTGCCCCAGTCGCCGTGAGCCGGCACAGGCCGCGTGGATTACCCGCGGTGGCAGGCGGCGATCATAGCAGCTGCCAGACGGCTACCTTCAAGCGCTAAGAAACAGGCGTTCATTGGCGGCTAGTACAAAATTTGACCAGTGTGCTACAATATTACAAAAATAAACAGGAAACAAAACATAAATATATATACACCTGTGGCGTCTGTTCCGAAAGAATAGACGTCACTTCTGATCCTGCAGTTGTTATTATTCAATATTCACAGAATATATGACATCAACTGCGATTGGGCAAAGCTGAAAATGTGTACTCACCCGGGATTCGAACCCGGGTCTCTTGCTTTCTAGGCAGTTGCGCTGACCCCTACACCACTTTTTTTAATATTTTTTTTTTTATTTATTGACCCCTACACCACTTTTTTTTAATTACAAATAAATAAATTTTTGCCGGTGGGCGGGATTTTTTGTTTTGTTTTATTTATTTATTGATATAGTTTATATGACATTTGCCATTCTCAGCTTCCTTCAGCAAAGTAAATAAAGAAAAGATTTGCCCCTCTAGCGTGACGCATAATTTCAAACGTCATCACTGTGTGGAATATATCACACACTTCTCGACATCTTAAGGGCACACAGAATACAAAAAAGGATGACAGCCAACTTAAAAGCCATGGGAATAATAATTCTCAAATGAAAATAAAATAGACTTCTTATATTTCGAATGTCGTGTCGTCAATTTATCGTACTCATGGAGTGTTGTTCGCCGATAGTGAAATAACTAGAAACTTTTGGAACATATCTTTGTACTTTGGGGTTTTCAGTAATTTATGGTGCTCACTTGACAAGTAGTGCAAAAAGTCACATAGCGATTTACTCTTAAAAACTATGGTATAATACACGTAGTTGCCAAGAATCCATCCGTAACTATTGTTTTTTGCTTTAGGGAAGAAAGTCCAGTCCGGATGAAGTATGTGCGTGGGTGGTATATGGGCTGCTGTTGTTCGGGTTATAAGTGCCAACTTTTTCCGTGTCCAATCCCATACTTCATTTTGGTCTCTGCATGTAAATTTATGTACAAGGGTATCAACAAGGTGACATTTATCACAATATGGCGTCTGTCGAAGGTGTATTTTATGTAATTTCTCGCCGGTAGGGATGACTTCATTTACGACTTCATACCACGCGGCTCGAACTTTAGAAGGAAGTGCCTTGTTATGGACATTCTTCCATATGTTTTCCTAAAGGAAAGTTTTGTATTTTCTCTGAATCGGATGGGTCGGTTGGTTCGCAGTCAGTGCACGGTACAGTACCTTCGTGCTCTGTTCACGTCCATCTTCCTTTAAATAACTCAGTTCCAAGTAGTACTGGCGAACATATGCTAGTTCGTTGCTTATATGACCTACGTTTACCGGTGGCGTTCTATCAGCTGGATCGAGACAAGAGAATAATCGTTTCGTCAAAGTGTTTTGGTTTAGTTGTAATATTCTGGTGGTCGCGTGGATGAAGATTGCTGTGCATTGTGCTTGAATATTTTTAACTCCTAGCCCACCGTTGAGACGCGGTAATGTGGCAGTGGCGAACAGAGGCTTAAAGATGTTGCCTCTCCAAATAAACCAACACGCCGTCGCTAGTAATCTTGTCGCAATGTCAGATGGTAAGGGCCGTATCGCAGCAACGTGGTATATTTTGTTCAGCATGTAGATGTTAACAAATTCAGCTCTCTGAAGCCTATCCAGTGATCTCACTTGGTGGTCCTTGAGCATGAACCGCAATGCATTAAGTTTGCGTGTCCAGTTAACAATGCTCATATGTCTTGGTTTGGCGGTGATATGGAGTCACAGTTGTGTCCTTCCCTCCGTACGCTGAAGCCATGGAGATCTCATCAAGGGTGGATGAGGTCCTAACATCAGAATGTTGGACTTTCGAATGTTTAATTGAGCACCAGTAGCTCTTGTGTAACTTTCTACAATTTGTCTTGCTACGTCCAATTCTGTTTCGTTATTAATAATGAGGCTGATGTCGTCGGCGTATGCATGACACACTGTCCGACAATGCAAAGTCTGGAGACCTCGTAGGTGTTCGTGAAAATTTCTATGTGGTGGCTCTATGCCAATGGCATACAGAGTTGACGAAAGAGGACAACCTTGCCGCATACCACGCTGAATCTGCACAGCGGCTGTCAACTGTCCATTTATTTTAATTTTCGAATAGGAGCGACCTATCGAATTCTGAATTATGTGAACAACTTGCTCGTTGTATCCTAATCTTCGCATCGTGTGTAGTAAAAATTTGTGGCTCAATCTGTCAAAAGCTTTATCAAAATCCAGAAACGCAAGAGCTAATTCACTTTTACTGATCCAAACAAGATGAATTAGATCCCGATATTCCGCCAAAACGTGAGACATTGTCCTTCCTGTGGACGGATGTGCGTGGTATGATCCGAAAACTTTTGGTAATGTTGGCTTCAGCCTGTCATTGATTAATCGAGTGAATATTTTAAAGTCAGCATTTAGCAATGTAATCGGCCGATATTGCGTAATCATCGTACTCCGTGGTGTTTTAGGAACTAAGACCACCATGCCTTCGGTGAAGGTAGCCGGGATCTCATTAATCGTCAGAAGCTCGTTGTACATGTTTGTCAGTTCTGTACCTATGATGTCCCAATAAGTTATGTAAAACTCAACAGGCAAGCCGTCTATTCCGGCGGACTTATTACGTGGCGCCTGCTTTAAAGATGTTCTGACTTCTTCATCCGTCAATTGTGCAGATATCTCTGCATTGTCGTTTTCATTTATTTGCGTCGTAAATCCAGATAACAACTCCCCTTCGGCCTCGACTTGAGTTTGTTGTTCCGAATAGAGATGTTGGAAATAATTGAATACATATAGTTGAATAGCACGTTGATCGTTATATAGATTTCCTTGGTCATCAGTAAGACTATTTATTAGTTTTTGTTTTGCTCTTTTTGTTTCTCGAACGAGATGGGAAAGTGACGCTTTTTCATTGTGAAGGTTGTTGATGTTTCGAGCACGCACAATCCTGCCCTGGAGAGAAACGCTAGTTAGCGATATGAGTTTGGCTTTAACGCGTTGAATTTGAATAATATTATCAGAAGGGCTTGGTGAATTTCTGTATAAATCCCGAAGGCTGCTAAAATAAAATTCAATAGTCCTCTTCTTCCAGTAGTTTTTCTGTTTTGCGTACTGTAGTATCGATATTTAGCTGTGGTTTAACGTAACTGGTCCACCAAACTATGCGTTGTTGAAATCTGTGCATCGTTCGTACGCATTTATCCCATACGTTATTATCTCATTTCGTAAAGCTGCATCATTAAGAAGCGACAAATTTAGCTGCCATACACCGCGGCCAAGGAAGGTTTTCTGCCGAGCCTGTTTAACCCAGATGTGATAAGCACTGTGGTCAGAGAAACACACAGGCCATACTTCACAATTGGTCACGTAGCTGGAGAGATCTGCCGTACAGTTATTCCTGTCTAACCGACTACACGACGTATTTGTAATAAAGGTATATCCAGGTGAATTGGGTCGGAGATGTATCCAAGTTCGGTCAGTTGTAGGCTATCCGTTAGAATTTTTAGTTCTTAACAGTAATTGAAGTTAGGAATTTGGTCTTCTTTGCGTAAAACGCAATTAAAATCGCCCCCAAAAATAATGCTTGAGCTGGAGCTAGTGATAAGGTGAATCAGTTCTTCTCGGTAAAAGTGACTTCTATTGCGCTTATTACTGGTACCTGACGGAGCGTAGACGTTAACTAATAGTAGATCCTGTAACTGTAACGTCATGCCTCTTCCGTTGGCTAAAACTGCTTTCGCTTCGTATCGTATTCCTTGTCGTATCAATACCGCCGTTCCACTGTCCTGTCCAATATTGAAAATCGTGTCAAATCTGTGTATGTTCTCTAATTTGGTTGTACATACCTCTTGAAGCATTAGGACATCAATATCTGCAGCATAAATGTAGTCTTTTAGAGCTTGTAGTTTCCTGTCCGATTCTATCCTATGTAAATTTAAAGTTCCAATTTTGTAGTCTTGCATTGGTAAATGTAGCTTTAATCTTCCATGTGTTCCGCCCAAGAAGTAGATGTATCTGGCGGGCGTTGACGGGTTGTCCCCTTTGGTTCGTCTTGTGGCGGTTGAGTATTGGATGACAAAATTCATGAACCTGTAGCTTCTCCCTTTCCTCTTGTTTCTTGCTTGCAGATTCAGCGTCTCCTTTTTTTAAGGGTTTTTTAGTTTTTTGACGCTTCCGTTCTAGATCTTGGGACTCTTCTTCAGACTGTTTCTTGATCTTTTTGGATTTCACAGTTTTCTGTTGACAAGAGTCGACGGTCAAACGTTGTGTGTCAGCTCTTTCACTATTATCTGGACTGGTATTGGCAGGTTGTTCGGACATTTCAGAAATGAACATTGGTTCTGAAGTGTCCATTTCGTTGCCAGACTCGGGTAGCGGGAGAGGTACTGGTACAGTTATGGACAGAGTCTGTTGGTCGCGCTGCGGTAGAATTGCCTGGCCGGCTGGCGGTGTCGGTGTCGTCGTGTGCTGCAGCAGCTGCTGCTGCTGTTGCTGTCCGATGGGGCGCTGCGCCGCAGCCGGCGCCGGGCCGCTGCCGCCGCTCCCCTCCAATTTATCCGCTGTGACTTCACCGCCGCGAGGAGGCTCCGAAACCTGAGGCGCACTAATTGATTCGCGGTGTACGTCAGACTTCTCCACGGGAGGCGACTGTTGCTCTACATTTTGTCTCGGAGCAGGGCTCAAAAGGACTCCGCGTACGACGTGCCGTCCGACTCTGAGCGAGCTGTGGGAAGCTGCACAGGCTGGACGGTTCTGCGCACATTCCTTATGTTCGGGCAGTCAGCTCGAAGATGATCAGGAGAATTGCATTTTGCGCAAGTTATTGGCTGTCCTTCGTAAGCTACAAGAGACCTAAAGCCATACACCATAATTTGTGACGGTATATGTTGCCGTAAGTCTATTTTGATAGTTTTCACACCGTTATAGACATTGAAATGTTTCAGACCTGACCATTTTTCCCGTTCGATCTGCAAAACATTTCCTTACGGAGTAAGAGCTTGTCGGAACATTTCAAGTGGCACTTAAAAAGGCACGTTGAAAATGCGGACAGAGCGAAGACCTAAGCCAGCGAAGCTTATAGACACTTTGCAAACTTCCCCATTCTCGTGAACAAAGTTCGTAGATCCGTCTGTCGTGCTCATGATACGCAAACAGATTTCTTCGTCTACAATTTTGACGTACAGTGTATTCTCCAAGAAATCGTATTGCATTCCCACGACGTCTTCGTCTTTTAAACCTATTTCGTCAAACAGCCAATCGACAATGCCATACACTTTAGGGCGCTCATAGCCAAACGGAAAACCAAATTTCAACGTACAATGTCTAATCGATGACTGCATAGTAATATCGTAACCAGCACTGAAAGTAGAATAGCACCGTCAGAAATCACGCGCCGCGAGCGACAGGTAAACACCGTCCGCACTTCGCCGCAGACGCGACGGAACTGTTACACCACTGGGGACACAGTGATCACTGCACCTGCAAGGACTACCTAAGCACGCCTCCCGTCAGATACAAATTCCCAGCTTCGCCCTGCCAACAGTACTCAAACTCGTAGTTATGAACTAATTCCCAGCTTCGCTGATGTCATATATTCTGTGAATATTAAATAATAATAACAGCAGGATCAGAAGCGACGTCTGTTCTTTCGGAACAGACGCCACATGTATATATATAATATGCCGGTGACGGGCAATGATCCTATTGTTAGTGGGGAGGGGTGGGCAAAGTTTGAAGCCCTTACTCTTACGGGAATTAGGTCATAACTACGAGTTTGAGTACTGTGGGCAGGGCAAAGCTGGGAATTTGTATCTGACGGGAGGCGTATTTAGGTAGTCCTTGCAGGTGCGGTGATCACTGTGTCACCAGTGGTGTAGGGGTCAGCGTAACTGCCTAGAAAGCAGGAGACCCGGGTTCGAATCCCGGCTGGGTACACATTTTCAATTTTGCCCAATCGCAGTTGATGTCATATATATTTTGTGAATATTAAAATATAAATACTTTTAGTTCCTTTTGCCCTCTTTTTCCCACAGTTGCTATATTATAATATTATAGTGCACGTATTTCACTTATCTGTCTATGCAACTGAAATATTGTAAGTACAACATCCAGATATCAATACTATACCAAAATAACGCATCAGAACTGTTCATAACCCAAACATACCGAGAAATGTAAATATAAACTATTGTAAAAATAATCATGTATATATTACAGGCCACTGATGATGCCTTCCAAATAAAGGCGAAATGAATATGGCAATAGCATATTTCATTAAATCAGTTGCATAGACAGATAAGTGAAATACCTGCACTATAATATTATCAAAATATAATTGTTCAAATTTTTGTAGAACTTATGGGACTTAACTACAGGGTCATCAGTCCCTAAGCTTGCAAACTACTTATGAACTAGCTAAGGACGGCACAAATATCCATGACCGAGGGTGATTCGAACCCCCGACCGTAGTGGCCGTGCAGACCGTGACTGAAGCGCCTGAGTCCCCGCGGCCACCGCGGCCAGCGAAACAAAATATACTAAAATAAAAAGTCAACCTTTGTATGATTGTCTTTAATTAAATATCAATTAATGCTGTATTGACAGTAAGAACCTCAGGGGAATCTATAACAGCGCTGCCAACTGCATGTATTCACTGCAGATAGTAAATATAACGTTTAAAACATATTAATTTTATTTACAGAAATTAAAAATTTAGACTCAGAGGTATTTTAATACAAGCCTTTCACAGGTAGGTTTGAGAGACAACGCGCAAGACGCCTGAGCCAGCGCGCTATTTGACTCTGTATGCCGCAATATTCGTCATATGCTATTCTTCCGCAGCCATTACACGTAGCACGAAGAGAAATATTGATCCGGTGCTGCAGTCGGCCTCAGCACACATGAGCCGCCAGATCTGACGTCACGTCTGCGGCATGCGCACTAGCGAACAGACGACTGCGCCGCCTCTCTGCGCACATATCAGCGCGGCTGAATCCCACTTCAGCACACGGAGCTGGTTTCCAGCTATCGCGGCGAGAGCGCTCCAAAATGCGTTTTCATCCTTATTACTAGCATTCTAATATGCATTGGAAAGGAATTGGCATAATTTAATTGTGATATCTGGCTCATATTCCAAGAGAAAGGCCGGCCGCGGTGGCCGAGGGGACTAAGGCGCTCCGGTCACGGTCTGCACGGCCACTACGGTCGGGGATTCGAATCCCCCCTCGGGCATGGATATTTGTGCCGTCCTAGTTCGTAAGTAGTTTGTAAGTTTAGGGACTGATGACCCCATAGTTAAGTCCCATAGACTAAACGAACATTTGAACCAAGAGAAAGGATGTAATTTTATAGCGATTTCTCGCTTGCATTCGAAGAGAAATGGCATAATTTTAGAAATATATTTACAATGTGCTGCAGCACATTATCACCAGCCGCCACTGCAGGTGTTACTGCGCATGCGCAGCTATTATGACGTAAGAACGCTCGTTTGATACTTGCACTGCTGGAACGCTTTTAGCACTGTTTCTGGATGTAGGCGAAGGTGAGTTTAAAGGAATAATTAAAATACTTTCCTTCCGAATAACGAAGAAGTGTAAACGAGAAATATCTGATCTCAAGTGGGATTGCAGTGACTTCGAAATAATCGAAAAACACACACGTATCACGTGATGGCTACCCCCCACTGTAGCTCAGACCTTTCTGCGCATGCGCAAATTGGCAGCTTGACCGCGCCAGAAATATTTTTTTCCGGGTAGCGTCTGGCTGCTTGCGGCAACTGCTGGAACACCAAAGAGCCACACTCCATGTAGCCAGAAGCGGGAAAAGGCGCTGCTGGAACACAAATTCAGCGTTGCGCATGCGCGTCAAGCAATCTGGCAGCTGCCGGAACGAACCTCATGTCGCCGGGAAACTCAAGGGCTGGCGCAACAATCAACAACTTCCCAACTTCAGACACAACCACCACAATTACGTCTGCCGATAACGCGGAAGTGATTGAATAATGCTGCTTTCACTATTGTGTTTCTCTAGCCTCAGCGCCAGGCTTTGCTCGGGTAGTTATTATACCAGTCTCCTGTTATTCCATCGCCGGCCGCGGTGGCCGAGAGGCACGACAGATCCAAGCAGCCTTTGGTTACTTTGTCAGTAGCGGTCATATCTTCACGGTCACACCCTCACACTTCCTAAGCGGAGAGGGGGTCTAGCCTTTGTCAACGTCCTGGCACGCGCAACGGCGCTTTATATGCGCACAATCTTTAAGCTCTGGAATCACAGACCCCACAGTATTACGAGTCTGTTGGTCGATGAACTTGCATCTACTTCACCCCACCCACCGATCTTCCTGGTCCTCATAGCACCAGCGCTCTCTCATATCAAACTCTTTTTGCTTGAATATAGTTATATTCATCACGACTTTCCTTGTACTAGAGCTCCGGCTACGCGCGATATTTTTCAACTGTTAAAGAGAACACGTCCACGAAACGCCGTCGAAGGCCGCCAACCAAAGGTTACGTGGACGACGGTATGGCGCTCAGTGCACCAACCATACTTCACCGCAGAAACTAGTAGCACTTGGTATACCTTTGTCAATTGTAAATATCCGACGCGTCACAGACTCCACGCCATCTCCCTGGTGGACTCCCCGCTCTGCCTGAGGTGCAACGAAGACGACACCGACGAACACTGTCTGCTCTGCGGCGAGGTGGCGGCCGTATATAAAAATATATTCCGACATGTTAAGCTATTAGCTAATCTCTGCTAACGCTTGACAATGGTACAAAACCTAAACCGGTAGCATTGAGAATTAATAAACAGCTATGGTCAACATGTCGTTTTGTAATTATCTGAAAGCTGTTATGCCCCATCTATTCACCTTTATATACTTAGGAAGCATTTTTACCAATCCGCCCCGCAGTTGGAACCTCCCTGGAGATAGGAGCTGAAAGGTGCGGAGCTCAATGTCCTATATGGATCTAGAAGCTATTTAACATATTCATATTGATAACCAAGTAGTTTTTCTATCACTCTCGACAGGACGTATAAAGCAACACGATCATATCAATGAAACGAGCGGAGAACAGGACCAATCAAAATTTCCAAATGTTTGTTAAGCTTATGGGACTTAACTACGGGGTCATCAGTCCCTTAACTTACAAACTACTTATCAACTACTTTATACTAAAGACGGCACATATATCCATGCCCGAGGGGGGATTCGAACCCCCGACCGTAGTGGCCGTGCAGTCCGTGACTGGAGCGCCTCAGTCTCCTCGGCCACAGCGGCCGGCAGGACCAATCACCAGACCTTGCCAAATACTTACGCAACACATCAATGTGATCTCTGTAACTGGGTCGACATGGGTAAGAGAAGACATTTACAGGGAACACTAATTCGGACCAAAATCGAACATGGAGGAAGAATTATTTACGCGAACACATACCCGGGTCCCCGTTGCGGAGAGTCGGACCCGTAGAATGTTTATTTCCGATACCTGAAGAGTACGTCACTCTTCTGTCATCCTTCCGAAGCATATATTAAGTTCGTTTTATTATAATTCGTATTATTTTTTATTTATATTTTATTTATATGTTGCAAAGACAATATAATATGTTGGACATGTGAATTTAACCTCCCGGGCATGGATATTTGTGCCGTCCTTAGTATTAGTTAGTTCATAAGTAGTTTTTAAGTTTAGGGACTGATAACCCCGTAGTGAAGTCCCATAAGCTCTACAAACATTTGAACATTTTTTTGTTATTCCATCTGCTTTTGCCTCCTGTCTATACCCATTTCGTCCTTCTGCCTCCCCATTTTCTTGTACATCTACTTATGCTCCCCTCGTACTTTCCAGCTTCTCCACCGCCTATTTCGGTCAAATGTTCAAATGTTTGTAGAACTTATGGGACTTAACTACGGGGTCATCAGTCCCTAAGCTTACAAACTACTTATGAACTAGCTAAGACTAAGGACCGCACAAATATCCATGCCCGATGGGGGATTCGAACCCCCGACCGTAGTGGCCGTGCAGACCGTGACTGGAGCGCCTCAGTCCCCTCGGCCACCGCTGCCGGCCTATTTCGGTCGATGAGGTTCTTCAAATCTATGCGAAACATTACAAATTCCTATAAAAATTATTTATAGACTAATGGAAAAACTGGTGGAATCCAAACTTGGCGAAGATAGTTTCGTTTTAGAAGAAACGTAGGAACACGCGAGGCAATACATTACGACTTATCGTTGAATATAATTTAAGGAAAGGCAAACATACGTTTTTAGCATTTGTGGATCTGGAGGTAGCTTTTGACAATGTTGACTGGAAATATGGAATACACTCTTTCAGATTCTGAAGGTAGCAGGAGTAAAATATAGGGAGCGAAGAGTAATATTCAACTTTTAAAAATACCAGACAGCAATTATTAGAGTCGAAAGAGATGAAAAGGACCCAGTGGTTGGGAAGGAAGTAAGACAGGGTTGCACCTTTCCGCAATGTTGTTCTATCTGTACATTCAGCAAGCTGTGAAGGAATGCAAGGAAAATTTTGAGATGGAATTAAAGTCCAGGGAGAGGAATAAAAAGCTCGCGGTTTGCTTATGACACACTAAATCTGTCAGAGACAGCTACGGACCTGGAGGAGCAATTAAATGGGATGGACATTGTCGTGAAAGGAAAATATAAGATGAACATAAACAAGCGTAAAAAGAGGGTAATGGAATGGAATGTTATAAAATCGGGCTATGCTGAAGGAATTGGATTAGGTAATGAGATGATTAATGTAATAGGTAAGTTTGGTTATTATGTAGGAAAATTACTTCTGATCGCCGAAGTAAAGAAGATGTAAAATGGAGAATGACTAGGGAAGGAAAGAGTTTCTGAAGAAGTGAAATTTGTTGACATCCAACATTAGTTTAAATGTTAGGAAGTCATTACTGAAAGAATTTGTATGGGAATGAAAGGTGGACGATGAGGAGTTCAGACAAAAAGATGATAGAAGCTTTTGAACTGTGATTCTACAGACGTACGATGAAGATTAGATTCAAATGTTCAGATGTTTGTAGAGCTTATGGGACTTAACTACGGGGTCATCAGTCCCTAAACTTACAAACTACTTATGAACTAGCTAAGACTAAGCACGACACAAATATCCATGCCCGAGGGAGAAGAATAGATTGGTAGATCGTGTAACTAATGAGGAGGTGCTCAACGGAATTGAGGAGAAAAGTAGTTTCTTTCATATCCAAACTAAGAGAAGAGATAGATTGGTGGGGGAAATCCTGAGACATCAAGGAATTACCATTAGCATTCGAAGGAAGAATATTGGGTAAAAATTGTAGATAGAGACTGAGGGACGAATACAGTAAGCAGATTCAAATGGATATAGGCTGCTCTTCGGATTCTAAGATGAAGAGGCTTGCACAGGATAGGGTAGTGCGGAGAGCTGCATCGAACCAGTCTGCGGACTGAAGACCACAACAACAACATCAACAATTTATGGTGATGGGTGAAAAAAATATCGAATTCTACTGCAAGGTAGCTGCGTAAACTACCCATGCGGTGGTTTGTACCGCACAAAAACATTTTCCGTCAAAACATAGCTACATGTGTCAGTTTTCGTTGTGATCGTCACACGATGTCGAAGTCTTTTGTAAGATATCATTTCCCATACTCCGAACGAAGTGATATGTAGACAGTAATATTCTTCTTGTTTTGAAAGTTCGAAGGTGGGAATAAAACTGCAGTCGACGCAAGTCGGACTGCAGCAGCCGCAGAGGGCAGTCTTTTTGGCGTCGTGTCTACGAGTGTATCGCCTATTGGTCTCCTTCTGCTATTTGTACCCTACACACATCCTTCCAATGTTAAACTTACTATTCCTTGATGTCTAATAATGATTCCTACCACCCTTCTTTTAGGTAAGATATGTCATAATTTTCTTTTTCCCCAATTATGTTCTGAACATTATCAATTGTCACGCGATCTACCCACGTAACCTTCGACGTTGGTCTGTAGCACCACATTTCAAAATCTTCTATCCTCTTCTTGTCTGTATTATTTATTCCCAATGTTTCACTCTCGTTAAGGGCAGCGGAATGCTTCCAATTTCTTGATATTCAAAATCGAAAAAGGTTGACAAGTGTTGTTCATTATGTACACTTACATGTTTTCAGCACTTGACATTCTCTGTATTTCTAAGAAATTAAATTAGTTATAGGTTGAAACTTCCTGGCTGAGATGCCGTGGTCTATGCGTGAAACTTTCCCCTGACGGTTCGCCTTCGACTGCGGAAGGCGCACCCTCGATGGTGAAGCGGCAAACTGCAAGTAGATCTCAAGTGAGTGCCGTATATGTAGGCCATCTGGGAGGGCCACTGTCAGTCACGTGACATCGCCTGCGCAATGGTCTCTGATGTTGCCGTCATTCTCGATTGAAAATAATCTATTGTTATACTTTCGCTGTAATGGTGACATCCAAATTTTGTCCAGTTAACACCTGTTAAACTATTGGACAAAACTGGTTTGGACGTCAGTCCCTACACTTACAAACTGCTTTAACTTGCACTAAGGACAATACAAACACCCATTCCCGAAGGAGAAGTCCCCCCTCCAGCCGAAACGCGCGCCTAGTCCGTAGCCTGACGCCTTAGACGACGGGACCAAATGTTCAAATGTTTGTATAGCTTATGGGACTTAACTACGGGGTCATCAGTCCCTAAACTTAAAAACTACTTATGAACTAGCTAACACTAAGGACGGCCAAATATCCATGCCCGAGGGGGGATTCGAATCCCCGACCGTAGTGGCCGTGCAGACCGTGAGTGGAGAGCCTCAATGCCCTTGTCACCGCGGCCGGCACGACGGGACCATTCCGTGTGGTGTAAAAATTCGTATTCTCGGCCAAATCTTGACACTGTGGCTAACGGAATATCGAATTTCCTAAATATTCCAGAAATATAATGTCCCACTAATGTAACTCCAACTAGCACTGCGCTTCAGTGTATGTTAATACCCGAAGTGCTGCTGTATTCACGACTCAAGGTGCTGACGTGCGTCATCGTTGTTTACTTGACAGCTCTGCGAATGCATCGCTCTCTTATACGAAATGCAACTCACATCTGCATCTGTGCAGATCGCTGTCCGATGACTTTTATAAGCTCAATGTATTTTAAGAGGCCGAGTAAACTTTACTTTACTACGATGTGGGTACTGAGATGATACATCTCATTTTAGTAAACATATGTTACACCTTCTGTTCTCATAGACGACGAAAGATGTTCCTGAATGTAAATGAATGTTTATTGTTTTTATTAGAGTTAAGGTGAGAACTGCCCAATGCGCTATAATGTCAGTTTTTATTGTCCAGCTGTCACAGGTTTCATGGGCACGGCAAATTAGGGGGCAGACGGTTATATCCACTGGCGGAAGTCGGCCGTCCACTCTAGGAAGCTTCAGCCCCGATATGTGCTGCATACATGGAAACTCAGTCACCAGAATACTCAAGATTAGTTAAGAAAAGTAAAAAATATAAAAATTACGTAAGTATACGCTGTTAAATGAAGAAGGAATTTCATTTAGTAGGTAGAGGAAGAGGAATTTTCTTGCAGCTCTATTTCACAGTCTAAAAACTGCCAGGAGAAGAAGACTGATAAAACACGGCACTTCGGAACAGACTAATTGGTCAGAAGGAGAAACCATCAAGAAACAGGGGACTAATATGTAATAAAATATGCGCAGAGATTGTAAGGACAGCGCAGTACTTACTAGTGGCATCCAGAAAGTAGTTTCCCTATGTATCTATTTTGTAACAAAGACGACGTACTTACTTGGCGTATCACCCAGCATGATGGTATGAGGTGACATTGGTTAGACGTCTCGGTTACCTCTTGTTCACGTCGACGGCACTTTGAGCAGTGGCCGTTCGTTACATTTCAGATGGGTTACGACCCGTGGCTCTACCCTTCATTCGATCCCTGCGAAACTGTATATTTCAGCAGGATAATGTACGACTTCATGTTGCAGGTCCTGTACGGGCCTTTCTGGATATGGAAAATGTTCGACTGCTGCCTTGACCAGCACATTCTCCAGATCTCTCACCAATTGAAAACGGCTGGTCAGTGGTGGCCGAGCAACTGGATCGTGACAATACGCCACTCACTACTCTTGATGAACTGTGGTATCATGTTGATGCTGCATGGGCATCTGTACCTGTAGACGCCATCCAAGCTCTGTTTGACTCTATGCCCAGGCGTATCAAGGCCGCTATTACGGCCAGAGGTGGTTGTTCTGGGTACTGATTTCTCAAGATCTATGCACTCAAATTGCGTGAAAATGTAATCACATGTCAGTTCTAGTATAATATATTTGTCCAATGAATACCCTTTTATTATCTGGATTTCTTCTTGTTGTTGGAATTTTAATGGGCAGTTACGTAGTAATCGTGACATTTGCGGAACTTCCATAGCAAGAAGACTAAGTGTGAACTTACGGATATGCTTAATCTTCTCTTCAATTGTGTGAAACAGTTCATCAGCAACCACAGACAGGCGTCAAGTTCGTTCTTCGTCGTGCACTTGATCATGTCCTTTAATGAACAGTCTGACCCATCTTCTAACCATTGAATCACTCATAGCATTTTGTCCGTAAACCTCGCAGATTTTCAAATGAATTTCCTGTGGTTTAACTTTCTTTGCATTTGGAAAACGAATTACAGGTTTGATTTCACACGCGGCTGATTTTTAAATTACGGCTGTCATTATAAAGAAGCACTACAAAGCACATGTCGGCAGTAGCGATCTGAAAACGGCGTACATGTCTTCTCCTTGAGTCAGAGTAACTGCCGCGCATGGTCGGAACTGCAATCGTAGCGCTACCGCGGATGGAAAAAGAAACGGAACTTACTTCGTGGACGACCCTCATATTAACGATAGCTGCTACAATTTTTAGTGCCACAAATGCTCTTAAATACAGCGGTGTTTTGAATGTCCTGCTACTCTCGAAAATACATTCAAAACACGATAGTTTCGCGTTATGTTTTACGACACCACCGTTTTGAGACGCAGCAGTTGCGAAGTTAGAGAAAGGCATTGGGAGTTTTGCAACTCGTATGTTAGACTCTTGTACAGTGCTGATCCTGCTCTCATCGATTTCCATATTTCTGCCACCTCAGGAAATTCCTGTCCTCCAGACAGCGTTTTTGACAACGACGAAGTGCTCAAGGCGACTGTTACACCCGCAGGCCCGGCGGGTGAAGTGGGAAACGCGGTAGCTGTAACGACTCAAAAAACTGAGAGTGGCTAAAATACTATTGATTTGAAGGAATATTTATGTGCAATGAGCCGCGTGGGGATCGCTAGATTCGGTCGGGCAGGGCTGGGAAGATAGGAAAATTCACTCTTCCGATTGTCACGCTGTAAAAACTGTTGGCGGTTTGTAGGACCTCCCGACATAGTTCTATCAACTTATTTCTTCCTTACATGTTTTCCATTGCTTGTGAAAATCGAAAACCTCATTTTAATTCTGCGAGAGTTTTTAGTTTCATAACGCTTCTCACACCATTTTGAAGAAAGCATGCGGTTTGAAGATCTGAATATTTTTTTTTTTTTTTTTTTTTTTTTTTTTTTTTTTTTTTTTTTTACACGCAGTAGTGTAGCATCGTAATTTTGTGATAAAACATTAACTTTTTTTAAATTCGTAACAGTCGTTTTAAAATGACACTCTTTGTCTAGTATTTGTACGTAATTTATTCAAAACGTTCCATGGTGGTTAGCTTACTGCTCGATGCATTTTAGACCTTTCATTACAGCGAGTTAAAAAGAATTAAAATTAGCGCAACTATTTTGAGATAGTTGTGGCAAACAACCTTTCTCGCTTAGCGAGTAATTCCGTGTTAGTATCAATCTCATCATCACTGCCTACCTGTTCGTTCCATTCCTCCGTCAGTTTCCTCCGCCATCTTTGTCTCTTCTTAGAACTATATCTAACCTACAGCCACAATTATTGATACGTTCAAAATCTTATATCGCCGAAAGTTCTTGACCAAATGTTTTGAAATTTTAACAGAACATTCTATTGGAATATGCGCGTGTTTTATATGTCATATATGAATTTATATAAACTTTATAATCGACAAACTTTGATACGAAAAATCACAATATTAGGTTTTACACACTATATTCAAAAATTATATACCTAGAAACCTACAAGGTATCCAGAATATATTTCAAGTACAAGGTATCCCGAATATCTGACCGGCTAATACTGAATATTGTGTAAGTGCAATACTCAGTTTCTACAACCAAACATTGTGGTCACTCCAACTACCGAGGTAAACCTAATAAATTAACTAATATGCGTATCGGAAACGCCCGGGGAAAGGAGAAACAAATATACTGAAAAATTATGGCCTTATAGAAGGTACTCCCAATTAACTAGAATAATGAAGGGGAGACAATCTGACTGCGACACAAATAAAAAATAAATAAATAGAAAATATTGACGTACCTCATATATTCTTATAACAAAACTGGAGACAGAAAACAGCAAGCAGCTCGCAGAATGCAGGATCATGAATTTATCGATCGAATTATTAAAATATGCCAAAATGATATTAATCAATAATCACAAATGAAGAAAAATGGAGGGGAAACTAACTACAAAAAATGAGAACTCGAAAGGGATGTTCAGATTATAAAAGAAATATAAGGCAGGAAAAGCATTACAGGAAATGAAATTAACATCATGCGTTACAGTAATGGCGTGCCGAAACACATACTTGACGACTGCCTTCACCAACAGCTTCTCCTTACCGCTACTGACCAACTCTCTCGCGCTACTACTCGCAACTACCCTCTCGCAGTCAGACCACTTACTCTACATTCGAACTTAACTACATTGTGTATATTTACTATAAGATATGCATAAAATAACTTACGTACATTGCAGAATGACAAACACTACCAATAATCAGAAATAATATAAATTAACAGAGAAATTTACTTAACTTTATACGTACAGAGTAAACACTATCGCGGCTTAAGAGAAAGTAGCCTAAACAAACTGAAATATTACAGAAAATTAATTATACAGGGAGCATAGGGACCTTACAAACGTTCCTGCAATGCAGTGCAAGGTTATGTCAAAATTTCAAAGCAATCGGTCAAAAACTTTCGGAGATTGAAGGCAATAAACTACGAGAAATTTTTTATGTATAGAGATTACTGACAGCAGGGAGGGGGAGGGGTGCAGAGCAATACGAAAGTTGTTCCCACAAAACGAAAAGTGTCTGAATTCTTTCGGTAACTATTTCGAAATATAGCTCATAATTCCCTGTAGCATTTGCCAGTACAGGTTTTTCTTGTAACAATGTTGTTTTTGTTTTGAAAATTAAGGAAACTTGCCTAACAAGTACAAGATGTACAGCGTATCAGCGCCGCCTGTGAGCACCACGGAGCGCTCTCCTTTTTAAGTTCGTCTAGTTGCGGCCTGTCAGTACAAGAGGCGGCGGCGCGCGCTGCCCTTGGCGCCGCTAGGCCCGCCTAATGAGGCGGCCCTGCTCCCGGCCTTGTTTCCCTGTTTACGACGTCGGCTAAATTGTTTACCGCGGCGGCCCGCTGGTAATAAGGCGCGGCCACACCTCAGCCGCCGTTTTTTGCCGTCAGCTGCGAGAGGCTGGCGCTGGCGGTGGCGGCGGCGCGCCTCCTTCCCGCGACTTAGCATATATATTGAGAGCCGCACAGCGGACAGCGGCTGCTTCCGGAACACGGCCGTCCTCCTCTCCTCGCCTCTTGCACTCGCTTCCCCCTGCTAGAAGCCAACCCGGAAACGTGGCCTCCCCTTCTATCGGACAAACCGAAATTAATGTGTCAACGTAATGTCTTTCTTCTCTTCTGATAAAAAAATTAATTTACTTGGAAAAGAAAGTTTATTTGCATTCATTAATTAAAATTTCCGGGGTAAGGTGCCGTGTGGTCCATCAATAAAACTTCTTACTCCCGACTTTTCGTTACCTACTGCGGGCAACATCTTCAAGGGTACGTCGACGACTGACTTCTAGCCGCTGGAGGTCGCCCAAAATTTGCGATTGGATAGGGGTTTTTCTGTCAGAGAGAACACAGTTCGTAGTAATCGATGGTAAGGCATCGAATAAAACAGAGGTGATATCGAGAGTTCCACAGGGTAGTGTTATTGGTCCTCTGCTGTTCCTTATTTACATAAACGATTTAGGGGAAAATCTAAGTAGCTCTCTTAGGTTATTTGCAGATGACGCCGTCTAGTAAAATCACCTGAAGATCAAAACCAACTGCAGAACAATCTGAATAAGATATCACTATTGTGCAAAAATGGGCAATTGACTCTATATAATGAGAAGTGTCGCCACATGAGTACGAAATGAAATGCGTTAAACTTTGTTTACAAGATACGAGGCGCGTCCAGAAAGTAAGTTCCGTTTCAATTTATCTCCGCTGCAGCGCTGCGGTTGCAGTTCCGCACATGCGCTGTAGACGATGTGTATCAAGGAGAAGAACGTACGCCATTTGGAGATCGCTTTCAGTTACGTAAGCTTTGTTATGCTTGACTGAAATGTCGGCGTTGATTGAAAAACCCGCCGCCTCTGAAATCAGGTCGGTGAAACCAAATGAAATTTATCGGCAAATTTCCGATGTTTACGGACCAAATGCGATGAGTGATTCGGTGGTGAGAAGATGGGTCCGACAGTTCAATGGCTGGCGTACTGATGTGCACGATGAAGAACGAAGTGGGCGTCCACCTTTGGTTACAGAAGAACTGGTTCACGCGATTGATGACAAGATCCAAGAAAACCGTAGTTTTAGAATTAGTGCTCTCGCTATGGACGTCCCTCAAATTTCACGATAGAAACTGTTTCCAACTGGTTGAAGACACAGGCGGCAGATTTCTATGAAGAAGGTATACAAAACCTGGTGCCACGCTATGACAAATGCCTGCAAAATTTCTGCAGTTATGTGGAAAAGTAGTTTAAGAGTTGTAGAATTTTGTGCAATAAAAATTTCTTCTGTATCTGTGTACAATTTCATTTTATTACCAAACGGAACTTACTTTCTTGACGCGCTTCCTAAAACCTCTTACTCACGACTTTTCGTTACCTACTGCGGGCAACTTCTTCAAGGGTGAGTCGACGACTGGCTTCTAGACGCTGGAGGTTCAAATGTTCAAATGTTTGTTAAGCTTACGGGACTTAACTACGGGGTCATCAGTCCCTAAACTTACAAACTACTTATGAACTACTTACGAACTAGGACGGCACAAATATCCATTCCCGAGGGGGAATTCGAACCGCCGACCGTAGTGGCCGTGCAGACCGTGACTGAAGCGCCTCAGTCCCCGCGGCCACCGCGGCCGGCAACGCTGGAGGTCCTGCTTATATAAAATTCACTGTAGCTGTGGCATGGTGTACATAGGTACAACAAAAAGAAATGTTAATGCCGGCACATTGGAACATAAAAGGAATAAATTTCCTTTATAGGTATGGTCCGCCTAGGGGAAAACACAATTGTTTTTAGTTTCTCCTAATACATGTTTCGCTGGCGTTGCAGCACCATCAGTGGGATGTTTATTTCATACTGTCTGTCAAGTTAACAATGAAATGATTGTTACTTTTTGTACATTAAGTGTAAAAAACTACAGATAATTGTGAAACTAATATAAATCGTTTCTTATTTTTATAGGTATACTAGGCCTATCTTAATACCACATGTAGTTGTGTTTGTGGTTCTTTAACTCATAAAACGTCACTGTGAATTTTTGACAGTTTGTCATCTGCAAAACAAAACGTGTGTAGTTAATTGGGTGAATGGTTAGCTTGTAAATATCGGGACGTCCTATATTTTCGTAAAAATCCCGCAACACGAGAAGACGGCCAAGGCTCCGGACAGTCCAAAAAGTCTCCTTAAATACCTTCCTTACGTTCACGGAAGAAAAATTTCATTTTTAAAATTTATTTTTAATTTAAAAAATCTGTAGACGGGCCTTTTTGTCTATTTTGTTATCTATATGTAAGAAGAAAAAAAAATAAACATGAAGTTTCAATACAAGAACACATTTTTTCCCTTCCCCTTATACTTTCTCCAACTTTAATCTTTGATTTTAGAAAAAAAAAAAAGAAGCGCATTGAGGCGCTATGTTCCGATGCGCGAGGCCGTAGCCCGTCGGGGATTCGAAACCCCTCTCGGGCATGGATGTTTGCCTCGTCTCTAGTATAAGGTAGTTCATAAGTGCTTTGTAAGTTAAATCCCTTAAGCTTAACAAACATTTGAACATATTTTTGTTTTCGGTCGAGAGCAACGCATTAAAAGCTTATTTATACCGTATTTTATGTATCAGTCCTGAAAGTCACACGTTTTTGATAAACAACATGCTTCTAGTACAACATTTTTCCGACTGGTACTACGCGTATCCATTTCTGAGGCAGTAATCTGTCTGTCTTGTGCTACATTGTCGTCTATACGTCGCTGTGTGTGTGAGTGTGGTTCATGTTATTTTATTTTAGCAGTGAATTGTCTTATCTTTGGTGCTGTGGCCAAGATTGTGCTAGCAGTATTGACCTGACAGTGTCAACAACAAAGTAACGTCCCAAGTAATAATATGCATCGATAAAAACGCCTATGTTGTGCATGAAATACAAAATGTTCAAATGTTTGTAAATCTATGGGGTTTCAATGCTTGATTATTAGTCCCTAGGCTTACAATATAATTAAAGTAACTAACATAAGGACAAAACACACAAACACACACATATCCAAGGGAGGACTCGAATCTCCGACAGCGAGCAATCGCGTGCTTCGTAGCGAGTCGCCTTACACCGCTCGGATACTCCACCGCGGCCATAAAACACATATCGTAATAATAATAATAATAATAATAATAATAATAATAATAATAAAATAGTTCGATTAAAATTTTAAAACATATTTTGAACTTTAGTCCACTGTATTAATACAGAAAACTCTGAATTTTAATTTTTCCTTAGCAAAATTCGTAATGTCGGACTGAAAGGGTTAAATAATAAAATTGATATAAAACCTCTTCCATGGTCACGTTACTTCAATATGCGGACTGATGGCTTTGCCGCACTTGTTTTCACCGTTTACGTCTGGGTAAATACTTCGAGTCAGAAACCAAGTGTGTGTCTAGAAGCGCGGTCGACTGTGCAGACGGTACTATGGCACGACAACTTGTATTTTTTGATAACGCGAAAGTTGAATCGCATAGACACGTTCATTCCACCCTCAAAATGAGTAACAGTACTTTGGCAGATATCATGAGACGATTCAAAAACTAAGACCGCATAGACTCTACATCGCAAAAAGGCCAGTCACAGAAGTTGGATGAACGTGACAAGAAAAATCTATTAAGGAAAATAAAGAAGGATCCTACAATCAGAGCACCCAGATTAGAGCACCCAGATTAACTTTATACACGAGACTGGCAAGAAGGTATATCCTCAAACAATTCGAAGATAACTGAAAGAAAGTGGCTACAATAGAAGAGTGGCTAGGAAGAAATCGTATGTGAATGAACAGAATCGATAGAAGGGATTGGACTTTGCTAGGGAGTTTATTAAGAAGGACGAAATATAGTGGAACGATTATATTTTTGCTAACGAAAGTAAACTTAACGTTTTCTTTTTTTAATCGATATCTGGACCGGGAGAATTGGTGTTTATCGACAGTATTATGGACAAATAAAGGACAATTTGCGCAATAGTAGAGAAACCATGGGGATATCAGCCAGGTTCACGTTTTACCAGGATAGTGACCCGAAACATAAGATTCGCATAATGCAGGAATATTTGTTGTATAATTGCCACAAAGTCCTACAACCACCTCCTCAATCACCACATCTCAACCTTTTGTGAATGTGTGGGGAGGACTCCAGCAACGTATTAGAAAAACACCAGTATCTTCCAAAGAAACTCTGCAGCGTTGATTAAGAGAAGAATGCTTCGTCTACATGTCGACTATTTAAGAAAGTTCATTTGCAGTTTGCCACACCGTTTCAATGAAGTGATAAAACAGAATGGCCACCTGACAAGATATTGAAACATTTATTTTCCACAAAATTTTTCTTGTAATAATTATTTCTGCAAAGTGTCCGAGTCTTAAAGTAACGTGAATGTAAAACGTTTTGTGTTTAAATTGCATTATTAAATAACTTATGTATGTTAGCTTAATAAAGTTGATCCTATTATTTACAAGACACATCAGGTAATATACTAGTCTCCTATATGTTTTATTTGTTTTGTTACGAATAAAGTTATGATGCTGCAAGGTTAAAATATCAGTGTGTCCGACTATTATAGTTATTCACTGTGTGTTATCTGCACTTCTTTCTTGGTTCTTCCTTACAATTCGAGCACTATGTTACTTAACAACAGATTTCTCTTTTTCTAGTTCAATCTTCTTTCAAGCGCTTTATGGAAAGTGTTCGCAGAACTTTTAATTTAACCTGCGAATTAATATCTCTGGGACAACGACAGATATTGAAAACCGATAATGAAAGTAAGACAGGTCCATATGGAGGTAAGTTCTATGACGTAGTCTAAAACATAAACAAATCATATTTTGAACGAAAATTATACTTTATAAATGAATATCACATGCTACAGAGGTCAAAACAATTAGGAGATCAGTCGAGATATCTAGCTTCTGACGTATTGTCATTAATAGTATATAGTAAAATGGTCTGATGACTTTTTCTCAGTTTTACGAAGTGGAGACAACAAAATTACGGCAACCGAGATAGTGATAATAATGAAAGTTGTTGCAAAGGCAGTTGCTACAGACTTGTTTACTCTACAAAACGTATTTCACAAGTTGCTGGATTCAGGTACTGTGGTCAGAAGGTATTGCAATGCAACAGAAACGTGACTTATCGGAGCCAATGGCATGTAGAGCCGTTGGAAGCAGGACAGACGCAGAGGGACGTAAATGCAGCAATTGGAGTGTCTCAAAGTTGTATTTCCAGGACCTGCGCGCGATTTCAGGCAACAGGAACCGATAAAGAAAGGTAAGGCCAGGGACGTACGAGGCGTGTTTTTAAGTTCCGTTCTGAAATTAAGAAAAAGACTTGCTAAGATATTTCAATAATTTTATTTTTACATGAAAGCCTGTACGTTGATCTACTTTTCTACTTAATTTCCGTCAATATTGATGCACTTGTCATAATGTTGTATCAGTTTTTGAATAACCTCCTCATAGAAGTCAGCCGCATGACTTATTAACCACTGCATCACAACTGTTTTGACTTCGACATAGTCTTGCTCGGTCACAAAACAATACGAGAAACATTAGGAAAGTCACCCCGCAAGGAGGAAATCATAAAGCGTCTGTTTTCTCCCACCTTATTGTCCACTTTCTGCGCCAAACTTTCATTAAAGACCGAAGGGCGCCGAATCCGTTGTTCATCATGCAAATTTGTGCGGTCACCTTTAAATGCTCTCACTCACTTTCTTACCATTCTATCATTCATAAGGTTTTCTCCGTAACCTGCACAGATCTGACCATGACTATCGATCGATTTTAGGCCTTTAGCACTAAGAAATCTTATAACAGCCCGTACATCAAAGTCGGCGGAACTCGCGGTTATCGGAGGCATCTTAAACACTCATTACATAACGCAAACAACGAATAATCAGACTGTAATGGCATCAGCGCGTAGACAACAGAGGTAGGTACCAGGTGCGCATAAAATTATTGAGATATCTTAGGACGTCTTTTTTTAAATTTCAAAGCTGTACATACTTAATAAACACGCCTCGTACACGGTAACATCAGAAAGAGATGACCGTTATCTCACGATAAAGCCCGTTGGGACAGGAGGCTGAATGCAACTAAGCTGCAACGCACCCTCCCGGCAGCAAGACAACGTGCAATACCAAGAAGTCGCCTCTGTGCACGGAGGCTTATGGTATATGTCCAAATAAAACCACGTTTAGCTCGCACAAACTGGGCGGATTAACATCAGCATTGGAGCCGTAACGAATGCCGCCGGGTTCTGTTCGCAGATAAGTCGAGGTTTTGTTTTACCCCGTAAAATCGGCGTTCCCTCATCTGAAAGGAAGGCGGAATTCGGAACAATCCTGCTTATGCGCAGGAAGCATCACCATACCATGGTGGTGCATGAATGGTGTGGGCAGGGGCGAATATTGCCGGCCGCGGTGGCCGAGGGCACTGCGGCGCGAAAGTCACGGTCTGCACAGCCACGGTCGGGAGTTCGGATCCCCCCCCCCCCCCTTGGGCATGGATATTTGTGCCGTCCTTAGTGTTAGCTAGTTCATAAGTAGTTTGTAAGTTTAGGGACTGATGACCCCGTAGTTAAGTCCCATAAGCTATACGAACATTTGATTTTGGAGTAAGTATGGACGGACGCAGGACTTCTGTGTCGTTCAGAATGATGCTTTGATTGTTCACAGCTAAAGAGTTGGAATCCTTCGACCTTTTGTTGTACCCTACGCTGGTACTTTAGATGATGGGTCCCTTCTGGTGGACGATAACGCTCGTCCTCACACAGTTTCACTGGTGGACAATATGCTTCAAGCTGAGGAATCAAACGAATGGAGTGGCCAGCTTGTTCTCCGTACTTATACCCGATTGAGCAACTCTGGGATGCATTTGGCAGACGTAATGTACGTGGAAGATGCACGTGGAAGATGGTTTGCAGCCACATCAGCACTTCCCACAACGGCTGCAAGGCTGGATATTGCACTCTTGGAATAACGGCCAAACACCGCTCATGGTCCGTTTGCTAACCTCATACTTTCCATGCCTAGCAGGGGTGCAACTGCACTGGCCAACCCAGTTGATCACACACCATATTAGATGGCAAGGAGAATGACTTCTTCACTATTATGGTAGCTCTTATTGCCTCGCTCTAAGTAAACGCCTTGTAAATGTCAAGTAAAGAGGTTGAGACAAGACAATATCGTTCTATATCACACACAAATTACAATTGTAGCCAATATCTGAATAAAATACGTTTCCATATGTATTCTGTACATATCGCTTCTGATCCTCTAACTGTTTTGCGCAGTTTATTTCCTATGTAATCAATAGCATGAAAATCATAAAAAAGCTGCCGTTTGTTGCATCACAATATGTCAATTACATCCACAGAAAATGAGAAGAAAAGTTGTCGTTTGGAATAAATATAGCGCGTAGCTGATACGTTTCGAGTCTCAACTATGAGTGGTATCCACTAAAATTTGTATTGAATAAAATATTTGTTTACGTTGTAGACTATGTCACATAAGCCCCTGTCATATGTTCATGACCATGAAATTATTTTCTCAATGCCTATTGTTCATTTTGTTGGCAATTTGATTGGCTCTGACAAGTGTTGTTCGGCATTGTCGTGGTATATGACATACCACGAAGATCACCTTTGTGACAGGACCAGCTACTAGACATTGGCGTCCGGGGAACTTGGAGCTTTGAGGATGATTCTCATTACCACCAACTTCGTTTAATGGACAAAACAACATCTGGAATGACGATCCCTCAAAGGATGCTTAAGGAATGGACGTGCCCAGGAGGTAGGGATTGGTCTTGGACAACCGCTACCGTATTGGTGTTGCTCGGTGCAACTAATGGAAATTCAAATGGGGACAGGTGGAGTGAACTTCCACACAATGGGACCTGGCCTAGAGATCATTTGTATATCTATCATAAGACTGGGCACACTTTAGCTATCGTAGAGTACAGAGCAAAAAATCAAATAAATAAAGTAAAATAAAAACGCCCTTCCTGCTGCCCTGCTGTACTGAGCACATTCGGTTGGTTTTTGAACAGTAGATGTAGTATAAGGTGTCCTTTATAGGGTTTATAAAAGCACTCTTATTCATGAGCGGTTCCTCAGAAAACCACGTAACATCATGTATTTACACTACACAAGCCAGAAATTTTTGGGATGGACACTTCTATGCTTTCCATTCATTGAAAATCTAGGAAATTTTGTACGAGTGGGCCCAAGATGAAATTCTCGAACTACATTTACATTTTTTCGATGTCTTTATCGGCTAACGAGATACTTAGGTTTAAGTTACCGCAGTTACGAAAAAAAATCACAAAAATCTGTTTTTTTGCGTTTCCGCGCCGTCGGTCGAAAATCTAAGTAACGAAAGCAAATGTCTCACATCTTAACAATACATTCTGTAGACGTTTAGTTAGAAACACCAATACTAGTTTTCAAAAATATTAAGAAACACCCAAAAGTACCATCTCTGCTGAGAGACGACGACCCAGCCAGTACGATAGTTACCATTAATTTCAAGAAATCTGTTCGGTGCAAAAAGAAGATTTTTAGACAGCATACAACTGAATGATCGATTTTATTTCCATTATTTACCACATATTCTGTGAAGAATAAAACTGAGTGTTGCAACACGTTTTAAAGACTTTGCAGAGGTAAGGAAAAAAACATTGTATACACTTTGTTTAGGATTGATTTCTGCTGTCTTGTGAAATTCAGAGGTTGAATTAAAATTTAATTCAAAATTGGGTGCGCACAAATATCTCCTGGTCTTCATGAGATATTGTTTCAAATCCTCACGAACCTACACTGTGTACCCTTCTCTAACCAAGCCGATTAGGGGGCTAGTAAGTTGACCACTTCATTTAACAACCAGTCTCTACAAGCTTCGCTTTTAGTTTCATTTGTAGCTTTCTCAATTCATTTTATTTTGAGCACGTGACGAAAACACCACATTTTGAAAGAATTTTGCTTCTTCTCTCCCGTAACTCGCAGAGTCCATGTTTCACAGCCACAACCACTCCAGACATAAGACTTCTGAAACCTTATCTTAATTTCAAAACCGATGCTCTTAGTAGTTATGAACTTTTCCTTTTCGTTAAAAGCTGCTTGTACTTGAGCTATTCTGCTTCTTTCTTCTACCTTGTTCCTTCCATCCCTAGTGATCCTACTGCCTAGATAAGTAAATTTTTATCAACTTGTTAATGCAGTACATTGGTTACAGGAACTTTGATTTTATCTTGCCCTTCTTTGTTACGCACCTCAGCTCTTGTTTTTCCTTTATTTATTTACTTTTCTTTATTTACTTCACTGGAGTACAAATGATAGCTCTGTCAAGGCACCATATTCTATGGGTGCGTTTATGCCGCCACCTCGGAGCTGGCAGTTCGCTGCTCGCTGCTGGTATCTGGCAGCTCGCCGCTCGCCGGCAGCCTTGTTGCGTTCACGCTGCACGCACCTCGCTGCTCGCCATGTGTATTCTCCTGCTGCTGTGAAATTACATCTGAGAGCACAACTGCAGTGGCGTAAAGCGTGAAACATGTACTCCACATCGTCTAACGGCAGTGACAGTGATTTGTTCGCTACAAAAATGTAATTGGAAAGTAGGAGGTGAAAGAGGAGTTATGGAGTGCTTCCTTTGCATACTGAACGGCCTCACTACGGATAATTTCACAAGTACTACCAACAGCTCAAAAACTATCCAGATCGCTTTTTCAGACATAATAATATCTGCTTCAGATCTTCACTTATTGTTGCCTGTACTGAAACTACCTCTAACAAACAATATTGTGCGCGATGGGCACGAGAGTTCCACTAGCACAACACTCAAATGTCGCTCTGCTAGAGTGACCTTGAAGCAACAAATAATAGTGCAAGTTACAGGCCGGGCGGCGATGGTCGTAGCGCGAAACACAAACCAGTTTGATAGCATCGCCTGGCGAGGATCGTAGAAAGCAGCGAGCAGTGACCTGGGCGAGCTGCGGTGGTGCACGCTAAATGGGCCGGTAAGACTCTGTGGGTTTGATTCGTCATCGCCGTGCCATGTCGGCGGGCAGCGAGCAGCGAGGTGGCAGCATAAACGCAGCCTTATGGAACTAGTAGTTCCAGTAATGACACTACTACTGTGTGTGTGTGTGTGTGTGTGTGTGTGTGTGTGTGTTACACATTAAGTAAACAGAATATCATAACAGCAATTTTTCTCAACTTCAAAAAGGCGATCGACGCGGTGCCACACTGCAAACTGCTAACGAAGATACGAGCTTATGGAATAGGTTCACAGATTTGTGACTGGCTGGAAGAATCCTAAGTAATAGAACGCAGTACGTTGTTCTCTATGGCGAGTGTTCATCAGAGACGAGTGTATCGTCAGGCGTGCCCCATGGGAGTGTGATAGGACCGCTATTATTTTCTATCTATGTAAATGATCTGATGGACAGAGTAAGTTGTAATTTGCGGCTGTTTGCTGATGATGCTGTGATATATGGGAGGGTGTCGTCTGTAACTGACTGTAATAGCATACAGGATGACTTAGACAAAATTTCTAGTTGGTGCGAAGAATTGCAGCTAGCTCTCAATGTAGAAAAATGTAAGGTGATGTGCATGAGTTTCTAGTGATTGGGAAAAAGCGCAGGTGACTCCCGTTTATAAGAAAGGAAAGAGAACTGACCCACACAATTACAGGCCAATATCGTTGACATCAGTTTCATGTAGGATTTTGGAGCATATTCTCAGTTCGAATATAGTAAATTTCCTTGAAACGGAAAAGCTTCTTTCCATGAATAAGCACGAGTGTAGGAAACATCGTTCATGTGAAACTCAGCTTGCCCTTTTCTCACATGACATCTTGCGAGCCATGCACGAAGGGCAACAGACAGATTGTGTTTTTCTCGACTTCAAAAAGGCGTTCAACGCGGTGCCATACTGCAGACTGCTAATGAAGATACGAGCTTATGGAATAGGTTCACAGATTTGTGACTGGCTGGAAGAATCCTAAGTAATAGAACGCAGTACGTTGTTCTCGATGGCGAGTGTTCATCAGAGACGAGTGTATCGTCAGGCGTGCCCCAGGGGAGTGTGATAGGACCGCTATTATTTTCTATCTATATAAATGATCTGACGGACAGAGTAAGTTGTAATATGCGGCTGTTTGCTGATGATGCTGTGATATATGGGAGGGTGTCGTCTGTAACTGACTGTAATAGCATACAGGATGACTTAGACAAAATTTCTAGTTGGTGCGAAGAATTGCAGCTAGCTCTCAATGTAGAAAAATGTAAGGTGATGTGCATGAGTTTCTAGTGATTGGGAAAAAGCGCAGGTGACTCCCGTTTATAAGAAAGGAAAGAGAACTGACCCACACAATTACAGGCCAATATCGTTGACATCAGTTTCATGTAGGATTTTGGAGCATATTCTCAGTTCGAATATAGTAAATTTCCTTGAAACGGAAAAGCTTCTTTCCATGAATAAGCACGAGTGTAGGAAACATCGTTCATGTGAAACTCAGCTTGCCCTTTTCTCACATGACATCTTGCGAGCCATGCACGAAGGGCAACAGACAGATTGTGTTTTTCTCGACTTCAAAAAGGCGTTCAACGCGGTGCCATACTGCAGACTGCTAATGAAGATACGAGCTTATGGAATAGGTTCACAGATTTGTGACTGGCTGGAAGAATCCTAAGTAATAGAACGCAGTACGTTGTTCTCTATGGCGAGTGTTCATCAGAGACGAGTGTATCGTCAGGCGTGCCCCATGGGAGTGTGATAGGACCGCTATTATTTTCTATCTATGTAAATGATCTGATGGACAGAGTAAGTTGTAATTTGCGGCTGTTTGCTGATGATGCTGTGATATATGGGAGGGTGTCGTCTGTAACTGACTGTAATAGCATACAGGATGACTTAGACAAAATTTCTAGTTGGTGCGAAGAATTGCAGCTAGCTCTCAATGTAGAAAAATGTAAGGTGATGTGCATGAGTTTCTAGTGATTGGGAAAAAGCGCAGGTGACTCCCGTTTATAAGAAAGGAAAGAGAACTGACCCACACAATTACAGGCCAATATCGTTGACATCAGTTTCATGTAGGATTTTGGAGCATATTCTCAGTTCGAATATAGTAAATTTCCTTGAAACGGAAAAGCTTCTTTCCATGAATAAGCACGAGTGTAGGAAACATCGTTCATGTGAAACTCAGCTTGCCCTTTTCTCACATGACATCTTGCGAGCCATGCACGAAGGGCAACAGACAGATTGTGTTTTTCTCGACTTCAAAAAGGCGTTCAACGCGGTGCCATACTGCAGACTGCTAATGAAGATACGAGCTTATGGAATAGGTTCACAGATTTGTGACTGGCTGGAAGAATCCTAAGTAATAGAACGCAGTACGTTGTTCTCGATGGCGAGTGTTCATCAGAGACGAGTGTATCGTCAGGCGTGCCCCAGGGGAGTGTGATAGGACCGCTATTATTTTCTATCTATATAAATGATCTGACGGACAGAGTAAGTTGTAATATGCGGCTGTTTGCTGATGATGCTGTGGTGTATGGGAGGGTGTCGTCTGTAACTGACTGTAATAGCATACAGGATGACTTAGACAAAATCTCTAGTTGGTGCGAAGATTGGCAGCTAGCTCTCAATGTGGAAAAATGTAAGGTGATGCGCATGAGTAGAAAAAACAATCCTATAATGTTCGAATACAGCATTGGTGGTGAGCTTCTTGATGCTGTCGCGTCGTTCAAATATCTAGGCGTAACATTTCAGAGCGATATGAAATGCAACGAACATGTAGGGACAGTTGTGAGTAAGGCGGACAGCCGACTTCGGTTTATTGGGAGAATTTTTGGAAGATGTAATTCACCTGTAAAGGAGACCGCGTATAAAACGCTTGTACGACCACGTCTTGAGTATTGCTCAAGTGTTTGGGACCCGCAGCAGATCAATTTAAAGGAAGACATAGAGGTGGTTCAGAGGCGAGCAGCTAGATTTGTTACCGGTAGGTTCGACCAATGCGCGAGTGTCACGGTAATGCTCCGGCAACTCAATTGGGGATCGCTAAAAGAAAGACGACGTTCTTTTCGTGAATTTCTGTTAAGTAAATTTAGAGGTCCGAAATTTGAAGCAGAGTGTAGTACGATCTTGCTACCGCCTACTTACATTTCGCGTAAAGATCACAAAGACAAGATAAGAGAAATTAGGGCTCGTACGGAGGCATATAGGCATTCTTTTTTTCCTCCGCCACACACCTTACGGTGAATTGCGGAGTATGTATGTAGATGTAGATGTGCGCGCGCCACTGCGCGGACCAAAAGCGAGTGGAGCAGGAAACAGCGGAAGTGGCAGTGATATTAAAGTACTCTCCACTACACACGGTCAGTCAGATGTAGGAAACAGTTCATATCTCTAAAGGTACGTTTCAAACAGTCGCCTGAAATACACGTTGCACTTGTATATGCAGTCACTTTCGGCGAAGTTTCATAGTAAGTTTTACTTCCTGTCGAAGTCGCTTCCGTATAGTGAAAGCGGTGGCGACAGTGAGTCTCTAGGAGTGCAGCTTACAGTAAACCTACGGAGCATAAGGCCACACAGCCACGCATGGGTCGGATCTTAATCTGTAGGGACCGTGTCTCCCGTCTTTGCCCGTACGGTACAAACGCAAGGCAAGCCTGGCTGGCACTGCCCAGTTATCTGCGACTATCCGCTTCCCTACCCCGCTGTGCCTGCTTCTCGCCGGACCAGCCTGTTGCGTTTTCCGCATAGAGACAGGCCAATCTGTCAACGACTTAACAACCTACCGGCAGACAAACGACGGCCTCCGTATGTAAAAACCAGCTGAGATCTCTAAAGAGAGAGAACGGAACTTTCCTCGCTCCTCTATCCAAACTGTAGAGTGAGCACACAGCTCGGAGCATATAAAGCCCTGGGTACAGGATGTAGCGACAACCCATCATGTTTAGAATGTCGACAATGGTACCGTGCCATTGGTCAGTTGGACGTCACGTGGTACGTGGCAGCCATTCTCGGGCGAACCTAAGTCACTACTTGTATTGTAGTAACGTATTAATTTAAGGTTAATTACGCTACATGGAGATTGTAATGTGACGATATCTGCTATAGTAGACCTCGTTACATTTCCTCAGTTCTTCTCATCGAATGATGTTGATAGTGTGTTAGGGTTCTCATAAGTAGGAAACTTTTTTAAAAAATTTAATAAGTTATTAACAGATTTTTTACGCCAATTGGCGGCTGACGCATTTTTAGTTCGGAACGGCTACGCAGTTACCGACGGTATAAAAGCTGTTAAAAGCTCCCACGGCCAAGACGCACTATTTGGCGTCGGCAGAGGAGATAGGGTAGCGAAAGCTCCAGGACGTGTGATCGTCCGTTGTAGCCGCCGCGCCTATAAATCGGGGAAGTACGAAGAATATGGCGCAAACATAACATCTTTCATTTATTAATATCTTTTATTTAACAATATTTTGGTGACATGCAGACCTTAGTAGCAAACTAGGGGTCAACAGAAGCTGGTGATGATCATTTATTATTTTTTAATAATGTTCAAATAAATAAATGTATTACAACGCCTTTAACGAAAATTTCCGAGCATTTACGAAGATGTACGAAATTTAGAGGACGTCTCGTCTGCACGCCACTGTCGTCAGTCGGCATTAGGACCTGATCGGAACCGGTCTCCTAGTAACCATGCTCTCAGTACCAGCCTAAAAATTTTAATTGTTAATTTCCAAGTCACTGAACAGTCTTGTAGTATGGTGTGGCTAATAATAAATCCCCATAATTGGCACCCCGGATTTCATTCTTATGAAACACCTACGCGTAACTAGTTAGCATATTTCAGCTCATTTAACAGCACTTCCAGCAATACTCCAGTGTACTGTCTAGCTGCGCAGGGACTACATCTTCGAGAGCACTTCCTGCAAATCAGGTAGGAGGAACGCCTACACGTCGGCTCACAAGTCTGGCTCAAAGGTGGGTCAGCTTAAAACTGCAAATCCCGGATGGGCAGCGTGGGCCGGTAAATCCCCACACACCCTATACCATCTTCTAATTCTAAGGACTCCTAATTACGCCTACACTTTCAAGATAGGTTTAGTCAATAGGAGGGGATTCATGCATGTGTCAAAATATTTGGGCACTGACCGAGTGTGGCACGTGAGAGTGGAGTATCTACTTGCTGAAAAGAACTTACTCCATCCAATGGTCCAAGGATGCACATGTCACCATATAATGTCCAGTGGAAGGGACATAGTTGAATGTTGTTGATTTTGTTTAGTAAAGAAGTCAGAACAACGTAAGCTAGTATAGAGTACTGAAGTGGTACGGCTTTTACAATTATTATATTTGCTATGGGAAGAATATAACATGAAATCCAAAAGACAACAGGCGAGAGATTTTATTTAAAGCTGATGGCAAAGTACTAACTCTTTTATTTCAATGGCGACCAGCCTGCCGGAGAAGTCAAGATTGCCACACTACGTACAAGGTCATTAACGGAGGTGTTTATCAAGAAATAAAATAGGTAAAACAATTTTTTTCCCGAGACCTTAACAAAGTACGTTGTGTTTCCGTACATAAGCTCCGTTACAACAGAAATATCGTAGTGGTGGGATCCTTAAAAAAACATAACATTTAAAAAAAGACAGATGGAACTGCGAGTTTTATATCATACAAGATCTTTTCCATGAACAAAAACGTTTACTGAAATCTTTTTATGGTATAGAATTCATTGATGAACAGAACTAATTCGTATTTAAATTACTGTGGTGCACTGAGCGACATCGTTGATATTTCTGCGTCTAGCGAAAATTCCAGTTGACTCACGTTTATCTCATGTTTAATAAAATATTTTCTTGATTAAAACACATGATTTTCTATTGTTTTGAAGCTTTTACTGTGTGAATCACAATTTGTATAAAATGTTAGACTCTATATCGGGTCCAAAATGGTATACACATTAATTTATAATGTGCATTGTAAATTCGTCTTCAGATTATCACCATTTAAAACATAACTTTATCTGTCTGCACATTACTATTTCAAAGCGTTTCCTTTGTGAATGACCATATCTGTATACAATTTTAATATGTATCTTTGGTGCATTATGTCTTTAGCATAAGTACTTTGTATATGTTAGAGATAATACAAAGATGGTGTCTGTCGTTGATTACATATAAGTGAGATTATGACAGTGCAAGGAACCTGTAACCACTGGAGGTATGGTATTTGAACAGTTTATATCAATATTCATATGAAACTTACTGGTACATTAAAATTGTGTGCCGGAACGGGGACTCGAACCTGGAATCTTTGCCTTACGCGGGCAAGCGCTCTAACACTGAGCTATCCCAACACGACTCACTGTGCCACCCCACAACTTCAATTTTGCCAGTACCTCGCCTCCTACTTTCCAAACTTCACAGAAGATCTCCTGCGAAACTTGCAGAACTAGCACTCCTGGAAGAAAGGATATTCATATATATTTACATTAAATTTCAGTGAACAACTGTACAAAGGAGAATTCTGACTTAGTGTCTTGTATTTTCTCTTGTGGACAATGCAATGGGTCATCTTGTCACACCCACATATACCAAATATAATATAAAATTCCGCTTGAAGATGGGGATTTAAACCCTTGAAACAGATTGTGCGAGTAATTAAAAATAATGACTGGTAACAGAAATGCCTTGTGCTTTAATAAATTTCATAAAATAGTCACTGTAAAGCCAAAATCAAATATGTTTTCATTTAGAACACTTTATGCTGGCTTTTTTGCATAGTGAACAGTAAGTGTGATATTCTGTCGTTTCAGTTACCTCTTTAAGTGCGAATGGCAGATACACCCGTCCGCCGCGTTCTGTGACTATTATCTCGTCAGAATGACGAGATTTCTCCCTGACATTACGACTGTAGTCTTAGATGAGCTTCCATTCATCATATTTTCGATTTGAAGTTCTTATTATTGCGGTGAAATTCTGGGTGCTGAGGTTCGCCTGATATGAAAAACACTATTTTATTTTACACCCAAACATATTTCAGCATCTCTGAGCCATCATCAATGGGTTTTTCATTTATTTATTGCTGTGAGAAAAAATATAAATTGATCTTAGTACTATCCTATGTGTAAATTTAGGCCTAAAATGTCGCATGTCTTATTTTTCCTTATTTTACTTTTCTTCTACATTCTGTGGTCAAGTAGAACCCTTTCTACATTATTACATACTGATAACGTTGTCATCTTTAACCAAATAATCTGTTTGGACCTTGTGAGGATTAAAAAAGTTACTTCTAGTATGGCTACATAAATTTGGTGACTGGGGTATTTCGATCGTCAGTTGATTGACTACCACTTCCTGTTTCTGTTGTCGTACACTTTCTCTTCCGCGTTTTTATCAACAATACACATTTAATACAAATATTTTGCGGACTTTTTTTCTTTCACGTTAACTTCCCACTCTATCAAATTCGACTGTGTTCACTTTGTTAATATGCGTACCTATCAGTTGTTCTCCAGTGGAATGGCGGTGGATTTACAGTCCCCGGAAGATAGGATGGTAGATATCGTCAAGTTTCTTGACCATCGAAGTCCTCGGTCCTAACGACTTTTGCATGTTGCGTTGATATAAAGGCAAAGTCTACAAAGAAAAAGTAAACACTGGAGCCGATTTGACCGTTCCAATTATGAACAGTACAATCACCATAAGAGAACGCAAAGACGACCTCAGAAGGGTACACAGCGTATTCTGGGCTATGGGTCATGCGTCGACAGTTTGCGACCAGTGATGCAGCCACGTTAGTTCTTGATCTTTTGCAACGGAGAAAATAAAACGTTTATCAGATTGAGAGGTAGAGCAGCTTCTTTCAGATGTCGGTGATTTCAGTGACAGTTCTGAAAGTTTTCAGGACACGGATGTTGAGGCTAGTGAAAGTGACTTAGATTCAGAATCAACTGAGTCCGAGACACTTCTGCTATAAGGTTCAAATGTCTGTAAATCCATAGGACATAAGTAGTCAGTCCCTAAGCTTATAGAATACTTTCACTAACATATGCTGAGGACAACAAATACACCCATGCAAGTTTTGTAAGTACATGTAGTTGCATGTAATTACCACTATTTAAAAGACAAGCAACATTTGTCGCTGTAGCTCAGGTGACAGCGTCCTTAACTTTGGAATCCAGGGGTTCGTGGTTAGAATCCCGCCATGACAGTTTTTGAAATATTTATTCGTTGTGTTCGAATACTGACACAATTTTAATACCTAATGTTAATTTTTTACGAAAAATGCAACAATTTTTATTTATTCGTAGCGTTTATAAACGGTTGTTAATAATGATGGTTCCAAAAATAAATAAATAAACAATAAATAATAAATAAATAAATAAACATAAGTTACATTTTTTTCAGTATTGGCTTCAGTATTATTTGTCGACGGTTGTCTTTGATTGGTCAGTTTGTGAAGAAGTTTGACTCTGTTTTTGGAAAGTCATCTCCATAGTTACTAATAGCTTTCCAAGCAGCTAACCTACATATACATAAACAAAAACTGACACAACATGTGGGATTAAGGATCCCAAAATGTTTTATCTAACTGAATTTGAAATAGTAATTTGTTTACACCCTTCATGAAGTTACTCTCCGCAGTCGATGCCCAGAAAATAGTAATTTTCCTATTTTACGGTGCTTAATACCCTGGCATCTGTGAGACCACATCGAACTGAACGATTTTCTTTTTAATTTTTCAGTATTGCCTTGCCTTGCTTTTTGTGTTATCTTCTTTTCAATTTAAATCATCATTATTGACAACCTTTCATAAAATATAGAAAATCACGAGTAAACAAAATTACATGCATTGTTCCAAAAATTTACCATTAGTTATTAAAATGAGGTAAGTATTAGAAAAAAAATAGAATAAACAAAAAAATCTGCCACAACAGAATTCGAACCACCATCACCATGGTTACGAGTTTAGAACGTTACCACCTGAGTTACATAGACGCAACAATTGCTTTAATTACTGGTACTTCAATGTACTTACAAAATTTCAAATACGATTTTCTCGAGAATTTTTGAGAGTTGCATCGAATGGATTTGGCTGATTGTTATTTAAGTTCTCATATATATATATATATATATATATATATATATATATATATATATATATATATATAGAAAATCCGATACCCATGTGGTTTCCTTGTCAGATCAAACAATAGAGAGGTAGCCACTTGTCGCAACTAGGAGATAGAGTCCTAAGACCACTACTAGGCTTTGAACAACATAATCCGGAGAGATGGTGAGCTGCTGTCTACCGTCTTCACAACGTTTAATCTGGTTGCTGCCTGAGGTCAGCTCAGTCTTCATTGATTGGTTTCCTAAAGCCCAATGAGTCTGCCGTCGTGCTAGCACTCTGGTGCCAACCCTGCCAGCGGTGTCAAGAGGTCACCTGTCATCACAGCATCCGACTTCAGTGATTCCAAGCCTGAATCCACAAGCAGCTGCATAGGCCGGAGGAGGAATAGAGGGCTCCACCTGGCAGTCTTCGCTTCAACATCCAGACGTCGCTGTGCGGGCACCTCCATCCAAACGGTACAACTTTCGGCCCGTAGAAGACGCGGCGAGACGGAATGCAACCGCGCCCGAAGGAGACGTCTCCTGCTGATCTAGCTCCTGCCGAGCTGCCGTCTACAACACGGAATCTTGTATTCAGTTGAATAAACGTGTAAACTCTAATACTCTTTTACTAGCATCCTCTGGCGCTCTAACTAAGGTAAGTGCTTTTATGTCCTTGTGCAGATCATTTTTAGTCCTAGTATTGTATGTATGAACTGAGCTTTTTGTTGGGAAAAGAGATTATTTATGACAAATTTCATTAAGGAATAAATGTACTGAGAGGCAGCAGTTATTATACCCAGTTCTTTGAAGAGGCTTCTACAGGACGTCCGTGAATTTACTACACAAATAATACGTCTTACACGCTTTTCGACTCTGAAGATTTTTGACTGGCTTGAAGAGTTACCCCAAAATATTATACCATATGAAATTATGGAACAAAGTGAGCAAAGTATGCAATATTTGTTATTTTTATGTCTCAAAGCTTGCATACTACCACCTCCTAAATTATTTATAATTCCTCCTGAAATATCCTGTACATTCACAAGAATCCACTTCTTTTTACCACTCTTAATGGCAATGTTCGCCCTTGATTTTTATGTTCTGTGCGCATCTGTAGCAAAGTGTAGCAAAGCACCGTTTGAATAACATGAGTTTCGTTGGCTTCCGTGTAAGACTAACGTTACGAATTGGTACTTCAGTTTTCGTGACCACTCTTTAATATTATGATGTAGAGTGCTAGGGTAAGATTGTGTTGCCATTTACTGCAAGCAGATCACCAAGCTGCAGAGCTGCCTTTGGGATGGATTGTATGTACGACACTCGCGTCTGCACAGCTGGGGCAGTGGTGTTAAGCAGAGGCGGCGCGGTTGTGTTGCAGCGGTGGTGGCGCGCATGGTGAAGTTCTGGGGCGTGCCGCTGCTGACGGCCGGCGGCATGACGTTCGACTACGCGCGCCCCAAGCAGGGCTGCGACGACGAGTTCTACCTGCTGGTGCGCATCGGCACCGTCAGCTTCCGCGAGATGGCGCACTTCGTCATCGACATCATGACCGAGTGAGTGCAAGCGCAAGCTTCTCTCCCCATTCCATCCACCTGCTGTGGCTGCCGCTTTGTCAAAATCACGCCTGTTAAATAGCGTCCAATATCTTGTGACGTGTAAGTACTCATACCAACAAGAAAAATAAGTCCAAGAAACAAAGTTCCGGAAGTGGGTACTTTTTCTTTAGAGAAACACGTGTCCATTGAAGGTTGTGATGTGACCGCGTGATTCTACTTATTTCAGAATACCATCACATAATTAATTATCTTCTTCTTGTGGTGTTTATTGTAAGAGATCTGGTAGAGGTCCTGATACTCAGTGTCTCTAATAAGTTACTTCTGAAGTTAAGGTCAATCAGACTTTCTCTCTATTAGGTTACGCTCAGAAGAGATGAAGTATCATAGTTCAACTTTATCTCATTACTTAAATGAGAAGACAGTTGGTTTATATCTGAACAATAATAAGGGTTTATTGTACCCTTTAAACATCACCAGTAAATTCAAGCATTTGGTTTAAAGTCTTACATCCAGTGATTATTACACAAATTATTGAGACAAGTTTAGAACACGTTAACAATTCAAGGTAACTCTAGTAACTAATTACAAAGCAAAACACCATGAATATCCCCACTTTCACATCTCTTTACTCTGAGTATCCACAGAGTTCACTCTAGTGCAGTGTCCTTTAAATATGTTTTCCACGAGAAGTAGGAGGTCTCTGTCTGGGCATTCACCTGTGAAAGAAATAGCCCAGAACAGTAATAGTCCAAGCAAAAAAACCTCCATAAATATCCAAAAACTAATCAATTTGGTCATCTTGTCTAGCTAGGGAAAGCATGTAGTGATTGAGACACTACAACGTGTATCCAATTGGCGTCTGCACCATGGCAATGCATCCCTTAATTTACCCAATATGATGGATAACCATGTTTGCCTACTTGGTAGTCAGTTGAATCAGACAATATCAGACCTATTCTCCACGGATGGGTGCCATACAACAATACTTGAAACCAGTGTTTTTCAACCTTTTCGAATATTCGACCCCTTCGACATAAAATTATTCTGTGAATTAGAAATATTGATACATTTCGACCGTTTTAGGGAATTCAAATAAATCCAATGCCGAAGATGAAAATGAAGATGTGCTGGAAATGGAGTCGAACGCGAAATTTCCGCTTTGGGCTAGCGGTCGCCTTTGCCAATTAGACTACGCAGGTGGCTTTCCTTCCAACCTAAATTCTCATCTTGAAGCAGACTACGATTGTAGTGCCCCATGCCCATTTGATTCCACTTGCTCGCGGACTATACTGGATTTCCGCAAGGGATCGAGCATATTAATGCGTCCACATGTAAAATGTGAATTGCCGGTTGGGGCATATATACAACTAATTATATGGTGTCTGTTGACATCAACGGCCGTAATTTTACGAATTGGAAATGTAAACGGTGGAAATGTCTAAATATTTCAAATTTGTTAAATCGCGGCCGTAAATCTCAACAATTGGTGTCTTATTTCGGACATGTAAATAAAAGTATTCTGCTGATCCCCCTCCTCATGAACCGTTTCAAAACTATGTTATCTCGAAGGATAGATATTTAATATTCTTTCTTTTGCTCGGCTTTCTTTTAAATAGTTGGGCGAAGATTTTTCTGTATTTCTCAGAACTGAATACATTACTCTATTTTACATGATTTTTGACCAAAAATATATATTTTGCTTTACCACTGTTTGGCATTTCAGACAAGAATCAGAAGCAAATTTTGCTTATTAAGAAACGTCCTACTGTAAAACGTCCTACTGTATAGATAGTGTATAAATAAGTAGATCCTTTTGTTTTAGGTCTTTTCAAAATTACTTATTGTGTCAAGTTCTCTTACCTATCTACTTGTACCGGAAAAGAGTTTTTAGACTTCGCGTTTATTCATGATTAACTCACTGTATAAAATAACTTTGTATAAACTATTCAATTTATAATGAATGTTAAGAAACTCCGTATTTTTAACATTAAATATATTTCACTTAGACATACGTTTTTGTAACACTGTTCCTCTAGTTATTTTACGGTGCAAGCACTTCCTCATATGACGGCGCCCCCCCTCCCCCCTCCAAGCAAGACTTTGCTACCTCCTTGGGGTCGTGACCCACAGGTTGAAAAGCAACAAATATTTTCTCCGAGTAATTTTTTTTTCAGTATGCAGCTTCGAACCTGGGAGTGTCAACTACATTGATACCATTTCAGATGTTCAAGGTTGAAAAAAGTGTTGATTCATATTTAAACATTCTTTTCTTCGTAAGTAATCGATAATCGATTTTATCTTTGGAATGCATTCTTTTAAACGGCGATTACTTTGAAACTGGAGAGCGAATAGGGCTTGGTGTGGGGCCTACCCAACAAATGCGCCATCGTGCATCAAATATATCTTCCAGCAAGAGAAAGTTCAAATAACGCGCCCGATTCAACCTTCGTGGAAACACGTATGACACCATTGATCTATCGCCAAATACGCCTGATCATTGATTGACAAACGCTTTTGATACTCTCTTTCCTGAATTACTTGGGAATTTAAATCAGTTCAAACACGCTGAAAATGTAAATTATCAACACCACCTCTTTTTACCCTACCTCAATGGTACATTAAATCGTGAATGTAATACACGCAACCAAGCAAAGCATAGCCCTTCCTGCAACCATGTTTTATCTAACAAAGTATGCAGTTATGGACCATTGCTTAGTGGACTATTTTTCTCGTTTACATGGGTAGTACCATATCTTATAGTATTCCAAACTTTTTTAAAACCACGTATAATTTTTAACCCTGTTGTCATTCGCTTTTTTACGTATTTTGTTTCGTAAACCCCTTTTTAATGTAACTAGCAAGGACATGGGGTGGGGCGAGCTGGATTGCACCCTCCGAATATACTGTAATTTAGTTAGGTACATTATGTTTTGAAATTCCGAAAAAAATATTTGTTATTTCAATTACGCTTTGTATCAGGTACCTTAACATTTTAAATATTTCTGTTAAACTTAATCAAACACTTTTGTCTTTCATAGTAAATACGACATTAATAATCAAAGTGATATTCAATATTTTTGGATTCGCAGCCACATTTAATCATCAGCCTTTCTTTAGAATATGTATTGTGTGTAAATGCCAACAACAATGAATGAAAATTATGTTTTTAAATTTTTCTTGATATTGTAAGGTACCTACCAATCGTATCACGAATTACTTAAAGCGTGTTGAAACTGCTACGAGTTTAACTTTTTTTTAAATTGGAGTTAAAGAAGTAAAGTGACCATCCGCTCTTTGAGGGTTACGAAAGATACGTTGATTCGGTACTATTGGTGTTAAATCTCAACACGGCAATAAGTAAGAGTTCATGCAACTATTACGTAACAATGGATTTATTGTTCTTATCTTCAGGAAACTTGATCGTTACAAGATGGACCCTTCTTTATTCTTATGTCAACGCAGTTTGAAGTTTGAATTGATCATGTCGAGTTTTTTAGTTCGAAATATTACGTAATTTTTTTTCTACCGGTATGTAGTCTTTGTTGCTGCCTTGGGGTCAATACTGATTTCTGCGAGTTTACTTTTGTTGACTTCCAGCCATCCTGTTATCGCGTTTCGAAGATTAAGTAATGTATCACTATTGGACATAAAGATCTCATGTTCTATATCCTTCCTCTTGTCACTTATTATTCTACATTTCAAATATTTTAAATGTTATTAACATATGTAGATATGTGACAATTAACTCATAAATTTCACATAGCTAGGTAATATCTGTACTACTGTTTCCGTTATAAGATACTTCTCACGTGTGTCAGAGACGTTTTTTATTTGGCAATACCCCCTGGCATGGCTCGAATATATTGTATAAAACATACATGTTTATTATACAATGAAGGCTTTTACGACCAGATGTCATAGTTGCTGATGGAACTTCCGGGGTATAAGGTCCTGGTCCATAAAAGTTTTCAGTTTCTCCTAACGTTTCGTCCAGAGCTGCGCCGGACATCTTCAGAGGTCTTCTCATTTTCGTTGAGTCTTGCCGACTGATGAGTCGGGTGTCTGAGAGCGCCACATATACTGTGAAAAGTGGGCGTGGCCAAGCTGTCACGTTATCAGCAGAGATAGTCCTTGTCAAAGATAAAACATCACTATCGATTGCAATTGGTCAGAGATAAAACCTGTCGATCTTTCAAAGCTACTGTCCATATGTCGCTGAGTTTTATAGCTTCTTCTTTCCTGTTGAAATTTTCCTTATGTTTATAAATTTCAATAGCTTCCCTGTATAATAATTCGTCATTGTAGATAAAACTGATGTTTCGGAAAACCTCACTATATGACTTCCAGATTGAAGAGCATGCTCTGCCACAACCGATTTCTCTGTTTTCCCTAGTCGGCAAAGACTTTTGTGTTCCTTCAGCCTAGTTTCTATACTTCTTTAGTTATGAGACAGGTAGATGGAAAACTGAAACATAAAGTTTTTCGAAAAGCTACACACACAGACAGATATTTACATAAGAACTAATCATCACCCACAGCAGAAGAGAGGTGTCATCGAAAGTCTCGTTGACAGAGCCAAAAAAATCTGCATTCCGGAACACCTGGATGCTGAATTAAAACACCTGAAGCAAGCTTTCAAGAAAAATGGGTATTCAGATAAAGAAGTAAACAGGGTTCTGCAACCAAATAACAATAGTCTATGAACACGTAATCAAATAAAGCGATGGAAAAAAACATTATTTCTCGACTACAACTATTGTTGAGGAATGATGATGAACATATTGAGAATTTCCTGTAAAGAACATCATCTTTCCATTGTCTTAATTTGTTATAGTAATTATTACTTAGCGCCATCTGTCGTACAATTTTTGACCCCCCACTTTTCTTTAGGTTCTAGTAAAACCCCATGTCGTTCCAAGCATGTGTGTCAATTTTACCTCTCTATCTACATATACCGTGATTTATTAAGTTTTCACATTTATACTGACTTTTTGATCACCCGGTACATCAGGCACATCCAACTAAATATCGAAATTAGTCAAATTAATACATATATCATTGTGGAAAGTTAAAACTAAATAATAAAAAGGTTTTACTATGGTACCAAATCAAATGTAAGTCAAACAAAATTGTTCCTATGCAGCTAGGAAATATGTATTTGTATTAGAATACTGTTAACTTCTACATTTACATGTACACCCATACTCCACATATCATCTCATTGTGTGCGACGGAGAGAACTTTTCGTACCATTGTCACTACTTCCTATTCCAGCATCGTAGGATTCGCGGGAATATGCAACGCAAGATGGCATGTGCCACAGAGAGTTCTTGGTGAGGAATGTCACACGTGACATCTCCGAACGGCTGGTTTTCGTAAAATCAATGGACGGTGTCAGATCTCCGTTATTGTTGCAAATATCCTGCAAACCACACGAGACATGAAAAAACAGAGCGAAGTTGTAGAGAATTTCCTCCTCTAAAAATCTGATTATTCAATTTTCGTGTCAGATGTACGGTTTATTGACAATTACAATTATATTACAAATCTCTTTTTTTAGTGTTACTAACGAATTTTTTGTACAAAAAACTTGAAAAAAAGGAGGTACTGGTCTCTGGCGGCCTTCAATTATATCTGTAAAATTTGGTTCTGATCGGTTTGAACGGTTCGACTTAAAAAGTGGGAACACGTTACGGACAAACTGACAGACAAACAGACGGACAGACATCGTAAAATCGCATATATTTTTGTAAATATCTATGTAACGATGCGAGATCTGAAAAAAAACATTACAAAACAAAGTTGTTGAGAAATTTCTCCTCTACAAATTCATATATTGAGTATCCGTGTCATATATACGGTTAATGCGTAATTTTCATTTAAATTTCGAGCTGTCAAAAGGCAAACGCAAAGTCCTACTTTTAGGGTTACTACCGTAACCTAAAGTGGGCCAAAATGTTTGCCGGTAGTCTTCGTCTGGGCTCTCTTCCTTCATCCTTGTGGTCGCTTCGCAAGATGTACGTTGAAGTGGATACCGCGGTAGTTGTATCCATCCAAAAAATTAAGAATGGGTCAAATACTGGCCGTTGATTTGAAGGAATACTTATTTACATTGAGCTATGCGGGGCTGCCCACTCCCGATTTGCCGGGCTGGAAAAAAAAGGGGGAAATCACTTTCTCGATTTTCACGCAGTACAATCTGTTGTTAGTATATACGAGCACCCCACAACGTTTGATCAACTTATATTGTCCTTGTGAAAAACGAAAATGCCTAATTTTCATTCTGTGTGAGCTTTTAACTTCACAACGCTTTTCACTCTATTTTGAAGAAAGCATGCGGTTTAAAGATCTGATTTTTGACAAGTGGTAGTACAGCATCTTAGCTTTCTAAAAAAATATTAAACTTTCCTTACTTCGTAACAGTCGTTTTAAAGCGACACTCTCTGTCAATTATGTGTACGTAATTTATTGGAAAAGATTGATAGTGGGTAGCTTATTGTTGACTGCATTTCAGACCATACATTACGAGTGAAATAGAACTAAGAGTACAGAGAGATTTTTGAAACGATTATCGCAATAAAACTTTCTCGTTTAACGAGTTATTGCGCGTTAATATCCAGCTCATCATCACTATCTACCTGTTCGTCCCCTTCCCCCTCTCTACATCAATTTCCTCCATCTCCTCTCTCGAAACTACATCTGACCTAAGGCCGTGTTATGTTCAAAATTTTATATCTCCGCAAGTTCTTGACCGGTTGTTTTGAAATGTTCACACAAAGTTCTACTGGAATTTGCATATGTTTTATATACATAGTTTCTCAGTATACGTCATATATGACTTTATATACATTTTATAATGGGCAAAAGTTAATTCGAATAATCGCAAGAGTAATAAACATATAAAGCTGCTGGTAAACTTCCGGGTTGTAATGTCGTGGCCCATAAAACTTTTGCGTCGGACATCTTCAGAGGTCTTCTCACTTGCGTTGAGTCTTGCCGACTGATGAGTCGAGTGTCTGAGAGCGCCACATATACTGTGAAAAGTGGGCGTAGCAGAAATAGTCCTTGTCAGAGATAAAACATCACTATCGATTTCAATCGGTCAGAGATAAAACCTGTCGATCTTTCAAAGCTACTGTCCATATGTCGCTAAGTTTCATAGCTTCTTCTTTCCTATTAAAATTTTCCTTATGTTTATAAATTTCAATAGCTTCCCTGTGTTGTCGTGAATAATAATTCGTCATTGTAGATAAAACTGATGTTTCGGAAAAACTCACTATATAACTTGCAGATTGAAGAGCATACTCTGCCACAGTCGATTTCTGTTTTTCCTAGTCGGCAAAAACTTTTGTTCAAATCAAATGTTTGTATAATCTATGGCACTTAACTACGGGGTCATCAGTCCATAAACTTACAAACTACTTATGAACTACCTTACACTAAGGACGGCACAAATATCCATGCCCGAGGGGGTATTCGAACCCCCGACCGTAGTGGCTGTGCAGACCGTGACTTGAGCGCCTCAGTCCCCTCGGCCACCGCGGCCGGCAAGACTTTTGTGTTCCTTCAGCCTAGTTTCTATACTTCTTTTTGTTGTTCCAATATAAACTTTACCACATGTACACGGAATTTTATAAACGCCACAAGCAGAAAGACTAGGTCGTTTATCCTTCACAGAGCGGAGTACCTGACATATTTTCTTAGTTGGTCTAAAAACCGGTCTGATGTTGGGTTTGCGTAATATTTTTCCTATTTGATCAGTTACTTTTCCGATAAATGGCAGGGAAAAACCTATGACCTAGAAGGATTTTAGTAGTGAGAGCTTGTCATTTGCTGCGACTCTCATTAATGTTTTTACTCCCCCTTTTTTATTTTATTTTCTTCTTTTTTCTTTTTCTAATAACACCTCAAGTCATTCCAAGCATGAAAGTTTTCAAATTTATACTGACTTTATGATCATCCGGTAGATGAACCGAGCCACCAAACTCTCCCTCGATATGACAGCACATTTCACTGCTACCGACGGGCGACTGCAGCTGCTGGCGACAGAGAGAGAAAGATGGAGAGGGGTGGGCGTGCAATAACGCCTCTTGCTCCGCCGTCCCTCCTACGCCACCCCCAGATCACACCACTCCCTCCCCCGCCACACCACACGCCCGCGGCGGCAGGGCGCGATATTGCGGTCTCGCTGTGCACAGCGTCCAGGCCGGCTACTGGCTGCCTCTCCCCCCCCCCCCCCCCAACACCCAGCACGTGACCGGCTATCACTCTCCGTTCGAGGTCAGCACGTGGCTCGCACCGCGTAACTATCCACATCTATATCTACATACATACCCCGCAATTCACCGTAAGGTGCGTGGCGGAGGGCACACTGTACCACTACTAGGCATTTCCTTTCCTATTCCATTCATAAATAGATCGAGGAAAAAAAGAATGCCTATATGCCTCCGTACGAGCCCTAATTTCTCTTATCTTCTCTTTGTGATCACCACGCGAAATGTAAGTAGGCGGCAGCAAGATCGCACTACACTCAGCCTCAAATTGCGGCCCTCTAAATTTCCTCAACAGAAATTCACGAAAAGAACGTCGTCTTTCCTCCAGCGGTCCCTAATTGAGTTTCCGGAGCATTTCCGTGACACTCGCGCATTGGTCGAACCTACCAGTAACAAACCAAGCTCCTCACCTCTGAACTGCGTTTATGTCTTCCTTTAAACTGATCTGCTGCGAGTCCCAAACACTTGAGCAATACTCAAGACGTGGTCGTACAAGAGTTTTATACGCGGTCTCCTTTACAGGTGAAGTACCTCTTCCCAAAATTCTCCCAATAAACCGAATTCGGTTGTCCGCCTTACTCACAACTGTCCTTACATGTTCGTTTCATTTCATATCGTTCTGCAATGTTACTCCTAGATATTTGAACGACGCGACAGCATCAAGCAGCTCACTACTAATGCTGTATTCGAACATAATGGGATTGTTTTTCCAACTCGTGCGCATCACCTTACATTTTTCTACATTGAGAGCTAGCTGCCATTCTTCGCACCAACTAGAAATTTTATATAAGTCATGCTAAGTATGCTATTACAGTCAGTTAAAGACAATACACTCCCATACACCACAGCATCATCAGCAAACAGCCGCAAATTACAACTTACTCTGACCATCAGATCATTTATGTAGATAGATAATAATAGCGATTCTATCACACTCCCCTGGGGCACGCCTGACGATAAACACGTCTCTGATGAACATTCGCCGTCGAGAAAAACGTACTGCGTTCTATTACTTAGGAAGTCTTTCAGCCAGTCACAAATCTGTGAACCTATTCCATAAGCTCGTATGTTCGATAGCAGTCTGCAGTGTGGCACATGAACGATGTTTCCTAAACCCGTGCTGATTCATAGAAAGAAGTATTTCCTTTTCAAGGAAATTTACCATATTCGAACTGAGAATATGCTCCAAAATCCTACATGAAACTGATGTCAACGATATTGGCCAGTAATTGTGTGGGTCAGTTCTCTTGCCTTTCTTATAAAAGGGAGTACTCACTGTTCCAGCACACGGACAAGCAAAAGCCAAAAATTCCTATACAGTCATTTTGGACGTTTCTTAGAGCACTAAGCAGTTTATAAATGTATGAAAATGTCAAAATTTGCTACATGTACTTCGATACTCTGCAAATCACATTGAAGTTCATGGCAAAGGGTCCATGGAAACCCTTTCATGATATGTCTCTATAATTCCATTCCCTAATAAAACGGCTGAAAAGGAACACCTAAATCTTTCGGTTTTCGATATTATTTCTCTTAATTTACTATGATGATCATGTGCTAACAATATATGTTCGCAATCTGTAAAGAAAGTTGGTGAAATAAATTTTGCAAATAGATCTCGCCGCTACGAATAACTACTTTCTTTTAATGACTCCCCTGCTCGTGCATAGTTTCCGTGACATTCACTCCCCTATATCGCGATAATACAAAACGAGTTGCCCTTCTCTGTACTTCCCCGAAATCGCCCGTCAGTCCCATCTGCTGTGGATTCCACAATGCGCAGAAATACTACAAAATAGTGTAGTTTAGACAGTTTTTTTAGTAGAATGATACATCTACTAAGTGTTCTGCCAACGAAACGTAGTCTTTGGTTCCCTTCCCTACAATATTTTCTATGTGTCCATTCCAATTTCCGTTGTTTGTAATTGTTATTCATAGGCATATAGTTAAATTTATGGCATCTATATTTGACTAATTTATCGTGTAAATGATCTTTAACGGGTTTCTTTTAGTGGTCATATGGATGACTTCACACTTCTCATTATTAAGGGTCAAATTACAATTTTTACACCGTGAAGATATCTTACCTAAATCATTCTAAAATTGCTTTTTATCTTCTGGTAACTTTACTAACCGATGAATGTAAATGACATTATTAATCGCGAATAGTCTAACAGAGCTTCTCAGATTGTCTCCCTAAATATACAAACTACTTACAAACTACCTTTTGCTAAAGACAGCAGTAACATCCATGCCCAAGTGGGAATTCGAACCCCCGACGGGGAGCGGCTTTGCGCATCGGAACATGGCGCCTCAACCCGGCCGCCACATCCGCCATGGATTGCGGGATGACGTTCCTAATGTTTCTCGTAGTGTTTTGTATAGCATTCTGACACAGGCACTTGAATTACCGAAAATTGTGCGTTCGTTGGGCAAATGTTGACGGATGTGCCCAAAACCGAACGTTTAGGCAGTGAATTGTCTTTCCTTGAGCGGTACCACAAGACGGTGATGATTTCTTAAGCCAAATTGTTACGGGCGATGAAAGATGGCTGCCCTAAGTCATACCACAATCAAAGCAACAGGCCATGGAATGGCGGTATTCAGATTCATCAAGAAAAGTGAAGTTTAAACAAACAATTTCTGCCCGGAAAATCAAGTGATTAGTTTTTTTTTTTTTTTTTTTTTTTTTTGGAGGGGGGGGGGACAGAAAAGGAGTCTTGCTTGTGGAATTTCTGCCTCATAATGAAAAATCAATGCAGCAGCTTACCGTAACACATTACACAATATGCGCCGTTTAGTTTAGAACAAAAGACGTGGGAAGTTGAGGAGGGGCATCGTTTTGCTGCAAGACAGTGCCCGTCCGCATGCCGCTAATCAGACCACATATCTCATCACATATTTTCGGTGGTAAACTCTAGATCACCCTCCGTACAGCCCAGATCTGGTGCCCAGTGACTACCACCTGTTTCTGCACTTGAAGGAACACCTGGGCGGTCAGTGTCTTCAAGACGATGACGAAGTCAAAACAATTGTGATGCAGAGGTTAACACGTCAGGCGGCAGACTTGTATGAGGAGGGTATTCAAAAACTGGTACAACGTTATGACAAGTGCCTCGATATTGACGCAAATTATGTAGGAAAGTAGATTAGGGTACAGGCTTTCATGTAAAAATAAAATTATTGGGATATCTTAGCTAGTCTTTTTTTTAATTTCAAAACGGAACTCACTTAAAAAACACGCCTGGTACCACCGCTCGCTTAGCGAAGGTTCCGTTCCCAAAGACAGGAAAGTTGCACAGATCACTTCAGTATTCAAGATCCAATAAGAGTGATCCGCAAAATTACAGGCCTATATCACTAACGTCCCTTTGCAGCAGGATTTTAGAACATATACTTTTCTCAAAAATTATGACCTACCTCGAAGAGACCGACCTATTGTCCCATAGTGAACACGGATTCGGAAAGTATCGTTCTTGTGAAACACAGCTAGCTCTTTACTCACATGATGTGATTAGTACTACCGATATGTGATATCTTCTAAGGATATTGCTTCTTATGGAATTACGCTACAGTTGTGCGAATGGTTTTATGATTTCCTGTCAGAAAGCACACAGTACGTTGTAATTGACGGAAAGTCAGCGAATAGAAAAGAAGTGATATCTGGCATTCCCCTGGGAAGTGTTATAGGGACCCTACTGTTATTTTTATAAATGATATACGAGACAATCTGAGTAGCTATCTTAGACAGTTCTCTGATTATGCTCTTATTTATCGCTTAGTAAAGTCACCAGAAGATCAAAAGGAACTGCAAAATCATTTAGATATCTTCAAGGTGCAAAAATTGGCAATTGACCCTTATTAATGATAAGTGTGAGGTCATCCATATGACCACTAAAAGAAATCCGTTAAACGTAACCGATAAATCAGTCACACCTACAGGCCGTCAATTGTACTAAATACCTAGGAGTAACATTTACCAACAACTGAAATTGGTAAGAACACACAGAAAATACTCTAGGGAACGGAACAAAAGACTACGTTTCATTGACAGAACAATCAGAAGATGCAACAGTCCTACTAAAGAAACTCCCTATGCCACAATTGTGAGCCCTATTTTGGAGTAGTTTTGCGCATTGTGGAGTCCCCAGCAAGTGGGCCTGACAGACGATTTACAGAAACTACAGAGAAGGGCAGCTTGTTTTGTATTATCGCTATACAGGGTGTCCCACTCAACAGTTTCACCCCGGGTATCTCTGAAACTATATTTTGAATAACGACTTTGACGCTCATGATCGTGCGGCAGGGGATTATGAAAGTACGTACTATGAGACACTCTAAAACGTGAATAAATATTATTTTCAACACGAACTTTCTTTTAAATGGATACCCCATATTATTTCTTAAGCAATGAAAGATCACAAAAAGATGCGTCAATTACATCCGGAGAAACTGCGAAGCGAAGTTGACGTCTGAAGCACATGAGGCGCGCTGCTAGCGCATGTCCGGGGCTCAACCGTGAGTCTCGCTCGAGCCTCGGACATGCGCTAGCTGCGCGCCTCATGTGCTTCAGACGTCAACTTCGCTTCGCAGTTTCTCCGGATGTAATTGACGCATCTTTTTGTGATCTTTCATTCTATCGATTGCTCAAGAAATAATATGGGGTATCCATTTAAAAAAAAAAAAAAAAGTTTGTGTTGAAACTAATATTTCTTCACGTTTTAGAGTGTCTCATAGTACGTACTTTCATAAACCCCTGCCGCACGTTCATGAGCGTAAAAGTCGTTTTTCAATATCTCTTGTAATTTCAAAGATATCTGGGATGAAACAGTTGAGTGGGACACCCTGTATAGGGAAGAGAGTGTCGCGGAAATTATGCACGAGTTGGGGTGGAAATGATGAAAAGAAAGTCGTTATTTGTTGCTGCGAGATCTATATGCGAAATTTATTTCACCAACTTTCTCTTCAGAATGCGAACATATATTGTTAGCACCCACCTACATAGGCAGACGTTACCGTGATAATGAAATAACTGAAATCAGTTCGAAAACAGAAAGATTAATGATTACTTTTTGTCTTGAGCTATTAAAAATGAAAGGACAGAGGAATATCATAAAAATTGTTCGGTGAACCCTTTGCCATGCACTTCAATGTGACTTGCAGAGTATCCATGTGGACATAGAATTTGAATACTACGGTTGTAAATCGTTTTAAAATATAGCTACTCGTTTCTTTACCTCGTGAAGTACTGAAATTTTGGAGGGTCGTTGCTCTTTTTCGCGCTATAGGAGAGCTAATGAGGGCTGACACGTTTACGTCGACACGAGACAGAGTGGGTCTTCCAAGGAGAGAGTCCCTGGAGAGGCAATCAGCACCGAGACAGCGAATAACGAGGCTTCAGCACTGGAGGGGGTGGGAGGGGGTGGTTCCTGGGGGAGAGCACAGGCATTTGTCGCCAGCTACCCCCGACGTCCCACCTCGGCGCGCGCCGTGCATAATTCGGATGCGACTGGAAACACTCTGCAGAAACTTTTCACATCAACGAGGAGTTTTCCGACTGGCGATGGCGTGTTCTCCTTTATGGAGAAATGCTGCTCTGTTTACGATAAAACGTACGATTCTGTTGCCTTCATTGCCAGATTCAGGGGGCCGCTCACAATTGTTCGCAACATTAACTACATTTCCATTATAGTTACGATTTCTCCAATTTTTCTCTTGTGTTGTTTGCTATGGCAGATTGCTTTAAATCTAACAATTGGAAAGTCACTTTGGAATATTTGTGAAATAAATAGTTTTGTGAACAGCGGGAAATATATATCTATAAATGTGAATGTCTTGTCGGTGTACGTTTATTACGTCTGAACCACAAGACATAACGAGCTACAAAATTTGTACAGTTACTAATGTCTATCCGGGGAAGGCTTTAGGCACGGTTTTATGGCGATTGGATAGCTATTTAATATATATTATAGATAAAGTGAATGTCTGTACGGTGTATGTTTATCACGAACGATAAGACTCAGAGACTTAAATATTTGCACAGTTACTAATTTATACCTGAGGAAAGTTTTAGGCACGGTTTTATAGCGAGCTGACAGATATTTACTAATTTGAAGAATATAACGCGAAATGTGGAAAATGAATTACTCTTTGAAAATGGTTTTATTGGTTGCATTGTCGCTTGAGGTTGATAATGATAGAAGGGTGGAGTATATATTGAGATGGAAAGTTATCGGTGTATATAAAATTGTACGTGTGTTTATGTGTGTGTGTGTGTGTGTGTGTGTGTGTGTGTGTGTGTGTGTGGGTGTTAATATTTCGCTCTGCAGCGAAAACTATAGAACGCAATCGAATGGTCTGTGTGTAATTGTTGTCCGAGGTCTCCCGTTGTACACAATAGAACTTCCATGTCGATCGTTATAAGGGGGTGGAAGATATGATGGTTGAAAGTCGTCAAATTATAAAAAACTTCGGACTGAAGGCCAGCGATGACGTTTGCGACTCTATAGCAAGGAGGTTACTTACAGTGAAACCTGATGCCACAGATCATATCTTTGGTCTACGCGTGCTACAATGTCTTCAGCTGTTTCTCTGTAAGGATAAGCATACGAATAAGGAAATATAAGAATAAATAAATAAAGCAGTATTCTCTTTTAAAAAATCGATTTGCGCATTACATCAAGTGATCGATCTGTGATATTATTACAATCATTATTGTTGAATTTCGTGATTGGACTCTTGGAAACGAGTGCATTTTTACGTGTGATTTGATCTCATAGCACACTACTGAAAGATAGCTTATCTATCATAATCAACCAACACGCGAGCGGAGCCGCGGGTTTAAGCTAGTATATATATATATATATTTGTAAAATTTTAAACATGGCTGTTAAGTTTAATAAAAGTTGTCACTTATTTTATTTTGTATGTAAACTACTACTAATTAATACCAGACGGCGCGATACATCATGTCCACGTTATGGCATCGACGCCGTGTTTGACTGTCAGTCCCATGACACCAACAGTGCTTGCCGCACACGCCTCCCGTAGAGACGTTTGGCACGCTCTGGCAAAGAAGGATCTGTACCAAAAGATTGGAAAGTTGCACAAGTCATACCTACATTCAAGAAAGGCAGTAAGTGTAACCTATTAAAATACAGGCCTATTTCATTGACGTCAATTTGCAGCAGGGTTTTGGAAGATATCCTGTATTCAAATATTATGAATTATCTCGAACAGAATGATCTACTGACCCAAGGTCAACACGGATTTAGAAAATATCGTTCATGCGAAACACAACTAGCTCTTTACTCACACGAAGTGATGGGTGCTATTGACAAGGGTTCGCAAATCGATTCCGTATTTCTTGATTTCCAGAAGGCTTTTGACACCGTACCTCACAAACGGCTTTTAATTAAATTACGTGGTTATGGTATATCGCCCCAAATTTGCGATTGGATAGAGGATTTCCTGTCAGACAGGACACAGTTCGGAGTAATCGATGGTAAGGCATCAACTAAAACAGAGGTGATATCGGGCGTTTCACAGGGTAGTGTTATTGGTCCTCTGCTGTTCCAACGATTTAGTTGAAAATCTAACTAGCTCCCTTAGGTTGTTTGTAGACGACGCCGTCATTTACAGTCTAGTAAAATCATCTGGAGATCAAAACCAACTGCCGAACGATCTGAATAAGATATCACTATGGTGTAAAAATTGGCAACTGACTCTAAATAATGAAAAGTGTGAAGTTGTCCACGTGAGTACGAAAAGAAATTCGTTAAACTTTGTTTACAAGATAAATAAATCAAAAGTGAAGGCTGTAAATTCCACAAAATACCTAGGAATTACTATTACTTCAGACTGGAAAGAACACGTAGATAATGTCGTAGGAAAGGCGAAACAAAGACTACGTTTTATTGGCAGAATCCTTAAAAGATGCTACAGAACTACAAAAGAAACTGCGTACACTACGCTTGTCCGTCCATTTTTTGGAGAATGGCTGCCTAGTGTGGGGTCCTTATAAGGTGGGTTTGACGGAGGACACCGAAAGAGTCCAAAGAAGGGCAGCTCGTTTCGTATTGTCACGATACATGGAAGAAACCGTGACGGAAATGATACAGGATCTGGGATGGGAATCATTACAACAACGGCGCTTTTCGCTGCGGCGTGGGCTACTTGCGAAACTCCAATCGCCAACACTCTCCTCCGAATGCGAAAATATATTGTTGACTCCCACTTACATAGGTAGAAATGATCATCAGAATGAAATACGAAAAATCAGCTCGAACGGAGTGATTCAGGTATTCCTTCTTCCCGCGCGCTATTCCAGAATTGAATGGGAGATAAAAAAATCGCACTGACGTGTTTTATGGCCCACTTTAGATTTGTAGTTTTATACGTTTTTGTAAATATTTTAGACCAAAATAATAATCTAAATAATAAAGAATTAATTAGTAAGAGTGTCTGATACCCTTTTTGGGGAAAGAAAGTAGGCAGAGGCGGGTTTCGAACCACTGACCTTCAGCGTCACAGTTTAACGCATTGCCCGTCACGCTACGGGTAACAGTTAGGAGTTGCACTGTTTAATCTTATACTTACTATTAGTGGTCGCTGTTAACTGATGCTGATATGGTATTTGTAGACAATAGATTATCATCTATCGAACAAAGAACGACGTGTTTTTGTTAATTCTTCAGTGCGCCATTGCTTTGAAATGACAACTTGTAAGTTACAATAAGAAAATCAACAAATACGCAACGCAAGATGGCGTATGTCATAGAGAGTTCTGGGCGAGGAAAGTCACGTGACATCTGCGAGCTGCAGGTTTTCGTAATTCAATGGAGGGTGTCAAAACTCCGTTATTTTTGCAAATATCCCTCAGACGATACGAGATATGCTTTTTTCATAACGAAACAAATTCGTTTATTCAATTTTTGCGTCAGATGAACGGTTTATTTGCAATTAAAATTACATTAAAAACGGCTTTTTGTATTACTAACGTATTTCTTGTCCAAAATATTTCAAAAAGCGAGGTTCTGTTAGGCAACAATTATGTCTGTAAAATTTGGTGCCGAATGGTTGAACGGTTCGACCTAAAAAGTGGGAACACCTTACAGCCAGGTAGACATCGTCAAATGGCCGTTATTTTCATAAATATCTCTGAACGATGCAAGATATGAGAAAAACGTAAGGGAACGAAGTCGTAGAGAATTTTCCCCTCTACCAATTAGATTTTCAATTTTCGCGTCAGATGAACGGTTCATTTGCAATTACAATTATATTACAAACGGCTTTTTTTGTATTACTACCGTATTTTTTGTCAGAAAGATTTGAAAAAGGGGTGTTCTGGTTTCTGGCGGCCTAAAATTATGTCTGTAAAATTGGTGCTGATGGGTCGAACGGTTCGTCTTAGAAACAGGGAACACGTTACGGACAGACAGACATCGTAAAATCGCCGTTATTTTTCAAATTCAAATGTTAAAATGTTTTTTAAGCTTGTGGGACTTAACTACGGGGTCATCAGTCCCTAAACTTACAAACTACTTATGAACTACCTTACACTAAGGACGGCACAAATATCCATGCCCGAGGGGGGATTCGAACACCCGACCGTAATGGCCGTGCAGACCGTGACTGAAGCGCCTCAGTCCCCTCGGCCACCGCGGCCGCCGCCGTTATTTTTGCAAGTATCTCTGAAACGGTACGAGATATGGAAAAAAAACATAAAATAGCAAAGTTGTAGAGAATTTTCTCCTCTACAAATTCGGTGATTCAATTTTCGTGTCAGATGAATGGTTAAGCCGTTACTTTCATTTAAATTTCGAGCTGTCAAAAGACGATCGCAAAGGCCCACTTTTAGTGTTACTACCGTAACCTAAAGTGGGCCGATAGTAAAACGGTTGTTCGAAGACTCCTCTGCGAGGCACTTACATGTGATTGGCCGAGTATCCCATGCAGATGTAGATGTAGACACGTCTGTTTTTAGATTTTGTTACGTGAAAACTACATTTGCAACTCTTGCTCAGGAACCATTTTCTGACTCCTCATTACATGTAAGTATTTTTCTTCCATCACATCTTAGGGCAGGCATGAGCAATAATTCCGCCCGGCGGACGCGCCCTCACCCCGTGGGCGGGGTACACTGTAGTTGACCGCCCCGGCCGCGACTGTGTGTCGCCAGTGTCGGCAACCGAGCAAGAGAGAGGTACGGGATCCGCGGTGGAGCGGTCACGTCCATTGAGGTGCTATGCTGGGAAGCGCAAGGCTGTTCCCCGTCGGGGGTTCGAATGCCCCCTCGGGCATGGATGTTTGTGCTGTCTTTAGTATATAGTACTTTATAAGTAGTTAGTAAGTTAAGGGACTGATGACCCCGCAGTTAAGTCCCATAAGCCTTACAAATAATTTGAAAAAAAAAATGTTTTGGGAAATGGGACCGCATAGCACAGCACTGCTCTGCGCTGGACTGTCCCGCGATCAGATCCACGTAAACTAAGTAACAGGGCGAGAGTATCTCTGTTATGTGGTGGAAGAGCGGTAAAACGAGCAAACCATTTATGGTTTACGTAAAAATTAGTGTTAGTGTGGCAGACTCACTACGCGAAGCTTTAGAAAATATCCAAAACACGAATCGGAGAAAAACTTCGTCATTTTGTGACCTACAGTTTGTACTATTAGTAGTGTACATGCGGACTCGCCATATATATAGTAGGCTTCTTTTGAGAGATATATTTCTTAAATGAACTAGTATCCTAAATTTGCTTAATTTAAAAATAATTTTACGTAAGCGCTATATAGTATCATTCTTACAAGTGAATATTTTTTGTTAAATCACAAACAAAAATCTAACAAAGAAATTGGTTTTAGGTACATTTTCTCCCAGTTCCTCTGAAAAGACTTTAGCGCACATCGGGCGCGAGCCGTTTTGACGGGCGCACTACATCCCCCACCACTTCAATACCACCAGCATGTGTGGGAGTGAGACGGGTATAAGCCAAACGCTGCAAGGGGGAAACGAAGGAGGGCATTTTTTGCAATACAATGAGGCTACTAAGTCGAGATGTTACTGTCGTTGAGTACTTTTATAATCGGGATTTAAGAACTAATATATATTTGCTACTTTTAATGATTTTTTTATTCTTTAATGAAATAAATACATGACACATATCTTTCTTGAAAAACAAAACCATTTCCATTAAGCTGTTTAACATATTTAGAAACCTTTATTGAATCCCTTAAAGAGAAAGGCTAATTATCGACACCTCAAGTTCAAAACAACAGAGACATTACGTAGCGTAAATTATAACACAACGAAAACAAATTTAAGTGTACAATTAAATGATCATTTTGTATATAGATAACACATACAAAAAAGAAATGCAAATTTTTTTAAACAGATATATCGATGATGTGAATAGTGCTGTCAAAATATAATAAGTGCAAATAATAAAATGCACAAAACATAACATTTGAAAGTATTAAAACGTCTGAAAAAAGCACCACTCCAAGGATCATACTGTGTCAAAAACTTAAATATATAGACTTTTTAAAATATGTATATATAAAAATGAATTTTTGTCTGTATGTCCTATATATGTTCATAAACCATTCATTCGATTGTAATGAAACTATGGTGAACTGTTCACCGTACGCCCACGAAAATTCTTGACCCTAAAACAAAAGAGCACAACACATAGCTCAGGAGATGTGACGTCATATATAATAAGCGTCCACCGCGTGAGAATACTCAGATTTATTCGTCAAATATTGGAAAACGGGAGTACTTAGGGACCTGCAACAAAGTTTGCGTGAAATTTCGGACCTTTATGAAGCGTTTTGTAGCTGACCCTCCACCCCCATGAAAATGATGACACATTAGTTTCGCTATATATGCCGTAAAACTGTCGCATCAGGCATGACCTTGTATCAAATAAAGTTAGCATTACAGATTTGCATGTTACTATTTCTTTTTGTCTGCAAGTCTCCCTAAATGCTCTTGCATCAAAAATTAAGCCATCTGTTTTCTTAATCTAAATCTATATAAAAGCAGAAGGACACTCAATCACTCACTGACTAAAAACGAAATCTCGAAAACTACTTCCCTATGAAGCTGAAATTTGTCAGGAATGTAGTTTATAGGTAGAAAACGTCAGCTAAGAAAGTATTTTGTGACAGGTGCATATTTCTCTTACAGGCTCACGTAATCTATAGTTTCATTCCGACCTACACGAAATTTCGCACGCTTGACCTTCAAAAGAAGAGGAAGGAAACCGTCTACCTTAAGTTTCATACGGTGCACGGGGAAGGTACTTTGCGACATAAAAATGGATCCCTAAATACCTTGGTCGAACCATAACTTGAGAACGGCTCGACCGATTTCACAGATACTTTATGTTTTTGTTTTTGTTACTCTCAGGACAAGGGTTGTATGAAGTAAAAGTAGAATATTTGAGAACAACAAAGTGCGTTCTTCAATGTGCCACTGCGTTTTTATTGCATAGGAATCTATATTTTTATTCCGATATTGATGAAATTTTGCACACTCTACCTTAAAAACTAGAGGAATGTCACTTCCTGTATAAATTTCGTCCGGTGTATGGTGGAGGGTACTGAACTTAGGGAATTTTACAAAAGTCTAGTTTTGCTCCAATGTTTATGAATTTTTGCACACGTGACCTTTAAAACAAGAGGAAGATCACTGGGTACATAAATGTTTCAATGGTACATGACAGAGGGTACCTCACAGAAAACATTGCCGAGATAGGGAAAGGTGCAAACGAAGAGAGAGAAAGAGGTGGATGCAGAGCGAGGGGGGAAGTCGAAGTGAACTACGGCAGTGTAGGATAAATAAATACCCGGGCAACGCCGAGTTTACAGCTAGTAACTTATATCTACATCTGCAAAGATGCTCTGCAAATCACATTTAAGTGCCTGGCAAAGCGTCCATCAACCACTTTCATAACTTTTCTCTACCGTTCCATTCTCTAATAGCGCGCGGGAAGAAATAACACCTAAATAGATCCGTTTTCGGTCCGTTTTCTCTTATTTTATTGGGATGGTCATGTCTCCCTAAGTAGGTGGCTGCTAGCAAAATATTTTCACATTCAGAAGTAAAAGTCGGCGATTGAAACTTCGCAAACAGATCACGCCGCAATGAGTCTTTCTTTTAATGATTTCCACCCCAAGTCCTGCAACATTTCCGTGACGCTTTCCCTCCGTATCGTGATAAAAGAAAATGAGCTGCTCTTCTCTGAACCTTCTCAATATCTTCCGTCAGTCCCACCTGGTGAGGGTCCCACAATGGGGAACAGTACCTCAGGAGAGGACGCACAAGTGTAATGTAGGCAGTCTCTTTGGTGGAGCTGTTGCATCTTCGAAGCGTTCTTACAATGAAACGTAATCTTTGGTTCGACTTCCCCGTAATATTTTCTGTGTGTTCTCTCCAGTCTAAGTTGTTCGTAATTGTAACTCCTAGGAATTTGGTAGAATTTACGAACTTAACGTTTGACTGATTTATCGCGTACTTGAAGTTCAGCGGATTTCTTTTAATGGTTATGTGTATTACTTCACACTTTTCTTTATTTAGTGTCAATTGCCAATTTTCGCACCATTTAGAAATTTTATCTAAATCGCTTTGCACTTGCTTTTGATCCTCTGTTGACTTCACTATCCGATAAACGACAGCATTGTCCGCGAACAAAGGGAGCTATTCACATTGTCTCCCAAATCGTTTATAAACACAAGGAAGAGTAGGGGACATATAACGCTTCTCTGGGGAAAGCTAGATATCACTTCTATTTTACTCGATGACTTACCGTCAATTACAACGAACTGTGTCCTTTTTGATAGGAAATCGTGAATCCAATCGCACAATTGAGGAGATATTCCATAAGCAAGCAATTTTATTAGAAGCCGCTTGTGGGGTACGGTGTCAAAAGCCTTCCGAAAATCCAGAAATGTGGAATCGATTTGAGATCCTTTGTCGATGGCACTTATCACTTCATGTAAATAAAGGGCAAGCTGTGTTTCGCAAGAGCAACACTTTCTGAATCCGTGTCGACTATTGGTTAATAGTTCGTTCACTTCGACGTAGTTCATAATGTTCGAAAAAAGTATATGTTCCAAAATCCTACTGAAAATCGACGTCGGTGATATGGGGCTCTAATTTTAGGGATAACTCCTATTGCCTTTCTTGAATATTGGAGTAATTTGGGCAACTTTCCAGTCGTTGGGTACGAATCTTTCGCTGAGTGATCGGTTGTGAATGATAGCTAAGTACGGAGCTATTTCATCAGCATACTCTGAGAGGAATCTAGTTGGTATACAATCTGGCCAGGAATATTTGTTTTTGTTTAGTGACTTCAGTTGTTTTACTACTCCAGGAACGTCTACTTCCATGTTTCGCATTCACAAATAAGTATATAACTTTGTACAAAACATTGTATGTACTGCAAGTGACTTGAAAATGGCAAAATTAACATCTCAATTAAAGTAACTCTTTAGCCAAACAAAACAAATAAATATAAATAATGTCATTTAACATTACCACGCCGCTGTGGCGGAAGCGTGGGCATGGCGAGGGCGGTGTTTGGCCATGCCTGTCTTAGGATATGGAGTTCATACAGTTTTCCTTGTAATATTTTTGACTTATATTTATAGGTAACTCAATTTTTACTTCTGATTGAGGCTACGCTAGTCGTAGTCGAAACCATGGTCAAGTAAGCAATTACTGGCTTAGCAATCGAAGAGCTGTGTTTTTTAAGCGGTAATCTTATATCTTTGTGACACATTGGCTTCTAAAAGACCTGGGAATTAATTGACCCATTCACTCAAAATTTTTACACGATACTCTGTGGTGAAGGTATTCACTGGCATAGGCTAAATGTATTTGAAATACAAGCGACATGTATATACTTACACTGAAAAACCGGGAGATACTTAATAATGCTCATGTCTGGATAGCTTCGTGGCAAGTGGAGGTGTTTAAACCGAGAAAAGTGTTCGTGGAGCCAATCTGTAGCTGTTCTGGACTTGCGGGGTGTAGCATTTTCCTGCCATTACGAGGCGTGTTTCTTTTTTCTACACAATTTACGTCGAGATTGAGGCACTTGTCATAAAGTTGTAACAGTTTTTGAACACCCTCCTCATAGGGTTAACCACACACACACATGTTTGTATAGTCTATGGGACTTAACTACGGGGTCATCAGTCCCTAAACTTACAAACTACTTATGAACTAAGACTAAAGACAACACAAATATCCATGCCCGAGGGGGGATTCGAACCCCCGACCGTAGTGGCCGTGCAGACCGTGACTGGAGCGCCTCAGTCTCCTCGGCCACCGCGGCCGGCTGTGAACCACTGTATCACAACTGTTTTGATTTTGTCATTGTCTTTCTCGGTCACAATGCCATACAAAACACTACGAGAAAGATTAGGAAAGTCATCCCGCAAGGAGGAAATCGTAAAGCGTCTGGTTTCCTTCATTTTATAGTCCACTTCCTGCACCAAACTTTCATTAACGACGCCCAGTATGTTGTTCAACATGCACATTTGTGCGGTCATCTTTAAATGTTCTCATCCACTTTCTTACCATTCCATCACTCATAATGTTTTGTCCGTAAACTGCACAGAACTGAAGATGAATATTGATCGCTTTTAGGCCTATAGCTTTAAGGAATCTTATAACAGCCCGTACTTCACAGTCGGTGGGACTCGCGATTATCGCAGGCATCTTAAACACTCAGTGCACAACGTAAGCAAGGAAGAATCAGACTGTAATGGCGTCAGTGCGCATACAATTTAATTTCAAAACGGTACTTAAAAACACGCCTCGTATTCCGCAAGTATGTCAGAATACACAATAAGAGTAAAGGGTGCATGTAATCAGCCCGGATGCGAGTTAGCTGTCAAAGTCGTACATAAATCACCCCAACTGCACACGTCGCACACTGTTACAAAGCCTACACAAGCTTTAACAGTCCCCTGCTGCCATGTAAAATTTATGTATTCATGGAGTTCTCTCCTTCCCCGTAAACGTCCATACACTAGATACAACTGAAAACTAGACCAGGCAATATGTTTCCAAATGAAACTACCTGGCAAATTAAAACTCTGTGCCGGAACCGGGATTCGAACCTGGGACTTTCACCTTTCGCTAGCAAGCGCTCTACCGACTGAGTTATACCGGCACACTTTCACGGTCCGTCCTCACAACTTAACTTCCGCCAGTACCTCGCCTGCTACTTGACAAACTTCACAGAAGTTCTACTGCGAAACCTGCAGCCTAGCACTCGTAGAAGAAATGATACTGCAGGAGGTAGGGAGAATATAGACATTCAATATGGAAAAAGTTGACAAGTGGCGAGTGAACTTTGACGCAGAAGTTGAACATGGAAGCAGTGCTGTACTGAAAGCAGGAGTGTGACTTAAACTAGAGCGGGACAAGCACGTTTATGATTTCAGCAAGTAAAGTGCAGCAGCACAGCGAGCTTGGGGTGTGGCAAGTGGGTCGACAAGGACGCCGTACTGCATAACAGCTAAACAACTGTATTGCTTAAAGGAACAAGTGACTGGGGCGTACAAGGTCGGAAGTAGGAAACCGGACACATGTAGCAACGATCAGCTGTGCAACACTTGTGAAACACAGGCCAATGTGGTAAACCTCATTGTATAAATACAGGCGGGAAAGACAGGTTTGGAAGAGAGAGTCAGGCACAGCTGCGAAGTCACCTGCCGTCCGGACTGTGCTACTCGTCGACAACAGTTGTTATTATTGCTATCACCAAACTGAGTCAGTCGCAAGCTGGAAACACTTCGACGCAGTGCAGCCAGCAGCCGATCATCACGGTGAACACGGCATCCCCGACGGGAGATGCAGCGTTAGGAATAGCGGCACCACAGCCTGACGCAGAGGGCAGCGGGGTCCAGGCCTCTTCAGAGGCGTAGCGGAGCATAGAACCAACGCATGGCGCAGTAAGGCCGCGGCCTGCGTGTGCTACACGTTCTAGCGACAGCTTCACGCGACAAAAGACAGCCGCACGTACTGCTACGGGAGTGTTCTGCGTGAGCGCCGACTGTGGCGCTGCCTGTCGCTGCCTGTCGCGCGCTACAACCAGCGACGTTTGAGAGTCAAGCCTGTTTGAATCTTGTCGCTGTCGCATGCGCTACAGAGTGTCGAGTTTAGTTGACAGAAAATAAAATTGAAGTTGCACATATAATGAAGTATTTTGCTTTGGATAACTAGCTCGTAAATTTTCTTTTGGCTTTTATAGACGATTGAAGTTAAATTTTTAAATTGATTCCAATATATCAGTCTTCAGTAGTTTTATTCTGACAAGGAAAGTATATGGGCTCGAACAAATATATCTGTATGAACGCTTGGTTACAGGATCTCTACGTACACCTCAATGTGCTGGTGAGTGTGGTTTTTCTGCAAAGCTCTTCAACCACGCTCTAGATAGCACTGTAGATGTGATTGTAGACGCCATACTTAATGCAGATATCTTAAGTATAACTAATGTAATAATCATCGTACATGTTCTCTAGCGAATTGTCATCAAAAGCCGTGATGATAGTTGCAACTTTAACCTTCTTCCTGAAAGACTGTTGGTATTCACTGCCACTGCTTCCATCGCCTCTTCCCGCAGCACTACCGCTTGCAATGATTTGTTCGTCATTATCATCCCTATTATCATTATTATGAGTTTGTAACAACAGTATCTAACTTATGCTCATATTTCTGTACCATAACAGATAGGAGAAAGCATGCGAATGATTCATCTTCTACACTAACACCATCTTTACGAAGAAGGGTTCTTCGTAACTTCATCTCAACCAATTGCAATACATTAGCAGGAATGATTAACAATCGCCGCCCCATCCGACGCTTCACCACACAAATAACATCACAAAACGCAACTTCGGAGGCACACTGCACCGTCCCTACTGCCGAACCGACAGGTCAAAGTGCAATGCGGCATGGCACAGGCAGAGGCCTCTAACGGACGACTGCAGAGTTTTGCAGATGCGGGAGTATCAATAGTGCAATAAGGGATCTTTACATTATCTCTCATACGATTTTGGTGTGTATGTTCGAGCCCAAGTACTTTCCTTGTGAGTGGTAGTTTCATTTACACCACGATGAACGTGATTTGAAGAATTACTCGCATTTGTGCGCTTCGTGCATTTGCAGTAACAACAAAGTTAGTCGTGAGAGAGAGTTAACTCTGGGATGTCAAACCAGATGCGTGTAAATTACGTTTCTGAGTAAAATGTGATGATATAATGTTTCAGTAGGAATTTAATGTGTTTGGTAGGTCTACTGTGGGATACGTGTTTCCAATGAAGATGAACTAGGGGTAAAAACTTAAAAAAAAGTAATTTGTGGTGGTTTTTGCTTTACCTTGTAAAGATAATACATAAAACTTTGCACAAATAACAGGTGAAAGGGTTGTAATTGCAGTAATTAAAATATAAGATGGAACGGGAAATGAACCAGCGACCACAAAAATTACTAGTTTTGTACCCCAGGTCGCTAACCCTACTCGCCGCGGTGGAGTAGCCACCAAGCGGTCTAAAGCGTCTCGCTGCGGAGCGCGAGGTTGCTCGCCGTGGAGGTTCGAGTCCCCCCTGGGGCATGGGTGTCTGTGTTGTCCTTAGGTTAGTTTACCTAGGATTAAGTAGTTTGTAAGCTACGGACTGATGACCACGCAGTTTGGTCCGGTAGATTTACAAACATTTGAACATATAACCCTACGCTACGCCGACTACTGACAGAAGTGTTCGAATGAAATGATTTACTATCGTCTTCCAATAAGACTTATTTCGAACTTATTCAGTTGTTGATGTGTTGTATTCACAAAAAACTGATTGGGAACATAGTGGAAAGTAACTGTACTCGTCGTTGTACTTTCGAAGAATTTGGTCGGTGATCTTCGTAGTTTGTTTTCGTATTTGTAGTTACGAATGAAATATTACACGAATATTCCTCGCTTTGCAAATTTCATGCACGGCATTCTTTTTACGCTTTATTTCCTAAAGTTAATAAAACCTTATTTCCTTACTCTGGAGCTATCATTCTACGGTTTACGGGTGCCAAACTTTAGAACCAGGTGATCAGTTCTAGCGGGCCGGCCGCGGTGGCCGAGGGGACTGAGGCACTTCAGTCACAGTCTGCACGGCCACTACGGTCGGGGGTTCGAATCCCCCCTCGGGCATGGATATTTGTGCCGTCCTTAGTTGTAAGTAGTTCATAAGTATTTTGTAAGTTTAGGGACTGATGACCCCGTAGTTAAGTCCCTTAAGCTTAACAAACATTTGAACATTTAGTTCTAGCGGCCATCATTTACAGAGAATTTTTCGCGCTCACATAGGACAACCAGCCATGTCGCCGAATGTCGCAGCTTGTAGCAGCAGTGTCGCGTCGCTAGTATGTGTTGTCCACGCTGGCCGCGGCCTAAGGCTGCAGCAAGAGACGAGCCACTAATCCAGGGCCGTGGTGTGGACGAAAGGACGCGGCCATAATAAAGCACTCCTGTGACCACCTGGAGGGTGAAGCAGCAGCAGTGGGCAAAGGAGGACTGGGGTTCAACTCCCGGGCCACACCCAGTGCTGTATTACCATCGCCAGTAGTACAGCCTCGAGGAGCCTGCTAGGCAGCAGCGGCGATGCGGGGAAGGAAGAGGACGGTGGTGGCCAGCCGCGGAAGCAAAACCTCGCCTTTTTACGCAACACTGAGGCAGCAGCGGCCGGCAGACAGCCGCACCGGCGAGAGGGCAGCGTCAGCCACTTCGGGTCTCGTGGCGTCAGCTGGACGCCTACTCAGCACTATACGGCGCGCGCATGCTCCTCTCTCCTACGGCTGTATTGTGAGCACGAGTGTCAATAAAATGTATTGTTATACTGGACCATTATTCCAGTGCCACCCCATCGTCAGGCGTGCCCCAGGCGAGTATGATAGGACCGCTATTATTTTCTATCTATATAAATGATCTGATGGACAGAGTAAGTTGTAATTTGCGGCTGTTTGCTGATGATGCTGTGGTGTATGGGAGGGTGTCGTCTGTAACTGACTGTAATAGCATACAGGATGACTTATACAAAATTTCTACTTGGTGCGAAGATTGGCAGCTAGCTCTCAATGTCGAAAAATGTAAGGTGATGCGCATGAGTAGAAAAAACAATCCTATAATGTTCGAATACAACATTAGTAGTGAGCTTCTTGATGCTGTCGCGTCGTTGAAATATTTAGGCGTAACATTGCAGAGCGATATGAAATGGAACGAACATGTAAAAAAAAAAAAAAAAAAAAAAAAAAAAAAAAAAAAAAATAGAACAATTGTAAGGCGCACAGCCGACTTCGGTTTATTGGGAGAATTTTGGGAAGATGTACTTCACCTGTAAAGGAGACCGCGTACAAAACGCTTGTACGGCCACGTCTTCAGTATTGCTCAAGTGTTTGGGACCCGCAGCAAATCAGTTTGAAGGAAGACATAGAGGCGGTTCAGAGGCGAGCAGCTAGATTTGTTACCGGTAGGTTCGACCAATGCGCGAGTGTCACGGAAATGCTCCGGCAACTCAATTGGGGATCGCTGGAAGATAGACGACGTTCTTTTCGTGAATTTCTGTTGAGTAAATTTAGAGGGCCGGAATTTGAAGCTGAGTGTAGTTCGATCTTGCTGCCGCCTACTTACATTTCGCGTAAAGATCACAAAGACAAGATAAGAATAATTAGGGCTCGCACGGAGGCATATAGGCATTCTTTTTTTCCTCGTTCTATTTGGGAGTGGAATAGGAAAGGAAATGCCTAGTAGTGGTATATTGTACCCTGCGCCACGCACCTTACGGTGAATTGCGGAGTATGTATGTAGATGTAGATGTAGATCTCCCGAGTTGAGTAGTGAGCTCACAGCCCAAATAGAGGGGAACTAAGTGTCGCTATCCTGACACTGTATCAAATAATGAAGTGCAAGAGATACGTTTCTGTAGATAACAAGTTTATGTTAAATCACAGTAAAACTCAGTTTTTACAATTTCTAACACATAATTTGACGAAATGTGACATTTTTATTACACATAATGTGCATATGATAAGTGAGACTTAACAGTTTAAATTTCTAGATGTTCAGATAGACAGTAAGCTGTCGTGGAAAGCCATTGTTCAGGAGCTTGTTCCAAAAATAAATTCTGCTTTATTTACCATTACAAAAATATCTGAAATAAGTGATTTGTCAACACGAAAAGTAGTCTACTACGGTTACTTCCGCTCACTTATGACGTACGGCGTTATTTTTTGGGGTAACTCGACTGAAACGAAAATGATATTTTTGGTTCAGAAACGTGCAGTTCGAGCAATATGTGGTGTTAGTTCACGAACTTCATGTCGACCCCTTTTCAGTACTTTGGGAATTTACACAGGCGTCACAATACGTTTTTTCTGTAATGTCGTTTGTTGTTAATAATATCAGCTTATTCCCATGAGTGAGTAGCTTTCACGTGGTGAATACTAGACAGAAGTCAAATCTACATTTGCATCACACCACCTGGACACTTGTACAGGAAGGTCTGCAGTATTCTGCAGCATCCATTTTCAATAAGCTTCCACAAGAACTAAGGAATCTTAGCACTAAACCACACGCTTTCAAATCTAATTTGTAGAGTTACCTCATGGCTCACTCCTTTTATTCTGTCGAGGAACTCCTAGAAAAATTAAGGAATCAAGCTAATTCATTTTTTTTTCTTTATTGATTCTTTTCACTTAGTCTCAAGAGTGTCGTGTGTATGACTACTTCAAATTTTTCTATTACCATTCTTGTATTGACTTGTTACATGACCATGGAGTCTTACTCCTCAATTAGGTCCTGCGGAACAGAAAACCAAAATATTATTATTGTTAGACGAAGTGTATGGGTAAAACTTTCGTCATTTGGTATCAAAACCATCCAACACACACTCAAACCCTTTTACATAACGGTGCTGACATGGTTTAGCCATAGCATAAAGGATGTGTCCAGAATGGAACCGTCCCTCTGCAATGGAAGTTTGAACCGCGATCCTGGCACACAATATTTATCTGCCAGGAAGTTTCATATCAGCACACACTCCGCTGCAGAGTGAAAGTCTCATTCTGGACACGTGTTTCCAGTCATCAACAGTCCAATCTCGGTGTTGAAGGACGTAGGCGATGTGTAAAGGTTTGTGTCGTTTGGTCAGCAAGGGTACAAAGTGGGAATTCGGCTCCCTAAGCCCATATCGATGATGCTTCGTTGAATGGTTCGCAAAATGACACTTGATGAAGGCCCAGCACGGAAATACGTAGCAATTTGCAGAAGGGTTGTACTTCTGTGACGTTAAATGTTTCCCTTCAGTTGTCGTTCGTCCCGTTCTTATATGATATTTTTCTGGCCACAGCGATGTCGAAGATCTGATGTTTTAACAGACTTCGGATATTCACGGTGTACTCGGGAAGTAGTCGTACGGAAAAATCTGCACTTCATCGGTACCTCGAGGACACTGTGTTCTATCTCTCGTGCCCCGACTATAACACCACGTACAAACTCACATTAATAGTGCCGACTCCCACTGGAAGCGGGCTACTCAGAACTGAAGTCGATTTTTTAAAAATAGAGTGGCATATTTTTTCTAACTGATTTAGATACTATACCGAAAATGGAAAAAGTTTTTGTTAAAAAAAGTTCTGAATCTTCGTTCTCCACTCCAAAATTCCATCTGTAGTGCGATGGCCTATCTGGAAAGTAGCATGCATAGATGACTTCATGTGGTTAGATACTAAAGCCAAATAAGTTAATCACATCTAATGATGTAATATGTTATAAACTTGCATGCAGTGTATCCAATAGATCTTGAAACGCAAGGTAATCGACCGTGCAGTAATATGGACTCACGCGGATTCTAAGTAATGTACAGACACATAAACACTGACTCGCGCTTGTAAGCTGGACTGAATTATAACAAGTCGAAGGTCATTTATAGAACACATCCTTACAGTAGAAACTTTTGTGTCTTGTTTCCGCCGGTTGTCCTGGGTGTCGGTGGCCGAGTAGAGAGAGACCGACACAGGAAAATAGGATGCACGCATGTGCGGGTACAGAGTATGAGGTGACCAGCCATTGGGACAGCAGAAACTAGAAACACTAAGCTAGATTACTTCAACATATATATTTCGAAGAAATATTACAATACTCATCTTTGTTAACTGAAGACTAGTGGAATGCAGTTCCATAAACTACATAGAGGCCTGCTTACTGATGAGAGACTTTCCTAGTGCCTATCTGATTCCCAAGTCTTAACTGGTGCCTATCTGATTCCCAACTGACCGATGCTGTTCAGTGGTGGCCACGAATGGAGTTGCAACAGAGGGCGCTCGTGGCTGACGTCGTAGGAACGCCGCGCCGTGCGTGCATGGTGGCGCGCGGCGAAAGTACGTGGCGCACACTTCAGACTTGTGCAACACCACAGGAACAACCTCGGTCGTCACCCTGCTAGTATTGTGATACATCTTTTTGTATGATTTCTCAGAAAACACCTACATTTCGAAAGGGATTTGAAGGGTTATGTGCAAGAACATGGTAATGGACAAATAGTGAGAATTTGAGTTACGGTGGCACTGATGTAGCTTGCTGCTTCTCCCGTCTACCATCAAAGTAGTTATCCCCTATCACCAACATATGGCACTCTATGCCGATTTTGTTAACCAATATCTTAGAGAACAGAAGTCGGTTACCCACAAATCAAGCTGGATGTCATGAGTGAAAGTTGTGCTACTTGTTGAAGGAAACAAAGGAGTAAACAGAGCTTCCTGCTTGATCTAGACGATGTAAATGGTAATGATGTGTTGCTTGAGGATTCAGGTATCGAATATAATTCAGATTAAGGAGAGGAAGACTCGGAAATCAGTGAGACAGAAGAAGTAAGTGTGTTCATTATCGTAAAATATGTGGGATGTCTGTTCTGTTCCAAAAAATGTAGTATCTTCTGTCCTTCAGAAAAGTGTAAATTATTGGGTTGTGTTTGATGAAACTTACCTTCTAGAATTAATAGAAAATATAATACTTTTCTAAGTATGTATATGCACAATAATTGTATGGGTTACCAACTGTTGCATTCTTGTATGTAGCATTAATCCAGTCTCAATGGACAAGAACAAAAATATTTCGAACACTTAATATTGTTCAAGCATCCCAAAAGTGACATTTGCAGAACATGTGACTCGCTTCATCTTAAAATTAAGGAATGCAGATTGAGCCACAATTCGGATGAGTTAAAGTATTACACGAGCAAGAATACCACCAAAGGAAGGCAGAGGCTGGGAAAGAAACTTAAGAAATACAGTTAAATTGCTAAGGGCGACAAGGATACATTCGTGTTCACTTTTGATTTACAACAAGCTCTTTCTATCACAAAATTGAGTACTGGACTTGCCTTCTATTCACGGAAAATATAAGGGTATAATCTCAGCATAGATGACTGCAAAAGTGAAACAGGCTCCCAGGCTCCTTTTACTTCTGAGATGAATCAACGGCCAGAAGAGGACCAGAGGAAATAGCTAGTTGCCTGAAGAAACATTTTGAGACACTGGACTTGACTGGCAAGAAATTGGTAATGATTAATGACAACTGTGGAGGGCTGAACAAAAATTGGCCTTTAGTTTCCTTCTGCAGTTACTTGGTTGCATGTGGGCGTTTCCAATCAATAGAACATTACTCCCCTATCCCAGGCCACATGATGTTACCATCTGATCACGGTTATGGCCAAGTGGAAAGTTATACTAGGAGACATGTCCAGTTTGTGTTTTCTCTTCAGCCTTGGGTGGAAGTTTTAAGAGAGGCCAGTCACCTTTTCAAGATACACATACGCAGCAAGAAGGTTTCGTAACTCTTGTAAAACTAAGGGAAAAATTTACTTTTCGAACCAAAGATAAAGAAGGGAATCCTATTGAGGCTGATGTAATGAAACGTCAGGGGAGGGGGGGAGGAGATTAAGTGAACCTTTTTCGTAGAGGACAAAAAATTTGCCTATCACACTCTCAGTTCCCAAGGAAGTACGAAAGCCAGAGAAAAACTAATGAAGGTACACTGAAGGAAAAGCAGCTTTACAACCATGTATTCCACCCAGCGAGTACAACAATTACTTCATGAAACTGAAAAAGGCAAAAGACCTGAAGGAGAGTTGGATTTAGATCTAACGTGTGAGTCGTTTCTGTAATATTAAATTATGCTTCCAACTAATATTAAATGTGCAAGATATCTGACTAGTGATGCACCCTTGGCTCCTGCAAGGAAGACATCTACAGCAAGAACACGTTGAAATCAGAGAGCTGCATTAACTCTTATCTAATGATGCCAACACTGGTGTGCTGGTGTCACTTGCTGTCACTGTCGCTGGCAACTCCTGAAAGAAAAAGCTTACAAGCTAGTAACTAGTGGGGCTCAATAAGGGTACGTTATGATGCCTCTAGCTACAAGAAAAATAAGTTGTTTTACTAAAAGATGATTGGTTTATTTTACTTTAACAAGTGAGATAAAAAGGAAATTTATATATATAGTTTCTCTACTGCTCCCGGTTCATTTAAAAATCATAGGATAGGTATAGACTGGATAGTAAATAATAACTGTCGTAGGTTGATAGAATGGCTGAAAACCTCGCTTAATGCATTTTACACAATTTACCGCACTCCAGTTTGGCAAACGAGGTTGTCGCGATGCCGTGAACTATGGTGAGAAATCTGTAAATGCTGTCAGGGGTCTGGGAGGACTCACCTATCGCAAATTGCTCACTGTACCTTGTTACTGCGCCGACGACAAGATGGCTGCCGCTGGGCTCTGTCACTGCATCACAAACTACTCTCTTTACTGCCATGATCGACCACCGCCGATCGCACTGTCCCTGAATCTTGATGAAGTCAAGATAGCTACAAGCCCTAGGTTTATTCTACTGGCGTGGTACGTCGGCCTTTGCCAACCCACCACGATGCAACTCAATATGCGCTCGCAAGCGTTACACTATCGCCACTCTGTCGCTTCTTCAGAGCCGGATATGAAGTATCGCGACTCAACACTCGAACAAACGCGTAATAACACGTACTTCACTACAACATACTGTGATTCGCTCGCCGACAGAGCTGCTCTTCGCCGGCCACGGTGGCCGAGAGGACTGAGGCACTCCAGTCACGGTCTGCAGGCCCCTATGGTCGGGGGTTCGAATCCCCCCTTGGGCATGGATATTTGTGCCGTCCTTAGTCTTAGCTGGTTCATAAGTAGTTTGTAAGTTTAGGGACTGATAATCCCGTAGTTAAGTCCCATAAGCTATACAAACATTTGAAAATTTGAACATTTGAGCTGCTCTTCACATGAAAGTCCGTGAAAAGCCTTCGCCCACACAGAGGTGGCGTCAGCACAGATGACTACCACCTCCTATGGCCGCCCACCAAAAAGAAGTGAAGCTTCTTGCTACTTTCTGGAGCTTCCTTGTCCCTAGTTCTTGTCTTTGCCTACATGTGGCGCATGTGTCGCTCATCTACGAATCAAAACTTTTCTCTGAGAGGGTTATGCTAGGGGAACAGCCAATCACGTCTCTCCCTTTAAATATCCCGCCACCGACGTGAGCCGTTTCGTCACTAGGCTTGGTGTTACATCAGCTCGAAATCTTGCCGATTATTGCACCATGCAGTTTCGGGTTGCGTCAGCCGCGACTACAAGACTGCTGTCGCACAATTAACTGGGACTGCTAACGCACAACGCACAATTAACAGTGAACTGTCTCACAACTATCTCTGTTACCTGTGCTGTCTTCCGCTATCCTGTACTCTGTTACCTGTGCTGTCGAGGGCTGGCTTATCGCCGAGTGCCATCTGTCGCTCGCTGCTTGCTGCTCGCTGGGGTGTGGAGGAACTCCCAACACCTGGTGTTTACGCCGGGCGCTCCGCATTCTTTAAAAATACCTCCAGTGTATAAAAGCGTGTGTGTGCGTGACAACCTCGCGGTTAATTACTCATTTCCTTGTCGCACTGCGACATGACGGTAATTACCATAAGCAATATGATGATAACTTCTTTATTAATTAATTGAATACTGTCGAGTTTATATTCAAATTGTTCGGCTCGAAGAAAACAACGTAAGGGAATCTTGACTCCTTACAACGATACTAATATAGATACGTTTATGAATGAAAAGGAATAAGCTCATTTCAAAGTTTCAATAACAAAATGTAGTTGCTGGACGAATTGTCCTTAGGGAAGTGTAATAATTCTACACACACAAATAGATTGTTGAAGATTTCTTTAATTATGCTAATTAAAATTATGCTACTGTAATCCTCCCAAAAATCATTTTGCACTAATGATAATTACAATCTGTGTACTTAAAAAAACAATGGTTAAAGGATGCAGAGAATGATATATATAAAATACTGTACGTGTAATACGTTTTCTTGTATGTTTTACTTATTTCAGATAATAAAAAGGTATGAATAAATTACATATCTTTCATGGAAAATCGTGCAAAACATGGGAACCCACACCAACAGGATTAATTACTAAATGTATCTAACATATGATTGTACCAATTAGCATTAACAGTTCTTGTAATTATCATATGATAAAATCATATTTTTAGGAATCATACAGATTGTACGGCAGTTTTCCTTTTTTTCTCAGATACACTATTGTGGTTTACCATGTTCTTGTTCACAACCCTTGATTTGTAAGTGGAGAAACACGATTAGGACCTTTTTTTTTTTTTTTTTTTTTTTTTTTTTTTTTTTTTTTTTTTTTTTTTTTTTTAACAAAACATTCTCCATTTTCGGCAAACAATCGAAATCAATAAGAAGAAGTATGCAATTCCATTTAAATCAACCAACTTCCTGTTTAACCCTTAACCTGAAACATCTCTGAAATGTGCGTAACTAGAAACATGTGGTCTCTCAGACCACCTAAAGTTATTATGTCACCGACCTCCACATTAGTTCACAGAAATTAAGTAAAGAGTCAGTTAATTCATATTCTAAGTAAATTTCATACTTTCTAGTCGATATTAACACTTTGTTGTTTACATTATATAAAATAAAACTGAAATATAACAAGTAAGTGCAGTCATTCAGTGTCAGATTTCAAATAATTTTCACCACTGTTACACCAGACAATATATTCCTGAATATAAATGAAATATTGCAAAAATGCAAACAAATATAATAATCAAATGAACTGAAATATTAAATCACAGCTCTTTCTCACAGTCGACACACACCTTTCTGCTACATTCCGACAAACTGGCTGACCACATCTGATGCACTTATACGCCGTTTTCCTCTTCTTGGATGCAGGACACTTCATACACGTCTTCCTTTTGTCAGTTGTATCACTTGGTATACCTTTGCTTCATTGCTGACTGTCTCACAGAACTTAACGGATCATTTCCTTGATAACTCTTGGTAAATTTGGAATTTCCAGGCGTCTTCTTAGATGTGACTGTATCAGCTACCTGGCCAAACTTTTAGTGAATTTCAGACGAGTTATCATGGGGTTTCCTCTGTAGCACAAATACAGAACAAAACTGTTCACGCAACTGATGTTTACAAGTGTATAAAAGACTGCCATTGGCCTGTGTCTTGTACGTCTATTTGACGAATAATTGGCACATTTCATGTCGAGCAGATTTTTTTGCATTATAGTAACAAATAATTTCTGCCTTGTTTTTTGTGGTATCATTTTAAATAGAATGATGCATTGAAGACACAAGAATCACTGCCTTGTTTCTCTCAGGAACAAATTATACCAGTGTTGTATTCTCAGAGAATCCATATGATGCTGATCCAACTGCCCTACTTTTATCAGCCAAAAACTCTGGAGTAATTTCGCGTTTGTTCTATCTGACTGTTCCTACGTATGTTAGTCCCCTTTTTTGTAGCTCACGAACATGTTCTATAGATGTAAACCAGTTGTCAGCGGTAATGTTTCTGTTACTTCCTTCTGTCGCTTTGCACAGACGTAAAACAGCCTGAGTTGGTTTGGCAAGCTGTTTCTCTTCTTCTGTCAAGCCACATCCGTCACTCCTTTTCCCTGTATATGTATATAAGCATTAAAGAGATAAGTGCTTCCAGAATCTGCTAGACACATAATTTTTATGCCGTATTTGGTCGGTTTGCTAGGCATATAAACGCGGAAAGGACATTTTCCCCTGAATGCTACTAACATTTCATCCACTGTAACGTTGGCTTTTACACAGTATGATTGCTGAGACTTGAAAATGAATTTATCAAAAACGTTTGATATTGCAGCTGTGCGATCAGACTTTTTTCTTTCCTCCCTGGTAATCACTTCGTCAAATCTTAGGCTGCTTTTCTGACATTGTCACCACAAATATAGGACGTCCGGTCAGGTCTTTTTCGAAAAGAGAAAACATATCTTCATGAGACGATTTGAATACTGATGTCATCATTAAAAGACCTATGAAAGCTTTGATCTCAGTGTTGCCAGTATTTCCGTGATTGGATGGATTAGTTGTTGTCTGCAACTTTGCCCATATAGTATTCAGTTTCACGTTTGTATGTAAAACTATTTCATCTATCATGTCATCATCAAATAAGTTCTTCCATATTTGACATTTAGTAGGACTTTGCCCCAAACTTCGACTTTTGGCTGTTAGTCCAGGCATTCCTCCTTTCAAAATGTTGTGCTCGGGTGTTGTTCTTGTCCTAACAGGCTCAGAACGTTCCCACTTGAAATTATTTTTACCATAAAAGAACTGTGTTTCCTGTGAGGTATTATCTGTAGTACGGACCCCTCCAGGCTCTTCTTCCAATAAAACATTTGCTTAACTAGTATCACTCTCTGTTTCATGGTGGCCATCACCTATCACGAAATCTGGATCATCATCAGAATCATCAAATGTGTCATCATCGTTCACATTTCCCTCTTTATCTAAATCCCGTAATTGCGCTTGCACCCAAGCTTCCAAATCTGCATTAGCTGCAGATATGTTACTCTTCTTAGAAAGTCTATCCATATTATACCTGAAATATAACATATATTCACGCATAGAAGACAATGCTACAAAACAACAACCACTGAAATCAGACTATGTCATAATTAGAAACATGCGGTCTATTGGACCCACCAAATTCTTGTACGTAATACGAAACATGCGGTATCTCAGGCACACAACGTGGCGCACTCCTCTAAACAATACTCTGTATCTCTTCAGTGACAAAGCAAAACTGATTGTTGACTGTTGCTTTACACGCGGCAGGTATTGCGACGAAGGTACTGGGAAGGGGGAGCCGAGCTTTTGTTGCAGTGCAGCCACACTCGACTTTTAAAATAAACGAGGGGTCTGAGGGACCGATGTTTCGGGTTAAGGGTTAAATAGTCCACTTCGGTTTGGAATTGTAAGTTGAAAATATCACCTTTTTATCTGGCGCAGTATACTTAGTACTAGGACGAATTGCGTTTTACATTTCATAAGACTCCTAAGAATTTGTAATGGGCGTACGGGTGGTCTGAAACACCCTGTATATATTAAAAAAAAGACTATGTTGGGACCCATCAGCGCGTTATTGCTACTTGCACTTATCCGGAATTGCATTTTTAATGGAATGGTCCGACAAACTGGTAGTCTGTGTCATGCGTCCTTCTGGGTTGTGTGACAAAACCTGATACGAGCTTTTCAGTTGGTCGTCAGTAAACACGGTGACACACGTTTCTATTATTTGGATTGCCTCGGCTCAATGGGGTCGTAACCGGTGTTTGTTCGGCAATATACGGGCGTTTGCTACAGTCATAATCAATCGGCGATAGCCGCGCGCCGATGAATGTCACATACACTGCAGACAGATTTTAATCACGTTTGCCGCTTTTGCTTCGTCTGTATGAAAAACCGTTGAAAGCTGTGAGCTGTACGTTCCCTTTGATCCAGTGTAACGTTTTGACTGATAGCGACGTTTACATGCGTGTGCTGTCTGCTGGCCTTCACTGGTGACGCTATCTAGATGCCAGTCCCATTGAACAAATGAGTAGTACTGACGGCGGGTGTACTATTCGAGTTTACGCTAGACCCTTTCTACACCGCATTTTATTACTGCTAATATGAAAGCAAGTGTGACTATACGCTGTAACAACATGCGTACTGGGCTATGTACAGTTATGATTTAGAAGTCTGGCTCGATATTATCTTAGAGTCGAACCGTACATGTCCGGAATGTTCAAATGTTTGTAAATCTTATGGGACTTAACTACGGGGTCATCAGTACGTAAACTTACAAACTACTTATGAACTTCTTACGAACTAGTACGGCACAAATATCCATGCCCGAGGGGGGATTAGAACCCCCGACCGTAGTGACCGTGCGGACCGTGACTGGAGCACCTCAGTCCCCTCGGCCACCGCGGCCGGCTACATGTCCGGTTTCATGCCCCAGCTACTACCTTAGTTACTATTTTTACTTGTGACCCTGTAGTTAAAATAGTCAATGCATAGGCCGCCGTTTGCGAAATAAATTAGAAATTTTCCATAAATAACTGGTTGATTAATAAAAAGCGTTTTGGTCTAACGTTTGCGAATGATGTACGCAAAGTCAGAGATTTAGTTGTATAAGGTTTATTCAATGAAATTGGTTCCTTATTGAAAGTGGTCAGATGAATTATTAATCGTAAAGAGAAAACAACGGTTAAACAGTTGCATTGTTTGAGATATGAAACTGGTAGCAATTTCCCCAACTAAGTAATCATAACTTTAAGAGAAACAGCACTCGACACGAAATTGTCAACAGTTCAAAATAGTTTAAGTTTCTCAAACACAATTTCTACATTCCTAAGTTAGTGTATACAAACGTAATCACATATCAACTGTAATGGCGTACACATGTTCTCGCCAAAGTTACAGTCCCGAGAAGCGACCGTTCGCTGTGCAAATCTTAACATTCTGCCCGATCGAATCACTTCTGTCATCCAGGAAGGTCCTTCTTCTGCTAAGACTAGATATACAATTTCCTTTTCCGTTCATCCTTCACTCCACACTAGGGTTGCCAGATTGATCTCGAGGCAGGCCCGGAGACCAAACGTGCCCCCCTCCCCTTGGCCAATGACTCCCCCCTCCCCAAACCAGGATTAAATGAGATAGTGCATATTCTGCACTTACACATACACTCATCAGTATCGACTTTTTGTAGCCACTCTTTATAATTTTCTTCATGCAACCATTCTTCACGGAACGAACTTAGATATCGTCTCTTCATTTCACTGTTATTACTCACTAATCTGAGTTAATGTAAGCTTGTCTGTTCTCACACGATCCAAGTATTCCAAAAATTGTCGGTAAACTGATAACAAACAATGAACGAACGAACACAAATAATAGACGTCGCCAGTTGACACGTTGCCGCAACAGTGTTTGTTTACTAATGCGCTAGCCGATTACTACCGACGCAACAATGAAAAGTTTTTAGAGGAAGAATAGAAAAGTAGCGTTTTGTTGCAATAAGAAATTGACATTTATATAAAGTTATTCATAATTACTAGAGAGTAGCCGGCCTGGAATGGCCGAGCGCACTGAGGCGTCTTGACACGGTGCGCGAGGCTGTTCCCGCCAGAGTTTCGAATCCCCCCCCTAGGGCATGGATGTTGTGTTCGTCCTTAGTTTAAGTTACGTCAAGTTCGACGTAGATCGTCGCTACATGAGCATAGTACTTAAAAATAAATAAATAAAAGAGAGAGAAAGTAGAGATGAAGGTTACATTCAAGCCCGGAGATGAGAGTCATTGGCCCGGAGACCCGGAGAATTCATTCCAAACCCGGGCACTCCGAGCGGCGCCCGGAGATCTGGCAACCCTACTCCATACTCCCCACCAGTTCTATCCCTTGGCCACTTCCTTATTGGCCGATCGCCATCCCTTCCAAAATCGTATAAATCTTATCTTGAGATATTTTTAAAGTAAATGCTGACCATCTGAAACAACTTCCGTATTAATATCACACTATTTAAATACACTGAAAGACTCTTAATTAGTATTACATAAAGTCTAAAATAAAATAAAAAACAGGCAAACCAGCTTTCATCAGCTTGACTGCTCATGCCACAGAAAATTTACATAAATTACTGGGAAACTGTACAATAAAACGACATCTTCTTTTAATATATAAAGCAGAGTGTCCGTATGTTTGTACGTGTTGCATACAAATCTACAGTTTTGTTCCAATCTTTTGAAATTTTGTACACGTACGCTTCAATCCATCAGGACGGTCGCCGTAAGTGTAAGAAGCACATACGATATGTAGTTCACGACATACGACGTCATAAACAATGAGATGCGCGAAAAAGTGCTGCATTTTGCGACAATGCTGCTCATGTTTTCCTAAACCATAGGACCGATTTCAACCAAATCTGGTACACTCATTCCTTACCGTGAGGTAACAATTGCTGCGTGATTAAGAATCACATACGGCACATGGTTCAAAAGATATTACTAAATCGCAAAAAATGCCATATAATGCGGCCAGATTTTCGAAATACTCTATGAGAATGACAGACTTAGTGACTTGCAACAAACTTTAAACTTAATTTAAAACTTTTATTAAACTTTTTCTCGCTGGCAACCATAGTAAAATGATGAAAGGAAAAGAGTTTCTCGCTTACTAATTTTCCGCTGTTTGTGGAGTAAAACTTCGGCTCTCGGTATGATGCTACAATTTATAATTTGGACACTACACATTGTAGCGACAGGGAATTTTACAGACAGTATACACATATATAGTTAAATGTAGCTGCTAAATTGTATCAGATTCCGAAACATAGTTCATAAGATATGAGCACATAAACAGTAACGTTCCGTTATTCATGGACTAAAACTACGGCATTCGGATGACGTTAAAATTTATAATTTATACACTAAAAACTGTAGCAGCAAGAAATTTTATAGACAGTATACACGCATATACTTGACTGTATCTTCTGAATTGTATCACAGTACGTCAGGTAGTTCATATAACCACATAAATAGTAACCGGCCCTTCACGCACCAAGTTTTAAGCTGTTACTATTCCCAAGAGATTTTACAGACGTACAGCCCTTATAAAAGTGAATATATACCTGAAAATGTCAGGAATGAAAAAATAAATAAATACCCGGGCAACGCCGGGTTTCCAGCTAGTACAAAAAAATATATGATAGGTAAATCATGCTACTTGCATTTCCAGTGTTACTGTGGAGAATATGATGATCTGTTTATATTTCTCTTATAAATTTATACCAGTTAAAATCAGTTATGAAATAAATATATATTAGTGTGACGGATACAAGATGATGGCTTGAGATAATAAGCTATCATCAAAAGCAGAGTCTGTTGAAACTGCATGACGCATTCAAAAGTTCGTTATGTTGAGCTTGATTTTTCTACAGTTTGATGCAGTAGTCATAAAAATAATTATGTCTTCAATGTTGACGGTAAATAATTTTATAGATTATTTTATTCCTCATTACTGTAGTGTGGAACTCATTGAAGTCATCCAGACACCCTTACGAGACGCTCGGGTAACTGCCCTGATTAGTTTAGAGTACAAAGCATGGGCCATTCCCACATTTCTGCCGATTTCGACATACTCAGACAGGCTGCTCGGCTTAACCCGATACATGGGCTGTTTGGCAGCGGCCCCAAGCGCATGGTGCGGTCTACTGTCGGTCCTTCATTTTTCCACGCAATACCATTACTTATACTAACTGTGTGACTCTATGGGCACTACTTCAGGAAAATCACAACACGTTCTGAAGGCTTTTGAGTGAGTCCTGTGGCTGTAGTGCTATAGTTTTTTCTTGGTACTATGACTTCAGTGACTCCTCCAATTGTCTCAATTATTAGCCGCAGTGGAGTAGCCGAGCGCTCTAATGCCCCTTTATGTGGAGAGCTCGGTTCATCACTGTCAGAGGATGGAGTTTCCCTCGGGCCTGTGTGTGTGTTTGTTCTTAGATTAGTTTCAATACTTGGGACTGATAACCAGAGTAGTTAAGTTCCCTAGATTTACAAACATTTGAACATTTCATAATTGTTAACCACTAGGTTCTTTGTCGGCTTTGTGATTTGTTTCGAACTTTTTCCTCTGTAATTTAATACACTGAGCTCGTCGGTAGTCGACATTAGGTATTGATATGGTGAGTAGGACTGACAGTCGTATCGGTTCCTTTGTGTGAGTATAACGCCACTTTTAAAAATGTTTTCCATGTAGTATCTCACAGCGGAAAATCAGTTTTCTTCGTAGTCCGAGATTACGTGCTGGAATTACGACTGATACAATAACGATGGTGGAAGTTGTGTGAGTAGGCTGTCGAATGGCTTTCTTATGGAATTTTAGTGGTAAACGAGGGAGCTAGATCCCACACTTCCAATTTTGACGCTCAATAATCGGTTAAGAATGTTACACTCATTTAATGGTGTTAATACGATCATCAGGCAAGAGTTTTCTTATTATGATGGAAGGAACTATCAGGTTCTAAGGTGACATTCTTGGAGATACTACGAGTATACGAGAAAGGACATGTCAATGATTGGAATGATTTTTTCAGTCTAGAGAGGTTTTTCTAGGTTTGAATGTCCTGAAAAATACACTAAAAATCTTCAGTGTTTCACCATCGATGTTATGGTGAACATTTCTCTAACAAGGAGACCACATGGGTATCGATTTAAGAATTTCTTTATATTTATGGTACGTGAAGTTCAGAACTTAACCCTTTGCTCCACAGTGGTATTCACACGATACCACTATTTTTTTTTAGCTTCTCCATCTTTTACTGTCTTAGTGGTATTGTGGGAATACAATATGTTAAACAAATTTCTGAAAATAAATTTACATATAAACATTTGTGGTCTCTTTTGTTACTTTCTGTGGAACATTTGTATTTTGAGGCAAATTTAATATGATGTGCAGCAAAGGGTTAAATAACAATCAGTCAAAGCCATTCCACACAGCTCTCAAAAATTCTCGTGAAAATAGACTTTGAAGTTTTGCAAGTAAGCGTAAGTGCCGATAATTAAAACACATCTCGTATTTGTCGGTGTAGCTCAGGTGATAGCGTTCTGGTCTCACAACTATAGAGTCGTTGGTTCGAATCCCTCTGACAGATATTTTTTTTTTTTTTTAATTCTGTTATATAAATATATTGGGATTTTAAATCCACGTGTTTTGTCAGTTTTTGTTTATGTTTATGTAGACGAACTGAGCACCTTGATGTCACCGAAAACGAGGGATGTGTAAGTTAGCTGCTTGGAAAGACATTAGTAGCTATGGAGATGACTTTCCAAAAACAAAATCGCAGCTCTTCACAAACTCAACAATCAAAGACAACAGTCATCAACTAATAGTGAAGCCAATACTGTAAGAACGTAACTTATTTTGATTAAAACCATAATTACTAACAATGTTCTATAAAATATAGAAAATTACGAATAATCAAAAATACGTGCACTTTTCGTAAAAATTACAATTAAGTGTAAGTATTCAAACACAACAAAAATTTAATAAAATATGTGTGGCCACAAGATTTGAACCACTGACCCCAGTGTTGTAATGCCAGAACGCTACCGCCTGAGCTACATCGACAGATGCTGCAGTTTGTTTAGTGATTGCAACTTAAGCTTACTTGTAAAAATTTCAAAGTCTATTTTCTCGAGAATTTTTTATGGTTGCGTCGAATGACTTGGGCTGATTGTTATTTGAGTTCTGAACTTCACGAACCATAAATATATTTAAAAAAATCTGAATTCCGATACCCTTGTGGTCTGCTTATAAATCTCGTTCATTAATGTGGTGAAGAAGTAAAGTCGGATGGCATGAATGGCTGGAAGCAGGGCCGTCCCGAACAAATTCTGCGCCCAAGGCAAATTATTTTAATGGCGCCCCATTTAATAAAATGGCAATATATCATCAATGTAAAATACATATTGCACCTTTTTTATTTAAATACGTAATCACAACATATACATTCCGTTAATATATTTCTCCATTAAATGGGACACATCATACTCTTTTATACAAAAGTGTTACTTTTTCATCGTTTTTACATTTTGTCTTTCTAAAATGTTTTGGTTAATAGTTTACAATAATTGATACAATTATAAGCTTCATTATATAAAGAGACACGCCAATTTCATTTTTCTTGCCGTGGATTTCGCAAATCTCCTTTAAATCAACTGTGCCTGCTGTTTCTCGTTCAATTGATAAAATTGGCAATCCCACAAGTATTTCTTGAGTCATTGTGGATCGCAGATATGTTTTTATAGTTTTAATTTCGAGAAGCTACGCTCACCACTGGCTACAATCACAGAAAGAGTAAGCAATACTCTTAGTGCAGTAACTAAATTAGGTATGATGTCTATCAGTCCATTCTTACAAATATAACTTAGAACGTCCTGTGGTCCTGAGTTATTGTAAGTATTCAAACACAACAAAAATTAATAAAACATGTGTTGCCACAAGATGTGAACCACCGACCCCAGGGTTTTAATGCCAGAACGCTTCCGCCTTAGCTTCATCAACAGATGCTGCAGTTTGTTTAGTGATTTCTACTTATGCTTACTTGTAAAATTTCAAAATCTGGTATTTTGGTGCATTAAAATTGGTTTATTCTAACGAAGATGTTCCTGAAAACTTGTACTACGTAGAATGAGAAAAAATAAATTGTAAGCCCTTATTCTGCTTGTAACTATAAGGGTAATGCTGAAGTTCTAGTGTGGCTTTCCGTTCCCTATCTGAATAATATACTTTCGCAGAAAGCAGTAGGTTCATTGGTGTGTAAAGACGAAAATAACTTTCGCATGATGCTGTAACACCACTTAACCTGTCGGTTATTAATCTGTGCGACGATATTTAAATGAAATGAACAGTGTTAAGTGTTTCCTAAAACAAATAGATAAGAATACGATTTCCGAAAAAAATGCAAAAAATAGATAAAAAAATTAAAAAATAACGATAAGTACGAGAGAGTTGCTATAACGAATTATTCTCACAGATAAATCTTTCTTCATTCCTGTTCTCTGTTCATTTAATCTGTTGAATGTTAAGACAATTAAATTCGACCACGTAAATATCGAAATATGATGGAAGAAAAGCGTGCAAAATCTACACAAATTGTAGAGAGAAAATTAATTTTGAATTACTTGAATGCGGTCATAAGCCGAATTGGCCTGATTACCTGAAGTTCTATTTATAATACTGCGCATAAAATTACTTGAATAAAGCCAATGTTACAACTGAAATTCTTCTGAGTTCTTTGCCGTGTCTTGATGATATACTGGGTGACCAAAAAGTCAGTATACATTTGAAAACTTAATAAATCACGGATTAATGTAGATAGAGGGGTAAAAATTGACACACATGCTTGGAATGACATGGGGTTTTATTAGAACCCCCCCCCCCCCAAAAAAAAGAAAGTTAAAAAAATTTCCGACTAATGGGTGCTTCATCTAATCAGAAAAGTAACAATTAGCATTACAAATTAAGACAAAGCAAAGATGATGTTCTTTAAAGGAAATGCCCAATATGTTCACATCATTCCTCAACAATACCTGTAGTCGAGGAATAATGTTGTGAGCAGCACTGTAAAGCCTGTCCGGAGTTATGGTGAGGCATTGGCGTCGGATGTCGTCTTTCAGCATCCCTACAGATTGCGACTTCAGGTAACCCCAAAGTCAATAATCGTACGGACTGTGGTCTGGGGACCTGGAAGGCCAAGCATGACGAAAGTGGCGGCCGAGCACACGATCATCACCAAACGACGCCGCGCGCAAGAGAACTTTCACGCGTCTAGCAGTACTTTTTTTTCTTTTTGGTTCTAATAAACCCCATGTCATTCCATGCATGTGTGTCAATTTTTACCTCTCTATCCACATTATTCCGAGATTTAATAAGTTTTCAAATTTATACTAACTTTTTGATCACCCGGAGTTTCTCCACCGTTTCGGATCCGCTACAGCAGCCTTCCTCAGGGAATACTCAGTATTCTCTGAGGAAAGGATCTGTAACGGATCCGAAAAGTTGGAGAATTATATCATCAATGCGCGGCAAATAGTTCAGAAGAATTTCAATTTTAACAATAATGACCGCGGTAGCCTATGTTCTTACCAAGGTAATGTTGATATTACGTCGTAACCTTAACTCTTGAAAAGTACGTTAATATAGATTGGCAGTTTAGTTGTTGTTGTCTTCAGTCCGGAGACTGGTTTGATGCAGCTCTCCACAATACCCTATCCTGAGCAAGCCTCTTCATCTCCATATACGAACTGCAACCTACATCTGTCTGAATCTGTTCACTGTATCCATCTCTTGGTCTTCCTATGCGGTTTTTACCCTACACACTTCCCTCTAACGCTAAATTCACAATTCCTTGATGTCTAAGAATGTGTCCTACCAATCTATCCCTTCTTTTAGTCAAGGTATGCCAGAAATTTCTTTTCTCCCAAATTCTGTTCAGTACCTCATTAGTTACTCAATCCACCCACCTAATCTTCAGCATTCTTCTGTAGCACCATATTTCAAAAGCCTCAATCTTTTTCCTGTCCCCACTGTTTATCGTCCATGTCTCACTCCCATACAAGGCAACACTCCATACAAACGCCTTCAGAAAGGACTTCCTTAGGCTTAAATCAATATTCGATGTTAACAAATTTCTCTTTTCAATATCGCTTTTCTACCCATTGCCATTCTGCATTTTATATCCTCTGTACTGCGACCTTCATTTGTTATTTTACCGCCCAAGCAACAAACCTCATCTACCTCCTTTATGGCTTCGTTACCCAATCTAATTCCTTCAGGATCACCCGATTTTCTTACACTGCACTCCATTACCCTAGTTTTGCTCTTGTTAATCTTCATCTTATATGCACCTTTCAGCACACTGTCCATTCCGTTCAGTTGCTCTTCCAGGTCCTTTGATGTCTCTGACAGAATTACTATGTCGTCGGCAAATCGCAATGTTTTTAATTCTTCACCCTGAACTTTAATTCCTTCTCCAAATTTCTACTTGATTTCCTTTATAGCTTGCTCAATGTACAAATTGAATAACAATGGAGAAAGGCTACAACCCTGTCTTACTCCCTTTCCAACCACTGTATCCCTTTCATGCCCTTCAACTCTGACAACCGCTGTGAGGTTTTTGTACAAGTTGTAAATAACCTTACGCTCCCTATATTTTATCTTGCTTGCTTCAGAACTTGAAAGAGTTTATTCCAATCAACATTGTCAAAAGCCTTCTCCAAATCTACAAAAGCTAGAAAAGTAGGTTTGCTTTTTCTTAATCTATCTTCTAGGATAAGCCGTAAAGTAAGTATTGCCTCCCGTGTTCCTACATTTCTCCTGAACCCAAACTGATCTTCCCCGAGGTCGGCTTCTACCAGCTTTACCATCCTTCTGTATATAATTCGTGTTAAAATTTTGCAACCATGACTTATCAAACTGATGGTTCTGTAGTTTTCACACCTGTCCGCACCTGCTTTCTTTGGAATGGGGATCATAAAATTTTTCTTAAAGTCTGACGGTACTTCACCTGTCTCATACATCTTACACACCAGGTGAAACAATTTTGTCATGGCTGATTCTCTCAGAGACTTCAGTAGCTCTGAGGGAATATCATCTACTCCAAGGGCGTTGTTTCGACTTAGGTCTTTCAGGGCTCTGTCAAGTTCTTCTCTCAGTACAGTATCTCCTATTTCATCTTCATCTACATCCTCTTTCCTTCCTACAATATTGTCGTGGGCAGGAAGTGACGAGGCGAGAGCACGTGGGGTAGCTGGCCGGGCGGCGTCGCTCTGGATCAGTCGGCATGTGGGTCTCCAGGTGGAGGTTATAGATTTGTGTGTGGCAATCGCCACGTGTAGTTGCTCGTCGTAGACTGCACCAAGTTGAATCGAGTGCTCCTGTGTGTTGGTGAATATTTAGCCGGTGGAACAAGGTGTGCATCGCATTGAATTAAAGTGACTGTGATTTGTTAATGTAACACGTGTCGTCGCATAGGCATGAACATAAACGGTGTTTGAGACAGCCACATGGTGTGAAAGCAATTTGCGACAAATATTCATTTTGTCTGGGGGCTCACGAGCTATAACTTTATTTGATAAATGTGTCGACGTACAGACGTATCAGCCACAGGGTTTTAATATGGTGTAATAAACAACATAAAGTGAACATTCACGTGTTTTCAAAAATAGTAGTTAGTACACCCTTTTCTCTCATGAACTTGATTTTATTATGAATTTGTTTTGTTAATCATATGCAGGGAAGGAAAGCTGCGAACATGTGATATCATCCCCTAGAAAACGAGTCAAACAGTCGCAATCACAGTTCCAGTGTTTTTGCATGTTTAGGAATTTGGTTCGCAGTTGGTGGTTGTGAGTTTAAAAATTAAACTTTCCCTATATTAAACTCTCACCCCGACCTTCACTCTCGCAGTCCCAGCCTCGTCGCCGCTTTTGTGTCTCGTTTCCGTCGTAGGTGTCGGTGGCCGAGTAGAAAGACCGACACAGGAATAAAGGTTGCACGCTTGTGCAGGTAGGAGGTGACCAGCCAGTGGGACAGCAGAAACTAGAAACACTAGAGTAAATTAGAACGAGATATATATTTCTTAGCGACTTAGTAATACTTAATTTTTACATAGCTCAGTACTGAAGAATGCTGCTACATAGTTGAGCTAGAGGCCTGCCTAGTGCCTATCCGATAGCCAAGTCGTCACTGGTGCCTATCTGATTCCGAAGTGTTAACTGGTTCCTATCTCAGTCCCAAGTCAACGATGCAGTCCATTGGTAGCCACGAGCGGAGTTGCAGCAGAGGGCGCTCGTGGCTGTCGACTTAAGAACGCCGCGCCGTGCGTGCATGGCGGCGCGCGGCGAAAGTAGGTGGCGCGCACTTTATACTTGTGCGACACCACAATAATAAACAAAATACGGTACATGGTGTACACAGAGTCCGGGAACACTTTCAATTATTTATTGCACAAGAACCAGACTTTCTACAAATATCATACTTACGTCATTTTGAAGAGAAACCCTAGAAATATTATATTTTATTTCTTTTTTATTTATTTATTTACTTTTTTTCATGTATACCGCCACAGCGTGGTTTGGTTTGGTATTTTGCCAATAGTTAGCACTAGTGGCAAACATGACGAATACATGTGCTATACTATTCATGGTTAAGGCTTATCCTAGAAGATAGATTAAGAAAAGGCAAACCTACATTTCTAGCTTTTGTAGATTAGAAGGTTTTTGACAATGTTGATTGGAATAAACTCTTTCAAGTTCTGAAGCAAGCAGGAGTAAAATATAGGGAGCGTAAGGTTCTTTACAACTTGTACAAAAACCAGACAGCGGTTGTCAGAGTTGAAGGACATGAAAGGGATGCAGTGGTTGGAAAGGGAGTAAGACAGGGTTGTAGCCTTTCTCCATTGTTATTCAATTTGTACATTGAGAAAGCTATAAAGGAAATCAAGGAGAAATTTGGAGAAGGAATTAAAGTTCAGGGTGAAGAATTAAAAACATTGCGGTTTGCCGACGACATAGTAATTCTGTCAGAGACAGCAAAGGACCTGGAAGAGCAATTGAACGGAATGGACAGTGTGCTGAAAGGTGCATATAAGATGAATATTAACAAGAGAAAACTAGGGTAATGTAGTGCAGTCTAAGAAAATCAGGTGATGCTGAAGGAATTAGATTAGGTAACGAAGCAATAAAGGAGGTAGATGAGTTTTGTTACTTGGGCAGTAAAATAACAAATGATGGTCGCAGTACAGAGGATATAAAATGCAGAATGGCAATGGGTAGAAAAGCGTTATTGAAAAAGAGAAAAATTGTTAACATCGAATATTGATTTAAGCCTAAGGAAGTCATTTCTAAGGGCATTTGTATGGAGTGTTGCCTTGTATGGGAGTGAGACATGGACGATAAACAGTGCGGACAGGAAGAGGATTGAGGCTTTTGAAATATGGTGCTACAGAAGAATGCTGAAGATTAGGTGGGTGGATCGCTTAACTAATGAGGAGATACTGAGCAGAATTGGCGAGAAAAGAAATTTCTGGCATACCTTGACTAATAGAAGGGATAGATTGGTAGGACACATTCTCAGACATCAAGGAATTGTGAATTTAGCGTTGGAGGGAAGTGTGTGGCGTAAAACCCGCAGAGGAAGACCAAGAGATGGATACAGAAAGCAGATTCAGACAGATGTAGGTTGCCGTTCTTATGTGGGGATGAAGAGGCTTGCTCAGGATAGGGTATTGCGGAAAGCTGCATCAAACCAGTCTCAGGACTGAAGACCACAACAACAACAACAACAACAACAACTGTCGACAGGCAACATTCACGGCACAGTGGTGTATCGGAAAACACACTAAAGGACTGCAACTTGTCCAAGTAGAAATATCCAGTGGCAGTTTTCCACATGCAAGGCACAAAAAAACATTTACCTGCATTGCTATGGAGGCTTCACCGAGCGAGGTGGCGCAGTGGTAACACACTGGACTCGCATTCCGAAGGATGGTGGTTCAAATCCACCTCCGGCCATCCAGATTTAGGTTTTCCGTGATTTCCCTAAATCACTCCAGGCAAATGTCGGGATGGTTCCTTTCAAAGGGCATGGCCGATTTCCTGCTCTCATTCTTACCCAAATATCCGAGCGTAAGTTCCGCCTCTAATGATTACGCTGTCGACGGGACGTTAAACTCCAAGCTTCCTTTTCTCATGGAGGCTTCGTACCCCAGTTTCGACAGTTATGCCTGTTCACTTTCCTATTAGTGTAAAGAGTGGATTCGTCGTCAAAAATTAAGCGATCAGCAACGCCATCCCTAGCCTTATTCAATTGTTGCAACTGTGAAAAAAAAACTCGAAACGCTTGTCTTTGTCGTCGTAATTGAGCTTCTGCACTAGCTCCAATACGAATGGTTTCATAGACAACTTCTGACGCAGGACTTTCCATACTATCACTGAAGCCATTTCCAGTTCATGGGGTGCACGACGCATAGATTTCTTTGTACTCCTTATGAATGTCTCTGGTACGCGCTCCACATTCACTCCACACACACTGGGACGTCCGCTTCTCTTTTCCGGGCACAAACAACCAGTCGTAACGAATTTGTTGTGCCAGTGATAAATGGCCTACCTTGTTCATGGCTTCTTAGCGTGCTTGGTTCTAAACTTCCGCTGAAGAGCTGTAGCACACTTGTTTTTGTCGAACCCCAACTCACAGAAAGATCGCTCCGCCCCTGAACTCACCATTTTTGCGATTAGCACAGACTATCGTCAAATTACCAAAGTACGCTGTGGCGGTATACATGAAAAAAATTTCAGGGTTACTCTTCAAAATGAAATATGTATGATATCTGTACAATGTTTGTGTTTTTCAAATGAATAATTGAAAGTGGTCCCAGACTTTATGGAGACCCTGCACTACCACAAATTTGCAAATACACTACCGTTTCTGGAAATTTCAGCACCAAAAAGTAAACGCATGAATTCCACGAATTTAATACCGAAGGTTAGGTACGTGACAGGTAACAATTGATTACCTTTTTAAATTTGTACACGTCCTTTGTGCCATAGTATTCAGTATCTTCGTGTGGTCGCCATGCGTAGCAATTAGAGCTACTATACGCCGTGACATTGAATCAATAAGGTTCTGAATACGTTTCTGAGAGATTTCCCTCCACGCGGATCGTATCCGAGCGCACAAATCCGTGACACTAGTGCCGCACCAGGTGCCAACGATGCCGGATTAGGCCCTGTGTAGGCCCCTTGGTAATCCATATCTTGGAACACCACTCCAAACTCATCCCTTAATAACTTAATCATTTTCCACCAAACAACAATATATCGGTAATAATAATAATAATAAAATTTCCTATCAGAAAGTACACAGTTCGTTGTAATTGACGGTAAGTCATCGAGTAAAACAGAAGTGATACCTGGCGTTCCACAGGGAAGCGTTATAGGTCACCTACTCTTCCTCGTGTTTATAAACGATTTAGGAGACAATCTGAATAGCTCCCTTAGACTGTTCGCGGAGGATGCTGTCGTTTATCGGTTAGTGAAGTCAGTTGAGGATCAAAAGCAACTGCAAAGCGATTTAGACAAAATTTCTGCATGGTACGAAAATTGTCAATTGACACTAAATAAAGAAAAGTGTGAATTAATAGACATGACCACTAAAAGAAATCCGCTGAACTTCAATTACACGATAAATCAGTCAAACCTGAAGGTCGTAAATTCTACCAAATACCTAGGAGTTACAATTACGAACAACTTTGACTGGAGAGAACATATAGAAAATATTGTGGGGAAGGCGAATCAAAGGCTACGTTTCATTTGCAGAACGCTTCGAAGATCCACCAGCTCCACCAAAGAGACTGCCTACATCACACTTGTGCGTCCTCTCCTGGAGTACTGTTGCCCCTTGTGGGACCCTCACCAGGTGGGACTGACGGACGATATTGAGAAGGTTCAGAGAAGGGCAGCTCGTTTTGTTTTATCACGTTACGGGGGGGGGGGGGGGGGGGCGAAGCGTCACAGAAATGTTGCTGCACGAATTGGGGTGGATATCATTAAAAGAAAGAAGTTATTCATTGCGGAGTGATCTGTTTGCAAAGTTTCAGTCACCGACTTATACTTCTGAATGTGAAAATATTTTGCTAGCACCCACCTACTTAGGGAGACATGAGCATCCCAATAAAATAAGAGAAATCAGATCGAAAACGGTACGATTTAGGTGTTCTTTCATCCCGCGCGCTATTAGAGAATGGAACGGTAAAGAAAAGTTATGAAAGTGGTTAATGAAACCTCTGCCAGGCACTTAAATGTAATTTGCAGAGTATCTATGTAGATGTAGAAAATTAAGGTAATCCATAATTATATTAATAATAAAATTGTGGTATTTCACAACCGAAGCATTAACATGTTCAGCCATCGTGTGAGATGAGCTACAATAAACTCAAATTTAGACATAAGAATAACAATAGCAAAGTGAAATGAGACATGTTGGTGCAACATGTAAATGTATTTATCCAACAAAAGAAGCAAATATGAATAGATTAATATACTATGATTAATACAATAATATTACACAAATTATTTAACAAAAATATAGAAATTAGAAAATTTTTAGATAGTCGGAACAAGGCCCCTGTAGTAGATGATATTACGTGTGAACTGCTGATATCGTTAGGAGAGCCAGACATGAAAAAATTGTATCACCTGGTATGCAAGATGCATGAGACAGGGGAAATACCCTCCCACTTCAAGAAGAATATCGTAATTCCAATTCCAAAGAAAGCAAGTGCAGACAAGTGTGAAAATTACAGACCTATCAGTTTAGTAAGTCATGGTTGCAAAATACTAACACGAATTATTTACAGACGAATGGAAAAACTTGTGGAATCCGACCTCGGGGAAGATCAGTTTGGATTTAGGAGAAATGTAGGAACACGGGAGGTAATACATTACGACTTATCTTAGAAGATAGGCTAAGGAAAGAGAAACCTACGTTTTTATCGTTTGTCAATTTGGAGAGAGCTTTGGACAATGTCGACTGGAATACACTCTTCCAAATTCTGAAGGTAGCAGGGGTAAAATATAGGGAACGAAGAGTTATATTCAACCTATACAAAAACCAGACAGCTGTTATTAGAGTCGAAGGGGAAGAAAGGACCGCAGAGGTTGGGAAGGAAGTAAGACAGGGTTGTAGTCTTTCCCCAATGTTGTTCAATTTGTACATTGAACAGACAGTGAAGGAATGGAGGGAGAAATTTGGAGAGGGAATTAAAGTGCAGGGAGAAGAAATAAAAACATTGCGGTTTGCCGATGACATAGTAATTCCGTCAGAGACTGCAAACGATCTGGAAGAGCAATTGAATGGAATGGACAGTGTCTTGAAAGGAAGGATATAAGATGAACATTAACTAGAGTAAAACGAAGGTAATGGAATGCAATGTCAGATAATCAGGCGATGCTGAAGGAATTAGATTAGGTAATGAGACAATAAATAGATGAATTTTGTTATTTGGGTAGTAAGATAACTTCTGATGGCCGAAGTAAAGAAGATATAAAATGCAGAATGGCTATTGGAAGAAAAGCGTTTCTGAAGAAGCAAAATTTGTTAACATCCAATATTAATTTAAAAGTTAGGAAGTCCTTTCTGAAGGCATTTGTCTGGAATGTAGCACTGTATGGCAGTGAAACGTGGACGATAAAGAGTTCAGATAAAAAGATGATAGAAGCTTTTGAAATGTGGTGCTACAGACGAATGATGAAAATTAGATGGGTAGATCACGTAACTAATGAGGAGGTGCTTAACCGAATCGAGGAGAAAAGGAGTTTCTGGCATACCTTGACTAAGAGAAGGAATAGATTGGTTGGAGACATTCTGAGACATCAAGGAATTGTCAACTTAGCATTAGAAGGAATAGTGTGGGGTAAAAATCGTAGAGCGAGACCGAGGGACGAATACATTAAGCTGATTCAAAAGGATGTAGGTTGCCGTACATATTCACAGATGAAGAGGCTTGCACAGGACAGGATAGCGCGGAGAGCTGCATCAAACCAGTCTGCGGCCTGAAGACCACAACAACAACAACAACATAGAAATTTATAATAATTAAAAATGTATTGTACATTTAGTTTCCTCATTTTTTTCCCACCAAAATCTTTCAAATTGTATTTATTGTCTATGTCCTTCTGCATCCGACACACAAACACATCTAAGTACAACAGTCAGTTGGTCAATGCGAGAGATATCTGGTGTTGAATCAACACTCATAGAGAAGTATTTGGTTCGCTGAATTTCTTTCACAATAACTTGCAGAACCTTGTTTCCCATTATTGCTATAATTTCATCGCAAATTCTAGAAGACAAACGGGAATTTTTTCCTCGACCTTCATTGCTGTATTTGGATAAACGAGAGCTTAAAAAAAGGATCGTACTCCGCTACCAACTCTTACACTTACCTGAAGGGATTAGTCTGCTGCAATTTTTTTTTTTTTTGGTGTGGACAACTTCCGCTGAAGATTAAGAAGGGCCCCAAGTCACCGTCTTGTTCTCCTCAAACTCTTCAGAAGTATTAGGACCCATTTCCTATCATATATATTTTCTTTCACTCGACTACAGACAAACAACGAAAAGGCAACTAAATTTTATTTAAAACGCAAAAGTCTTTCTAAAAAATTCTCATTGTTATATCTGTGCACACGGGCCCCTAAAATGCCCGGGGCCCCTAGGCAGTTGCCTACTCTGCCTAATGGATAATTCGGCACTATGCCGACCAACCATATCGATAGGAGACATGTCTGGTGAATGCGCAGGCCAGGGAAACAATGGTACCCGTCGCTCTTCGAAGAAGCCTGTTCATTCCTCGCAATAATGTGACCGGGCATTGTCCTGTTTAAACGTGGCCCGAGGAGATGACTGAAGCAGAAGGGCAGTACCTTCGAATTGCTAATCTCCGTTAGGTACCGGTTAGTGTTCAAAGTGCCCTTAATAGGTAGGAGGCGAAAATGGGTTCAAAATGTTCAAATGTTTGTAAAGCTTATGGGACTACGGGGTCATCAATCCCTAAACTTAAAAACTACTTATGAACTACTTACGAACTAGGACGGCACAAATATCCATGCTAAGGGGGAATTCGAACCCCCGACCGTAGTGGCCGTGCAGACCGTGACTGAAGCGCCTCAGTCCCCTCGGCCACCGCGGCCGGCGCGTAAATGAGTGTTGTACCCAATGGCACCCAAACCATCACACCTAGTGTTTGTCCGCTATGCCGCTCTTCAAAATTACTGCCAAAGCAGATTTTGCAGGTGTGCAATAGGAATCCACTTACTACACAAATACATAATTTCTTCGTCTCTGCAGTTTAAAAAAAATTAACTTGGGTTAACAGGAAACAGTCTGCATGTTCGATATTAAAATAGATCACTTTGTAGTTTCTTCATAAAAATGATGGATATGAAACATTAAAAATAGTGATTCCTTTACATTTCTTTACAGAAACTCATTATTTTTTGCTCTCTTTTTTTAAAATCCATCTTTCTCTTTAGTTCCATGAAAAACCAACTAGTACATTAAATAATCAAAATTATCCTCATCATATCTTATCCCTTCCTTCTTGCAGAAAAATCATACTAAATACCAGCATTAAAATTTGAATTATTTAGAAAATGAATATGAAAAGACGAACTTAACGCTTCATGCTGAATGTCTGTCAGAGATGGACAAAAAGTATGCGGACCGCCTAGTAATGAAATGATGATTCTCCTTACCTTGATTTTTCGTAATTTCAGACTACTTTCAATCATCGTTAAATTCTCCAAAATTGTTTCAAGCTTAACACTGCAATTTTGAAACTTAACTCCATGGCTGCCTACACAACACTCTGCCACTGCTCACTCGTCGGTGTCCAGGCAACGAATCCTACTAGCTCAAACGCGTGAAGCACACACCAAAGAGTGTCCTCCCGGAGACAAAGATATCAATATCGCAGGCCTCAGATATTACTAACGTCACCTACGTTCAAAGGTGATGACTTTCAAAGAAAGAGGGAGGTCACTGTGAATGTAAGGATGACATACAACAAATATTTCGTGAGATATGACGTCATTGATTATTAAATGCGCGGAAAAACTGATACATCACGCGACAGTGTTGTACGTCTCTTTCTAAACCACTGGACCGTTTTCAATCAAATTTGGTACACATCTTCTTTAGCTTGAGGTAAAATCAGGAGTGATGACGCGCATGGTGTGTAGCCAAAGTGTTTATTTTGATTCAAAATATAATTCTTAAAACTCTTAAAATGCTTAATGTAGGTTCTTGACTAGCAACGCAACAGTATTCTGTACAACATACCCTATAGTGTTTTTGTACAGAAGATTGTCTATGTCACTGTATTGTACAGCGCCAAATGGAGGGATTATGTAGCCTAGTGGAACGTTTAACCGATTATTACACACCCTGCTCTTGGTTGATCTGATAAATTGCCGCTAATATCACAGAGTCTGCCTAGTTCTGCCGCCAGGGCGCGTACCAGCTTCCCCCAGAATAAACTGCGTAGAGTCAATATTGTCGGAGACTCCGAACGAGAGCGTCGACACGAAATAACCAGCCCTCCCATGCTTCAGGGAGCAACTCAATTAGTTTGCTTTCAATTTTCCGAAATATTCTCATACAGAACTGAATTAATAACGAGTGTATGAATTTAGCTTCATTGACTCTCACCTAGTACAGAGCTACATTTGCTCTCATTCGGGATTTCCTAATTCGGAGATACTTAGTCACTATCAAAGTGTTACACGGCTATACATCCACACTTCAATCTAAATGCAACTTACAAAACCCACAATAAAATAAATCTAACGGTTACTTTAATTCCATAACACCGTTACTTCCTGGCGATGCTCGTGTGTGTATTTACTCTTTTCTTATGTTAGTTCCATCTACTTATACCCTCTCCACTATCGCCTTCTAACTTACTGTCTACCCATTTCAATTCCATGTTCGTGGAGATCAATTCTGATAACATCATATCTCCTGGATAATATGTCGAACAATAACATAATTTTCCAATTTCTCAGAGTGGAGGATTAGGAAACTGCTTACCGCATTTGTAGCGAATGGAATTGGCAATAAAGCTATAAAACTTACGACCTCTTGTGTGATGGGTCGAACATATTGTTTTTGACGGCATATCTTCTGAAATTAATGTCGTACTATGATGTAATTTAGAGGAAACGTTCAGTGGTATGTGAGTGTTGTCTGTGAAATGTGTCGCAAATACAATTAGTAATGTACAAGTAATGACCTGTAACGTCATTGCGAATGAATGAACAGCAGAGAAGTAGTAAGCTAGAAAAAGATTTGTAAAGGCTTGAAAATGTATGTTAAGTTTGTTTCAACTTCTCTCTTTCTCAAATAGTGGATGAATAAAGCCCGTGAATCACGCGTCGTAGGTTGGGGTATTGTTTTCTCTCTCATTGTCTGTAACGACATATCTCTGATCTGTATATTGTTTGTAGTTCCTACCAACATAGTGATTGTTTCCTGTTGGTAAGGAATATTTCTACCGAATTCGTTTGAAACTGGTCCATTACTTTAGGAAGACGTGTGGTACATTCTAGAATTATATACAGGGTGTCTCACGTAAGACGCCTGTCAGGCGTCCGCGGATGGCGCGGTAAAGCTCCCCGCCGCCCCTACTGCATCCGCCGGCCAGGGCAGCGCCAGATTCTCGGACTCTATTGTGCCGTGGGCGCATACACTGAGTGTAAGCATAAAAAGCATTGCCATCTGATTAACCTAAGTTTACCTTTATTTACAGTAGATGTTCAAAATGAAGTCCCTCTATGGAAAGAGCGTCCTCACATCTCTTGAAGACATTTGCGAACACTCGACGAATTTCGGCTGCCGAAATCTGCAAAATGACTAGTCGAATCTTTTTTCACGAAACAATAAATTCCGACAGGTATATGAACAATATCCAGCATCCATTTCTTCAAAAACTTTCACCCAACGAAAAGATGTACGGTTATTTCATGCAGGACAATGCAAGACCACACATTGCCAATGCTTCTGTGTCAGCAGTGTGAAGTGTTTTTGATGATAGAATAGTGACTGGCCTCCTCGTTCTCCAGATCTAAATCCCCGTGACTTTTATTTTTGGGGATTGTTAAAAGACAAGCAATTCCCATACACTCGAATAGTTGGAAGACAGGATGCGACTAGTCATTTCCCAGATTTCGATAGCCGAAATTCGTCGAGTATTACTCAGATGGCCATTATTTTTAGACTTAAACTCAGTGTATTCGCCCGCAGCACAATAGAGACCTGGAATCGGGCGCTGCCATGGCCGGCGGATGCGGTGGTGGTGGCCGGGAGCCATACCACGCGATCCGCGGACACCTGACAGGCGTCTTTCGTGAGACACCCTGTAGTTATTTATGGACCTACGTGCCGTAAGCAGTTCTTATCTCTACAGTGATTGTGTACACAAAATTTCGTTAAAATCTGCTTCTATGCACTCACAAACACATAAAACGTCTGCCTAGTAAGCATGGAGGCCCGGGTTAGATTCTCGGTCCCATAAAAAATTTTAATTCAATGCTTCACTTTTATCTTTAATATCTTTAAAAGTTTTAATGTTTTTTAAGCTTATGGGACTTAATTGCGATGTCATCAGTCCCTAAACTTACAAACTACTTATGAAACAAACTTACACTAAAGACGACACAAAAATCCATGCCCGAGAGAGGATTCGAAGCGCTGAAGAGGAACTGCGTCGCGCATCGGAGCATAGCGCCTCGATGCGCTCGGCCACTACGCCGCGGCAGATGGACTTCTTTATAAACAATGTTGTTTTTCTTCTATTTCTTACGGAGCCCCACAAGGAAAAATTCCAGAGGCATCAAGTCTGGCGAATGAGCCGGCCACGACACATCTCCTCCGCGTCCAATCCAACGATTTGGAATCGTCTCTGAAACTCATTTCTAGCCATCAGCGTAAAATGTGCCGGACACCCACTGTATTGATGCCGCATCCTGTTCCTTGATCCTGAAACTATTTCTTCCAATATCAGTCCTAATGTTTCTTGCAGGACTGTGGTATGCATCCAACCATTAAGATTTCCTTCGATAAAATAGGGCCCTATAATTCTGTCCTGCAAAATCGCACACCATCTATTCACCTACCTCGGTCTTCGGTGTGGAACGTGCCGCAGTCAACACAGATTTTCAGTTTCTAAATAATGCATGCTACACAAATTTACATTTCCATGGTTTGTGAATGTAGCCTCGCCAGCAAATAAAATCAAATTAATAATACAAACTTGTGGTTGGTTGCAGCCTTGGTCATAAATATTGTAATACCTCAGCCATGGTTCTCACAATGTCAGTTTTTGACAAGATAGCGTCAAATTAATAGATGTGTCACGCCTTTGAATCTGACGTTGAGCCCATCGACAGATTTCCATGCGACGCATACAATCCACACCAATTAATTCTTGGTGAACACTGATATGGTAAGGATGTTATTTATGGCGATGTAAAGCACGAATAACACTAGTCTGGCTCATGCCAGTCTCGCTTGCGATTTTACGCGAACTAACACAACTACCTGGTACCACAGCTCTATGAGTACCATTTTCCTCGTTAGTAACTTTCCTTTGCCAGATGTGTTCTAGATACGTTAAAGATCCAGTTGTCCTCAATTCATCATACACTTATTTTAATGTGCGACGTGTAGGTTGAGTAGGTTGAGGATATCTATCAGCGTAGAAGTGTCTGTCTCTCACTGAATTTCGTTGTTATTCTCCGGAAATAAGAAGCATATCGACGTGTTATTCGAAGGAATGAATTATTCACATTTAGTTTCTTCGACATTACTAGTCTTACCGTTCCTATTAGTGTTGTATTGCGCAACCATAGCATGGTGTTTACATGTCAACGGCACGTTAGTTGGATACACCGTATTCGGCAACTACTTACAGTTTGTACGATATAAGAGAGAATTGTCAGAGAACGTACTTCCATCAGTGCCAAACTGATACGGAATAACATTCAATACACTCAACACATGATAAGAAGACTGCAGCATTGCATTGATACCAATAGTCTTCACTTCTAACAACTTCTGTAAATGGTCGTTCATGCCACCTTTTTGACATTCGTTGACGTTCAAAGATCTCAATGTTACACATTATTGCATTCGTCTCGATAGCCGCTATCAGAAATTAGTTATGAAACTAAAGCTTCCCATAAAAAAAGAAAAAAAAACGAAGTTGACCTTCATATCTCTGAAGCAACCCCACTAGCAACAAAAAAATAATTCTCATATTCTTACCCATTCTCCTTGTCACAAGTCGCGGTAATTTTCCGTATCAATACCTGATAATTATACTGTGTTTCGAAGTCACAGCGCCTAGCGCCTACTTTTGTACAAATTGCTTATCTCAAATGTTCGGGGATATTGAAAACTACTTTTATCACTCTAAATGAGTTAATAATGATAATAAATTGTACTGTTAATCATACTAATTAGATATAACTATCGGAGGGGAATAACGAAGGGGAAAACGGCTCACGAAACCTTGATAGATGCTTGAAAGCTGTCTCGAAACAGTTGCTAAAACAATTATGTGTACACTAAGAATATGAACTGGTCAAAACATTTAGGTGATCAGTTGCGATATCTATGTTCTGAAGTATTAACATCGGCAGAATGAACTAATATAGTTCAACGTCTTACTCTTGGTTCTTCGAAGTGAAGATAACAACAGTATGGCAACCGAGAAATGGAAATAACAGAAGGTTGCTGCAGAGGGATTGGTGATGACGTGTGTTTGCTCTACCAAACGAATTATACAAGTAGTTGGGTTCAGATGGTATAGTAATCAGGTAGTGCAGTGCAACAAGAACGTGACTGCCACGAAGCTTTGGCATGGAGAGTCATAGGAAAGTTGGAAGTGGGACAGACACAGAGGGAGGTGGCTGCAGCTACTACAGCATCCCGAAGTGTAATTCATACAACAGGAAGCATTAAAAGAAAATAAAGCCAGGGTCATCCACGGGTAATATCAGCAGCAGATGACCGTTAACTTCGGTTAAAAGCCCGTCGAGACAGGAGGCTGAAAGCAACGCAGCTGAAAAGCACCCTCGAAGCAGCAACGGGACATGCATTATGAACACATACAGCCTGATTCAAATAGTTTAGTAGTAATCGGCTCACTTTGGAGGCTAAGCTGAAAAGTTTAGTCATGGCTCACTTTCTATATCCAGCCGAGGGTTTCCAGCAAAAAAAAAAAAAAAATAAATAAATAAATAAAAAAAAAAACAGCTAATTTGTGTGATGCGTTATTGTTTCTTTTTACTTATCCTTAGACCTGGCGTGTGCATACTCTATTACTACTTTCTTGTAAGATCTCAGGTAGTGATTCGTTCGACGTCTTTTTGTTTTTTCTTTCTTTGACACTGAAGTTACTAACACCACATCACTGAACGATGCTGAAATCTGGGTCGATTGAAATATCGGGCAGAGGTATCCCGCAAGGGATAGGGAAAGGAAAGGAGGCACAGATAGGCAGGAAAAGGAGAGGGCGAGGGTGGGAGGGTAAGGGTGGAAGAACTCCTAGGGGAGAGGTGGAAAGGGAAGACTAAGCGTGGAAGGGATGAGGAGGGAGAGGGGGAGACAGAGGGTGCATCATATAAAGGGCGGGGGTGGGGAGCGGGTGGAAAGGCAGATGCCAGGACGGAGGGCGTCATCTGTGAGAGGAAGGTGGCGAAAGTTACCCTCGGAGAGGGCCATATACAACCGCTCTCTCCAAGAAGGATCTGTACCAAAAGATTGGAGAGTTGCACAGGTCACACCTGTATTCAAGAAAGGCAGTAGGAGTAATACACTAAACTACAGGCCTATTTCATTGACGTCAATTTGCAGCTGGGTTTTGGAACATATCCTGAATTTCAATATAATGAATTATCTCGAACATAATGATCTTTTGACCCAACGTCAACACGAATTTAGAAAATATCGTTCATGCGAAACACAACTAGCTCTTTATCCACACGAAGTGATAGGCGCTATCGACAAAGGTTCGACTATCGATTCCGTATTTCTTGATTTCCAGAAGGCTTTTGACACCGTACCTCACAAACGGCTTTTAATCAAATTCCGTGGTTTTGGTATATCGCCCCAAATTTGCGATTGGATAGGGGATTTCCTGTCAGAGAGGACACAGTTCTTAGTAATCGATGGTAAGATATCGACTAAAACAGAGGTGATATCGGGCGTTCCACAGGATAGTGTTATTGGTCATCTGCTGTTCCTTATTTACACAAACGATTTAGAGGAAAATATAAGTAGCTCTCTTAGGTTGTTTGCAGATGACGCCGTCATTTACCGTTCAGTAAAATCATCTGATGATCAATACCGACTGCAGAATGATCTGAATAAGATATCACTATGGTACAGAAATTGGCAATTGACTCTAAATAATGAGAAGTGTGAAGTCGTCCACATGAGTACGAAAAGAAATCCGTTAAACTTTGGGTTACTAGATAAATCAATCAAACGTGAAGGCAGTCAAATCCCCAAAATATCTAGGAATTACTATTACTATTACTGGAAAGAACACGTAGATAATGTCGCGGGAAAGGCGAAACAGAGACTGCGTTTTATGCTACGGAAATACTAAAGAGACTACATACACTACGCTTGTCCGTCCGTATTTGGAGTATTGCTGCCCAGTGTGGGATCCTTATCAGCTGGGTTTGATGGAGGACATCGAAAGAGTTCAAAGAAGGGCAGCTCGCTTTGTATTGTCACGATACAGAGGAGACAGCATCACGGAAATGATACAGGGCCTGGGATGGGAATCATCAAAACAACGGCGCTTATCGCGGCGGCGTGGTCTACTTACGAAACACCAATCAATGTTCAAATGTTTGTAAATCTATCGGACCAAACTGCGTGGTCATCAGTTCGTAGCTTACAAACTACTTAAACCTAGGTAAACTAACCTAAGGACAACACACACACAGCCGTGCCCCAGGGAGGACTCGAACCTCCACGGCGAGCAACCGCGCGCTCCGCAACGAGATGCTTTAGACCGCGCGGCTACTCCACCGCGGCAAAATCCAATCACCAACATTCTCCTCCGAATGCAAAAATATATTGTTCACTCCCACCTACATAGGTAGAAATGATCATCAGAATAAAATACGAGAAATCAGAGTTCGAACGGCACTTAAATGTGATTTGCAGAGTATCCCATGTAGATGTAGATATAGATGATATGAGTAAAGGATGGTAGATCGATTGAGATCTCATATCTGGCCAGAGAGAAGTTCCAGAAAGTTGGGGTGGAAAGGGACTTTCTGGCAGACAGTCTTGAGGTGGGGATTTGAGAAAAGGAAACGGTTAAGGTGAGGCCAAGGTATTTGAGGGTGGGATTTTGCGGAATGGGACGACCACGGAGAGTGAGGTTAAAGTCGCGGTTGCGGAAGGAGCGGTTCGTGCGGCATATGGTGATTTCCTGGCATTTGTGGGGGTTGACGGAAAGCTCGTTCGACGCCCATGGAGGCTACCCCCTCAGCGCCGTCCTGCGGAACGTGATAAATATAAACATAGAGAGCGAAATCAGTAACAACACATATCCTAGTTAAGTTAATTCAATGTCATATTGCATTCGTAAAGATAAGATTGTGGTCCTTAATTCTGTCGCTGACAAGTGTTTCGGAAAATACTTTCTTTCATAAGGACCTAAAAATGTTACAGCGCCATCTGTTGGTTTTTTGGTTTACTATGAAATAAACAGCACTATTTGTTGGCTCTTTTGTGTACTGTACCAAAGAACAAACTTTCAATAAGATGTATTAAACTGCATAGCGTTTATGTTATGCTGTTCACTGCCTGTATATAATAAGCGCGTACTGTAAACATCGTACATAGTCAGCACAAAAGGCCGTAGAGCCACTTGGGTATCGCAGCTGGTCCACTTGCAACGACGCATACAGTGCTTACAGTCTGTATTTGCTGGAACATTTCCTCATTTCTGCATCTAATGGCTTCTCTCTGTAAACCCTGAAAAGTTCTAGGCAATCATCATAGGTCGTACCACCGTCTCCTTCCGCCTCCAAGGTTTCTACCTTACCCTCCACAATTGTTCCATCTGCCACCCACCCACCCTCAAATACTTCGGCCTTACCCTTCATCGCTCCATTTCCTGGACTCAGACCCTTAAAACCGTCAAAGAGCCTCCACCTTCGAAAACTTAACTTTTCTCTGGCCGGACATGGGGCCTCAATCCAACCACCATCTCCTACACCTACCGATCCTTCATGCAGTTTCTATCCCCGCCTGGATTTCCATTCCCCTGCCCCCTATGCAGTTATTATTAATTAATAAAATGAAAGTGACTTTAAACACACAAATATATATATATATATATATATATATATATATATATATATATATATATATATATATAATGTGTGTGTGTGTGAGGCAATTTAATAATATGAATTTTGATCGAATTCAATAAAGTTTCATTTCCGTCAGTATGCAGTTTATATGTCACTAAACGTCCACTGTAACACTTAAATCATAAAGAAAAATTCTATTAGGCTTGGTTCTCAATAAAATTAAATTTTATTACGTTCTTCTCCATATACAAACATTTTCAATCTGCTGTTGACACTTCGTCTGTTATTTCTGGATTTTCTCAGGGTTGTAGGTCCTGGATATTACACCAGTACTTAAAGGAAGTGCAACTTCAACGAAATAAAGGTCTCAACCCGTTTTGTTCATATGTATGTATATTTTGCAGAACTTTTAATACCGTACAACTAGATACATCTACACATGCCAATGGCTAGTTAGAGACAGACAAAAGTTTTTTTATTACTTTAGCTGGTTGTGGCTCTTGTCTCTTTTTTTCCTTTTTTTTAATTAAAAAAAGTACATCACGATCCAAAGTTCGTCTTTTTCTTAAGTCCATATAGTGACAAACACATCGTTTTCTCTGACACATTAAAAATTTACTTCCTCTCACTTCTACAAAGAGAGTGACACAGAAATGCAGAAGTATTCGAAATTTACAAGTAAAAAATAAATTAAATAAATTTTGTCCCTTACTTTCCCTGGTGTCATACCACTCCCCCCCCAACCTCCCCCCCAACATACTTCAAATTCCACCCTCGACCTCGCTTACCGTATCCGCCTCCCATCCCCTACGCGGATCCTATATCCCCTTCATTCATCTCCTCCTGTTTCTCGAGCATATCCGCATCCTTTATAATATGAACCCGCGAAATAGACTCATGTCAGTGTTCCCTGTTCTCACCAATCCTGGGCCTCTCCCACGCCTACATCATTGCATCCCCCCCTTCCTTCACCTTCACACTCCATATCTACCCCTCCTACCAGCTTTAATCCTATCCTTATAATTTTGATGTCCCTTCCCCCACCTCATTCCTTCTTTATCCTTCCCCATGCTTGTTTGCTCCTTCTCCACCCTTCCCCTACTCTGAGTCTCTGCGCTGGTACCTCTTCACCCACACCCCTCCTGACCGTTCCCCTTCTTCGCCTCCTGCCCCCTCCCTTCCCCTGCACGATCCTCCAAGTGAAGTGCTTCGCATTTTAATCTGTGCTTCGTCGTCCAGTGTTGTGTGTGATCTTCGTTTTTATCGTGTTGCAACCGCCGCGAGCGACAGAACAAGCCTGTGAAGTTTAATATGTGCTGCCGTCAACGTGTACGTATTTGTGTTTATGTCAAACTATGTTTCTGATTTTTGCCACCATGGCCATTTTAACATTTCTGCATATGTGTTTTTAAAGTTTGTTGTTTTTGTTATATTGCCAGGATCTCACCTTGTCCAAATATCAGACTTATCATATTTTTTAAACATTAATAACACAGTGTCAGTTTTTAACTCTTTGGGCTGCAGAGTTGTGTAAGAGGCCGCTGACAGCTTGCTCCTCGGAGAGAATCCCATTAATCATCATCATCATTTGGTTGTCTGCCGAACGGCAGGTTTAGACTGCATAGCCCTCCATGCTTCTGTCTTTTGCGATCATCTTCGTTGTTTGGTACCCTCCTAGTGCCTTGCTGACGTAATCCAGCATCTGGTACCTGTTCTGCCCCTCCCTCTCTTTCCCGGAACGCAACCCTCAATTGCCTCCACCAGAAGCCAATCTCGTCTTAAACTGTGGCCTAGCCAGTTCAGTTTCCTGGTCTTTATAAACCAGCAACATCCTCCGTCTCTCTACAACTGTATTCAGTACTTCTTCATTTCTGACTTTATCGATCCAGCTGATATTCTCTATCCTACGCCATATCCACATTTCACAAGCTTCAATTTTCTTCTCATCTTGCTTTCTCAATGTCCACGTTTCTGCTCCATATAAGGGCACACTCCATATTAGATACTTAACCAGTCTCCTCCTTAATTTTTTGTTTAAACCACTGGTTAGGAGTCTTCTTTGCTTCTCGAACGCATCTTTCGCCAGAGCCATTCTCACTTTGATTTCTTGTTGGCAATTCATATCTTTTCTAATCCAACATCTCAAATACTTGAATGCTGTCACCTGTTCTATGACATCTGACTTCAACTTTATTCTCACTTTTCTTTTCTTTAAACCTATGACCATGTTTTTCGTTTTCTTTTTATTAATTTTCATGCCATATGCTGTACACGCTTCACTCAGATCATTTAGCATTTGAGTCAGTGTATGTTTATTTTCTGCAAGGATGACCATGTCGTCAGCAAATCTTATACAATCAATTTTCCTCCCACCTATCCTTACGCCTCTTGTCCCATCCAAAAAGCTTTCCAGTACTTCTTCCAGATAGATGTTAAATAAAATTGGAGAGAGACAACAGCATTGTCTGACACCTCTCCCAATCTTGCTGTCTTCCGAGATCCCATTACATATTTGTACTCATGTCTTCTGTTTCTGATACAGATTTGTAATTAATCTTCTTTCCTTCCATTTTACTCCCTCCCTTTTCAAGATGTCAAACAGCTTATCCTACCGCACTCTATCAAATGCCTTTTCGAGATCTATGAAGACAGCATACACTTCTTCACCATTTTCAATATATCCCGCTAAAGGGAGACAAAATTCTCATTTCCGATTGCTTCGTGCACTCTCCCACAGAATCACCCTCCGGAAACCGATCAGACAGTCGTCCACACGAACGACGTCTGAAGCTACATTTCGATGTGTTGCAGGTACAACTGGCGGAAGGTGATGCTGGTGTACGACAAGAACGGCTACCGGCAGGTGTCTGGCAACGACACGTGCAAGATGTACATGCAGACGCAGGTGGAGTACCTCAAGGAGCGCGGCATGCCGTACGGCGTGTACGACCTGGGCAAGTACCCCGAGGACGGCGACTTCACGGAGTACCTCCGGCTGGAGCTGCAGTACGTCTACAGCGGTGAGTGCCGCGCACCGGCGCCTCACAGACCCCACATCTCACTATTACCACCATATACGTGTCTAAAATAGTGATGCTATTCTCCTGTAGGAAGGGACCACTTAATCCGTGATACCATAACTTGGGGAGATTTGGAACTACTGGGGTGAAATGGAACATTTGTCCATTTCAAAAAATCATCTTTGCTGCGGAGAGATACTTTGTTGTAAATGATGATACCCACCTCCCATAGTCACCAGATATACTAGTTGTTACGGTGATACAAAAACTGTGTGTGTGAAAGAGGTATACCACTCCAAAAAATATTTATATTTAAGTGTAAAATTTCTCATAATATGAAAGTCTGAAAACAAACTATTGCACAGCTACTCTGGTAATAGTAATACAGAATTCTGGCATTGGTATGTTAAGGGCAATTATCGGTCATGATGTAAGTTAGCTTATGTTTGCTTATGTTGTTTATTAGGTAGAAGTGTAAATATACAAAATAGTATTTTTTCAGGGTGAATTGGAACATTCTGCGAGTGTACAAAAAGAAGATTGGGCCGGCTGGCTATCAGAACTGTAGCAAGATAAGCCTCCAGAAAGCTCTGAATGAAGTCAAGACACGTAAAATATCTCTCAGAAATGTTTCTAAAAAATATGGAATACCTATTAGTACACTCCCAAGGAAGTTAAATAATAAAAATCCTTCGAAAATAGGTGGAAAAACCGTCTTGGCTGTAGAAGATGAGAGCACTTTAAACAGTAGTTTATTTAAATGTGCAGAATGGGGTCAGCCAATTACGACCAGTGAGGTTAGGGATATTGTGAAGTGCTATTTGGACCAAAGTAGAAGAGTGGAAAATAAGTCTGATGGCAACAGGCCTGGATATGAGTAGATGAAAAATCTGCTTTCACATAACAAGGATCTTACTGTACGTTTAAGTGAAAATGGAAAGAGAGATAGGGTGTAAGTTAACAGAGAAGATAGAAAACTATTTCAGAAATTTGGAGCAGACAGTGAGAGGTGTTCCACCCAGTAAACAGCATTAATTAATATTAAACAGAAGTAACATGAAGGCGTCCTCCACAACAAAGTTCTGTTAGATATGCTTACCGTGTTCCAATTAACCCCTCCATGTGTTTTAAATGCAATTATTTATCAAAAGAGTCAGTGTTCCAAATCACCCCAACTCCTGGGGTGCTTTGGAACACAATTTAGATTAAAATATGAGGAAAGGTTTAGTTAGAGGATTTTTATCCTTCCAACACTTTGATGTAAGAATAACTAGAGATGCTATATTTAAATTTTCAGAGTTATAGTGCAATATGTAGACATTAATTTTCAGTAAAAACTACATTTTCTGTTCCATTTCACCCCAAGTTACGGTACCGCCGATGCCGTAATATTTGTTCCAGCATTGGATCACGACCATGTATTACGCTTTCTGATGTATCGAACACATAGTGCAGATGACCTGCTTTCCGACTATACAGGGTGTTTCCGTAAGAACATGAAAGATTTAACATGCCGTAGTGATTTCAGCGCTTAATACAGTGCAAATGATAGGTTAGTTGTGCCAATGATGGTATTTTCAGTTAACTGTAACTAATGTTAATAAAAAAATACACAGTAATGTGAACGTATTTCTGTTATCCCCTTAAGCTGGCTTCTCTGGCCCAAGGCTGCCTACCTCAAATTCATCAGTGCAGGATCCTCTGTGGTCTATTAAATTTTTGCCCACTCTCACGGAAATGCCCTATACGCCCTGCAGTGACCTGCGAGTGAGAAGGAAACTACAATACCATCTGTGCATTTGGTGTTGTTCAACCTCGAAAATCGCTGTTATTTATGAACGCTGCAGAGTAAATATTGATTTGAGAGGTAAATATAACCGAAAAAGATAAAAATACTTCGTAAGATAAATAAAATTACAGCTGCGAATTGCAAACCATAATTTTAGTAATGTAGTGCTAACACAGCCATGGAAAACTTTTCCCGTTTCCTGCCCTATATAGAAAAACTATCTGAAAACCCGGCGTTGCAGGGTCCAAACAAAGAAAGATACTAATAGAAATAAAAAAGACACCCAAAATCCATGTGATCTCATACGTATTCAGTTATGTGTTGTACAACTGTATAATTCTTCAGTTGTATGTTCATTTGTATAAGTGCTATATGTCTGTAAAATCTGTTCCGAATATAATAAGTAGTGAAGAAATAATCCCATAAAAAACATGAAATGTACAAAAATGAAAGTCTCGTGAGGATTTCCTTCCACCATAAAAAGTCGTGAGATCTCATTGGAAACCAAATCGAGAATTTTGATTAGTGTTCACGGAACCACCTATTCAACACCTTGTCATAATTTTTTATCTAATTAGTTGTTTACCAACATCTGTAGTGACTATATCGAAATTAGACATCTTAATTTCTATAATAAGTTCAATGACTTGTCAATCAAATGGCAATGTAATCTAATATTTAAAATACTTTATGTTAATGTCTGGTATTTCAAATGTTCAAATGTTTGTAGAGCTTATGGGACTTAACTAAGGGGTTATCAGTCCCTAAACTTACAAACTACTTATGAACTAGCTTATACTAAAGACACAAACATCCATGTCCGAGGGGGGATTCGGATCTCCGACCACAAACGGCCGTGCAGAACGTGAGTGGCACGCCGCAGACCGCTCGGCCACGGCAGTCGGCTGTCAGGTGTTTCATTTCTACGTTATTACATTTTATTACATAATGGAATATAAATTATTTTTAAGTGTCGATGTATAATTTCCTCATCCTTATATGTATTCTGATGTCATTATATTACGGTGAGATTGCCAAGTTATTATATTTATTATAGAAATAAAGAGGTATAATTTTCATATAGTCACCTCAGATGTTGGTAGCTAACTAATTAGATAAAAAAATCAGGACAACGTGTTGAATAGGTGGTTCCGTGAACACTAACTAAAATAACCGACTTGGTTTCCTCTATGAGATCTCACGACTATTTATGGGGGGAGGAATTCGTCGTGAGACTTGCATTTTTGTACATTTGATGATTTTGATGGGATATCATTTCTTTTTTGTAGGAAGTATAGCGTAAGATATTAAGCTACAAACGAAATAGGTGATAATAAATGTATGTTCTGTTTTGTATAGTATATCTTTGTCTTGTACACGATAGAATTTTACTTACGGCAGTGGTAGCGTAGTTTGCTGACGTTGGGGCAACCGACGAATGAGACAGGAAAACCGTTCATGTAAAATGAGGGGCATAGTCTTTCGTGTTGACCATGAAGTAAATAATTAATTCTGTTCGTACTGTGTAGTTGACAGGTTCCTGTATGTATCCCTCATCAAGCAAACATTTCCTTGCTAACATTTTTACAATATGTCAATGCCGTAAGTACATCGAAAGTCTCAAGTGTGGCAAAATTCTACTGTATCAATTTATCTCTATTTCTTTCGTCTGTTATATCCATACATAAATAATTGTTCATATGTTGTTTCAAGTGACAGGGATATTAATAATACTGTATTCGGTGGTGACAGCCTAGCAATATGTGTCAAAACATTGATATTCTCGGAGGTCGACTTTTTCCTTTAGATGCTCTTCGTACATCGATTACTTTGATTTGGTGTTAACATTGTTGTTAACATCAATGTCTTTCGAGTATCTATCATCTCTGGAGCAGTAGTTGGTAGCACTTAAATTTTTGCCGTTCACGTTTTATTGCAGTTGGACTATTTAAATCGTGATCTGAGTTATCGATTTGAAAACATCTACTTCGTTTTACCACTCTCAACGGCTTTGTCAAAAAGGTAAAGTAGTCAACAATATGAAGTTTGGTTTGAACACCACAGTGCTTTACTAGGTAAGGTCCTATATGGAGGTGGTATGCCGTTGCCTTCGTCCGACTTTCCAACTGACTTAAACCAGCCAGTTATAGGGGGACCTACAGTTCAATGTGGATTGCGAACCACGGTGATACTCGATATTTTTCACATCAGCAACATTGCAAGAGGTGGAAAAAGAGGAAAGTGACAGAAAAAGTTTTAGGATCTGGCGGGATAGAACCCGTGACCGTTGGATTCAAAGTCTTTATTTATTTATTTATTTCTTTTTGCACTACGAGTAGTTCCGTTCCTTGCAGTTGCTTATCGTTTTTTTTTCATTGTTATTCGACGTGTTGTTGGCTCAGCTTTTTTTTTTTTTTTATTAAAAAGGGCCTTCAGCTCTCTGACCGGACGCGCTGAGCGACGGTGCCCGTCAAGTCTGGCACTCTACCACTGTGCTACGGAGCCGCAACCCTCATTAATATTACACTGTGCATATCTACATCAAACCATCTTTCGAATTATATAAGTGTCATTGGCCACCTGATAATATTATCGTAGAAAATCGGTACTTCAATTTTCAATTTCGCGTATTTAGGTATATAATGATATCACATGGCAATCTCAGTTTAATATTCATAACATGATCAGAACCAACCCTCCTAGAGAAGACTCTTGTGACGCCAAGGTAGCAGATACTCTTCCGTCAAGCGAAAATGTGTTCGAGAACGGAATTAATATTCACAGATTTTTAAATTTTTTCTTCCATTACAGACGAAACACTATCTAAATACAAAATTTGACGTTTGTGTGGCCTACTTTAGAATTTTTATGTTCGGTGAGTCAGTGAGTGACAGAATTACCGATTTTATATATTGCCGCGAGAGACCACGTACGCCGACTGCCGGCGTGGCGCAGGGGTTAGCGGTGCTGAAGGTCGCCGGTTCAATCCCGCCCTCCCCCCGGCACAAATTTATTTCTTTTTAATTAACAATTCCAGAAGTTTCTACATCTTTCTTATGTTCACTTGTAAATTCTACTTGTTTCTTATGTTAACTGTTCTTCTAATTTCTGGTAAATACTATCTGTGTATAAATAGCAGAGCACTCTGCCTGAGAGGCAGTCAGTGCTGCGTGTATGTTGAGTTCGTAATAAACGTGCTTTCAGTATAAGTGCTGTGTTCAGTTGCCTTCGAAGTCATGCCAGCTTCTATTGCAACGCGACAATATGTATATATATTAAACCGGCTGGAACCACAGATCGACCCTGAAATTGGCGAATATCAAGCGGGCTTCAGAAAAAACCGTTCCTGCAGCGAACAGATTTGGAATTCTGCACAATCCTATGCGTAAGACACTGCAGGAATACTACAGTAACATTTGTGGACTACCATTGACCGAGACACACTCTTCCAGACTGTAAGAGAGATGCAGATTGACCTTAAAACCCGGAATCTAATTCAAGAGACCCACACTAACACCAATTCCAAAGTGAAATTTATGGGAGAATTATCAGAGCCCTTCGAAATCAAAACCGGCGTCCGGCAAGGCGATGGTCTCTCGCCCATCCTATTCAATACAGTCTTAGAGAAAATTATTCGTACGTGGGAAGGAAAAGTCAAAGAAATTCAACTAGGCAGAAATAAGGAAAAGATTACCCACATAAAATGCTTCGCTTTTGCAGACGACATCACCATACACTTGAATACCAGAACGGAAGCACAACATGCACTAGAAAAACTCCACGAAATAGCCAGAAAAACCGTTTACAAATTTCTTACGAAAAAACACAATTTTTTATACAAAATCATCAGATAAACTCCCACTAAAAAAAAAGTACGTACAAATTCTACAAGTCAGTGAGTTTAAATATTTAGCAGAAATCATGCCAAAATATGGGCTAAACACAAAAGCAAACGAAGAAAGAGTCTCAACATTACGGAGAGCCTATTAACTAACCTGGTCCCATTACAATAAAAATGTATTTCCACGGCCGCGAAACTACGACACTACAACACAGTAGTCTTACCAGAAGCTCCCTACACATCAGAAACTACGAGCACCAAAAAATGGCAAAAATCTCCGACCGTAGTGGCCGTCCAGACCGTGACTGAAGCGCCTCAGTCCCCTCGGCCCCCGCGGCCGGCTTATTTTGTAAACTACAAGGTAGAATAGTGTAATTTAAAACTATAGCTAGTTATAGTAGATGCTCTTGGTAACCGGAAATTAAAGCTTCTAGATTGATCCACAACGGAGATAGAGGGCGTTCGAAAGTGCTGTGAACTGCTTCGAGAAAATTATGGTACGGCCGTGCGCTCGACTTGCTGGGATATGTGATGGGGCGGTTTTCCATGAACGTTACTGTTTATATGGTAAATCTCATGAACTAAGTATCGTACTGTGATATAATTTCGAAGGTATATGTGTGTATACTATCTGTAAGATTTCCTGCGGCTACTATTTGTAGTGTAGAAATTATAAATTGTAACGTCATACCGAATGCCGTAGTTTTAGTCAATGAACAGCGAAAAAGTAGTAAGCGAGAAAGTTTTCCCTTTCATCATTTTACTGTGGTTGTTAGCTAGAAAAAGTATAATAAATTATCATTAAAGTTTGTTGCAAGCCGCTAAGTACTCTCATTCTAATACAGTGCATGAATAAAGTCTCCTCGCCTTATGTGGCGATGTAGCAGTTTTTGTGATTCCTATTGTTTATGACGTCATATCTCCTGAACCATATGTCATATGTGATTCTTAAACCGTCGACAACTGTTACCTCACGGTAAAAAATGTGTGTATCAAATGTCGTTGAAATCGTTCCAGTGGTTTAGGACGAAATGTGCAACATTGTTGCCGCGGCGGAGTGGCCGAACAAAATGCTCCGATGGGCGAAGTCGTTCCCTGTCGGGGGTTAGAAACTTCCCTCGGGCATGGATGTTTGTGCTGTCCTTGGAATAAGTTAGTTTATAAGTATTTTGTAAGTTCGGTGGCTGATGACCCCGCAGTTAAGTCCTATAAGCTTTACAAACATTTGGACATTTGTAACATTGTCGCGTGATGTAGCAATTTTTCTCGTATCTCTTTGTTTATAACGTAATATCTCGTAAACCATGTGTTCTACGTGATCCTTACGACGACCGTCCTCATGGATTGAAGCTTACATGTGCAAAATTTCATAAAAACTGGAACAAAACTGTAGAATTTTATGCAGAACGTACACAGAAACAAATACACTGAAAGATGTTCGTAAAGTGTAATGTTGAATCTATCGTTTAATCAGGCAACAAAAGTAGTTTATTTTAAAGTTACTCGTTCAAAACCTGATCTGACACAGTCCGAAATAGTTGTCATATATTGATGTTTAACAGTCAAGATCTCTAGGTCATCAGATAACATAATCAAAATTTAAGTGAACACGTACATTGTACATTAATACAGTAATTTGGTTTAATTATGGTCCTGATATTGATGTATATACTGTTAAATGAGAAACATTGCATTAAACTGATTATGTGCGCAACTTATGTTCTAACAAAGCAAATGTGACCTGTAACCTGCGTGAAACGCACACTGACTATACTAAAAAAATTTGACTGCGAGAAAGATATTAAAAACAAAAGCAACTTTCTTAATGTTCGACTACGAGAATTTTATGCACATCAGTACCTGATTATCAAGACTCATTACCATACTCAATTAAGTGCAGTGTTGCATAACATTCATTTACTACGTTACCAATAAAGAAATCTGTTCAACAAGATTACCAAAATCAATTCTGCACTTTAAATCCACAAACAACTAATTATCAAAATAAGGAAGTAGGTTAATCTTCTAATTACGTAAATGAAACAGGAAAGAAAGGTCAACTATGTTACTTATTATTAATAATCATCATTACATTACCTACATGATACAACCTTTTCGTAATTACATGAAATGCTGTTACCTTCATTCCAGAGGTGGTACAACCTTTTTTCACAATTGAATGAAATGCAATACATTCCAAATACAATCAAACGAACTTGCTGGCACTGCAGCCTCTGCTCTACATCGGAGCCACATACAAAGCACAACTGCTCTCTAAGCGAGCTGAACCTCAAGTCCGACTCTGTCTCTTCGCGCGAGCTACAATGCTACGCAATACATAAACTTTGCCAAAGATGAAACTTCACAGATCTATGTACACATATCGATACCCAAAGTAGTTGCAATATTATACATTTTCTTGCAAGCAAGTTACTCGCCAAAAACAGGAGGCACAATATTAGCCATTTTCTTACAAATTCAGCAATATACATTTTCTATGTACACGTTTCAACACAAACAAACGGACACTCTGCTTCATTTATAAGAAAAGCCTATGTCACACATTTCAGCCGATTATTGATGAAACATTTAAGAACATCCATGGTTTACGAGGATGGTGCTTCAAATCCAGTTCCAGCCATCAAGATTTAGGTTTTCCGTTGTTTCCCTATATGATTACAGCCAATGCAGAGATGGTTCCATGGAAATATCACGGCTGATTATTTTAGCCATCCTTATCCAAACATTCCGAGTTTTGGCCCCGTCTCTAACGATGACGTCACTAATGATGACGCTGCGACAGGACGTTAAAAAGTCATCTCTTTTCCTTCCTTCCATCCTTCAGTGGTTTGGTCTTCTTTGTAGCATAATTCTATTATTTGTCGTATTCTCGTACTTTCCCTTCGTTTGAGAAACGACTTACCAAGGAAATTAGAGGAAAACTTTAGGTCAGCGTGGAAAATGATAAGCTGGTGGTTGAAGCAATAAGAAAATTCCTTCCCTAACAAGGGACACTTCATCAAACTAAAAAAGCGTTTGATTAATTGGACAGATCAGACACATAATCGACAAATTAATCATCAGAGAATTTTTTGATAAAGCTAAATTAGCAAAAATAATTTGAGAAACACTAACAAATGCTGTATCTAAAATTAAATTTATGGGAAAACTATCTTAGCCATGTGAAATAAAAACTGGTATTCGGCAAGGAGCTGGAATATCACCTGTAATGTTTAAGTGCTTTTTAGAAAAAATTTAAGGATATGCAACTTGTAACTACAAAATCACAAGATTCAACCAATAATTCTGGGAAGGAGAAAAAATGGAATCAAGGTAAATTGCGTGGCCTTTGCGGACGATTTTGATATTATATCAGAAAATATGACTTTAGCGGCAACTCAAATAAATCTTCTGGAAAACATAACAAATAGAACTAAATGTTCAAATGTTTGTATAGTCTATGGGACTTAACTACGGGGTCATCAGTCCCTAAACTTACAAACTACTTATGAACTACTTACGAACTAGGACGGCACAAATATCCATGCCCGAGGGAGGATGCGAACCCCCGACCGTAGTGGCCGTGCAGACCGTGACTGGAGCGCCTCAGTCTCCTCGGCCACCGCGGCCGGCAAATAGAACTAGCCCAAAAATTTCTGCTGAAAAAATTAAATTCATGACAAATATAAAAGACGCACCAAAGTACAGAGAAATACAACTAGGTAAAATAGGGCGAGTTAGTCAATTTAAATATCTATTCCTTTAGTAAAACTGGCCTTTACCCCTTTTGCGGAACACACAGAAGCATCTGAACATCAACAACCTACCACTGACAACATGCAAATTTTACATATTGCGCAGAAGAGTCGGAAATTAAATTTACTGGAATCGTTTGAGATAGCTAAACTTGCTACTTTGGACACCCACAACTCCTAAGCGATCAGTTGGCATGCAAAGGTCGAACATTCCTAGATATTATGATGTCTCTGTTCAAATAAAATTATAAGTACCAACATCAACTATTAACTTCCGTCCTGCTTAATAACCTCCCTTTCGTTAAATTTGTATTCAGATAGCTAGATTTCTCCCGCATCGTCTTATACATCGGCTTCCTATGTCACTCCCTACCCACATTCCCTTAGTTAGTCTGTACAAGTCGGCGGAGCAGCACACCACGCCCGCCCACCGCCCGTGAGCGCAATTGTAAACATGGGCTTATCTTGTATCATCAGAGACCAGAGCTTCCATCAAGGTAATCTTAAATATAGGTTTTGTGCTTCTCACATCTTTACCGAGTATCTTCCAATTGTAACTCGTTGTTATCCCATCATTTGTAGGACTAAAAGGAAGTCCAAAATTCAAAAACATAGAAACACCACAAAACAACTTACGGTGTCACAGCACGGAGAGCACATTGTAAGCTTTGTTTACATTTTTACTGTCTTCTAAACACAAAATAAGCCCTTGTCCCATTATCCCTGTTTTGTAATTACGCCTTGTAATTTTGTGTAAATTCTGTCACGCAGATAATCTGAAGATGCCCTGCTAAAGGGCGAAACGCGACATTAAGTAAGGAATAAACCAATTTGCAATCAAGTCGGTTTTTTACAAAAGGAATATTTATTCTCACTGATTGCTGTATACCATGAACTGGAAATCATTTTCTTTAAATATCTTGGAGAAGTTATAAAGCAAAATGGACTAGAGAAGTCAGTAAAATGGAAAGAATATTGGCTTAACAATAAATATCTACAGTGAAAAATGCATCTCAAGGAAATCATCATCATCTTCATCATTACTGACTGATTATGCCTTTCAGCGTTCAGTCTGGAGCATAGTCTCCCTAATAAAATCACACCATGATCCCCTATTGAATGCTAACGCTGATGCCTCGTCTGTTGTAAAGGCTTCTACTTCAAAATCATTCTTCATCGAATCTGAAGGAAAACTAAACTAAAACACTTTACCACAGCAGTAAGACCGGGAATTTATATGCAAGTGAATGCTTAACTATACACTATAAGCTGGACAGAATAGAGGTTCTTGAAATATGGGTTATTAAAAAAATAATGGGTGCGGTACAAAATGCATATGGTTGGAAAATGAGAAGCAACGAGAAGAATTTTGAGTATATAGAGAAAATATCAGAAGTAATGACAAAGGGAAGATTAATCTTCTTTGGACATCTCTTCCGAATGAATGTGAAGAGGCAGACTAAACAAATTTTACATTATTTCTGGCAGTCGTCGTTATATTGTCACGGCGTTTGACTGAGAAATATAAATTATCGTTCAGATCTCCTTCGTGCTCATTTTTTTTTTAATTTTACTTTTTACTTTCTGTCAAATTTAGGAACTATTGAGATTGGTTCCAGAATAGAGTTACATAGTAAGAAGGTACCATATGACCATTGACAGAAAGAGTAATGAATAGTGAGGGCAGGCGAGCATGCTACAGAAATGAAAACAAGGTGTAAATGGACTGTGAAGTATCTTACAAGAGAGGAATTCAGGACTGAAAACCTCCAAAACGGATAGACGGTACAATATGTGATACTTGCGTCGAAAAATTTACACGTCGCTTCCTTACATCTCTATGTTGCAAATGTGCATTGCAACACTGCACGGGCAAAAAATTGAGTACAGCGAACGGACACGGGAACAACCAGAGTGATAATTCATAATTTTGTGAAGAAAGATTGTGAAAGTGGGAGATCCACAGAAGGATCTTACTGTTCACTGTCTTACTTTATTATTATTCTTTTTTGCTGGTAATTCGGTCCTTAGCGAACGTGGGATCGTATTTTTGAGTTTGAGAGTGTCTTAGAAGACATTCTAAGAAGGATACGTAGAATTACGTATTGACGATTACTATGATTTTAGTTAGAAGTAGGGCAACAATGCTGTACACGGTATCCCCGGAAACGGAAACTCAACAAAGCCTTGGTGGCTATATAAGGAGACGCTCTGCCGCTGTATTTCACTCCAGTTCAGCAGTACGAGCGAGCCGTGGCGGAAGCTTCGCATCTACAAGTCTGCGCTTGTCCTCTGTGGGTCTACGCTTGACGTCCACAAGCCAAAGTTTCGTGGCCACGAGTCTACTCTCACATCCACGAGTCTACACTTTGTCTTTGCCGCTCTGTGGTACGTGTCGAAGATTGCTCTGTACCTGCGCGAGTAACAGTATAATGCTATGCCTCCACGACTTTCTTGGTGTAACAACTACAGCAAGCGTACTTCCTTGTTCACTCTGATTCACTGCTCTAAGTTAGGTTCCGGGGTAAAATGGTAGCTTTCGAAAAAAGTAAAAACAGAGAGAGAGATAGATTAATCGAGAGTGACTTACATACACGTACCAGAATACCTTTTATGTCGATGGCGTATCAGAAAGGTCGGCCTTGATGATTTTCACCGGAAAAACTGACACACCCTCTGTTCAGAATACACTCAACGCTGCCTGATTCCTCGTTTATTTCTGCAATTTAGTCTGTACCCTTCGTACTATACAGGGGGTTCATCGAAGAATCATAGGTTGCATCTGGACTAAGCTATCGCAGTAAGGATGTTACTGCTCCTATGAAAGTTTGCGATCTTCAGCGCCCATTGTGATCCTTTCTTTAAAAGAAAAAATTAAAATTGTTGAAACAGTCTGTATAGATTCTTACAAGTAACTAAGTGAACGTACGAATTTGTGATCGGTGGCAGTTTAGTAATGTGTTTTGCACAGTTTATGTAAGTTGTCAATACATACTCTAACCATTTAGATACCTCTGTAAAAATTAACATAGTCTCATACTAAATTAAGTTTGGTTGAAGAATACATCACGGCGTTAGGGTCAAAGATATCTTCTTCGCCAATATTATCTCTTCTATTCACTTACGACGAAGGAAAAGAACACATACTTTTGATTGTCTTGTGATGGTGTAGATTTCATTTGTTCCGTGCTTGCTTTGATGGATTTGCGAATAAATCCGCCTTATGCAAGAACCCTTGTTTTATATTTATTACCCAGACATGTTTCGGCACTTATTGTGCCATCTTCTGTGGGTTTTGACTTTTATTTTATAATGTAATTCGCAGGATTTGCTTGCTACTTTAAATCAAGAATGAGAAGTAGTTTTCCCAGCTTGGTTTCTTTTAATTTATTTATTTTTATTTATTTCGAGCTGTGTTGTTGCTGCTTCTTCCTTGTGGCGTGTGATTATGTTTCGTTATATTTGTTTCTGTTAATGGGAAATGGCACTGTATACATCGCACTGTTTACATGGCGATGTAAACAGTGTCAATTCCCAACAAAACAAGGAAAAAATAAATTAATAAATAAAACAATGAGTCTAGCATAAGGCCGATTTATTCACAAATAGAATTCATATTGAGGCATCTGAATGAAGTTGAGTAACAAGGTTGAAAATAAGCTCTGACGTTAACCGATACACATGCATTTAGTGTTTGAAGATACGAAATTCTATTGTTCGTTTAGTGCAGAGTGGAAAAAATTCTCGACACAGACACGAACATTACAGAACTGAATTCGGGTTTTAGTGTTCTATCAACTTCTATTTTATTTGTTCTCTAACCAGGCAGGAATGGAATCTGTAAGTTACCCGCGATTACTTAGAAAAATATTATGCTACTGTGCTATTATTACTGCACTTAATTTATTATAGTAATGCAAAAATAACGAAACATAAAAGTAAACATTTCAGTATTTACTAACGACACTGTCAAAACAAAGTTCCTTTATAACGATCTTGGAGCACTCTCAAGTTCGTCGCGTAGGAGAAACCCTACGAAGAGCACGAAAAACATTGCCTATGTTATGGATTCTTATTGAACACACAGCTGATTTTATACGCCCTGTGTGTTTCGTGAAGCGCGATGTTCGAACGATATCCGATCTTCAAATTCGTTTTACAACAAACCGTACATTTTCTGATATAGGATGCCATAAAAATATATACACCCCTAAAATCTTATAATTGGAAATACGAAACAGTGTACGACAAGAATTTACTGTTATTTATTCCGTAACGGGCATAATAATATCGGGTCGTTTTTCACGGCCAGAGCAGTGAGGCATGAGCCACGTGCCGAACCGTCGGTGCTGATACTGCGAAGTCAGCGCCGATGTTGGGCGCGGCCCAGGCAAACGATAAGCTGTTTTCGGATCTTTTATACTGGCCGAGGAACCACAAGCTGCTCTCTATGTGACTAGCTACGGCACCCGACGGATCTGTCTAGAAGTGACCCAAGATTGCCGCATTTCCTCCCCCTATGTAGGCGCTTGCATTCTGTAACGATACATAATTGAATTAATATTTTTTTATCAATCAGCGACGCTGGTCGCCGTATTTCTCTCCTTCTCGAAATATTTTATCTGTGGAAAGGTTTTTTCGCTCCTCTTTCGTTTCTTCCACCGTGTCAAGAGGACGGAACCGCGATCATTCACTCTCTCTTGTTTACGCTTATTAAGCCTCGATATGTACGCAGACTGCTTTGTGATATAAGTGTGAGTGCTGTTAAATTTTACTTTAAAATGTACCCTCTTTTGTTAAGAGCCATGCATCCACCCTGTTTTCATTTAATAATGTCCCATCATTCCTTAATTATTCATTTTCTTTGAGATTTTCAGCTCCTCCATATTCCGTCGTAACATGATGTTCAGACGCCATCACTTTCGCTTCGTGTATTGGCTTGATTAAATCCCTATCAGTTACTCTAAATCATTACCTTCTTTTCCTTTTAGAACCTACATTCGTATAAACAGTTTCGCGAAGTCCTATAGGCTTGTTATTTGCGTAATCAAACTCTAGTACACGATCCGTCAACTATGACTTACGAGGCGAACAGTCTTAACATTATTTTACTGCGGAAAGTATCATAAAGTTTATCTAAACCATTCAACAGCTTAACAGTTTCAGCTGCTGTGATCAACATTTCCAGAAAGAAGCTACAATTGGTACTTTCCGTAAATTTTCTCTGTGACGTTATTTTTGTGTGTTGCCTCAACCCCAATCTGCATTCCGCCATTTCATCTATTCGATAATTTCGCGTATTAATTTCATTCACCCTTGTCAAAAGTATTTAATCAGATTTTTTATTCGATTTTCCTGTGATAGAAATTTTAACAAAAATCCTTAATCTTTTAATCGCGGAGATTAACATTAATGCGTACAGGCAACAACACAAAAGTAATGGTACAATTCCTTTCCCTAAATAAATCACTTCAGTGTCAATCATGAGTTTAACATCCTGATATTCAACACCTATCCTGCAGCGCACAATCCTAGCTTGGCCATTGTGTACAGTAGCTTTTACTTGATGTTAGATTAGTGCACCATGGATCCCTCACCTTTCACATTCCTTTTTAACAGAACCAACTGTACAGCGACACATATAAATGGAGGCGAACTGCACCGATACAGCGTCGTAGATTGTCCCTACAAATGTGTTCAACTCAGGGCTCTCGTACTGTCTGGCATTACAACCAACCAAAACCATTTTGCGGTAAATGTCTTTAGTTCCTTACACACAACGATTGACTGAGAAAGTTCTTGATCATCTGCACTCGTCCCGACAGACTTCACCCAACGATTACAGTGCGTTCCAGTTTCTGTCGGTGATTGCAATTTGCTTACGTTACACTCAAGTTTCGTGCGTTTTCGTTGTTATGGTTGTTTAAAAACACTTATCACTGTACTACGTTCGTTTTGGTGTGCTTTTGAGAGTTTTGTGGCTTCCACACCGCACTGTTTAGTGCAGCGAAAAGTGCGTTTACTACGAAAACAGACAAAAATTCTCCAAAGAGGTAGAAAAACAAGACATGCTGCCCTAATAAGCCACAAAATACACATAACTTAAAAGCAGCACAACAAATGGAAAACCCACTTACGATGGCACGTAAGTGGGTTTTCCAACATGTCCCACCATTTTCAAAAGGTAACCCATCTTAATTATCCCTTTAAAAAATTGACTGGAAACATGTGTTACAGAACTGACATTGGCAAGATCTATAAATTTATTGGAAAACTTAAAAACAAGTTTTAAACACAATTTCAAATACGTTGAAGAACTATTTACATTTTTACAGTCAAGTATTTAGCTCACGGACAGACATTTGACGCAACTGTGTACCCGGAAATTCTATTCATTCTTGGAGCGGAGCTTTTACCAGTACCTTTAGAAGAACTTATATTTAAGAGAGGAAGAACCTTCCACCATTTAATATCATGTGTGAGTTTTTGTAACATCTTTGTCGATTTGCAATGGCAACATAACTGAAATTAATGAATGAAATGCAGAAATCACAGTCATATGCCATTTGTAATAAGAACAATATAACACAAATATAAAAACGAGAAAACCAGTAGATAAGCTGCATAATCTTCAATAAACACATTACATAAAGTAATGGAAAAGATAATACATATTCGATTGATGCGATACCATAAGTAAGAAAACGTTCTTTCTGAAAACCAACAAATACTTGACAAATTCCGTTCAGCAAAGAATTTGATTTTAAAGCACTCATACTAGGTAAAATATGGCTTGAGGAACAAGGGATCTTCCTTGGTGCAATGTTTTATTGCAAGACAGCCTATAATAATACATGGAGAATCAAATTGCTAGTAAAACTAATTTGGGCTGGCTTAGTGACTTAGCACAAGAAAGTTTATGTGCAACTAATTTAACAAAGAGAACTAAAATGTTACTTCCTATTGTTCTGACCAGTTATTATTTCTGTATTTCAAGGATTAATATCTTCTAAGTCAAGGTCAGAAAAAGATTTTTATCTTGATTCCGCCATCATGAGATTTAAGAGAATAGGTTTTTGAATATCGGAATAGAGGAATGTATAATAGGTCATAGGTATAAAGTTGGTGTTGCTGTGGTCTACAGTCCAGAGAGTTGTTTAACGCAGCTCTCCACCCTACTCTTCCCTCTGCAAGCCTCTTCATCTCCCTATAAGAACTGCAACCCACATCCATTTGAATCTACTTACTTCATTCGTCTCTTGGTCTCCCTCTGCGATTTTTGCCCCACACACTTCCCTCCAACGCTAAATTAATGGTTCCTTGATGTCTAAGGATATGTCCTGCGGATCGATCCTTTCTTCTAGTCAAGGTATGCTAGAAACTCCTTTATAGTACTTCCTCATTAGTTACGCGATCTATCCACCCAATCTTCAGCAATCCTATGTAGCACCATATTTCAAACGCCTATGTTCTCTTCGTGTCTGAACTATTTATCGTCCATATTTGACTCCAGTAAGCCAGGGGACTGAGGCGCTTCAGTCACGGTCTGCACGGCCACTACGGTCGGGGGTTCGAATTCCCCCTCGGGCATGGATATTTGTGCCGTCCTAGTTCGTAAGTAGTTCATAAGTAGTTTGTAAGTCTAGGGACTGATGACCCCGTGCCCGCAGCGGTGGCCGAGGGGACTGAGGCGCTCCAGTCACGGTCTGCACGGCCACTACGGTCGGGGGTTCGAATCCCCCCTTGGGCATGGATATTTGTGCCGTCCTAGTTCGTAAGTAGTTCATAAGTAGTTTGTAAGTTTAGGGACTGATGACCCCGTAGTTATGTCCCATAAGCTTAACAAACATTTGAACATTTGATGACCCCGTAGTTAAGTCCCATAAGCTGTACAAACATTTGAACGTTTTCACTCCAGTACAAGACAACACTCCACACAAATGCATCCAGGAATGTCTGCCTTACACTTGAATTAATATTCGATGTTACTAAATTTATCTTTATGAAAAATGTTTATGAAAAAAAAAGTTTTTCTTTCCGTTCTGCATTTTACATCATCTGTAATGTAACAAAACGCATCTACCATCTTTATTGCTTCCTTACCTAATCTCATTCCTTTATAATCGTCTAATTTTCTTAGACTTCATTCCATTACACTTATTTTGCTTTTGTTGATGTTCATCTTATCCTTTCAACTCACAGTCCATTCCGTTCAACAGTCCTTCTAGGTCCAGACTTATAATGTCGCCGAGGCAGAGCGGCCGAGCGCAATGAGGCGGTATGCTACAGACAATTGACAAAGCTGTCCCATTTGGTCATTCTAGAGCAGTAATAGCAGAAGTTATTATTACAAAAATTCATTCAAGCTGTAGAGATATAAGGAGTAATATGCAGCGGATATGATCACACTATGGCTTAAATACTAATACTAAATACTAGCCAAAGAGGCAACAAACCACAAACAGAGTGGAAAAAGTACCATGCCGTATTTTACAGGTAAATACACAAGCAACAACAAGTTTTTAAGGAGAATTAAAACGAAACAATACAATCTTACGTGACGAAAACATTTGGGAAAACCTCACTGTGTGGTGTGTGGTCGCTGATGGACCAAGAATAAAAGTATCAGTCGTATTCTGCATTCCCGAACTACTTGAAATAACTGTTTAGCTCCCCATCTGCATACGATCTCCATTCTCTTGTCCCGAGAATTTGTTCTCTGCCACAACATTGGTTCAATCGTGAACATTTAAAAGTGTGTTCAAAAATATTTTAATGTATATTAGTTGTAACAATAATGTTCTATTTGTAAACAGACGGCGAATGAGGGTAATTCAAGTGTCAGAACATTAAAAATATATCACGTCTGCAGTCAATAGATGCGCTTCTGTATTCCATCGTTCCTAAACTATCAGAGGTTTTAAAAGCTCTTGATGCTATCAAAAATACTGAAGAGACCACTTCCTATCGTAGGGGCCTAGACATCGGGAACTAGCGCTCTATCTTTCGCGGTATTGCTTACAGCACGATGTTCTTGTAATACCAGAAACACCCTGCAGAGAGCAGCAGCGTACTGCTCTCGTCGAGGAGACTCCGGTATAGGTTGCCATCTGGTGGCGCAGCTCGGAAGTGTTTAGTAACCTACAGCTCGTGGTTTTGAAACAGCGTTTCATAAAACTTCGCTTTGCGTTCACCATTAAATACTACGGTGACTAATTTACCATAGCGATGTGTTTCAACAGTTGCAACAACACTTAATTTGTTATGTGGTTCACTTAGAATTTTAATATAATAGACAAACAGAAGGCTGTACAGTAAGCTAATTACTAATAGTCATATTAGTATGTAATCTGTAACTTAAGAAATCTTTAAGCAATATGGTGTCACATATTCAGTCGGAAACAGGTTGTACAAGGAGCCCGCCTATCTACTCGTACATATCGCAGTAGTAATTCACTTGTTTGGCATCCGTAGTAATTTGTTAAAAATTAAAAAAATCGTTGCACAATTCTTAAAATGGTGTAGTCCATTAAATAAACTATAATTTGACAATGTGGTACCAGTTTCGACTTTTGAACTTTCAAACTTCCAAACTAACAAGGAAAAAATATGCTAAAAGCCTGAAACCCTGAGAATAGGATACATATGAAAGCCCTGAAAGAGATTTTAGTATAAAACAACGTCCCATGCATCAGAAACATTAATAAACGTTTAGTAAGGCTATATTGACGATACGATCCCTGATATCATACAAGAAAAATTGTGGTCCGAGTAATTTTGGAATAATTTACGTTCTAACGTATTTACATTAGCTAGTCACAGGACCTAAGTGGAAAAAATAATCAAAGTGAAAACAAATGCCGAGCGGAAATGGCCTTGCTTTGCAATATAAGTTTTTTCAAAAGCCGACCTGGCTCCAACTCCGCAATACGTCACTCAAATACCACTCGTGTATGCTTCTATTTAGCACGGTCGCCTTAGGATTCTTGATTGGATGGTTTGAGAAACGCGCTAGTCGGTTTCCTCGATCCACTCAAGTGCATGAGACCTCATATCTTCTTGCAGGGACGATATCACCTTGAAAACACACTACGTACCCAGACTACTATTGATTCAACACTTTTTTCTATTTTAAGACATATATTAAAACTTTACATCATTCATACAATGAAGAATGTATAACAACTTTTTTATAATTATAGTTCGTAATTAGATACCGTCCAACTTCCTCGATATATCACTTAACAATGATAAAACAAATTCTACTACACTTCATCCATTAATCAACATTTGTACAAAGTCTGAACAGATTCGTAGAATAGCAAATTAATAACAGACAAAATATTGAAGTTTCGTAGAAGTTTAAATGATTTACAGATTAGAAGTGGCGCACTTCAAAAGATTCTCAAGAAAACAGTAATAAACAGTAACAGTATATCGGAAGGTGGACATAAAAATTGTGCCTCTATCTGAGCATTTGATTTCATCCCACGTGACATCTTTTGCAAAAAGAATTAATTTTCCTCGGCGGTAGCTCTAATTCGTCGTTTAAACTTTTCTTGTATGCAGTAACACAGATACAGTAAGACTGCTATTGTAATGACCATGCAAATTGTTCCGTCGGACACACACACGGCCGCGGCGGAATAGCCGTGCGTACTGGGACGCCGTGTTATGGTGCGCGCAGGGGTTCGAGTCCCCCCTCGCGCATGGGTATATGTGTTGTCGTTAGGTTAGTTTAACTTAGTTTAAGTAGTTTGTAATCCAGGGACTAATAACCGAGCAGTTTACACACATACGGCTCCTAAGACATGGCATAACAACTAACACTCCAGTGTTGCAGACAGCCTACCTCACAGGCGCTGAGGACAATTTGCTTGGCCTACCATCGGAAAAGTTGAGAATGCCGCAGAACAGTTACTTCCAAGCCACACACACTAACGTCCTCCTTAACTAAAAACATGATTCACACATGAACAAGAAATATAGCTGAAACTACCTGGCAGATTAAAATTGTGTGCCGGAACCGGGACTCGAACCTGGGACCTTTGCCTTTCGCGGGCAAGCGCACTACCGACTGTGCTATCCCGACACGACTCACGATGTCGCCCCACAACTCTACTTCTGCCAGTACCTCGCCTCCTACTTTCCAAACTTCACAGAAGCTCTCCTGCAAACACGCAAGACTAGCACTCCTGGAAGAAAGGATATGGTGGAGACATGGCTTAGCCACAGCCTAAGGGATGTTTCCAGAATGAAACTTCACTCTGCAGTGGAGTGTGCGCTGATATGAAACTACCTGGCAGATTAAAATTGTATTATGATTTTGATTTGGAGCGGGGGGGGGGGGCGGTGACGGCGGCGTCACAGCTTTGGCACGTGTCAACTGTGTGAGGGCACATCAATATAGCTCTGGCTCTGAACTCCCCCCCCTTCCCTCCCCCCCCGGTGAAAGATTTATCTACGACCCTGCATCCAACGGTAGAAGTATGGATGATATAAACAATCCAACTGGCCAGGCCTGCGATCCACGAAACTGCTACATGGTAGTCTCTAGAATCAGAACACAACGCGAAAAACAAAACATATCGTCTACCATTCAATTATTGAAAGTATCACCATGTACGGCGTAAGGTTATGAGAACTAAATCAGAGGCAAGAAGAACGTCTACTGGCAGTCGAAATGGATCCCTGGAGACGGAATTGTGGATATTCCAGGCTTGGTCATGTTAGAAATGACAGGATCAGAGATATAATGAAAGTGCAAAGCACGATCCTAGACTGCATAGAGAAAGCGCCTGATCTAGTACTGTCATTTGCAACGTATCGACACAAGCTGGACAAAAAGGATATCGACATGGACTCATCATCAAAGAAGAAAACGTGGAAGACTTGCGAGATGCTGAAAAGATGACGTCACCGAAGCAATGGTGTCGAGAGGTCTCAATGAAGATGACTGGAACGACCGAAATCGATGGAAAGTGAGATGCGGGAGACGACGCTAATATATATATATATATATATATATATATATATATATATATATATATATATATATATATATAATTATTTAAAGTGTGATTACATGGCATTTCAATAATTTTCGATATCTATATATAGCTGTTCGTACTTCAATTTGCTTGACCAATGCTACGCAAATCGGCACTCCTGGAAGATTCTATAAGTTATGATCTGCCCAGCACGCCACGCGTGTTCAAAGTTGCATAAAAACAGGCAAATTCATAGAAAGTTGTTGGAATTATATTACTCGGCGATCCACACGACATATGACGCATTATGTAGCACTTCTTCAACATGTCTAATTAATTCTGCATAATAGTTCCAAAGTGTTTGGAGCACTTACTTGGAGATGTTACCTGTTTCAGGTCTGAACTCCTTTTCTCTCCTCAGTCTGTGTGTGTCCTCCAGACAGAACACACGCTGTAATTACATTGGATAAGGAATATTGGTAACCAATTGTCACAAAAAATACCCGGCAACCCCGCTCTTTTCTGGCAGTCAATCAATAACTATCGAAATTTCCGGAACTTCCTATAAATATCAAAACTTAGAAAATTGTCGTCCAACCAGGGGCGTAGATACAGGAGGTGGGAGGAGGAAGGTTTCATACCCCCCCCCCCCAGACCTTTTTTGTCACTTGTGTTAAAATTAAAAATTGACAATAATCCGTGTAATGAATATGAGAGTTAGACTGAAAACTTTGCCAACAAAGAGAGGTACCAGGGGGTCTGTAACTTGTAATCGATGCTTAATTGAACTTTGGTTTCTTTCTTGTTGCCGGCACACTTATTCTCGAGTGTCTTATTGGTGGCCTTCGTGAGGTCTAGGCAAGCGTCGCGCAAAACATTCACTACTGTAAATCGTGCCAATTAAAAAACAATTGCTCAGGTAACCACCACCTAACCATCAGTAACAATGAAGAAGTATTGTCGAATTCCAGCCAATTCCAAAAACACGCTCCACAGACAGTTTAAAGTACGGCGCAATGCTTGCCTAGCGTGCAACGAAGGCCACCGTGTCTTATGTTTACTACTGCTACCATCTTCAGTGATCTACTAACTTTATTACTACAGTAGGGCAGCAAACTTGTACGTGACACAGACAAATACATATTTTTAACGAGTGTGTTTAAACGACAACAAATGTATGATATCACAACCTTATTGATTCCGTGTATACTTTATACCACAGATATTGATCATCTGCACGCACGCACGCCTAAAATGGCAGCATTGTATAGCAGACAGATTAAATTCCCCCTCTTTTGACAGATATTAATCGCTTGACGTTTTGGATCTAATTTTCGAGATTGTATTTTATTCAAAAAAAAATACCTCTCTAGGTGTCAGTGCTTTTTAATACTCGTATTAACGTAATCTGTAGATATTTAGCTTCGATTTCGTGTCTCTAACCTAATTGTTTCGTAAATTATTATGCTTTAAATTGACGTTCTTAGCCATATTTTGCAACTAGGGCAATGGCGTCATGGTGGGGAATTTAGGCAAAATGAAGTGTAATACATATGCATACATTTTGTGAAATGGGCACTTGCGGAATGTAGCGTATGTAGTAGTTTTGAAGTGCCAAAAACTGTACTTCTGACTTTCGCCGTGTCTTAATCGAGTCTAAATTATAAAAGCTACTTTCATTCCAATTTTCATCAACAAGTACTTGAAGTCTTCTAAATGTCTAATACAGTAGAGTGATTAGTATAAATTAGAACAGTTCTAATACTAATTTGCTACTATTCATTCATCGTGTAGGTTTATCCTTGATTATCAAATGTATGGCGTCATTGCCCCGGAACCCAGGGTACTGGCGCCACTGCGTATACTTTCACAATATTTTCTAACAATAAAACTTAACTTTGGACAATAGTGAAGACAGTTTTCTTGCGTAGCTGTGTGTCTGGCCCGAGAAACGTACGTAAGCCAGAGCAGCCGCTGCATCACTGAAGTCAATGGATAACACGAGAACTCGCCGGCCTGGAGCTGACTTCGGCAGGATAGTCAGTTCTCATTAGCGGTTGTGATGTAGGCTGTCCGTAGCACTTGAGTGCCATATGTTTTGCAGAATTTCAGGAGCCGTCGCAGTGACCGGGTGGACAATACTGGGCGCTGGTTCGAGCTACGCGAGAAACTTTTGAGCCGCGGTGGAATGGCCGAGCGCTCTGAGGCGTATTGCTGCGGAGCGCGTGGTTGCTCGCCGAAGGAGTTTCGAGTCCTCCCTCGGGCAATGGTGTATGTGGTCCTTAACCGATTCCACAGACCGAACGTGAGGAGAGGGGCTAGTGGAATTGGTTAATACAAACCATAAAAAATGGTTTACGAAATATATCCAGCGGTAATGTTACGTGCCGTAACAGGTTCTATTTTACCAGTCGTGCGCACTAAAGCGGCTTGCTGCGGTGCGCACGGCCGTTCCACGTCAGAGGTTCGATTCCTCTCTCGGGAATGGGTGTATGTGTTGTTCTTAGGATAAGTTAGTTTATGTAGTTTGTAAGTTTAGGGACCGATGACCACTGCATTTAGATCCCATAACTTTACAAACAACTTTTCTATTTTACCATTAACTGACTATAACAATAGGTAATTATGGTGTGATTTCTGCCAAGTTGTTGCTGCAACAATAATGTGCCATTAGAACAGGTTTGGCAGTGAACTGTAACGTGGAAAAGTTTAATAATTAGTGTGTTTAACTAAGTCCCATGTAAAAGTTCATTTCGTAAAGGAATATAACCTACCACCATAAACATTTGTAAGTTATTTCGCAAACTACTTAAAATAGCTATTACCGTCATTTTTCTACGTAGCTTTTAGTAGTGGAGCTATAATATTAGTTTTCATGCAGGTTAGCAAGGGATGAACCACATTGCTAAATTGCAAGGACCAATATATATATATATATATATATATATATATATATATATATATATATATATATATATATATAAACCACTGGTGACGGAGAAACTTCTCCAAAACATGTTTGAGTGAATAAAGAACATGAACTGAGATTTCTCAAGGCAAAAACAATTATCCTCATCAAGCTTGTTATCGTTCAGCGTGCCTAAGTCATGTAGAGTGCCCAAAAATGTGTTACAGCGATTCTTGCAGGACCAACGTAAACTCGGCCACCATTTTCAAATGTTTGTATAACTTATGGGACTTAACTACGGGGTCATCAGTCCCTAAGCTTACAAACTACTTATGAACTACCGAAGACTAAGGACGGCACAAATATCCATGCCCGAGGGGGGATTCGAACCCCCGACCGTAGTGGCCGTGCAGACCGTGACTGAAGCGCCTCAGTCCCCTCGGCCACGCCGCCATTTTAACAGTGGTCAAATCTCTGAGAGTAATTCGGTTATGAGTTTTCATTGTGAGAATTCACTTGCTTTATTTGCTGAAACTCATTAATTTTTTCTGCAGTTTCTCTACCAAATTATAATCATGCCTGAAATGTCTTCAGCTTTCGATTTGACGATCTAAGTGACCGAACACTAAATATCACTTACTTTACTACTGCTCTGAGGAACACTCATCAGTAGAACCAGCTACATCCACTCAATTCGCTTAAAAAATCAATAATATATGTACACCAAAATAATGAGAGACGTCACTTGTCCAAATCAAATCTGACTGTTTTTAATTTTCCATAACATTTACTAATACATGTGTAAAATCTTAAGAACAGCGTCAAGAAAGCGAACATGGAACAATTTTTTAGATAATACTCTTAATACCGTAGTCAGCAGAACCTGGTAAGAGTGTTACTTAAATGTATGATTATCAAGAAGGTTAGAATAATGAGAGATGGCGTTACACGTCAGTTGAAGCTTGTCCACCATCTTGTTCAGGTTTGGAATGCTATTTCTCCGTTAAAACTGTGCGTTAAGTCGACCCTCTTACTGTTAATGCATTGAACTTACAGTCACTGCAAAGTATGTACTTTCAAACAATATACTTTTTTGAAAAATAGTAATAAATTCTCATCATAATATATTTCAAAACGTAATTCTTAACGGCTAATTTGCACTCTTTTAACACGCTGTTCATCACGGCAAAACCGTCGGACGTTTTATTCCTGTTTTAAGTGAAATAAAACATTAGCTCTACAATACGAACACTTCTCCAAAACTTAGCAATATGGCGGAGGTAGTCTTCACTTTTTCAGAGTAAGGGCGTCTCTCTGTATTCTAACCTCCTTTATGATTACATTGCTTTTGTATATTACCACACATTTTATTGCCCATATTATTTAATTCAGTATGGTGCACAGACAGCAATTCTATAAAGTTTATTCTCTTTGGTACCGTACTATTAGTCATTTGTTAGTCACGAATATTTATATCTTTGAGTCTATCTGGGAAAAATGCAAAGATTTGTGTAAGATACTCCCAAGTTGTAATCTTCATTTTTGTGCAATATAGTGCCTAAGTTTAAACTTCAACCTCAGCTATTTTCGTGTTTTAAATACTACAGCAGAGTTTGACATTGATTTTATGGCTGTGTGATTGTTGTGAAGTTCCTTGTGCAAGAAAGGATTTTCTAAGAGGTAAGTTAAGAAATACTGCTTTATATTAAGTGCTGTAATTAGGGTGACATCTCATTTTTCAAAATTATAATACCATAGTAATGAAATGTAATGAATATTGTGTTGCTAGAATAAATGAAAACATTCTAACCTCAAAAATGTCGAAGTTTAAGATGTGCCAATAACTGGATTTTAAAAAGCTTGTAATTCTAGTCATTGGCACAAGGTGCCAACAACTGGCATTTTGCATTGATTCACTTTCAGAGTAAAATCGATTTTAATTTTCATAAGAGAGGAAAATAAATGTATCTGTAAAAACAGCAATTTCAAATGACAACCGTAACCAGTAAATACACAGTGCCAACAACTAGAAAACTGTGTGCCAATAACTGGAACAATAGGTACCAATAACTGGAAAAATATTAACCAATAATTGGCACTGATTTTGAAATTTTTCTGCATCTCTTTCTTCGTTATGGAAGTAAACTAAATGAAAAATGGGTCCTAGGCGAAAAGATTCATACAGTGAAGAAAGCCTTCAGAAAGCACTCCAAGAAGTAAAGAAAGGCATGTCATTCAAAGCAGCGTCTAGAATGTACGGTATTCCCAGATCAACATTACAATTCCGGCTGAGTAATAACATCCGACGACCAGTAATTTTGTTTGTTGATGGGCATAAAACCCATTTAACCTACCACTTGAGTGAGCTATGTAAGGGACTTCAAATTATTCTGACATCTTTGTACCCCAATTCTACACGAATATTATAACCTGCTGATGTTGCTGCCTTCAGACCACTCAAAAGTGAATGGAAGAATGCTGCATTCACATGGCAAACAAACAACGGTAGAAAAGCTATAACTAAAGAGGACTTTGCATCAATCTTGAAAGAAATGCTTGAAAAAATTGACCTTGAAAACACAATTAAAAATGGTTTCAGAGCTACTGGCTTGTACCCGTGGAACCCCAACAATATTGATTTCTCCAAGTGTTTGGGTAGGAATGTTTATAACCACAATAATATTAGCAGTAATAACAGAACATCAGAAATGCAGCCTCTTTCATACGACACTTTTGTTCGAGTTGTTGGAGAAGATAAAATTAATCAGTTTAAGACTATACAGAATGTGACAGAAAATGCTCATGGAGAAGATTTTTTCCTTCTGTATCAGCTGTAGGTATGTTATCAAAATGAAAACCAGAAAGAGGAAGTTACTGAAATCACTCCAGAGGCCAACATGTCCCTTTCTGATGAAAATCTGAACATTTCAAATCCACAAGATTCTGTGAGGGAAGAAGCTAGCCAGAGTTCATCAGGGAGAAATGGCACAGAAGATACGCCTGTAGTAAATAAAACTCCAACCAAATGTATAAACGAAGTGGTTCTGTGGCCAGAAACGCCAAAAAGGAAACGAAAACGTCAAGTGGAACGAGTTCCATTTGTTTTAACCTCGAGAAATTTGAATGACCTGCACGAGGAAAAGGTAAAAATGAAGGAAGACGCCATGAAACAAAAAGAAAAACGAAAGCAGGAAAGAGAAGAGAAGAAAATGCAAAAGCATGCAAACGATCAAATTAAGGAAAAGAAGAAGATGAAGAGAGATACTGCCATTCCGACACAGCCGACGTCCCAAGCTAAGCATTTAGAACTTAAGAATGCACCAGCTTCTACGAGTGGTTTCAGGAAGGATAAAGAAAAGTTTCGTGGAATGTGCTTCAAGTGTACGAGAAGTGTTTCTTCCAAAAAGGGATATGAATGCAATACATGTAAGAGACTTTTCCACTCTGGATGTGTTCCCAGTGGGCATCAAATACACATCCCAGATAATTCAGATAATGATCTTTTTGTATGCCATAATTGTTACGGTGTACAAGATAGTGACAACACTGACGGTTTTGACGATGAAAGTGATCTCTCTGAATAAGTTATTTTACCCACACAGAGAAAATAACTCAATTTAGTGTTTCTGTAGTTCAAAGTTGTATTTTTGTAGAGTGTTATGTAATTTTACTGAATTAATAAAATTATTCTTAATTTTCTGTATTTTTACCTTCTATTGCAGTCCTATGCATTAGGAGTAGCTTGTAATGGCTACTTGTGAGTGATATTACGATTAATAATAATTAATGTCGATATCAATTAGGGGTGCCAATGACTGGTAATGTGGATGCCAACTACTGGAAAATTGTGCCAATAACTGGTAAAATTTTACATATTTTAAGCAATTTATTTCAAATGCTAATTAAAGTATAAAACATATGTAGCTGTAGTATAATATGACTTTAATTTTGTAGTACGTTTTGTATTAGAATTATAGCTCAAAAAAACCAACTGTTGAGTATAGATAATTTTTCCTGCAGATGTGTTCTTAAAGTGCCAATAACTGGGTATTTACCCCAATGTAAACAAAACAAAAAAAAAATCGAAACTGTCTACATCACACTTCGTCCGTTTATACACTAAAAACATACAAAATTCCTGCGCTATAATTTTAATTATTTTAAAGAATGGACATAAAAGACGAAAATTAGAGCCTTCATATCGAATGTCTGTTAGAGATGGACTACAATTACGCTTGTGCCTGAATAATTAAAATATGACACTTTTTACCTTTATTCTTCATGATCTCAAATTCTAATATTTCACAACATTATCACCCCTTAAAAGATTCAAATGATTCAAGCTCACACTGCAATTTGCGAGCTCATTCCAAGGCTGCTTGCACAAAAACTTGTCCTGCTCACCTGTCGGAGGCCGGCAACCAAACTCAGTAAGCTCAATCGTTGGACAGCGCACACCAAAGATTGTCCTCGAGGAGCCAAAGACATGATTTTACAGACATTCCACGTTATTATTATTGCATACCTACGCTTCGACGTGACCATTCCAGTTTTTTCAATTTTTTTTACCTTTGTGTTTAAGTCGATCATTGCTTAAGAGTGATTGACGGAAACGCATTAAGAGTTTAAAAACTTATCTGTTTGATACTACTCGTCGTTATTAAAGTAAAAAGTAAAGCAGTCAACCATCAGAAGATTGATTTGAACACCACAGTACTTTACTAGGCACGGTCTTATTCGGACCGAGCGGTATGAAGCGTCTCGCTGCGGAGCGCGCGGTTGCTCGCCATGGAGGTTTGAATTCTCCCTGGGGCATGAGTGTGTGTGTTTGTCCTTAGGTTAGTTTACCTAGGTTTAAGTAGTTTGCAAGGTACAGACTGATGACCACACAGTTTGGTCCGATAGATTTACAAACATTTTAACATCATTTTCTTATTCGGAGGTGGTATACCGTTGCTTTCCTCCAACGTTAGAACTGACTTATCCAGCCGTTATAGGGGGGACCCCAGTTTAACGTGGATTCCGAAACACGAGTTATTAAAATACTCGTATGAATGTCGAAACATGGCTAGCATCGTATTATTTCAGACGAATGAAAAAATACTGCACTAGAGACGTTTACGGTAAACTTTGTAAGTCGCAAAGATTAGATTTGTCACGAAGAGTAGCTATTGATTGCTCCATATTTCGCAGAGTTTTCTCACTGCGATCACCTATTGCCACGCATCATTACCAGAATACCTTACTGACAGAATGAAACCACCATGGAGACGAGTGGATGGCTATGCAAAAAGTCTGTCAGTACGTACACCCACAAGCCTTTCTTACATACATATACACAGCCTTCTTTGTCCTTTTCGTATCCCCCCCCCCCCCACTCCTCGCCCCATATAGGCGGGCAAGAGTAAACGACTATAAATGGCGCGATTCATTTGATTCATTTGTGTTAACAGTTAACGAATGGTGCACTTTGAGATTGCTATAGCAGTAAATACAGCTAGGCTGTTAAGAGTTGACTCAGCGAAGCCATCTATATTATCGCGTAAATTATCGTCTCGTGGAGCTCATTTGAACGTGTAGCTCGGAATAACATTTGAATTTTGCACGTCGGCCTCCAATTTCATTATCAGTTTTGGTATCGATCGGGCAGCAACAGGTGCTGCTCGACGTCGGTGCTGCCATCTGCAGAGCGTCGCGTCGCGGTTCGCAGATTCACCGTCGTGTGGCGCCACAAACCGTAGTTTGGATCAAGTACGCGTCTTGGTCACAAGTTCAAAATCATATGACCTTCCTTGTTACGTCAGGATATCGACAACAGCGAAAATGTACGCGGTGAAACGGAAGATGAAAATTATACGACCTCAACTTGAGACATACATGGAAGTTTCTGCAGCTGCCTAGATAATTTATTCAAATAGGGGTTTTGTCCTTTTCAAATACAAGATATCATTTAGATCAGCGTCTCCAGATAAGCTGAACTGGCAGAGAGTCTCAAAAAGTCAATGTTGATATAACTGTTCTGAGTGTCTCGTTTTGATGTAATATGTTCTGAGGAGCAATTACATCGCAAGAAAAAAAAGTGAACATTTTGTTATTTTATTTCGCGGAGTTTAAATATTATTAGTATCCTCTGCAAATGAGTAACTAACAGAGCGTTTGGGTAATTAAATAATAAAGTAATTTGTTAAAAAGTTATGTCACTGCACCAACAGAATAACGAACACAGTCGCGGAGGAACGGCCGAACGTTCTAAGGTGCCTTGGCTGCGTAACTGCCGGCCGCGGTGGCCGAGGGGACTGAGGCGCTTCAGTCACGGTCTGCACGGCCACTACGGACGGGGGTTCGAATCCCCCCTTGGGCATGGATATTTGTGCCGTTCTAGTTCATAAGTAGTTTGTAAGTTTAGGGACTGATGGCCCCATAGTTAAGTCCCATAAGCTTTACACACATTTGAACATTTTGGCTGCGTAACTAGTGCTTCCTTCCCATCGGAAGGTAAATGTAACCTAAACGATACATGAAATAGAATGAATTAAAAGGGGTTTCTAAATGACACTACAAAAAGCAAAAATAAATTTTACGGTGGAATACAACAATTTTCATTATTCAGATTACATATAATGTGTTACGAGATATTGTAAACATAATTATCACTTTTTTAAATTAAAATTATGGTTGCAAAATATTAAAACGAATTATTTACAGAAGGAGGGAAAGCTGGTAGAAGCCGACCTCGGGGAAGATCAGTTTGGGTTCAGGAGAAATGTAGGAACACGGGAGGCAATATTCACTTTACAGCTTATCTTAGAAGATAGGTTAAGGAAAGGCAAACCTACATTTCTAGCTGTTGTAGATTTGGAGACGGCTTTTGATAATGTTGATTTGAATAAACTCTTCCAAGTTCTGAAGCAAGCAGGAGTAAAATATGGGGAGCGTAACGTTATTTAGCACTTGTACAAAAACCAGACAGCAGTTGTCAGAGTTTCATGGCATGAAAGGGATGCAGTGGTTGGGAAGGGAGTAAGACAGGGTTGTAGCCTTTCTCCGATGTTATTCAATTTGTTCATTGAGCAAACTATAGAGGAAAGCAAGGAGAAATCTGGAGAAGGAATTAAAATTCAGGGTGAAGAATTGAAAACATTGTGTTTTGCCGACGACATAGTAATTCTGTCAGAGACAGGAAAGGAGCTGGAAGAGCAGTTGAACGGAATGGACAGTGTGCTGAAAGGTGCATATAAGATGAACATTAACAAGAGCAAAACTAGGGTAATGGAGGGCAGTCTATGAAAATCAGGTGCTGCTGAAGGAATTAGATTAGGTAACGAAACAATAAAGGAGGTAGATGAGTTTTGTCACTTGGGCAGTAAAATAACAAATGATGGTCGCAGTACAGAGGATATAAAATGCAGAATGGCAATAGGTAGAAAAGCGTTTTTAAAAAAGAGAAATTTGTTAACATCGAATATTGATTTAAGCCTAAGGAAGTCCTTTCTGAAGACATTTGTGTGGAGTGTTGCCTTGTATGGTAGTGAAACATGGACGATAAACAGTGTGGACAGGAAGACGTTAGAGCCTTTTTGTACTACGGAAGAATGCTGAAGATTAGGTGGGTGGATCGCGTAACTAATGAGGAGGTACTGAACAGAATTGGGGAGAAAAGGAATTTCTGGCATACCTTGACTAAAAGAAGGGATAGAATGGTACGACACATTCTTAGACATCAAGGAATTGTGAATTTTGCATTGGAGGGAAGTGTCTAGGTTAAAAACCGCAGAGGAATACCAAGATATGGATACAGAAAGGAAATTCAGACAGATGTAGGTTGCCGGTCTAATGTGGAGTTGAAGAGGCTTGCTCAGGATAGGGTATTCAAATGTTCAAATGTTTGTTAAGCTTAAGGGACTTAACTACGGGGTCATCAGTCCCTAAACTTACAAACTACTTATGACTACTTACAACTAAGGACGACACATATATCCATGCCCGAGGGGGATTCGAACCCCCGACCGTAGTGACCGTGCAGACCGTGACTGAAGCGCCTCAGACCCCTCGGCCACCGCGGCTGGCGATAGGGTATTGTGGAGAGCTGCATCAAACCAGTCTTCGGACTGAAGACCACAAAACAATAAAATTAAAAAGGAATAAAATCTGTGAATACATTACTGGATAAAAGTGGCAGGGCATAATGATCGTGGTCAGACAGAACGTGTGACCGTAGTGAAAAGAGTTAACGTAGGAAGACCTACAGCGCGCCGCATGTGATTGGTTCTATGGCGCAGTTTGAATTTTACAATTTACATAGAGGGCAATAGTAATAGTGCAACATGAAATTAAATAGATACATGTTTATGTAACAGACATGTGTACAAGATATCGGTACTTGAAATGTTTAGGAAAGTAATGGTCCCGGGAAGACACTTCAATTTAATAATAAATTGTTAGCCGTGAAAAGCAACATAAAATTATCTTGGCAAACACTCAATATATAAACATTTTGTTCAGTGAGAAGCAAACGCTACCAAAGCTTGTATGCAATAAAAAACGAAAACCAATAACAGTGCCTACATATGATACGAAAGTTTTGATATAGCATTGCCGTATAGTGAAAATACAGATAATTCAAGTCGCCAAAGTCGCATTCAGTTGAAATAATTTCACTAGGCCACAAAGCCACAGGAAATTATTATTACAATCGATTTAAAAAGGTTCCTAAAATTTATGCCACATTACAAGTGTTTCCCAAATTTAGGTATCACATGGTCGTCCTTATATATATTTCGTAAATTTCATTTTATTTCACTTTTGCTGCTTATTGTTTTCTATAAAATGTCGCGAGAAAGAAAAAGGAATATCCGTCCGTTTGTGTTCCATATAAATTTGCAGATTATTTTGTATTTTGACGAAATTTTGTACTCTTGAATTTCACATACTGTGTGGCGGAGAATGATTTTCTTGTTGGCTTTGACATCTGTCTACACTCTCATTCAGATCTTGCACACTTGACCTCCAAACCAACAGGAAGACCATAGTGTATGTAACATTTTGTACGGTTTGGAGGTGGCCACTGTTTCAATGTTTCGCAACCACGTTTCGATACGCGGGACTATTGCACTGTTTAAGACTTCCATGTTTCAACGTTTCGAAACCGTCGTGTTTCATTCTGTTTTCTGTTTCGGATCATATTCGCGGTCGACATAGAAACTATTTCGTCCTGTCGGTTTCACTGTCTCAAAACAGCGGTGTTTCAGACCAATAATGCAGCACGGCGTAACCGGTGAATTTCGCTGAAGCTGAAGCTCGGCAAAGGTACACATTTAACTTACTAGTATGTGAACTGTTTAAGAGTGTCAAAACGTAATGGACAAACGTGAGTCTGCAGCTTAAGAGTAGTTTCTAAAGTAAGTGCTGTATTCCGGAATGACACAATGTCGGATTTATACACGCAAATTACAATAAAACATCGCTCAATAGTTGTATTGATATATCAAGTAAAATTGTAGGTTTATCTGTCCAATTGCGGTAATCATATTAACAACTTAAAGCCTGAAATTACATATGATAAATCTAACCTAATGTGCCACACTTTGTTTTTTTTACTATTTATTTATTTATTGTCTGCATATTACGAAAGTTTGGACGGTAAATGAAACTGCGAATTAAAGATATTTCCAAAACTCGGATTTTAAAATAAATTTTATTTTAGTAAAGTATCCAACAGTGCGATAAGGATACATAAAAAGGGAACCCTTCCCAAAATGTTAGCTCAATAAATTTCATGGTATAATACGTCTTTTCAATATCACACGTAGTTTAGTACACACAACATCTATCGAAATTAGGCACTTAGAATGGAGGAAAGCAGAATTTATTAATTATAGCTTCATCGATAAAAAGGAATATAATAGACATAAAAGGTCAATCCTCATCTAATGTGATAGAGGAACGTCACTTATTTGGAATGCAATGCGTTTGGTTGCAGGAGTAAAATTATGCCTACTATCCCGGGGGCCTCGCGTTCTTATGAAGGCAACATCAACAAAACGGAAGAATAGCTTCTCCAAGATGTTAATATTCTTAGAAATACACATAGAATAATTTTATTATTATTTCGTACAAACATTAAAGTAAATAAATAATGCTGTTCGTGATCTACGGTTGACAAGTTCTTGCATGTACCCTTATCCACTCAGTAAAAGTAACTGTCCTCGTAAAACGTAGTTCCTATGAAAAACATTTGCGTTGTCACGCGATTGGGCTAATGCCAACGTCACATGATTTCCAACATTTTCACGCGAGCACGCCAGGACGGCAAGTGAAATTTAACCATTCCGGGAAATAAGAAACTGCCGCAAAATATCCTATAGTTGCTGGCTTCGCACTATGTGTGTGGTTTTGTAGCAACACTTATACAGTACATATTGACGATGGTACAATAAGCAGGCCCGTAACATTACCACACTCTAACATATACACATGCGACATTCACTGCTGTGAAATTTGTTACCAACAGAAAGTTACTAGCGCTCCTAGCGGTGGGCAAGCCGCCGAAGGAGTCATGTTTGTTTTTAATTATTTTTGTACCTAATTAAAGAAACAGTTACAGCAATTTTTGTGTTAAAACAGCCTATTTCTCTGAATCAGTGGTATAAAGAAGAACTTCGTCATAAACAAATACTTACGAATATGTGTTTGTTTTCAGCTAATTCCGCTGAATGTAAGTAGAATATAAACATAAGACAAACATGAAATTTTATTATGGTCTTTTCTTAACCACAGGCGGTTTCGTTTCACGCTTTGCAATTCGGTATGCAGCCTCATGATACATACGTTTTTACACTTCATTCGTCTGTCTTATATACGCATATACTTTTGATAATTTTAACTTAAAAAGCTAACGTTTTGAAGATTTTGACATTTGTAGTTGAGCTGCAACAAAATTTTGGAATTGGTTTCTTCTTTATTGGAAATCTGAGTGATCGCTTTTGCCATTTTATTGCCACGTCTATGACTTTTTCCTTCAGCTACAGCTGAGGTGGCTGATTTGGTACGTTAAATACTGTAGTTATTGCATTCCCTATACTTTTCCTACGTTCACACTCAACGATTTTACTGGAATTTTAGTAAAGAAACGTTAACGTTGAAAACGTTCAAATGTTTTGTACCTTACAAAAGACGACATCTTTTTACCGAACACCGTGAAAGCTATCACGTGCATATATGCTTCTGTGGAAAGAATTTTTTATATTCCGCAATACACCATACGGTGCTTGGCGGAGGGTACCTTGAAATAAACTTCGATATCGTTTCACTGAACACCTTGAAAGTCCTGATTCTTGAGTTTCTTCCGGCATATTTGGTAATCAAAATATCAATGGGTGTACAGCTGGTCTACAGTGTCCAACGAGCACAATATTTCGGCGATCATACATGTGGCCATCATCAGGTGAACTGACGGACTGAGCTCCTGGAAACTAGTCGGCACGGAGATCCGCCAGCCACGACGGCTCGAAGGGAAATGGGTTCTAGCCCGGTAGCGGGCGATTTAAATACCCTCGGCCCGCGGAGCGACCCCTCCGCGGTCCGCGCCCCGCGCCGCGGTCGCTCAGTGTAACCGATTGCAACGGCGTCTGAGATGACGTCGGTGTGAGGGCTCTGTCCGCCGTGGTCGTCACTTCGTGACGTTTGCTAGATTTACTCGTAATTAACCCAATCGCTGGTTCCCAAGCTTTGGTAAGATTATAGCCACAGTCACGGTTTATGAGGTCGTCACTAGTGTGAATTTTCAATGACCTCTCTGACGAAGCAGCCTCAGTATCTCGACGTCTGCACCACAATCCTAGTGCATTCATACTCCATCGTGTGATTCTCCGACAATGTTCAGCGACCGCCGACTTGCTCGGATACATCAATCGTGTGTGTCTCTGCTGTTCAAGGCATCGTCTGTCCAATATATGACTTGCCACATTAACACGGAATCTGGAACACGCCGGTCTTCCTCACACCGAGATCATCTTTGGCGCTCCCCAGTGCACGAATTTTATTCGGCGGACAATGTAAACCGGCAGTACACCCGTGGATATTTTGAATACATTGAAAGTTGTCAGGTATAGGTATTCTTTTATCTACATAAGGAGGTGGGAATGGACTGAGAAGTGCTGAGAAGATGGACACAGAGGTGGAGGATATAGAGTAAGAGAGAGAGAGGAGACACGCCGAGAGAAGGGGAGGAAATTGGCCTAGAGAGGGGAGAGGAGGTGACTCACAAAAAGGGGACTAATGGTGAACAGTTGACAGGAACAGGGCGTCAGAAAGGGGGCAGAGGAAGGTGAAAAGAGGGAGGAGGAATAAGGACAGGGTCCAATGGACGATTGTAATAAGTACATACCGTAGGAAACGTTATTGTGAATGACATGTACCATCGCTTATAAGAGGAGGAGGACCGAAGTAAGGAGGTTGTATAGAGTGGGTGTAGGATTAGGTGGAGACGGTGGAGGGAATATGGTATAAGATGGAGGTAGGTAAAGGGGGAATAGAATTTGGGAAAAGAGGAGGGCGAGGAAAGGGACGGACTGAAGTGGACAGAAGAGGCAGTGGAAATGGAGACAAGCGGAGTTGGGGATAGGTCGAGAGAGTTTGCGTAGGAGACGAACAGAGAGAGAAGCAATGAGATGATGAATCGCGAGAGAAGGGGAGATGGACTGGCAAAAGACTGGAATAAATAAATACGCGGGCAACGCTGGGTACTAAAGCTAGTAAAATCTTACACATAAAACACTAGTTTACATTACCAATTAGATACGCTTTATAAACGATCTAGCGCTATAATGACACAGCTTCTTCCTTCTCTGGTTTACTTTGATCTTCTCTCTCTCCTGTACTTATTAGTAGCATTCCCTGTAGAAGTTTCATCGGAACGAATACGGTCCACGACTATGCTTTTGAATCCAATTGCAATATTGCATCCTTATAATTATCTTAACATGAGAACGAAGTCTTTCACTACGGCATTCGTAGGTAAAGTATTCTCGGCTTACTTGCCTCGTCAATTATACACTCCTGGCCATTAAAAGTGCTACACCACGAAGATGACGTGCTACAGACGCGAAATTCAACCGACAGGAAAAAGATGTTGTGATGTGCATATGATTAGCTTTTCAGAGGATTCACGCAAGGCTGGCGCCGGTGGCGACACCTACAACGTGCTGACATGAGGACTGTATCCAACTGATTTCTCATACACAAACAGCAGTTGATAGGTGTTGCCTGATAAAACGTTGTTGTGATGCCTAGTGTAAGGAGAAGAAATGCGTACCACCATGTTTCCGACTTTGATAGACGTCGGATTGTAGCCTATCGCGATTGCGATTTATCGTATCGCGACACGGCTGCTCGTGTTGGTCGCTGTCCAATGACTGTTAGCAAAATATGGAATCGGTGAGTTCAGGAGGACAATACGGAACGTCGTGCTATATTCCAAAGGCCTCGTATCACTAGCATTCAAGATGACAGGCATCTTATCCGCTTGGCTGTAAAGGATCGTGCAGCCACGTCTAGATACCTGAGTCAACAGATGGGGACGTTTGCAAGACAACAACCATCTGCACGAACAGTTCGACGGGTTTGCAGCAGCATGGAAGATCAACTCAGAGACCATGGCTGCGGTTACCCTTGACACTGCATCACAGACAGGAGCGCCTGCGATGGTGTACGCAACGACGAACCTGGGTTCACGAATGGAAAACGTTATTTTTTCGGATGAATCTAGGTTCTGTTTACAGCATCATGATTGTCGCATCCGTGTTTGGCGACATCGCAGTGAACGCATATTGGAAGTGTGTATTCGTCATCGCCATACTGGCGTAACACCTGGCGTGCTGGTATGGGATGCCATTGGTTACAAGCCTCGGTCACCTCTTGTTCGTATCGACGGCACTTTGAACAGTGGCCGTTACAGTGCAGATGTGTTACGACCCATGGCTCTACCCTTCATTCTTCATTTCAGCAGGATAATGCACGATCGCATTTTGCAGGTGGCTGTACGGGCCTCTCTTGATACGGAAAATGTTCGATTGCTACCCGTGCCTGCTCATTCTCTAGATCTCTCATGAACTGAAAACTTCTTGTCAATTGTGGCGGAGCTACTGCCACGTCACAATACGCCAGTCACTACTCTTGAGGAACTGTGGTATCATGTTCAAGCTGCATGGGCATCAGTAGCTGTACACTCCATCCAAGCTCTGTTTGACTCAATGCCCAGGCGTATCAAGGCCGTTATTACGGCCAGAACTGTTTGTTCTGGGTAGTGATTTCTCAGGATCTATGCACCCAAATTGTGTGAAAATGTAATCACGTGTCAGTGATAATATATTTGTCCTATGAATATCTGTTTATCATCTGCATTTCTTCTTGGTGTAGCAATTTTAATGGCCTGTAGCGTACATAAATTCTCGAGATTTCGATAATGGCCATGATCGTCATGGTCAGGAAAAATCTTTTTATTTTATTTTTTACTTTCGTTCCATCCTTTGTGGGGATGGTGGGCCCGTTTTCGATGTTCTTTAGGTTCGCTTGAGTCAGGTAATGTGGGCTTCGATTTGTTAAGTCACTTTATTTCTTTTTTAGAAATTCTATAACATAATGAATAATGAGTTAATCCTTCATAGTTAAAATTCATTATTATCTTCCGTGGAGATAAATATACTATAATGTATATTAAAAAGAGGGGAAAAACCTCATTAAAATACTCAGTCTAAAACATTGTAGGTTGTAAGTTTAAAACTATTCTTCAGCTAATTACGATGTTGAAGTACATCTTATTCTTCCAATATTCCTTCAATGGTATGTATCCCGGGGTATGTCTCAACTGCACTTGCTATGGCGCTCGGTGGACTGACAGTCTTCACTGCTACTGTGGTGGTCCTATGTAGCCCATGGACGAATTCTGATTGGTCGGAATTCAGATTAGTCGGTTACTACGTACTGCTGTCGTAGGTGATGTCAACGTCTGCACTGGTGGCGCCACCGCTTCCGTAGGATCGCAGACACTGCGAGGAAAGTCTTCGCTGCTCTCTGCATAGGGCGTTCTTATCCAGGCATTGCTGTGGTTGTCGTCATTGGCAAAGGTCGGCGATCGGAAACAGTAGGAATGGTCTGAACTATGTAATTGGTTCCACACTCACAAGGGAGATTATAAATCCCAGTAATCCTGAGGCCAAGACCGTCCTTAATTGTGAAAAGAATCTCCTTTATTTTTTTAGGAGAACGGTAGATTGCTCTTACACCATGTATACCCAGGATTCTTCCTATTATGCTGGATGTAGGGCCCTAGAGAGGAAGGAACACAATCGCTGATCCATCCCGAGAGTGTTCAACATTTTCACGTTTCCATTTCTTAGAGAACGCTGCCTTTACATAGCGTGAACCATACCCATACCTTCGGAACACTAGCTCGAAATTTTGTCCCGAATTGACGCGGCAAGGTAACCGAGAAAAGTTTACCCAATTATTTTAACATATCAGTCTTCTATGATGAACGAGCATTTCAGGACGTCATTGCGTCATGACAACAATTTTTGTATTATAATGGAGACTCTGTTTTATAATTCTTTTCTTACTTCGGTCTTTGAAAGTGGGTTTTACAGCAATTAGAAAATTTAAGGTATTTGCATATTTATGCTTATGACTGTAACCTGTAGCTATATTTAATTTGCACCAACTGTCAGGTACTCATCGGCGAAGGTGATGTAGTGTTTCATATATTGAAATTTGATGTAAGAATATAACCCAGATACGTCTTCATGTTGCTTATACACAGTTGCAGTTATTCCTCATTTCCACACGATCATATAAGTTTCTACGATGGGTAGGCTTCCTTTGCGACATCAACTTGTAAACAACAAGGTAGAAGGAGTTGACAACCTACAGTCGATAATGCAGGCAGGGTAGCAAAAATCATAACAGTTCTCTTTTGCAAGCTAAATAAGACTATGTATGGAAAATTTATTACTGCTTTACAGGAGACAGTGGTCAGCAAGACAGATCAACAGAGGGTATCGTATGTAGTTCTCACACATCCCAAACAAATTATTCGAAGTCTAATCATCAAGTTTAAATTCTGACAACATTTTAGAAGCCTTAAACAAGACAGAAATAATCCATAGATTTGACTGTGTTTTCGACTGCGTCTACCTAAACAGTGTATGTCAGGAGGTCAGCTGTCAACAAGCATCCATCAATGCTATCACTTCTGTACGTCTCTGTAGTTAGAAATGATATCACATTGTAATAGATGGGAGCTGTGAGCTACCTTTACGCCCAGAATGCAGCGAATATTTGGAGTGACTTACAGTAATCGATAGTTATTTTAATCCACTAATAGCCCAGCGTTGCATTATCTGTCTGATTATTCTCCGCATTTCCCTTCACATCCCCTAAACATTACCCCATAAAAATTATTCTAATCAGCTGAATATCTGACACACATTGCATCACAGATTGGCGGTAATCTGCACAGTGGCCTTCCGGTAGGGGTGCTCATGCTTATCTCCTGTGACCACAGTCGATTGCCGGCCGCGGTGGCCGCGGGGACTGAGGTGCTCCAGTCACGGTCTGCACGGCCACTACGGTCGGGAGTTCGAATCCCCCCTCGGGCATGGATATTTGTGCCGTCCTTAGTATAAGATAGTTCGTAAGTGGTTTGTAAGTTTAGGGACTGATGACCCCGTAGTTGTTCCATAAGCTCCACAAACATTTGAACACAGTCGATAGTCATTAATGCGACTGTCAGTGAACACTGTATCGTAAACCGTACAGTAATTCGTTATGTTAGCTTTCAGATACAGACGGCAAAAGACGACACAGGATATTAAATTACATTAAGTATGGATTATCTGCCATCCACCAGTAGATGGGAATTGCATTAATTACACAACTACGAGGGCCTATCCTTCATCGTTGTTCCAACAATTTGCATGAAAAACAATATTTTTAAATTACTATTCCTTTCCGAGAATCTTTGGCAGCATTCGTCACGAATTTTGTATGTGAGGCATAGTTACTCTTCCGCTGAGTATACAGAGTCACACATTCATCAATTTGTATCGATACTTGTATAAACATCTATTTCTGACCAATTTCTGCAACTCCTTCGTACTGCATAGTTTTCTTCCAAGTGTCTTTTTCTACCAAGTGAAAACAGATGTTCTATTGTAGAACACTGGAATCTCCCAAAAGGCTATTTTCAGATAATATTGCCATCTGGAACGGTGATCCGTGTTGCAATAAGACCTGAGGAGGATCGATACCTTAAGCAGAGGCTGGCAGTTGAACCTAAATGTCAATAAGTGTGACCCATTAGTCATACACATATGCTGTACGATTAATACACTGAAAAAATCAATGGAAACAGTAACTACCGTGAATCACCTAGCAGTAACAGAATTTTATCAATTACTAGCAGCTAAACCCGGAATTGCACGGGTATATTTGCAATTTTCCAGTCTTATGTTACAAAAGAAAAGAAAAACTCGAAAAATATTTCATTTTTATTCGTCCATGAAAACAATTTAGAAATTATGTTACGGTAAAACAAATAAATATGCATAATGTACGAAAATGTACAGTATCCAAAGAAAGAGAAATAGTTATAAACTATAAATGATGTATAACATTAATTTAATTGAAAAATTGACTAAAAACAATATTTATTGATACTTGTGATGAAAAGCTTTTGTGACTCATTGTTTACGCCATATGCCTTGAATACGTGTCGGAGGTAGTTCTTAACCTCACAGCGATTGTTGTCTGATAGGAAACAATATGTGTAGTAGTTTAGGTGATATCTGTCCATTATTTTAGGAGATGTAGAAAAATAGCGCACGGTGTAGCAGGTATTCGAAAATTTTATTGTTTATGACCTCGTATGTCCTGAAATATTTGTCGTGATGCAAATTCGAAAGTACATTCAGTGCTATATGTGTCTAATGTCTGAAAAATATGTTTTCCATGAACCAAATTGTGTATGACTTCATATTTCATGAAGTGTATGACGAACTGTGATATAGTATCGAAGGAGCATTCGGTGGTATGTATGTGTACTATCTGTGAATTGTCACGCGAATAGAATTTATCGCGTAGGAGTAATAATTGTAACGTCATGCCAAATGCCATAGATATACATCACGAACTTCGGAAAAGTTTTGTTACGTTTGTCAGGGAGACAAAGTCTGGTAAGGATTTGGAATTATATTCAAAGTTTATTGCAAGTCGCTAAGTGCTCTCAGTCTCAAATAGTTGGGGTTCGAATCCTCTCTGGGGTATGATGTTTGTGTTGTCTTTAGTATAAATTAGTTTTTATGTACTTTGTAAGTTAAGGGACTGATCACTCCGCAGTTAAGTCCCATAAGCTTAAGAAACATTTGAACATTTTTCTCAAATAGTTGACGAATGAAATGACGCTATCACGCGCCGCAACAAGATGGGACATTTCTGAATGTTTATGACGGGATATCGTATGGACTATATATCGTAGGTGGTTTTTTAACCATAGCAAATGATTCCTCACCTTAAAGAATACTTGCATCAAATTTAGTAGTTTAGAAGCTGATGTAGAATATTATCGCATGATGGGGCAGTTTTTCACAACTTCCATCGTTTATTACATCTTACATCCTTACGTATGTTAGTACGTGGTTCTTACCTCGGCAGCAATTGTTGCCTGATAGTAAGGAACATGTATACCAAATGTGATTGAAATCGGCCCATACCCACATAAGCCTATTTTATAACTTGTATAGATTGTACAAAACATCCGCCAATTACATTAAAGATGAAGGAGCTGTAAATTGTTGTTCTCATTCTCTGCTTTATAACTCACCATAACGGCTCAATTATGTTGAAACCTATCGAATTTTCTGTCGTGGGGATATGTTTGACAATTTCCTGACGCTGTACTGAGTACAGCTTTACAATTTTGGTTGTTTCTATGTATGAGTGTGTCTGTATGGAAGACTTTGTTAACAATGTTAGTCACGGAAATCGTTTTCCTGACAAGGATATTGAGATATTGATCCGAAATTATCCGAAAAGTTGGGGTAATTATAAAAACAGTTGAATACCACGACATAGATGCGAAAATCGTGCCGAAACATGCTCCATGTAGACATACCGTATCGTAATTGGGGTACATAAACCCGATTATTTTTAGGAAGGATTGTAAACGGTGATTCATCGGACCATACCACATACTTTCAGTCATGAAGGGCACCAGTACCTTTGTAGATTTATATTAGATTGCGATGTTTAAGGTTTAATAATTGCAGGTCTACTCAGATGTTCTAATATTTTCCGATTACTCGTGGTTTAAAAGATAGTTTATTACATAGGTCGGTCAATAGCTATAACATTGAATTTTGCACGAATTTCACTCTCGGTCTCTGCATAATAGGTCGTATATCTCGATCGAAGTTAAAATGAAAACACTAATATTACATATTAGATAAGACATTTCAGTTGTAAAATCAGCCATATTTTTCTGAATAATAAAAATAAAATTAGTGTGTAAGTATTTTCACACGCAAATCATGAACTAACTCATACGTTACTTCTGAAGCCCTAGCTTTAAATGTGACGAACTCAGAACAAGTAAAACTGCTAGTGTATACATGTCAACGATCCACTTTTAAGTGACAGTCTGTTGTTGGAGAAAGTATTTTGTGCCGAAAGGAAACAATATAGGATAAATGTAAAAAAAAAAAAAAAAAAAAAAAAAAAAAAAAAAAAAAAAAAAAAAAAAAAAAAACTAAACACAATCCTTCTGGAAGGACGTCGGCATCATCAGTATTTGAATGTAGTTTTTGTTGTTGAGACAATATTACTCAAGCGAAGTTTGAGGTTTTAGTCACTACTGCATAGACAGTTTAATTTTGCCCGGCCACAATTGTTCTTAATGTTCGTCGGTCGTTATCAGGTTTTCGTCTACTATTATTCATCGTCAGTAATTTTTCGCCAAGTTCTGCGTATGCTGCGGTAACCGAGAATACTGTGCCTAGTCAAGCGTTAAACAGTGCAGCTATTTACATCACAGATACTTCCACTAACTGCACAACATCTACTTGGGCGTTTTGGAAGTCCCAGAGATCGTGCATTTCACCATTTATTTCTGTTGACCGTCTCAGAACGAAACGTATTTTACACTGCAAGGTAAGTTCCAGGACTTGGTACGTCATATTTGCACTGCGGTCACGACTCAGTGATATTCTTACGCAGTGGTGCCAACTTAAAGAAAGATGTAAACTGCATGGTGTTTATACTTTTTGATCCAGTACACAATGCTCTAACTGTTGTGACCAAGAACGCTATGTTGGCGCACCACAAATTTTATTCGTACATTAGGTTCTTACACGTTCGACACCGCGTCGAAGTTGTCACTGACAAGACGACGTAAAGGAAAAACAATAAATAAATAAATAAATAAATAAAAGCACGAGAAGTTCTTATAGAATTTAACAAAAACTAAATCTTTTAATACTGCACAGAGTTAATGGCTTCATCCAATAAGTAGCGAGAGAATCCAGGGCGTTGATCCACGTTCTTTAAGCGTGTACTGTCTCCAACGTCGGCGGTGAACTGACGCTAGTGCCGGCTGTGTGCCTAGATATAGCGCCTCGGAACGGTTGAGGAACACTTCTTGCAGTGTGGACTTGTAGCACTCTCTGGCCTCCAGTGGCTCCACCTACAACAAGTTGTTGTTTATGTGTCCAGGAATGGCCTGTTTTGCTTTGGAGCGATATACGCCTTACAGGTAGGCGGCCCGGAACACCGTCGCGTTATGTGGGTTGCCGTGTCGTAAGGGCTTTCTTGGAGCCGGCAAAAAACAACAAACATTCAGAAGGATATACACTTCTGGCCATTACAATTGCTACACCAAGAAGAAATGTAGATGATAAACGGATATTCATTTGACAAATATGTTATACTAGAATTGACATGTTATTACATTTTCACGCAATTTGGGTGCATAGATCCTGAGAAATCAGTACCCAGAACAACCACCACTGGCCGTAATAACGGCTTTGATACGCCTGGGCATTGAGTCAGAGGTTTGATGGCGTGTACAGTTACAGATGCCTATGCAGCTTCAACACTATACCACAGTAGTGACTGGCGTATTGTGACGAGACAGTTGCTCGGCCACCATTCACCAGACTTTTCAGTTGATGAGAGATCTGGAGAATGTGCTAGCCAGGGCAGAAGTCGAACATTTTCCGTATCCAGAAAGGCCCGTACAGGACTTTCATGCGGTCGTACATTATCCTGCTGAAAAGTAGGGTTTCGCAGGGATCGAATGAAGGGTAGAGCCACGGGTCGTAACACATCTGAAATGTAACGGCCCCTGTTAAAAGTGCCGTCGATGCGAACAAGAGGTGACCGAGACGTGTAACCAATGGCACCCCAAACCATCATTCCGGGTGATACGCCAGTATTGCGATGAGGAATACACGCTTCCAATGTGCGTTCACCGCAATGTTGCCAAACACGGGTGCGAACATGATGATGCTGTAAACAGAAGCTAGATTCATCCGTAAAAATGACGTTTTGCCATTCGTGCACCCAGAATCGTCGTTGTGCACACCATCGCAGGCGCTCCTGACTGCGTTGCAGCGTCAAGGGGAACCGCAGCCATGCTCTCCGAGCTGATAGTCCATGCGGTTGCAAACGTCGTCGAACTGTCAGTTCAGATGGTGGTTGTCTTGCAAACGTCCCCATCTGTTGATTCGGGGATCGAGGCGTGGTTGCACGTTTCGTTACAGCCATGCGAAAAAGATGCCTGTCATCTCGACTGCTAGTGATACGAGGCTGTTGGGATCCAGCACGACGTTCCGTATTGCCCTCCTGAACCCACCGATTCCATATTCTGCTAACAGTAATCGTATCGCGACCTACGCGAGTAGCAATGTCGCGATACGATAAAACGCATTCGCGATAGGCTACAATCCGATCTTTATCGAAGTCGGAAACGTGATGGTACGCATTTGTCCTTCTTACACCAGACATCACAACGACGTTTCACCAGGCTACGCCGGTCAACTGCTGTTTCTGTATGAGAAATTGGTTGGAAACTTTCCTCATGTCAGCACGTTGTAGGTGTCGCCACCGGCGCCAACCTTGTGTGAATGCTCTGAAAAGCTAATCATTTGCATATCACAACATCTTCTTCCTGTCTGTTAAATTTCGTGTCTGTAGCACGTTCTCATCGTGGTGTAGCAATTTTAATAGCAACGCTAAGTGTCTTTAGCTTTAACAAGTCGTGATTAAGCATTAAAATATACTGATAGCTTTTTCAAAACTAGTTAATATCTTTGCTTTAATAATTTTTATCAATTTGAAATAAATAATTCAACTACCTAAATCTGGATGGCCAAACACTGACCCGCGGGCGCGGAAGGCATTTGCCGCGCCCCTGCCCCGCGTACTGTGCGCAGTGGCGTGTGGGGCACTAGCGACACACGGTCGCGACGGGCGGGTGAACTGCAGTGTACTCTGAGAGCGGGCCGCGGGCGCGCCCGCCGGGCTGAAATGTTGGCCATGACTGATCTAAATGAACTCTGTCTTTCTCTGAGTAAGAAATTAAAAATTCACTGTGATGGAACATTAATCGGAAACAGTCTTATCGTAATTCGTTGGTAAATTTTTCTGTACAAAATAAAAGTAAATGGAAGTCAGTTTTTCACTTAATATACTTGAAGGAATCTTTTTACCATTATGAATTATTTTAGCAGTTTCATCACGTATGTGAAAATCTAGGACTGAGAGCACTAATATATCAAAATATCCACGGGTGTGTACTGCCGGTCTATAGTGTCCGACGAGCACAATATTTCGGCGATCATACATGTCGCCATCATCAGGTGAACTGACAGAATGAGCTCCTGGAAACGCTCTGTCCGTTAGTTCACCTGATGATGGGTACTGTATGATCGCCGAAATATCGTGCCCGTTGGACACTATAGATCGGCAGTACACCCTTGGATATTTTGATTATCAAATACGCCGGGAGAAAGTCAAGAATCACAACACTGATATTGTTAACTGAATTTACTGACACTGTCTTGAACAAATTAATTACTGTTCAACTGGGACAATCAAGCTGATTAATTATTAGTTTTCAATAACTTTTAATACTTCTTCGGTAAAACAGTGGTACAGGAAGGAACCTGCCTGGACAATGACTGGAGATAATAAAGTATTTAACACAGGTTCAAAATTAAAAGTTTTCACTACTAAAAAAATAACGCTATTCCGCTCCTTAACAATACATGCTAATTTTGGTAATTGATCGTATCTGATGATGTCTGTTGGTGCATAACAATTGACAAACACAGGCTCTTCTTAGCGAAGAAAAATAATTGCAAGTTTGGGTCCACAGCATTCCTCTCGATGCGTAATTGCTCATTTCGCGTGCCAAGCCATCACACGGACTCAGTCACACACCAACAACCTCTCTCGCCGCGCTACCAGCAATAACACTCCCTACTCACAGATGACTCTATGCAATAGCAAAGCCCTTGCTAAACCAGCGTTTCTACTTCGTTACAAAATTAGTTTTGACACATAAACAATTACAAGACTTTGAAATTACACCAAACCAATAAAACATAACAAATCTAATTTAATATATATATATATATATATATATATATATATATATATATATATAAAGGAATGTTCGTGTGTTCGTTTTCTATGCGCGGCCGTACCATTCAACCGATTGTGATAAAACTGTGTCAACGTATTCACGATGGTCATACGCACCGCCGCGGTGGAGTAGCCGAGCGGTCTAAAGCGCCTCGCTGCGGAGCGCGCGGTTGCTCGCCGTGGAGGTTCGAGTCCTCCCTGGGGCATGGGTGTGTGTGTTGTCCTTAGGTTAGTTTACCTAGGTTTAAGTAGTTTGTAAGCTACGGACTGATGACCACGCAGTTTGGTCCGATACAATTACAAACATTTGAACATTTTTTTCATAAGCACAATTAAATGACTGTAAGACAAATAGTTCAGGAGATATGACGTCATAAACAATTATGTGTTTGAAAACCATGTGGCATCATGCGACATGCGAATAAGGACACTTTACTCATCCTAAATACAGTTGTATTCCGATCATGACGGAATTTTTAAATATGATTGAACAATTCAGTTTATCAGTGCTGTATTAATATATTCAGATAACCTACAAAATTTTGAAAAATATGCTTCAGTGGAAAGCGTATTTCATTTACATTTTTAAATGACGGATTTTTGGCTGTCAGTTTTGATGCATACCAAGCGTACCGAATCATTGGCGTGAAAAGCACTAGCAGAAGGATTTTGTTGTTGCCAACGTGTGGTTTTAATGCGAATTTGAAAATAAATCTAATACATAAAAATGAATGTTTGTTTGTTTGTATTTCTTTCTGTTGGTATTTCATGCACGGAAATACCGTAAATCCGATTGCGACAAAACTTTGCCAACTCATTGCTTGCACTCGCGTATGCTGCATGGCGGAAGGGGCTTTACAATTAGTTAATTCGCTTCTTAAGCCTTCGCGTTGAAATGGCTGGACGGATATGAATGAAACTTGTAGCAGAGGTAGCTTATATCCTTATTAATACATGGCGTACCTTTCGCAATCCATCGTATGGTGGGTGGCGGAAGATACCTTACAATGTAACAGATAAAACTAATATATTTGTTTCTTTATTCGTATTTTATGCACTGCAGTACCGTCATCCGGTTGCAATAAAACTTTGTCAACATATTGCTTACAGCTTCCCGAAGGTTATACGCATAATTATATATCACTGTACGACACAGGCGCCGGAGATACGACATCATGAACACTCAGATGCGTGAAAAACTGCCGCATTATGAATGACGTTTAAATTTATTACTTTTTGCTACGAAATGTATTCGCAACAGTTTTTTGCAAACAGTATCAATTCAAGCCAATAAACGTAGCTATAAAATTATTTCATTCGAGCTGGCCGCGGTGGCCGAGCGGTCCGCAGCGTGCCAGTCACGGTCTCCACGGCTGCTGCGGTCGGGGGTTGGAATCCCTACTCGGGCATGGATATTTGTGCCTTCATTAGTATAAGCTAGTTCATAAGTAGTTTGTAAGTTTAGGGACTGATTACCCCGCAGTTAAGTCCCATAAGCTCTACGAACATTTGAACATTTGATTTTATTCGACGTAAAATTTTCTTTGTTGCATTGCAGAGGATACTATACCTACGAACTACGACAGAGTCTAGAGTTTTACGAACTTAGCCAAATCTACAGTTTTAATCCGATCTTGATGAAATGTGGAACACTTACCCATCAAAAGAAGAGGAACATCACCGTGTGCATAAAATTTCATATCGTGCATGGGGGAGGGTGCCCTGCAATAATCTTAGACACTACTCCACTGAATGAAATTTTACAATATAATTTTTCAGAGATGGAGAATACAATGGAGGTTGAGGAGTTTGACAGAGAGACGATGAGGTGATTTGCAAAGAAACGGGAAGGTGTAAATAGGCAGAGAGAGCAGTTGGAGGAAGTGACTAGAGAGGGGACTGATGAGATCAGCAGAGGGGGGGGGGGAGAAGGAGATGGACAGAGAGAGAGAGAGAAAGAGAGAGAATGTGGATAGTGAGAGCGAAGGAATGGAGAAATGGACGAACTTTGGAATAAAGAAGTACCCGGGCGACACCGGGTTTTCAGCTAGTATATAATAATTAAAGTTTGTCTGTCGTTTATGGACGGCTATACCATACATCCGATTGCGATAAAACTCTGCCAACACATTGCTAGCGCTCGCGTGAAGGTTATTGGCATACTAAAATTAAATTCGTATGGTGCATGGCGCAGGGTGTTTTATAATTTGTTAATTCGTTTTTTACGCCTTCATGCTGATCACATGTTCAAATGTTTGTAGAGCTTATGGGACTTAACTACGGGTCATCAGTCCCTAACCTTACAAACTACTTATGAATTAACGAATACTAAGGACGGCATAAATATCCATGCCCGAAGGGGGATTCGAACTCCGGACCGTAGTGGCCGTGCAGACCTTGACTGGCGCGCCGCAGACCGCTTGGCCACCGCGGCCGGCCCTTCACGCTGAAATAGCTGGACTGATAAGAATGAAATTTGCATCAGATGTAGCTTATAGCCTGATTAATAGATGGGCTACCTTCCGTAACCGTAAGGTGCGTGACGTAGGCTACCTTACAGTTGGCTAATATGTTCGCTACTCCTTCATACTAAAAGGGATGGTCAGATATGAATGAAATTTGGATTGGAGTTAGCTTATACCCTTTGATACCGTACTGCGCGTGGCTGAGGGTACCTTACAAGGTATTAATATGTTTGTTTCTCATCAAGCTGAAACAGTTGGACGGATTTAATGAAATTTGGAATGCAAATATCGTATACCGTAGGGTGCATGGCGGAAGGTAACTTAACCTTAAAAACAAGAGAATCATTACCGACTATCTAAAATTCCATACAGCACATTGCGGAAAGAACCTTGTAATAAACTTAGACACCACTTTAGTGATCACTAAGAAAGTTAAAAGAGTTATATAATTTTTAGAGATGGGGGTGGGAATGGACTGAGGACTTGGAGGAGTAGGAGGAGTGCGATAGAGAGACTAGGGGATGATTGTGAAAGACAGGGGAAGGTGAGGATAGGCAGACAAAAGGGAAGTAGGAGATGAACAGAGAGAGGGGAGATGAAGAGATGAACAAAAATGGAGAGAGGGTGGAATGACATGTGGAGATGGACAGAGAGTCAGTGGGAGAGAAGGTGGAGAGAGATAGAGAGAGAGAGAGAGAGAGAGAGAGATAATGGAAGGACAGATGGACTGACTTAAAATTTGAATAAATAAATACCTGAGGGATGTCGGGTTTTCAGATAGTACATAAATAATAACAAGAGTATTATCTGGCAATGCGAAGTGGTGACACGGCAGCGGCAGGAACTAACTTGGTCACATGACTAGGTAAAGCCGGTATACTGCTACACTAGTGCGCATTGTTACCTGTAAGTGCGAGAATGGACGCTGAGCGTAGAAAATGTCTTCGTCAACAGGGGCGGCGGTTTGCGGCTAACGTAATTAAATTCGATGACGACGAGAAACAGAAGGGGTTGCATAAGGCGACGTAATATGCTGCAAAAATGTTAAGAAGTTGGTTTCCAAATTACGAAAGAAGGACACGACGCCGAGAAGAGTGGAACTCAAGTTTCTACGCCGAAGAAAAAGAAGCAAGATCGATGTGATCGATTATACGGATAAATGTATTATCAGCCAGCAATTTCAACGGTATTACGAACAATATAAGGATATACCATCTTTGCGAACACTGTACAGATTTTGTCGAACAACTGAGTTTCAAAGCTAGCAAGGAAACGCTTAGAAAAATTGTTTTGTCTATGGGATTTCGTTTTAGAAGGTGCCAGAATAAACTGTTGTTTTGTGCGAACGAAATAACATTATTGCTAAAAGGGCTTACTTTCTCAGGTGTTTACGTAAAAATCTAGCATCATAATCAAAGCGACTAGTGGTTTACTTAGATGAAACATGGATTCCCACGCATTATACAGTAAATAAATGTTGGCAAAGTGATAGTGTGCGAGGAGTATTGTCAAACAAAAGTTTCGGTCACCGTTTAATTGTTGTGCATGCAGACGTTCGACTATCACACAGAAATGGATAGCAAAAACTTTCAAAAATACGTTGAAACCCAATTTATGCCAGGCTTACCTCCAAGAAGTATTGTTGTTTTTGATAATGCTCCACATCACAATAAACAAGAGTAAAAATCGCCGGTGTCCTGACGAAAGCACCCAGTGACAAAAGCACCCAGTGACATTAGCACCCAGTTCTGGTCGAGGGGCGGTCGGCTAATCTCCTGGTCCGGTCTCTGCTCGGCAGGTAGAAGAGCCGAGGGCTGTGAGGTCACATTGACACAGGCCGTACTTTACGGCAATTCGTGGCCGCAATAGCATTGCTGCAATGTATAATGGAAGCGAGACTAAAGAAGAACCAAGACATATTCATAAGATATGTGACCTGGAAAAAGCCTTCGATAATGTAAGGTCTGCATGATGTTCGCAATTCTGAGAAAAATAGGAGTAAGCTGTAGGGAAAGGCGGGTAATACACAGTTTGTGTAAGAATCAAGTGGATACAATAAGCATCGAAAGTCAAGAACGAAATGCTCAGATTAAAAAAGGCGTAAGAGAAGGTAGTGGACTGTCGCCATCAGCTTGCGCAATGAAGACGTAATGTAGGAAATAAAGAACAGGTTCAAGACTCTGATAAAAGTTCTGGGTAAAAGGATATCAATTATAAGATTTGCAGATGATATTGCTATCGTCTGTGAAAGTGAAGGAAAATTACAGGGCCTGTTGAATAGAATGAAAAGAGTAATGAGCACCGAAGGTAAACCGAAGAAAGACGAAAGTCATGAGAAGTAACAGAAATAAAAGTAGCTAGAAAATAACAACCGAATTTGTGTTTACAATGTACACGAAGACAAGGAATTCTGATACCTTTGCATTAAACTAACTCACGACGGAAGAAGCAAGAGGGACATAAAAAGTAGACTAACACAAGCAAAGAGGGCATACGTGGGAAAGAGAAATCTACTGCTGTCAAACATCGCCCTGGACTTGTGGCAGAAATTTCTCTGCGCATACGTTTGCAGCCCAACATTGTATGTTTGCGATACTTGGACTGCTGGGAAACGAGAACAGAAGAGAATTGAAGTATTGAAGATGTAGTTAGAGAGTGGTACAAAATATTTCGTAATTTATTTATTTATTGTACGTACTGCTTGTAAGTTTACCTTTTACATCCATAAATGCCTGGGTACTCATGAATTTTTGGCATTTTCCCAGGCATTTATTCTGAGCATTTGCCCCACCTTGCAAATGTCGAGGCATTTTACATCACTAGAGGAAAAACAGATTGGAATACATCAAGCAAATAATTGAGGATGTAGGTTGCAATGCTACTCTGAAATGAAACGGTTGGCTAAGGAGTTGGTGACAGGTCGCATCAAAGCAATCTGATGACTACGGATGCAAACGAGACATCGATGTTCTGAAAACACAGATGCTTTGCCCAAAAACATTGATGGTTTGAACAGCGATATACCGCTGATATATCGCCGATGTATCAGAGGTAAAAGTCGAAATCCTGATTCTAAGCCTTTTTATTGTATATTAAAAGGATGTTGTACAGTATTGCATGTTATGATTAGAAAACTAAGGAAGAAACACATATTTGGGTGTTTATTTCCGAATAAGTGACAATTTTCGAATGTGTGGTTACGTTAAAAAAATAAAAAATAAAAAAAAATAAAAATAACAGAGCTATTCACAGAATATATGACATCAACTGTGAATGACCACAGCTGAAAATGTGTACCCAGCTGGGACTCGAACTTTGGTCTCCTGCATTTTAGGCATTTAAGCTGACCACTACACCACTGGGGATACAGTGATCAGCGCACCTGCAAGGTCTACCTAAGCACGCCTCCCGTCAGACACAAATTCCCAGCTTTATCCTGCCCACAGTACTCAAACTCCTAGCCGGCCGCGGTGGCCGAGGGGACTGAGGCGCGCCAGTCACGGTCTGCACGGCCACTACGGTCGGGGGTTCGAATCCCCCCTCGGGCATGGATATTTGTGCCGTCCTTAGTGTTAGCTAGTTCATAAGTAGTTTGTAAGTTTAGGGACTGATAACCCCGTAGTTAAGTCCCATAAGCTATACAAACATTTGAAAACATTTTTTTCAAACTCCTAATTATTGAAACTAAGAACAGACGTCACTTCTGATCCTGCAGTTATTCTTTTATATTCACAGAATATATGACATGAACTGCGAATGAGCAAGGTGTATGATCCAAAGAAGGTGTGTATGGATAACTGGGAGAAACAGTCGATACCAGTCTACATTCTATTCGACATACAACTTGCAGGAATTCACTAAATGTTAGCTTCTAATAATGAATTAGACTTCTTGAGTGGAAAAGTGGATTTTAGCGGAGGCAGCCAAAATACGCCAATTTTCAATTAGCGCTTGACTCGGAACGGCTCGTTCGACAGGAAAACACAAATTGTGAAATCTGTAGGAAATTTTATGAACTTAAATTTTGGAATTGGAGGTCACTTGTGAAAGTTGACAGTTTTGCAATTATAAGCAAAAACCGCCTAAAATGCTATTTTTTCGAATTATTGCATATTGTTCAGCGTTGCGTCAAAAAAGTTTGTTGGGAAATGCTAGATTCGGATTCAGCACCTCAAAAAAACATACGGAATCGAAGAAATCAAAACTACCCCAAAAGTTTCCTGGCAAAAATACAAATTGACTGGACTAAGTTGTCGTCACTTAAAAGAAAATTGGAACCATCATTCACTGTTAATAACGCTTCCGAAAGATCAATTTCATCTTTCGTTTCTGGTTCTTTCTTATTTGTGTGAGTTTTGTCCCGGTGGCGGTATGATGTCCTCTTCGCTGCCTGCTGTCGAGGCATTTCAGTCACAAAATCATATCTACGATTGTGCAAGTCACCTAACTCTTCGGTGTATATTTTTGCAATCGAAGCCTGTTCTTCTCGTGATCTTTTCTTCGCCTGACTAATAGTCTTTTGTACTTCTAAGTGCTCCACACTGATGCTCGTTTGCACTAAGCACCACACAGTCCTTTGACACAAGGTTTCCTGGACAGTGCTTGTTTTATGTTTTCAATAGCATCAAATCACTGTTCTGTCTGTTTCGGTTCTTTTCATGATGTAAGAGTAGCCTTCATAGTGGCCACATGGCTTACTCTTGTTGGTCGTTGATGTCTCCATATCGAACATATAAGCTCACAAACACACACGCTGCATGAACTGAACGTACGACCTTCAGAATCGTACTGACAGTTAGCTGTTATGCGCTGAGGTGGACAAGGACCTCGGGACTGCAGGCAGACTGTGTCGAGAGAGCGTTTCCGGTGTGCGAGAACTGGGCGGCGTGGCATTACCGCGGGCACAGTGGCGGATTAGCGAAGGTACGGGCTGCAGGTAGGTCGTGACGTAGTAAACAGGTCAGACTGGGTGCAAATGTCGCAGATTTGGGGTTGGGTGCGAATGTCACTGGGTGCATTTGTCACATATCCAAAATCGCCTTCCTCTAGCTCTCTAAAACACTGAAATACAATCCTGGCTGACCAACAACAACATACGTTATGACTCCGACCTACGGAAAGCCGAACTTCTGGCACTAGTTAAAGGGCACCAAAGTCTCTTGTTTATTGTATTGACGAAAGTTTGCAAGAGAATGGATTTGTACCCCTTCGACTGCCTCTGTACCATCAGAACTTGAATTCCATCGAATTAATCTTCAATATTGTAAAAAATAAAATCCGTACTCAGTATATCTCAAGCTCACGGAGGTGAAAAAAATCGCAGCTGATGCTTTGGTTGCTGTGAGACTAGAAGATTGAAGAAAGGCGGTATGTCAAGTAGAAAAAGTGTGCGAGGACTATTGGAGAAGAGATGCTCTGTTTTATGAAGAAATAGAAAAATTAATCAGTCAGGCTGGATGCAAGTGACGATTCATTATCTTCAGCGACCGAATCGGTAGACGAGGAATCGATAGAGAAGTCTGAGGAAGACGAGATCAGCATGGGAGGTAATTCTACAGATACTGACAGCGAAACAGCGTGAACAGTTGAGGTAAGAAACGACCGTAGTGGACGTGCAGACCGTGACTGGAGCGCCTCAGTCTCCTCGGCCACCGCGGCCGGCAGTTGAGGTAAGATACTGCAGTCAGGAATATATCATAAAATCAGTATTGTAACCTTTGTCTTTACCCCTTCGAATAGTTGCAACGTCTTTATCCATTTTGAATACTTCTAGCCATCGAAGATGTTGTACATGCTTGACTGCGGCAACGTTCAACCAATGATTGCTTCACAATTTTATTCATAATTTGAGAATAAAACACTCTGAAACCGCCGTTTTAAAGGCTCAGTAAATTCGATGCAGGCTTAAAATTTAACCACAACATCGAGCATTGCATTCGAATTTCCAGATTAGATTAATCGTGAGTAAACGCGCTGCGTGTAACAGGCTAGCAGCGGCTCACTTACACGAATATTGGAGAGTACGTGTACACCATACTACTCTCCCCTCTCTGTTTCTCCGGCGTAAACCACTTGGCTTTGCCGAGTAATGTAAACGACAAGGAAAACGTAAACTATTACATTACAGCACCTGCTGCATACACACATGAAAGTAACGAGGCGTTGGTTACTGCGATGTTGAGTCACAACCTGAAGTGGGCCAAAATTGCCGAGTTGTACCGGGTGGCCGCGGTGGAGTAGCCGAGCGGTCTAAAGCACCTCGCTGCGGAGCTCGCGGTTGCTTGCTGTGGAGGTTCGAGTCCTCCCTGGGGCATGGGTGTGTGTGTTTGTCCTTAGGTTAGTTTACCTAGGATTAAGTAGTTTGTAAGCTACGGACTGATGACCACGCGCCGCGGTGAAGTAGCCGAGCGGTCTAAAGCGTCTTGCTGCGGAGCGCGCGGTTGCTCGCCGTGAGGGTTCGAGTCCTCCCTGGGGCATGGGTGTGTGTGTTTGTCCTTATGTTAGTTTACCTAGGATTAAGTAGTTTGTAAGCTACGGACATGACCACGCGTCGCGGTGGAGTAGCCGAGTGGTCTAAAGCGACTCGCTGCAGAGCGCGCGGTTGTTCGCCGTGGATGTTCGAGTCCTCCCTGGGGCACGGGTGTATGTGTTTGTCCTTAGGTTAGTTTACCTAGGCTTAAGTAGTTTGTAAACTACAGACTGATCACCACGCAGTTTGGTCCGATAGAATTACAAACAAACATTTGATGACCACGCAGTTTGGTCCCATAGATTTGCAGACATTTGAACAGTTTGTACCGGCTGCAACGTACCGTATCCTTACAAAAGGCAGCCACGAGTTGTGTGGCACGCGGCGCTTCTACGCGCTATTCGGTTCGCACGGCCGCCCCCTGGGACAGCCCGGCGCTCGTGAATGCAGCCGCCCTCGGCCCACCCTGGCCGGGGATACTCGCCGCCCCAGGGGAGCGACCGCTTGCTCCACGTGTCCTCGGCGTGGGAGCGCCAACGTGTGACGTCACACCACCCTGTAACTTGGCCAGTGGCGGTTGCAGGCAGATCCGTATTCCGAAGTACCGGTATTGATTCTGTGCTGTACCGTGTGAAGGTAACACAACCCGGCTGTGCTACACTGCTGGCGACTGAAATAGCACTGCCGCGAATAGGGGTTGCTGCAAACGTCACATCCACGTGTAGTCTACTGAATCCTGTAATATTCATCGAAGCGGGACCGCAGAAAGAAGCCATACGTTCGGCACCCATCTACATTCAGCACACTCTTTCTCCAGTCACAGGGGCGTATAAAGGATTCGACTTTGGAGGGGGTCACAGTTCACTATGTATGTTTTCTGTTGTTGTCATCACTCACCCACTACCTCCCCCCAACCATAACCGAAAATATACCTTGCTGTTACCTACCACACACGTGTATGCGTTTAATATATGTATACTTAATTTTTAATATAAATATTTTAAATTGATTTTCCGTAATATATGTTACCTCTCAATATACTAATCATAGTAATAATATCTAATATTTGCTTACGGCAGTAAATAGCACAATTCACCAGCGATATAACTAACGTTGTGAAATTCCCAGGAATTTAAAATCGAGGAAATATTCCTAGGGAATATTGGCGGCAATATTCCCAAAATTCATAAATTCCCAGAAATTTATGATTAATTATGTAGATAGCTCAATAAAACTTAATTAAAACGTTTAAGGCAGTAATTATATAGTTGAATCAAACACAAAACACTGAAATATATTTTAAGAAAAATTTTAATTATATAAATTTCTCGGAAATCTATAATTTTAAATGCTAAATCGCTCAAATTAATAGGTCAATATGGTGAATTGTGTTATTAAAACAAACACGAACACTTATAAACTGAAAAAGAGTATTATAGTTGAACAAAAGGTGCAGGAAAATAGCCAGAATGCAAACGTTATAAAAATCAAAATACTAAAAGGCAAAAGGTTTAATACAGCAACTCAGTCTTAATTTTCCACTATCAATATCACTCTTCAATGTCCGTTGAATCCTCATCCAGAAAAGTCATCTTCATCGTTACTGTCGATCTCATCATCTTCTTCAGTCTCAAGGACTTCTTAGTCTTCTTCTTGTTCTCCTGCTTCCTCTGGGTTGGCTTCTGCTTGCTTTCTTATTTCTTTCATTTTCTCTTTTGGACGTGGAGCATTCATAAGTTTCCAATTGTACGAAAGAAATATCAGTTTTTCTGCTCGCTCAGAAGAAATACGGTTTCTATTCTTGCAATGCAACAAAGAAAACCTAATAAATGTAGCGTTTTTTGTTCTTGTCTATTATCTTTTTTAAGAACTAACTTTCCCTATTACAGCTCACTGTAAAATTACCCATCAACTAGCTTATATGCCCGTGCTTCACAACGTTTGTTAAAGAGGGACCTGTGTTGATCATGGTTTTTTTAGGGTTCTGGACCTAGGCCAGCGAAAAACTGATCCCTGTTACGTCGCTCTGTCAATAAACTCAGTTTTCCTAGTCAAGATGTTAAATTTAAGTAGAAATCATTGTCAAAAACGATGTTCATAAAGTTCTTCATACAAAATGTGAAATTAATTTAAGTCCATACCCCATAACGATGTAAATTCTATGTTAGTTTATTTTCACAAAGTTAAGACTGTGGTGTGTAATTGTATGTTTGACGAAAGCTTCTGAAAATACTTCTATCGTTGAGATGAGGAATACTAATAATAATAACAGCGCAATGTATTGGTTCTGTGGTGTAGTACTAAATTGTTTATCTCTCTCCGTAAGTATGTGCTGAAGTATTAGTATGTTGCAGAGTTGTACTGGGGACAATGTAATTATTCTGTATGCAGTGCTCCCTATTATCGAAAACTCGACTATTGCTGAAAGTCTGCTAATTCCTGTCTGTGGCATTTCCAAGGCATTCGTAAACAGAATGCACTCAAACTATAATGAGGATACATCAAAATCAGAAAGGGAACTACATAAATTCGATTTTCCTTGCAAAGAATTCTAATGTAAATTAGAGCCTCTATAGACGCGAAGGAATGTCTTTATTTTTTAAATTCAAATGTTTCCTGTCAAAAGAACCAAGGAAATGTCGTTAAGATGTGAATATACATAGTGTAAGCAGCAACTCGCTGTTCAATGTTAGTTTGTATTTGCAGAGGTAAGATTGCAACTCTTAATTCAAAATACTACTGTTACTGTACTGAGGGAATACGCACAACACTATCATGTATTGTTTCATTGCAGCACTACAAAACCAACAGAAACTTTAGTGGTTCGTTGCTGTTCTATGGCATAAACATCGAAAAAAAAAATTAAAAAATGCAACAGCGGCAACTATTACTTCTTTGGTGCACTACATTACTAAGAGGACCTCTATTTGTTCTGTACTGTGATACACTGTTTTCTAGGCATTCCTAAACAGAATGGACTCTAGATGTAATAAGTAAGTACGGAAATCAGAAAGTAAACAACATAAATTCGTGTTACCTTGCAAAGAATTCCTAGTATATGAAAACATCGAGAGGCACGGAGGAACGTCGTTATGTTTTAAATTCAAATGATACCTGCGGAATGATGCCCTTGTTTTTTCTTTCCATGCCATTGCAAGACATGTGGGATACGGCTAGTAAAAATATTATTTTTTTGTGTCGTGACTGGGTTAAATTTTATTTGCAGTGGTAGCGGTTTAGTATGTTAACGTTGGCAACGAATATTCGCTTTAGAGGGATAATAAATTTACTGATCGGAACAACATTAATTATTTATTTCATTATCAACAAAAGAATCATTCCCCTCATTGTATGTGACTGGTTTTTCAGAAAGGATTCAACGGCAATAAGGAAAATCGTAGCCATTGTTTCAGTGTATTACACCTTAGTTAAGTAAATAGAAAAAGCTGCATCGCCATCTATAAGTATAGTTTGTATACTATGTAACATCGCCTCTATCGGATCTTTGCTGTACTCCGCTGCAATTCAAGCACAGCATACACCAGAAGCTTCAAAATCTTACTTTGATTCGATTTTGATGAACTGAAGCCTAAGCTACTCTCAAAACTATTCTCAATTTACCTGTGAAATCCCATGAAAGTTCCTGTAGAACTTTTGAAGATTATCCTCAACAAATGGACATACACGGTGGCTTTTAAACAAATGATCTTAATTTTCTCTGATCCGATTTTAATTATCCTTTATGTAACCGCACAATATGCTCAAGTTACGTGTGAAAACCCCATGAAAAATCGTCAAGTAGTTTTGAAGATAAATGTGTTCAAAGAGACAGACAGACATGACGGTCGTAGATAAAAATTTTTATAAAATCTTGCCTATATGTTGACCAAAACTTTTCTCATGTTTCCTATGAAAACCGCATGAAGATTCGTCCAGTAGTTTTGAAGATTGAAGTGAACAGCAACAGGCCTATATTTACAGATTTATTACTGTATTTATTTACTGTATAGATAATAGAAAGTGCAAGTGTCACGGCAAATTGCAGTGTCTTAAAGTTAAAAGCCAGATCAGTCGGAAATAATGGATATTCGTCAGATGTACACTTTCATTCTCTTCCTTTCCTTGTAGACCTATAGTTGTCTATTATTTGTTCCTACAGCGGTATGCGCTTCACAGTTCAAAGTTGCTGAAAAGTTCTCAACAGCACGAATTTCCTTAAGCTCACTGGAATACAAGGGAGTCTTAGCAGTAAATAACAAATGTAATAAAACGCGGTGCCTGATGTGATAAGTTTTTAGCCCTCGCAGTGTATATGATCTCAAATATATTGAGTTATATGTTGTACAATTGTATACTTTTTCAGGTATAAATTTATTTGTATAAGTGCTGTAAGTCTGTTAAATTTGTTGTGAATACAGTTAGTAGTAAAGTAGTACAGTAGTACAGTTAGTAGTAAAGTAGATTAAAACTTGGTGCGTGATGGGGCGGTTTTCCAATCACGTTACTGTTTATGTGCTCATACCTCATGAATTACGTGTCGTACTGTGATACAATTTCGAAAGTACATTCAGCTGTATGTCTGTATCCTGTCTTTAAAAGTTCTTGCGGATACAATATATAGTGTAGAAATAATAAATTGAAACGTTGTAACAAATGACGTACTTTTACTCCGTGAACAGCGGAAAAGTAGTAAGCGAAAACTCTTTTCCTTTAATCATTTTGCTATGGTTTTCAGCGAGAAAAAGTTTCCTACAAGTTTGAAATTATGTTTAAAGTTGGTTGCACGTCACTAAGTTATCCGCTTCTCTAATAGTGGACTGATAAAGTCACACTACCACGTGACGCAAGACGGAGAAGTTTTCGTTGTTTATGACACCATATCTTGTGAATAATTGTCCCTACCCAAAATCCATTCTTAGCTGACGTCTTCTACCTATAAAATACAATCCTGCCAAATTTTGAGCTTGACAGGTGAAGTAGTTTTCTGGATTTCGTGTTTAGTCAGTCAGCGAGTGAGTTAATGAGTGAGTGAGTGAGTGTCCTTTCCCTTTTATATAGGTGAAGTAGCTTCCTTTATTTGAGCACTCCTACTTTCTATTTTAAAATATAAATAAAATATTTGGAAAGGTTTAGATTTATATGGCCTTGGACTTAACCTCCTTGTTTAAAATAAACACATTTTTCGGTTTTCAATATTTTAAATATCAAAGAATCAGCACTAGAACTACCAAGCATCGAAATTTGCGATTCTTACGTTTCCTAGAACTACCAACCTCGAAATAATCAACTTTTAGAAAAACCGATTTTATAATATTGATATGGCATCTAGTGAGTAGCTACTAAATACTAAAATACACAGGACGGCTTGTTTATTCAATTTCTTAAGTTTTCTGTCGATGTTGATGATATTTTAGGCTATAAAGTTTAAAATAAAGTGGTGCGAAATTTGTAAATGGAATTTCGGGAAATAATTACGCAAATAAACCGGCCGAGATTTATGATTTACTTGAAAATACAAGTGATTTTATTAACATAGAACGTTGTAAAACCATAAATAAAGATTCTAAAATTGAAATTGTTAGCGATGTTTTAGAAAGTAAATTTTTATAAATTATAATTCATCGCAGGAATTGTGTAGTCTTTGAATTCTGATGGTGAAACACCCCTAGTCCTTTGTTGGGAAAAATAAAAAAAATACTACAGATGACGACAAGTTGAGACTTACGCCTCCAGAGAAATATTTTGTAAGTTTAGGTGTCATTCACAGAAATGTGGGGTTTCAACTTGCCGAAAATTTATTTAACGGAAAAGTGACGGAATTCCTCGTTTAAGATTCATTACGAATTAATCATAGATTGTTTTATAATTGAGTGTGTTAATAAGTTTTGATGAACCAATGGTTAGGTAACAGAATGTGATACACTAAGTAACTTAGGAAAATTCGAAAAAATCAACGCTTTACAATAATTTATCTATACAGAGGGACCTCTCTTAGTGGGCATTATTTGCTTCTGAGTCTTGCATGAAATGCGAAACACTCGTTAAGCAATATAAATTTTTCGGTCGGAAATGATGTAAAAAATAGGATAATGTGTTCCATTCCAAAAAATAAACAAGAAACTTCGTCCAACAATTCAAAAGAAATCTGAGGCAAAAGAAAAAAGATTAAATTAGTGTCCTTTGAGGTTACTTGGTTACGGTTCATTTGGCATGGGGTCGCTATAATATTTCTACTTCGAAGGGGGTCGCATATTCCAAAAGCTTGAAAAAAACTGGTAGAAGTGAATAATATCTAATTAGGATATTTGAAGTGGCTAATGTGATTTATTTATTGTGTATGTGTGTGTGTGTTACAAAAGCTTGAAAAACACTGGTAGAAGTGAATAATATCTAATTAGGATATTTGAAGTGGCTAATGTGATTTATTTATTGTGTGTGTGTGTGTGTGTGTGTGTGTGTGTGTGTGTGTTCATGACCCTCCCGACCCTTTCCTTGGATCCACGTTGACAGTTGTTGAACATTCTGAAATGGGGATAGCAGACAGCTAAAGGTGAACATACAGTCATTTGGTCATCGCATAAACTGCAAAATGGAGGACATAGTAATATGCATCCGCGGTGCATAAATGGAGCTGATAGAGCTAAAAACAAATGCGTCGCCAGATTCTAAGTCGAATTTACAGTCACTAGCTTTGACTGATTAGTCGAGTAAATGATTTTTAATGTGTTTCTTTTTGCGCTCACATAAATGACTCCACACTTTTTTGCACCATGCCGGTAAGCTATTTACTCTGAATCATTTTGAATTTGGTTTTGAACTTCGGGTGACTTGATAACCGATTAGTTTTCACCAACGACTTTGCTCGCGTTGATGTCCTCGCATACGTATCGAAGACAATTGAAGGTACAATTATTTCGCAAATTTATCGTTACGTTATGACCAGAATCATCAGGATAAAATAAAATTTTCCAATTTCCGGTTTAAATATGAACCTTACGTAGAATGGCGGTATATACTGTCCTTCTTTATCGAGATGAAAAAGATGATATTATTAACCCTTTAACGCATGACTTGTTATTTGAAGCTATAAAAACTACCACGATTAATGTATAGTGCGTATGAGAAAAATATTGAAAAATCCTTAAAATTATTATGCACTACTAGCAACAAAAGCCGGCCGCGGTGGCCGATGGGACTGAGGCGCTCCAGTCACGGTCTGCACGTCCACTACGGTCGGGGGTTCGAATCCCCCCCTCGGGCATGGATATTTGTGCCGTCCTTAGTTTTAGCTAGTTCATAAGTAGTTTGTAAATTTAGGGACTGATGACCCCATAGTTAAGTCCCATAAGCTCTACAAACATTTGAACATTTTAGCAACAAAAAGTTCATAGCTAGTCAGCTATATAGTGCTTTCATGATGTACCAGATGCTTCCAGAAAGTAACTCATAATGCGATAGTACTATGTGATTGACTACTTTTACATGGCAAAGGAGGAATACTAAAGTAAGTAGACGCACATATTAGGAGTAACTCAACGCAGCTAATTGTCGAACTGCTTCAGTACCACTTTGCAATTTATTATCCCTAGTACGAGCTACTAGCATGTGTAACACTATATGTAGAAGCAGCTACAAAAACAATTTGTTGTAAAATTTTGATCAGTTTGAGAGATAATGGGGAAAAAATTAGGTATGTATCTGATCATTTACAGTATGCATTAAAGGGTTAAATACAAATAAAACTCTGTTTGTTTCAAACACTGACTGAAGAAACTATACGTTATGCAACCTATAAATTATGTAGCATTCAAATGTCATCGATATCGGTTCGGCGGTTTTAAGACTTTGACGTCTTGTGTAAACATTGAACATTATGTTGAATTGTGTTTCGCACAAGATATCGACCATTAAAAGTATACTAATAAATGTGATCAATTTCAGACGTCGAAGAACAAATAAGGCGTCCATAATCTGCTGCTTCAGTCCGACCCCTCCTTTTAACTTCGACTGCTGTGTGTATAATTATAAACTCGTCCTGTTTACTTTTGTGAGGTACGTTATAAAAGGCCTGATGTAATTTTCTCATATCCTGCATTTATATTCTTGCTCCCTGGTATACTGATGAAGCTGCATGATTGCAGTGGGGATGGACTGGAAATCCGCTTGAAGAATAACTAGCAAAGAAAAGTGGTAATAAGGAGAGAGCTAGGATAATGCACTGAGAAAGTCACAATATGTTTTCCTAAACAAAGGATAAACAAATCAATGATGTCCTGTTCATTCAAGGAAATCAGTCGTACGGCCGAAGGACCTCTGCATTAAACCCCGCTACCGTTCCACTGATCATCATAGAAGATGGAAATTATAGACAACTAGCTTAAAAGCTGGTGACGCCCGGGAACTTGTTTATTCCAATATGAGACCATCTCACCACTTTTGTCTCTCTGTCCAGCTCTTTCTGTCCATTTACTCCTCTCCCTTCCCCCCCCCCTCTCTCTCCCCCTTCAGCTGCACAACGTCTCTCCAATCTCCCCCCCCCCCCTCTCTCTCTCTCTCTCTCTCTCTCTCTCTCTCTCTCTCTCTCTCTCTCGATCTCCACCTTCTCTTTTCTCTACCAATCACTCTGTGAACACCTCCTTCACTTCTTCAGTCTATTGCGTTCTCCATCTATAAGACATTGTGCAATTGTGTTAAGATTCATTGTTATCACTGAAGTGGTGAAGTTTATCGAAAGGTTCCCTCCACTATGCACCGCATGACGGTTATTTTTTCATTTATTTTGAAACCTAAGTGTACAAAATTACATCAAAGTCGGCATAAAGCTGTAGATTTAGTCGAAGTTAGTAGTTAAAGTGTCCTCTGCCACGCACCATACAAAATTTTACGTAGACAGTGACTTTCCTCTTGTGTTGAAGATAAAGGGCGCAAAATTTGACCGTAATCGGTTGAACGGAACGGCAGTGCATGAAATACCAACAAACATGATGCGATAGTTCCCCACGCGTCTCAGTGTTTATGAGGTCATTTCTTCTTAATTATGAGTCTTACAATTAAATAATTTTAGGTAATTTAATTGGCATAAATTGATGCTGTTTGTACAATACGTTGTGAATGCATCTAGTACTAAAGAAGTTATAAACTTAGACGGCATTTATAATGCCCTATTTTTTCACACTTCTCGGTGTTGCATGATGGCATATCACTTGATCTCTGGAAAGAGGAAGTAAGATTAGTGTTTTACGTCCCATCGACTGCGTGGTCATAAGACAGGGAGCTGACGCTCGGATTGTTTGGGTAAGGATGTGGAAGGAAATCGGCCGTGCCCTTTGAACGGAACCATCCCGGCATTTGCTTCGACTCATTTAAGGAATTCACGGAAAACCTAAATCTGGATGGCCGGAGGTGGATTTGAACCACCATCCTCCTGAATGCGAGTCCAGTGCAGTTACCACTGCGCCACCTCGCTCGATTACGTTTCATTGGCATAACGCTTCGAAAATACACCAACTCCACCAAAGAGACTGACTACATTACACTTGTGCGTCCTTTCCTGGAGTACTGTTGCCCATTGTGGAACCCTCAGTATGTGGGACTGACGGAAGATATTGACAAGGTTCAGAGAAGGGCAGCTCGTTTTGTTTTATCACGCTACCGGGGAAAAAGCGTCACGGCAATGTTGCACGAATTGGGGTGGAAATCATTAAAAGAAAGACGATATTCGTTGCGGCGTGATCTGTTTGCGAAGTTTCAATCACCGACTTTTACTTCTGAATGTGAAAATATTTTGCTAGCACCCACCTACTTAGGGAGACATGACCATCTCAATAAAATAAGAGAAATCAGATCGAAAACGGAACGATTAGAGAATGGGACGGTAGAGAAAAGTTATGAAAGTGAATAATGAACCCTCTGCCAGGCACTTAAATGTGTTTTTCAGATGTGTCTGTGTAGATGTAGATGTAGATCCTTGACCTAGTTCAACGAATATGTTGACAAAGTTTCATCGCAGTCGGAGGTATGATATGGCATAAAATACGAACAAAAAAACATAGACAAACATTAATTTTTGTACATTATATATATATATATATATATATATATATATATATATATAGAGAGAGAGAGAGAGAGAGAGAGAGAGAGAGAGAGAGAGAGAGAGAGAGAGAGAGAGACATTTGGAGGAGGAAATGGTCATAATGGGGAAGCAACCCCCGAGGGGGATGGGGAGGTGAGTGGTGGAAGATGGGCAATGGAGATTAACAGAGATTGCAAAAGACAAGATGGTCAGGGAGGGAAGGAAAACAGAGTAAAAAGTACCAGGGCAACGCTGTGTGTAGGGCTAGTCCTAAAATAAATGTCGGTATACGTCGACAACTGTGTTAGGGGCTTTAGAATTAAGTGCACGACTGTGTATAAGAGCGCGGAAATGGAGGTTGGGGAGTTTTAAATTAAAGGGTGTTAGAGGTAACGGAAGTAACAAAGCTCTGTAGGTGTGCTTCCGCGGCAGCGAGAGCGTAAATCCGCCTTTAGGGTGTCACGCGAGGGTGGGGCAAAGCCTCGCTGCAGAAAAAGAACAGATGCCGGCCGGCGCTGTGACGTCACCGCAGACCGTGTGTCCCCCTTCCACGGCCTCCACATTTCCCCTTTACTTTCCCTTTCCTGGCCGCTCACTCCGGGGCCTTTGCTCGGGCTACCGCAGCGGATTCCGTTCCTCCTCTGCACTTTAAGAGAACGTCCGTTGCTGCGTTTCTTTCTCTCCCAGTGGTGCACGTATTTCCGACAATTCTTCTCCCTACGGATTCCAGCAAGCGTACAAATCCAAATGAATGGCAGCAGCTATACAAGCACGTACAGTTCTGCATAATATGACAGACACAAAGAAAAAAGGAGGCGGAAGGAAATGTAAGCGAAAAATATGTCCACATGTTTCCTTTAAATCCCTTGCCTAGAATTTTCTTTTTGTTTGTGAAGGAATATTTCAGAAACTGATGCACGTATTTTGATATAGTTTAGACTAGCAGATAGTTCATGTTTTTGTACATATTAAAGTAGCCCGGAAACCAGAATTCCAGGGTACAATGAAACACGGCAGAGGAAGGAAAATACTTGCTCATCTGCAACTACACAACGACCCTGCAATTCACACTAAAGTGCCTGTCAGTGGGATCATCGGACCGCTTTCAGACTATTTCTGTACCGTTCCATTCTCGAATAACGTGCTGTAGAACGGAAAACTTACATCTTTGTTTCATTCTGATGCTCAAGTCTCCCTATGTAGGTGAGTGTGAACTAAATATGTTCGCATTGAGAAGAGGAAGTTGATGAAACAAGTTTCGTAAACAGATTTTGTCGCAACGAACACTGGTGGCCCTAGACGAAAACTGGGCGTCTTCGAACTCGTCTTTGCGAGGCCCCATTCATTTTTTCAGTAATGAAGAAAATGTTAAATAAAATGAGCTCAATTATAAATCAATAATCATTATACTAAAATTTTATTAGTATAATATACAAGTATTATTGCAATGACAAAATTACAATAAAGAAACCCAAATTAAAATAGAGAAACTTTTCGGCTTTTCTCCTCACTCAATTTTATAAGATCACATCATAATTAATACTAGCCGCTATTTCGGCTTCAATTGATAGTACTGACAACGCAGACAGTCTTTCTTGGCCCATTGTGCTACTCAAGCCAGTCTTAATCAGTTGTAAATTTGAGAAACTTCTCTCGGCCGAAGCGGTACTGACTGGTACTGTGAGCATGATTTTGATTGTTATATAGACATTTGGACATACTTCTTCCAAATTGTTTTCTAAAATTTAGTGAAGAAGTTGTTTTGCAAGTATTCAACAAAAAATTGCATCACTGCTGGACTCATACGGAAATAAATACGGACAACTAAATAAATGACAGCCGGGAATGGCCGAGCGCACTAAGGCGTCATACCACGGTGAACGGGGTCTAATCTGACCCTTGGGTACGGATGTTGTCTTAGTCCTTTGGTTAAGCTAGTGTAAGTTAGATGTAGGTCGCCGCTATATAACCTGGCAGTTAAAAAGCGCCGTTGAACATCAAATACACACACACACACACACACACACACAAGCTAAAATTTTAACAATGTTTTTCGAGGCCCTGACAGGCGCGAGGCCGTCGGCGGTTGCCGACGTCACCGACGCCTAGCGCCGCCACTGGCAACGAATAACTTCTTCGTTTCGGTGATTTCTACCCCAACTCGTGCAGTACTTAGTTGACAGTCTTTCCCCTGTGTCGCGATAAAGTAGCTCGGAAACCAGGATTCCAGGGTACAATGAAACACGGCAGAGGAAGAAAATACTTGGTCCCTGAACTTTTTGTATGTACTCCCTCAGTCCCTCCTAAGTATGCCACACTGTGCCGCAATATTCCAACAGTGTAGTGGAGCTGCTACATGCTCTAATTGTTCTCAATGAAACTAAGTCTGTGGCTTCCATTCCTTGCAACATTTTCTGTTACAAGTTTAAGTTGTTTGTGATTTTATTTTCTAAGCTTTTAGTTGACTTAACGATCCTGAATGTTGTGTAAATCAAGTTTAACGGATTACGTTCACTGCTCAGATAGACGACATCACACTTTTAAATATTTAGCTTAAATTATCAAGTTTTGCATTATACTGATATCTTATCTAAATCGTTTTGATCTTCTAATGCAGTGTTTTTCAACCTGTGGGTCGCGACCCCCAGAGGGGGGTTCGCCGTCACGGGAAGAAATAATTGCTCCATAAAATAACCAGGGGCTACGTAATACATATACGAATGCTCAAGTGAAACATATTTTAATGTCAAAATTACGGAGTTCCTTGTGTTACAATCATTATAGATTGTTTTGTAATGCAGTATGTTAACGATGAATAAGCGCGATCTGTGAAAACTGTTTTCAGGAATCAATCGATAGGTAAAAGAACTTTATGTAGTAATTAATTCTAAAAATAATAATAATAATAATAAAAATCTACTTCTTTACGAATTTCCTGTACAGTGAAACCTTACTTAATGAGTATAATTCGCTTCTGAGACTTGCTTGAAATGCGAAACAGTCGTTAAACAAAAAATATTTTTCTGTCAGGTGTCATATAGAAATATGAAAATGTGTTTCATTCCAAAAACTAGACAAAAATACCTTCGTACAATACCTTAAAAGAAAGCTGAACAAAAAGAAAGAAGATGAAATTTGTTTCTTTGTGATAACACAGTCGTGTTACCGGTTCTTGAGAAGGGAGGAGGGGTTCTGCAGTATAATTTTACTTGGAAGTGGGTCGCATAGTCGAAAAAGTTGAAAAACACTTAGTGTCTTTCCTAGACGATAAGACATTTTCATCCGCAAACAGCCCAAGAGGGCCGTTCAGATTGTCTATTAAATCTTTTATGAAGGCAAAGAAAAGTGGGAATCCACTAAACCTCCATCGGGAACGCCACAGACCATTTCTGTGTTAGCTAATGCATTTCTCTCACTTACACCCAACTATCTGTTTTATGACAGTAAATCGTGAATTCAAACGCAAAATTAAGAGTACATTCTATAAGCACGCTATTTGATCAGAATTCGCTTGTGAGATACAGAGTTAAGTCTTCCGAAATCTAGAAATATCGAATCGATTTGATATACCCTGAACTTTCTGTAATATGGGTTAACAGACCGTTTCCATCGAGGTAATTCATAATGTTCGAACCAAGTATATGTTCCAAAATAGTCCAAAATAATCTACGTCAGTGACGTGAGCCTCTGACTTTGTACTGGAGTGATATGTGCAACAGACCAGTCCTCAGGTACGGATCATTTGCCGAACGATCAAACGAGGTGGCGCATTATTCGCATTCGGCAGGACGGCCAAAATTTTTCTTCCTAGTTTTAAGCGTTTAAAGCACTCCGATTCACTTTTAGCTTAATTGCAAGGGTAAACACCCGTCAACTATTTCATTGCCAATGTTACAGCTGCCTGGGTCTGACTAGGTGTACATTTTAATCCCTTTCAGTTACCACCACGCTACGTTCCACAATTTCAGGTATTTTCCCTTGAAAACTGCAAGTCCCCATAATTTACCGTATAAATTTTGCTGGAATTGTAATGACACAAACGTTTCCCATAAGGTAGCCAAATCCCTTGTCACGTACGTGATTGGCTCATAAATAATTACTTTGCCATAATTTCACGCAATAATTTTTTAAAGTAATCTCCCGAAATATATATCTCCTCTCTTCATGCTTAACCAAAATCCACTTTCTCTTAAATTCAGATCTGAAATACCTGAGCAAAAGATTTAGTGAACATCTCACTGCATTGAGGCACCGCTTTTATTTTGTTTTCCACGCTATTTACCTTCTTATCGACTGATCTAGCAGATGATTTTTTAATTAGTTTGTATGAATTTAACCTAGAAATTTCTTTTACTATTTTCAGGGGCTATAAACCGAAACAAGAATGGACTGTCTCTTGTGTAATTAAGTTGAAAATTTTAATTTCACTTTATATATTAAAATAAGTAGAAAATTCATATCGTATACACAGTTAAAGGTAGTAATAAATAGTATTTTCTATCAGTTATACGGACTTTATGTTTAGTAGTAAGCTCATTTTTTTTTAATTTAATTATTTATTTATTTTTCATAAATACACGTGAAAGTATTGGAAAAATAAGAATTTCTTGGCATTTAAACAGTTATAAATAAATATGGCGTACGCTTGATCAATTTATTATTTGGGAAATGGTCTCTCAGTGCTACACCAATGACACATCTTTAAAAACGCTTACTAAACTTGCAGACGATCCAAAATATTGTTCTTTGAACTATTAAATGTTGTTAAATTATGATTAAAATTATTTTTGATGGTAAAGACGCATAAAAAAGTCTGGCACCTTTCTGTAACTCGCAAACATCTTCTCATATCGAACCATTATTTAGTAAAGAAAAAAGAATAAAAACAGAGATTTAAACAGAAGGATAGAAAAACTGGTGGAAGCCGACCTCGGGGGACATCAGTTTGGGTTCAGAAGAAATGTAGGAACACAAGAGGCAATACTCACTTTACGGCTCATCCTGGAAGATAGATTAAGGAAAGGCAAACGTACATATCTAGCTTTTGTAGATTTGGAGAAGGCTTTTGACAATGTTGATTGGAATAAACTCCTTCACGTTTTGAAGCAAGCAGAAGTAAAATATAGGGAGCGTAGGGTTATTTACAACTTGTACAAAAACCAGACAGCAGTTATCAGAGTTGAAGGGCATGAAAGGGATGCAGTGGTTGGGATGGGAGTAAGACAAGGTTGTAGCCTTTCTCCAGTGTCATTCAATTTGTACACTGAGCAAGCTATAAAGGAAAGCAAGGAGAAATTTGGTGAAGGAATTAAAGTTCAGGGTTTTGCCGACGACATAGTAATTCTGTCAAAGACAGCAAAGGACCTGGAAGAGCAGTTGAACGGAATAGATACTGTGCTGAAAGGTGCATATAAGATGAACATTAACAAGAGCAAAACTAGGGTAATGGAGTGCATTCTAAGAAAATCGGGTGCTGGTGAAGGAATTAGATTAGGTAACGAAGCAATAAAAGAGGTAGATGACTTTTTTTTACTTGGGCAGTGAAATAACAAATGATGGTTGCAGTACAGAGGATATAAAATGCAGAATGGCAATGGGTAGAAAAGCGTTCTTGAAAAACAGAAATTTGTTAACATCGAATATTGTTTTAAGCCTCAGGAAGACATTTCTGAAGGCATTTGTGTGGAGTGTTGCCTTGTATGGGAGTGAAACATGGACGATAAACAGTGCGGACAGGAAGAGGATAGAGGCTTTTGAAATGTGGAAATGGTACTATAGAAGAATGCTGAAGATTAGGTTGGTGGATCGCGTAACTAATGAGGTACTGAACAGAATTGGGGAAAAAGGAATTTCTGGCATACCTTTGCCTAAAAGAAGGGATCGATTGGTAGGACACGTTCTTAGACATCAAGGAATCGTCAATTTAGCATTGGAGGCAAGTGTGTGTGGGGGGGGGGGGGGGGGGGGGACCGTAGAGGAAGACCCAGAGAAGGATACAGTAAGCAGATTCAAATGGATGTAGGTTGTCGTTCGTATGTGGAGTTGAAGAGGCTTTCTCAGGATAGGGTATTGTGGAGAGCTGCATCAAACCAGTATCCGGACTGAAGACCACAACAACAATACAATGAATGTTCTGCAATTGTTGGTTGGGCTTCAATTTTCCCCTCTTTGACCATGTTTCTGCTACAAATATATTGTCGGTTTTGAAAGAGCGGAGGCTCTCACTCAGGAAAGCGTGAAGCGAAATTTTCGTCGTTTTTGAATAGTTTTCCTGCCCCTCGATGTGTTTAAACATCTATCTGACCAGTCTTATTGGAACGCCATCTGTTGTATTCGTGTGTGCATCTGTGAAACGTGACACCACAATCCTTAAGGGGGTTCGTCCATCCTATACGTACACTGTTAAACTTCTAATATTGATGACACGTTATCTCAGATACTTTAAGAGAGAAGGATGTAAACGTTTTTGGGAAGTATATTTTCACTCGTTTTCTGATTGCTGAACCAGGATCATAATATACAGACAAATAATTAATTAGTTATGATTTAAAAAATAATTTTCCTTTTCTTTGATTTGGTTTTGGTCCTTTAACTAAAAACCATTCAGATAGAAATATTTTGTTGGTTCAACAGCAGCAGTATACTAACAATGGATACCTTTGATCTGGAACGCTTGAAACTGCACGAAACCATACTTATATAACAGTCAGTCATAAAAAGTACAGTTGTGTGCCTCACTTTCATGCAAAACTTTGCATTGTACCTCAAACAATGTTTTAATAGAAACGAAGTAACATAATATGAATACCATAGGAAGGAACTGTATGTAGTATAATGGCGTCAGTATATTACTATATATTCAATCAGGAGCGCCAAAACTCTTTGCTTAAAGTACTTACAATAGCGCAAAACACACATATACAGCAGTTTCACACATCTAAAAGTGCTGAAATTAGTCCTCAAAGTGCAGATGCGGGATTTCGATGAAGTGGTAATAACAAATTAGGGGGAACAATGTGCACACCTCACTAAAGCCACATTGTGACATTCCAAATCACTTTCGGGTTCACGCAGCACAATATCAAACGCCAGACTAATGTCATTTTCAAATGATGATATTAGCATTGTATCTATGCTAGATAAAATGCAATTTTTCTGCTACTTACATGATTTCTTAATAATGATAATGCTAATTATTAAATAATTCGCAGTCTCTGTTGCAATATTCTTCATTACTCCGATGATTATTCTTAATAATTATTGACAGTAATAATTCCCACTAATATTTTAGTAACAATCATTCATGATTATGACTGAATGTCAACTGCAGAAGTGAAACGGTTGAGAAACAGCAGAACAAGATTCATGTAACTATTACGAGGCTTCTATTCTCGTAAATTAGTGTAGATGGTGAACATTTTAAAATATTGTTATAAAGATTTCTGTGTATTTGTACATAGACCACCTAAGGACAGATTTGAGCTTATTAGCTAATTAATCTTGGTGCCACATTTAACTACCAAAGCAAAGATTTAGGTACAATACGGTTGTGTCTGGGCTCTTTTGCAACAGAAATAAATAATCTCAACGTTAGTATCACTGTTCGTAAACTTGTGAAAGTAAATGGTGCTGTTCGGTGAAAACTTACAGAACTGGTTATATGTCTCATTACAGCATTCACTGATATGATATTAAATCAATTTTTCAAATAAATAACATGGCAGTATTGTCTTCTAGAATTTTTTAAGTGGAAGCCATGAGTGGGTAACAACTGCTAAGCTATTCCTATTCTAACTTTCTGTTCCGTTTCTATTAATCCAATCTTACTGAAATTTCTTCATCTTCTTGCTTTATAAAGTGGCGTACCATTAACCGTGTAACTCAAATCTAAGCGGCAATTAGTTAATGTACAACATGTTTATATTTTCACAAAACAAATATTGCTTTCTGCCGATAATGTGTGAAATCAACAAAATAAAATCATAAAGCAGAATTTTTTTGCATTTTACATTAATTCAGTATCAAATGTAGGATTTCAATTTTTGTAGCATTAACACAGTGGGGATTGAATATGAGTCACAATTGTGCAGGTCTACGTAAATGTAGCTATTCTCTAGCATCTGCTGATGCGGATGTTGTGCCCACTTATGCAATTGTTTGTAAGTGTGGCTATACAGCTGGCGCACATCCCGTGATATTCAACTGGCACATCAACCCCTTCTTATTTTATGAAAAACTATCAGAACTGTTTTGCCAAATTAAATTTTCTACCGTAAAGGTTGTATGTATGCCTCATTATTACTCACTTAACACCACACATAACACAGATCAGTAAAAGATATTTTCATACAGCGTGCAGGCTGCCGATACTCGAAACCACGAAGTCCGTATGTATATGTTTATTTGTTAAGCTTATGGCACTTAACTGCGGTGTCTTCAGCCCCTTAACTTACAAACAACTTCTGAACTAACTTATACTCAGACAACACAAACATCCAAGACCGAGGGAACATTCGAACCGTTCCCCCCCCCCCCCCCCCCCTCCCCGCCAAGTCTCTGAGAAACAGATATCACAGCCTCACCTCCTCTTCCAAACTTTCGCCAAGGGAGAGCAAGTAAAATGTTCGTATCTCTGATAATTCCCTTCTCTTATTTACAATTTTACTAATAAGAAAGAAATGGAGGGAATTTTTTGTTACTGTTACTATTAACTGTAAAATTTACTGTACATCTTTTCAAAATACGATTCATATCTTATACTCCTTATGGTAATGTACCATTTTGTTTGATAATGTCTGAATCACGAACTGAGCTAATTTTAAGAAGTACTCTTATTCCATTAAGTAGACCTAACTCTAGGAGTCTTTTCATTGGCAGATTTGTCTAGCTTGCATTATTTCAAACAGATGTTATTTCTCTTACTAAATTAGTGTAACTTCAGGAAGCTTGTATTCTTGCTTATTTAATAATATGGAGAATATGTTGTATGACTGTTATTCATTTGTCAAAATTTACTTTACCATATTTCCATTATTTTCTAAATTCATTTCAATCAGTTTTACCTTTTCCGTTCATCTACACAAATTAACGTTTCCAATACTTATTGTTTGTGCCTTTTAAAATTAAAATTTTCGTCATTTGTACAGCTTAACCAACTGAACAGGTTTTCTTAAAATTACTAGATTTCCATCTACCTATTATGTCAGCCTGCTTTCTTTACTTTCTTCGTATTGTTTATTTATTTATTTATTTTTTATTGTCATCTTACTGACTGCTTAAGACTGTCCATCATGCCACTTCCACATATCTCATTAACTTTATGTGGAACGCTTCTTATCGCCTCTCTCTCTCAGTACATTCCTCATATTCTCTACCTTACAGACCAATTTCAAACATGGAAGCAATAATTTTAAGCCGACGCGATTTTTAGAACCGAAATAACTTACATAATCGCAGATATTTCAGACATTTCCTCTCTACTAATTTACAAGTTGGTTATGAAAACTTTTTTTTCCCTTGTTACTTTATGCTTTCCCTGAATTCACGTAGTTCCATGGACTTTATTTGCTCATGCAAACCCAACTCTCTTAAAAAATTCACAAATCTTGTGGATTGGAATATTTCTTACACTAAAAACATTTATGAAGCGATAGCCAATTTGCAGCCATGAAGATATATTTTTCTTATTTAATAGGGACAGGACAGAAAATGAAGAAAGAAAGCTGAAATTGAAAAAAAGATTCCAATTAGCTGGGACCGCACAGCAGGCCAGATTGTGTATCCTATTGGTTGGCAGACTCCCTACAGACTCTTAATTACTGCTTTCTCTATATTCATGCAAATCAATCAATATTTCCACTCTCAAATGACATGATCACACATGAATGGTGAAAGATTTTATTCTCCATTCCTCTCGGCCCTTCCTTATCAGATGACACGTTACCAGCAGCATTTGACAACTTTCCGGAATCACTTGACACCTTTCCAGCTTCACTTCCTATTTTCGGACCATTTACATTCAATAATATTAGCCTTGTTTGTTACCAACTCAATCACGGAAAGATTGAGGTATCACACTAGCTCCAGTGCCACTATCTAGCCAATTGTGCACTGAGTGAGACGAAATGTTGAATCTCGTAGTATGGCGAACTATTTCAATTTAACAACTTTCTACACACCCCACAACGCGAGACAAGCGGAGGTCGCTATTGCAGAGAGACTTTGCAGACACACTGTACTTTAATACTTAGACTAACCGGGGCATCAATTTTTACGAGTGAATCTGTTTTCTTCGACCAGTGCACCAATCTCAAATCAGGGAACTGCACCAGTTTTTTTTCCTATAGTTTTCTTCCAGTTAGCTAAACAATCTCATGAGCAATGGCGTTCCGCTGCAACATTGGTACCAATATTGTTGTCTGATTCGCCCAGTTGTGGCAGATCATTACAGCTCGTAGGTACACTGGCCTTGACATCATTGCTACCCCCTTCATCTAAGAACATCTCCTTTTCAAAATCTTGCAGTGTAGTATCTACTTCCTTTATAGACAATTTAGTCTGAAGATTATCAATCTCTTCTAATATATAAAGCAGAGTGTTCGTATGTTTGCACGTGTTGCATGCAGATCTACAGATTTGATCAGATCCTTATGAAATTTTGTACACGTAAGCTTCAATCCATGAGGACGGTCGCCGTAAATGTAAGAATCACATACGATATATAGTTCCCGAGATATGACGTCCTAAACAATGAGATGCGCGAAAAACCGCTACATTTTGAAACAATGCTGCTCATTTTCTCCTGAACCATTGGACAGATTTCAACCAAATTTAGTACACACATTCCTTACCGTGAGGTAACAATTGCTGCATGCTGCATGGTTAAGAATCACATACGGCACATGGTTCAAAAGATATTACGTCATAACCAATAGAAATCGCAAAAAATGCAATATAATGCGACGAGACTTTCGAAATACACTGTATGAAAATGACAGTACTTAGCGACTTGCAACAAACTTTAAACATAATTTCAAACGTTTATTAAACTTTTTATCGCTGGCAAACATAGTAAAATGATGAAAGGAAAAAAGTTTCTCGCTTACTACTTTTCCGCTGTTTATGGAGTAAAACTACGGCATTCGGTATGACGTTACAATTTATAATTTGAACACTACAAATTGTAGAGACAGGAAATTTTACAGACAGTATACACATATACAGTTGAATGTAGCTTCTAAATTGTATCACATTCCGACACGTAGTTCATGAGATATGAGCACGTAAACAGTGACGTTCATGGAAAATTGCTCCATCCGGCTGGAAGTGAAAGCAGTTTACTTCCATAGAGCTACAAGGAAAGGAACAGAATGAAACAGAGTACCCCCAACGAAAACCCATTATATCCCAATAATCTACCTTCATGAGACTGCAGTTTCCATTGGAACTTGCATTTTATATTACGACTAATAAATTACAGGGCAGTCTATTAAATACTTCGGAATGGATTTGACATCTTCATGTCAGGGGCGGGCTCACCAAAGAATTTATTCATATTAGAACCTGGAAGATATACATATGTCGTGTGTGTGCGTGTTTTATATAGAGGGGGAAAGGTTATTGCATTAGGAAAAAAGAACACTTAAAAGTTCTTTTACTTCAAAATTTACAATGTTTGTTAATGTTATGGGACTTAACTGCGGGGTCATCATTTCTAAACGTATACACAACTTATGAACTACCTTACACCAAAGATGGCACAAGCATCCATGCCCGAGGAGGGGGGGGGGGGGGATTCGAACCTTATTATTTTCAGAGTCAATTATTTCTTGACGAAATTCAAGTATACTGAAATGATAAAATTATTTACTTTATAATTTAAAAAGTGTGAGACGGGAGCTGTAATTAGTCCATTTCTCATACTAGCCTTGTGTTACTGTATCTTTCTCTTTACACTAATTATTGAAATATGTAACATTTTTCTCTGTAGATCTTTCTTTATTTTGATTTCTGTGCATTTGAGGAAACATCAGGGGTGATGGGCTCCTGGGATCGTAGTACATTCTATGTTTATAAGAAAATTTCGGGATTTTAATGTTTATTGGCGCAGCTTGGCTGCTAAAAAGTGGTTTCCTGTGTTGGGTACGGTCAGGCCGCGCAGAGCAGATAATCTCTCAACGCTACGTCCGATGGGCGGAGTATACCTGGCAGAATTTTTTAGAGTGTGTGGGATGCTTTACACAATGCTGGACCGCGGTTTACGGTGGGCGATAGCGGGGACTGCCTTTTTAGTCATTCGGCCATTCCACAAGAGAGGAATTTGCCGGATACATACAATAGCAGAGTGCTCTGGGCCCCGGATTGTTTATGGAGACGTATTGCCCTTAGGCGTTATCTAAAAAACTTCCATGAAGGCAGCAGTTTGAACATAGTTAGTGTGACAAAGGGTTAGATTGAGAGGAAAGCTTTCTGCCCGTCTGGCACCCCAGGGGTTTGGCTCCAGCGGCTGTATATATATCACAACGTTAATATTTTTAGGTCGTGTGACTGTAACTAGGAGCAAGCTGAAATTCCTTGCAGGGCACTCACCCTGGGAACGGTGAAATCCGCGAAGCTTTTGTGGCGTGGGCGGAGCCTCTTGGCAACCGAAGAGAACGCGTCCTGATTCGGCAAATTATTTTTGTATGACAGCTAAACAATTTGTCAACGGCGCTACGCCATGCTTTGACTATTAGCCCTTAGCAGAGATTGATGCGTCTTTTGAGTGTGGGTGTGGCCGCCCGTCACTTGCCGTGAGCTTCGGCAGAGCGCGAGGAGACACGAGGACTCCGGTTTGAGCGTGCAAAGTGTACGGAGCTCGAGAGACTCCTGTGTGAGCGTCTGAAGTGCACAGACCTCGGGAGACTCCTGTTTGAGCGTCCTAAATGTACGGACTTCAGGAGGCAGGCAATACTTCGTTTAGATTCGCGGGGAGGACATCGTATTAAACGGTCCTCTGGTTAGACTTGTGGTTGATTCCGAAGATTCGGACCTTGTAGAACTTGTGTTTACTTCACGGACGTTATATTGTCCGGTGGTTATGCTGTAAGCGGTCACAGTTTAGTTCTCTATTTGAGCATTCGCGCCTTTGCGAATCAGGCACTGTTCTTTTTTTTTTTTTTTTTTTTTTTTTTTTTTACAGATCTTATTACGCAAGGGACTGATCGATTTGTGCCAAGTGGCCTTTGTGTCACCTATGCAAAATATTGATTAGTCTACTAGCGTGATAGAATCGCACAGCAACTGGCTAGCGACGCCGACGCTAGTGACAATGTGTTAAGTTACATGTCAACCCTGCTTAACAGGTCGCAGCAATTACGGTCGGATAAAAATTTCAGCTTATCCACTCCCACCGCCTGCTGCCTGCTGCCTGCGAGCCTGAGACGCTGTTGTCAATGATCATCTGTGTGGGTAAGGTGACATACTTGCTGTGGGTTATATGAATCAGACTTGTTGGATTCTGTCCCTAATTTTATTCTTTTGAGATCTGCCTATTTGCTCTGGGGTGCTTAGGGCTAACGATAATTTCAAGCCCCTGTGTAGCCAATCTAACAGCATTCTGTTTTGCAAAACCTCCTACTTTTGACTCAGCCAGTCATTTTTGTGTCTCAATATTTTAACATTTGTAATAGATTGTTTTACATCATAGGAAATGTCATCTGATTTATTTTAATATTTAATTGTAATAAATTGATTTTGAGCAGATCGTCTTTCATTTAAGAACATTCCCTTTTCACTATTTTGAAGGGGAAACAGAATAGTTAAATTCCACAGTTTAGCAATAATTTTTCAAGTACATTTTTTTGTTTGGTACAACTGCTGCATTGCAATAGAGCAGGAATATTTATTATATGTTTGAAAATTTCTATGATCACACCATAGCTGACCAGTAAATTTTAATTTTCCATATTTTGGCAAAATATGGTGACGACCGAGGATAATTAATTGTTGTCCTATACATATATATATATATATATATATATATATATATATATATATATATATATATTAATTCATAACAAACGACATAGTACACAAAAGAAATAGAAGAATAAGGTTTTCAGCTAGTCAAATAGATAAGTATTTAACTCTTCTTCGTCGTCTCTTGTAGCATAAAGTTCTGTTTCTTCCCTATTATTAGCTTTATTGCCGTTCTCTAGCTGAATCCAATTTTGTTACGTGCCTACAGCACTATTAGTTAAATATTGAGCGTGGTTGAACAGCACATTGGTACTAATGGCATTATTCCATTCATCATTTTTGTGTAAGAATTGAATTGACTGCATACAGTGGGAGCAGTATCATCAGAAGCCATATGTTGTACATTATTTTTTGACAAACTACCAGAACCTGCTCTACTTTCAGCATTAGCAGTACTACTATTTGCTTGGAGTTCTGTTGCCCGTACTTGATCCAGCACTTCCTTGTCAACTTTTATTACCTTTACAATCAGTTTTAACTTTCTCAACTTCGTTTTAAGAAGTGTGTAATCTTCTGTTTACTTCTACCAAATTATTGGAATAAAGTTCTCATTACTTCTATACACTTTCCGTTAATTCCTTTTCCAACACCGTTTCTCTTTCTAAAAAAAATCAAAAGTTTGTTAAGCTTATGGGACTTAACTACGGGGTCATCAGTCCCTAAACTTACAAACTACCCATCAACTACCTTATACTAAGGACGGCACAAATATCCATGCCCGAGGGGCATACCACAGTTCATCAAGAGTAGTGACTGGCGTATTGTGTGAGCCAGTTGTTCGGCTACCATTGACCAGACGTTTTCAATTGGTAAGAAATCTGGAGAATATGCTGACCAGGGCAGCAGTCGAACATTTTCCGTATGCATAAAGGCCCATACAAGACCTGTAACATGCGGTCGTGCATTATCCTGCTGAAATGTAGGGTTTCGCAGGGACCGACTGAAGGGTAGAACCACGGGTCACAACATATCTGAAATGTAGTAGCTACTGTTCAAAGTGCCGTCGATGAGAACATAAGGTGACCGAGACGTGTAACCAATGGCACCCCATCACATCACGCCAGATGATACGCCAGTATGGCGATGACGAATACACGCTTCCAAAGTGCCTTCACCGCGATGTCGCCAAACACGGACGCGACCATCATGATGCTGTGAACAGAAACTGGATTCATCCGAAAAACAGACGTTTTGACATTCGTGCACCCAGGTTCGTCGTTGCGTACACCATCGCAGGCGCTGCAGCGTCAAGGGTAACCGTAGCCATGGTCTCCGAGCTGATAGTCCATGCTGCCGCAAACGTCGTCGAACTGTTCGCGCAGATGTTTGTTGTCTTGCAAACGTCCCCATCTATTTACTCAGGGATCGAGACGTGGCTGCACGATACGTTACAGCCATTAGGGTAAGATGCTTGTCATCTCGACTGCTGATACGAAGCCGTTTGGATCCAGCACAGCGGTCCGTATTGCCCTCCTGAACCCACCGATTCCATATTCTGCTAACAGACATTGGATCGCGACCAACGCGAGCAGCTATGTCGCGATAAGATAAACCGCAATCGCGATACGCTACAGTCCGACCTTTATCAAAGTCGTAAACGTGGTGGTACGCATATTTCCTCCTTACATGAGGCATCACAACAACGTTTCACCAGGCAACGCCGTTCACCTACTGTTTGTGTATGAGAAATCGGTTGGAAACTTTTCTCCTACCTGCACGTTGTAGGTGTCGCCACTGGCGCCAACCTTGTCTGAATTCTCTGAAAAGCTATTCATTTGCATATCGCAGCATCATCTTCGTGGTGTAGCAATTTTAACGGCCAGGAGTGTGTAAATCCTTCCAACCACCTCAATTCCTTACCTAAGGTCCCACACCTCCGATACTACATCAAGAGGACTGCACGGACTTCCAACGCAAAGGCCGCCCAGTCCAACAACACACAACACATCGTGCTGGACCATCAGCTACAGGCCAATACTAACACACGTTAGCCGCACCTCCAACTAAGACGTTCCTGATCCCAACCCATTATCTAACAACGAGAAGACAATGCCCTCAGAAGCACAACACAATCCATTAAGAATTGGTAGGCTAAGCACTGACGTGCTGTGAACTCCATTACACCTCGACAGGTCAATACTTCCTCCTGCTGTTCAGCGAGTCGCCAGGACCTCAGTCTGTCAGCGTACCTAACGATGACGACATGTTTGATCGCCGAAATAATGCACTCGTTGGACACTGTGAAATTTGATTAAACTATAAAGCTAATAATACGGAAGAAACAGAACTGTATACTACACAAGACGATGAAGAAGAGGTAAGAGCTTATTTATTTGATAGTTTGATAATCTTCTAATTAAATTGTCTTTGAAGGAAGTTGATCTTATATTGCAAGATTTTGAATACGAGAAATTCTTAGATGAAGGGAGTAGCGATGATGTTAAGGTCATCGAACCTTCGGGCTGTAATGACCTGCCACAAATGGAAGACGTAGACCACAATACTAGTACCAATGTTGTGTGCGAACGCCATTGCTTAAGATATAGTTTAACTGATGGGAAAAAAAACTAAAGGAGAAAAATTGGTTGAGTTCTATGATTTGAGATTGGTTAATTGGTTACAAAAAGCAGATTCATTCGTAAAAATTTATGCCCCAATTACTCCAAGTATTAATGTAGTTGCAATGGAAGAGGATTACTTTAATTGGACACCGATTGAAAAATTTTTGTTGGAGAAATTTGTTCAATACAAATTAGGTCACCCTAATATGAAATAAGCATTTCATTTATTCCAGTGCATTGATGGCTAGACAGCTGCAGTGGACGTAGTGTGATATCTCAATCATTCTTTGATTCGGTTAGTAACAATACAAAAAGTTGATAGTAATGGATTTAAATGGTCTGAAAATGGGAGTTGATGCTGGAAAGATGTCAAATGCTGTTGATAAAGTTTCATCTGGTAAGGCAAGAGCCGAGAGGAACGGAAGATAGAATCTTTGATCATCCATGAGTGGTCGTGTCATGTTTGATCGTGGAAATATTGTTGATTTGCATGACTCTAGTAAAGGAAGTGATTAGAAGTCTGTAGGAAGTGAACCAACCTATGTAATACCCAGTCTACTGTGAGGTCGCAGCTAATTGAATACTTTCTTCAATTTCAGGTCTCATTCTTCTTTTTCTCTCCTGTCCGTAGTGTGTAAGAAATATATATCTTCATTTCTGCATATAGTCTCTGCTTTGAAATGTTTCTAGTGTAAGAAATATTTGTAGATATCACAACCGTCCACTGTTCGATCATTAGTTATAAAGCTTACCTCAGAAGTACATTGACACTGTGGTTTTAAACGTGACTGCGTTTCAGCAACACTTACAGCATAGTAAATTAAAAATCAGACAACCATTTGCAACAATAATGGTTTAATAAAGTTTAACCAAGGTATCGATGGATATAAACCTATATTTTTTAGAATTACATGTCTTACCTAAAGACATTGTGACAGCTTAAATTACAAATTCATAATCATTATGTGTGATAACCATCATACCAAGCCTATTGTCTAAAACAACGTGAAATACTGTTATCAGAATAAAACTGGTACTTACTATAGTTGTATATCAACAATCAAGGGAATATTAGTTAAATGATTGAAAGAAACCGTCAGCGCATTTGGAGGCATTCACGCCTGCTGATGGGAAGCGGAGGTCGTGGATACCAGGATCGGTGACGCATGCGCCGTGGAACATATACCGGGTGATCAAAAAGTCAGTAGAAATTTGAAAACTTAATAAATCACGGAATAATGTAGATAGAGAGGTAACAATTGACATACATGCTTGGAATCACATGGGGTTTAATTTTTAAAAAAAGTTCAAAAATATCTGACAGATGGCGCTTTATCTGATCAGAAAACCAGTAATTAGCATAACAAGTTCAGACAAAGCAGAGACGATGTTGTTTACAGGAAATGCTCAATATGTTCACCATCATTCCTCAACAATAGCTGTAGTAGACGAATAATGTTGTGAACAGCACTGTAAACCATGTCCGGAGTTATGGTGAGGCATTGGTGTCGGATGTTGTCTTTCAGCATCCCTAGAGATGTCGGTCGATCACGATACACTTGCGACTTCAGGTAACCCCAAAGCCAATAATCGCACGGACTGAGGTCTGGGGACTTGGTAGGCCAAGCATGACAAAAGTGGCGGCTGATCACACTATCATCATCAAACGACGTGCGCATGAGATCTTTCACGTGTCCGGCATAAAAATCGTACGTTCCAGCAGGTGCTTATCAGCCAGGCTGGGATGATGCGATTCTGTAATATATCGGCGTACCTCTCACCTGTCACGGTAGCTGTCCAGCGCCATCTGCCGGGCATTTTTTGAACTTAGTTTTTTTCGGTTCTAATAAAACCCCATGTCATGTCAAGCGTGTGTCTCAATTTTTACCTCTCAATCGACATTATTCCGTGATTTATTAAGTATTCAAATGTATGCTGACTTTTTGATCACCCGGTATGTTTATTGGCTTAAGTAGCCCATGGGAGAACGTATATTGAATTTACAACGATGTTAAATAAATGTAATATTTTCAGAAAAAGAAGGGGAGAGAGGATTGAGGGAAGCTATGGAAACAAATATTAATTTTGGAAGCTACTGATTTATGTCACGTTTTCGTTACGGGGAGTCATTTTTGACACAAAAAAGACCAGACCAGAAACACTCAGTAGTGTAGACATTTTGCTAATACATTTCTGCGTCGCCTGTAAATAAATAAAACCCGAAACATAAAATTTTGTTATTGGCACATCTGAAACTTGGAGCCATGGTTCTCGTGGAAAATACCAGCTTCAGTTATGTCAAGACTTTTATTCTAGCCACTACCGGTTTCCGGACGCCATATTCCCATCTTCAGGTGACAAATAAGTTATCACAGACTTATCGATAGGGCCAGTCAGTTCCCGTTCTGCGCCACTGTGTGTTGTCTGGTGGCGTCTGCCGCGTGTAACTGCCGTCTCCTAGCGCCAGTAACCTCACACTCCTCCCTGCCTGCCCATGACATAATTTATTTTTTACCTGAAGATGTGGCTATAACAAACCGGTAGTGACTTCAAATAAAAGTCTTGATACAAATGAAGTGGATTTTTTCCACAAATACTGAAATTCGAAAGTCGTTTATGCCATCGTTGATATTAGGCTCCTCAAATATCAATGAACAAACACAACGAGAAATACAGTATATAACATGTGAGAGAGTGAGAGAAAGGCGTAGGAACTGTGAGCTTTGTGAGGGAGGCACAGTGTCCGCCCGAGAGCTGCGTTATCTGAGAGAAAGTGGCAACCCCTGTAGGACGGGCTTGTGATGGCTGCGTCCCGTGACAGGGCAGGGAGGGGGAGACTGAGGGATGAGGACCCGCCCCCCACTTTGTCACTCCGCGGCTGCCACACCACAGGCGTCACCGAAGCCAAATTCACTCGCGCGCCACCGCCTTCTAGCTACGCTTTCTTGAATCTACTTGTGTCGGCAAAGAGCTTCTACATCTACATCTACAATACTCTGCAAATCACATTGAAGTGCCTGGCAGAGTGTTCATCGAACCACCATTATTCGAATTTTATCTCTCATTCCATTCTCGAATAGCGCGATGGGAGAACGAACACCTGAATGTCTCCGATCGAGCTCTGATTTCTCGTACTTTATTCTGATGATCTTTTCTACCTCTTTAAGTAGCAGTCAACAATATATTTTCGCATTCGGAGGGGAATTTTGCCGATTGGAGTTTATTACGTCATCTGCATATGCTATGATTTTCATATGGTTTTCTAGGAGCCTCCTTCCTCAGGAATGAATTTGTTGTCCTTAGGTTAGTCTGAACTATTTGTTTTCAAAATAAAATGAGCATCAGATGGAAACAAAATACACTCCTGGTCATTAAAATGCTACACCACAAAGGTGACGTGCTACAGACGCAAAATTTAAGCGACAGGAAGAAGATGCTGTGATATGCAAATATTTAGCTTTTCAGAGCATTCACACAAGGTTGGCGCCGGTGGCAACACCTACAACGTGCTGACATGGGGAGAGTTTTCAACCGATTTCTCATACACAAACAGCAGTTGACTGGCGTTGCCTGGTGAAATGTTGTTGTGATGCCTCGTGTACCCTCTGCAAACCGAGGTATTAAATACGCTTGCACATTGCTTCCTTGAGTGCAGTTGTGCCTTGAGACTGGCAGGGTGTTCTCCTGCCGAAATATCGGTGGTTGTCGACGACATAAACCGGCAGCATACCCGTAAGTTGTTTGAGTACGAGGGATATATAAGCTCTAGACAGTGAGACCTCAATCAGTTCACCATGAAGTGCCAGCAGGGATAATCGTCATCCAGTGTAGCTTTTCAACAACAGCAAGCTAGGAAGAAGAAACGAGCATGTAAATATCTCTCATAGTTTATAAATGTGATATTGTATTGTGTTACTGTATTCTTTTCTGTTTAATGACCGTTCGAATGTAACAGATGTTTCTTCTCTCTCTCCCCTGCAACTCAATGTGAACATGCCACTGCCTCGTCGTCCTAGTCAGGAGCGTGGGTCCTGTAATTCGGTTTCTGTCTATGCGCCAATGGTTGGCACGTGGACCGATAATGAAGTGTTCTGCTCATTGATCTAGAATACGCTCGACACCCGAACGACTCAAATACATTGATGGATCAGAAGTGTCTTGGTTTCCAAAATGAGCCGGCCGCAGTGGCCGAGCGATCTGCGGCGCGCCAGTCACAGTCTGCACAGCCGCTACGGTAGGGGGGTTCGAATCCCCCTCGAGCATGGATGTTTGTGTCGTCTTTAATGTAAGGTTGTTCATAAGTAGTGTCTAAGTTTAGTGACTGATGACCCCGCAGTTAAGTCCCATAAGCTTAAAAAACATTTGAACATTTTTCCACCATGATACTACCAGTACTCTGTTTTGTGTCCCAGCCTCGTCGCCGCTTTTGTGTCTCGTTTCCGTCATAGGTGTCGGTGGCCGAGTGGAATGAGACCGACACAGGAATAAAGATAGCACGCTGGTGCAGGTACGGAGGGGAGCAGCCAGAAACTAGAAACACTAGAGTAAATTAGAACGAGATATATATTGCACAGAATTTATACAATACTTAACTTTTACATAGATCAGTACTGCAGATACAGAGTAGAGCTAGAGGCCTGCCTAGTGCCTAACTGATAGCCAAGTCTTCACTGGTGCCTATCTGATTCCGAAGTCTTTACTGGTTCCTATCTCAGTCCCAAGTGAACGATGTCGTTCAGTGGTGGCCACGAGCGGAGTTGCAGCAGAGGGCGCTCGTGGCTGTCGTCGTAAGAACGCCGCGGCGTGCGTGCATGGCGGCGCGCGGCGAAAGTAGGTGGCGCGCACTTTGGACTTGTGCGACACCACACTCTGTACTGGCGACCAACATACACCCATCACAGAACATCGCTGTGCTACTGTTTGGACAGGACTGTTTAATTGACAAAGTTAATCCACCCAACGTCAATGCCGCCATACTGCTTTTCGACGCCATGCGCAATTTAACCGCAAGAAATGTGCATATTGTTAAAATGCACTTCACGGAACCAGAATGTGTGGAACTATATCGTTCAGAAGACTACATCAAACAGCAGGGTGTGGTGTCGCACGAGTATAAAGTACGCGCTACCTACTTTCGCCGCGCGCCGCCATGCACGCACGGCGCGGCGTTCTTACGACGTCAGCCACGAGCGCCCTCTGCTACAACTCCGCTCCTGGCCACCACTGAACGACATCGTTCACTTGGTACTGAAATAGGAACCAGTTAACACTTCGGAATCAGATAGGCACCAGTGAAGACTTGGCTATCGGATAGGCACTAGGTAGGCCTCTAGCTCAACTATGTATCAGCAGTCTGCAGTACTGAGCTATGTAAAAGTTAAGTATTACTAAGTCTCTAAGAAATATATATCTCGTTCTAATTTACTCCAGTGTTTCTAGTTTCTGCTGTCCCAATGGCTGGTCACCTCCTACCTGCACAAGAGTGCATCCTTTATTCCTGATTAGATTAGATTAGATTATTTATTTGTTCCGTAGATCCATATTGAGGGGATCCTCGTGGATGTGGAACATGTCAAGAAACAAAATTTACAAGTTGAATAACAAATAATACTAATAATATAAATACAAATACATACACTTATAATATAAATACAGATACATATCTTTTTAATTTTTTTTTTTTTTTTTTTTTTTTTGCTGATAATATAATAATACTAATATAGTATGAGTGCATGCATCATTTGGTACAATTTAGAAATTCACTAATGGAGTAGAAGGAGTTGGCCACTAGAAAGTCTTTTAGGTTCCTCTTAAACTGATCTTTATTTGTAGCTAAATTTTTTATACTTGATGGTAAATTATTGAAAATGTGTGTTCCTGAGTAGTGGACCCCTTTTTGAACTAAAGTAAGTGCTTTTAAATCCTTGTGTAGATCATTTTTATTTCTAGTATTGTATGTATGAACTGAGCTGTTTGTTGGGAAAAGGGATATATTATTTATGACAAATTTCATTAAGGAATAAATATACTGAGAGGCAGTAGTTAATATACCCAGTTCTTTGAAGAGGCTTCTACAAGACGTCCGTGAATTTACTCCACAAATAATACGTATTACACGTTTTTGGACTCTGAAGACTTTTGACTGACTTGAAGAGTTACCCCAAAATATTATACCATATGACATTAAGGAATGAAAGTAAGCAAAGTATGCAAGCTTTGTTATTTTTATGTCTCCTATGTCTGATAACACTCGTATTGAAAATACAGATTTGTTGAGTCGTTTCTGCAGTTCTGTGGTGTGCTCCTCCCAACTAAATTTATTATCAAGCTGTAATCCCAGGAATTTAATTCTGTCAACCTCTTCTATCTGCTCTTCGTCATATTTAATGCATATGCTGTCAGGAAATCTCTTGCTTGTTCTGAACTGCATGTAGTGCGTCTTTTCAAAGTTTAATGACAATGAGTTGGCTTTAAACCATTTATTAATGTTCATGAAAATATCATTAGCAGACTTTTCTATCAATATACTTGACGTACTCTTTATTGTCGGTTCTACTCGGCCACCGACACCTACGACGGAAACGAGACACAAAAGCGGCGACGAGGCTGGGACACAAAAGTGGCGACGAGGATGGGATACAAAAGTGGCGACGAGGATGGGATACAAAAGTGGCGACGAGGATGGGATACAAAACAGATGACCACAGAACACCTCGTCAGGTCATTTACTGCGGTGCTCTAACTGTATCCTCTCGCAACAATGTATGATGAAGTGGTTCTTTGTGTGAAATCAGTTATAAAATTGTTTGGACTATAGCCAGCTCTTTTCTATACACTAAAAGACTGAACAGTTGCTACCAAATGTTAAAACAGTGTATTACAGAAATTACCGAATATCTCCGTGTTAATAAGTGAACTTATTGATGACGCTGTTCACCCCATGTTTAACTACTGTATAAATTATGGATATATAAATCTCAACCTTTGTACGACCTTTATTTCTTACCTAAAAATATAATGAAATTGTTGAAGCTATTGACGCTGAATATTCCAGCACACTCCACATAAGCAAACAGCATCCGCAAATAATAAACCAGCCTCTTCGCCACTCATTTGGAAATTCGTGAAACGGAAATATCATCGAATTTGGTCTTGATTTTCCGTTGCAACATAGTCGAATATGAAAAATATGCTGGACTTTAGTTGTTCAGGGGGAGGGATATCACCACTTTCACTGTACGCTGTGTAGGTGACACTTTTACTCCTCCTAGTATCTCCTGTAATAACCTTTAAGAATTCAAGTATTTAGAATTAATCCCAGATTTCGAGCATTTTCAGTATATTTGGTGCCGCTGTTTAAAATTAATTGTTGGCGGATGGGTGCCGTCATCATTATTCGAACTAACGGCGGACAAAACTAAACTGTTCTGACTATAATTACGCGAAAAAGGAGAAATGAGAAACAAAACTGATATGAAAATTATTTTCTATACCAATTTCAAATTATTACTGCATTGATCAATTGCGTAAGTATTGGTGCGTTGATAAGATCTCCAATGAGTAGTAAAATTGTCTATACGACATTTCAAAACAAAAGGCTTCTCACATTTATGACAGAATTATTCTTGAAACTTTCTGTGGTGTTCGAACTAGTTGTGTGTAGGTCGAAGACTGTACAATTACTAAAGAGTCTCAGACCCCACATTACATAATTTCAGAGCTAGCCATTGAAAAGCAATAATCCAGATATTTATTACGTGAATTTAATCTCCATATTCCTTGAACAGTGTTTAATTTGGATTTTGGTGATCAATTTTAGTTACATGTCACGGTTAACTATTAGTGATCATTCGATGAACTGCTTTTAAGTCAAAATAGTTTAATGAAATACTGTAGACCTTTATGAATTTATGTTTGAGCAGGTGCACGTCAAGGACAGTAATACTTCTACACCACTACAACAGTTCCATTCTTATGCACTAACACAAGCAACAGATAAAGAAACCACACACACGCACAGCATATAGACACGGACACTACAAAGTGGGTACTAAGAAATTATATTCGTATTAGTTGGTAAAAAAAATTGCAAACAGATCTCACCGCTACGAATAACTGTTGAGTTGCCCAGTATATAAAATTTTATGTCAGCGTGACATGTGTCGAGACATCCCATTATCAAGTACTGAGCAATGAGCAATGCCGTAAGAATACTTGTATACGTAGGGTGTATCAAAAAAGATGGTGCAAATCTACACGATTGAAAGTACACAAAAATACAGGCAAAAATGTCTCAATAAGTATGGGTCTGCAAACAAGCCGTTTGTGACATAATTACGAGCCGCCACTGACGTCACTGTAAACATCGTTCTAGTTAGTGCGCATTAATGTGACATTTAGAGTTAACTATTACGATTTACATCGCATTTAGTTTACATTTCATTGACTTTATTGTAAACATCGTCCTAGTTAGTGGAAATTAACTTGAAATTCATACTTCACTGCGCGCATTTAGTGCACATTTCACGTATGGGTTACCTGTTAAAGGAGGTGTGTCGCAGTGACTTTCTTGCATATGGATGCAATACAGTGCTCGTCTCTGCAATGAATTTTGAATTCTTTCAAAAACCCCTGGATCATATTGCAATTCTTGACAAGCGTGCACAACTGTCCACCCCAGTTCTTGAAAAGTGTTAACGGGTGTGTTTCACACTTCGCTTCTGAGGTGACCCCGGACGAAAAATCCAAAGGATTCAGATCAGGTGATCTTGGAGGCCTAGGTACAGGTCCGCTTTGACCAAACCATATTTGGCCGTACTTACGCGTTAGATGCTGTCTCATAGCAGCAGAAAAAATGTGCCGGAGCTCCACCCAACTAACTAGGACGATGTTTACAATAAATTAAGTGATATGTGAACTAAATGCGATGTAAATCTTAATAGTAAAGTCTAAATTTCAAATTTCAGTGACGACTTGGGTCCATACGTTCGTAATTATCTCGCAAACAGCTCGTTTGCGGATCCATGCTTACTGGGACACTTTTGCTTTTATTATCGTGCATTTTCAACCGTGTAAGTTTGCGCCCTTCTTTTTGTTTTCAGTACTTGATAATGTCTCGAAACATGTCTCGCTGACATAAAATTTTATGTATCTCGAATTCAACAATTATTCGTAGTGGTGAGATCTATTTGCAAAATTTTGTTTTACCAACTAATACGAATATATGTTTTAAGTAGCCACCTAAGTGCACCTCGGTTGCACAGTGGTAGAGTTCCAGACTATGAATTGGAAGTTCCTGGGTTGGATCCCCGCCAGGTCCTAGTATTTTTATCTGTCACTTCCACTTATTTCACCTCTGTCAGTATTGATCATGTGAAAAATACCGAGTAGCACCGTGGTTCGGTACCCACGTTAAACTGTAGGTAACGATATAACTGGCTGGGTAAGTCAGTTCGAAGGTCGGAGAAGGCAACGGCATACCAGCTCCAAATATGCCTAGTAAAGCACTGTGGTGTTCAAACCAATCTTCGGATTGTTGACTGCATTACTTTTTTTTAGTACCCACCTATAAAAGGAGACATATTTCTCATAATAAAATAAGAGAAGAGAGGGAGATTTGTAAGTCTTCCTTTTCCACGTTCGCTATCAGAGAATGGTGCGGTATAGAAATATTATGAAAGCGGTTAGATTAACTCTGTGCCGTACACTGAAATATGATTTGCAGTGCAAACAATGTAGATACTAATGTAGTTTGTTCTTCGCATTGTTTTGTCATCGGTGAAAAGAGTCCTCGCTGGGCCTATACGTTATTTTCTGCCTTTGGTAGGAACTGGTAATTGAGAAACGGGCGGAAATTGTGACCTGGCGTTGTTTACCTGTCTTCTGGTGCGGACCGATGCAAGCCTGTGTCTTCCGTGAACGTTCGGCCTGTGTGATCTTCCCGCGCGCTTAGTCGTCTCCTAGCGCTGCTACTGTGGCATCTAGAATGTCGGTATTCCATCCGCATCTCCTCTATTCGGATTGATTGTAAGCTGTTCACGTCCCGCCATGGTTAAACTACTCTGTGCATAATAAAACGGTGCTATCGACCCGCGGGTGCAGGTAACTGAGTTGACTAAGGGCCTAGATGGCAGAGGTAAAAACGGCTGCGGAGATGTGTACGAGCGATATTAGATGTGCAACAGTTAAGTAGCTGACAGGCCAGACGAATCAAGTGATTACCAGCAGTGTTTCCGCAACTAGAGTTCAGCTATCATTGGTACGTTAGGACAATATCAGCAGGAACTGGGACATTCAACCACACTGATTCCTGGTCGACGAAAGTTGGACACTTACACTACAATATCTTAACTATGCTTACACTGAGTGGCAATAGACAGCCTTTAAAGGTGAATTATGTTTTATCCTACATCATACGTTTTAACGTCAATTGACGTGAACAGCGGGAAATAGCGTGAATGCAAGCATTCTGCAACGATCTTCGGAAGAGTCGAGGCTGGAGGAGGGACCTTCATGGTCTGAAAGATGTTTTTGTGGCATGCTCTCACTGATCTCATCCCTATGGATGGCACTATGAAACACTATCGCGGGAGTAGCGATTAAATAAATAAATAAATAAAATTTAAAAAAACGCGGTCTGGAGCGCCACGTTGCGAATGGCGCGGTCTGCCGCGTCGGAGGTTCGAATCCTCCCTCGGGCATGGATGTTTGTGTAGTCTTTAGTATAATTTAGTTTATAAGTAGTTTGTAAGTTTAGGGACTGATGACCCTACAGTTAAGTCCCATAAGCTTACCAAACATTTGAACATTTTTTGGGTACCGTGTCAACCCCTATATGCAGTTCAATTTTCACTATTATGTCTGTTCCAAGGGAACGGACGTTGGCGGTGATCCGCAGCAGAGATAAATATATACACGTATATATTTCGAAAATCGCGAAGTTTCCCGACGTCTGCTGCTCCTGTAAGGTGTTCAAAGGATCTGTAACACATGAAAATTTGTGCCGGACCGGGACTTGTACCCTGCTCTCCCACTTTTCACGATCAGTCGCCTTAACCACTCGGCCACCCGTGCACGCTCCCCAGCCAGACCCTAACTTGCAATGTGGAAATTTCGCGATTTATTTACATGGATATATTTATCTCTGCTGCGGATCACCGCCGTCTGTTTCCTTCGAACAGACATAATAGTAAACATTAACATCACGACCGGCTTACTGTGGTAGAATTGTGTCTCTCCCTCTTGCGCGACTCACACTATAACGTGTGCGAGCATGTGAGGGAATGAGGCAAGTGCAACACATGGAGGTTTGAGTCTGGCTAGGGAGCGTGCATGGGTGGCCGCGTGGCTAAGGCGACCGCTCGCGAAAACCGAGAGACCCGGATTCGAGTCCCGGTCGGGCACAAATTTTCATGTGTTGCTGATCGTTTGTCCATACAGGAACAGCAGACGTCGGGAAATTTCGCGATTTGCGAAGTATATACGTGGATGCAGTTCAATTTTCCTAGGCTCGAGAGCTTTTACCAGCCGGAAAATGAAAACGTACCACACATCCGGCAGTGTACGAGCATGATTTGAACTGCACCAGCATGCGTTTATCAAGGTCAAAAAACTCTCCGGATTTAGGTCAATCGAGAAAAGAAAAAGGAAGAAAAACAATTAGGGTCTAACAGCATCGTCGTTAGAGACGGAGCCCACACTACGATTGTTTCGTTGAGGTTGGAAAAGGAAACTGCCCGTGCTCAATGAAAGTAACCATTCTGACATTTGACAGGAGTGGCCAAATCTAGAATTAGTTCAAAAATGTTCAAATGTTTGTAAAGCTTATGGGACTTAACTGCGGGGTCATCAGTCCCTAAACTCACGAACTACTTATGAACTGACTTCTACTAACGACGGCACAAACATGCATGCCCGAGGGGTGATTCGAACCCCCGAAGGGGAACGGCCTCGCGCATCGTAGCATAGCGCCTCAATGCTCTCGGCCGCTCCGCCGCGGCTCCAGATTTAGTGCAACCACTTCTATACGACTGTTTGAACCACGGAAGACGCAACGCATTTGGTCACAGCACTGGAGTTGTTATTTTTGCCCATACGAAATATGGGTGACCCCTCTCCACCTGCTGCAGCTGTGAGGATGGCGGTTTCAGTTACAATACTTCACATGTTCTACACATGTGAGTGGGGAGTGAGATTCTATAGCGGTATTCTAGTAATAGACGATGTGCCGTAAAAGCAACTTACCTGCCTTTTGTCAAAAAACTGATGGATAGCGACAAAAAAAAAAAATTACACGGTGTTGTGTCTACTACTTTTGTTTTAAGCTGTATATACGGAGAAAGAATATATATGAGAAAACAATTTCTATAGTCGTTTACAATCCTCTTATTGCAGTTGTAAGTGGCTGAGAAGAAAACCAAACCACAATTTTCATATCAGAAAATTTACCTTCTCGCGATCTGCTTTTACAGAAAACATCTACAGTGTCGATACGAATGTGTTTATACTCTAAATCCATCCAAATCTTGGTTAAAGTAACAAGTAAAGTTAAAGCAAATTCTGACCAGTAAAGAGACAATTGACAATGACAGATTGGGTTCAAAATGACCACCGGCAGCGGAAATACACGCTTCCAATCTGTTATGGACAAACTTATGCACATGTATTAGATTTTCAGTGGAGTTGTCCGAACACGCAGCAGTGATTGACATTTGCATATCATCGCGTGTAGTTGCTATGTCTTCGTAGACAACGTCATTCACCTTTCCCCACAGAAAAATATTTATAGCAGTTAAATACGGAGGCGGACCGGCCAAGGTACAGGGCCCTTGCGTCCAACCCAATGATTTGGAAACAATTTGTGAAGAATTTTTGTGGTAATCCGTGCACTTAGGACAGGATAACCATCCTGTCACTACTAGAGATTCCTGTGAGTCTGCAGAGGAACGTCTTCTAGCAACCGTGGCAGATGGTCTGCTAAGAGGCTGCGAGACGTGTGCGCATTCAGTGTACCGTCTTTCGAAATGGGCTTATGGCAGGCCACGCAAACTGGGCACTCATTTATTTTTATTTTTATTTATTCTTTTATATTTTTTTATGGGAGTTAACTACGGGGTCATCAGTCCCTAAACTTACAAACTACTTATGAACTAACTAAGACTAAGGACGGCACAAATATCCATGCCCGAGGGGGAATTCGAACCTCCGACCGTAGTGGCCGTGCACACCGTGACTGGAGCGCCTCAGTCCCCTCGGCCACCGCGGCCGGCGGGCACTCATTGCCAGGCGGATTGCACATTACAAGATTTCGCACTTACAGGAAAAACTGTAGGGGCTGAAATCGTAGTTGGCTGATTTTCACACTAAACGATTTTTAAACGTTAAATAATATTAGGTCCCTTGAAAGAGTGACCTGATGCAGTTCTTACTATGTGCCGTGAACAAGACATTGCGTTACGGTTACTGTATCCACGTCGGAGAAGAAGGCGCAATCGCCTTTACTGGGTTCATCCAGCTAATCAGAGACGCGAGGAAGTCGGGATTCGTACCTCACAAACGGGTTTTAATCAAATTGCGTGGTTATGGTATATCGCTCCAAATTTGCGATTGGATAGGGAATTTCCTGTCAGAGAGGACTCAGTTCGTAGTAATCGTTGGTAAGGCATCGACTAAAACAGAGGTGATATCGGGTGTTCCATAGGGTAGTATTATTTGTCCTCTGCTGTTCCTTATTTACATAAACGATTTAGTAGAAAATCTAAGTAGCTCTCTTAATTGTTTTCAGATGACGCCGTCTTTTACCGTCGAGTAAAATCATCTGAAGATCAAAACCAACTGCAGAACGATCTGAATAAGATATCACTATGATGTAAAAATTGGCAATTGACTCAAAATAATCAGAAGTGTAAAGTTGTCCACATCAATACGAAAAGAAATCCGTTAAACTTTGTTTACTAGATAAATCAATCAAAAGTGAAGGCCGTAAACTCGACAATATACGTAGGAATTACTATTACTTCAGACTTAAACTAGAAAGAGCACGTAGATAATGTCGTGGTGGAGTAGCGGTGGAGTAGCCGAGCGGTCTAAAGCGTCTTGCTGCGGAGCGCGCGGTTGATCGCCGTGGAGGTTCGAGTCCTCCCTGGGGCATAGGTGTGTGTGTGTGTGTTTGTCCTTAGCTTAGTTTACCTAGGGGTTTTTTTTTTTTTTTTTTTTTTTTTTCGGACGAAACTGCGTGGTCATCAGTACGTAGCTTACAAACTACTTTAACCTAGGTAAACTAACCTACGGACAAACACACTCACCCATGCCCGAGGGAGGACTCGAACCTCCACGGCGAGCAACCGCGCGTTCCGCAGCGAGGTGCTTTAGACCGCTCGGCTACTCCACCGCGGCTAGGTTTAAGTAGTTTGTAAGCTACGGACTGATGACCACGCAGTTTGGTCCGATAGATTTACAAACATTTGAACATTTTTTGAAAGGCGAACCAGAGACTGCGTTTTATTGGCAGAACCCTTAAAAGATGCAACAGAACTACTAAAGAGACTGCATACACTACGCTTGTCCGTCCTTTTTTGAAGTATTGGTGTCCATTGTGGGATCTTTATCAGGTGGGTTTGACGGAGGACATCGAAAGAGTCCAAGGAAGGAAGCTCATTTCCTATTGTCACGATACGGGGGAGACAGCGTTACGGAAATGATACAGGATCTGGGATGGGAATCATTACAGCAACGGCGCTTATCGCTGTAGCGTGTGTTACTTAGGAAACTCTAATCGCCATCATTCTCCTCCGAATGCGAAAATATATTGTTAACTCTCACTTACATAGGTAGAAATGATCATCACAATAAAATACGAGAAATCATAGCTGGAACGGAGAGATTCAGATGTTCTTTCTTCCCGCGCGCTATTCGAGAATGGAATGGAAGATAAATAGTATAATGGGGGTTTGATGAATCCTCTGCCAGGCACTTAAATGTGATTTGCAGAATATCCCATGTAGATGTAGATGTAGATATTATTTGCAGACTTGAGAAACGACGACCGAAAGTTTTTTTTAACTACTTTCGTAAGTCATTTGTCTACTTCGGTAAATTGCAAGGGTAAGTGATGAATTTTTCTTCAACGCCAAAATACGCAATTCAGAAATTCTATATAACCTATTGAAATGATTTAAGTAAGTTCTGAAACACAACTTTGTTATTACCGTAATGGTGTCTGAACAAATATTCCATTGATGATAAATAATACATTTATACTCTTATTGGTGTATTTTTCCAAACTCTATCCGTGAAATTTATTTATTGAATTTCTATTTATAAAAGTATTATATATACTTGTATAGATATACCGGGTGATCAAAAAGACAGTATAAATTTGAAAACTTAATAAATCACTGAATAATCTCGATAGAAATGTAAAAATTGACACAGATGTTTGGAATGACATGGGGTTTTATTAGAACGAAAAAAAAAAAATATTGCTAGAGGCGTGAAAGATCTCTTGCGCGCGTCGTTTTGTGATGATCGTGTGCTCAGCCGCCACTTTCGTCATGCTTGGCCTCCCAGGTCCCCAGATCTCAGTCCGTGCGATTATTGCCTTTGGGGTTACCTGAAGTCGCAAGTATATCGTGATCGACAGACGTCTCTGGGGATGCTGAAAGACAACATCCGACGCTAATGCCTCACCATAAGTCCGCACATGCTTAACAGTGCTATTCACAACATTATTCCTCGACTACAGTTATTGTTGAGAAATGATGGTGAACATATTGAGAATTTGCTGTAAAGAACATCATCATTGCTTTGCCTTAATTTGTTATGCTAATTATTTCTTTTCTGATCAGATAAAGCGCCATCTGTCGGACATTTTTGACCTTTTCTTTATTCTAAAAATGCCCCAAGCATTGTCAATTTTTACTTCTCTATCTACATTATTCCGTGATTTAGTAAGTTTTCAAAATTATACTGACTTTTTGATCACCCGGTAGATCATTTAATGCAAATCGGTCAGTAGTGAAAGTCGTCTTTCCGAAGATACAAAAAGGCAGTTATGTGCCTGGAATGTTTAGCTGATAATTAAATCTTATGAGAATGCTTTGTAAATTCCAAGTAGTACAGAATGGCACTCCTCACCTTTCTCAATGTAACCCAGTTATAGTGTAACTCTTAATAATTTGGTCCACTGTTACAGTTGTGAACTGACCATTGCTTGCCTAGTAAGCTGCACAGTGTTTGGAGACGAGCCCTTGCTGATGTGAGTGTGCGCGGCCGGACTGAGTGTCGCAGGCGCGGGTGTTGCAGTGGTGGTGGTGTGCGCCGACCCCTCCACCGTGCGCGAGATCCTGCTGGCCGCCGAGGCGCTCAACATGGTGGGCAGCGGCGAGTACGTCTTCTTCAACGTAGAGCTCTTCAACAGGTGAGCGGCCGCCCCACCACGCGTAGCTCATTTTGAAAAATGAGAAATTTCTGTCTCTTAACATATAATTAAAATTACGAAACGATAAAAAATGTTGGAATATGGTGATTCTAATGCTATGGTCGCGATGTGGTGTTACACCCTCAGCGATCGTCCCCTCCGTCACAACCTCACCCTCAAGTACCTTGGCCTTACCCTAGATCACTCCCTTAAAAACAGTTCGCCAGAATGCCCTCTCTCATCTAAACCTGCTGAAGTTCTTCTCTGGCCAGACGTGGTACTTCCACCCTTCCACCATCCCCTACACCTACCGCTCCCTCATGCGTCACGTCATGTGCAGTATGCACCCTGATTAGATTTCCGCCTTTCACACCTATTACCAATCCTTCCAAACCATAGACCAACACGCCGTTCCTATCACATAATGTATCCACCTCTACTCCCCCCACGAGGATCCTTTATGAACTCATCCAATTCCCTCATCTGCTGCAATTCCTAGAACACATCAGTATCCTGTATGTCACCCAGAAAATAGACTCCAGAAGCCCAATGTTATATCCTCTCCTCATCAATCCTGGGCCTCTGTCTCATCCAACCATTTCACCTTCACACACTCCATATCCTTTCACTTTAACTTCCGCTTCCTTTCCCTTGCGGATCATGCCCTCCATCCCGAAATCTATCTGTCCTACCAGCCATAATCCTCTTCCACCTCCCCACCCCCATGAACTTTTCCCCGTAGGTACAACGCACCCTCTTCCCCGCCACTCCCTCTCCCTCCCCTGCTTGGCATCCTTCCCCTCTTTCCTCCACCTTCTCTCCATGGAGACCTTGTGCTCTCATCCCACCCACAGTTCTCCTCACCCCCCTCAACTGCTTCACTTCCCCCCCCCCCCCCTCCCGCTCGTTCATCACCACTTACAGTGGGGTCCTCCATCTCAACGTTTTACATTGTCAGTGGCAGTGCTTCATGTGTTGTGCAGTGCTTGGTCAATACTTGTTTTTAAATTGTTGCAAGCGCCGTCCCAGCAGAACAAGTGCTGCCAGAGTGTTTTAAATTGTGTCTCCATTTTAACTCCGTGTCAATTTGGTTGTCTTTCTACTTCTGTTTAACTGCCACCGTGGACTTTAAATTTCGGTAGATTCTTTTAAAATCCATTTCTTGTTGTGTTTAAACTTTTCCATTTATCTCCATGTTTGTTTTTACTTTCGCTAATTTCACCTCCATGTTTCGATGCCCAGCCCCATGATTAATGGGAAATACTGTATATGTAAATTAGTTTTAAATACTCCAGTCTGGCAGATTCAACAGCACGTTAAATGAATAGTTTTAGAAATCCGGAGAAAAGCAGTAACCCTGAAACCACAGAACGCAGAAAGCTTGCGGTAACAAAATTATTCGGACAATAATAGTTGTTAAGATTACCTGACATAGTCCGGTTTGGAGGCGATCTGATCGTTTTATAGTTTATTACTCTTATTAGACATGAAACGCGGAGGTGGACCTACTCTATACATCGGCAAATAACTAAAAATTTCCCCAACTATTATTCATGAGAGACACAATAAGTATCACAAGCACTCGAGAGTAAAAGTTCAAAATTATCACTCGTAAGTTAGAGTAGTCTATCGAACTTTGCAGTTCCAAGTTAATCTGCGATAAAAGTATTTGTTGTAAAACACTGTTCGACATCTCAGTTCCACAGCCCTACTACCGTGCATAGTTAATCACTTTTCAAGCAGAGACCAAGATCTGCTTTCACAATCCCGTAAATTTTCTAAGTCCTATCTCTTCAAATCACGAGTCACGAGTTCGTAACGCGTCTTCAGACCGCCCAGAGTCACAACCTTTCACCACCACGTCCAAGTTATGAGTTCCTTCCCAAGCGTTCGAAAGCGTGCTCCCTCTGCCCCCAAAATTGTATCCTTCCGCGCATCCCAACGCCTCATCTTTAAAATATAATTTCCCTTCCAAAACATTATACATTTGAATATCATAGAATTAAATGCTTTGACCGCCTCCCTACATATAAATGTTAATTACATTTAACTAACAAATATATATTTAACAATACGAAAAATCGGTTGAGACTGAAGCTCTTTGCTCAGATACCCATTGAGCATGGCATCTCACTGTTCAAATATACTGCTGCCGTCGAAATATAGTTACACAATTAATATTTAATTTATCATGACTTTAATACAAATATATTCAGTTATTGTCCACAAATACTTATAATTGTTTATATGTAAATTATCTGCTGCATATCTACTATTTTTAGTCGGCCATGAAATGTTTATGTGGCAGGCTACAACATAAAAGAAACGAATGTTACTAAGAATAATATTAAATAAAACAAAATACATATACAAATGTAATGCGCTTTGCTCGGTTCATGCTTTGTGTTTCTGTGGTGGAATCTATGTTCTGTCACAAGAATATTACTACCTCAACGAAAAGCAGAACAAGAGAGTAAAATTAAGTTTATTGAAAGACCACGGAAATAATGTGGCACGTCTTTTAAGATAGGTAGCGTGGTATAATGCTGTCCATTTGCTTCTTAAACTGTTACTGATAAACACTAAGTATCCGTAATTGTAAATATAATTTTTATGATATTATTATTATAGTACTTAGATTTATCGGCTTTTTGTCTGTAAGGGATATTGAAATTGTAATTACGGCGTTTGATTCTCTCAAATCTCCTGAATCCATTCATATAATTATATTTGCTGTATGATTATTCCCTGATTTTACATGGATTTTTATAATAATGTTCGTCGCTATATTGTATTTCAATTGGAATCTGGGTTAGCCGTTCTTGCTCATCAAAGACAGTCGCTTCCTGTTCATGAGCACATTAGGGAAACCCTGACTACCTGCTGTATGCCATTCACTAGGAACAAACTGTTAGCCGGCCGGCTGGGGAACCCAACAGCCTGGCAAAACCTGCCTTCACATGGAAACAATCAACTTCCACATGTATTTGTAATATCACAAGCAGTCGCAACGAAATGCGTGGGCATCGGCGGTCGGCAGGTACGGCTGGCAGCTACTGCCGTAGTTCCATAAGAGGGCCTGGACGACAGGGGCGCTACAGCCATAGCGTGTGATTTGTGGGAATTTGAGACGAACGGGAGGCGAGCACGGGTAGCCAGGTGGTTAAGTCGACAGCTAGCCCGAAGTGGGAGGCCCGGGTTCACATTTTCACTTGTCGCCATTGTTTACTTTCAGTACCCTAATGTAGCCACAGGCAATCCTTTCCTTCCTAATGCTTCTTCCTTCCCCTCATTATTAATAACTAGCAAACCCAGCAACGCTTCGCAGTAGCTTCTCCCTACGTCTGTTCCATTCTTCACCTTCCTTTGTCCATCTCCTCCTCCCCCTACCTCCACACCACACCCTCTTATCCCACACCATATCCACCTCTTCCCCTTTCTCTCTGCGTTTATATCATAAATATCTATATTTTAAATCCATTTCATTGCCCCATATTCTGTCTCCCCCTTCCCAGCTCTCTGACCTTATTTATTGTTATTGCAATCGGGAACTTGATTGGGGACAGAAGTCAAAATGGACAGGTAAATCAATTGGAAACTGGTTATTAGAGAGACGTTTCGAGCTGCTCTATCTCTGAGGTTAGTAGCTTCAATGGCCGCACGTTTAATGGTTGCAGTGTACGAACAGGTATGATTATAAATATAGGCATAAAAACAACTTACCTGTTTTATGTTAAAATGACTGGGAACAAAAAAATAAAACCGCAAATGTTAACAGCTCAGCTCTTGCAGCGAGCAATATAGAAATGTTTCTTATAACACATGTATATCTTCTTAAGAGGTTTCGAATTAGATACTAAGTAATTGTAGCATAATCATACTTTAATGACAGAAATTCCATATGAAACAAAACAATTAATTGAAATGAAATAAGAGGGATGGCAATACAACGTTTGGAAAGTCTTTGTGTTGCGTTGATTTCTTGTCTTATTAAGAATCTAATTGAAACACGATTCAAAAAAATGTTCAAATGTTTGTAAATCTATCGGACCAAACTGCGTGGTCATCAGTCCGTAGCTTACAAACTACTTAAACCTAGGTAAACTAACCTACGGACAAACACACACACACCCATGCCCCAGGGAGGACTCGAGCCTCCACGGCGAGCAACCGCGCGCTCCGCAGCGAGACGCTTTAGAACGCTTTTTTTTTTTTTTTTTTTTTTTTTTTTTTTTTTTTTTTTTTTTTTTTTTTTTTTTCGCTCTCCATGAATTGCCTTCTCGGCCTGGCTTCCATGCCGTTTTCTGTGATGTCGTCGCTGGACGTCGGAAGGGAACAGTCGCATTTACGTGTTTGCTTTGAGAGTGTCTTCTCAAAGAAAATTTGTCTTCCGGTATATGCTGGATCGCGTTAATCTCCTATTATCAGTTACTGAATTTGACTTCACGTGTTTGTCTTCTCGCTACTCAAAGCGCTGTACTGCTTACTGCTCCACACCCCCGTTCACGTTGAACCAACCGACGAGGAAGAAATCTTCCAAACAAAAGTATTTAGGATTCCTTTACCTCATCATTTTTGAGGAAACCGGAGTGGTTTTATGCATCGAAAATAACTTTGTAACTAAATGAGAAAGTATCTTCCTACAAATAAAGAGCAATACTCCTGCTACTTTAAAATAAACAAAAGTGACGAACAAAAACGATTCGATGCATAACATTTTCCTTCGAATGTATGTCCAACAAAACCTTTCTTCCAGTGGGATACGTAAGAGAATAATAGTTTATCATGCTCATGTGTAGTCGAGAATGTAATCTTCACTTATCCGTTGGTCACCTTATTTCTAGAACTGCAGGTAAATAGCCTCCCATCATCTCTTTCCATTTCCGGAGTTTAGAGTATTTTGAGTACTCTTGCAAGATATCATGTTGAAATTCCGGCAGGGACTTCCTCTCATTGCCCAGGCAGTAATTGATGAACCTGCCCATCAACCAGTAGGTGGACATCCTTTTTTGGTCTGGATACGGCCACCTGGTAGGCGCTAACAGTTCCTCTACAGTTACATTACTTTCTGATGTACGGTTCATAACTGCTATCTTGTGCCGTACCCATTGCCATACGTCGTTAGCAGCACCGCAAGTGAACCGATGTAGTGTGGTGTCGGTCTGCTGGCAGTCCAGGCATTTTTCAGTGTTTGACATGCCTATCCTGCAGAGGCGCTCATTTGTGCTTATGATGTTGTGAATTGCGCAGTACCACGCAGCCCGTACATGTGATGACGAGGTTTTCAAATGTATATTTTTCCACACTCTATTCCAGGCGATTGTGGGATTGTTCCTCTGTACTTTACTGACGCCACTATCTTCTGTCAGCACTTTGTATATTTCCTTGGTAGTATAGTTTCTTAATCTTTCTTGAATATAACTGTTGTCAAGAATGTATTGTTGAACATGTCGTAGCTTGTAATTGATGTGTCCGACCATAACTGGCGCCCTTCTGTCAGACGGAGTCACTGCGTTTACTATGTACGCTGTAAGATTGCCGTTTCCAGTAGCTAGGGCCTTACCTGTTCTAGATATAAGCAGCGCTTTACATTTCTTCTTGACGTTGGTGAGTCCCAGGCCGCCTTTTGCTTCAGGGAGGGTCGCCGTGGAGTAGGCTACCTTGAGGAGACTACCTCGTCATATAAACCACGCAAGCGTGGATTCAATACGTGCCCCGATTGTTGCTGGTAAGGGAAATATGCTCGCGAGGTAGTACACTTTTGGCAATATCACAAGATTAATCAACATGGTTTTCTGAAATATATTTAAAGAGCGGGTGGAATTCTCCCTTAAAATCGCTCGTAAGCTGTTGAGCCTCATTTTCCAGTTCCAAGCTGCCGTCTTGACAGGGCAGTTATTGTAACTGATCCCAAGTAATTTGATAACGTCGCTCAGTTCGAAGGGACCATTTCCGACGAATTCTATCCCTTTCCCCAACTGCAGAATATGAGATTTGCGTAGATTGATTTGCGCTCCCGAACAAGAGCTATACGTTCCGATTACCTCTCGGATTGTAGTGAGGTCAGAGGGGTTACTCATATACACAGCCAGGTCGTCTGCATAACCTCGACAGACGTATTTATGGCCTCCAATTTCCAGACCCGGCAGCTGTACGTACAGGGTTCGTAGGAATGGCTCAATTGAAATGGCGAAAAGCATCATTGAAAGGGGGCAACCTTGTCTCACCGAAGCTAGAATGGGTACTTTTGCTGTACAATGTCCATTCACAAGAATTCGGGAAGCCGCACCAGTATACAGTCGCCGGATAATATTTATGAAATACGGCCGTATACCCATCTTGGACATCACCTGAAACAGGTACTCATGTTGAACCCTGTCAAATGCTTTGTCCATATCTAATGACAAGATGGCCGCTCTACAGTTGGATGCCGCGCTGACGGCCGTGATATCGCGGTATTCCTCGAGCGCTTGCTGTATAGATCTTCTAGGGACTGCGCACGACTGATAGGGACCGATGATACGAGCAGCAACAGCTTTCAGTCTTTGAAGCAAAACCCGAGCAACTATCTTGAGATCCGCGTTTAGCAGTGAAATAGGGCGCATATTTTGCAATTCTTTTGTTCCACACTTTTTAGGGACCAATACTATGATACCCTCTAAAAACTCACTGGGAACCATATCAATAGTACGTAGTTCGTTAAAAATTTCCGTCAGTTTACCGCCAAATAAGGACCAATACTTTACATAAAATTCAACAGGCAAACCGTCGGGTCCAGGGGACTTGTTCCGAGGGCTTGCTTTCAAAGCGTTGAAGATTTCCTCTTCTGTGAATTGTGCTTCCAGATCAACATTTTCTTTGTCCGTCACCGTTGGTGGAATAACATTCAAAAACGCTTCACATCTGGTGATGTCAGAAGTGTCTCTCGAAGCATACAGTTTAGCATAATAGTCCTGGGCAAACATTAAGATCTCACGTAGAGAAGTGACCTGTCTGCCGTCGTCCGCGGTGAGAGCACTGATATGCTGACGCCGTCCCCTCTTGACTTCCGACAGGAGATGGAAGAGTGCTGGTTTTTCGTCCTCAATTCCACAGTAATCCCTCGATCGTATTTTCATGCCTTCCAACTGTTTTCGTTTCAAGTCCGTTATTTTGGCCTTGACTCTATTGATTTCGACGGTATGGCGAGACACATTGACTTCATCGGCGTGTAAGTCGCGTAAGCACCGAAAGTAAAATTCCATAGTGTGTCTTTCCCATTGCTTCTTTTCAAATGAGTACCTCTTGAGGAATGATCGAAGTTTGGGTTTCACATGTTTGACCCACCATTCGAGCTTAGATCTATATCGATGTGAGTTCCTCAGACACAGTTCCCAGACTCGCTGTAATTCCGTTTCTAATGCACTGTCCATTAAATGTGCAGTGTTAAATTTCCACACACCTCTACCTTGATATGTCTTCTGTCTGGCCATGTTAATATTTGCTAAAACTGCCAGATGGTTAGAAAAACTGACTGGACAGGTTTCGACACTGAGTACACTCCGGGTCAGACTAGGAGAAATATATATTCTATCAATCGGACTCTTCGAGTGGCTGGTGATAAACGTGAACCCTGCGTTCGCACGTGGATGGTTGTGCCAGATGTCGGTAAGGTGCAATCCTTCCACCAAATCTCCCAGTTGAATACATATATTAGGATTCGGCATCTGATCGTTTGCGGAAATGACACAGTTAAAATCACCGGCTAGTATGGTGTTTTCGGTCGCAGGATTTATTAATTCAATTATACTTTCTTGGAAGAAATGTATCCTAGCCTGTCTGGCATTGGAACCCGACGGTGCATAGCTGTTAATGATCTGTGCTGTGTCTGTTTCCACTGATATTCCCCGTCCAGTCACTAGCTTTCTCACGTTCCGCGGTATAATGCCGTTTTTCAATAATGTGGCAGTACCACTTTCAGTGCCCCGGTTGAGAATTGCACTGGATCCCGCGATCTGTTCAACCCTGTCTGTACACACTTCTTGAAGCAGGACAACGTCTATGTCAAAAGCGTAGATAAAATCGCGTAGGCATTCTACTTTCATTTGGCTTACGATTCGGTTGATGTTAACGGTGGCTATACTGTAAGATTGTAGAGGAATATTAGCTGTCATTGCAAAAAGATGAAGTGCTCCTATTAATAAAAGTTGTCTTCCATGTCGGAATCAGTCCTGTCAGCCCCCGCGACGGCACTGTGTATCGCCGACGAACGACTGGCGTTCCTGTCCACGTGACAATGCATGCTGTTAAATGAGGATGCACATGTGGTGACGCCGTTGGCAGGAGTAACTGCATCATGACTATCATGGTGTACTACATCCATCGGTGATTCCTTATTATTATCCCTGTCGTCAGACGCGGTAGTCGCTGTATGTGCATCCAGATATGCATGGCGTTGTGTTGGCTTGATTTTATTTTCTTTCATCCTTAGTCCCTTTTCGTTCGGAGCTTCAGGCATTTCTTGATCCGAAGCGCCGCTGTCTTCATCATCCCCCCAAGCTGGCATTTGGGTGGTTTTACGTGTGCACTCTTTTTCCGTCGATGCTTCAGCAGGTTCGTTACCTGTATCGACTGTAACCTGCAAAATATCAGCGGCCGTTGCTTTCCGCCCAACTTGTTCCGTCACTTCGTCCGTCAATTTCGCCGTCCGTGATTTTTTTACTGTTTGCAGATTGTCTTCTTGCCCTGCGGTTGGCACGCCCTGTAATTTTTGTTTGACTTGTTTGGCCTTTTCCCGTAGGGCGCGCCGTTTTGTCCACTCCTTGATGGGCGATACGCCTCTTTTTGGTGTCTTTTGAATAGTTTTCAGCCATCTCTTGAACTGACGGCGATGACAAATTGTTGTCGACCGGCTGCGAGTCAGTGGTGAGTGCGAGGGGCAAGCCCTCATTCCGTGGACGGTCCCGTGCTGGCTCTGTACTAGTGCTCTGTCCCCGCTCAGCAGAATGTTCAGGAAGTGCATCTCCGACTGGTTCGTCTACTCGAACGGTTTCCATGCGTGCGTCTTCCTCGGTGTTACTAATAGTGTCTTGGAGAGGCGCATCTGTCGTCGGTTCCGTAATTCCGCGAGCTGCCGCTGCATAGGTCAGGGGAAACTGCGTCATAGCGGGTTGTGCTACTATCTCGCCTCGCGGCAGCTGCGTCACTCGCCGTTGTAAACACTGAGCGCGCACGTGGCCGGTGGCACCACATCCAGAACACGTTCGCGGCTGGCCCTCGTAGATCACTATAGCCCTGTATCCACAGACGGTTATATATGACAGGACGTGTTTAATCATCTCAATTCTGACCTGTCTTACGCCGTTTAAAACTTGAAATTTATGAGCCGATGACCATTTTTCAGCTACATTGCTAAGTACAGTGCCGTACGGTCTCAAAACAGCGTTAATTTCCTCGTCTGTGATTTCGAACGGCAGTTCAAATATGCGAATAGTTCTCGTTCCAAGTCCTGCATGCGTAACTTGAACGTAACCGATACTTCCGTCAGGATGTTTAAACTTCAATTTGTTCGCATATAATTCGACAATTTGATCACATTTGGTAGGATTACGCAACTTCAAATACAAAGTACTGCCACAAATCGAGAGATGTATTCCTATAACGTCGTCACTAGTTAACTGCAATTTTTCCATCAAAAAGTCTTCTACATCAAATGATTTTGGTCGCGGAAGGGTATGTTCAAATGAGCTCTTCAAAGTGTCTTTCCTTTTAGGTTCCATTGTGGTTACGTCTACTATGTGTTCTATGTGAGACAAGAGTGCAACGCGCTACGGCGTTAAACTCACCAACAGCGCCCGGACACCAGCCGCGAGGCGTAAACACCACGCTTCCGCTCGCTACGGCCGCTCGGTCGCGACTGCATCGCTCGGCTACTCCACCGCGGCTTGAAACACGATTAACAACATTGCTACATACCGGTAAAATTTTACACTTGCGTGGTATAGCTATGTTGGCAACAGCTGTTCGATGGTGGGAATGAAGCCGACCAATTGTGGCAAAGATTGAGATAAGCAATGAAATTTTAGATGGCTACAGTTTGTTCCGAAGCCAACTGATGCATACGCTGCGTAATCGACTGGCCGTGTCGACGACCCAAATTATTTCGAGCGTAAACTGCAACTGAGGGAGTCGAATCGACTGTACCCTTTGTTTCAGAGTCGTAACGAATCGCACTTGAGAATTTCTTTTCGATTTACCTCCAAGCGCTGTGTACGATCTTCGTCGGTCTCATTGACTACGATGACGTAGTAAGGTTACGTCGCCGACCGATATTACGCCGACGCAGTGGAGCCATTGTTCTAAAAATTAAACCACGATCTGTACTTAATTTGTTTGTAACACTCAAAAATACCACGATATAACATCAATTGTATGTTTGCAATGCTCCAAACATATGATCACCACCGATAACATCATGGAGGTAAGAATAATACGGAGGGGCTTATAAAGAAACAACGTTTCATGTTAAATCTGTCTGACAGTTTTAACATTGTGTGCATAACACCATCTCCCTTTATTCTAACCTGCTTGGCGTATTTGTTCGTTCTGTTACAGTGTTTTTGGTCACTAGGCGAGTAGCGAATGAATAATCTGATTGTTGGACAATCGAGAAAATGATCCCAGCTGCAAGCGTAATTTCAGTTTTTCTGAAATTCTGATGTAATACGCGGTAATGCGGGACAAAAAGTATCCTATGTCCCCGGCCGCGGTGGCCGAGGGGACTGAGGCGCTCCAGTCACGGTCTGCACGGTCACAACGGTCAGGGGTTCGAATCCCCCCTCGGACTTGGATATATGTGCCGTCCTTAGTATCACCTAGTTCGTAAGTAGTTTGTACGTTTAGGGACTGATGACCCCGTAGTTAAGTCCCATAAGCTATACAAACATTTGAACATTTATCCTATGTCCGTCTCCTGCTTCTAAGCTACCTCCCCACCAATTTTGAACCAAATCGGTTCAGACGCTCTTTAGTTATAAATAGTGTAACTAACACGACTGTCTTTTACATGTATATAGATTTCCAAACGCCTCTATGTTTTGGCGCAGCATGGACGGCAGCGAGGCGGCGCTGCGACCGTGGCAGGTGGCCGGAGACGCCCCGGAGCGCAACGCTCGCGCGCGCCGCGCCTACGAGTCGGTGCTGACGGTGGCGGCGGCCGCGCCGCAGGGAGACGCCTACCGCCGCTTCTCGCAGGAGGTGAAGCAAGTGGCGCGCCAACACTACAACTACACGTTCGCCAGCGAGGCCATCTCCACGTTCGTGGCCGCCTTCTACGACGCCGTGCTGCTGTACGCCATCGCCCTCAACGAGACGCTCTACCACGGCGGCAGCGAGATGGACGGCCAGGCCGTCGTGCGCAGGATGTGGAACAGGACTTTCGCAGGTAAGTCGTCCGCACTTCTAGTGCCGGTGTGCTCTGGTATCGGTAGAGCCATACGCACTCTGAGGCTCGTTGCACACACACCGATTTTGGACGGCCGGTAAAATATCGGCCATGCACGTATCAGCAGTGAACCATTGGGGGGCATTGTAGCTTGCACACTGGCCGACCTCGGAGCGGCATCGACAAAAAGCCCGTCAGCTGCCGGTCGCTGACACTGCAGACCGCCGGCGCCGGCCATGCAGTAGAGAGGCGCACGTCGTCAAATGGCAGCTGTAGTGTGCTGCACACGCGATTTTTACCGGCCGTCCTCCCTGCGCAGTTCTCGCTGTGCCTTCTCGCCATACAGTCGACGTAGCGCACATAGGACTGAAATACAAAATATTGATTTAGCAGTAAGTTCTGTAAACAATAAATTACAAATATTTCAGATTCTCGTCTGTTTTAGGGCATTCAATTAAATTCAGTGGCGAAGTTGATATTTTGTGCCAGACTGAGACTCGAACCCTTTTTTATGAGGATTTTTTTAAATTAATCTATTTATTATTTTTCGGGGCGATTATTATTTCATTCTTCTGGGCACTGGCAAAATTACCAGTAGTCTGAATAGGCTGGAGCCTAGGGTGGCCGATTTCTAGGTGTGTCAAATATTGGGCCCAAAGTTGTAAACTGTAAGTAACAAAAGTTATATAATTATGTTTACCGAATGTACATTGAGCTATTGTGTAAGAAGTATTAAGGTTATCGACACATTATTAATAGTATGTGACTGTGCTGTTACTAGTTCAGAAATATGAACGAAAACTACTTCTTGTGCAATTCAAACCAACTAGTTGGGTTGTAAAAATAATTTGGTAAGTGACACTTCGATCCGTAAGTTCACAGTCAAACTAATTGCGGAACACAAATGTTCAAATTGTTCAATTGTTTGTAACTCTATCCGACCAAACTGCGTGGTCATCAGTGCGTAGCTTACAAACTACTTAAACTAAGGTAAACTAACCTAAGGACAACACACACATCTTTGCACCAGGGACGACTCGAACTTCCGACGGCGAGAACCGCGCACTCCGCAGCGAGGCGCCTTAAACCCCTCGGCTACTTCCACCGCGGCAATTACGAAAAACAGGTGGCTTAATTTGGAAGATTGTGCATAGTGTAAAAAGCTACAATTAAAATGACAAAAAAATTATAATTAGTGAAATAGAGTATCGAATTGTAGAGATCGGTAGGGGCGGCAAATTTTAACAGCCTACTGGCTGAAAATCCGCCAGTACTTCGGGTACATCGTGTCTTCGTTCTAGGACGTTCTTGATATCTTCACTCTGTTTATTTCGGACGGCTGCTGGCCCTGTGTCGGCCGTGCAGACATGCTGCATGTCCTTCCAAATAATGGAACTTATCGCGTACTACGAGTGTCCATTATTACATTTTCTGGTGGCTTTATCTGCATTCCCGCAAGGAATCGAACTTCTTTGTACACCCACACAGATGTGGTCATTTTGCCTGTTTCAGGCATACATAAAATCATATTATGTGTACATTTGAACTGGGTTAAAAGATAACTTATATACGTATTTCGGCAGTGGAAGCACGAACAGTTTTGTGGAAGAAAACTTTGGACACGTTTGAACATATACATGCGACTAGAGGTACATGGAGACACGTTTTCTCAAGTTCAAGTGTTTGTAGAACTTATGGGACTTAACTACGGGGTCATCAGTCCCTAAGCTTACACACTACTTATGAACTAGCTAAGACTAAGGACGGCACATATATCCATGCCCGAGGGGGGATTCGAACCCCCGACCGTAGTGGTAGTGCAGACCGTGGCTGACGCGCCTCAGTCTCCTCGGCCACCGCGGCCGGCCACGTTTTCTGCTAACTGAATGAGTTTTAAGGAAATGAAGAGCAAAGATAAAGTGAATTTCGTTACTGATATACTGATGTATGATACGGTACTGCATTAGTTTTTTGTATCATGTCAGCAATGTTTCTCACAATATTAGGGAAAATATTTGGAATTCATTAATTTATGTTTTTTTTTTAATTCTTTATTATGGCTTTTGGTGACAGTGACCATACAGCCAGCGGTTATTACATTGACAACATTACAGTAGAATTGAGATTCTTACAATGTACAGCACAATATTAATAAGTATGTTACATAATATAGCCTTAGAATAAAAGTAGAAAAATAACATGTAAAGACATTAAACAATACATATTTAACAGTACGACAGATATTTGTAATACAATAAAAGTGCTGAAAGCATAGGACCAAATGAGAGGTGCAAAGACAAATAAAAGTCAAAATATAATATAAAATCACTTATGCAGTTTCCCGCTGTGCATGTTCAAGGTAAACACACTAGCTCTAAAATTAGAGCTGTATGCCAGTGACTTTGAGGTAGTCCTTCAGTAAAGTGTACTTAAGCTTGTCGAATCCATGAAGGAGGACAGTGACACTTGTGGGGAGGGGGTAACCCCTCGCGACCAGCGTTCGGTAGAATACACTTTGTGCGGCCGTGTACTTGGTGCATGCCAGTATGATGTGGTTGAGATCCGCCACTGCCGGTACATCTTTGTCGCAATGCCGAGAAGCGATGATTTTCAAACGGTGTAGGTGGGCAGGGTAACATCCATGCCCCAGTCTCATCAGAATGATAGACGTTGCATGACGTCTACTAAGCGTCATCGATGAAAACAACGGTCGTGAGGAGACATTTGGTTGTATAGCTGCCAGGTGTCCTCCCTTAAACACATGAGAGAGGTGCCATTCGTGGTCCCAAGTGCGATAGGCAGCTTTCCGAATCGTCGTTCGTAAGTCTGTATATGGAATTGGCGTGGGGCGTTGTTGTCCTTCCGTAATACTTCTCTTGGCAAGTCGGTCTACTGTTTCGTTATGGGGTATACCTCGATGTCCTTTAATCCAAAGTAAGTGGATGTCTATGCCCACTGTCTGTGCATGTGTTATGGCCTCCAAGACGTCCAATATATATCTATTCGTTCGTTTGTCAAACGTCGGATGTTGTAATTTTTTCAGCACGCTTTGAGAGTCGGTGAGGATCAATATAGAGTTAAATGTTCGTGCGCCGTAATAAATGGCCTCCCTGATGGCTAGTAACTCTGCCGTGTAAATAGATGACGCAGGCGGAAGCGCAAACATTTGGTAGGTGCCGTTAGAGGGGCAAAAGAAGGCGTATCCCACCCCTGCTTCAGTTTTAGAGCCGTCAGTATAGATGTGAGCATGTTGTGGCCAGTTGCGGAGAAGAAACTGTTCCACGTCGAGAGTGATGTTGGTCCCCGTTGTGTAGTCTGATGGCAAATGTGTCACCGGGACTGGGTTGAAAAACAGATGATAAGAATAACGGAAACAAGGAAGTTTGGTGTCCTGTATGATGAGTGGGAAGAGATGTCTCCATTTCTCGTAGCTGCGAACCAGTAAAGGAACTCGGGTCATGCCTCTTCTGTGATGCATTTCTGTTATGTTCCAAAATTGGTGTACCTTTTTGAGAGAGGCACTATCACATATTGACGCTCGGCTGAGGAGGAAAATATCGGACAGCATCTGTCGACGTATAGTTAACGGCATTTCAGACGCTTCCACGAGCAAGGCGTTGGTGGGTGTTGACTTCATAGCTCCGAGAACAAGACGAAGCATTCTGTACTGGAGGGCATCAAGTTTGCGCAGGGTCGATTGCGCTGCAGTAGCGTAGACGATACTGCCATAATCCAAAACGGAGCGGATCAAGACCTTATAAAGAGTAAGGAGTACCGTCGGATCGGCTCCCCACCAAACTCTGGCAAGCATACGCAGGATATTTGCAGTAGTGTCCACTTTGTCCAAGACATATTCAACATGGCGCGTCCACGTCAGTTTGCTGTCGAAGTAAACACCAAGGAACTTAGCATATGACCGAACAGGCAGTTTGTATGGACCGAGCTGAAGGCCTGGAGAGAAATAATTCTGTCGTTTCCTCGTGAATATCACCACAGTAGATTTTTCAGGCGACAGCGTGAGTCCGTGTTCTAACTCCCATTCAGCCAGTTTTTCACATGCAGTAGTAAGCCATATGTTAGTCACCCAAAAGCACGACGAGTGGGCGTATATACAAACGTCGTCCGCGTACTGTAGAACTTTGACAGTAGAATGAAAGATAGAGTCTAAGTCGGAAACATACAAGGCGTATAGCAAGGGGCTTAATATCGCACCTTGCGGGAGGCCACGGGAAACGATTCGTGGGCCATGTAAAACATTGTCCTGGTCACGGATATAAACAGTGCGGCAACAAAGTAATTTGTATATAATTCTTAACACCTTTAGCGGGAGATGCAAAAGTTGTAATTTATTTATAAGTTTATGTATCAAAACATTGTCATAAGCCCTCGAAAAATCAAGAAAAAGAGCCGTCAAATACCCATTTGTCAGGAATGTTTTTTCGATGTCCATAGCAAGAGATGTTATATTATCGTAAGTGCTCTTCCCCTTGCGAAAACCGTATTGTGTCCGTGGGAACAGATCGTGATGCTCTAACCACCATTCTAACCGGACCTTGAGGAGACGTTCAAAGGTCTTGCACACACATGACGACAATGCAATGGGGCGATACGACGTTGCCTGACCAGGGTCTTTTCCAGGTTTCAATATAGGAACCAATACCTGAGTGGTCCAGTCGGTTGGAACAGACCCCTCTCTCAAGATGTCATTAAAGATATTCAAAAGAATAAGTTTTGCATCATCAGACAAATTGCGTATCATGGAGTAATGTATCTGGTCATGCCCGGGCGACGCATCGGTCGAGGGCGGCAGCGCACTGTTGAGTTCAGCGAGGGAGAACGGTGAGGTGAGATCATCTTGAAGATCTTCAACGGCGATATTTGTGGTGGGATCAATGGGTTCTGGCATGGCCGTAAGAGGTGCTACAATGTTGGCAAACTCGTCTATCCAGGTCTGTAACCGCTTGGGAGGCATTGGTTTTCGTTTGAGTGAGTTAACTTTCGACCAAATCCTTCCGACAGGAGTATGCAGGGATAACTGTTCACAGAATTTCTTCCAATGTTCTTTTTTACAAGTCTTGAGAAAGCGTTTGGTAGTCGCATCTATACGTTTGTAGGCGAGGTAGTTTTCCCATGTGGTTTCCCGTTTAAAACGGCTACATGCCAGTCTCCTTTGCGCCACTCGACGCGAGCACTCTTGGTTCCACCAGGCAACCGGCAGACGTCTACTGCCAGTTACCACCCTCGTCTGTGGGATTGACTGCGATGCTGCTAGGTTGATGCAATTCCTATAATGAGCGTACCTTGTTTGCGGTGACAACTCGGTGGGGAACGACGAAAGTTGTGTATCCATGATGGCACCATACCGAGATCAATCTGCCCTCCTGACATTCCATTTGCGAGACGGCCGACAGACCGTGTTCGGTGACGAGGTTGGTGAAGAGAGCAGAATAGCATAATGGTTGGAACCCATAGGATATGAAAGTACAGACCATGTAAAGAATGAAGAAACAGACGCTGAACACAAAGTCAAATCGACGGCTGATGGTCTCTGTCCGGGTAATGGAAGTAACGTAGGGGATCCATCATTGAGGATGATAAGATTGAACTCGTCGATAATATCAAGAATGCCATCACCCAGCCTATCGTTATATGCACACCCCCACAATCTGTTGTGTGCATTAAAATCCCCGCAGAACAGAAATGGAGGTTCCAACTGTTGTACCAGAGCTTACCACTCTTCAATGGTAATGTATGACCGTGGTCGGCTGTAGAGGGCCACAATAGTTATTCGACCAGTTGGAGATGAGAAGTTTACTGCTATCGCTTGAAAGCTTTCAATATCGTCATGAGAAATCAGAACAGGGGTGTGATGCAGCATATTATTGATCAAGAGGGCGACTCCTCCTCGACCATCATCTCTGTCTTGGCGGTAAACGTGGTATCCTTGGAAGCGTACGATGGTATCTGGTTGAAACCATGGCTCTCCCGTGCCGCTCATGACGGAGCTGACACCCGCTCTGTCTGCTATGGGAACATCATTCCGTTGATAGCTTTCGTCCTTAGGGGGTGAACGCAGCTGGGGCGCCAATGGCGGCATTTGTGGCCCCGTAGAACGCTCTTGTACAGCGACTTGCGGTTGCTGTAAATGCCTTGGAGGTAGGGGCGGGAAGTCCGCAGAACTCTGAGGGCGAGGGGGCTTCCGTACGGCCGCGGAATATGTGGGGTGCGGCCCACTGAGTGCCCTTCCTGACGTGGCGTACGCCCTTGCACGTTGTAGCTCTTGCTGGTGGAGAAAAATGGGGCATGACCTCTCAGTGACAGGGTGCTGTCCAGAGCAATTTAAACAGGTCGGAATCGTCGCAGGGCACGAATCAGCTTGGTGCTGACCGCCGCATCTGCTGCAACGAGTATGGCTTCGACACTGGTTCGCCCGATGATGAAAACGCCAGCAATTTGTGCACTGAATGACTGGGGCAACGTACGGTACCACTGGGCAGCGTGCCCCCAGAATAGCAACATGAGAGGGTAATGTCTGAGAGCGAAACACCACCATGCAGACTGGAATGGGTACTGTGAGCTCAGGATTGGAAGGATGTTTCTTCGTGTATCGTTTTATACTTGTTACAGGATAAACACTTTCCATGGCATCTATTATCTCTTTGTCCGTTAGGCTGGTCTCTACGTCATGGATAATGCCATACGTATGGAGTAAAAAGTTAGGGATGTAAACATCGAACTTATGATCTTTGAAAGCAGGGACATTTAGTAAGTTATTAGCAGCTGCAGCAGTTTTCAGTTCTATCTTAACTCTGTTCTTGCCTGAGGAACTAATGTCAACAATATCGTGCTTGAGGTGAGAGCTGTAGGAATACAATAACTTGCCCACTGACATGGGATGGAGTTTGCCAACGTTTTTATCTAAGCTCTCCACGAAGACAATGTATGGGCCTGCATCTGTCCGACTGTATCGGTTATTGATACTCGGTCGAGTAACGGTGGCAGGAGAAGCAGATGTCTGTACCGGCGTGCGTTCTGTGTTTGCCTGTCCGGTGCCGTCGGTAGAAGACGCGTGGGAAACCGGTACCTGGTTCATTTCACAGTCCGTGACTGAAGGAGAATCGACACACAGTCGTTTACTATGGGGACCACTTTCTTGCTGCTGTTGTGCAGCTGTATCGCCACTAGGTAATATGCTGGAGGGGTCGCAGGAATAGCTGAGGTGCTGACTAACCTGTTGTAACTCATGTTGTTGATGTTGTTGCTGGAGGAATTGCTGGTGTTGCCGTTGTTGCAGCTGCAGTAGCTGAAGCTGTTGCTGCTGGGCCAGTTGCTGCTGGAACTGTAGGTGTTGGTGGTGTAGAAGCTGCGGTTCTTGTTGCTGCTGTGGCCCTTGTTGTTGTGCATATTGTAGGTCCTGTGTTGGTAGTTGACTCTGCTGTACGTCAGCAGGGTTGTCGGACATCACCGGCAGCGAGAGAGCCGTCGCTGCAGGTTGATTACATATTTCCATGGCGGACTGGATGACCTGACCCGTATTAGGTGGGTCGGCCATTTCGAAGATACACTGAGTAGTACTGCTACCACGAACGTGTGGTTGAGACAACACACACAATTCCGGCGCGCACTACTCTGCACGTGAACGTTTCTCCCCGAAAAGGCAGATACGAGTATACAAACGCACGGAAGAATAAGTACGGAGCACCACACTCGTCCGCGAAACGTAAACAAAGCGCGACCGCACAGAGCGCAGCAGTAAACGCGTCCGGACTCCGCGGGAGGCGGAAGTAGACTGATTAATTTATGTTTGGAATCAACTTCACTCGGCCTCGTCAGGCGAGCGACTGCTTGTTTGACCGGTAAAATTCCGGTGTGTGTGCAAGCGGCGCTGCAACGATAAAATGCCGGACGATACTTTACCGGACGTCTAAAATCGGTGTGTGCGCAACCATGCTAACGGCGTAGTTAGCTGCGGTGGAGTGGCCGAGCGTACTACGCTGCAGGCACAGAATAACATAAAGAGGTTATACCGTCTCCATCAACGTGCACCCATCTTGGATGGGCGTAGAAACGGAGTTGGGCCGATAAACGCGTACTTCTTCAAATGGAGCTTGTATTGTCATTTGTACCCCTTAGGATGGGAAAAAATGGCCACATTTTTCACGCAGACGTGTATACTGAAGGTATTCAACAGTGTTCTTAGCAAGTACAATACGTTTCCTGTTTGTATAAAAATAATTATTGAAACTATTACTTTTATATGAAATTACAGATTAGATTAGATTAGTACTTGTTCCATAGATCATGAATACGACACTTCGTAATCATGTGGAACGTGTCAGGTAAATGAAAGGTGTGTTTATAAATTATTACGTGGTACTAAATATTACATTACACATTTTTTTGTGTTTTTTTATTCTTATTTTTTATTTTTTATTATTTTTATTTTATTTTTTATTTTTATTTCATTTATATTCCTTTAAGCTGTTATTAAATTTACATGTTAAAGTCAATCGTATGTACTGTTTTTGTATTGTGGTCAGAAAATTTTCGTCAGCGAGAAAGTTGTAGATAATGAAATGAACTGTTCTTTTTATTTAATAAACTATTTTATATTTCCCTGATTTTCTCACAAATTTGGATAGAATAGAACGGCGGCACCCTTCAAATTCTACTCGTTACTTTCAGCGAGCTCGCCCACTAGCGAGCATAGATTCTGTTGCCCACTCACCTTGTACTTAGTAACCAACTTGGATAAACACTTTTTAAATATTGGTTACAATTTTCGGTATTAAATAATTACGACTTAATATTTTTTATTTATTTTATTACTAACTAGCTGACTCGTCCCTCTAAACGGATAATGTTTAAACTTCTTTAAATCGAGAAGTGCAGAACGTATCTACATGCAGTTTGTTTCAATTTCTTCGTTATAATTCTGGGATCAACGTAGGATATATTAAATGTCAATACTAAAATCTAAAATAATTGAAATAAAAATAATACCGAACAATGGTTTACCACTACGGCACTTTCCTGACCTCTGTAGCATAAACTATGAGACCTGCGCCAAAGTACATAGTATAGAATTATAGAGCTTACGACGGTTGTCCAAGTTTTACAGATCTCCCACAATTACTATACTTGACGTCTTAAGTCATCTGGCACCAGCGCTTTAGAAGAGGAAAATGATACATGTCGTCCACTCGTAAAAGTTAGACATGTACTGTACTGTTTTTATTATTATTATTTTTATTTCTTTAGATCAACTGTTTCAAATGTTTGTAGAGCTTATGAGACTTAACTACGGGGTCATCAGAGCCTAAACGTACAAATTAGTTATGAACTAGCTATTACTAAGAATGGCATAAATATCCATGCCCGAAGGGGGATTCGAATCCCCGACCGTAGTGGCCGTGCAGAACGTGATTGGAGCGCCGCAGACCGCTCGGCCATTGCGGCCGGCTTTCTCTAGATCTTTGAGAGTTCTGCAATATTGTACTATGTACACTGGCCTAGCTGTTATAGTTCAGACTCCAGAGATTACTAAAGTGCAGAAGCGGTAAACGATTCTAAGTTAATATACTTACTTTAGTTATTTCACGTGTTCGTATTTACATTAAATATAGGCTAAGTTTATCCGAGGATTCTAGGGAAGAAATTAAAAGAATCCGCATGACGATACGTTCAGTACCCCTCGAGTTATAAAAGGTTAAATGGACAGACGGAGGGAAAATGTGCTTCTATTTTATATAATACAGTAGAATAATTTGCTATCCACAGCTGAAATTTTTAATTATTTATGGCAAAAATAGATCCTAAAAGAAAGGAACGCCTTAAAATGTATAAAAAAGGAATTAACATTTGTAATTGTTTATTGAATTTGGGAAGATAGTTATTTATTACTTCCAACATTACACGCCATTTTTGTTTCCTTCTTTTTACGGCATATAGTTTTTTTTTTTTTTTTTTTTTTTTTTTTTTTTTTTTTTTTTTTTTTTTTAAGTAACAAGAAATGATGATACAAACAAGTATAGCAGTAATAATGTTATGGGGAAATGATATGACGAATTTCATGAGCAACACAATACTACTCACACTAAGAATACCGCACAATAAGACAAACTATCAATAGAAATTATTTGATAAATTAGTACAAAAATGGCAATAAATACCTCATGAGTAATAGACTACACTACAGGCTAAGTAGAGACAAATTACTTAAACACTCAACTGCACAAAGATTTGTGACGTGACCTTTATCGGCACCACTCTAAACACTCAAGCAGCCTGTTCTCGCAGCTGTGGCCGGATGGCGATCAGCGGTGGCGCTCGGCACTAGGATGATTCATGCTCTGCGGCCGCCATCTTAGTTGGGTGTCACGCTCTCTGCCCGCTTCAATTCACTGTCATTATAATACAAGGCCTCTCTGTGTTATTCTGTGCTCGCTGGCTCTGATGCGCTTTGCTACGGAGCTCGCAGTTACTCGCCTTCGGGGGTTAGAGTCCTCCGTCGACCATGGGTGTGTGTGTGTGTGTGTGTGTGTGTGTGTGTGTGTTGTCCTTATCATAAGATAATTTAAGTTTGTTTAAGTAGTTAGTAAGCATAGGAACTGATAACCGCAGCTTTTAAGTCCCTTAGATTTACAAACATTCGAACACTTTTTGTTTAGTAAGCGTAAACTGCGATCGCAATTATGAGAAAGGTTTGTTTGAATGCATGAGTTCATAGGTAAAAGTCTCGATCAGCGGCATGGCCTGATGAATTTGCGTGATATGAAGCGGCAGTGTTGGCAACAGTCGCTGTGGATGCTGTGATGAATGTCGGCTGACAGTGTTTACATGATGTGAAAATGAGTGTGTTAACATCACGTTTGAATTATTTTAATTTCGAAATTAATCACAGCGTTCGAATGTATTAAATCGCATACTACAAAACGAAGTTTCTCCACATGTAACACTTTCTTGTTATATAAATTGAAATACGTGTGTGTCTGTCTCTTAAATGATACGAAGTACAATAATTATTTCAGTGTTCACAATTTGGTAAAACGCTTGCAACAATTTAATCTGCACTCTTTGTTTCCTACCTAACCACTTCCTTTAATTTCATGAAATATTCGTAAAAACCACGACAATTTTAGCTGTACACTTAGGTTCCTGCCTAACCACAACCCTTAAAATCATGACATATTTGTAAAAATAATATTCGTTGATGTACCCTTGTCCAGTCAGTAATTGAATTATCGTAATAATTGGCTACTCGAAATGTACTACGTTGCCAACCTAACACTGCCGGGGACGCACCGCTACGCTATCCATGCCGCTGATCGAGACTTTTGCCGAGTTTATATATAGACTAGATCTAGGTCGACGAACTTTTGACAAGGTATTTATAGGAGATGGCCAATATCGGACGATGATTGTAAGGGAGATACGAAAATATATCGCTGTGCGGAACATAATTCTGCAGATATAAAGTGGTTTAAGGTTCCTCGATGTTGAAGCCCTTTTTTGGTCCATGTTTGCTTCTTTAAGCATTTAAGTTACTTGCTTCTGGATACGATCTTGAGCAAAACACTTTTTTTATGCCCTTATATGTTTTGATACAGTTGTATTTTCTTTTGTGGGTCCTTTTTATTGCTGTAGAATTGAACAGTAGAAATATCTTTAGTTTTTAGATTTATTACAAGTTCATCCTGTTAAATAGAATAATGTACGTTTTACATGTTGGATTGGTCAGTTTTCCTACACCATCTGTAGGTCTTCGTTTACAGTTAGTCATATACAACCATATGCCACTTACATACAAAAATGTTTATTGTTGAAATATTTGATCTGCTTTCTTGAGTCATTTTTATGGTTAGTTATACTACTTAACTTAAGGAGAATGATATCTAAAAAATGTTCAAATGTTTGTAAATCTATCGGACAAAACTATGTGGTCATCAATCCGTAGCTTACAAATCATTTAAACTAAGGTAAACTAACCTAAGAACAACACACACACACACACACCTATGCCCAAGGAAGGACTCGAACACCCGACGGCGAGCAACCACGCGCTCGGCAGCGAGGCGCCTTAGACCGCTCGGCTACTCCACCGCAGCAGAATGACATCTCTCTGTGTGTGTTTTTTATTTGTTTGCTAATGAAATATATTCAATTTACAATGGTTGGTGTCTTTATCGGTAGAGTAGAGAAGGAGAATAGGACAACTTGAGTGTTCACTGTTACTGTTAGTGAACTGTTAAACACAAGATGGCAGATGGAGTAGACAGCTGACTGTGTTTTGAGTGGGAAGTTTGAAACTTGGCAAAATGGTGGTGGGGTTGACAGGAGACTGTGTTGGAGGTGGGAGGTTCGAATTTGATTCTGTGTGTATCTGTGTGTGTGAGTGTGTGTGTGTGTGTGTGTGTTGGTGTTTGGTATGTTAGTACTATCCTGTTGATGATGATCTGTTTCTTTTTGTGCGTTAGGTGTCCTCTTCATTTTCGTTTGAATTTTGTGATTCAGTTTGTCTGTAATGGAACTTTCACTCTGTACCGGTCTGTACGCTGATATGAAAATTACTGGGAGACTTAAAGTGTGTGTATGATCTGGATTTCAACCAAGGACCTTTACCTTTCACAGGAAACGTTAGTACTGACTAAGCTACCTGTGCTCATATTACGGATCGTTATCACAACTTTAGTCCCGTCTGTACCTCTTCTCCTATCCAGAGAAGTTCTCATGCTAACATTACAGGAGTAGCACTCCTAGAAGGAATGATATTATTGATACATAGCTTATGCACAGCCTAGATTATGTGTCAGTGGCGTCACGGAGAAAGCGTTCATATTGCCACATTCATAGACACTGTAAGGAAAGAATATTTTTTGTTGGAAATATATTGGGTGAAAGGTGTTTATTTTATTGTAGAAAAGTGTGAGTGGAGGTAAAAAAAAATATAAATTTTGATTTACGTGTTACTAACTGTGGTGGCTGTTGTTGTAATGTTTGAGCAACATAACAAACCTGACCTTAATTTCTTAGTAAGTTACATTAAACTCGTAATTAATGCAAGTGGTGTAGTTAAATTTTGAAAATATTTAGCAAGACAATTAGTGTAATCAACTAATACTATGGCCCTATCTGACAAACTTTTCAAAAGATCACTTACCTTTCCTATCCTTACAAAGTCTCCTACAGAGACTGTGCACACACAGATAGCAGAAATTAACTTACTCCGTCTGTGCAATACGTATGACTCAATTAGTACGCTAATGGTACTAACAATTTATAAAATTATTAATAGTAGGATTTTTTTAAACATCAAGGTATTGGCAAGTGGGTGCAGTCCAACCACTAAAGTCAGTATCTGATAAAATTAATTCACTCAAGCAAAAAGGAAATCTAAGTATATCAGTCTTAATTAATGCTATGCATTCGACATTAGTACGAGTTTGGTTCCTTAGAGGATAGATGTAGCGGTGGCTATTATTGTTGAACTCAGTGCAAAACGAAATAGAAAAATTATTCATTCAGTCAACTGTCTGTTATCTTCTACCATCAATTTTAGCAAAATCGTCTCTAACAATTAATGACACTCACTTGATTGTAAAATTGTGTAGAAAAATTATTCATGCATTATTGAGGCTTGTCATATTAATTATAGTTGTTCAAATAAGATAGCAAAAGTACTGTCTAATGTTTTTGTATTTTAACAAAACTTAAACATGCATTCACAGTAAATTACAACCAATAGCATTTAACTTATCTTATTTATCAGTCCAGCGACGCGGTACTCTGCAGTCATATAAATGATACAAAAATTCATGCAGAAATCATTTTGATGGTGGCGCCTCCTTTGGCAGCTTGCCAGCAGTTCGCCGTGATGCTTCGCGAATCGCGTAATTAACCGCGACCGTTAGCGTCCGTGATGACGCTACTGCGTTTCGGACGTCTGGGACGGTTACCGAACACTTAACGAATTTCTGTCTCAGCAGAACGAACGAATAAATGTTTCATTAAGATCAACTCTTGCTTCACTTATGTTCACTGGTTTCACATCAACTTTCATATCGTTCCACTTATAACAAATTATAACTTTCACATCGTTCAACTTTATTACTTATATTGTTGGAGCACTCCGCGGACCGCGTACGAACGTCTGATCTACGTCACGAGGCGGCAGATACTGCTGCTTGTCTGCTCTCTCCCAGGCGAGCGCTGCTATACGATAGAGTCTCTGACATGAGGAGCCATATCGATAACTGTTCAGATCGATATTTGATCTCGTTTACAGAGAAGTATTTTACATTGACAAATAAACATAACAAATAATCACAGTCATAAAGAAAACATACAATGTACAAATAAAATAAAATAAAATATACATAAAGAATGACAATACAAATAATAAATAAATGACAGAAAATGTTTCCAGTTAAATTAACTACATACATGGTGCATCACAATAATTAATTGAGTCACATGATAAGATAATTACTACATTTCACTATAAACAGGTTCAAACGAATAAAATGTTTCAAAATGAAGCTCAGTCCTCGTTATAATGTAAGGCTTACCTTAAGGGTTACCTTACAACACAATGATAAATTATTAGCATAATAAAATCCCAGCAATATTAACACAGTATTACAGAAAGTAACATTTAAAAACTGGAAAGGAAATGTTATTCCTCATGCCTCCGAACGAATGGGATTCCGGTTTAAAAAATAGTCTGTCTAGTGACCTTAGATAAATTACAGTCTTAAAAACCTAGGGAAGACGGTAGACAGCCGTCTTTCAGCACCCCCTCGCCGATTGAAGATTTTGATGGAGGCTGCAGCAATTTTATTGACTCATTAACAGCAAACTTTTCTAAGCTAACATCCAGTTTCCTTATGAGTAAGGCAGAAAAGCTTGAGGACGTCACTCAAAATTGGCACATTATACACAAAAGAAATCACATTAAAATACCAAGTCAATGGAGATGCAAATGTGGCTGGTGACACCACAGAGTTGGGACAACATACATAAACAATCCAAAATTACAAAGAAACATAGATAAAGAAATCATAAATACAGAACATACATGGCATTGAAAATAACACACAACTGTAAGATTCATTGGAAATGAAAACACACATAACATTCCAAATGTAACAGTAACAGCAAGCCAGAAATATATTCAAAGAAATATTGACTTGGTAATTTGCTGAAGGCAAAGCGAAAATTCAACATGGTGGACAATGTACCGTAGTACTGGTTCAAATGATTGTCAGAAATGCTCAAAAACACAACCAAATTCATAGAATAACACTTAAACGAACAAAATATATGAAATGTTTCTAGAACCAAGTAAAATTTAAACATAGTTAAAAGTGCAGTGAAGGCAAAGCGAAAATTCAACATGGTGGACAATGTACCGTAGTACTGGTTCAAATGATTGTCAGAAATGCTCAAAAACACAACCAAATTCATAGAATAACACTTAAACGAACAAAATATATGAAATGTTTCTAGAACCAAGTAAAATTTAAACATAGTTAAAAGTGCAGTGATAGTGATTTTCCGAATTTAAGCAAGATAGTTAAGAATGCTTATAATTTGTTTTAAAAAATTTGCAGATTCCAAAAGTCAACACCGCTCTCTGCCAAGGAGCTTCAGTCCTTGACGTTAGTAGCACAGCCATAAAAATCATATTTAATGAATACATTGTTTGCATGGAATTGCTGAGGGCGACCAAAACTGATACGTTCATTAAGAGGATCTTAGTAGGTGAATCGTATTTCGCACTCTTAGAGCGTTCATTGGTTTGACTGCTCACACCACTTTAACACTCATTGACGGACTTTTTGACATTGTCGTCCACTGAACACTGTTTTTAAGACATAAACACCGTTTTTCTCAGATCGAATCGTGGACTAGGACCTTTGAAGAGGAGGGAGACAATCTTCTATAGGCGACTTGGAGGACACTACTTCCGCACATACAAGAAGATACCTTCTGCTTTTTGTTTCTTCCTGGGCTGCAGCTCTTGTTCCAAGGCTCTCAGGATTGCTCCTTGTCTCTTCCTCCAGTGAATGGTTGGCCCCTGGTAATGAGGCTACTTTCCTCTCTTCTTCTTAAAGGTGGTACGATGCAGTTTGTAAAACCACCCATTATGTTAGGATTCGACCTTCCGGTAGCACCATTGGGCTTGGTACTCACATCCAGGTTGACTACATAATTTGTAGAAGGAGGTTCATAATACTGTCCTTCCAATGCCCGTTTCTAGCATACGCAGCATGGAGTTGAAATGCGTGCTGAGCACAAAATCAGTAGTCATATCACCTTTCTTGATTTTGTATTGTTTCCAGCAGAGATGAATAATACACTGGAAGGAGAGGGCTGTTCTGTAAGTAAAATCCTGCGAGTTTATACGTTCCACAAGATGCCTGGATGACATGTATTAAATACTAGATATGTAGTTTGATTAATATACAGAGGACATCAGTTGGAGAAATATAGTGAATTTGTTCGGATTGGATAGTTACGTTGTACACTACGAAGGTGAAGTTTCAAATAATCACAGCACTAATGCACATCTGAGTTCCCCATATTCATCGAAACAGACTGTCATTGATTGGGGGAGGGGGGGGAGAGGGAATGTCGCTAACTTCCGTTCGTGATTGTGATGATGAAGGAATATGAACACTGTGTTTATAGATCTAACACGAATTAAGAAGAACTGTAGCATAACTTGTGACACGTGTGGAAAGAGAAGGATGGAAGCAGGGGAGGTGGACATCAGAGTTATAGGTATAGGGGGCATTCAAAATGGTGACTAATTCCCATAACACCCGGTACTGATAAAAAGAGTAAGAATTACTCTGGCTGTAACCACAAATATTAACGCCCATTAATTAAATGATTAAATTATTGGGTCACCGGAACTTCACGTAATATTTCATTTTATGCTGTATCACGCAGTCCGAAATCTGCAATGAAAACAGACAGGTGACCGGTAATAGCTCACTAGAATTTAATGAGATATAGCGATTCATTTCAGCTTTGCAGTATAGCATTTGTGTCAAATAACAGTAGAATTTAGTGCCATACCTCAGTTTCCACATAATAAACAAATATAAATATTTTAATAAATTTACAGATAAACCCTTTTTTCAAAATTCATAAACTGGCGACCTGGATGCAGAATGTGTCTGCTTTAAATTTCCTGCTTTATTAGTATAATACAACACGATGTATTGGCTGAACAAACTTAGCCGCGAATATGGGTTAAACGATTATTTACTCTTATAGAGGAGCGACGTAGGTGATTAAAAGGATGTTTACGAGTACCTTTACGAAGGTACGCAAATGGATGTTCTAGATAAGTATTTTCTTACTTTTCGTTCCTGGTAGTTCAGTGGGAAAAATTGTTATTGTTACTTCTGCGAGACTAGTCTGCAGGCTTCGTTTCTTCCTTAATAGTGCTTCTCAGCTCCATGGCAGATCGTCTTTTATGTATTCTTACGCAATCGCTTAGATTTTCTTAATCTGGTCTATCATGTTAGACAATACGATATAGGTAGTGAAATCAGTAATAAGAATTATCCAATTTGTATAGGTTAGGTAACCGTCTTATGCAACTGTAAATTAGTCTAATTTAGACCAGACGCGCTTCACTTTATTCTAAAGCATCTTCAGTGGTCAAATTACTCACGTATCTTTATGTTATCTCTGTGTATGTTGTAGCACATTGCCACTTACTGTCACTGTGAATAATTACAATGTTTACATTTTCACTTTCTCATAAAAGTTTCTGAAAATCGCCATTTCTATGGCCTACCAAGCCATAGAAATGGCGATTTTTCAGAAACTTTTCCAGGTAGTTTGGGTAGCGGCCTCCCCGCAATCAAACCTCCGTCTGCACATCCTACTTGATACAGCCACAACGTAAGAACCTTTCTTCTTCTTTTGGTAAACGAAATCAACGCCGTCGTCTACGTCAGTATGTAGTTAGTTCGTCCAAGCACAAACGTGGATCCTTTCACCCTCCGTCTGTACCATAGCTTCATTCCACACTTACTGATTGCGGTAGACACAGTCAATCGCTAAGGCAGGAACGCGAAAGGAACGACGTAAAAAGAATCCGGTGGTCGCTAATCATTTAATTTTGATCACTGCAGTTGTGTCTACTTTAATTACTACAACTGCTTGTCCAAAGAAACAATGAGGGAAGAAGAATGACACACTCCATATTAATTTATTCTCTAATATCTGATATCCCTTACAGCAGGCAGAACATTAATTAATAACGTGTGTTGGGACAAAGTTCAAAACAGTGACAGAAGATACGTTATCAAAGAACAGGAAAGACCGTCTGTGTTTGACAGGTCACCTAAAGTCGACGTACAGTTTTAAAATGTTTGAAATAAGGAAGTGAAGTGATACGGAATGCTATGCTTCTAACGTAGACTGTTGTTCTACATCGCTTAGCTTTGACACCTACAGCGTCGCAGAGAGAGCGTCCTAGTTTTTTAAGGGAAAAGCCATAACGGGTACGATCTGCACTACAACAGAAACATGAAGCACAACGTAAAGAAATCTTAAGGTACTAGCTCATAAGCAAAACTGAAGTATATAGTTCCTATGAATTAGTATGAGCGGAGGTTATACTCGCCAACCGGAATGAATTTTTAGTGGCTCCGTTTACCGACCATCGGACACATCAGAAATAGGTACACTCCTCATACAATTATAGTAGGCAGTGACTTAAATATATTCATTTGTTGACAAAAATACATGTTCAGACATGGCGGTACCTGCATCTTCCTAAATTATTATAAATGCTTTTAAAAAAGTTATTTTTAACAATTAGATCATGAGCCCACTGAAATTGTAAATGGTTTTGAGAACACAGTTGACGTATTATACACAAATATCCTTATCATCACGAAGGATACAGGGATTACTGAACACAAAGTTGCAGCGAGGCTCAATTTCTTAACAACGATATTCACCAAAACTAAAGGATAAATATAAATAATTAAAAAAATTAAAATAGATAAAAATTCCGTTGGCGTCTTCCTGGGAGACCCTCTCCTGTATTCTAAACTAACTGTGTAAGTGAAGTCCATATTTTGCTTACATCAGATAAATAATATCAACAACACTCGAGGGATTCATACAAAATAAATTAATAAGAGACCCAACTGATCCCCCATGGTACACAAAACAGGACAGAAAAATATTTCAGGAAATTTAGACAAACGCAAAATCCCCAAAATTGCTGACGTTTTACTCAAGCTCGAAATTTAGAGCGGACATTTAATGCAAAATTCATTTAATAGTTTTCACAACGAAACTCTTTCTAGAAGTGTGGCGGTAAATCCAAAGGCATTCTGGTCCTATGATATGTACATCAGCGGAAAGACTGAGTCTGAGCGCCAGCGACGGTAATATTTCTGATGAGAGTACCACTAAAGTGTAGTTGCTAAATGCAGTTTGCCAAAATTCTTTCTGCAAAGGAGACGAAGTAAATACTCCACAATCTGAATTGAAAACAGCTGAAAACATAACATAGAAGTAGGTATCCTTGGGTAGATATCCTTGATGCAGCAATGCAAATTACCTTTTCGAATAAGTGATGTTGCAGAGACGTCTGAACCGTCAATGACAGACGAAATGATCAAATATTTTTACAAAAAGTCTAAAATGTATAAGGAAAATACGTCCAATACCTTTTTATGATATTCTTTTGCAACAACTATTTTTCAATAGTAAGCTCCATGTATATTTTCAATTGCTTTTACTGACCTTTTTGAAGATAATCAATAATGTGAAATCGAATTTTTTTTTTTTTTAGGACTATATCTAAATGTACTTAATGAGATAAACATCTAGTTATTTCTATCCTTGTCTAATTTTGGTGATATGGAAATTATTTCAACACTAATATCAACACTATAGCTGCCGACATCGTCAACCTTAGGAACAGATCTGTTTTAGGTTGTCTATTTTAGGTGTAATTCTGAGGTTCAGATTCATTTTTTTTTCCAAACTTAAAGCGTACCTTATCAGTTTAACAAAACATGACACATTTAGGTGATTAGTCGCGGTTTTGAGGTTTCTGGAAATAAATTTAAAAGGCACAATTATTTAATAGTATGGCCATAATATTAGAAGGTAGAAACAATTTCCTATTCATAAATACACGATTTGCCTGCTAACAACACTCGTATTTATCTGAGGCTTGCCACTACCGTGGCGGCCGGGCGAAGGTTCCAATTATCCCGCGACAGCAGCGCCGTTAGGGAGTCTAGTTATTTTTACAACGTCTTTGGGTACAAGCAAGATCGCAGTGCACCCAGTCTCGTTTACCTCTGGCGCCCCTGTGCGTAGGAAAGTTGCACTACATGACCCGTGACGGATGCGGTGTGCACGCCGTAACCCGCTAGTTGCACATGTGCAGTAGCACCGCATGTGTGCAGAATTCCTGGCCGGCCCTGCAGTAAGGCAACAAGACCGCTTCACTGTCCATGTATGGTCTTTAACTGCCTATGATACTCTCATAGGGCCATAAACTGTACCAAACTAATGGGCCGATCGTTGCTAACAAATATATATATATTATTCGGTTATTTGCATCCCGGGTACTGATGAACTTAGAAAATAAAATTAAAAATTTTAATGGATCGCAGCTGTTGGAATGTCTTTTTGTAACATTTACTAGTTTCTTTGTGTCAAATAATTTCGATTGAAACTGTTTCTGATTAACAATAGACACGTTTTTAATTAAACGGTGCATCTGAAACAGAGCAGCAGCGTGTTCAGACCACTTAAAAGTCTCAGTGGTTCAAGGGTTTGGCATCTGTCGTGATTTAGCTACTTCCACAAAAACCGATGCGCTAATAATGCAGGAGTTTACGGTTTTCCACTATGGTACATTTCGTGGGTGAAATTTTCAAGTAAAAGAAAAGTTACTATTATCACTAACTAAAATGTAATCAAGTATTAATTACATACGTATTTTGCATTAATATTATGTCGAATTTTTTAAAAACCTCATATTACGATCTCATATGACTTTCTCTTTAAGTATTTTTCTCACTTGGTTGTTCTTATACTCATCGTTAACGTCGTCCATTTAGACTCATTCATATACTTTGCCAGTCAATAAGTCATATATGTAATATTAGTGTGATCAGTAAACTGAGGATTACTCTCTAAATCTTGGTTTCCGGTCGGTACAGATTCTGTGGTGTTTCCTTTATCTTCTGCCTCAGAACACCGTTTCCATAAATCCACTCGTAAAATTGGCAGTCGTCTGCTAAAATAATGTTAAACTATTGAAATGCCAAATGGGCACTTCTGTTCTGGATAAACAAAACTGGCGAGATATTGGGAGAAGCAGTCTTGGATAAGTACTCATGACTAATAATGGACATCAAGTTTTTTTTTTTTTTTTTTTTTTTTTTTTTTTTTTTTTTTTTTTTTTTTTTTTACTCACTATTTAAACAATCGTGGCAGGTATATTTTTCAAATTTACGCTTTGCAATAACTAAGTTTCAAAATCACAAAATCGTGATTACACTAGAGCCTATTGAAAACTCACGTCTTAATTCCATATTGTTGTTGACGTCTCAAAACAAGTAATGATTAATATTTTAAAAACGAAATATCATAATGATAAATGAGATCTACTTAGCAAGGAGTGATGCAGTATATTCAGTCCTTCGTTTGGTGTTGCAGGAATCGCAGGAAACGTTTCCATTGATGAGAATGGAGACCGTATCACAGAATATGTGCTGAAGGATTTGAACCCCAACACAGACCAGTTTGAGGTGAGTGAGAGGGCATTTTACAGGCATTGGAAAAGTTTTGATGCATGTTAGAGATGCCTAAATTATTTAACTTTTGAGATTTTATTTAATGCAACTTAAACAATAACCTACAAAATTACTGAAAGAAAGTTACACTCACTGTAGGTTCTTGTTCTAAAATATATGATTTAAGGAATGGTAGTTTTTAGAAAATTAAACATATTAATACTCTAACTTTGAAAGACTGTGCAAATTAGGTATCTGTTTTTCCAATTTGTATCAGTAGGTGCATAAATTGCACCAACAGTAACAAACAATATTCCTCAGGTAAAGGTTTTCGCGCTAGTATAAGTCTAATGAAAAATGTTGTTTTTTTGTTCTTACATTACTATATTTGGGCTTATCAGTCCAAGTTGTTTTCTTCTTTTCCCATCCCTGCAATCTTTGAAAGAATACACATTTTGCATTTAACACATTTCGCTATATCAATTATTTACTCTAACTCTTAGAACTCGCAAATTATTTCTTTCGATTATGAATTTATTTCAGTGCTGTAAAAACTAAGAGCCGTATTTCTATGTAATGATTTAATAAAATACCCAGGACCCAGGTATTGTCTTTTTTATTTATTTATTTATTTTTATTTATTTCTTTTTTTATTGCACCAAACAATGATCTTTTTATTTTTAGTTGTCTTCTTCTAAAAAAAGCAGAATTGAAATTCAGTCCACGAAATGAGTCTCTAAATGTTATTTTGAGGCCTGGAGTCGGTTATAAGAAAAATGAAGAACAACCATTACCCTAATTTACGTTAAAAACTTTGTTATTTACGAAGTATTAAACATTATTCTGTCATAATTATTTTTTTTCTTTAATACAGCTCTAGAAGTCAGAAGTTAAGTGAATGTTCCATTTGTCTATATTTCCAATGGGATAGCAGGATATTTTGTACATAACCTGAATTTTTTTATTATTTGGTAAAAGCCTTTTAATAATATAAAATATTTATACCCTAGGAATACCACGTTAAAAATTTAGTTCTTTCACTGTCTGTAACCAGCGCATTCGGTCGTTTATCTCTAACTTTCTTAATATGATAAGAAATTAAGCTATAGTAAGCGGAAAATTTTAGTTGCCGTCACATATATTCCTCTCCTTGTAATCCTAGCACGTGATGTCCGCGTCATGTGGAAATACCGATTGACCATGTTGTATAAGCTTTTTGTTCATGGTGTCGAATCTCATAGGACACATCAACCATTGCAATTTTTTCTGAAATTAATATGATAAATTTTAAAAGTTAATGAGTAAATAGATACTATTTACATTTTCTTGGGGCATAGATCGTTCTCAAACCATAGGCAGTCACATACAGAACAAACGAAAGCAAATAATTTATCGTAGAAACGTTTCATAAAACGTACTCCACATTTACTGGTTCAACATAGTTTATCTATTCATTGCCGGTTTCGTTCGAGAACCATTATCTGTTAACCGTGACAAACGTAAAATTCAAAGAGTAACAATGTTGTTGCTGCGTTCTTCAGTTCAGAGACTGGTTTGATGCAGCTCTACTCCCTACTCTATCCTGGGCATGCCTCTTCATCTCCTCATAAGATATGCCAAAAGTTCCTTTTCTCCTCAATTCAGCTTCAGTACCTCATCATTTGTTACGCCATATACTTACCTAATCTTCCGCATTCTCCTGTAGCCCACATTTCAATAGCCTATATCCTCTTCTTGTCTCAACTATTCAATGTTCATGTTTCACAAGGCAACACTCCACACAAATGCCTTACACCGGCTTAAACTTAAATTAATAATCCATGTTCACAAATTTGTCTTTTAAAAAACGCTTTTCTTCGAATGCCATTCTACAAGTAACAAAACTCATTTCGTTACCTAATCTAATTTTTTTCAGAATCGCCTGAGTTTCTTAGACTGTATTCCATTACCCTTGTTTCGCTCTTGATTATGTTCAACTTATACGCTCATTTCAACACACTGTCCATTCGTTTCAGTTACTCTTCCAGGTCCAGAAATACAATTTCATCTGCAAAACGCAATGTTTTCATCTTCACCCTCGACTTTATTTCTTTCTCCAAATTTCTCCTTGCTTTCCTTCACAGCTCGCTCAATGTACAAATTCAATAACATTAGAGAAAGGCTACAACCTCGTCTTACTCCATTCTCAACCAGTGCTTCCCTTTATCGAATCTTCCAAATGCTGTCTAGTTTTTGTAAAAGTTATAAATAACCTTTCGTTTCCTATATTATACCCCTGCTGACTTCAGAATTTGAAAGTGTGTATTCCAATCAACATTGTCAAAAGCTTTCTTCAAATCTACAGTAGCTAGAAATGAAAGTTTGACTTTCCTTAATCTGTCTTCTGAGATCGGGCTTAATGTAAGTATTGCCTCCCGTGTTCCCACATTTCTCCTGAATCCGAACTGGTCTTCCCCGACGTCACCTTCTACAAGCTTTTCCATTCGTCTGTAAATAATTCGGGTTAAACCATTACTTATTAAACTGGTAGTTCTTACCGTGATAAAATGTATCTGGTGGCTTACAGTGTCTCCTGGTTTCTTCCGTTTATACAACCTTCTTTCAAGATACTTAAACAAAGCGTTTTGTTATGATTAAAATACGTTTCGTGCAAAATTCTAACAGGCGGCTTTCTCCTTCATACCATTTTCACAGCCTATATTCAGCTGCTACTTTTCCCTCCCTTCCTTTTCCTACTACCGAATTCCAGTCCAATATCATGATTAAGTTTTCGTCTCCCTTCACTGTCTGAATAATTTCCTGTATCTCCTCATATATTTAGTCTATCTACCCATCATCGGCAGAGCTAGTTGGCATATAATCTTGTACTACTGTGATCGGTGTTGGCTTCGTATTTATCTTAACTACGATAGTACGATCCCTGCGCTGCTCGTTGTAGTTTATCCTCATTCCTATTTTTTATTCATTGTTAGACCTACTTCTGTAATACTGCCGACTAATTTTGTATTTATAATCCTGTACTCACCAGAAAACATATCCTATTCCCCTTTCCAACAAACTTCAGAATACTTACTATTTCTACTTTACTCTATTAATTACCCTTTTTAAATTTTCTAACTTTCCTATCCGATTAAGGGATCTGACATTCCACGCCACGACCTGTGGAATGCTAGTGTTGTCTTTCCTGATGACGACATCCTCCTGAGTAGTCTCCGCCTGGATTCCGAATGGCGGACTATTTTTATTTCCGGAGTATTTTACGCGAGAGGACATCATCATTATCGCATATTCATAAGGTAGAGCTACATGTCCTCGGAAAAAGTAACAGCTGTAACGGCTGTAATTTCCCCTTTCCTTTCAGCCGTTCGCAGTAACTACATCGCAAAGCCACAAAAGCTGATGTTACAAGGCCAGCTCAGTCAATCATCCAGATTGTTACCCCTGTAACTACTGCAAACGCTGCTGCTCCTCTTCAGGAACCACTCGTTTGTCTGGCCTCTCCACAGATACCCCTCCGCTGTGGTTGCAGCTACGGTACGGCTATCTGTATCGTTGAGGCACGCAAGCCACCCCTCCTCGAAAATGTCTGTGGTTCATAGGGGTGGAAAGTAACAATACATCTAAAGAGAACGAGACATGGCTGGACTGCATAACATACATTGCTACTTACGAAAATGCTTTGCGTAGAAGCAACTTACAACTCAAGTGAATAACACACTGCTGTAAATAACAGGTTGACAGCAGGAAGAGCGCATTGCAGATTTGTGACAACAATTACACTGAAAATAAAGTTTGAATACTGAAAGTGCTCGAAATCTGTAATAAATTTCACATCTGTGAGCATTAAGATAATGATATGAATGTGAACCACGGAGACAAAATAGAATATCTTTCATATAATCAGAAACAGTTCATGTATTTCAAATACATTCTTGTTGAATATTACAAAGTTAAAACATTGTTTTAAGTATATGATATGGAAAGAAGAGTGGAGATTTAAAAATATACAAAGGTGCTTCTACAATTTATAAAATAAATAACTTACTCGATAACTTAGACTCCCAAAAATCTAAAGGTTTCTTAAATATTAGTATTTTACATACGCAAGAAGACAGAATAGGCGTACGTTAAAAATCAGTGACATCGAAAAGTTACGTCATTCTCTCGGTAAAGGACATCACTGTGATCCTGTATCCAATAATATTTAACTATTCGTCAGATTCATTTAACTGATTCCTACTTTCTATATTAATATGCTATTATGGTGTATCACATTAAGGTTCGCGTCATAGAAAAGCTTAGTGAACACTAAGTCGGTAGCGATATTATTGGTTTCCGGTCACATGAAAGATTTATCACCTCAGTCATGCTTTTCAGCCATTAATATTTTTTTTTTTTTTTTTTTTTTTTTTTTTTTTTTTTTTTTTTTTTTTTTGTCTGTCAGTTCAAAGATATATTCATGTTAAAATAATCATACTGGACTACATTAGATTTTCTTGTAAAAATAAATATATAACATTGTGATGTCATATACAATATTTTCATATTCTCAATTTTATATTATTTAATATTTACATTTTTTAAATTCATGTATTATTTATGTGTTCGAAATAATGGCAAAAGTGGACCGTGAAACAGGAGAGTGCGATTTATATTTGTATAGCCTATTTCCTTTAATCAAATTTTTCTGTAACCTTTCTCAACATTTTTATTGTTGTTAATTTACTACGTTCATTATGTAAAACATTTGATATTGGCATCTTTATTTTCTACCCACTATTTAAATTTTGTATGTTTAATTTTAAAGAGGACCCTCTTACATATTTTTATCATGAGTGCAGCGACCTCATGTTTCAAATGATCGTGAATAATGATTATTAATTACGATTCATATTTTTTGACTTGCTATATAGTCGTATGTAGATGAAATATCACCCTCTCGCCATTTTTCGAACATGCATTAAATTACTTATGCAAAAGAATATGGCGGTAGAATCACATGAAGAATTATATCATTAGATGTGTGTACAAACTTTCAGAGTCAACATATCGAAAACAAATTGAAAAAAAAAAAGTTACTCGATATTAAATTCTGAACAACTTTTATTTGAAATTTTACCGATTGTATTCATAAGAGCCGAGATAGGACACAGTGGTATTCTCTGCCTGCGTCCGGGTTTGCTTCAAAAGGGAAGTTTTGAGTAACGGCAACGACAAAAAATTACATCTGAAAAATTTAGCCCCAATCAATTGAATGACGCGACCAAAAAGGTAGGAAAAGGGTAATACAGACACATAATTTGTGTCAAATCGCCATTTTTTTGGAAACATCTCTGGATCGGTGTGAGATACGAAAACATATCAGAGACTAAAATGTTGTCTAAGGGACGTAACTACTCTGGTTATCAGTTCCAAGGTTTACAAACTACTGAAATGAACTTATACTAAGGACAACAAATACACCCATGCTCGAGGTAGAAGTCAAACCTCCGACGGCGAACAGCGGCTATCTCCGTAGCTAGGCGCCTTAGAACGCTAAACCCCTCCACCGCTGCCAGAGACCAAATATCAAGTAAATTTCTCCCTTGTAAATCCGTTTATTCAAATTTAGTCTCAGATTAACGGTTAAATACAGGGTGTACAAAAAGCCAGGGAACACTTTCAATTATTTAATGCACAAGATGATATTGAAATCATGGATATGTCATTTTATAGAGAAACCCTGAAAATTATTTTTCATATATACCGCCACCGCATAGTTCAGTAATTTGCTGACACTTAGCGAGAATAGTTGCTATACCAGCTATGGAGCGTACCCTGTCGCCAGGCAACACTAATGGCACAGTGGTGTACCGGGAAACACACTCAAGAGGCCACAATCTGAATAGTTTCATAGACAGCTTGTGTAGCAGGAGTTTGCACAATATCATCGAGCCATTTGACGTTCACGGGATGCACAACGCAACTATTTCTGTGGACTCTTTATGAATGTCTCTCGTACGCGCTTCACATTAACTCACTCATACCGGGACGTCCACTTCTCTTTGCCGGACACAAGGAATCCATCGTCACGATTTTGCTGTGCCGTTGGTAAATAGTCTTCCTTGTTGGTGGCTTCTTACCGTACTTGGTACTAAACATCCTTTGAACAGCTGTAGAACACCAGTTTTTGTCGAACTGCAACATAAAGGAAAACTCGCTCCGCACCTGAACTCAATATGTTTGCGACTACCGCTGACTATTCGCAAATTACCAAACCACGCTTTGGCTGTATACAGGGGAAACTTTCAAGGTTTTCCTTCAAAATGACATATGTAAGATATCTGTAGAATGTTCGGTTCTTGTGCATTAAAGAATAGGACATATTCCAGGACTTTAGGTACAACCTGCACGAGGGGTAGTTAGAAAATAAGTTTCCCTGTGTTCAGAGTTACGAATGAAAGGAAAATAATAGAATGATACGTTAAAGATAAGACATATCTTTATTTTTCTAAATACTTTCCAAGTACACTGAGACATTTCTAATACCGCTTTATAAGCTTCAAAAAGTCTTCCGAGAAAAAATCAGGGCGTTGCATACGGGAGAAGCGTCGAACGCCTTGTGTTTACGTCAGCATTGCTTCCAAAGCGCCTTCCGCCGAGATTCTTCTTCAGGACTGTACGGCGGATGGTGTAGGCGCTCCCAACGAAGAGTTGCAATTATAGTTCAGGGTTGCAGTCGCCGAGTGTGGCCTCGCATTGTCATCCAACAGCAGAACCTCTACCAAATGGTATATCAGTGCCTTGCACGTGCGCGTTCACCTGCTGTGTGGTCTTTCGCCCATAGCCGTTTAACGCTTCTTCCGTAGGGAACGCCCTGACTTTTTTCTGGACGGCTTTTTGAAGCTTATAAAGCGGTGACAAATGTCTCTATGTACTTTTAAATAATGCAGGAAAATATCGATATGTCTTATCTTTAATGTCTCATTCCATTTTGGCCCACTTTACGTTATGGTAGTAACACTAAAAGTGGGCCTCTTTTGACAGCTCAAAATTTAAATGATAAAACGGTTTAACCGTTGATCTGACACGAAAATTGAATAACCGAATTTGTAGAGGAGATAAGTCTCTACAAGTTTGCTCTCTTGTGATATTTTCATATCTCGTATCATTTAAGAAATATTTTAAAAAATAACGGTGATTTTTGGATGTGTGTCTGTCTGTCCGTAAGGGATTCCCTGTTTTTAAGACGAACCGTTCAACCGATCAGCACCAAATGTTACAGACATAATTGTAGGCCGCCAGAGACCAGAACCTCCATTTGTCAAATTTTTCTGGCAAAAATGCGGTAGTAATAACAAAAAAAGCCGCTTGTAATATAATTGTTATTGCAAACGAACCGTTCATCTGAAACGAAAATTGAATAACCTAATTGGTAGAGGGGAAAATTCTGTACAACTTCTCTCTATTATGTTTTTTTCAATATCTTGCATCGTTGCAGAAATATTTGCAAAAATAACGGCGATTTGACGATGTCTGTCTCTGTCTGTAACGTGTTCCCACTTTTTAGATCGAACAGTTCAACCGATCGACACCAAATTTTACATACATAATTGTTGGCTACCAGAACCTAGCTTTTTCAAATATTTCGGACTTGAAACACGTTAGCAATACCAAAAAAAGCCGTTTCTAATGTAATTTTATGTGCAAATAAACCGTTCATCTGGCGCGAAAGTTGAAGAACCCAATTTGTAGAGGACAAAATTCTCTACATCATTGTTCCCTTATTTTTTTCATATCTCGTATCGTTTCAGAGATATTTGCAAAAATAACGGAGATCTGATACCCTCCATTGAATTAACGAAAATCAGCCGTTCGGAGATGTCATGTGACATTCCTCGCCCAGAACTCTCTCTAGGATACGCCATCTTGCGTTGCGTATTTGATGATTTTCTTATTGTAACTTACACGTTGTCATTTCAAAGCAATGGCGCACTGAAGAATTAACAAAAACACTTCGTTCTTCATACTGTAAATGATAATCTAGTGTCTACAAATGCCATATTAGCTTCAGTTAATAACGACCATCAATAGTATGAGATTAAAGAAGGAAACTACCAGAATGAAACTTTCACTCTGCAGCGGAGTGTGCACTGATATGAAACTTCCTGGCAGATTAAAATTGTGTGCCGGAACCGGGACCCGAACCTGGAACCTTTGCCTTTCGCGGGCAAGCGCACTACCGACTGTGCTAAGGCAAAGGTCCCAGGTTCGAGTGCCGGTTCCGGCACACAATTTTAATCTGCCAGGAGATTTCAAGGAAAGTACTGTTTGTTAGCCGTAGCGTAGCGTAGGTGCGCTGAAGGTCTGTGGTACGTAAGCCGATACTAACAATTGTTTTTTTTTTTTTTCGTTAAAGGGTTTCAGACATTCTTATTAATTGATTTTTTTTATTATTTAGATTATTACTAGCTTAAACAACCGCTCTCTCATAGAAGGATCTGTACCAAAAGATTGGAAAGATACCCAGGTCACACCTATATCCAAAAAAGGCAGTAGGAGTAACCCACTAAACTACGGGCCTATTTCACTGACGTCAATTTGCAGCAGGGTTTTGGAACATATCCTGTATTCAAATATTATGAATTATCTCGAACAGAACGATCTATTGACCCAAGGTCAACACGGATTTAGAAAATATCGTTCATGCGGAACACAACTAGCTCTTTATTCACACGAAGTGATGGGTGCTATCGACAAAGGTTCACAAATCGATTCCGTATTTCTTGATTTACAGAAAGCTTTTAAACCTCACAAACGGATTTTAATGAAATTGCTTGGTTATGGTATATCGCCCCAAGTTTGCGATTGGATAGGGGATTTCTTGTCAGAGAGGACACAGTTCGTAGTAATCGATGGTAAGGCATCGACTAAAACAGAGGGGATATCGGGCGTTCCGCAGGGTAGTGTTATTGGTACTCCGCTGTTCCTTATTTACATAAACAATTTAGGGGAAAATCTAAGTAGTTCTCTTAGGTTGTTTGCAGATGACGCCGTCATTTACCGTCTAGTAAAATCATCTGAAGATCAAAACCAACTGCAGAACGATCTGAATAAGATATCAGTATGGTGTAAAAATTGACAATTGACTCTAAATAATGAGAAGTGTGAAGTCATCCACATGAGTACGAAAAGAAATCCGTTAAAGTTTGTTTACAAGATGAATCAATCAAATGTGAAGGCCGTAAACTCCACAAAATACCTAGGAATTACTATTACTTCAGACTTAAATTGGAAAGGACACGTAGATAATATCGTGGGAAAGGCGAACCAGAGACTGCGTTTTATTGGCAGAACCCTGAAAACATGCAACAGAACTACAAAATAAACTGCATACACTACGCTTGTCCGTCCATTTTTGGAGTATGGCAGCCCAGTGTGGGATCCTTATCAGGTGGGCTTGACGGAAGACATCGAAAGAGTCCAAAGAAGGGCAACACGTTCCGTATTGTCATGATACTGGGGAAACAGCTTTACGGAAATGATACAGGATCTGGGATGGGAATCTTTACAACAACGGCGCTTATCGCTGTGGCGTGGGCTACTTACGAAACTCCAATCGCTAACATTTTCCTCCGAATGCGAAAATATATTGTTGGCTGCCACTTACATAGGTAGAAAAGATCATCAGAATAAAATTCGAGCAATCAGAGCTCGAATAGAGAGATTCAGGTGTTCATTCTTCCCACGCGCTATTCGAGAATGGAATGGGAGATAAATGTATAATTGTGGTTCGATGAACCCTCTGCCAGGCATTTAAATGTGATTTGCAGAGTATCCCATGTAGATGTAGATGTAGATGTAGAACCTGCGGCTCCGCTCGGGTATTGTTTGATTATGACAGATAAGCTATCTTTCAGTAGTGTGCTATGAGACTCAATAGTAAGTAGTGTAGATCAAATGACACGTAAAAATACACTCGTTTCGAAGAATCCAATCACGAACTTCGACAATAATGATTGTAATATTATCACAGATCGGTCACTTGATGTAATGCGCGAAACGTCAAATCTATTTTTTAAAGAGATGTATTAAAAGAAATTTCCTTTTTACTGCTTTATTTATTTATTTGTATATTTCCTTATTCAAATGCTTATTCTTACAGAGAGAGAGCTGAACACATTGTAGCACGAATGGACCAAAGATATTGTTTGTGGCATCACGTTTCGCTGTATGTAACCTCCTTGCTATAGAGTCGCAAACGTCATCGCTGGCCTTCAGTCCGAATTTTTTTATAATATGACGACTTTGAAGCGCCATATCTTCTACCCCCTTGTAGCTATTGGAACTGCTATGGTGTACAACGGGAGACTTCGGACAACAATTACACACAAACCATTCGTTTGCGTTCTGTAGTTTTCGCTGCAGAGCGCAATATTGACACACAAACACACACGTAGAATTTTATATACACCGATAATTTGCATTCCAATATACTCCACCCTTTTATCATTATCAACCCTCAAGCAACAATGCAACCAATAAAACCATTTTCAAAGTGTAAATATAACTTTCAAAGAGTAATTATTGTTTCCGATTTCGCGCTATAATCTTCAAATTACTAAATATCTATCAGGTCGCTATAAAACCGTGCCTAAAACCTTCCTCAGGTATAAATTAGTAACCGTACAATTATTTAAGTCTCTGCGCCTTGTGGACGTGAGAAGCGTACACCGAACAGGCATTCACATTAATATATATACAGGGTGTTTCACTGTGTTTGCCTCCGTAGCTTATAAAATAATAGGTGACGGGAAATCTTAATGCGGTAGGTCAACACAAGAAATGTTACACTTTCTGCGGAACTATGAACATAGTTTATTGTATCATTTTCCAAAGAGTTACAGCACAAAGATATAATTTTTTAAATGGAACAATATTTTCTTTTTCTATCGTGCATTGGATTCGCTGAAACCAGCTGCGTCCAAATCAATTTAAACTATATTCCTATCACTGTTAATTTGGGAGCTACAACCCTTCAAAGTTTAGGGGGCGGAGGCTACCACAGCGTATGTGACTGGCTGGTGTTCATGAGACAGTGGGCCGTGCACCAGGGGATAGCCACTCGGCCAGTTAGCTACGCTATCGCAGCCTCCGCCCCCGGAACTTTGAAGGGTTGTAGCTCTCAAACTAACAGTGATAGGAATGTAATTTTAATTGATTTGGACGCAGCTTTCCAAAATGTTTACAAAAACTTGAAAGGTAAATAGGTAAAGCAGTCAACAATCCGAAGATTGGTTTGAACACGACAGTGCTTTACTAGGCATGGTCCTGTTTGGAGGTGGTATGCCGTTGCCTTCCTCCGACCTTCTGACTGACTTACCCAGCCAGTTATAGGAGGACTTACAGTTTAACGTGGGTTCCGAACAACGGTGCTACTCGGTATTTTTCACATGAGCTATACTGTCAGAGGTGAAAGAAGTGGAAAGTGACAGATAAAAGTCCTAGGACCTGGGTGGGATCGAACCCGCGACCTTTGGATTTGTAGTCTGGCACTCTACCATTGTGCAACCGAGGCGCACTGCAAAAAGTTACAAAATTAAAAATCTAAAGTGGGCCGTAAAACACGTTAGTGCGATTTTTATTTTTATTTTTATTTATTTATTTATTTATTATTATTATTTTTTTTTTCGTTTTGTGTTTCTAACCTAAAGTGAGCCAGAAGTGCGCATTATAACAGGAGCCAGCGGTGGCCGAGCTGTTCCCGGCAGACACCTCGCTGGCCCGCCGCGCCCCTCGTACCCCTTAATGAACGTCGCCTCCGCTGTCGGCAGCTCGGTTCACCCCTCCGCGACCTGGAGACAGCGCCTCCGCTAATGGGATTTACGCGCCAAGGCGGCGGCGCGCAGTTGGCGCGGTTCGGTTCAGTTGGGTAACCAACTTAGGCCCGCTGCAGCCGCCGCCCCGGCGTCTGCAGCTGCCACTTCATTACCGCCTAACGGCGCCAGCCAGCTCCCCGCGGATCGGGAGCTTATAGCAGTGTCAACAGCGAGGAGAGCTGATAAATGTCAAGCTCGCGTAACCCATCACACTCCGGGAAGAGTCACACTCCTCCTGCATGTGTACCTTTCAGGTATATATTACCACTACCGGTCTCTGGGAAAATCGTAATAAATTTTTGACCCCTAAGGTTTCATCACGGTAATACTGTGCATACGTGAGAGCACACCAGTGGGACCTACATCATATATCTAAAGTTATAATAGCTATGTATAAAGCAGAGTGTCCACGTGTTTGTGTGTACGTATTGCATTCAAATCTTCAGTTTTTTTCCAAACTTCATCAAATTTTGCATACATGACATCCAAACCAACACGACGGTCGCCATGAGTGTAAGGCTAACACATAGTGTGAGGAAAACACATAGTTTACGAGATGTGACGTCATAAACAATGAGATGTGTAGAAAGCTGCTGCATCTAGATCTACATCCATACTCCGCAAGCCGACCGATGGTGTGTGGCGGAGGATTCCTTGAGTACTACTATCGGTTCTCTCTCCTATTCCAGTCACGTATTGTTCGCGGAAAGAAAGATTATCGGTATGCCTCTGCGTGGGCTATAATCTCTCTGATTTTATCTTCGTGATCTGTTCGCGAGATATACGTAGGAGGGAGCAATATACTGCTAGACTCCTCGGTAAAGGTATGTTCTCGAAACTTCGACAAAAGCCCGTAACGAGCTACAGAGCGTCTCTCTTGTAGAGTCTTCCACTGGAGTTCATCGATCATCTCTGTAACGCTTTCTCGATTACCAAATGATCCTGTAACGAAGCGCGCTGCTCTCCGTTGGATCGTTTTTACTTCCTCTATCAACCCCACCGGCTACGGATCCCACACCAGTGAGCAGTATTCAAGCTGTGGGCGAACAAGTATACTGTAACCTACTTCCTTTCTTGTCAGACAGCATTTCCTTAGGATTCTTCCAATGAATCTAAGTGTGGCATCTGCTTTCCCGACGATTGATTTTATATGGTCTTCCATTTTAAATCACTTCTGATGCCTACTCCCAGATAATTTATGGAATTAACTGCTTCCAGTTGCTGACCTGCTATACTGCAGCTAAATGACACAAGACCGTTCTTTCTATGTATTCGCAACACACTAACCTTGTCTACATTGAGATTCAATTGCCATTCCCTGCACCATACGTCAATTCGATGCAGATTCCTGCATTTCAATACAATTTTGCATCAGAAGAAAATATACATTTCCACTTAAATCAGTGGACCGATTTCAAACAAATTTGGTACTCGTATACCTTGTCGTGAGGTAACAATTGCCGTTGGGTAAGAAGCACATACGACAGATTGTTCAGGAGATATGACGTCATAAACAATAGTACTCGTAAAACACTGCGAAATCATCTGAAGAGAGTTTATTCTTACACTGCGTGAGTATGAGTGTACGTAGCGACTTGCAAAAATCTTTAAATATCATTTCAAACTTTTATTATATTTTTTCTCGCTGACAACCGCGTTAAAATGATGAGTATGACACTTGTTGAAACTTCGCGGTTAGAAGAAACTGACACCCGACTAAAATCCCGAGGGCTCTTCATCAAAAGGAGATGAAGTTTCTCGCTTACTGCTTTTCCGCTATTCACGGAGTAAAACTACTGCATTCGGTATGACGCTCAATTTCTAATTTCTACACTACAAATTGTACAAACAGTATACACACATGCAGCTGAATGTACCTAATTACCTAATCATGAAAGAAAGAAGATGATGACTATAATATATATATATATATATATATATATATATATATATATATATACATAATATAGACATACATATATACTGGTTCAGTATACCCCTCGGGAAAAGTCCTTCCATGCAACCTTGGAAAAAGGGTGTTTTATATTTCAACTTTCATTCTACGTTTCATCCTCCAGTCTCGTCATTTTTACTGCATTGTCAAAGCCTTTTTATCCCATGATAAACTTTTACGTCGCGCAGATAGCACTTACGCATACGATAGAGTTGCCCTGGCACTGATAAGTATCCGACTCTGTATAAGCGTTGCTTTGGTAGGACGGCAGAGGGGAAACATTGCTAGCAACACGTGAGTTTGCGCTGCTCAGGACACCAGCTCTTATACGGCTCGTACTCTGACGGAAAAGCACGAATTCACTGGAATGAAAGACACTGTAGGTAGTTTCCGTACCTTACTCTGAGCGTGCGCAAAGCTTTTTTGAAGTCATCTTCCGTGGTTCACAGTTGTTCTTGGCGCGTTCAAGATTAATCAAACACATGTGATATTCGGAAAGATTTCTTATCACTAAATGTCACCTCTTGACCAATCAGCAATAAACGCCGTCACAACGCTCTAAGGAAGGAAGGAAGGAATAAAGCTTGGAGTTTAACGTCCCGTCGACACTCTCTAAGCTGAATAATACTAGAATTTTTGTTAGCCAAAAACTGTAAGAAAAGCCTGTTGATAAAATTATTACATGGTGGAGGCATAGGAAGATAATCTGCCTCCTGCTTGTAGCGTCCTAGCAAATAAAAAAAAATAGTAACTATGCTATAGTGTACTTGAACTAAAATTTACCAAACTCTGATACCCTGTATTACATTATGACATTCTTTTTGTTGCAAAAGCATTTCATAAGACGTAGAACTGATCTTAAGATAAGTATGTAAGGCTGTTCTTAATTATTCCGTAAAAAGCTGATGAAAATTTATAGTCGAAAAATTAAATAAAAATTATCACTCATCACTAGATAGCCCCGTCTGTAAATTATTTTAAACATGAGAATTGCCCATCAGTTATACAGAGGTGATACCGGGCGTTCCACAGGGTAGTGTTATTGGTCCTCTGCTGTTCCTTATTTAGATAAACGATTTGGGAGAAAAACTAAGTGGCTCTCTTAGGTTGTTTGCAGATGACGCCGTCATTTACCGTCTAGAAAAATCATCTGAAGATCAGAACCAACTGCAGAACGAACAGAATAAGATATTACTACGGTGTAAAAATTGGAAATTGACTTTAAATAATGGTAATTGTGAAGTCGTCCACATCAGTACGAAAAGAAATCCATTAAAATTTGTTTACAAGATAAATCAATCAAACGTAAAGGCCTTAAACTACACAAAATACGTGGGAATTACATCAGACTTAAACTGAAAAGAATACGTAGATAATGTCGTGGGAAAGGCTAAGCAGAGATTGTGTTTTATTGATAGAACCCTTAAAAGACGCAACATAACTGCTAAAGAAACTGCATGCACTACGCTTGTCCATCCTGTTTTGGAGTATTGCTGCCCAATGTGGGATGTTTATCAGGTGGGTTTGACAGAGGACATCGGAAGAGTCCAAAGAAACGCAGCTCGTTTTGTATTGTCACGATACAGGGGAGACAGCGTTACGGAAATTATACAGGATCTGGGATGGGAATCATTACAACGGCGCTTATCGCTGCGGCGTGGGCTACTTAGGAAACACCAATCGCCAAGATTCTCCTCCGAATGCGAAAATACATTGTTGATTCCCACTTACATAGGTAGAAATGATCATCAGAATAAAACACGAAAAGTCAGAGCTCGAACGGAGAGATTCAGGTGTTCTTTCGTCCCGCGCGCTATTGGAGAATGGAATGGGAGAGAAATAGTATAAAGGTGGTTCGATGAAACCTCTGCCAGGGACTTAAATGTGATATGTGATTTTCAGAGTATCCCATGTAGATGTATATACAGTTGTTGTTAACTCAAGATCTTACCTACGGCACGGTACAGTTTAGAGCATCTGGATAGACGGACATGCGAATACGCCATATTTGTTCCTTCCCGTCGACGCCAGACGGCAATATAAGGCAATCAGTATGCTTTGAGCATGGTGGCTGTGCAGCCCAGAATTTTTTAATTGTTCGTCAGATGGTTTTGTCTCTCCGTGGACCCTGAAAGCCGTATAATAAACTGTCATCACGAGAAGTAGGCACTCATGAGGACATCAATACTATGCGATGTGAATTAAATCTTTTGGTATTACGCACGTTTTCAACACACTGTAAAAGGCAGGTTTCAACACTTGTTTTTTAGCGAGCGGTTTGACGCAACAACTTCTGTTTCCGACTTTTATTTATACATATATCGGCGATTACAAACAGTATCAACATATAGAATGAAATAATAACTTTTAAATGGTGATACTGTTTTTACTTATTACGATGGCTCTTACGGCTCGTACTTATAAAACATGTTCGAATCTACTGCGATGTTAAAATGCACCAACATCTTTGAGTCTCCGTCATAGCTATGTTGCAGTTTTACTGGCAAAGTGTCTTATCACCAAACTAGACTTTTCGCATTATCTTAGTAAAAGAACTAACTTTTAGTTTCATTTTCAAGACAACGATTTGAAAAAAAAAAAAAAAAAAAAATTATCCACACACAGAGTGAATGGTTGGAATCTATTGAATTTGACAGCAATAACAACTACTTCCAATGAACCATTTCTCTCTTATTCAATTTTTTTATTGTATCCTATTTTATGTTCAAAAATGTTCAAATGTTTGTAAAGTCTATGGGACTTAACTACGGGGTCATCAGTCCCTAAACATACAAACTACTTATGAACTACCTAATCCTAAGGACGGCACAAATATCAATGCCCGAGGGGGGATTCGAACCCCCGACCGTATTGGCCGTGAAGACCGTGACTGGAGCGCCTCAGTCCCCTCGGCCACCGCGGCCGGCTCCTATTTTATCATAGTAATTTACTTGCATAGCTTATGCATTGAAAAAGCAGTTTATATGAATTTTGGAAATTATTGCTTTAAAATAGCACAGACCTGGGTTTGTATTCTGATCAAATTTCTCACATCACGTTCGAAAACGTAGAGTTATCGCGAAGCTACGGAAGTGCATCTTGCATCAAATAAAACTGAGTTGTTAAATGCGACAAAATTGCTCCGGATACACATTCAGGTGGGCAAATAATATTAACGATTTTTCAAATTGGCGAGACTGTTTAAAAAGAGAGACGTTAAAATTTCTTTTAGAACAGACAATAAATTAGAACATAAGCTGAAGCATAAGATTGATGCTGGTGAGAACTGGACGGGGGTATACCTAATAAAGTGTAATGATTGTGAAATGAAGTACATAGGACAAACGGGAAGGAATTTTAAGGTGCGGATTGAAGAGCACAGTAAAAGAGAGAGTGGCTCATCTACAGTGTCAAAACACCAGAAAACTAAGACATTCGTTGGGCTCCATAAATGATAGTTTGAAAGGCATGAACTATGAGGATAAAGGTTGGTTATTATCGAATCTCGAAGAAATTGAGATCTTTTGTGTGTTGAGAGAGGATTCCAGCAACATGCTTAACGAAAAGACAAAACTATCTAAAAACTATTACTGGGCACATTTTAGCAACTTCCACCTTTAGAAACACTGATGTGTGTGCATGGATTAAATATCGACTTCTTGCTTTTAACTTTACTGAAAAATTTAGAGCGTAGTTCCGTTATAAAACTTTTAATTCAGTGACTGATTTTATGAATAAATGTTAGGTATCTTGACTAGAATATCTTTGGCCACCTATGACAGCGCTTAAGCATATGGACTATCTTTGAAGTTGGATCAGCCGTCCGTTAGTACACAACTTGCTGCCATCTGAGAAACATGTGGTACTGCGCAATGTTTTATTTTTTATAATATACATATACAGCTATTGTGTTTAACGATGCTGCCTAGTAGCAGATAATTGTATGGTAGGTACGAGGTTAGTGTCATTGGAATATTTGTGGTACAGTCGTTTGTATATAGTGCCCTTATTATTCTACGTTTCCTTGTTTTACAGAACTTGATAATGGGATAATGTCGTCACGAAACATGTCCTGTTGACATATATATTTTATTATTGACAACTGGTGCGTGAAGTAGAGTAATAATTTTCAAGCTCTAATAAAATAATTTATAGCGAACAGGTGAAAGTTTATTCCAAATCTTTATTTGCCTCTTGATATTTGTATTAGAAGCGTAGCAAGCGATATTTCAAAGCAATAACAGCAAATAACTCAGCCTTTGAGACGCTAACGCTGTCGCCGTTTGGAACAAAAATGGCGGCAGAAACTGCTGCTACAGCAGAAGTTGATGTGCATGCCCATCTATATCCACGTGCCCTAGTACAGTTCTATGATTCCCCTCTGTTTGTTCCGTAGACCTAATTTCATAAATTTCATTAAGATCTGAATCATGACACTTAATTCCCACTCCGTCCAGGATCGTAGTACAAGTTCAAAAATAATTTTTAAAAGTCCTTTTTTATTTAACTCACGTCCCTAAACAATTAAACAGATATCTATTTCATTTAGCTATGAAATGGCGGCCGGCGTCTGCAGTTCTGCGGCGATGTTAGAGATGCTGCAGCACGAAAATGTTTCAAAAATGTTTGTATCGTCTATGGGACTTAACTACGGGTTTATCAGTCCCTAAATTTACAAACTACTTATGAACTACTTACGAACTAGGACGGCACAAATATCCATGCCCGAGGGGGATTCGAACCCTCGACCGTAGTGGCCGTGCAGACCGTTACTGGAGCGCCTCAGTCCCCTCGGCCACCGCGGCCGGCCTGCAGTTCGAGATAAAATACTTTAAATGCCTGTTTCGGTGGTGTTACCCTGAAGAACACGAGGTACCGTTTATCATTTCTATTTAAGATCATATCTGACACTTTACAATCGTTTAATTGGCTTTGAATAGTATTCGTGACAAAAACAATCTAACAGCGACTTTCGCAAAATTATTATGGTATCCCCTTTCAAGACGCGACATGATACGAACAAGAACAAGAAAAGACAATAGAGATTACATATTACACAATGGTTTAAATACTACTCAAAAAAGAGCTCAGGTACGCCGATAATAAAATTTATTCGTTGTAAAAAATAGTTCATTCACGTCCTGAAGTAACACTTTATCTTTCACATCACTGCATTTATGTTTCGATTAGAATTCCATACGGCGTCACTGAATATTAATGTCATGTCTCCAGGGGACACCACATGCTACAAACTATTTTTTTTTTTTTTTACTTCTCCGCGTTTATATCACATCATTAAACAGCGATAAGGTGAGGTGATTGCAACACCTACTTGCAACTAAGACTAAAAACAAAGCTATTTAAAATAATTATTTAAAGGGGCTGCAGTATCACAATATGACATCTGTTCCTTCGCACACCTCCGTCAGTACATACACTACAATTCTTAATTGTGATCCACCTTCTCGTTGTTTGATGCTTATTCCAGTAGACCGGAATCCCGGTGGGATTACAAAGGCTGATGTAGACATGTATACAATGGTCAAAGTAGGTGAACATATTAATTTGTATCGAGTGGGGCTGTTAAACTCGCATGTTTAGGATGGCGAAGAGATTCAGCGTAACTGTTTAGTACTTTGGAGATTTTGGATTCGAAACCCGGAACTCGCAGAAATTTCAATATGTCCATGTTCTATGATAAAACACCAACTGAGACTCAAAAATAAAACAAAAAACGCTTAAAATCTATACTTATAACAACTGCAGCATCAGACAGCGGCGTCTGTTCTTTCTTAAGTATAATTTTTACCTTTGGGAAAAATGGTACTGAAAAATTACTTTCCTTGTTTCTTAGAAGACTGTGAATGAAATTAAACGCTGTTGAAATGAGAAATGCGGCCAGAAAATAGCCAAGCAATAATCTGGAATGAATATTACAACTGAAATTAAACAACAAGAGACCGCTGGCGGAAAGTAATATTCCAACACTGGTGGTTGAGTTATAAGTAAAATGCTTCATTCATTGAAATGTTGGTTATTAAATCCGAATTAAGCCTATATAATCACCACCTGTATTAAAGATCATGGTCTGCAAGCACATTTTTGCATGCTGGTACGTAAAGCAACTCAATGAGTCAAATATTTTGTTATGTTGATCCACAGTCATACATTACTGATTAAATGATTGGATCGCCATTTGACTGTAAGGTTGTATTATTTATTACCACAATATGAGTTTCGGCTAATCCCATACTAAGTACATTAATTCGGCACTTGTTATGAGCTGCTTGCACGCTGCGCAACTCATATATTTGCCGTTCATCGTTTACTGTCACGTTCTGTTCTAGCTATTGTGATGAAACTCGATTTTCAGTGGCGGTAGTCGCCGTCGACGGAAAATATATTGATATTCGGTGCGGTGGCTGATGTAAGCGATTTTAATGGGAAATGCATTGACGGCATTAACGGTCTCTCCTATCCACCACCGCGCCGCGTGTCAACTTAGTTTGAGCCTGCAGTAATTCTCTTTCAATCGGGTACTTAACTTCATAAACGCGCAGTCAGTGCCCATTTTATAACTTTTACAAAATACAGGTGAATAAATTGGCCCTACATGATAACGCTCACTTTTTTTTTAATTTTTCTTAGCAGTGATACCAAATAGCCCTGTTTAACATGTTACCTCTTCTGTCAGTACGTATTGAATTCATTATTCTTTTATACATAAACCTTCTGTCTGACTTAATATAATATGGTAACACTTTCGAGTAGAATTCACATCTGAGATTAAAAATTAACTTTCGCTTCATGTAAGAGAAAGGGCACAGGAGCCTCACGATCACTACCGCTGGAGTTTCAAGTCCTCCCTCAGACATGGGTGCATGCGTTGTCCTTAGTATAGGTGAGTTTAAGTAGTTTGTAAGTCAATGAACCGATGACCACAGTGGTAAGGTCCCTAATATTTACAAACATTTGTACTTTTCCGTGTTGTATCGAATGGTTGGGCCGTGACTGGTCGAACAGTGATGCAACGATGTACTAACTGATAGTAAAATGTAGACTTTCACGGCCGGAATGTCATGTCTATTAAAATTATCTGGGCCTTGGTCGGTTGAATTTGTTTTCAAAACCCGCCTGCGGAGGACATCTTCAGGGGGGCCTGTAGGATCAACACACACACTGGCTCACTACTGACTGCCGCTACGTTCGGTGTCCGCGTGTTTCCGCGCCGACGCGTGACGTCACGTGTGTTAAAGACGGCAGTGCAATTGGACGTCGTCCGCTGCCGCCGATCGCTGTTGCCATCACACTGTAGTGGAAGGGTGGCACAGCTCTTCTTCAGCACCGGCATCCACATACCGCTTAATTGCATGCCCTCTTCCTTACGATTGAAATTATTCCCAAGTTGGACGATTTCATTTGCCTCTCTGTAGAGCCTTTCATAGTATCCGCTTGTGGCCGATAGTATTTGTGTCTCGTCGAAACGAATGTAGTGGTTACCTGGCTGGAAAGAATGCTCCGCAACAGCTAATAGTTCCGTTTCTCCTCTTACACAATTGCCCTTGTGCTCTTCCAAACGTTTTGCGACAGTTCTTTTGGAGGTATCCACATAAGCATCTCCTCAACTGCACGGTATCCTGAACACTCCAGCTTTATCGAATGGCTTGCGAGCTTCCTTGGTAGGTTTGAGCTGTTACTGTATCTTACGGGTTGGTTTGTAAATTAAGGAAATATTCCGCTTCGTCAAAATTCTCCCAATTCTTTACGTTACATTTTTAACGAACGTCAGAAGCGCCTTAGATTTGCAATGGCCTGTTCATTATTATTGTTTCTGCGTGGCTGTTTCAACGCACCTTTTATTTCTGCTGATGAGTATCCGTTCTTCATTAGCGCATTATGGAGATCTTCCATCTCAGCGTCGAGCAACTCAGGTTCACGAATGTTTCTAGCTCTATACGCTAACGAGTTGATAACACCCCACTTCTGATGTCACTGGTGGTTCGAATCCCGCAAATAAACATCCGTGTGTGTGGGCTTACGATATTCTGGGCTTCCCAAATTACCATCTTATTTTCTGAAAACAAGCACACCAATAAAACTTAATTTGCCGTCTGCCTCCTCAATTGTGTTCAAATTCAAATCTTTGTGTAGTCTATGTGACTTAACTACGGGGTCATCAGTCCCCAAAATTTACAAACTACTTATGAACTAACTAAGACTAAGGACGGCACAAATATCCATGCCCGAGGGGGGATTCGAACCCCCGACCGTAGTGGCCGTGCAGACCGTGACTGGAGCGCCTCAGTCCCCGCGGCCACCTGGACGGCCCTCAATTGTGAACTGAATTTTCGTGTTTATGCTATTCAAATGTTTGTGGAACCGGGATAGTTCCTCCGTGTCGTGCCTCCACAGCACAAAAATGTCATCTACGTATCGAAAGCATACATTTGTTGTTTTTTCTGGCAGTGTTTAAAGCCTGTTCTTCGAATGTCTCCATAAAAAGGTTTGCAACTACAGGACATAGGGGGCTTCCCATATCCACGTCATCTGTTTTTTCATAAGACTGCTCATTTCACTTTAATGACCCCATACTTTATTCTGACGTTTATGTTTAGTAATAAAGCCGTAGTTCCCTGCTTCTGCACGTCCAAACTTGTCCTTTCTTCCAGGTAACAATGACAGCGGGTATAAGAAACAACTACAACACGTAACTAAGGAGACACAACGGAAACCCCCCAGGGGGCTCATGGTTCTTTCGTGAGTACGTGCGTGGCGAGCATGGGGCCCCGAGCTAATGCAGTCTTCCTTCTTCAGCATTTCCTTTCCCTTCCCCTACTTTCCTGTACTCAGTCCTTCCCCTCTCCACCGGGGGCCTGATAACCTCACAACTGAAATTCAGGAGCTGCAAATTACGGAAAAATAAAGCTTTATTTCCAAACATGCACGACAGGCTTAAAGATGACACAAATGTGATCTCGAAACGGGTCTTGTAATTACGGCTGTTGTTGCTATATTATTGCATCATTCTTGGATGTAACACTGGAAACAATAATAAGTGTGGCATGTAGACATTCCTACATTAAAAGGAGTCTGAACATGAGGAGTTGATATAATATATTAATAATAACTCCGTTGATTCATTCCAAATAACTCTGTTACTAACAATCTTGGCAGACAGCTTCTACATTTCTCTTTGAATGGACCTATAAAATTAAGCCACTATACGGCACATAGTTCCGGGATATGACGTGATACACACACAAATACATCAGATACTACTGTAATGAGCGATCTCGACAGGAGCTTAATACTGTTTTCTAATAATATTTATATCTAGGGTTAGGTGGTACAATTGCGTTCATTTCAGACAAATGTTATTGTAACTGGAAATATGTTGAGGAACGAAATAATTTTAAGTATGGCACTTGTTCTTGGATGTTTAATAAATATGTAACACAAATATTAGACATTTACAAATGTTGGTATAACACAAAAAAGGTTACAGAATTGAGAAAAATCGATCGAAAATGTACCATACTATGTACAATTGTGATCACTTCCTGGTACAATTTTGATCCCTGGCATCTTCCACAAAAGAAGCACTTTTTCCCTTGGGCATCAAAGCTTACTTCGTGGTACCATACATTGCACTTTTGGCAGCTAATCCAGTCACCCTTGGCGCGTTAGACTAAGTAGCTTCACTTACCTCTTAAAAGGAAAAAAAATTACATCTCCGTTACACAAAGTGGTGTATTCTAGGAAAAGACAGTAGGAGCTGTAGAAAAAAGTCACACAAAAGTAAGTGGTACCAACACTACGGCACTGACAAATAACGCGAAACCTTATGTCGATCGGAATTGTACCTATATCTAATTGGTACCACCTTACACTATATAACTCTACGTCTCTTAGCTTATCACGTATTAAACAATGAAACATTATATATTTGGTGTCATGTTCCGATGACATCTTGCTCTTTCTCACTGGCTTCATTCGGAAACAACCGCAGAAGCGAAGAAGCGTACAATTCACAGTGATCTACGAGATAAACGTAAACATAATGGAACTTTCACTCTGCAACGGAGTGTATGCTGAAATGAAACTTCCTCGCAGATTAAAATTGTGTGCCAGAACCAGGCCTCGAACCTGGGACCTTTGCCTTTCGTGGGCAAGCGCTCTACCGTTGAGCTATCGCGACACGACTCACGGCACCTCCCCACAAATTGAATTCTACCAGTACCTTGCCTCATACTTTCCAAACTTCACAGAAGTTCCGATGCGAAACTTGAAAGGCTTGTAAAGTTTGGAAAGTAGGAGGTGAGGTACTGGCACAATTCAATTTGTGGGGCGATGCGTGAGTCGTGTCGGGATAGCTCAGTGGTAGAGCGCTTGCCTGCGAAAGGCAAAGGTCCCAGGTTCGAGTCCCGCTTCCGGCATACAATTTTAATCTGCCAGGAAGTTTCGAAGATATACATGTATGATAGAGACGGTCCGACAGCTGAAGTTCAGCATCCAGAAAGTATAGAAATCACTGATCATTCAGCAGAATTTTTTTTATGTGAAACGAATTGATGACCTTTATTAAATCACTATGATTGATCTGGTTGGATTTCCTAATACAATTCGGGCTATAAATAATTATGAAAATTTACTGATGTGTACTTTAAATATGCATGAATTACTGCTCAGAGGACTCAAACTAGTACTGGGGTTTCAAAAGCGATAAGTACATATATATTCAAAAAGTGTTAAATTGTTTAATTATGACCATACTTACGAAACTAGTGGAAGACAATTTTTCTTCCGCTGTACATAATACGATCAAGATGGCAAATCGACCAAAACGTAAATTGAGGGTAGCCGATTTTGTTAGAATTAGTGAACTATTTTAGAATAAGGTTTTCCTCCTCACCTGGTCCACAAACATATAAAAATTCGAGATGTCCAGCTAACAACGCTATTAACGTAATCCCACCAGAAAACTCTATCTACAAATATCACTACCATCGTTAGACAATACCGTGTAACTTCAACTGTCGATCTGACAAAGACCTAGATCCGTTTAGGAAATAGATCCACGTGGTTGTGCAGGTACGTTGCATCCAGGCAGAGATATTTGCCGACAATTTTAACGCGTAAGTCCGTCATACTGAGAGAATGGCGGCGTCGGGGTTTTATACGCTAACTTAAAGTGTTTCACAGATATTCTGGGTGTAGTGCTTGACGCAGCTGCCTAGTGAAGAGGGAAGACGGGTTTGAATACCCACATTGACAGATAATATCATCCTTAGCAAATGTTCAAATGTCTGTAAATCTATCGGATCAAACTGCGTGGGCATCAGTCCGTAGCTTACAAACTACTTAAACCTAAGTAAACTAACCTATGGACAAACACACACACCCATCCCATAGGGAGGACTCGAACCTCCACGGCGAGCAACGGCGCGCTCCGCAGCGAGGTGCTTTAGACCGCTCGGCTACTCCACCGCGGCTCATCCTTAGCTCGATAGCCTGAGTATAAATATACAGTGATCAGCCACAACTTTATGACCACCAATAGTATTATCTATATAATCTCTCCCAGGCGTTGGAAACGGCACCTGATGAGGAATGACTGCCAGTCAGACACACGCACAGGGCATGAAATATCAGTGAGTGTTCTGTATGTGTGTAGAATGGGGAAGGCGCGTGATATATCTGACAAGGGAAACACCAAGAATGAAACTAACGGATTTTCATAGGTCGCAGGTCTGTTGTGCGGGAATTCCTCCAGACCATCAAACTAAAAGGATTTCTGCCTGTGCGGCTTGGTTTCCACGAAAATCGAAATCAAAGAACCGCGTGTAACTCCTATACCTCTACAATGTCGCCGTAGGTACGGGAGTCAGCGTGGTGCCGCCGGCATTGCGCTTGGTTGCCGTACTCGTGTTCAAATCCTGCTCGGAACTTATTTCTTCACACTTGTTCGCCTTGTGAGACTGACTGAGGCCAAACTGTGAAGGCCCTAAGGCTAGCACTTGAAGTCGGAAGGACCACGTCTTGTCGTGTGTTCGATAAGTGCATAGACGAAGGTAAAACTTCGTCCAAACGAGGGGTCGATGTGTCACCACTCATTACAAAGTAAGGATGTGCTAGGCTTGGCAGTCTGATAAAATAGCGCAGGCTGCGGACTGCGGCGCAATTAACGTCTGTTTTCAATACTGGGCAGAGTGCTGGCGTGTCAAAGCATGCAGTGCACCAAACATTCCTGACGATGGGCGCATGTGAGACTGTGCATGTGCTAGTCTGAGATCAGAACTTCGGCAACTACGACTGGCCACAGTCACTGGATGTTGGCGCTATGGAAGAGCATCGTATGGTTTCGCAAATAATTCATCGTCATGCCGGGGTGTGAACCCGTAGTCATCAGGGGTACCAGATCCTTGACGCCTGTACATCGGGACTTAGAGAAGCCGAAATTGGCTCATCATGTTCTGTGGAACAATCATGTCGTCTTACAGGGGCCCAGTGCAGCTCCTGCAAAGCATCACGAGGCCATTATATATGTTGTACGGACTGCAGACAACGCTGACCTCTAAATGATGATCATGTTTCTTGACGCTTATGGCATTTCACAACAAGACAATGCGCCATTTCTCATGGCCAGCAGTGTGATTGACTGGTTTATTAAAACATCCGGGCTACGATGTCGTGGTCCATCTGTAAAACTTGTTACTCCCGACGTTTCGTTGCATACTGCGGGCAACATCTTCAGAGGTGAGTCGACGACTGGCTGGCTGGCTGTTAAGTTTTTATTTTTTTTATTTTTTTTTTTATTTTTTTACTTTTTTAATGGAACAAGGTGAATGAAGTCCAATCGTCAGCTGACGATTTTCACTTCATGTGGTTACAATTCATTTGGGGACATAATAACTTTATTTCACAATAAACTTTGGGGGTGGACATATATAGGCCTTTATCTTGGTCTGTAAGATACCCCAAATGATGTATTAAAACTTTACAATTTCATTTGCATGATACAATGCATTAATAATTGAAACATTGACATCGTTGAAAATTATTTTTCTTTTAATTAGTTAAGGATCGTGGCACCTTATATCTGTGCCACGGTAATGGAGTGGTCCTTCTTAGTGTTTGGATGTTGAGGACGGTATGCCGAAGGTGGTCCACTTTGTTGTGTCCTAGTCGCCCTCTTACGTATTGCCTCCAGGATGGTATCCATGCGGAGAGCTTCATGGATGTCTACATTCCTGGTGTAGCTGTCTGCCCTTAGGATCCAACGCAGTGTCTTGTTTTGGACTACCTGTATTCTTGTAACCTGTGTTGCACTAGGTAGGCCCTAAACGGAGCTGCCATATAATATTTTAGACAGTAATGTGGCCTTGTAGAATCGTAGCTTGCCACCTGTTCTCAGTTCTGTACTCAAGAACAATGAAATTAAGCTCTTCGATATAGCGTAAACCTTTGGTCTTAAGTTATCGATGTGTTTATGCAGGAAGAACTGCCTGTCTAGGGTAACTCCCAGATATCTCACTGTAGTTCCCCAGGGCATGTGTTGCCAATTGAAACGCAGGTTGAACGTCATCTGTGGTCGATTGCTGGTAAAGTAAATCGCTTTGGTTTTCGTAGGATTGAGCTTCACCTTGCTGGTCTTACACCATTCGGTGATTGCATCCACTTGTTGTTGTAGGCGTCTAATGTTAGCTCGGATGTGTCTTCCGCTAGTCATAAATGTCGTATCATCGGCGAACTGAGCGATCTGAACTCCTTCAACTGTCAGGATGTCGTTGGCATGTATGTTGAAGAGTATCTGGGACAATACCGACGCCTGTGGCAGACCGGCGACCACAGACCGAGGGCCCGATGATTGGCCTTCTACCGTTACTGACATCTTTCGCTGTTAGGCGCCATACGTTCTGCTCATATAGAGCACACAGAGGGCGCCACCACTTGTCACGTGCTGCAGACTATGAAGCTATCTCTGACCAGAGTAATCTCTCTCGATTACAAGTAATCTCTGGTCACATCGTTGGTGCAAAGACGTCCACCATATTATATCTAATTTAAACCTTCTTCTTTATTGTTGAAATTATTACGGAGCTTCTGGATCTCCATGGCTTCTCTATATATGTTTAAATAATAGTGCGAGGTTTTAGCTAGCACACTCGTTTCGCTAAATTTTATTTAATGATCACCATCTGTAAAGACATGTTCCGCCACAGCTGACTTGTCGGTGTGCCCCAGTCGACAATTTCTTTTATGCTCCATTATGCGGGTATTAACACTTTTTTGTCCCAATATACATGAAGCCACAGATATACGGAATTTTATACACTCCTACGTGCTCTATATAAGCAGAACGTCCAGCGTCTAACAGCCAATCGTCGACTCACCTCTGAAGATATTGCCGGAGGTAGGCAACCAAAAGTCGGGAGTAAGACGTTTTATAGACGACCATGGCATCTTAGCTCGCAAGTTTTAATTAATAAAGACGCCGCCAATGAAATAATAGATGTTGTGAATAGTTGCATATAATGTGCTGCCCCCGCCCCCGCCTCCTCTGAACTCGTCAGATCTGAAACCGATCGAACAGATCTGGGACATGACTGAAAATCGCGTCAGAGATCATCACTCCCTCCCAGAATTTATGGTATACAGGTGCCGGGTGTGCAAATTTGATCACAACTCTCATTAGTGACATCCGAAGGCCTCATTCCTTTCATGCCATGACCCGTCCCTTCTGTTAACCATGCAAAATGAAGACATGCCCGCTATTAGGTAGTTCGTCATAATGCTAAGGCTGATCAGTGCATGTGCATGAACAGTTTTGGTTGGACAGTGCATGTAAGGTGTATATATGGACCACATAGCTGCTGTGATCGGAATTTGTAATTTCTGATGGTATTGTAAGTATTCCATCCGTAAGTCATACGAGAATCGTCTTGAAGTTGTGGAGTGACGGTTTACTATGCTGAGAGTTGCAATTGTTTATCGGTAGTCTGTTATTCTCTTATTCATCCTCCGACTGTCCGTTTGATTTTCAGACGGTGGTACATTACAGCAGGGGTGTACTGCACCACGTGCGGCACAGAAGCATACACTGGCCTGGTGGACGAACTGAACCACCGCTGGACAGCCCTCAGTGCGCCTACGATGGATCGCTGTGCCCGGACCTTTGTAAGTAACACAGCTCTTTCCTCTCACCTGCTCGTGAGGCTACCCAAAAGCCTCACGAGGAAACACTGTAGAGATAAAACGCTGCAGCGAATAGGGCAGTAGTGCTGGAATAGTTCAATCGGTAGGACAGTTGGACACGACAGGTAATGTTTTCACGTACGAATCTCAGTTCAGCACACAGTTTTAATGTAAGTTACAGGGTATTTATTATAAGGGGAGGCATTGAATTAAAGTTTGTGCCGTGGTCGGGATTCGAACCTGGGGCGTCGTGCTTACTAGACAGGCGCTTTAGACCTTTCAGCTAATACAGCATTACAGACAAGTTGGCTACACGGATTGTCTTCTAGCACATCTCCCACCACACCACATACTTAAATTCTGCCTCAGTGTTCCCTGTGAAATACGTATCTAATTGCCAAGGATCCACTATGTAAGAATGACATCTCAGCAAGTCTAGATTGTTCCCATTGACTTTCTTTGCTATTGAGGTACAATTAAAGTGTGGTGTGGAGGACGACGTTCTTGAAGACAGTCCGTGTAGTCATTTTCTCCATAACGCTGTGTTAGCTGAGCGGTCTAAAGCACGTGCTTACTAAGTAGGAAGTTCTAAGGGTTCGAATCCCAGCCACAACATAATTTTTAATTCAATGTGTCTCCTTTGGTATAATGAAACAATGTTTGTCTCAAGGAAATTAATTATCGTTGATGTGTAAGATACTAGGGAAGCACAATGTCCAGCAACAAGCCTATTACACAATACTATGGAGGAAATTCAGTGGCCTGTGAAAGAGTAGGACAACAGCCATACACCCCTGCACGAAGGAGGACTTGAACCTCCGAGAGGAGCGGCCGCGCAATCTGTATAATGGCGCCCATTAAGGCGCGGCTATTGCCACGCACATGATCACTTTTATAAAAGTTCCTTATAGCACAGTTATTAAGTGTTTGCATAACAATCTTCAGAATTCTCAGCTTCCGCCGCGGTGGAGTAGCCGAGCGGTCTAAGGCGCCTCGCTGCGGAGCGCGAGGTTGCTCGCCGTCGGAGGTTCGAGTCCTCCCTGGGGCATGGGTGTGTGTGTTTGTCCTTAGGTTAGTTTACCTTAGGTTAAGTAGTTTGTAAGCTAGGGACTGATTACCACGCAGTTTGGTCCGATAGATTTACAAACATTTGAACATTTTCTCAGCTTCCAGAGACGGCGCTGCCGGAGGTCTAATTTATTGAAATTTATTGCAATAAAACTGAGCTATCGTGAAAGTAAAAGTCTGCAACTTTCTTTACTTGTGTCAATGATCACAACATATGTTCTTTACACTCTCTGTTTCGATCAGTATTTATTACCTTAACAATTACGTGGTAATCCATGGGTGCAGTGTACCTCACGCAAGGCACCATTGCTGCCGAAAAGTTTCGTATAACTGTACAATGGTTACAGAGCGCGCACGCACCTACTCACGATCATGGTTTCCAACGTCAGTGGTGTTTCTGGATAACTTAATGAAACATGTCACTAGGCCTTCAGCACGATGGAATCGTTCAAGGGTAATTTCATACAAGCGTTGGGAATCGAAATCGGAACGATATTTTCCGCTCACACAAAAAATAATTAAAAGAAAATATTAAGAATTAAAAATTAAAAAAAATGATGGATGCGCGATGGACCAAAGATGTCAGTTATATGTCATTTAGTTGTTCCGTGTTAGTTTATGGTAAATTCATTGTTAGAATACTAAGGAAATGCAGTCTGAAAACAAAGGAAGTATATCATTAACAGATCATCCAAAGAAATGTTACAAACGGTTTCAATAACGAATGAGAAAGTTTCTCGAAAATCTGCTAGCCGAAACACCATTTAAAATTGTTTATATTCCCTATGTTTATTATTTCATAGCTAAGAGTTCTCTTTTCTTGTAGGCTTTATCATGTCTGACTAGAGACCATTAACAAAATACAAATTGACAAATGTTCTCTGATATGTTTGGTTACCACCCAATAGGACGCCATGCATTCACAAAATCAAGAAAAAACATATTTTACAACTAACCTCTTGTCATAGATATGAAATAAAAGTTTTTAAAGTTTAATTTTCTGACTCTCTTAGTACTGCGCTAAGAGTAAAATGCGTGTTAGTACGTGTATTCGAGCACTTTTCCAATGTGATTTTCAGAGTTTTGTAGTGCAGGTTTACTCCTTCATAGCAGTATAAAGGCAGACTTCACAGTGAACTTCGCTTCAGCTGTTCGGTCTGTGTGTTGCAGCGCTCCCGGATTACGCCGTCCTCAGCATCATCCTGAGCTCAGCGGTGATCGTCCTGGCCGTGGCTTCCGTCATCACATACAGGTAGGACACCAAGCAGAAGTCTTCCTGGACTTTCCCGTATCAGTAATATTTGTTTTTCACGTCAAGTATCTCTGACATGTTATATCAAAAATAAAGTCTAGAACTGAAGCTCCGAAAGTAAATTAGTAAAAAAAAAAATGTAATCAATAGAACAGACTAATCCATTACTTAAGCGCTGCTTTACATTCAGAAAAATCTAGACAATAAATGTACCTATGACAACGCTTTTTGCTAAAAATAAGTATACATAGACATGGTGATGAGTATATGGTTAATGCCTTTGAGATTAAGGGAATTAAGATCCCTGCATAAACAGACAACTACCGAAGTTGAGTTCTTTTCCGTAAGTAGATTAATGCAAATACTGTACTCGTCTTTTTATAAAGACTATCGCCGATTAAATCTTACGTAGTTCACCTTTATCATCCTACACCCTGATATCATAATTAGTACAGTATCTCCCCATTTTCTTCTTTTACGAAATTTCTGTATGTTCTAAGGATGATATTCTCATAAATATGAAACGGAAAATTTTCTAAAACCTGACGTATCTCTACGACTCAGCAGTACAGACGTGGAGCCTCCGAATAACAGAATACGTCTACAACTCCTAATGACTGTATATAGGATCTCATCTAAATGCTGATTTCACGCCAAAGTCAGCACACAACCTAACCAAGTGGTCGATGTCTGCTACTGACCTGGTTACTTTTGTATTTCAAATAAATAAGCAGTAATATCCATCATAGATAAGAGATAGGTTGAATAAAAGTGGTTGATGACGCGTGACAGAGTTTGAGCTTGACACACGTTACGTATCGAGTAATATTTTCTTCTCGGGAGACGAAATCACTGTCGCTCTCCGGTACGTTACATCAATGGCAGTGACTGGTAGTGTTGCTGTGTTGCACAACTACCAATTATTTTAAAACTATATATGTCCCGTTGTATTATATTTCTAACCTATACCATGAGATATGCTGTCATCAACTACTTTTGGTCGTAATACGCCCCCCACCCCGCAGAAAACCACTGCAACGGTAGGATTTATAGTTTTTAGAATAAATAGCAGCCAACCAGTTGCGTTAAAAGCGGTTTAATTAAAACCTTCGCCCAGGTTTCGACTAAATTAATTTTGTCTTCTTCATACGTCGGGCGTAAGAAGAATAATATGCCGAACAATAATATACCTCGTTGGAACCAAGGTGAAGATTTGAAATAAACCCACTTCAACGCAAATGGTTGTTGCTATTTATTCTAAAAATTAAAGGTAGACAAAAATCACGTATTGTGGGTCAGTAAAACAAACACACGAAAACATCATTGCATTTCACCAATATAAGTTTGCCTACTACGTTGTAGGAATACTTAAAACACAATACCAGACTGTCGTGACTGGCTGATCATCGTAGTAAAAAGAATGAGCCAGCCACTCTCCATCACACTAAGACCTAAAACCTCAGTGAAGAGTCCAGAAAGATTCACCCAGTTAAAATATGGCGTACAGTAAATTTCCGGCCGCGTTGGCCGAGGGGACTGAGGCGCTCCAGTCACGGTCTGCACGGCCACTACGGTCGGGGGTTCGAATCCCCCCTCGGGCATGGATATTTGTGCCGTCCTTAGTATTAGCTAGTTCATAAGTACGTTTAGACACTGATGACTCCGTAGTTAAGTCCCATAAGCTATACAAACATTTCAAACATTTGTACAGTAAATTGCATGCCACAGGCATCACAAAATGGGGCTCCTCCCATAATATAAAACTGTGAGTTAAAGGGCAGTGCTCGATGCGGAGGCGTGCCAGGGCCACCTCATTTTACCCGAATGGCTGGCAGGAGGTTCACCACGGTCGGACAGTTGGCTTCACCAACCGCTGTTCGTTATCTATCACTGCCAGCCACGTCTCCAAATGTTCTAATGTTTGTTAATCTATGTGACTTAACTGCTTGGTTATTACTCCCTGGCTTACAAACTACTTGCACTAAGTTAAACTCAAAAATGTTCAAATGTAGTAGAACTTATGGGATTTAACTACGAGGTCATCAGTGCCTAAACTTAAAAACTACTTATGAACTAGCTAGTACTAAGGACGGCACGAATATTCATGCCCCGGGAGGGGGGGATTCGAACCCCCGACCGTAGTGGCCGTGCTGGTCGTGACTGGCGCGCCGCAGACCGCTTGGCCACCGCGGCTGCCTAAGTTAAACTAACCTAAGGAAGACACATACATCCATGCTCGAGGGAGTACTCCAAACCCCGACGGCGAATGGCCGCGCGAACCGCAGCACGGCGCCCCAGAGCGCACGGCTATTCCGCCGCGGTGCCACGTCGCCTCCCACAACTTAAGTGACCTCTGCCGAAACACAGAGAAGACGTGGTGCTGGGGAATATCGCATTCCGTGACATTCTGTTCACTGCAGCCTTGGTGGCCCTATCATCCGATTCATTACCGCGAATCCCCACATGCTCTGGTACCCAAGGATATGACACCTCCTTACCCCGCCTCTTGAGGAAGTACAATTACTCATGAAAAAATTGTGGTAATGCGTCAGATGAGTAAATGTTCTGGAGTGATTTTATGGCACTAAGAGACTAAAACGATGACCCGGAATACGACAGATTTGTTCCAGTGCCTTGAGGATCGCTTGCTAATATGCTGAAAAAACCGAGAAGCGGTGAGCAGGCGAATCCTCATGACTCTACGGAACACAGGCCGGGGTCCCCTTGCTTCGATCCGTCAATGCACACTAATGTAAAATCGTGATGCCTATTTAAAATGTTAATAAACTCAGACCACAACATAATGAAACATATGAAATCTTTTTTTTATTTTTTTAAATTAGCCAAGTATAAAAGAAGTCTTCGCCCTGTCATAACCAAGGTGGAAATCTGCTGTAACCTCGACGTAAAACATTAAAATCTTCCACCCCCATGACTAGAAAACACCTCGAAAGGCCTCGTTACTATTAGCTGGTTCCGAGAAAGCCTTTCCATAGGAGGCCGAACAACGGTATGGTATACAGATGTATATGGCGTGAACAGTGGGGTATATACCTGACGCACCGCGAGGAGCTGTCGCCGGGCCGGATGTAAGTGACTTCTCAGCAGCCTCGGCGCAGAGACTTGGCCTGGGGCTGATCTTGAACATTTCTTCAAACACCGATGAACGTGTCCTGTAGATATGAACTTTCTATGTAGAGTCTGCTCCTTTATATATATGTACTTGGTAACATTCGAATAGGTTGCCGACACTATTGCTCTCTTATTGCGCCAGAAAGGGGTTGTAGTATCTGTGACAGCAACGGTCAAAGAACTTCGACACTTCGATGAGAGTGTCTGTCGTATCACAAAGATATTAAACGAGTAGTATAAGCTGTTGTCTATAGCCGAGGTCTGCTGCTAATTCTTTCAAATCATCCCTGATAGTAGTACGGGGGCTCACTAGGATGACCGATAATGTCTCAATCAGGTATTGTGGCTCGTGACCAATACCGAATAAACGAATTTCTCAACGTTCTCGCCCCAGTGCGAGCGCCCAGAGCAGATTGTTCCGCCCTCTCCTAATCCGCGGTGCTGCTCGTGACACCAAAGACATAATTTATGTTGATGCACGATGTGGCCTTTGCACCATACTATTCTATGCCGGATGTTACACTGTTGGCAGTTCGTCAGATAGAACGAATATTAGGGCTTAATGCCCCGACTACCGCGCGCTCATTGGAGACGGAGCTCACGCTCGTTTCCTCTGGGTAAGGAGGGGGGGGGGGGAGTAATCGACCGTAACCTCTCAAACGAACCATTCCGGAATTTATATGGAGTTAATTATGGAAATGACAGAAATCCTAAATCTTGATAACCGGAAGAGGATTTGATTCGCCGTGCACCGGAAGGCGATTACAATGTGCTGATCACTGCGGCACCTCGCTTCGGGTATCACACGGTGGCAAATTCTTTGGAAAGATAAAACTCCCACTATCCTGGTAGTTGCAAGGCGCTGTGGTGGACCCAAACTGCGGAACCGCCCCAGAAGAAAAATATCGCAGTAACTCACTAAACGGTGATGTCGGATATCGGACAGATTTCAGGCCAGCGAATGAATCGTTCAATGGTGGCGACAAAATAGGTAAATTCCTTAGACGGACCAGTGTTGACTATAACCTGTAGATATAATGTTGCGCTCAGTTTTAAAAATATTATAGTGTTGTAAATATTATAAATGCTTATATACGTACCTTGTGTGATTACTTTGATGATAAATAGGATGCACGCATCATAATCTTCAGTACTACGTAGCGTTAGCACAACAGCGTATGAAAAATGAGATGTTCAGTTACATTACGCCATGGGCAACCCTACAAACTTTGCGAAGTGATTAAATGTATTCTTCATCTTTCTGAGATTAGAAATTTCAAGCAAAATTTCTAGGAAGTGATGGCATTATGACATGCCCTTGTCCAACACGTTCGGTGATTGCCATCGAGTTTTATGGTGACATTTAATTTTTTGAAGTAACGACTGCGTAAGTGGATTCTCGGAAATCAGGACATAGTCGGGTGAAAATGCTAAATATTTTCGCTTTATTCTTAGGTTCCTGCCTAACCACACCCCCATGAATCGCGATAAAATCGGCCGAAACAGGCAAAAATTTGTGATAAGCAAAAATCCACGTTTCATTTCTGCAGCTTTCACTTGCTCGCTACAATTTAACTTCTGATTATTATCAGGATGGAGCCACAAAATCCTACAAACTCACTCCAGAGTGAGATGGCTCTTTGACAACGAATAATGCAGATGAAACTTCCTGGCAGATTAAAATTGCGTGCCGGAACCGGGACTCGAACCTGGGACCATTGCCCTTCGCGGGCAAGTGCTCTACCGACTGAGCTATCCCGACACGACTCACGACGCCGCCCCACAACTTTACTTCCGCCAGTACCTCGCCTCCTTCTGTGAAGTTTGGAAAGTAGGAGGCGAGGTGCTGGCGGAAGTAAAGTTGCGGGGTGACATTGTGAGTCGTGCCGGGATAGCTCAATCGGTAGAGCGCTAGGCCGCGAAGGGCAATGGTCCCAAGTTCGAGTCCCGGTTCCGGTACGCAATTTTAATCTGCCAGGAAGTTTCATCTGCATTATTCGTTGTCAAAGAGCCATCTCACTCCGGAGTGAGTTTGTAGGATTTTGTGGCTCCATCCTGATAATAATCAGAAGTTAAATTGTAGCGAGCAAGTGAAAGCTGCAGAAATGAAACGTGGATTTTTGCTTATCACAAATTTTTGCCTGTTTCGTCCGGATGGGAAAAACCGACCAGTTAAAACCGATACCGGTATTTTAGTTTTGAATAACCGTTTTTTTCGGTATTTATTTGGTGTCAGTTGTAACCGGGTTCTTTTAGTTATTGCCAAGAACCGGGTAAAAAAAAACCGGTACGACTACGTCCTGTAGTAATGGTTCAAAATGTGTTTTTTGTAAATAATTAAAAAAAATTAAAACTAGTAGACCCTAATATTAGGGCTATTCCTAAAAGTTCCACTGCTGTGAAATATTAGGTCATCGCAGAAACTAAGAAAAGCGATCAGTGTTAATTTAAGAACAATCCCGGCAGTCAGACACGCGCAACAAATGCGTGGCATAAGAACTTAAGAACTGGTGCAGCTATTGAGGCCGTGTGGCGTGGCCTTTTAGACGACGCGCGTGCGCCGACAGTGTACGAGACTTGCCTCCGTCTCTGGTCATGCGGCAGTTCCTTGCTGTCGTCGCCTGACATCGGTTGTCTCTTAAATGGTACCATCCCGAGTATGAAAGTACTTCACTAAGTAAGGGAGCAGTGAGGTACAATGCTCCATTTGCTTTAAAAAGCTGAAAACGGGTGGGGTACTTCAAACATGCTATGTAATTTAAGGAGAAAGCATCAAAAATGTTCCTTGGAAGAGAAGGTAAAATTGATTCATATACATATTAGGTAAGTGATATAGTATAAGCTTGGAATACTAACTTTTAATGTATTATCATATTGTTATGGTAACAAGTTTTATTAATGTGATTCCTTGAAAGCGAGGGGCCTTTTTTAATAACCAATATGGGTTTAGGTAACATTGATCATATGGCGCGTCGCGAGATAGCCGTGCGGTCTGAGGCTCCATGTCACGGACTGCGCGGCTGCTACAGTCGGAGGTTAGGGTCCTCCCTCCTACCTCGGTCATGGATGTATATGTTGTCCTTAGCGTAAGTTAGTTTAAGTTAAATTAAGTAGTTTGTAAGTCTAGGGACCGATGACCTAAGCATTTAGGTCTCATGAGAACACACACCCATTTGAACATTCTTTGATCATGTGGTACAGAGCTTTCCTAGTTTAATTTGCGTAAATTTACACTGACAACAATCATAATGTTAGTCGGAACTGTGACTTTATTTTTCGAAATACTTCTGCAGCACTGATTCAAGTTTATTTACTGATTGTAACGTATATCTGTTGTGTGTATAACGAGATATTCGTATGTGCTGACTCACACGTCCAACGTACGGAGTGGTTGGCTCAATATTCACAACTGCTGAATGGAAATACTAGGCCAGTAAATCTGTATGCTTCGTATATCGTCTTCTACGGACTCCTGGCTAGGCTTACACACACTCAAGAAGGCGTAGTATTGCGAGGGGATCTTGAAAAATATGGAAAGTAACGTAAATTTACGTATATATTAACTAAATTTCGTAAGTTTCGATTTCGGCCGGAACTAGAATAACCGATGATTACGGTTTCTGTTTCGGCCGCAAAATATGTTTCGTTCCAACTCTACTGGAAATAATAGCAATAAAAATCGAAAACCGGTTATTTAAAAAACCGGTTATCTTGTGCAATTTTTACGGTGCGGTTAAACTGAAGATGAAAAGAACCGATATAACCGAAAACCGGTTGTTTCAGCGATAACCGCCATCCCTATCTGGAATGCAGATGAACTTCTGTTTCTGCTGTCGATTGGGATGATGAGCTGCTTCCCCGTTGATTCTCCGGCTACATTAACAAATACCACCCATAGGTTACTGGTGGCTGCGGAAGACGAAACATGGTCCGGCTGCTGTGCCCCTTGTAGCGGTCGTCGCGAACAGCCTTGTTGCAGAGTGACGCCTGCTGATTATGCAGCCTGCGAAGCAGCGTCGTACAAAGGGATATCGTCCAGCGGGCGCATGAAGACGTTATAACTTTTATTACAATAATAAGAAAACAACAAATGTTTTATGCTGTAGAGCAGAGTTTTCCAAACTGGGTGTCACGACACCCTGGGGTGTCGCGTAGTAGTATCAAGGGTGTCGCGAGACTAACAAATTTAGACTCTAAACAAAAAACTTGTGATAAAATAACACATAATATCATTCTCTTCATACTACCCTGAAGACTCGCATGCAGCTAATTATCCTTCTCTTAATACAGTTCACCACAGATCACCCATTAAAGGAATGATCGGTGCACATTAATTACGTGCTCAGCTGCTAGGCGGCAGCTCTGCTTCAGCAGCAGTAGACACTCAGGGTTCGTTCAAGAAGCTGCCAGTTGCCAGATTCCAGCAAACTACGCACGCGCAGAGCTGCTGCTGATACTCGACAACAGCTCTCCCCATGTGCAGTTTGCTGGAACTGACAGCTGCTTGAACGAACCTTCACTGTAGTCTGCTTTCCTTCTAAAAAAGCTGCACCTTAGCGTTTTTTAATGGATTTATCATAGCCACGTCACCGTCGGTAGCGTTTCTTACAATTAAATGCCAATCAATGAGACAGTGGCTGTAAAAGCTGTCACAGATTGTAAAAACTGTCACAATTGTCCTCTGACAAAAGCTATTCAGTAGCTATGTTCAGTAGGGAGTATGGCCGTGTGACTAACAGAGAGTAGTATTTTAAATGCAGTGATCGTTGGTTCGAACCGTGGTATGCGTTAATATTTTTTCTCTCATTTTCCTGTATGTAACAGATTCTGAGACCAGAAATGACATTCATAGTCTTACTTGTCACAAATATTTATCATTTTTTTTCCGAATATATCGGGACTTCTGAGGTCGTGGCGAAGCAAGAACCTAACATCACTTGTCATAAATACATCTTCTTTATTTCTGAAAATAATGTGATAATATTGAACTGAAAGGGAACAGCCATTGTGCTGTCTAAATCTGAAATCCGAGCAGCTAATTTCCACATGCCGTTTTCAATAGATCCAGAAAAACCTGACATGTACACACGACAGCGAAAAACGGTTTTCGAAGTTCGGTTTTCGGAAGTTGTGCCACATGTACAAGAAGGAAGTATTACTGTGTGAGTTAGGCATTGTTGCCTGCGGTGTTACTCTGTTGTACATCACCGTACTTCCTAATGTTTCCTTTTCTTGCGATGAGTGTACGTAATTGCTGTAGTCAGGATCAACATTAAACATGTCAATGCGTACGAGGATTTCAGTTTCGTTTACAAACTACATTTAAACGATACTTTATTTCCGTCTCCCCCCCCCCCCTTCCGCCACCACCCACCCTGCTAGATCCATCTAAATTCTACCATATGTATTTATATTAGTGAAAGGGTGTCGCGCAAAACTGTAAGCTATAAAAGGGTGTCGCCATGAGGGGACGTTTGTAAAGCACTGCTTTAGAGGATGAATACAACTTATTTAAATATAGTAGGACATGAGCATTTTGCTTATGACTCTATAACTCCATTTCTCTAACCACTACCATGCAGTGTAACCATATCTATCACCAACAGTGCTTTTCATTTTCCGACCTACTGAACTTTCAGGCTATTCCAACGGTGCGTTATTAATTGACTTTTCATTATAACGTTTTGAACAACGAGAAACTTGTTAGAAATAATTTTTCATTACGCCATTTCTCGTAAGTTATAATACTTGAACAACAAATTACGACTAACCCAATATGACGATATCAAAAATCTTTATGTGTCAGCTGCTATGAGTTCCGTCTTTCCATTGGGTTTTATAAGAGACACATCATATTGACGTCACTATAAATTAAGTTTCAAATGACTCTTGCTTCCTAGAAACTCAGCCGCAACAACAACATTTTTTGGTATCAATAATAAAACTTGGAGTAATACGAGAACCACCTTCTCAGATCGATTGGAAACAGACGAGTAGCAAAATATCCACAAGTGTAAAGAAATTAAAGAAACCGAAGCTACTTATTTTCCCTGAGATGGACAAAGTAATGAAATGCTTCAAGTATTAATGAAACTGTACTTCGAGACTTGTGGAAGTACGTAACTCGTCGACGAATACACACGAATTGGAACTGTCCTACATGTGAACTAACCTCTTATTCGAAGATACTTCAGCAGATGCGTGAATCGATGAGCCCAAACCATATTACTAGAATTGGTCAACAGTGCCTGCGCTTTTTAAATGTTTATGTCTTATGTGTCGTGTAATCGCGGTCACTCCAGCCTCCAGAATGAGAAAAGCTCCTACCACATCGTATCAAAAGACGAATATATCCTGGATAAAGTCAAATATATAAATGAACAGAACTATCTTCTCGATTTACGTGGTTGCCTAAAACATTTTAATCAAAACATATTGACATATTCGTGCATATGTAACTAACACGATTTATAATGTCATGTTGTTTAACCCTTTCGTGACAGAATTAATTAAAATTTCGCATATTAGTGTAACTTGGTTTCTATCTTGTTGAATGGGCACTGAGTCAGGCCATGCTTCTAAATTTCGATTATTATTTATAGTTTTCAAATTATTTGATGTGGGAGTTATATGTCCCACTTCGCGTTTTAGGAAACATTAGGATCTGTACAAATAAGAATGGTAGTACCATTAATATGTCATACATTTACATCTTTTCATAACTTTATATTTTTCGACTATTTTTCAACACATGGCTGCATATATAGCGGTAATTTGGAGTAGCTTCATATGAAATTTTTCATGTCTCTTGCTTTCGTGTACTGTGTTGTCTGCATCGCTTCCTTGTTAGAAAATGTTTTGCAACTGCGCATAAGGGCATTAGACAATACTTTATAAGACATGATTACATTATGGCTCTTATGCCTTTTTTCGATTTGTAGAAAATCGTTAACAAGCTGTCACAAATATTTTTTTTATTCACCAGATCAAGATTTCTGTCATAATATGATGATTTTCAATGAAAGACAAATACATAAGCACCAGTTAGAATTAGATAATATACATTGCAAGTTATACACCAGTTGTACAAAGTTTAAATTATACTAAACGGTAAAAGACATACCTTCAAACAAACTGAATACATAAAACTTTTCGACCTCCATGTTGGAGATTACGTTCATGCTGATGCATCTGTGTAAAAATTTTGACGGCTGCATCAGTATGAACGTACCCTCCAACATGGAGGTCGAAAAGTTTTAAGTGTTCTGTTTGTTTGAAGGTATCTATTTTACCGTTTACTGTAATTGAAACTTTGTACATTTAGTGTATAACTTATCATGTGTATTATCTAATTCTGTTTCATTTGTCTTTGTCTTTTCACTGATAATGGTCATACAATCATCGAAATCAGGATCTGAGGATTAAACAAAATACTTACGTCTGATTACTGACAATTTTCTACAAAACATTTCATCATCCGACAGCTGAAACAGGTAGTCCAAAATTTCCTCTGTTTTCAATCTCTATTTGTGTGTTCTGGGAAGTGTCAGAATCAACTTACCTTCTTAGTTTCCAAGGAAACAGCTGAATGCAGTGTCGTGGGTTCCAGTATGAAAGAGTAACAATCGCCCACCTACAATAAGACGTTTTTCGCGTTTCATATCAAATTAAGAGAAACCCAATAATAATACAGGATATAATATCATAAACATACATAAGCATTTTGACACAAATATGAACAAATGACACTTGCTGGCCATAAGGAAAAGACGAATTTAGAAGTGATTTACTAATAAATACGTCCAAAAATCTGGATATATCTAGCAAACAAACAAAAGAAAACAATAAAACCCTTTACTAAGCTTACCTATTTAATAAAAGACAAAATAGTTCATAAAACTGCCAAAATACGAGTTGCAGTAAGCACAACTGCAACAAATAAGCGACAACACGTGCAGTATACGCCAAACAACAAGCCACTTGGTTGCAGAATGTTGATGCGTTCATTACTAGGTGGCAGCACCCCACAGATCTGGGACTTTTATATCCCTGTCAACTACGCGACACAAATTCGTTTGTGGGACACGTGTGTTCCACTGGTCACAAGAGGGTTAATGTGGCCCATGGCATAATGTCAACCACTTTGCCATTTCTCATGTCATGAAATATAACACTACGTGCCATTGTAGTTTAGTATGCGCGCATACTAACTCCTTGGTACTTTCTATTAGAGATTCAAACCCCTTTCTTGAGAATCATGATTAACTCGTAATAAATCGTGAATATGTCCAGAGTATTTTTTAATGTGAACGTGCCTGAAGCTACCAGAGAAGGCGAGAAGACAATTCAACTCTTTCATTCTGAACAGGAAATATTGGCTTTTGTTGCGGCGTGGTAGGAGCATGGTTGTGAATTAGGTCTTAAAAATTACTTCAAAAGTATTACATAAACGCTACCACTCAGTTATTTTACTTTGGGTATTTAAAATCTTACTGCAACTAACGTATAAATTACCAAACGATAATTAACTGACCAATTAGTATAATCTTTTAAGTACCATTGGCTGGACGCCCATCGCGTCTCGGCAGTATCTAGCTTTAGCTCGACGTTAAACAATGATAACCCCCCCCCCCAAACGATAATGACTAGGGTGTACGATAAAAAATTCCATTTGAGTTTATCCACTTATCTACCTTTGAGCGAATTTCCAACGAATTCGTATAAATGATAAGTGCGGAAATGGTGTGCTTCATTAGCAGGTTTTCTACGCATAACATAAAATCCGAACGGCGCGTATAAACATCGTGCCATTAGCAGAGCATTAATTTCTGCCAAACTTAAATCTTTTGTGAACAAAAGAATCGATTCACACGATTTTCCTGCGGGGATCAGCCCCGATCCGTCTATCAAACTTTATCATAACTAATGACCATAGAAAAGGATTCCGGATTTATATAAAACACAACATTTTCACTTCATAATGTTATCTCAAATACTAACCTAGTTTCAAGATAGCAGAATCGTAGTTTCACACTCGGTTTTTTCAAACGTATTTATTACAGCACTTCCGAACTGGGATAATTGCTGACCCAGACAAACTGTATGACACTTCCATTACAGTTACCGCTCGCGTTAAGCTGACTATTTAAAAGTCAACTCCTGCTATTTAACAGCAAAATTCTATAAAAAAACTAATTTATTGTCTTGTTACCAAAATTTAAAAGTGATGCACAAGCGAGAGCTCCTCTGTGATCTCACAAGGAGATCACATGGGTATCAGATATTAAAATTTCCTTATATTTATAGCACGTGAAGTTCATAACTTAGGTAACAATAAACCAATCTCATTCAACGCAACTCTCAAAAATTCTCGAGAAAATCGACTTCTAAGTTTTGCGAGTAGATATATGTATCAGTTATTAAAACAATTGCAGCATCTGTCGGTGATGCTGAGGTGGTAGCGTTCGGGTCTCATAACCATAGAGTCGATGGCTGTGACAAACAGTTATCGTTTATTTTCCGAGTTCATTTATATAAAACATTTTGGGATCTGTAATTCTACCTGTTGTGTCAGTTTTTGTTTATCTATATGTAGACGAACTAAACACATTGTTGTCGCCTAAAATCCAGGAAAATGCGGGGATGGCTCCTTTGAAAGGGCACGGCCGATTTCCTTCCCAATCCTTCCCCGAAAATTCGTCTCTAATGGCCACGCTGTCGACGGGACCTTAAACCCTAAGCTTCCTTCCTGTCGTCTAAAACGATGGTTGAATAGGTTATCTACTTGGATAGCTATTAGTAGCTTTGTGGATGACTTCCCAAAAACAACGTCGCCGCTCTTCACAAACTGAAAATGAAATACTACCGTCGTCAAGTAATAACGAAGCCAATACTGTAAAACATGTAACTTATGCTTGTGATTGAAACCATCATTATTAAAACCTTTTGTAAAACATAGAAAATTACGAATCACCAAAAATAAGTGCATTTTTCGTAAGAATTACCGTGAGATGTTAAAATTATGTAAATATTCAAACACAATGAATAAAATGTGTCACTGCAGGATTCGGACAAACCACCCTATGGTTTCAAAGCTAGAACGCTACCTCCTAACCTATACCGACATACGTTGCAACTGTTCTGTGTTTGGTATTTACATGTACTTGCGAAAACTTCAGTCAATTTTCTCGTTCATTTTTGAGAGCAGCATCGAATGGCTTTCGCTGATTGTTATTTGTGTTCTGAACTTCACGTAGCATAAATATAAAGAAATTCTAGCGAATGCGATGTAGTCTCTATCAGTTCCGGGTCGCGGTTTTGCGCACTGAGTATACAATAATTTCTTGACATCTGCACCTCCCTTTATGGATGAAGTAATAGGCAGCGTCAACGGGCATCATTCTTCTAAGAATGTGAGCAGTTATACAAGGACGTTAGCATCACATAATGTGCAGACTCTTGTCAACAGTAAATCACAAACTATTGTGTTTCGAGTGGAAACGAAGAAGGAAGATCAGGGTTGAACGGCAGGTCTTCATCGATGTCATTAGAGTTAGATCAAAGGCTTGGATTAAGTTACACTTGGGAAGGGGGTAGGCGGAGGAAATCAGCCCTGCCATTTTAAATAAACTTGCACAGAATTTGCCTGGAGATATTTATGTTAAATTAGGGGAAAGATAAATATGGATGTGCAGTGGCGGATTTGAGTCGTCGTGCTTTCGACAGCGGGTCCAAAGTTTTAACCACTGTACCGCATTTCCCTCGTGATTAGAGCCGCGCTGTGAAAAGGAACCATGGAGTATTCTGCGACACTGGACCTGTACTCTGCTTGCATTTATAGTGAACCTTTGCTCTAGCGCAAAGTCCTAATCACAGGAGACTCCTGTAAAGGAGGTAAAACAACGATCCCAATAATTACAGACCAATATCTTTAACATCGGTTTCTTGTAGAATTCTTGAACTTATTCTCAAAATCAAATGTTTTTTAAGCTTAAGGGACTTAAATGCTGGATCATCAGTCCCTAAACTTACAAACGACTTATGAACTAGCTTACACTAAAGACGATTCAAACATCCATGCCCGAAGGGGGACTCGAACCGCCGACCGTAGCGGCCGTGCAGACTGTGACTGGCCCGCCGCAGACCACACAGCCACTGCGGCCGGCACTTATTCTAATTTAGAATTTAGTGTATTTCCTTTAGACGCAATTGTTTCAGTCCATGCATCATCATAGCTTTATAAAGCATTGCTGGCATGAACTGAGTGTCTTCTTTATCACATAATGCCTTAAGATCCCTGGATAAAGGGCACCAGGCAAACTGTTCATTTCACGATTTTTCGAGAAGAGTTGGTGCCAGACTGCAGACTGCTCACGAAGCTATAACCATATGGTGTAGGTTCGCTGACATCTGTCTCCTAGAGTTCTTAAATAACGGAACCCAGTACGATGTCCTCGACAGCGTTCGTCTAAAATTGTGAGCAATATGTTTGTAAATATTACAACGCCATCTATAACAAAACAACAAAAGTGTTCCAAATAAAACATTCATATTTATTTACTTTCTATACTTTTATGACACATTTGTTGTCTGTCTGTCTGTTCTCTTATAACTCAAGATCCAGATAACCAAATAACGTGATCTTTGGTACACGTACACAAAATTACGTGGGGAAAGTTCGTAAACAGGTTTCGTTCCATTTCTTGGAAAACCAACCGGAAAATTTGAGAAAAAGTTGAAGTGTGTTTTCAATGTCTCCGTGTAAATCTATATCTTCGCACTGCTCTTGTTGAAATTTTGCACAATTGACCTTTCAGAACAAGAGGAAGGACACTGTCTACATAAAATGTCGTACAGTGCATGGTGGAGGGTACTTATGGATTTCGCCAAAAGCTACAGATTTGCTTCGATCTTGATGAAATTTTGTACACTTGACCTTGAATAGAAGATGAAGGTTACTGTCTACATAAAATTTCGTTCGGTGCATGGGGGAGAGTACTTCCCTTACAGAGTTCGATTGAAATCTCTATACATATAAATTCAGTCTAACTAAAAACATGCGGTGACACATTTAGGGTGATTTGTCTGCAGGACAATGTGCAAACAAGTCGTTGCAGATTGGAGATGGTAAAGTTCCTGAAGATCCTTCAACAGTCACAGGGCCAGTCTCTTGGGATTGTTGGTATGGACTTGCAGACACCATGCTTTTCACATGGACAGTTGTATGTGGCGTGATCCAGAGTGGGCAAAGACGAAAACCTTTTTGTACATACTCCAAATAGAACTGCCAAAATGTTGTTTATCACAATGCTTTAACAAAAATGTACCATTTTATTACATGCAAATAATCGGTTCTTTACGCTTCTACAGAAAACCTTATTTTAAACCTGGGCAAAGCCTGGTACTTGCAGCTAGTATGTAATAAAAATGGGGGTACCTATTAAAAATGCAGTTCATATCCGTTTGACCATGTAGTGTCTTAAGCACTACATGCTTTCCCTAGCTAGGCAAGAGCACCAAATTGATTAGTTTTTGGGTATTTATGGAGGTTTATTGCTTGGACTATTACTGTCCTAGGCTATTTGTTTCACAGGTGAATGCCCACACAGGTACCTCCTACCTCTCATGGAAACCATATATAAAGGACACTGTGCTCTAGAATGAACTCTGTGGATACTCAGAGAAAAGAGATGTGAAATTGTAGATACTGATGGTGTTTTGTTTTGTAATTAGTTACTAGAGTTGACTCAAATGGCTAACGTGTTCTAAACTTCTCTCAAAAATTAGTGTAATAATAACTGGATTTAAGACTGTAAACCAAATGTTTGAAGTATTGGTGATGTAGAAAGGGTACAATAAACCCTTATTATGGTTAAAATACGAGGTGCGTCCAGAAAGTAAGTTCCGATTGGTAATAAAATAAAATTGTACACAGATACAGAATAAATTTTTATTGCACGAAGTTCTACAGCTCATAAACTACTTATCCACATGAAACTCCCTGGCAGATTAAAATTGTGTGCCGGAACCTGGACTCGAACCTGGGACCTTTGCCTTTCGCGGACAAGCGCACTACCGACTGTGCTATCCCGACACGACTCACGATGCTGTCTCACAACTTTACTTCCGCCAGTACCTCGCCTCGTACTTTCCAAACTTCACAGAAGCTCTCCTGCTAACCATGCAAGACCAGCAGTCCTGGAAGAAAGGATATGGTGGAGACATGGCTTAGATTTTAATCTGCCAAGAAGTTTCATATCAGCGCACACTCCGCTGCAGAGTGAAAGTTTCATTCTGGAAACATCCCTTAGGCTGTGGCTAAGCCATGTCTTCACTTCGTTTCACTTTCCTCGTTTTCAGAAACCGAATCACCGACCTGATTTCACAGGCGGCGGGATTTTCAATCAACGCCGACATTTCAAACAAGCACAACAAAGCGTACGTAACTGACAGCGATCTCCAAATGGCGCACGTTCTTCTCCTTGAGACACATCGTCTACAGCGCATGTGCGGAACTGCAATCTTAACGCTGTAGCGGAGATAAATTGAAACGGAACTTACTTTGTGGACGCGCCTCGTATAAACCAACTGTTTTCTAATTTAAGTAATTGAGACAAAGTTGAACTATGATACTTCATCTTTTCTGAGTGTAACCTTCATAGGGAAGAAGTTGATTGACCTTAACTTTGGAAATGAATTATCAGAGGCACTGTGTATCAGCACCTCTACCAGTATCTACTACGCCGGCCGCGGTGGCAGAGGGGACTGAGGCACTTCAGTCACGGTCTACACGGCCACTACGGTCGGGGGTTCGAATCCCCCCTCGGTCATAGATATTTGTGCCGTCCTAGTTCGTAAGTAGTTCATAAGTAGTTTGTAAGTTTACGGACTGATGATTCCGTAGTTAAGTCCCATAAGCTGTACAAACATTTTTTTAGTATCTACTACAATAAACAACACACGAAGAAGATAGTTAAATATTAAAAAAATACATTTCATATCCGTTTGACCTACGGCAGCGCCATCTAGTGGGCCAACCATAGCGCCAAGCTAGAAAAGTTTTGTTCTTTGTAGTTTTTTTCGTTTGATGCTTATTCATTGAGATATTTGGCCCGGTCACTATCAATGGACCACCCTGTATACTGTTACTAATAATTAGTGCCATAGCTCGCGCCTGTTAGCTCGGCATGTGAACCTGGCACGGCGTCGTGTGTCGGCAGGCGGTACCGGCTGGAGGCGGAGATCGCGTCGATGTCGTGGCGCGTGCAGTGGCACGACCTGCTGCCGCTGTCGCACGGCCGCGCCAAGGGCGGCAGCCTCACCAGCTTCGGCAAGAGGCGCGGCAGCCAGGCGGTGAGTCTACACTATCCTATCTGACTCCTTACACAGGTCTACAGTTACTACATCATCACAGGGCAACGCAGATGAAGGACGACTTCCTAGAAACCATGTAATACACTCCTTCCCACTAAAATTGCAACACCACGAAGATGACGTGCTACAGACGCTACATTTAAGCGACAGGAATAATATGCTGTGATATGCAAATCATCAGCTTTTTGGAGCATTCAGACAAGATTGGCACCAATAGCGACACTTACTACGTGCTGACATTTTCCAGCCGATATCTCATACAAAAACAGTTGACCGACGTGAAACGTTGTTGTGATGTCTCATGTAAGCAGGGGAAATGCGTACCATCACGTTTATGACATTGATAAAGGTCGAATTGTAGCCTATCGCGAATGCGGTTTATCGTATCGCGACATTGCTGCTCACGTTGGTCGCGATCAAAATGACTGTTAGCATAATATGGAATCGTTGAGTTCAGGAGGGCAATACGGAACGCCGTGCTGGATCCCAACGGCCTCGCATCACTAGCAGTCGAGATGACAGGCATCTTATTCGCATGGCTGTAACGGATCGTGCAGCCACCTCTCGATCCCTGAGTCAATAGACGGGGATGTTTGCAAGACAACAACCATCTCCAAGAGCAGTTAGACGTTTGTAGCAGCATGGACTATCAGCTCGGAGACCATGGCTGCGATTACACCTGACGCTGTATCACAGACAGGAGCGCCTGCGATGGTGTACGCAACGACGAACCTGGGTGCAGGAATGGCAAAACGTCATTTTTTTTGGATGAATCCAGTTTCTGTTTACAGCATCATGATGGTCGCATCCGTGTTTGGCGACATCGCGGTGAACGCATATTGGAAGCGTCTATTCGTCATCGCCATATTGCCGTATCACCTGGCGTGATGGTATGGGGTGCCATTGGTTACACGTCTCGGTCACCTCTTGTTCGCACTGACGGCACTTTGAACAATGGCCGTTGTTACTACCCGTGGCTCTACCCTTAATTCTATCCCTGCGAAACGCTTTATTTCAGCAGGATAATGCACGGCCACATGTTGCAGGTCCTCTACGGGCCATTCTGGATACGGAAAATGTTCGACTGCTGCCCTGGTCAGCACATTCTCCACATCTCTCACTAATTGAAAACGTTTGGTAAATGGTGGCCGAGCAGCTGGCTCCTCATAATACGCCAGTCACTACTCTTGATGAACTGTGGTATCGTGTTGAAGCTGCAAGTGCATCTGTACCTGTACACGCCATCCAAGCTCTTTTTGACTCAATACGTATGAGTATCAAGGCCGTTATTACGGCCAGAGATGGTTGTTCTGGGTACTGATTTCTCAGGATCTATCCACACAAATTACGTGCAAATATAATCACATGTCAGTTCTAGTATAATATATTTGCCCAATGAATACCCTTTTATGATCTGCATTTCTTATTGGTGTAGCAATTTTAATGGCCAGTGGTGTAGTTATCCATTACGACGCCACTCCCCCCACCCCGCCCCTCAACGCCTCATTACGCCAGTACTGGGCCCACAACAGTGTTGTTTGTATATATGTGTCTGTTACATACAAGTCCCCGAGCTATAACAAACATTTTTATCTTCCGGGCTGCTTCCCGTCCTCGCTATCACTGTCATATCCAAACAGACCTTCTTCAAAGATTGGTGCTATTCTCCGTTCAGTTAAGGATGATATGGGTTGCGGAAGGCCGGAATCTACAGAGTACCCTGCGAGTTTGGCAAAGCCTACATTGGCCAGACGACGTGCACAGTGCAGCAAAGGTGTGCGGAAGAGGATCGTCACACAAGTCTGTAGCAGCCCAATAAGTCGGCCTTACCCGAGCATTGTGTTACCACAAGACTCCCTGTGGATTATTCGTGGCTACTACGAGATCCTTTTAAGGTTTATTGATTAAAGAACCTGTGGAAATATTCTTGTCAGAAGATGTTTTAATCGTTACAGCAGTTTTCAACCTGACATGGCTTGTGACCCGATGATCTCTTTAATGTATTTACTACTAACGTTACGTCCAAGGACAGTTAATTTTTTTAAATGATTTGACATCTGAGTTTTATTGCGCGTTTCAGCAGACGGCGGACATGTAGTTTCACCTTTGTGCATGCGCCTCAGTGCCACATTCAGATCTGTATACATAGAGGGCGTTCATGTAGCGGCCACTTTTTCCGCATGCTTCTCCGCAACAACTTCCGTTATAAAAACTTCGCTGTAAACTACCCATCTCTCCCCGTTTCCCAATGTGCCTTTTGACCTCCCTTCTCAGCCGACGACCGGCTCCTTTGCATCACCCACCTCCTCTCTGTCCACCTAAATTCCCGTCGCTCCGCCATCTTACTTTCCCTTGATGTACAAAAAGCATAAGATCGTGAATGGCATTCCGGCCTCATATTCAAACTTGAGGTCTACGCCATTTCTATTCATTACCTCCATGTCATTCCTTCCATTCTCTCCCAACACCCATCCTATGTCACTTCTTGCAATTATTATTCTCGTTTGTTCTACCATTCCGGTGGGAAGCCTCAAACGTCTGTCATCTCCCCTCTCCTGTACATGATCTACTCCACTGATATGGCCCTACCTAAACCTCCAATCCACCTCCTGCAACATGCTGACGACACAGCCGTCTCCCCTCTCGCCACCACTCTCGCCCGCTCCGAACACCTCCTTTAATCGCACCTTCCTCAGTTCTCCATTTGGTGTAAACACTGTCTTCTCTCGGTTAACCCCAAATTCCAGGCAGTCATCATAGGTTGTACCACCTGCTGCTTATCGTCCCCAATCGTCCTATCCGTCACACCCCCACCCTCAAATACCTTGGTCTCGACCGCATTCTTTCCTGGACTCCGCACCTTAAAACCAACTATGAAAAAGCCCTCAGCAGCCTCCACCTCCTCAAACTCCTCTCTGGGGCCTCAAACCATCCACCATCCTCTACACCTACCGATCCTTCATGCATCCTGTCTTGTATAGTATCCACCACGCCAGAGTCTCGCTCCCTCCCCCACCCACACACTCCATATACTCTCACAGGGTAACTTCCGCCTTATCCCCCTACCGGATGATGCCCTCTGTCCTGAAATATACCCCTCCTACTAGCCTAATCCTATCCTCAAAGATCTGGTGCCACCTTTCCCCATCCTCTCCCCTCTTTTTTCTTCCCTACTTTTGGTTCTCTTTCACCCCTTCACCCCTCCGGAGTCTCTGCGCCCCCATCTATTCTTTCCCCCATCTCTTCCTAACCCTACTCCTCCCTCTGCGCCTTCCTCTTCCCCTTCTTTATTCCCTCGTGGGTCCCCCAAGTATACTTCATGGTCCGGTGTTCTGCGTGATCTCCACTTTAACGTGTTGCAACCGCTGGGTTTTAATATGTGCTGCCGTAAACCTCTCCGTGCTTATGCTAGCGTGAAACTAGCCACCATTGCCGTTTTAACGTATTTGTTATATCGCCAATATCTTACCTTGTCTTGTTTGTATATCCGCCCCATATACCTTCTTTGCTAGCAGTTGGTGACACTTTGTCAATTATTGTAATCTTTTGGCTGCAAGCGGCTTAAGAGACCGCTGAGTGCCTGCCCTCGGGGCGAATCACAATAAATGGGGGGAAGCTAGTCATCTCCAATAGCTGCCACTCACATGAGGATGGCTGAACGGCTGTCAACCGAAATGTCGTGCCAGGAGGTCGAGGTCATCCTGCTGCAATCCCTAAACTTTATTTAGTTCAACACTCCCTATACATAAGTAGCGCCCTCACGCTCAAAAGAGGACCAACGTCAGACATTATAGACGGTGAAATAATAACTGTTGGGAACTATTACCATAAACTCTGTTGTCTGTTTCTTTAGCAGGGAAAGAACAGAAGGCCAGGAAAAGGCGTTTTTGTATCGACATGGACGCAAAACTTACTTAAGTTTCACATTTTTTGTGATTTCACACGAAATAGAACTGCAATCGGATTAACAGTTTAGTTTATACGTGCTGCCTTGTAAGTGTATTGAAACCAATATTGTTTAGATGTAGATAGTTCCTAACATACGGCGCAGTTTGGTGGAACGCGTGGCAGAACGGAAAATGAAACTCCTGATCTTAGCAGAGTTCTACAGAAATGATTTCGAAGGAGAAAATCAATTATAGTAGACTGATGCTAAGTGCAGAAAGATATCCAGCTGTTAATTTTCTCGTTTCTGAAACGCACTTAAGTTTTTATCAAACGTTGCAACCAGCATTTTTTTTAATCAGCACACAGCGTAAAACACATTACACAGGACCAATTGTCCTGTCACGCATGGCGACGGGCGATGGCACATTAGGCATTGCAGTTTGCTGAAAACCATCATTCTGACACTGTTCAGAGGACCACGCACTATTTGTTGCGCATTACTACTAAACGGCGAAAATTCGTGCTGCACGGAAAATATGATTATAACACTGTAAACCTGTCCTACGCCATACTGAGTGGTCTTAACGTTACTGCGATACACAGTGATTTCTCGTCTCACTTATCCCTTGAAATGACGGTGTAATCCTCTGCTGAAATATCAGCAGTTATCGAAGATGTTACCTCCGTTGTTCTTCTGTACGTTGTCTAAACATTCGTTTCGACGGAAGAAACTGAAGATATTATCTCTGACTTTGTATTGGACAACTTACTTTATCATCCCTTATGACACAAAGTGGTGCGATAACGCTTCGGAAAAACTGTCTGTCCCAGGGTGCGGAAGCCAAGGAAATGTGACCAGGAATTACGGAGGGTAACGTTTTCCAAATCTGTGGGAGCGAAGTTTACAATAACTCGCATACAGAGAAAGGCTGAAACACATGGTCTTGCTGAAGTGACTGATTATTTCATATAACTTAATTCTGCAGTTAGTTATAGAGTATCATTTAAGTAATAGTTTCGTAAGAAAAGGTAAAGCAGTCAACAATCCGAAAATTGGTTTGAACACCACAGTGCTTTATTAGGCATGGTCCTGTTTGCAGGTGGTATGCTGCTGCCTTCCTCCGACCTTCGAACTGACTTACCCAGCCAGTTATAGGGGGACCTACAGTTTAACCGAACCACGGTGCTACTCGGTATTTTTCACATGAGCAATACTGCCAGAGGTGAAAGAAGCGGCAAGCGACAGATAAAAATCCTAGGACCTGGTTTCGTATGATTATGAAATAAGACCGCTACACATTTTAATTGACTGCAAAGAAAGGGAATAAGTAACCTAGGGTTGTCATTAATAATTGTACTAAAATCAGGACAAAGTTAAAAAAATCGAGTCATAAAATGATGGTCTGGAAGAAATATAAATTCCTGCAAAATTTAATTTATGCGTCATTACTGGGCGTAATCCGTACACATTATAAAATGGATATGTGTGTGTTCATGGGTTCCACATCTCCTTCTAAACTACAGGACTGATTTCATTCTAACGTGATACACATATTCCTTACTGTGAGACAAAAATTGCTGTATTGGAGGAAGCTCCAACCTTCCGGAGATGAATAAAGAAGGATTGTCACGACCCGTGAGTAACCAGGCATTATTTATCGACTACTTAAGAAAGAGTGCTCTTAGGGACTTGTAACGAACGTTAAACACAATTTGAAACATTCACGAAACTTTTACTAGCTGACAACTGCTATAAAATGACGAATGGCATGAAGTAAATTTCTTACCAAATTTCCGCTGATCGTAAAATAAAACTGCCAGACGCGGCTTGTCATTGCAGTTTATTACTTCACTATTACTGTAACTTTTCAGACAGTTTGCACATATAACACTGAATGTATTTTCGTAATTGCATAATGGTACCACACATAGTCCAAAGGATAGGACATCGTATGCTATGAGATGCACGAATATCGTCCACGAAGAATGCTTAAAGTTAGTCTTTACTATCAATTCTATTCGCAACACATATAGCAGATAGTTTGCCAATATTCCACTAAACACAAATCGAAAATTATATTGAACCAACAGAATACGTATCTTTAGTTTTCTTACTTGAAAATCGCGACATTTAGCGTCACGAATCAGCCATTTTTGAAGACCGGGACGAAGATTAAATACTTGGGACATTTTCAATTAATTATGAACATACTTCTTAACTTCGTCTTGAATGTTACCATGGTAACCCTACATAACTTTAGATTACAATACTATTATCAGAAAGCTACTTCACATATAACGAATGGTTTTCCCGACTGTACTGCAATATTCTATTGATATATTCTCTCAGCTACTACTTTTGAGGTTATGTGTTTTATAACAATACCATAACGGTAATACAATGCTCTGTCAGATTTTAGAAACAAAGTAAATATAATTATTTTTGGATACGCTAGACTGCTGTTACCAGGAATAAGGCTACCATCTGCATGATATTTGTGTCTAATAAATACAGAAACTTAGCAATAAATTAAATTCAAGTACACTTAGCCGCGGTGGAGTAGCAGACCGGTCTAAAGCGTCTCTCTGCGGAGCGCGCGGTTCCTCGCCATGGAGGTTCGAGTCATCCCTGGGGCATGGGTGTGTGTGTTGTCCTTAGGTTAGTTTACCTAGGTTTAAGTAGCTTGTAAGCTACGGACTGATGACCACGCAGTTTGGTCCGATAGATTTACAGACATTTGAACATTTGAAGTACACTTAAAAATATCGTTAAAAATTTATATGGTAGCTACATAATTTATAACGAGCATTCCTTGGTTTTATGGTTTAATATTTCTTTCAGACAATCTCGGATGACGACTTCAGCATAGGCGACGGAAACAAGCAGATGTACGTACAGACAGCCATCTATAGGGTAAGCAATTTGTAACGGTAAAACAGTAGTGTAATTGCTATGAAATTAATTTCTGAAATATAACTGACTTTATAATTGTTTGTTTCAGGGCTCTAAAGTTGCTCTTAAAGAAATAAACAAAAAGGTGGAACTTAACAGAGCGCTCCTTCTCGAATTAAAGAGGGTAAGTGATGTTACCCCATGTCCTTTCTGTGAGATACATACTTCCGTTACATTTATATTGTCTTGAAAGTTTCGATACATGAACTTGTGTACGCAGAAACAACGTGATGTATGCTGTTTAAAGTTATTATCCCAGGTAGCGCGGAATTATTTTTGGGTTAATTTTTTTCTCAGAAGCTATTAATTATCTTCATACGACTTCACAAGATCAGTATAAGTGATTTTTTTTTCACAATCACACCATTAGTTTTGCAATACTGCTCTTCTTTCTGGAATGACGTGTCAAAATTAATGTTTTATATTTTTAGTCTGATGAATCATTATTGTTAAAACAACATTTAAGATGAAATATATAGATATAAATGTCTCAAAAACTGAAGAAGTTCAAGAAATATAAACTAGGGGAAAGTCTTCAATATCTTCTATATGGTCCTCAACTTTGTAGCTCTATCTAACTACTTTGCAATCGACAATACAAGCTAAAATTGATCTGCATTGGGAGCAGGTTATTCAATGAAATAAAATATGAAATTGTGCACGAATTCCTACAGACAAGGATAAAGTAAGCTGCCGTTTTCGTCCTTCTGGAAGGACTTCTGCGCTATCTGGGTTAATATCTATCTACAGTACCTCTAATTAATAAGCCACGTTCAGATATTTGGTATGATATCACTTTCCCCTTTTCTCTAACTTCTGAAAACCTATTCATTTCTGCAACCTACATGCATCTAAATCAGATTACTGCATTTGATTCTTGCTAGCTCTCCAAAACTTACGTCCTCAACATTCCCTTCTGTTACAAACTCCAGAGTTCCGAACTATGTACTCTGTTTCTTTTGAACATGTGTGTAATTTGTAAGATATTTTTTCCTTCTGAGGGGCAGTAGCCTACGTAAGATATACCAAGTGGACCGTGCACGCCGTCCTTCCTTGACAATAGCTAATCCCTGACACCACAGACGCCGAAAGGTTTGCTTAGGCAGTGCAACACAACGTACTCCACAACAAAGGAGAGCAGACCTTGCAAAACATAAGGTCGACACTTGAAACAAACAATTTATAGCTATAAGTGATCCTATCATTCACCGCTAGAAAAGTTCCTTTCTGCAGGGAGAGTGCCAGGTTCGGTTCCTGTGTGAAATCATAATTATTCCTGACCAAAACAAGACTGACAAGGGCCAAAGTATGTAAGTTTTCTGTTTAAAGACATAGCAATATGTTACAGATAATTTATAAACAACCCACAATGCGACAATGCGTGCTTCATTTGCTTTGATGCAAATTCCTCTCGCTATTATCTTGGACACCTCTAAATATTTCATCAGATTCTGTAGGGCAAGCGTGACATATTCGTTCTTTCAACACAACTGGATTTTTAGATTCCATTTCGTAACCCTGGATATGATATATCCCAATAACATAGAAATCCAAGGGCGTTAAATCAGGACATCTCGTCAGCCATCGAATGCAATCAGCAGGACCTACCAACCGTTCGGGACACAGATTGTTGAGATATTAACTAACACCTTAAAAGCTGTGTGTGTGTTGTGGATGTTGAACCTTTCGTTAAATCAGACAACAAATTGTTCATTAACACAGCAATTTGGTTTAATTATGGCCCTGGTATTGATGTATATACTATTAAATAAGAAACAGTGCATTAAACTGATTATGTGCGCAACGGATATTTTAAACACAAAACAACTGTGACAAGTCACCATTTGAAACAGACACTGACTATACTCAAAATTGACTGCGAGAAAGATATTTAAAAACCACAAACCACTTTCTTAATTCTTGACTGTGAGAATTTTATGCAGATTAGTTTATGATTATTGAAATTTAGTATCATAGTCAATTAACTATCATTCACTATGGCACCAATAACGAAATCTGTTCAACAATATTACTCAAATCAATACTGCACTTTAAATCCACTAATAACTAATTATCAAATGAAGGAAGTAGGTTAATTTTCTAACTACGTAAATGAAACAGGAAAGAAAGGTCAACTTCGTTACTTATTATTAATAATCAGCATTACATTACCTACATAATACAACTTCTGACTTGCTGGCAAAGCAGCCTCTGCTCTACATCGGAGCCATACACACAACTCAACCGCTCTCTAAGCGAGCTGAACCACAAGTGCTACTCTCTCTCAGTGCGAGCTACAATGCTATGCAATACATGATATTTGCCAAAGATGAAACTTCACAGAGTTAAGTACACATATCGATACATACAGTAGAAGCGATATTATACATTTTCTTGCAAGCAAGTTATTCGATACAAAATAGGAGGCACAATATTAGACATTTTCTTACAAAAATAATTTTTTTTATGGACACGTTTCAACCTTTACAGTAATTGAGTGGTGCACCATCATTGTGAAACCCTTGCCTCAGGGCTAACCAAAGTTGGAAATCTTCTAGAAGATTTCCAAGACTGATCTGTAGGAATTGTAAATACAGACGGCGAGTTTAACTGGAAACTAAATAAAGTGGTCCAATGCTGTGGTCTCATAGAATGCCACAACATACTTTGACGGTCGGGGGTTCGAATCTCCCTCGGGCATGGATGTTTCTGTCGTCTTTAGTATAAGGTATTTCATAAGTAGTTTGTAAGTTAAGTCCCTTAAGTTTAAGAAACATTTGAACATACTTTGACCGCAACACTCCAGTCCATTGAGAGTAGAGTCAATAACGAAATGCCGGGTGATCAAAAAGTCAGAGAGGTAAAAATTGACACACATGCTTGGAATGACATTCGGTTTTATTAGAAAAAAATATTCGACAGATGGCGCTGGACAGCAAAACGTGTATAAAAGGAGTGGTAATGCGAGAGAGAATAAGATGCACCAGCAGTCGCAGCATATTGACGTTACCTGTAAAGGCGGTTTTATTGAAGCTGTATTATCAGGCTGGGGAATGTGCTAGTTCAGCATTACGATCCTATCGCCATAGAAAGGGGATTCGAACGGGTAAAGGTCCATTGGCAAATGCAGCTGTGGCGAGAATGATTTCAAAGTTCGAAGCCACGGGTTGTTTAGACAATAGACCACGTAGTAGCCGACCGAGCACAAGGCGTAATGCTCCTGAAACAATTCAGGAAGAAATGGAGATTGTAGCGGGTTCGTCTGTGCACGGGGAAGTCATCGCTCGTGCAGTCGCACGTCGCACCGGCATTCCATACACCACTGTTTGGTTGGCACTTAGGCGTACTCTTCGATGCTATCATTACAAAATCCATGGGCGCCATGAACTGTTACCTGGAGATTTAGTGAAGCGGAGGGCACTTGCGGTGTGGGCGTTTCAAAAGATGGCGGAAAATGACGATTGGTTGAATAACGTGTTGTGGACCGACGAAGCTCATTTCACGCTACGAGGGTCTGTCAACGCCCACAACTGCAGAATTTGGGATACCGAAAATCCTAGAACTGTGGTGCAAACTCCAATGCACAACGAGAAAGTCACGGTATGGGCTGGATTTACCGCATCCACCATTATCGGGCCTTTTTTCTTCGAGGAACTGCGTGATTCTGGTTTTGTAACTGACGGATGAGACATACGCCGATATATTACAGAATCGCATCTACCCCCGTCTGGCTGCTAAACACCTGCTGGAACGTACAATTTTTATGCAGGATGGCGCTCCACTCCTTTTTACTAGACGCATGAAAGATCTCTTGTGCGCGTCGTTTGGTGATGATCGTGTGCTCAGCCGCCACTTTCGTCATGCTTGGCCTCCCAGGCCCCAGACCTCTGTCCGTGCGATTATTGGCTTTGGGATTACCTGAAGTCTCAAGTTTATCGTGATCGACCGACATCTCTAGGGATTCTGAAAGACAACATCCGACGCCAATGCCTCACTATAACTCCGGACATGCTTTGCAGTGCTGTTCACAACATTATTCCTCGACTACAGCTATTGTTGAGGAATGATGGTGAACATATTGAGCATTTCCTGTAAAGAACATCATCTTTGCTTTGTCTTAATTTGTTATACTAATTATTGCTTTTCCGATCAGATGAAGCGCTATCTGTCGGGCATTTTTTGAACTTTTTTCCCCGAATAAACCCCATGTCATTCCAAGCATGTGTATCAATTATTATCTCTCTATCTACATTATTCCGTGATATATTAGATTTTCAAATTTATACTGACTTTTGGACCACTCGGTATTTATGTCTGACATTATAATTACTAATAGTGGTGTTGAGAAACAACACACAACTTCTAAAGCACAGTGCGCAACTGTTTCTATACAGAATCTTGGCCGGATATACTCCCCTTCTTAACCATAATTTACCGTGCGTACGCCGGCCGCGGTGGCCGAGGAGACTAAGGCGCTCCAGTCACGGTCTGCACGGCCACTACGGTCGGGGGTTCGAATCCCCCCCTCGGGCATGGATATTTGTGCCGTCCTAATTTGTAAGTTGTTCATAAGTAGTTTGTAAGTTTAGGGACTGATGACCCCGTAGTTAAGTCCCATAGACTATACAAACATTTGAACATTTACCGTGCGTACCTTGAGAAAGGAATCGTTCCTAGTGATTGAAAAATAGTCTGCTCACACTCATCCATAAAGAGTAGACAAATTAAAAGATGAATTTTGGGGAAAAACTAAGAAAACTCACTATTTCGGTAGTAATCACCATAAATATTAATACATTTAACACACTGCGAGGCAAGACGATCAATTAATCGATGTTTGTAGTTGGCTACTGGATCAGGTGTGCACGTCTTAGTCCAAAACATATCGATGGCTTTGAATGTCTTTTAGCAGGACTCTAAAACTATGGGACTCGCATGAGGAGAAATCGGGACTGTATGGAGCATGTGTAGCGGCTTCCTAGTCACGGCAAATTGTAGCTCAAATATTCAAATGTTTGTAAAGCTTATAGGACTTAACTGCGGGATCAACAGTCCCTAAACTTACAAAGTACTTATGTACTAGCTTATACTAAAGACAGCACAAACATCCATGCCAGAGCGGGAATTGACTTCCCCGACGGGGAACGGCCTCACGCATCGTAGCATAGCGCCTCAATGCACTCGGCAGCTCCGCCGCGGATTTTGTTAACTATGTCAACATTTCGGGAGGGGTTTGAACCCCAGAAACCACTCCACTGACTGCGCCCACGTCCAGCACCCATCGTACTTGCCGATAAAGGTCCGCTAGAGTTGTTATAGGAGTGTGGTGTGTGGTGTGTGCGGCAGATGAAGGACCTGCACCACGACCACCTGGTGCGTTTCCTGGGTGCCTGCGTGGACCCGCCCAACTGCTACCTGCTGACCGAGTACTGCCCCAAGGGCAGTCTGCAGGACATCCTCGAGAACGAGCAGATCCAGCTGGACTGGATGTTCCGATACAGCCTCATGCACGACATCGTCAAGGTGAGCATTCGTAGCACTTCGTCTTCTGCACATTAATTACAGCAAAACAAGCAGTGGTTCAATGATTTCAGCAGCAAACGTCTCGGATCTCCTTTTTGGCCGACAAAGAGCAAAAGTCGCCGTGGCATGGGCTTAGTAAGTAGTTGCATAGCTCTCCTCTTCAGTAGTTGTCTGGACCTCTTGGTGGTCCGTCTGAAACATAAGAAGTACAAGCCTTGTGGCTACGCCTTCACTAATGAGAAATGACATAGAATATGACTTGTGGGTTTTGGCGGTGTTGGTTGTGCACTGCAATATATTCGTATGTCATAGATTGTTTGGTTATTATACTACACTTACATCTACTTTTTTATTTTATTTTTTATTTATTTTTATTTTTTATATAGAAAGAGTGACAGAAGGAGACGTACAGGTACGAGCGTGATAGCATAAGGATTTCTTTATTTATATTTCTATTATTTTTTTAATAGACAGAGTGATAGAAAAAGATATACAGATTGAGCTTGATAGGAGTATATATATTTGGGTGGGGTATGTGGTAGCGATTGTGTCGCAGTTATCAATAAAGTAAGTGTATTTACCTATGTACACACACACACACACACACATATATATATATATATATATATATATATATATATATATATATATTAGGAGTGTATATATTTGGGTGGGGTATGTGGTAGCGATTGTGTCGCAGTTATCAATAAAGTAAGTGTATTTACCTATGTATACACATACACACACACACACACACACACACACACACACACACATATATATATATATATATATATATATATATATATATATATATATATATATTGATAGGAGTTATATATATATATTGATAGGAGTATATATATTTGGGTGGGGTATGTGGTAGCGATTGTGTCGCAGTTATCAATACAGTAAGTGTATTTATCTATGTACACACACACACACACACACACACACACACACACACACACATATATATATATATATATATATATATATCAGCTATTAGTGAGGAATGCAGCTGATCTCTAAGATAGTCTGGCCATCCGGTACTGGCCAGTATGTTCACAAGTTGTCCTAGGTCCCTGACCAACCGATTTTGGGACAGCTGGAGTCTCTCGTAGAACGCCTTTGTCGATTGCCAGAAACGGACCTTCAGTGGGGGAACTCCTGCAAGTTTATCTAGTTCTGTGATGGGGAAACGTGTTGGTAAATGAAGTGCCCTCTTCAGTGCTCGGTTTTGGACTCGTTGAAGTCTTTGTAGATTGGGGTCAGCGGCGTTCCCCCAAATGACTGCAGCATATTCCAGTATTGTTCGTACCAGGGAGAGATATAGGATTACTTCTAGCCTTGGTGGCAGTGTGGAAGTGAGATTTATTAAGGGGTATAATACCCTCAGTCTTCTTGTTGCATTTGCACGGAGTGGTCTGTGGCATGGTCTCATAAGTAGTTGGATAGCTCTCCTAATGCGCTGCCTCTTTATACGCTGTGTAAGCGATGCTACTGCCACCTGCATCCTGCATATTTCTAGCCGACGGATTTTTTCACCTCAGTGTGCACGTCACAGGAGAGGCCAGTTCAGGACTCCTTGATCTCTCTTACTCTTCTAAACAAATAAAGGAAGCAGTTCAGAAGGAATCGTCTGTTCGTCTCCCGTGGTTTCTTGTCCGGTAGAGGCCACTGTGACTGTGATGCCGAGGTAGGAAAAGTCTCCACAGGAGGACCCCTGTACCATCGCCGTATATGTGGCATCTGCATAGCTTGGATGACCGTAGACACCGCGATATTTGCATAATAAAAAGTAGACTGATGGATATGACAAATAAAATTTATAGAAGTATTTTTGTAGAAATAGCTGTATACGTGTATTGTCTTTCATTTGGAATTGCCATTTTAGAAGCACAGCATGTAATTACGATATATGGCACATAGAAGTTTTTAGATAAATGGTAATTTAGCAAAATGAAATATCTTACATAAATTATCCTTCCGTTAAGATGGTAAATCGCCTGAACATACTGCAACTCTGATAAGTAGTTGTTCTTTTACTGTCTAACTTTTAACTGATTCCTAATTTTTCGTAATTTGTTGATTTTTAATTTGATTTTATCAGCTTGACATCTTAGTTCAGAGATGTTCTATGTTTACATTTGTTTATTTCTCTTGTAGATACGGTTGTTATTTGAGTAATGTTTAGTATCATGATTTCGTCTTTGGTATGGTGAGTGAGCTCCATTCATCTCTTACAGTACCTGGATGTTGAACTTGAGGTGTCTGAGCGGGCCAACCATAGATGTTAATATTTCTTTTCCTGCCGAATTAAAATTACAAAACGGCGCCTACGAAATGTTTATAGGAAGCGAAAAAATATACGTTTCATTTCCTCTACGTACCTGCCCAATACATTGCATTTTGACATATAATTCTAAAGGAGAATTATAAAAGCAATTATTTTTCACCCACAACTGAAGGAAGTTCATTTGCCAAATTAAAATATGGCGAGCAATATGTAATCCCGTGAAAAATATATGAATGTGCCGGCACGCTGTTGTTCTTTGCACAGAGACTGGAGTCTTATATCCAGGTTCTATAGCACAGACGTGCATTTCCTGTACTGTTTTGATCTCTATACTACCTGGGTGTTGGAACTTTAGCTGTCTGAGTGTGGCAGCTATAGATGTTCATATTTTCTTTCTTGCCAAATTCAAATATGACTGCTACGAAATGTTACAAGGACGCGAAAAGAAAATACGTTTCGATTCTGCTCCCATACCAACCTATTATGTCGCATATTGATGTAGAGTTCTGAACCAAAAAAAGCGAGCAACTTTTCATCACGTACCCCACAAATCCCAGTTTGTTCGTCTACAGTTACTTACGTGAATGACTCCTGCTACTCATAACCTTTCCCTTCCTTCACGATACCGCAGACGCCAATTTTAGCAAGACAATGTTCGACCATAGGGTACCGCACGGATACGCGCCTCCTTGGTCCCACAGGATGTCAGCCTTCTGCTCTGGTCTGTCCCGAATCCAAAATGTACTACTAAATATTTTTGATATGATATCTGCATTATTAAAAATTGGCAATAGAGCCTTAATAATGATAAGTGTGATGTCATCCATATGACCACTAAAAGAAATCCGTTAAGCTTCATTTACAAGATAATCGTTCGAACCTAAAGGTCGTAAATTCAACCAAATACCTAGGAGTAACAATAAATTATGAACAACAAATTGGAAATCACACACTGAAAATGTAATACGTTAAGCGAACCAAGGCTACTTTTTATTGGCAGAACACTTAGAAGATGCAACATATCTACTAAAGAAAGTACCTATACTGCGCTTGCACGACCTATTTTGAAATATTGCTGCGCATTGTTGGATCCACACCAGGTTGGACTAACAGGCGATTTGGCTAAAGTTGGGAGAAGGGTAGCTCGTTATGTATTATCACGATATAAGGGCGACAGAAATGATGAAACTAGTTGTTCTTTGCGGCAAGATCCATTTCCGAAACTACTTTCACCAACTTTCTCTTGCGAATGCGAAAATATCTTCTCAACAACTACCTACATAGGCAGACATGATCATCAAAATAAAATAAAAGAAACCAGATCGAAAACGGAACGGTTGTAGTGTTATTTTTTCCCGCTAACTGTAAGGTAATGAAACTGTAGAGAAATATCATAAAAGCTGTTCGTTTAATCCTCTTCCATTCTCTGCAATGTGACTTGCAGTGTTTTTATGTGCAGAAAGTTGACATTAGTAGTCTCATAATATGCAAAAAACAGCTGAGTCCTCAACCTGGGGAGCAATCAAAAATGGGGTGCCACAAGGTTCGATCTTGGGCCCTTTGCTGTTCTTAATACATATTAATGACTTGCCATTCTATATTCATGAAGATGCCAAGCTGGTTCTTTTCGTTGATGATATAAGTATAGTTATCACACCTGACAGACGAGAACTAACTGGTGAGATTGTAAACGAGGTCTTTCAGAAAATCATTAAGTGCTTCCTGGTAAATGGACTGTCATTAAATTTTGATACAATAGAGTACATACAGTTCCATACAGTAAATGGAATGTCACCATCAATAAATATAAACTTTGATCAGAAATCTGTAGCAAAGGTACAATATTCAAAAATTCTAGGTGTAAGCATTGATGAGCGGTTGAACAGGAAAAACACATTGAAGATCTTTTAAAACGTTTGAGTTCAGCAACTTATGCTATTAGGGTAATTTCAAATTTTGGTGATATACAACTCAGTAAATTAGCTTACTATGCCTATTTTCATTCTCTGCTTTCGTATGGCGTCATTTTCTTCGGTGATTCATCATTGGGAAAACAGTATTCATTGCACAAAAGCGTGTGATCAGAATAATTGCCGGAGCCCTTCTAAGATCATCCTGCAGACACTCCTAAAAACACCTTTCATTAACATGACACGGCCACTACGGTCGGGGGCTCGAATCCCCCCTCGGGCATGGATATTTGTGTCCTCCTAGTTCGTAAGTAGCACATAAGTAGTTTGTAAGTTTAGGGACTGATGATCCCGTAGTTAAGTCCCATAAGCTTTACAAACATTTGAACATTTTTTAACATGACACGTTCCACATCATTACGAAGTGTCGTATTCATGATCTATGGAACAAGTACTAGTCTAATCTAATCTGTCCTGTGAATGTGAAGTTTCTGTCTCTATTATTTCTAGGTGTTCAACCAGTCTGAAACTGAGTGTGCTCTTTCTAAATTTTTTCTAATGTCTCACAACGTCGTTGTATTGCAGGGCATGAGCTACTTGCACTCCAGCGACATCCGGTCGCACGGCAACCTCAAGTCGTCCAACTGCGTGGTGGACAGCAGGTTCGTGCTCAAGATCACCGACTTCGGGCTCCACTGCCTGCGCGGCGGCAATGGTGACGAGTCGGACGACCAGGACTCATACGCCTACTGGCGGCGTGAGTACAGGCTCCACTGCCCCAGCCCACGCCTGTCTGACACCACCTGCAGTCGGAATGATATTGCCACTCAGCAGCGGAGTGTGCGCCGAGATGAACCTTCCTGGTGCATTAAAACTGTGTGCCCAAAACCGGGATTGGAATCTGGGACCTTTGCCTTTGGCGGGCAAGCGCTTTTCCGACTGAGCTACTCCAGCACGCTTCAGAGTCATTCATTCCGCCAGTACGTCGCCTCCTTTTCAAACCTCACAACAGATCTCATCCGAACCTGGAGAAATGGGTACGGCGGAGACATGGGTTAGCCACACTATAGTGGATGTCTTCAGAGAACAGGAGAACTGCTGTGAAGTTTGAAAAATAGGACGTCGACATACTGGCGGTGGTAAAGCTATGTGAACGGACCCTGAAATGTGATGGACTGGCTTAGTTCAGTAGGCGCTTGCCCGTGAAAGGCAAAGCTACCAGGTCCGAATACCGGTTGTGGCACACAGATTTAATCCGCCATGCGACATTACGCCTTATCCTGTACCGCATTTATCACAGCTAAGATTAAAGCAAGTGGAACTATACAGTGTAAGAACCTGCGTATTGGGCCATGTACGATTCACGTTACTGATTTAGAAGTTTGGATCGATGTTATCTTAGGGTCGAACTGTACATGTCTCCTTTCAGGCTACAGGAACTACCTTAGTTGCAGATATTATCTTTTACCTGTGATCTTGTAGTTGAAAACACAAAATTTAAATAAAAATTTAATGTTGGATTTAAAACTGTTGCATCACAAGTGATTTGAGATGAACATGTTGGGAAAAATGCATATCAAGCTGAATGTGCACTCATAGCTTTCTTCAGAATCACTCAGTGCAAGAGATCTGTCCACTGAACGTTCGTAGGCCGAAAGTAACTCTCTGCCTTAATTAGAACCAAAGATATTGTAAAACAAACCGATTAATATATTTACAGCAAGAACAGAAGTATCTCACGTTTGATTATAAACAAAAGAAAGATAACTAGAGAGTCAGTGACACGATTTTAATGCAATAAGCGTCAATGGACAGATCTCACACAGCTGTGTCTGACGCATATCTCAGTAGTGTTGTAACTTATACTATTTACCAATTATCCAGTAACAATTCTTTTGTGACAAACTTTAGATGTTTAAGGCATAGAATTAATTCAAATAAAAAAATTAATTTCAATAAACATGTTCTATGAATCGCAGGAACATCTGTAGAGTAGATTTCTTAACTGTTTATGTTTATTTAACAAACTCTCTAATAACAGTTATGATCTTGCAAGTAAATAAACTTTTACTTTCAAAACTATTTAATGTGCAAGATAACTAACTACAGCAGTGGATTACTGATGAATTTTCTGATCAGACCGCTAAACAGCTTGTATTGAACGAGACCTATTTAGTGATTTTGTAACATTGTCCACTTTGAGAATCCTATACGTGGGGGTCCGCCATCTCGATTTCGTCAGTTAGCGTCCGAGCCTGAAAGACGCAGGATTTGTGTCGGTTTCCGATGCGACTCACAGTGCAAGAATTCATTGATATTCGCTTGGTGAAGTTACAAGAATATTCCTGTCTGGCGAAAAAGTTACGGGACGCTAGACTTAGTAATTTCTTTGGCTGAAGTGCGCGGACGCGAACTTCACTTAGTCTCTCAGAAGATTGGTGAACTTTTCCGAAGAATACCTCGGACGTGTCTTTGTCGTAGTTTTGGAACTGTGACGTGAAACCTTATTAATTTATTTTCGAGCACGCAAGTTTTGCTTATTTTTTTAGGAAGGCTGATCGTGTATCAAGTGATACATTGGAACTTGCTATATTCTCCCAAAAAAGGACATTTGAACAATGGAAGCACATAAACTGTGACCGTAATTTCTGATTTTGAACTGAAAGTGCTCGCTATTTATAACGTATTTACTGAACTGAAAGACTACTCGTCGGGCCTTGGGCCTGTGTAGAGAAACTTGGTGGATAAACGAATATATTTTGAAAAGACTAAACAATTCGTTAGTATGTCGGTTATATGTCGAGTTAATCCCGCCTGTGGTGATTTATTAATCTCTGTTTTTATAAATAACTTTGGGAATTGTTGCGGGGAGTGAACAGTTGTCAGACTGTAAACAACGCGAAACACGTACCTAGAAATGCAAGTGGATTACTTTGTCTGTGCTGACTCAAAAATAAGTTTCTTCATTCCATACACTGTACTGGGGGCTCGAGCTACAGTCGACGAGTTTTATGGTTTTGGATGTAAGTCGGAAAAATGCATTTTCGGTAAAAGTTTGTTGAAGATTTACGTGATTACCTTATTGAAAAACAATGATATTTTAATAAAGTAATAATTCTATTTTAGACCATACTTTTAACATAAAGAATCATTCGTTACAACTGAAGACATTTCTTCTCTTTGTGATATATTATCAAAAAATAAAGAGCTATTTAGGCCCTTTCTCCGTCAAACCATGACATCTTTACAAAATCTCGTAAAAATTGCGTTAAAACATTGCTTTTATTATTTTAGTATCATTATGAACCGTAAATAAACGAAAAATATATTATCTAGAACATTATAATTTATTTTCCTGTTGGGGTTCCGTAGCATCCTTAATGTTTAATCTCTCTAGAAGTTCTTAATACTAGCATTTTACTGTATCAGGAAGGAAGCGAAACTAGTTTTGAATGTCCCTCAACCTTGCTGCTCTACAGTTGATTTCTTGATTAACATAAAGGGTATAAAACCGTTATTATTTTGAAGCACCGATTGTGCCATCACTGGAAAAGTGAAACCTGACAAATGACTGCAACTGCAACGAAAATTTCCCTGTGGGTATCGTGAGAAGAAATCCGTTAAACTTATTTTCCAATCTTTCATAAGTTCATTTCCCTCAGATACTTTAAATTCCTCTAATTTCTCCCTGCATTGTTTGAGAACCAATCCATTCCCTTTTTCCATAACTTTCTACACTCCTCCACCCCTTTTTTTCTTTTTGCCTCTGAAATCCCTTTCCGATTCGTTAGCATTCACTTCATTCAATATATATCACACAACACAAAACGAACTCACAGTCGACACGTAATCTATACGCGGTAAACAAGGTGACAACTTTTAGTCATCCACTGCCTTCTTATAAGATGACTACTTAGTCTACACGAAAGATATGGAGCAGAAATTTTCAGGATGAGTAATTCAAATGTGGAGGTATTGTTTTAGCACTTTGACGGAATAAAGAGCATAAAGGCATTTACGCCCCTAGTCAATTATACTCCTGAATTACAGTATGTACATACACATAAACTTTATGTTATGAACATAAACTTAAGTGCAGCAACAAACTAGTACAACCACACGCAAATCTCGCAATGCAGACATCAAAGAGCAAGGAAATTACTAACATGTCTAGTGTGACGATGCGTATATTATTTCAGAGGGTCGTGCTGCATTGGAAGTATCCTGTGACACTTTAATTACGTCTACTGCACAAAAATGAAGAAACTGACGGGAACTCTTTCTGCTGCAAATCAAGATATACCATCATAGAAGCAGAAATCGTGCGCGGTGGAGTAGCCGAGCGGTCTAAGGCGCCTCGCTGCGGAGCGCGCGGTTCGAGTCCTCCCTGGGTTATGGGTGTGTTTGTGTTGTCCTTAGGTTAGTTTACCTTAGTTTAAGAAGTTTGGAAGCTACGGACTGATGATCACGTAGTTTGGTCCGATAGATTTACAAACATTTAAACATTTTTACAGAAATCGTAATAAAAAAATCGTAATGAAAAAAAAAAAAGAAAGAAAAAAAAAAAAAAAAAAAAAAACCGCCGGTACCGTACTATACCATCAATATCACAATTTAAAATCATCCACCAGCTTGTGAAAAAAAAGCCGGCCGCGGTGTACGAGGGGACTGAGGCGCTCCAGTCACGGACTGCACGGCCACTACGGTCGGGGGTTCGAATCCCCCCTCGGGCATGGATATTTGTCCCGTGTTAGTTCGTAAGTAGTTCATAAGTAGTTTGTAAGTTTAGGGACTGATGACCCCGTAGTTAATTCCCATAGACTTTACAAACATTTGCATATTGTTTTTTTTTTTTTTTTTTTTTTTTTTTTTTTTTTGAAGAAATTTACTGCGATAGCTTCAAAGCGAAAAGCAGACACATCAACGTCAATGTACAACACCTCAGAGCAAGACGCGTATCTTTCTTATATCTACATCTACATCGATACTCTGCAAATCACATTAAATTGCCTGGCAGAGGGTTCATTAACCACCTTCATAACTTTTCTCTACCGTTCCATTCTCTAATAGCGCGCGGGAAGAAAGAACACCTAAATCGTTCCGTTTTCGATCTGATTTCTCTTATTTTATTGGGATGGTCATGTCTCCCTAAGTAGGTGGGTGCTAGCAAAATATTTTCACATTCAGAACTAAAAGTCGGTGATTGAAACTTCGCAAACAGATCACGCCGCAATGAATAACGTCTTTCTTTTAATGATTCCCACCACAATTCGTGCCACATTTCCGTGACGCTTTCCCCCCCGTAACGTGATAAAACAAAACGAGCTGCCCTTCTCTGAACCTTCTCAATATCTTCCGTCAGTCCCACCTGGTGAGGGTCCCACAAGGGGCAACAGTACTCCAAGAGAGGACGCACAAGTGTGATGTAGGCAGTCTCTTTGGTGGAGCTGGTGCATCGTCTAAGCGTTCTGCCAATGAAACGTAACCTTTGGTTCGCCTTCCCCACAATATTTTCTATGTGTTCTCTCCAGTCAAAGTTGTTCGTAATTGTAACTCCTAGGTATTTGGTAGAATTTACGACCTTAAGGTTTGACTGATTTATCGCGTAATTGAAGTTCAGCGGATTTCTTTTAGTGGTCATGTGTGTTACTTCACACTTTTCTTTATTTAGTGTCAATTGCCAATTTTCGCACCAAGTAGAAATTTTGTCTAAATCGCTTTGCAGTTGCTTTTGATCCTCTGTTGACTTCACTAACCGATAAACGACAGCATCATCCGCGAACAGTCTAAGGGAGCTATTCAGATTGTCTCCTAAATCGTTTATAAACACGAGGAAGAGTAGGGGACCAATAACGCTTCCCTGTGGAACGCCAGATATCACTTCTGTTTTACTCGATGACTTACCGTCAATTACAACGAACTGTGTTCTTTCTGATAGGAAATCGTGAATCCAATCGCACAATTGGGGAGATATTCCATAAGCACGCAATTTCATTAGAAGCCGCTTGTGGGGTACAGTATCAAAAGCCTTCCGGAAATCCAGAAATATGGAATCGATTTGAGATCCCTTGTCGATGGCACTTAACACTTCATGTGAATAAAGGGCAAGCTGTGTTTCGCAAGAGCGATACTTTCTGAATCCGTGCTGACTATTGGTTAATAGGTCGTTCTCTTCGAGGTAGTACATAATATTCGAACAAAGTATATGTTCCAAAATCCAACTGCAAATCGACGTTAATGAGATATGCCTGTAATTTTGGGGATCACTCCTATTGCCTTTCTTGAATATTGGAGTAATTTGGGCAACTTTCCAGTCTTTGGGTACGGATCTTTCGCTGAGTGATCGGTTGTAAATTATAGCTAAGTACGGAGCTATTTCATCAGCATACTCTGAGAGGAATCTAGTTGGTATACAATCTGGCCCGGAAGATTTATTTTTGTTTAGTGACTTAAGTTGTTTTACTACTCCAGGAACATCTACTTCTAAGTTTCGCATCCTGGCAGCTGTTCTTGGATTGAATACTGGAGTGTTCACTTCGTCTTCTTTGGTGAAAGAATTTCGGAAAGCTGTGTTTAGTAATTCTGCCTTAGCAGTACTGTCGTCGGTAGTATTACCATTGCTATCGCGTAGTGAAGGTATTGTTTGTGTTTTGCCGCTAGTGTACTTCACATATGACCAGAATTTCTTTGGATTTTCTGCAAGGTTACGAGACAGGATTTCGTTGTGGAAACAACTATAAGATTCTCGCATTGAAGTCCGCGCTAGGTTGCGAGTTTCAGTAAAAGATTGCCAGTCTTGCGGATTCTGTGTCTTTTTAAATTTTGCATGCGTTTTTCTTTGTTTCTGCAACAGTGATCTGACCTGTTTTGTGTACCACGGTGGGTCAGCGAGGTTCTGAAAATGCATAGCAAGCTTCAAAAATCCTTAACGAAAAAAAATTAATTTACAACGGTGTTACAATACCCTCCATGCGAAAGACTATGGGCACTTGCAAGATGAAGAGCGGAAAGCGGAGGTCCAAAGATTAAAGAACATACCACTAACAAGGAGACGGTTTGTCATTTGGGTCACCGATATGGCTTATAAAAGGACACGCGTTTCGCCTTTTTGCTAGACAGTAGTTTTTGGAAAAACAAGGTCAAATTTGATGATGGAAAATCGCGTTTTGAATTTTATACATCGAAAGATCGTCTAAACATGAGCATTTTTTTACTAATATATGTAGGGCCAAAAGTTAATGACTTCGGGCAATTAACGTTGTTTTTCTGTTTTCATGCTGCAGCTATTAACATTCTATTGAGTGTATTATCTGTTTACGACTGTTTCATTTGTGATACGCAATGAAAAGCGATAAAAATAAGAAACCTATATAATTTTACTTTCATCCATCAGAAATCTCTTTCATTCATAAGAAATAAATTGTATTTCCTCTTTCATACATCAGTTTCATACAATCAATTTGCCACAGAATAGATTATTCAAACAGCGAAAAGCGTTACATCTTCGTAGAACATATCAGTGGCCGTAGAATTGCACTGACCGACAATTCTCGGTTGCGAAGTTACTTTATTGGGATTCTTGCCTTCCTCACTGCCCCTCACAACTTTCTTCCGTCACTGTTAGCCACCGCGAACCGGCCGACAGCTCACTGCTGTGGCGCGAGCGCGAGCCAACTCGCTCGAGCATACTGCTGAGCAGGCCTGTGCTATGTGGTGTTGACTGGCCTGAGCTTCACGCAGTGTGGGACAGGCGTTCGGGTGGCCCCGCACTGTTGCTGCCGAGAGTGTTGCGTTTGAATTCCGACAAAAAAGTGCGTGGGAAAAATGGCCGTGTATCCTTAGAGAAACAATCTAGGGGCTACTGTGTTACTATGTGATGTTTGCATAGCCGTGGTAAGTGTTATTATGTAAGATTTAACAATATTACAGACGTCAAACATGTTTTAATTAATTTAACCCAGTTTTGTGCTGTTTCTTACGGAAAAAAATACGGTGGATATTTTTTTTTTTATTTATTTTTTTTATTTATTTATTTTTTTTTTTTTCAGTAGAGGAGTAGGCCCCACTATAAGAATTATACTTGGTGTTCCACTTGTCAATCCTCCAGACCACCAAGCTAAAAGGATTTGTTCCAATGCACCTTGGTTTCCAAGAAAAGATGAAAGTTCAGCGTGTAAAAGCTATACCTGTACTGACTCATTAGGAGCACGTAAACCAGTGTTGTGGAATTAGCAATGTGTTCGACTGTCACGCACATGACTCGAAATCCTGCTCGGATAATTTTTTATTTATTTATTTTTTTAATTTTTATTTATTTACTTATATATTTTTTTACACTTGTCCGGCGATTAACTATGTATAATTATATTCCTTTTTTCTTATTGCAAAGATAAAGTTATATCAGGTAAGCCGGCCGCGGTGGCCGCGGGGACTGAGGCGCTCCAGTCACGGTCTGCAAGGCCACTACGGTCGGGGGTTCGAATCCCCCCTCGGGCATGGATATTTGTGCCGTCCTTAGTATAAGGTAGTTCGTAAGTAGTTTGTAAGTTTAGGGACTGATGACCCCGTAGTTAAGTCCCATAAGCTTAACAAACATTTCATTTATATCAGGTAATTACATGTGAACGATACGCTACGAATGACTACCCGCCTGGCCGCAGCATACTAAGCAGCTGGGACGCGTCAAGTGAACACACACACACTGCATTCGACGGTGTAACAAGACTGGGGCCGGGAACTGTAAACGTAGTTAGCAAATACTGCACAAATGTTACAGCTGATGACTACAGACGGTTGACTGATCTTTCAGCCGCCGTAAAAGTATGCTTCGAAATAAGGAATAAAATAAAATAATCGTGCGCAATACATATTGAGGAATTAATATAAGCTATTATCACAACCAATTACTCAAGCATTAACGTAAGAGTGGCTATGGAAGCATATAATTATGCACAATCAATCGTCGGACAAGTGAAAAAAATTTGGTTGCTAGCAGGATTTGATCTCGGGTTGTATGCGCGACAGGCTAGAGCCTTGGTAATTACACCACTTTTTTTTTTTTTTTTTTTTTTTTTTTTTTTTTTTTTTTTTTTTTTTCTATGGGTAATTCTCTTTGTTGCGGACGCTGATCGTTGTTGTTCGTTCTTGTTCGGTATGTTGTTTGGCGCTGAGCCACGACGCACGGCTTCCATGATCCCACGATGGCTCACGTGCTAGTGGTGACTCAGTACAGGTATAGCAGTTACCCGCTGGACTTTGATCGCAATTTTCGTGGAAACCAAGGCGCATTGGAACAAATCCTTTTAGCTTAGTGATCTGCAGGAGTTCCCGCACAATATACCTGCGTCTTATCAAAATTCGTTGGTACCATACGTGTTCACCTTGTGAGAGAGGTAAAGGTAATACTAAAGGTCGCGACGATTGAGGAGAGCCGGCCGCGGTGACCGAGGGGACTGAGGCGCTCCAGTCACGGTCTGCACGGCCACTACGGTCGGGGGTTCGAATCCCCCCACGGGCATAGATATTTGTGCCGTCCTTAGTCTTAGTTAGTTCATAAGTAGTTTGTAAGTTTATGGACTGATGACGCCGTAGTTAAGTCCCATAACCTATACAAACATTTGATTGAGGAGACCGGCCCAGGTGGGGGTAGGGTCGGGGTGGCGGTTAATATTACCATCATGGTAACACGATGCAGCTCCAGCGGCGGTGTCCGCGCTATCGCGACGTGTCGGAATTATTGCCGACAGGTGAGCTATGGCCGATTACCGGGACTGCCATTCAGTAGCGCCAGCAGTGGTCGCTATCAGCGTAACCGGCAGGCACACCTGAGCTTAATGGTGGTGGCTCACTCACCATTGCACAGCTAAGAATTCGCTTCGTCTGGGGTGTCGAGAGCGTCCCTCGTCACTTTTATCTAGCGAATTGGCCCACTCTTCAGAATACTGGACTTGCATTCGGGAGGAGGGCGGTTCGTTTCCGACTCTGACTATCCCGATGTATGTTTTCCGCGATTTCCCTAAATAAATGTCTTCCTGTAATTCTTATAGTGGGGCCTACTAGTCTACTGAAAAAAAAAAAAAAAAAAAAGATCGGCACAATATGCAGAGGTGTCCAAAAAAATATATCCACCGTTTAAAAGTCCATAAGTTGCAAACTAATTGACGGGGTTATCTCATTTTTGGTGAAAGTGTAGCTTAACGTCAAACTTAAAGATATCACTGTAGGTGTTCGAAATGGTCAGCATTAACACCCACACACAACCGATGCCCCGAACAGCAGCACGAACTACTGACTGCAACGTGTTCAGTTGGATATCTGCATCTACATCTACATGGGATTCTCTGCAAATCACATTCAAGTGCCTGGCAGAGGGTTCATCGGACCACCATTATACTATTTATCTCCTATTCCATTCTCGAATAGGGCGCGGGAAGAAATAACGCCTGAATCTCTCAGTTCGAGCTCTGCTTTCTCGTATTTTATTCTAATGGTCACTTCTACCTATGTAAGTGGGAGTCAACAATATATTTTCGCATTCGGAGGAGAATGTTGGCGATTGGAGTTTCGTAAGTAGCCTACGTCGCAGCGATAAGCGCCGTTGTTCTAATGATTCCCATCCCAGGTCCTGTATCATTTCCGTAACGCTGTCTCCCCTGTATTGTGACAATAAGAAACGAGCTGCCCTTCTTTGGACTCTTCGATGTCCTCCGTCAAACCCACCTGATTAGGATTTCACACTGGGCAGCAATACTCCAAAAATGGACGGACAAGGGTAGTGTATGCAGTTTCTTTTGTAGTTCTGTCGCATCTTTTAAGGGTTCTGCCATAAAACGCATTCTCTGGTAAGTCTGAAGTAATACTAATTCCTAAGTATTTTGTGGAGTTTACGGCCTTCACTTTTGATTGATTTATCTTCTAAATAAAGTTTAACGGATTTCTTTTCGTACTCATGTGGACGACTTCACACTAATTATTATTTAGAGTCAATTGCCAATTTTTACACCGTAGTGATATCTTATTCAGATCATTCTGCAGTTGGTTTTGACCTTTAGATGATTTTACTAGACGGTAAATAGCTGCGTCATCTGCAAACAACCTAAGAGACCTACTTAGATTTTCCCTTAAATTCGGCACATGAATGTACGATGGATTCTCGAAGTTCATCCAGTGTGTGTGGCTTTTGTCGATAAACGACGTCCTTTAGTGTTCCCCACAGGTAAGAGTCCAGTGGAGTTAAGTCTGGGGAAAGTGGTGGATATTCCACAGCTCCCTTGCGGCCTATCCATCTTCCTGGTAGATTTTCGTCGAGATAAGCCCTAACACGATTTTGGTAGTTGAAATTAATATCTTCCGCCTACATACAAGTCTCGGATGGCAGGTGAAATGGATGTCTGAAGCTTCTGAAGGTACACCTCACCCGTAACTGTTCCCTTCTTGGGCCCAGTCAAGTACCGCTACGACAACCCACACCTCACATTTATTCCTGGCAAATTCACGGCTTTGTCTACATGGACGTTCGGATTTTCGGCGGCCCAGTTGATGAAATTGTGGCGATTTACTGTACCATTGAGTTTGTGCCTCATCATTCCACACAATCATCTCTACAAACTCTTCATCGTTGCGCACCATGTTAGTAAACCACTCGGAGTACTCCATTCTACGATCTGGGCCGTCCTCGTTGATTACGTGTAGCAATCGTGGGATGCTGCACTTCCACTTAGCTGTCTTCATAATTCGCTGAACACTTGATCGACTCACTCCAGTTTCGCGGGCACACTGTCTCACAGGCTTCTGTGGTGAGCGGGTAATTCTTGTAACAACGACGGAAGTTAGCTAAACTTGTTACTGTTGCAGATCATCCAGATCGTTGTTTGCGTAATCCTTAACACAGACTACGGCTTCAAATTTGTCTCGAATGTGACGAATCGTTAAACGTGTCGGTGGTTCTGTTTGATAGTCATTTCGCCATTGCCGTTGAACCTCATTAATGTTTTCGTACTTAAAATACCACTTCAAACTGACTTCCTTTCATCGAATGTAAGCCTTGCGCCAGCCATGTTTACTCGAGTAACAAGGTGCAACTAAGAACAAAACACTGACTATCCTGCGACCGTCATCTGGAAAAACAAAACAACGCAATTCAACGCTTGTGTGGCGATTTCCGGAACTACAATTTATGACACTACCAAAGATGACACAACTCCGTCAATTATTTTGCAAGTTATGGACCTTTAAACAGTGGATACATTTTTTTTGGAACCCTCTGTATCTATAACGGAACACATCACAGTTCCAAACAATCACTATTTTGGCCAACAAAAAATTTCCTATTCAACATTAAATTTTAAGGTCTGTGAGATTAGTTAATAACTCAACTCTTTGTTTTAATAACAGTTGCCACATATAGAGTGAAGCTTATAGGTTTCTAGCGTACACCGTTTCCTAAACAGTATCAAAAGAAATGTTCAGAGAATAATCATGTGAAAGTTTACATAGAAGAGATTAAGTCAAATGCTAATAGTTTTAGGCCGCGGCGGAGCGGCCGAGCGCATTGAGGCGCTATGCTGCGATGCGCGAGGCCGTTCCCCGACGGGGGTTCTAATCTCCCCCCCCCCCGGGCATGAATATTAGTGTCGTCTTTAGTATAAGGTAGTTCATAAGTAGTTTGTAAGTTTTGTAAGTTTAGGGACCGATGACCCCGCAGTTAAGTCCCTTAAGCTTCACAATCATGTGAACATTTTTTTTTTTATTTTTTTTTTTTTTTTAGTTTTAGGTCTTTGTGGTTGCCACAAATGCATAAGGAATTCTTGAAAGGTAACTACTAAAACAAGAACCATTTAATAGTATACACTCCTAGACCCTAACGTGAAATATTAGTTCGTAAAAGCTACAACCATTCTAACATGAATTATGTTGCAGTAATTTTGCTACTACTCTTCCAATTATTTGTAGTGCACAATGGAATAATCTGACTATGATGTATTCTTGGCTCCTGCAAGAAAGACATCAACAGTATGTCATATTGTATTCAGAAAGATGCTCCTTGTCTGCTTACAGTCGGTGAAACTTTATCATTTATGTAAAGATAAATGTAGGTGACATCACCTGTAAGAAAAATCATAAAATTAAAAAAGTGTAATTAGTGAAGATCAGTTCAGGTACTGAAATAAAAATCTGATTGTGAATTTTATATTTGTAAAATCTAATATTTTTCAAGAAGCCTCAAGTTGATGAAAACAAATTAAATTTATATTTCCAAATTCCGGATAGCTCAACGACGATATATTAATGACTGACGAAAGCTATAAACAATTGCAAAAGAAAATAAAAGTTGGTAGAATGGGTGAAGAACCGCACCTACTTGACTATAAAAATGATGCAATTTCGTCATTTTACGATTGAGGCTGTTGCGATGTCAGAAATGTTACGCAAAGTTAATAAAAAAAGTATCTGTAAATACTACTTTGGGATGGGTATCGATCGCCTAAAGCATTCGCACTCAATGCCGTTAACTGAGCCGACAGCTGCTAGCTGCGTCTTCTCTAAAATCATAACTAGACTTTTTCTGTCTTCATCGACTGTTGCCGAGCGCACTTTCCGGAATGTCAGTCTGAAACGAACCCACTGTGTTGCCACTCAAAAATGCACGCTCAAACGCTATCTAATCCACTTCGGCTATGTTCACGCCAGGTAATAGGTATCTCCGTCAACACTATGAGCAGCACGTAATCGTTAGTATTCTCCACTGGAGATTTACCAAGAGCCGCTACATAGCAGGAGGTCTCAGTACAGCATGTTATCTGAGCAGTTGATTGTTCTTTTTATTCTCAGCCAATTAACAGACAAGCTGATAGTGGGCAAAGGGGGATCCCAATTGGCAATAAGTGGGAGGGGTTTACCAGTTCCGGCATACGCCTTACAAACAAGGAAAACCTTCCGAAAACCTTGGTCGGAACCGGGGGATTGGAATCAATTCAATATATCTCTGGGACGTTGCCCCAGGCTACAAATGGATTAGCGGGATATTTGTGCCGTCAATAGTTCGTAAGTAGTTTGTAAGTTTAGGGACTGATGACCCAGTATTTAAGTCCCAGAGACTATACAAACATTTGAACATTTTGATTAGCGGGAGAGCACGGTGCACTCACGACAATCGAGGATCGGATAGCACTAGTTACTGTCGTAAACTCGTAGAGATCAGCTTGTCCCTAGACGAGCCGCACCCGAGAACACGGATCCCCTGCGTAGAATAGTCGATTTAAAAAAAATAAAATAAAAATAACATAAAATAAAATAAAAAAAAAAACCTTATTCTTTTCACTCTCCACTCCGAGGAGTGGAACGGGCTGTTTGAGATCCGGCCCATAAAGAGTCGCGGTTTTATTCAGCCAATTATCAGACAAGCTGATAGTGGGGCAAAGGGGTTGGGGGATCACAATTGGGAATAAGTGGGAGGGACTTACCAGTTCCGGCATACGCCTTGTAATACCTTGGTCGGAACCGGGGATTGTGACCAATTTAATTTATCTCTGGGACGTTGCCCGAGACTTCAAATGGATTATCGGGAGAGCACGAGTACACTCACGTCAATCAAGGATCGGACGCTCGAGACACTCTTGTAAACTCGTAGAGATCAGCTCGACCAACAGTGGCCAAGCATCTCCCTAGAGGACCCACTCTTGTAACCTCCCGAATCCCTTGGTCAGAGCTGGGGGATTGGAACCATTTACTTCATCTCCGGGACTTGCCCCGGACTAAAAATGCATTATCAAGAGAGCACGAGTGCACTCACGTCAATCAAGGATCAGACGCGCGAGTTAGTCTCATAAGCTCGTAGAGATCAGCTCGGCCAACAGTGGAGAAGTTATCCCCCTTCAGGAACCGCACCCGTGGGCACGGTACGTTGATTGAGACTTATCTCTTTTCATTCTCCACTCCGAGGAGTGGAGCGGGCTGTTTGAGATCCGGCCCATAAAGAGTCGCGGTTCTATTCAGCCAATATCAGACAAGCTGATAGTGGGGCAAAGGGGGATCCCAATTGGGAATATGTGGGAGGGGCTTACCAGCTCCGGCATACGCCTTACAACCAAGGAAAACCTCCCGAAAACCTTGGTCGGAGCCGGGGGGATTGGGACCAATTTAATTTATCTCCGGGACTTGCCCCGGACAAAAATAGATTATCGAGAGAACACGAATGCACTCACGACAATCAAGGATCGGACGCCCGAGTTACTCTCGTAATCTCGTAGAGATCAGCTCGACCAACAGGAGACAAGCATCTCCCTACAGGAACCGCACCCGTGGGCACGGTATCCTGTGCGCCCGTACGCTGATTGCTGTGCAGGAGTGTTTATCGACTCTCCTTGTTAAGAAATGGCTGCAAGAGAGTCACACTGCTAGCATGCGTACACAGTGCGGGCAAGAGCGCCTTAATTTCGCTCGTTGTTCTGTGTATATCAGGCGATACCGCTAGCGTTTCCACGTCAGTGACTCGCCTACCAATCAGACGGTGGGACTTAAAACGCTGTATGGCTCGCCGGCCGTCTTGCTGGCACCAACTTAGAATTGCGTTAGCATTCTGTCTGGCTTTCTGCCTCCGGATAAAAGTTGTGGGTAAACATCTTTTGTTCCGAACTGTATTGTGTTTTGCTTTTAAAAGGATTTAAAGGGTCCGAATTTCCCGCAGTGGAAGGGGGATTTTTAAGTGGGCGTCGTTTCAAAGACTGGCTGGGGCGAAACAGTGGAGTAGGAAGTCCATTGTTACTCGCTAGCTGCCTATTCTCGCCGCCGCCCTGTGGTCGCCGAGACTCACTTCAGAAAAAAATATTTACCGCTCGTTTGTGTGTGCAGTGAGGAAGCTCGAGCCTCGGTTTAAACAGCTTGTTGCACTTGCGATATGATCTCATAATTTCCCTATTAAACTGCAATTATTACCCTTAAAAATGATCGTACTCCATCGAGTTTATATTCAGACGATTCGTCTTGACGAGCACAATGTGATTCTAAGGTCGGAATATGCAGGAAATGACAGTGAGGAGAACTTGACTTCTTACAGCATGAAACACTACCCCAAATACGTACAGATTAATTGTTACTCTTCTTTATGGGATAAAAAATAATATAGTGAAACTACTAAGTACTTCAGTTATGCAGGGCCATGACGCCATACGTGTGCCGCGCGCGAGTAGCCCTGTGGTCTAAGGAATTCTGGGAGCGGTGGTTCAGCACATTCATCATTCTGATGATGATTATTTATGAAACGCACTAATAAATGTACAGCCTCAACATCTCCTGTGGCGTGTTTTTTTTCTACAGCGCCCTCAATCGCACTGTTTGATGAGTCCAATTCATAAACTTGGGCTCATACCTCATCAAAGACATCACATCATGTCTGGAATTTATAGAACAAACTTTCACTTTTTTCGGCCCGTACGATATTATACTGTGAATTTAAGTCGTCTGCTGCCCCACCTGAATGGATAACGCAACCCACTAGTGGATTTATAGAAGACGTCTACAATTAGAGATTGTTTTTACATTTTTATTAATCTTTGAAACATACTACTGTTATATGGAAAATAACAAGAAATCTCCACAGTTATCCATTTAGTTTACTATAGAGCTGCGTTTAATTTATAAACAGGAATTTTTACTGTATAGGGTCAGATTTTGTTTGGAAAATGGCATTGCCACATTGATGGCACGCATCCACATACGCTGTACAAGAGTGGTGTAACCAAAGCTTCCAGAGAACTCGTCCTCTTCGTCACGAAGACCGTAACTTGAGTCGTCGTTGTACTGAACTTCATTTAACGAGTCTGATAAGTTTGAAGGTTCTTTAACCTTCCAAACCCAAACATTTTCCACTTATTTGTTCTCAATAGGCGTACCTCTTTTTCTTTTATCATAACGTTTCATTATCAACTTTTTAATATTTTTTTCTCGTTATGTTTGTAGCTTTATTTTTGCACTTTTTTTGGGTCTAACTGGCAAAAGTGAAATATAATTGTTAATTGTTCACATTTTGTTACGAGTGAATTGGTTTGTTTCATTTGAAACCATAGGTCAAATATTGTTGGGCCTTGTCGAAGGTCATGGCAAGTATGAAATTCCTCGTCTTTCAGGAAAATTTTGGTCACATTTCTCTGTTGCAGTCGATCTATATAGATGTGGATTGCAGCTTGGGTAACAGAGCTTTGTCAGAGTGATCATCTGTCTTGACGATTATGTGGCCGTCTCTTCCTATCTACCTTTAGAGACGGACATAGCGCGTAATCAAACATGGTTGACGCAAACTTAGTCTATACCCACGTTCCGTCGCTACTGACAACCTAAGTTATGTTTAAATCGGAACCGATTTCCCTAGAAACAAATTTCGCCTCCTTTTTTATTTATTACCAAGATGAAAACATACATTTTCGATTCTATAGGATTTTCTTCTGGTCTACAATTACGGATATACGTACTCTAGGTCTCCATGTCAGATGAGAAGTTTATTTCCATTACCTTGACGTTCTTCTGTTGTGTACACGAACTTGCCAGAAGATGAGCAAGGTGAACAACAGTAGAGTCAACACGGAAACTTGTGGTAAGCCATTGTTTACCGTTCTTTAGACACTGATTCGATCTCGTGTTACTACGTGGAATGTTCTGCCGGGCCGACCGCGCTGGCCGAGAGGTCTGCGGCGTGCCAGTCACGTTCTGCACGGCCACTGCGGTCGGGGGTTCGAATCCCCCCTCGGACATTTGTGCCGTCCGTAGTATTAGCTAGTTCATAAGTAGTTTGTAAGTTTAGGGACTGATGACCCCGTAGTTAAGTCCCACAAGCTGTACAAACATTTGAACATTTAGAACATTTATGGCGCAACGGAATTAAGAATATGATAACTTGCATCTGAATTTGTTCTCAGCACTGGTGAAAAACAACATTAAATAAAAAAGGGAAGGTATTCGTTAGCTAATATTCATAATTAGGATAAAGTTTCACCGATAATAAATTATTTATTCACTTCAAACATTTTGTTAAACAATAAAAATGCATCCCCATTTAAAATAACTTAAAGCAATCTGAATTGACCATCGTCGTCGGAGGGATTTACAATCAACAAGCATTCAGCCAATCACACGCGCGAAGCAAGGGGAAACTCACCCAACTACGAAGCAGAAGCAGGCGCCGATATCGTAGACGAAATTCAGCGTACCAGGATGTACCACACAACACAAGAAAAGTAAACTTTGTAGGTTGCTCTGGTCTTTCTTTACTTGAGATGGTACGCGCTAATAACGAGATTAATTTCCATTCAGATCAAACCGTGAGCATGCGAAATTATTGAAACATACGGCACGTGTCTGCTACATTACATATTCTCGCCCCACCGAAGGCGAAGTGCTTAAAGATTGTATTCATTTCAACAAAAATCAACGGAATCGCAGAATACGAAGCAAGCAGTGGTGTGTGAGCAGTGGCGAGAACTCAAGTGACTAGCTATAATCCCTTGAAGTCGGAGTTCGGAACCACGTGGTTCCGAAAACAAGTAAAAATTTAAAATTCAATTTCCGAAAAATAAAGAAAAATGGCTACGGCATGCAACCCTTTGAAATGCGTAGTGTATCATAAGAAGTTAAAGAAATACAGTTAGACGCTATTGGGAAGGTTTTACACGGATGGACGAAGTCCAGTCTTCAAGATTCAGAAAAGTGGAATGAATTCAAAGTCGGGGTAAATCAACTAAAAAATACGGCATGCAGCCCGTAGAAATACGTAGTATTTCATAAGCAAGCTAATAAAGGGCTCGTACAAGGCTAGAAGAGATTTTACTGGGGGGTCTGAATACAAAGTACAAGTTTAGAGCCGGCCGCGGTGGCCGAGGGGACTGAGGCGCTCCAGTCACGGTCTGCACGGCCACTACGGTCGGGGGTTCGAATCCCCCCTAGGGCATGGATATTTGTGCCGTCCTAGTTCGTAAGTAGTTCATAAGTAGTTTGTAAGTTTAGGGACTGATGAACACGTAGTTAAGTCCCATAAACTATATTAACCTTTTAACCTTTTTTTAACAAGTTTAGAAACGAAACAACAATATAAAAATAGACGGAGAGGAGATCGCGAGGTACTAATGGAAACAGATAGATACATGCATAATTTCTTGCCTGAAGGGCATAGGAACAGACACAGGGGTAGCTGAAAGCTTTGTTCTAAGAACACACACGTGGAGTATATATCACTCTACCAACATTTGAACATTTGTTCTGCCGGGGAAGGATGCAAAGACCTTGAATTTTATGTAGTGGCTAACACATGAGTTAAAGTGTTCTTTGCAGTAACCTGTGTAAACTCGGCCGCCATGGAAAATGGAAATGAGCGTATGGCTTTCTAGGCCGGGAGATCCCTTGCGGGATTGTTCGGCCGCCTTAGTGTAAGTCTTTACTTGACACCGCGTGGGCGACTTAAGTGCCAATGATGATGAGATGATGATGATTAGCACAACACACAACACCCAGTCTCCTGCCGGGAATCGAACCCGGGCCCTCTGTGTGGTAGTCAGCGACACTGGCACTCAGATACGGAGGCGGATCTCGGCCGCCATCATTTTGGTGGTCAGTGCACTTGAGAGGAGTTTGTCTATCGAATGTTGTTGTTGAGCTTAAATTATTGTATTTAGTGGATATTGTATTCAGTGTTTATTGTCTGTACAATTTTTGCTGCTGAAATATGCGTTAAGTGTGTTCAGCATTTAAATGCAAAAATCTAATTGAGAAAACGACAATTACTTCGTATAAGAACACCGCCGGCCGCGGTGGCCGCGGGGACTGAGGCGCTCCAGTCACGGTCTGCACGGGCACTACGGTCGGGGGTTCGAATCCCCCCTCGGGCATGGATATTTGTGCCGTCCTTAGTATAAGGTAGTAGATAAGTAGTTTGTAAGGTTAGGGCCTGATGACCCCGTAGTTAAGTCCCATAAGTTCTACAAACATTTGAACATTTATAAGAACATCATATGTTTTGCATTGTTTGATCTCAGTCTATCTATACGCAAACAAAATTCGTGACTAATGGCACGCAATTCCATTGAAGTACACGCCATAAAAATATCCTTAGGTTACTACCTACTATTGGAGTGTTTTTCAGGTGTTTCTTTTTCTGCTGCTCCTGTGGCTGATTAAACCATACTTTTGAGTGGCTACACGTTTAAAATTATTTTTATTTGTTGTTGACAATTCCTGATCAAGCATGATTGAAATGTAACCAGTGCAAAGTGTTCTAGCAGTCACGGTCTGCGCGGCCACTACGGTCGGGGGTTCGAATTCCCCCTCGGGCATGGATATTTGTGCCGTCCTTAGTATAAGGTAGTAGATAAGTAGTCTGTAAGGTTAGGGCCTGATGACCGCGTAGTTAAGTCCCATAAGCTTAACAAACAGTTGAACACTTGAACTTGTTCTGGGAGTAGTGATAGCCACAATTTTTACACTTGTATATATCTGTGTCATTTGCAACAAATTTGTACTTATTTCAGCGTGGCAACAACGACATTTATTAATGATACGTTATTTGGGTGTGGGAGCTTTTGTGGCAGCTGACCCTGTCGCATTTTTATTGCAGAATTCTGTTTTCACTTTCGTCTTTGTACTCAAATTTCGTCCATCAAAGTTCACAACCAAACCCACTGACAGCAATTTTACAAATTTTTAGACTTAATAGGTATAGTGAACACAAGATAAACGTATACTAGACTTCATGAAAGCAGTTGTTACAACACATTAACAAAAGATGAAAATCCCTGGTGATGATTGTACGTCATATCGATAACTGTTCACTGTTTCTCAGCTCGGTTAGACCTCATAGTTGCATTAAAATTGACACAAATATTTTCACAACAGCTCTTTTGTTGTTATTGCAAAACTCAGATAACTTTTATACTTCAATCAAGAATTGTATTTCTGCCAGGTTCGTGGTATTTCATTACCGCATTTTTAGGAAATACACTACCAGGTTGTCAATTCGCAGCGTCGATAAAGTATGATGGAACTTGATGCACATCCGTATTCAACAGTCACTCTTTATTTGAAACTTCGAACTGTAATGAGGTAAAAGTCTCTAGTGGTTGTTAGGAGAAGTTCGTGTAGTAGGGTGCGTCTGCAAACAGTGTCGTAGTCTGGGGGCAGGGGGATATCTATGAAACAGCTGATTTTGCTATTCCCTATGGTAATCAACTACATCCACTGAGTGACGATGCGATTGTAGAGAACTCTTCCAATGAAGTTTTTCAGAAATGCGACAGGGTGGGAGCTCTTTGGTTCGTGTATGCCTAGTTCGCGTCCGCAACAGAATAATATACGTTACCCTGCAAAGAATCTAATTATATACGTGAACTAACTCAACTAGATCTAACTTGCGGCCAGACAATCGCATTGATCTACAGCCCATTTATCAGCATACCTCTCTTTAAATCTGTAGTAAATAATGTTGATAAAATATTGTTAACGGTCTTCCCCTGTGACAAATCCTCTCGTGCCTGCACTTGCTCTATGCATCAGCAGCACAATACTCACTGCTACACAATTTGAATCATTGTGCATAAATGAGGAACAACAAATCGATCGAAAACACGGAAATGTGTGCGAGATAAAGATCTGTTGGTCTGCGTGTACATCCATACATTTGCATGGTATCAGCGGTTCATTAATAACGGGCTAATTTGCAGTTCATGTGCAATCGACTGCTGCATGACCTGTAGATGTTGGCAGCAGAGTGATGAATGACAGGGGGTGAAGGCGACCAACCAGGAGTAGAGTTCTTTCAATTGACAAGAAGTAAAAATAATATAGTGAATAAATGCGGTCAATTTACATTACGTAAAACAAACTGTTAATCCTATGTACAGACTGGTTCTCTATGTACTTCACTTTAACCTTTTCTCCGACCATTTTTCCACATGATAGGTTTGTAGAATTTCTTCGGGAATAGAAATTGATACCAGACTGCAAAGCGGAAAAGTACATCGAGAACCAAGCAGTACATGACTGTAACAATTTGTTTTACGTACATTTATCGCATTAATTCAGTAATAATTTACATTTTTTTGTCAATTAAAAGAAATTTTTCACTCAAAACTGAATAATTAAAACAGTTCCATACGTGTAGCAATGTTTCTCGATGTAGTTTTCTCTAAATTCTACAGCGATTTCTTCTACGACGAAACGGAAATTTACAATTTATCTATGCATACATCACGATACTGAAATAGTTTGAGCGTAAAACATACACGTCCGTCCAGTGAACTCAATTATTAACACTGAATACACAATTACAGCGATTTCCATCTGTGAAAATCGTGACACTCTATTGTAGTTATTATCGATATGACGTCTGTTTTATCGGACATGTCAGTAAAAACATACACTACATCGAATACTCTGAGATTTTCTGCTAATAGGCGATCTTTTTTTTATTTTTAAATCTTTATTAGCAAATCATGATTTCGGCCAGTAACTGGCGATTATCAATGCTAAAAGGTACAAGAAAAACACACTGTTACTACATGAAAATGTTACATAAGTACCACTTATGAGATTATAACGGACATCACTATGTTTTAATTAATTATACATACCATGTGTTTAAATGAAGACGTTATTAATTTGTATGACTCACACCACGCCAAGTGTGACAACTGGACATTTTTACCGTTTCAAATCTACACAAACATAGATACACACCAGAAAAAGGGCTGTTTTCTGCCAAGCTTCTTGTGTGTTTCTTCTCTTGTTATTGCTGCAGTCGATGAAAGAGTATCTCATCTGTTTAAAATGTTCAAATGTTTGTATAGTCTATGGGACTTAACTACGGGGTCATCAGTCCCTAAACTTACAAACTACTTACGAACTAGGACGGCGCAAATATCCATGTCCGAGGGGGGAATCGAACCCCCGACCGTAGTGGCCGTGCAGACCGTGACTGGAGCGCCTTAGTCTCCTCGGCCATCATCTGTTTAATATATAATAAAATAACCATTTTGGAGTGTCTACATTTTCTTTAGAAATATTTTCATTTGTCATTGACAATACTTGATCAAGCATGGTTAACATATAATCACTGCAAAGCATGGAAGCAATAGTAACAGCCCGAATTTTTTCATTTGTTAAATGTGTGAATTCTTTGTAACAAATATTTACGTATATCAGCGTGGCATCAACGTAAGTTATTAAAGATACGTTATTTCGGTGAATAATTATTTTGAGGCAGCTGACACTTGCGCATTTTTGAGTGCAGTATTCTGTTGTTACTTTCGTGTTTGTATTCAAATTTGTCCCACCAGAAACACAACAACGAGAGTTATTAATGACGCGTTACTTCGGCGAGGAATGCTTTTGTGGCAGCTGACCAAGGCGCATTTTTAACTGAAATATTTTGTTGTCAGTTTCGTCTTTCTACTCAAATTTCGTCAACTGGACTTCACAACCAAACCCTTTAAGAGCAATTTTACGAATATGTGGACTTAATACGTTTAATAAGCACCAGATAAATGTGTACTAGACTTTATGAAAGGAGTTGTTACAACACTTTAACAACAGATGAAAATCCACGAAAATGATTGTTCGTCATAACAATTACTGTTCACTGTATAAGTTTCGCAGCACTTTTATACTATGAACTTGCATTATAATTACGACAAATATTTTCTAAGCGGAACTGTGCCAACCAACTGTTATACTTCGAACTACTGACAGGATCGTGAGATTTCATTACTGCATTTTCAGGAAATACACCATCTGGCTCATCAACTAGCAGCTTTAATAAAGTTTGAAGACACCGATGTAAACTCATGTACATCTGTACTCAGAAGTAAATCATTATTTAAAACATGGAACTGTGTAAATAGGTACATTCTGTAGTGGGTGTGGCATACCAGCTGTCAGTCGATACCCCAAATAACATGGCTGAACTCTATGAAATTCAAGCTCGTTGGTTTTCTGTTTGCTGCCACAGGCCTGCTGTGGACGGCCCCAGAGCTGCTGCGAATGCCCGACCGGCCCCCTGAGGGCTCCCAGAAGGGCGACGTCTACAGCTTCGCCATCATCGTCCACGAAATCATCACACGGCAGGGCCCGTTCTTCGTTTCCGACAAGCATTATTCCCCTAGGGGTAAGTAACTTTTTCAAACGATCTACTCCTACTTAATATTACTTGTCAAACATATGCCTGTTCTGTAGGCCTCCCTCATTTCGTCCTCACACGTCCATTTGGTGTGGATGTTCATCCTGGACGCATTTATCTGAATATTATCTCGCCCCATAAATCCGCGTTCTTCTCTCATTTAACCCTTTCTGTCACGGCGTCTTCATATAACGACATACAAAATAAGTGCTTCGTGTATGAAATTCGACGAGTATCGGACCTCGGACGTTGTAAGAGACGGTGAGCTACACCATGCCTGCGGAGGGCGAAGACCTTGCATTTTTTAGGTGGAGGTCACGACGCTTGCTTTCGCGTCCTGTTACGTCTGGCGCAGCCACGGGGGGAGGGGTGGGGGGCTAATGGACCTGAAGCCTCCCCAGCAGCTCACAAAGATGATTTTACTGTTTTCATTTTTTTAAACACGCCGGCACCGTAAATTTGATATAGTACACATGTAATAAATCACAACGTAACTCTAATTTGCCAAGCACGAGTGAACGTGTCAGTGGGTCGCCAGCGTGATGCCGCCACTGAGAACGTGTGCTGCTCAGGGTTGCCAACGAGATCATGATAGAAACCACTGAAGTGACCGTAAAATCCCACCAAAAACCACCGAACTTTCCGAAGTTCCCATGCAAAAAAACCACTGTCTATTCGTTTGTTCTTGACCGATTGATTTGAAATTTGGACGCCACTATGCATTTTAAAGGAGGAGTTTTTATGTATCTGACTTATCTGTATACACACTAGACGGAAATACAAAAAAATATTGTTTATTCAAAAGCACTTCAGTAAACATGTTATATATAAAAAACAATAATTACTTTGAGCCATTGCAATGCTTGTTAGGTAGAAACAGCAAATTGTGAAATATTTGAACTTGAAAACAGAAAGTAATCCTGTCTGGAAAGGAGGTCAGCGTCACTCATTCTATAGTCTTTATTTTATGTCAGAAGATCTAGATTTCAGCTATATTCCAATGTAATCACATCTGAGAAAAAAGAAAGTTAACAATGAAAGTACAGTCACATATTGTCTGCAATGTTCAGTCATTTTCACAACAAGAAAAATCTGATAAAGTGCTATAGCAAAAAATACATTCCATTAAAACAATGTCAGTGTGTGATCCAAGTACAACACTTACTCTCCGTGGAGATTGGAGAAGTCAACACAGAACTAAAAGCCTACAACAATGAGCAATGAGTCATACCATTGTTAATATCTTTGAACTCTTAAGAATTTTACATTTTATCCAATAACGTGAAACATTTATCTGTCCATATTCATTAATATTTTTTTTTCGGTTTCATTAAAGTCTACCAACTTTCCCACCTCCCACTGACTCAGATTTTTTCCCACCGTCGGTTTTAAAAAACCACCACATTCGGTGGGAAACCACTGACTATAGCAACCCTGGTGCTGCTGTTACTGTGAGCGGCTTTAATGCCGCCGTGACCATCTTTGATGCTGCCGTTGTTGTTGCTGCTATGCTGAAATTACGAGCCGATTGTTCATATGCGGCGACCCGCTGCTTAGCAGGTCAGCGGCGCCAACGAGTGGAATCTTATAAACAACAATAGTGTTATTTTAGTTCAATTTTTACACATAGAGTCTCATGTTAATTAAACTGTACAGATCTTTCTCTTTGGCTAGTAACATAGAAGCTAATTATTTTACGAGCTGATTATATACACTCCTTTTCCACCAGCTCGCTTCTCCTCCACTTTCAAATTAATGCGAGCCTACTCAGTTTATTTCTTGTGCAATTGTTTTCGTAGTATAATTGATTAAACTATAAAAAGTGTAAAAATAAGACATAGATTAATAAATTCCCCAGAACCAAAACGTGGCTGCGCCACTGGCTGTCGCATTAAGTAATCTCAACGCGGCGTATTTATGTTTCAACCGCCGTGGTTGTTAAAATGTTTCATACCATTTCATTTAAGCAACCCTCGTAAGTATCAGTGATAAACCGGTAAAGCGTCATTAAATCTGTCCCTCTGATTTTCGACGAGACAGAGAGTGGGATTCCAAGCTGAATTTCACCAACACCAATATATATGGGGTTATTCAGTAGTTTAATTGAACTAGAGCTTCGAAACGACTTCCTAACACTTGAATTAATATTCGATTTTAACAGATTTCTATCCTCGAAAAATGGTTATGTCCCCATCTCCATTCTTCATTATTGAGTATGCATTTGAAATTAAATCATTATTTTTTTTGTCGTTTTCCTTGGCCTTATTATTATGACCCAGTGACATATGTAAGAAAAAAGGAATATAATGAAAAAAGTACGATATCTGAATTATATTAAAGAATTATTTGAAGGCATCAACGTGGTACATGATCATATTTCCTGTATTGGTCACGGTAGTGGGGTATTAGTGGTGTGAAATTCGTGACAGTTTCCTTTTAAAAATTGATATATTTTTTACGGTTTAATGTCAACAATCAAAAAGTTTGACCTCATAAAAGTAAAAGGGGATTTAGCACAAGCTAGGCTCCGAATATGAGCAACAAAACTGATACAAAATATCGAGGGGTGTTTTCTTACAATTACTTAGATTTACCTTAACCTTGCCCCTCCTAAAAAAGATTTATGCTATATTCGCCTCTGTTATGGTGTAAGTCTTATGCATGGCCCCCACATTCGATTGCGGGCCCTGGACCCAAAATCTGATACGGGCCCTCCCCTTAGTTTTACTGTTGCGTGCATTAGTTTGTAATTGCAAATTTATATCTTAAGCATGCTCTTTTTAGAATCTACTTCAACTTGGTATAACAAGGTATAAATTTGATACGGTAAGCTTCATTTATAAAATTATTTCACTTAAATTGAGACTTTACTTACAATGACCAAAGCAGGTCTGTAGTTCGGGGGCAGGGGGGATAAGCTAATTATGGCGTATATTCTAGCTTGTGAAGCTTTACAACATAAGTTGAACTAAATGGGCAGATGTATTTCAATAGAAACAATATCAAAATTTATTCAATACGAATCTCGAATGAGCAACTTCAGCATACTTTTAAATCACTTTATCAGGAATTAGGTGAATAGTGAGGCTTTTCGGGGGATGGGGGTTGGAGGTATTGATCCTTCGCCAGCCGCGGTGGCCGAGGTGACTAACGCGCTTCAGTCACGGTCAGCACGGCCACTACGGTCGGGGGTTCGAATCCCCCCTCGGGCATGGATATTTGTGCCGTCCTAGTTTGTAAGTAGTTCATAAGTAGTTTGTAAGTTTAGGGACTGATGACCCCGTAGTTAAGTCCCATAAGCTTAACAAACTTTTTTTTTCTTTGATTGATCCTTCATTCCTTCCTCCGCTGGCTATTGCCCTAGGCCACAGTAAGCCTTAGTTTAGCTTATTAGAACACTTGTTCGAACTTCTGGTAGAGGCTGCGCCAGGTAAGAAGGAATTGCTGTACATACACGAAAATCTCACCTTTGCAAGAAGTTGGCGAAAAAAAAAAATCTATCACCACATTATACCGAAAGCTGATCCATCAATACCTTTTCAAGCCACGCCACAAGTAACGTCAAACTGCTGCGCCAACGTGACTTGAGAAGGAATCCCTAAACAGTATGACAGAGTAAAATGGGCAAAGGAACTAATTATATCATGTTTTTGTAGCTGCTATCTAGTCTACTTGGCATTTAATACTGAAAGGATCACATGCAAGCTACTACGTATAAGAACCTCTGAGTCCAATTAGGGCCCATTCAGTTTTATTGCTTCAACGGCCAGATTGTGGAATATAATTCTTGTATAACCATCATATGTACTTTTTTGATTTTTCACAATGGAAAGGTCCAGATTGGAATGTTGTTAATATGAGGATAGCTAGCAACTTACCATAAAGATGATCGCTGAGGTGCCAACAAACACATATTCCAATTATAGGCCAGTCGTCAGGTATGTTTAGGTCCAAAAAAATTGCAGGAAGCTGAATTTTTGGTATGTTGTTAGGACATATTAGAATAGAATTAAACCAAGTTTGCAGCTTCGAAATCCTTTTGCGTAACTTTTAAGAGCCAAAAAACCTCGAAATTTTCGGACTCTTTTCTGGTTTTGGCTTATAACTCGTGAAGGGTGGTTTTTTGACGAAAAGTCACTCACACCTCTATTAATGTAGATAAAATATTCTAAAATTTAAGCCTAACCGCAGCTCTGTCCAATAGTTCCCGAGATATTGGACTTCAAAAATTGACTTATTTCTCCCAAAAGTTCAAATTTTGCGATTTTAGTCATCTTTCGGCTAGAATATTGGCTCTAATGATCATCCCACGGGGAATGTCATACAAAACAAAGTTATAGAGCAGGTATTTAACTTTAATCTAAGTACTGAACGAAGTCCATAGGCCCAATAGATTTCTAGTTATCGTTAAAAAACGAAAACTTGGAAAAATCGGAGTAGTCAATAAATTGACCCAGGCGAATTGCAGTCCTCTTCGCCTGTGTATGTTAAAGAAAAAGGAAAAATTACTCATTGACGATGGTTATTAAGATATTGTATATAAATAGTGCATACAAATATATTTGTGAAAGTAGGTATTGCTGTAAAAAAAAAAAAAAAAAAAAAAAAAAAAATAGACGAAAGCCTCTCCGTTTTTGGGTATTGGTCAGCCATTAAGGGATTGGGTCTTTCGTTCGTAGCGAGGCCTTTTGTTGTGCGAAGGTATCAATCCCCCTCCCGTCCCCCTTACTCAGAGTCGTGACTTGGCAGGTGTTCTGTCCTCCCTCCCAAACTTCTTGCCTCCGAGGCCTTCCCCACCATATCCAGTCTGTCCTTAGAAAGAGCCGTATTCGGATCCGTGAAGTACGTTTCAAACAAAAATCGTCTAAATCTTGATCTTGGTGGAGTTTTAAGTACTTTCTATTTTACAATATGTCGGAGCTACCCCCGTCTCATGTTTGTTTCTGGGTCGTCGGTAAGTGCTTGCAGAGGGAACATTGACAGTGAAAAAACGCGGAATTTAGACGCTGACAAAAATGAGTCAGAAACGTGGGCTTGAAAGGTACATGAGGTTTTTTGTGCAGTTTAAATGAAGTGACCGTACATGACGCATGCAGGAAGAGGTACACTGTGGAAAGTAAGCATTTGTCCAGCGAGAAGGAGATGTTTGATTTGCTCAACCATCGTCTTCGTGTGGGGAAAGGCTGAAAAGTGCGTCGGATTCAAGGCGTCACATCATTGGATATTATTGTTTCCTTTGTGGTGAAAAAATTTTCCAAGGAATATTTCGAGCAGCAGATAACATTGCCCAAATATCTACAGGATGAACTCCATCGAAGGGAAACACTGGAAGTGAAAGAATCGATTGTGGAAAAAGCTAGACAATGTAGTGAATGGGGGCAACACATTCTTCGGCGTCTTTCATGTGTAAGTGAACTTGTTGCTACTGAGGGTAAGTACCACAAACATTAATACGTAAAACTGCACTGGTGCAAGAGGTAAACAAGGCCGTCCTGAACATCCCTTCCTTATCGAAGGTATGGAGCGTATATATGCATACCCTGCAGAAACAAGACAGGAAAACCAATTTTCCATAAGTGCCTTGTTTGCAGAGACCTTCACATGTGATTACAAACCAGCAGCTGCAAGTGTGCAAGCTCATCTAAAAAGCGATATGGCGGAAAAATTATTTTTGCGCAGGTTGGTCCGTATCACAGCCCAGTCTTGATGTTCACAGACATTGGACAAAACATCCTTTATGAAAAGTGGTACAATCAAAGACTTAGCGATCCTGCTGAAGAGCAGCTTAGAGTTGTCAAAGCTGCAGCAGAGATTATCCTGCAAGACATTCGTTCCCAAACATTTGACACTATTCAATATCCCCCGTCAGATGCTTTTTTAAAAGACGCAGAGGCATTCTTCTCTTGAACAGTGGAAAAATAAGTGCATAGGATTTGCTCATGTAATTATGGCTGCAACGAGGCCCAAATCTTTCCTATCCTCAATTCAAATAAGCTTTGGAACCTATCTGTATAGAAAATTTGAATCAAAGCACCTTGTTGAACTTTGCCACTGTATGGGAATTTCTTGTACATATACGGAGGCTATGCATTTTGAAAGTTCCGCTACCTTCCGTGGAGACGTTGCCCAACCAGTCGACAAAGGAGCTTTTATGCATCTTGTCTTCGACAATGCAGATGTGAACGTTAACATAATTGATGGAGACAATACGTTCCTACGTTCCATGAAATGGGTGGTGCAATGATCATGACCCCTCACTCATCCGTTCGCCCAGACATAAAAAAACCACGTTTGAAGTCTGTATCTGCCGAGTCTATCAGGTTCCCACACTGCCATACACATTAAACATTCTTCTTTTAGAAAGAAATTTGGCTTGTCAGCCATTTAAATTAACGAAGTGAAAATCGCTGAAGTCATTTTGCCAAAATCCCCAGACCTGCTGTGGTAGTTTGGAAAAGCAACTAAAATGCCAGGCATCCCAGGATGGAATGGATTCATGGATCAAGTGACAGAAGATCTTCCTTACAAACGTTCAAAGATTGTATATCTCCCTTTTATCCATGCTCCCCTAACCGACTACGACACTGTTTTAACATCACTTTTAGAAGCCAGTTAAAGAACAAGCATTTACGGTCAGGAAACATGTTTTGTGACCTACGATCAACCACTGTACTCGAAAGCCCGAGACATTGTGGAGAGCCACCAGCATCCTCAGCTTGTCAACATAGGGGTGAGACTTAGAGGTTTTCACCACCTCATGATATTCATGGGGGCCGGCGGTGCCATAATGGCAGGAAGTGACTCAAGGAACTTCTCCGTTCAATATTTGCGGAAAACAGTGTTGAAAAAATCCTTTTTATATACGATGCGTTAATAATCATCGTCAATGAGTAATTTTTCCTTTTTCTTTAACATACACAGGAGAAGAGGACTGCAATTCGCCTGGGTCAATTTACTGACTACTCCAATTTTTCCAAGTCTTCGTTTTTTAACGATAACTAGAAATCTATTGGGCCTATGGACTTCGTTCAGTACTTAGATTAAATACCTGCTCTATAACTTTGTTTTGTATGACATTCCCCGTGGGATGATCATTAGAAAGATGACTAAAATCGAAAATTTGAACTTTTGGGAGAAATAAGTCAATTTTAGAAGTCCAATATCTCGGGAACTACTGGACTTACAGAGCTGCGGTTAGGCTTAAATTTTAGAATATTTTATCTACATTAGTAAAGGTGTGAGTGACTTTTCGTCAAAAAACCACCCTTCACGAGTTATAAGCCAAAACCAGAAAATGTCCGAAAATTTCGAGGTTTTTTGGCTCTCAAAAGTTACGCAAAAGGATTTAGAAGCTGCAAACTTGGTTTAATACTACTCTAATATGTCCTAACAACATACCAAAAATTCAGCTTCCTGCAATTTTTTTGGACCTAAGGCCATTTTTTTGTCTACGACGACTGGCCTATTAATACAATCTGTAAATTTTCGTCCATGACCTAGGTCAGAGAAGATTACACTCACTCACACAATCAGTGAGGCATAACTCTTCCATATATGGCCGCCATCCGCAGCTGCAGTGCCCGAATGTATGGCATTGTTGTCGCACACTGAAACAACAAGGAGACAACAGTTGGTTTTATTCCATACACAGTTTTACAAGGTGTTCCGTACCGGTGCGAGGCGCCACAAGGGCGCAGCAGCGACCGGACGCTGTGGCTGCAGGTAAGGGCGGCCGCTACCTGCCCGGCCCTCGCACAATGGAACGGCCGGCGCAGGGCCAGTGGGGGGACTCGGCCGGTGACCGCCAACCTGTTCGGACGCACGTGTATCTGCCTCATAATGTAGCGCTTCTCACAAATACAGTCCACTATTACCAGAAATGTACTTTTATTTCTTAACGCCTTTCCTTTGCAACGAATGATTGCATTCGTCTGGACTGTGGAAAGAGCGAGGCAGCGCAGAATGTACGCGCGTTTTGCGGCTGCCCACATTTGGTCCTCCGGGCGCGAATGGAACCATTCCGGCGTTTGACTGTGCGTACCGCGAACTAAGAGTATCCGGTTTCGTGGGTTTGTATGTTGATCTCCGAGATTAACATGAATTACGAGTGCCTCCAGTGCACTAACAGTGCTATATGCCCATAGTAAAGCCGTCCGCAGTACAGAATACGCGCGAATCGTGTCGATCGTGTTGTGAAGTGCATCTCAAACTAGCAGACATCGTGAAGCAGCCCAGCCGTTCCCGCAGCACAACACAACGCGCCAGCGAGCCGCGCCACCCGCCGCCGACTCCTGCAGCAGCTGCGGTCCACTCAGCGCATCGCCAGGTACCGTCGCTCTGCTCTGCAAGCAGCCTGGCTCTTTTTCCTTAATCTTCTATCCTGTGCTCTAATATCCTGTCATGGATCCTGTCGAGAAACGTAGTCTAGTTAAGAAAAGAGCAGTCATCAAGTCACGAGTGACTAGAATTTCAACATTTCTCAATAACTTTCAGGACGGATCCAATCTCAATGATATTAGAGTAAGGCAGTCATTGCTAACCACAAGCAAAAATGAATATCACGAAATACAAACTCAGTTAGAAATTAACGATCTGGAAGACTCCCATGATGCTGACAGAGAGTCATTTGAAGACTTGTGCTTAGATGTAGAATCAAAAATAACTACATTGCTCGAGTCGAATGTTGTGGCACCTCCTCATTCGTCAACTGCATACAACTCACCTGAAATAAAGCTTCCTGCAATTTCATTGCCAACATTTAATGGTAACGTTGCAGAGTTCATGCACTTTTTTGATACTTTTAAGGCACTAATTATTAGCAATGACGCCTTAACTGATGTCCAGCGTTATTATTACTTGTTGTCTTGTGTGTCTGGTGAAGCACGTAAGTTAATTGAATCCTTACCGGTTACAGAGAGCAACTTTAAAATTGCATGGGATCTGGTTGTTCATAGATACAATAATCCAAAGTTAATAGTAGATTTGCATGTTAAACAACTACTGAATCTGCCAAGCATCAAAACTGAATCGGCTAAGGACTTGCGTATGTTAATCAACCAGCTGATGACAAATCTGAACGCAATCCAGGTTCTGAACGTTGGCATTCCACTACATGAGGTGTTACTTTCACATATTCTGTTGGATCACATTAGTGTGAATCTCAGGGAACAGTGGGAATATAAAACAGCTAACATCACTTTTCCTCATCTGAAAGATTTGGTGGCATTTCTGGAAAGCAGCTGTCAGACGTTAGAGCTAATCCATTCAGACAGAATGTTACAGCACTTCCACCAGCCTGCCGCCAAGCGTACTAAAGCAGAAGGTTACAGTTTGCAACGAACCTTTCTCTCAACTTCACCAGATTGTGTATTCTGTGACGCAGCTCACGAACTAAATAAGTGTCCCAAGTTCAAAGAGAGTGATATTGCAAGTAGACTAGACTTTGTGACAAGAAAAAGGCTTTGTTTCAACTGCCTGCGCACGGGTCATAGGCAAAGAGAATGTCGTGCTGGGAGTTGCCGCATTTGTAAGAAACGCCATAACACGTTACTGCACAAGGAACAAGCCAGTAGCAGTGGTGATAGAGACCAAGAGACGAGCGTACCAGAACAGCAGACATACTGCGCCGTTAAGGGAAATCACCAGCATACAGAAGTACTGTTATCAACTGTCCTTGTAGACATTGCGGACAATAAAGGGAAGGTACACCAATGCAGAGCACTGCTTGACAGTGCATCTCAGATGAATTTCATATCTACTAGCCTGGCAGATAGGATGGGCCTGCAGCTCAGTCGGCGTCTGATACCAATAAGCGGGATCAGTGATGTTCAAACCGTAGAATCGTCGCATGTTTGTGAGGTGAATATTTCCTCAAGAGTTGGTAACTACAGTACAAATGCCGTCTGCGCAGTACTTCCACGTATAACAGGACCACTTCCAACAGCGTCCTTTGAAATTTCCACCTGGAAGCTTCCTAGGCACATAAAGCTAGCAGACCCAGCCTTCCATAAATCTGGTGAGATTGATCTTCTACTTGGAGCTTCGATCTTCTTTGACGCACTGAAGCCAGGCCAGCTGAAGAGAGAGAACCATCCAACATTACAGGAGACATCGTTCGGCTGGATTGTTTCAGGCAAAATACCTCCACTGTCTCTGAAGTCCAAGGCAGTAAATGTACTGTCATGCCTCACACGCACTAATCACCTTAACACTCAGGTTGAACGGTTCTGGCAGCAAGAAGAAATGAATGTTTCTGTGCGAACGAAAGAAGAGCGTTTGTGTGAGGAGTATTTTGGAAGAACCATCCAAAGGAATGCTAACGGTCGATACGTGGTGAAGTTACCAATGAAAGACAACCATGCTGGACTGGGAGACTCCATAACTAACGCTACTCGCTGCTTACAACGCTTAGAGAGAAGGCTGCAGCGCCAGCCAGAATTAAAGGCACAGTACGTTAGTTTTATGAAAGAGTATGAAGATTTGGGTCATATGAAATTGGTAACAGAAGATACGGAAAACTGCACATACTACATGCCACATCATGCAGTGCTTAAAGACTCAAGCAGTACCACTAAACTTAGAGTTGTGTTCAACGCCTCAGCAAAGACATCATCGAACTTCTCCCTTAATGACATCTTGATGGTCGGTCCTACAGTACAAGATGCCTTATACTCTGTTGTCCTACGATTCCGCACACATAGATATGCCTTCACTGCAGACATCACGAAAATGTATAGACAAATTGAGGTCCAAAGGGCAGATCAAGATCTACAAAGAATTCTATGGCGTGAATCTCCTACCGAGCCAATCAGAGCTTATCGACTGACAACAGTCACCTACGGTACTGCAGCGGCACCCTTTCTAGCAACGAGATGCCTGTTACAGTTAGCAGAAGATGAGAAAACAACATATCCTAGGGCTGCAGCCATATTAAAAAGAGATTTTTATGTAGACGATGTTTTGAGTGGAGCGGACACCATAGAGGAGGCGATCAGTTTGCAGGAAGAGCTAACCAGATTGCTTCATAGTGGAGGATTTCCCCTTCGAAAATGGTGTGCCAATGATTCAAGACTATTAGAAAACATCCCACCTGAACACCGTGAAACACAAATCCCATGGAGCCTGGGCGATGAAAGGCAAGAAACAGTGAAGACTTTGGGTCTATTGTGGTACCCTCATAGTGATACCTTCCAATTCTTGGCCACTGATGCAAAGAACAGTAACGCAATCTGGACTAAGCGACGTGTACTCTCTCGGATTGCCTCTATATACGATCCATTGGGACTTCTAGGCCCTGTGGTAGTGACTTGCAAGATGTTTCTACAACACCTTTGGCAAAAACAAATAGAATGGGATAAGCCCTTACAAGATGATCTGAAGACGCAGTGGGAAGAGATAAATAATCATCTACCGTCACTGAATAAAATTCAAATCGAACGTAGCGTGATCAGGAGTGGAGCAAAGTGGCTGGAACTGCACGGATTCTCAGATGCCTCCGAGCGAGCATATGGAGCTTGCATTTATCTTAGAAGTATCTGTGAAGAAAATGATTTCTCAGTGAAACTTTTAAGTTCTAAATCTAGAGTCGCGCCAATCAAACAAATATCACTGCCAAGACTTGAACTGTGTGCCGCCCTCCTCTTGGCTAGACTGATGGAGAAAATTAAGACTGGGCTACACTTAAAGATTGCCAAAACTTACTTTTGGACAGACTCCACTGTCGTTTTAGCATGGTTAGCGAAAGAACCAACGTCATGGAAAACGTTTATTGCAAACCGTGTCTCTGAAATCCACCAACTCTCTGCAGTAGAAGACTGGAATCATGTATCTTCTACAAGTAATCCTGCTGACATCATTTCAAGAGGAATCGCACCACAACATCTTGGAGAATGTAAGTTATGATGGACAGGCCCCTTATGGCTCAATCAGTCACCATCCGCATGGCCTGTTAGCACTCTGAATTTTACATGTGAATCAGATGAGATACCAGAGAAACGGACTCAGCGTATTTGTTTGTTCATTACCACTTGTGTGGTGAATGAGATTGCCGAACGTTATTCATCATGGGCGAGACTGCAAAGAGTTATGGCGTATGTACTGAGATACATAAATAATCTCCGCCGGCAACCCAGTGAGAGGCAAGGTGGTAACTTGACTGCAGAAGAACTTCATGCTGCGTCAAAGACAGTAATCCGTATGGTACAACACCAGGAGTATCGCAAGGAGATCGAAGAGCTACAACATGGTCGAACGATCCCTAAGAAAAGCAAATTGATATCGCTTCATCCGTTTTTGGACGAAGAACAGTTGTTAAGGGTGGGCGGCAGGTTGGAGCAGTCAGATGCTTCTTACAGTCAAAAGCATCCCATGATTCTTCCTCCTAAGCATCACGTAACTAAGTTAATAGTCATGAGCGAGCACCTACGGTTGTTGCATCCAGGACCTCAACTCATGTTAGCAAGCCTCAGACAAAGGTACTGGATTCCCACTGGAAGATCAGTCATCAGGCAGATAACTCACAAGTGTCTCCCTTGTTACTGGTTGAAGGCTACTACTGCAACCCAGCTTATCGGACAGCTACCTTCAGTTCGTGTATCACAAAGCAGACCGTTTCTTAATTGTGGGATTGACTATGGTGGCCCACTATACGTCAGAAACGGTGGAAGGAGAAGTAAAACGAAGGTAAAAGTCTACATCGCCTTGTTTGTTTGCATGGCAACAAAGGCAGTACACATCGAGCTTGTCACTGATCTGTCCTCTCAAGCATTCATTGCCGCTCTCCGAAGATTTATTTCACGACGAGGTATCTGCGCAAACTTGTACAGTGATAATGGAAAGACGTTCGTGGGAGCAAGGAATGATCTGAATGAACTCCACAAATTGTTCAGCACTCAGTCAGATGTAACACAAATCGAGAGCTATGCATCACAAAATGGGATACAGTGGCATTTTATCCCCCCTCATGCGCCACATTTTGGTGGATTATGGGAAGCAGGTGTAAAATCCATAAAAACGCATCTAAAGAGAGTGGTGGGAAACCAAGTGCTGACGTTTGAAGAAATATACACACTTCTAACTCAAATCGAAGCGTGCTTAAATTCTCGACCTATTACGCAACTTCCTGATGACCCAGGTGAATTTTCATACCTTACTCCTGGCCATTTCCTTATCGGTGAACCCTTGACAGCAGTCCCAGAGCCAGGCTTGCTTTCGGAGCCATCATCCAGGCTGTCGAGATGGCAGCTCATCCAGCAGTGTAAGCAGCACGTGTGGAAACGCTGGTCACACGACTACTTGTCACAGCTACAGCAGAGAACTAAATGGACGTCAGCGAAAGACAATCTGCAGCCGGGTACACTGGTTCTCCTGAAGGAAGACACCTTCCACCACTCGTGTGGCGGTCTGGGGTCATTGTTTGCACTCACCCTGGTCCTGACGGTGTGGTACGAGTGGTTTCAGTGCGCACAGCAACAGGAACCTATAAACGACCGCTGTCGAAGATTTGTATTGTTCCACAGGAAACGTAGACTTTAGTGTTCATAACCATTCAAGAACTAATTGAACTTGTGTTTCTTTCATGTACATCGGACCTGAGTTCCTCAACTATTTAGTTTGTTTTGTTTGTGTTATCTACCTTGTACTTTTTGTAATTTGTGTAGTAGTGTAATTTATACAAATTAGGTGGGCGGAATGTTCCATACCGGTGCGAGGCGCCACAAGGGCGCAGCAGCGACCGGACGCTGTGGCTGCAGGTAAGGGCGGCCGCTACCTGCCCGGCCCTCGCACAATGGAACGGCCGGCGCAGGGCCAGTGGGGGGACTCGGCCGGTGACCGCCAACCTGTTCGGACGCACGTGTATCTGCCTCATAATGTAGCGCTTCTCACAAATACAGTCCACTATTACCAGAAATGTACTTTTATTTCTTAACGCCTTTCCTTTGCAACGAATGATTGCATTCGTCTGGACTGTGGAAAGAGCGAGGCAGCGCAGAATGTACGCGCGTTTTGCGGCTGCCCACACAAGGAAACATGCCGAAAATACAGAGAAACGATATGAGGGGCCAAATTGGCCCTGCGGTCCTTCTACGTACTATTCTTGATTTTTGGAATCTGTTTGAAGTAGAACATTCTAAAAGAGGGTGCACAATACACTGGTCACCTTAGTTAATAGACACATATAATACCTACCAATGGCAATAACTGAGAGCATCAATCGAATTAACCATTTAAGATAAGCGGTTTATCATAAATATATTCTACAATTGCCTGTAGAATCTACTAAAATATTCAACATGTTTTTCCTAGTTTGTTTTTAATTTCAGTAACCAACAAATTGAATCATTTAGGGCTGGACTCGGGCCCCCTTCAGCACCGGTCCCTGGACCCATGGGTCCACCCAGCCCCACCCATGTGGGGGCCATGTTCTTATGTGACGGTGTGATGCGTTGCAGAAATCATCCAGCGCGTGCGCGCGGGAGACCGCCCGAGCTTCCGGCCGTCGCTGGAGGGCGGCGCTGGCGTCGGCGGCGGTGGCGCGGACGGCGGCGGGCAGGCGCAACAGCTGCAGCGGCTGCTGCGCCAGTGCTGGGCCGAGGAGCCGCAGGACAGGCCCGACTTCGGCGCGCTCAAGGGCGCCATCCGCAGGCTCAACAAGTGCGTGCCCAAGCTCTCCGCGGTCTCGCTCTGTCTTCCATTTTAATAGCGCTAATTTACGTCGCTGCTTGTAGCGTAGGTTCCCAAATACACGCATTTTGATCTTTCAGACGATCTTTCAAATAATATCTACATCTACATGTTCACAGATACTCTGCATATCATATTTAAGTGTCTGGCATAGGGTTCATTAACTACTTTCTCTACCGTACCATTCTCTAATAGCGCGCGTTCCATTTTCGTTCTGCTTTCTCTTATTTATATGGGATAGTCATGTTCAAAACTTCACATATTTGTAATTCTATGGGACCAAACTAGGTTGGTCATCCATCAGTCCTCAGACTTACAAACTGCTTAAACTAAGTTAAACTAACCTAAGAACAACACACACATCCATGCCCGGCGGAGGATTTGAACCTCCGACGCGAGAGGCCACGCTATCGGTAACATGGCTCTACATACCGCTCGGCTAATCCCGCACGACGGATGGTCAAGTCTCCCTATGTAGGTGGGTGCTAGCAAAATATTTTTATATTCAGAAGTAAAAGTCGGTGATTCAGATTTTGCAAATAGATATCGACGCAACGAATAACGTCGTGCAACATTTCCGTGACGCTTTCCCCCCTGTAACATGATAAAACAAAACGAAAAGCACTTCTCTGAACCTTCTAAATGTCTTCTGTCAGTCCCACCTGGTGAGGGTCCCACACTCGAGAGGACGCACAAGTGTGATGCAGGCAGTCTCTTTGGTGGAGCTGGTGCATCTTCGAAGCGTTCTCATAATGAAAAGTAACCTTTGGTTCGCCTTCCCCACAATATTTTCTATGTGATCTCTCCAGTCTAAGTTGTTTGTAATTGTAACTCCTAGGTATTTGGTAGAAATTACGACCTTAAGATTGACTGATTTATCGTGTAATTGAAGTTTAGCGGATTTGTTGTAGTGGTCATGTGTATTACTTCACACTTTTCACTATTTAGTGTTAACTGCGAGTTTTCGCACGATGTAGAAATTTTGTCTAAATCGCTTTGTAGTTGCTTTTGATCCTCTGTTGACTTCACTAACCGATAAATGACAGCATCATCTGCGAACAGTCTAAGGGAGCTAAATAGAACAAACAAAATCTTTAGGTAGTATTTTTCTATTTTCCTACTAAATTAAAGCAAAAACACTCGGACAGAAAACGGAGCGCTATTATAGGAGGGAAAGGGCAGACATGCACTGTGCTTATGGTGTGGAGAATGGAAAGTCTCAGCGGTACCGAATACTCGAGTGGCAGATACACGCCTATTTACTGCCATCTGCAGAGACCAAGGGAGACAGGTTCACTTGAGCTAAGCTTTTCACTGACATGTTCTCGAATTGACACATGTGGCTTTAAGGCCAACTTCGAAACCAAATGTATTCATTTTGCGTTAAAGGTGTCAAGGCCTGACGGACTCGATCGTCAACTTACCGTGCGTAAATCAGTGTTTGAAAGGGAAGGTTAGCACTGGTGGAAAGCACACCTTTAGCAAACTCGCCGTGTGTTATTAGTGGGTGTAAGCCATTTCACAATTGGCGTGTGCCGGCCGCGGTGGCAGAGGGGACTGAGGCGCTTCAGTCACGGCCTGCACGGCCACTACGGTCGGGGGTTCGAATCCCCCCTCGGGAATGGATATTTGTGCCGTCCTTAGTGTTAGCTAGTTCATAAGTAGTTTGTAAACTTAGGGACTGATGACCCCGTAGTTAAGTCCCATAAGCTATACAAACATTTGAACATTTTGAATTGGCGTGTGTGGCATGAGTATGATTTGCTCCTACCGCCTTCAGAAAATCCAAGCCCTGACTCCAGACGATTTTCCACGCCCGATTAAATTCTACAAAAGTGTACAATTCAACCGGAATGCCGAAATGTGTACTTTTTATGGAGGAAGCATCATTTACCCTACAGCCTTTGTTCGTGGTCACCGAGATTGTTTTGCTGTCAATATTTGGGCTGACTTGGTAGGCGATAATCTGTCCGGGACATAAATGTTTCGCCGGCGACTGAACGCAACATCTACCTAACCTTCTTACGGGATACTTTGCCAGAGTTATTGGGACATGATCCAATCAATGTGCGACAGCAAATGTGGTATCAACAAGATGGTGTATCAGAAAACTTTGCACATGCAGTCCGAATGCATTTGGATGGAACTGTTAATGAGAATTGGATGGAGCTCAGTAGGCTGGTGGCAGGCCTGCACGTTTCCCTGACTTGACACCCACTGACTTATTCTTTCCCTGTGAGGTGGCGCAGTGGTAATGCACTGGACTCGCATTCGGAAGAACGGTGGTTCAAATCCACCTCCAGCCATCCAGATTTAGGTTTTCCGTGATTTCCCTAAATCACTCCACGTAAATGCCGGGATGGTTCCTTTCAAAGGGCAAGGCCGAGTTCCTTTTCCACCCTTACCCAAACAACCCGAGCGTAAGCGCCTCACTAATGACCACACTGTTGACGTGGCGTCAAACATTAATCTTCATTCCTTCCTGATTTATTCTTCTTGGACCACTTGAAATAATTCAGACTGATTAAGAGCTGATTGGCGCGAATCATGGCACTCTCCGTTGCGATATACGCGTTGCCAGGAGTGTTTGAAACGGTGCAACAATCACTGCATTGAAGCAGGAGGGCGTACTTGCGAGCAGTTTTTGCATTTGCTGAAAGAAAATGGTTGTAACACAACAACTCAAATTTTCATTTACCCTGTTGATACAAATACATTGAAGTCGTAGCCATACAACCCCGCTACTGTGACGACTTGGATGGCATGTTGTGTGCCTACTTTCTTGGCAGTGCTTGACGGTATTCAACGAAGCCTAGCGCCGTATGCTAAGGGTTGCGGACATGGGTTTCTGTGCAAAATATGCTTGCTATGACCTATTCTACTTGACTTTTCAATTCCTACATTCATTTCTGTTATATATCTTATACATAGTGGATGTTTCAGACCATCCGTCCACCCCTTACAAACTCTTGGGAGCCTTATGAAATGTAAAACGCAGTATTTCCGAAGAGGGCTATTCAGACCGGAAGTCATTCTTTTAATGGAATAGCATTCTTTTTCTTATTGATTTCGATCCTATACCGAACATGGAGAATGTTTGGATAAAAAGAATTCTAAACCGTCATTCTTCACTTACAAATCGAAATGCACGTTGTAAGGAGTCAAGGTTATCTGACTTGATTTGATTTGATTTGATTTTTCCAGGGAAGCCAAAACAGTCTTGGTCTAACCCGCCACTGCCCGCACCGAAACTACGTTTATTGTGCGGTATTGCTCCCTGTTTATCTAGCAAAGCCAACCAATGCCCTTGAGCAGTGCAAGGAGTCCCTTTACCAGTTCTTAATTAGACACAATTTCTTCGGGTCTAGTTGTCCCAAATGTTCTGTGCCTTTTACTCTCCAATGCAATGCATTCGAAGATTAGATGTGATGCAGTTTCATCACCGTCATCACAGATCCTACATTTAGGGTCCTCTTCTGTTATTCCCATTGTATGTAGGTGTTTTTTGAAATTCCCATGGCCTGTCAGCAATGCAACCATGAGTCTAATCTCTCTCCTGTTCAGGCCCAGGATTGCAGAGCTTCTTTAAAAACATGGCTTTGGCATCATTACCTTGCCATGTTTTTGTTGGTAGACTTTGATCCAATATTCTACGTGCTGTCTTCTGAGCCAGTTACGTAGCTCCAATTTGATCATTGCCTTGGTGATTGTCAGGACAGGTTCCGGTCCAATAAATGGAGTCTCTGCCCCCATCCTGGCTAATCTGTCGGCATGTTCGTTGCCACTGATCCCCGAGTGGCCAGGGACCCACAATAGGTTTACTCTATTGCTTTCCCCTAGCTCCACCAGAACCCTGTGACATTCTGCAACAATTTTAGACCTTGTTGCAGGAGCTGCCAATGATCTCAGGGCTGCCTGTCTGTCTGAATAGATATAGATGCTACGATCTTTGTAGCACCTACGCAAATTCTCCTCCACACACGCCCTGATGGCAGTGATTTCGGCCTGGAATACTGAGGCCAGTTTTCCTAGAGAGATGACGCCCTCCAGTCTTGGCTGCTCCCCGTATACCCCGGCCCCAATACCTTGGTCGGATTTTGACCCGTCATTGAACCAGACAATATCACACGTACCGTTTCGAACTATTTTCTCCCATTGCTCCCTACTTCCAATTGTTATATTGAAAGGCTTGTTGAAGCAGTATGGGGTTATAATATAGTAGGCTGGCATTTCCCCAACCTTTCCTATATTTACCTCACTTACTATTTTAGTGTGTGATTCTGGATATCCCAAAGAGTTCCAGTTGTTGTTAGATTTGAGTCTGTATGCACCAGCCGCTGCCTCCATCTTGACCCAAAGGTGTAATGGGGGCATCCAGCATGGTTACAGTATCTGACTTCCTTCCATGACATTTCTGTGAAGAGATTCATATTCTACTCGTCATTCCGATTCGTTTGATACCTCACATGTCATATGTATATTCATATTGGTTATGAGTGTAATGAGCAATTACACATGAAATTGTCAATTGCGTTTAACATTTAACGAGAGGATCCGGCATGCAGACAAGCAACATCTCACGGTGTAGGCGGAACGAGGAGATGACAGTGAGTCAGGCAGGTGGAAAGAAAGGGTCCACCACACACAAAGGCGATGGCATACAAAAGACGACGGCTTTTAAACAGCAGGGGGGGGGGGGGTCGCGTCTGGAGAGCTTTAGACAGACAATGGGAGGCGAGCTTCGCGCCGCATAATTTTACGAGACTGACACAGTCTAGAAAGGAACAAAACATTAACGGAATTGCCCAGACTGTATGTGACGCACGCTGTTATTGGCGAAGGCTAGCAGGAGTGTTGCTACGATAACGCTGATTGGCTGCTGAGGAAAGATACGTGGTAGGAGAAATTGAGAGCTGCCGTAGGAAATTATTGGCAGACCGACTTATGCGTCTTCTCTCGCCTTGTGCAGGTGATGGAACCGCGCACTGTAATTTGAAAGTGAATGGCTGTGGTTACACCTGATTGCGTGTACAGCGAAGTTTGCGGGCCGGCCACGGTGGCCGCGGGGACTGAGGCGCTTCAGTCACGGTCTGCACGGCCACTACGGTCGGGGGTTCGAATCCCCCCTCGGGCATGGATATTTGTGCCGTCCTAGTTCGTAAGTAGTTCATAAGTAGTTTGTAAGTTTAGGGACTGATGACCCCGTAGTTAAGTCCCATAGACTATACAAACATTTGAACATTTTGAAGTTTGAGGTACCAAGTGTTGAAGTTACATGCATAACGTGTAACTACGGTCAGATTCCATAGCGGTGGACTTTTTGCCAGTCCATAATTTTGATAGTTAACGTCTGCGGACAATTTTGAGTGGCATCTTCCGGTGGGCTAATTTGCTGAATTAGTGTACCCAGCCAATATTAGTTTGACTAGGGAGAATAGCGAGCCTTGGCGTCACCAAGCGCAATAGGACGTTTTTGGCTGAATATTCCCAGCCATCGATTTAATCAGCTAACTTTTTACAGGTTTCAGAGACGCAGCCACTGTCAGTATCGACGCAACACACGGTATTTGTGCGCATATGCAACGCGAGCGAATGACGATATTTGAGTAGTTTAGGGTCCGTGTAAACGCCACACCACTACATCATTTTCATGATATTACGACGACATCCTCTCGTTCGGTATTTTAGTTTATTAAAGAACGAGTTACACGTAATTGCAATACCCCAGGCATTCTTAAAAATTATATTTCAGTAATATTGTACGGCGATATCGTATCTTATCTAATCTTGACTTAAGAACCTATTAAATTTCTTTGACTATTTTTGATAATATTTGAATTTCAACTTTAATTGTTTTTAAATAATAAATTACGTTTTTACCTATCAGTAATTAGTTCACTATTATTTACTGAGAAACTGCCAATACCACATTCCCGTACCCGGTGAGGTCACTTAGCAGTAATTATTTACTTTTTCATAAATTTTAATGTACAGGAGTTGTAGTTCAGATCTATTTGAGTATTGTTAAGGACCACTTATCTGTCTTGCATTGATATGGGCACTACTTTCTGATTTCTAAGCCTAGAAGTCACGGCAGATTTGTTCAACCTGCAGAGACAACTGTTCAAGGGTACAAAAAACATTACAGATCAGTCCTTGTGCGAATTACAAGGTTGAATAAGTCGTCTGTCCAAGGGAAGAGACGGAACGTGATGACCAGGGTTTTATAAAGTGTTTCCTGAGATGTCACACGTAAAGATCAACCACAGTACTAGCATGGACGTGAACGAGGTTCTTCCTACTGTAACGATGTCTTCAATAAATGGCCTTCGACTTGATCTGATTCAGTATATTTTATAAGTGAATGTGTTTATTTGTCTGTATACAACTTAGAAGCCGCGTGGATCAGTATTGCTGTACGGTCGAGTGCCTCACGTTTCAAGGTACTATTGGATACACTCTATGCACCCTAATAACATATTACATTATTAGATGTGTGTAACTTATTTGAGTGTAGTCTCTAACCATTTCAAGTAATCTAAGCATGCCATTATGCAGATGGGCCATTACACTATGGAAAGAATTTTGAGCCGCGGTGGAGTAGCCGAGCAGTCTAAAGCGTCTCGCTGCGGAGCGCGCAGTTGCTCGCCGTGGAGGTTCGAGTCCTCCCTGGGGCATGGGAGTGTGTGTTGTCCTTAGGATAGTTTACCTAGGTTTAAGTAGTTTGTAAGCTATGGACTGATGACCACGCAGTTTGGTCCGATAGATTTACAAACATTTGATTTGAAAGAATTTTGAGGTGAAGAACGAGGATTTAGGGGAAAAAATTACAAAAGATTCTCCATTTTTGAAATACATAGATGTCAGGAAATGCCATTCCATTTGTGAAAAATGATTTCCGGTCTAAATAAACCATTTACAGTGGACGTCGGAAGTTGCAAATGGCGTCAATCGATCCGGCATCGTACACTTACTACTAGGCCGTCTTGCACGTTACGTTTCATATGACTCCTTCGGTTTCAGATGGGAGGTCCAGGTGATACTGGACACACACACACACACACACACACACACACACACACACACACACACACACACATATATATATATATATATATATATATATATATATATCCACATGAACCACAGAAATTGCTGAGGTGGGGTGGCTTGTTTGCCTCTATGACACAGATAACAGTTGTACCGTAGGTGCAACCACAGCGGAGGGGTATTTGTGGAGAGGCCAGACAAACGTGTGGTTCCTGAAGAGGGGCAGCAGCCTTTTCAGTACAAGTGTAACAGTCCAGATGATTGACAAAGCTGGTCTTGTAAAATCAGCTAACATGGCTTTGCCACGCAGTTATTGCGAACGGCTGAAAGCAAGAGGTAACTAGTATAGCAGTTACTTTTCCCAAGGACATGCAGCACTAATGTATAGATACATAATGATGCCATCTTCTTAGATAAAATATTACGATATTCGGGACGTAAAATAGTCCTCCATTCGGATCTCCGGGTCGGGAGTACTCAGGAGGACGCTATCATCAGGAAAGGCAACAATAATATTCTACGGTTCGGAGCGTGAAATGTTAGATCCCTTAATCGGGTAGGGAAGTTAGAAAATTTGAAAAGGGAAATAGTAGGTTGAAGTTGGATATAGTAGGGACTACTGAAGTTCGGTAAAGAGAGAAACAGGGTTTCTGGTCAGGCAAGTACAGGATTGTAAAAACAAAATTAGTTGGGGATTTTACAGGAGTAGGTCTGATAATGCATACGAAATTAGGAATGTAGGTAAACTACGACGAACAGCGCTGTGATCGCATCATCGTAGTCAAGATACACACGAACCCAACAGCGACCACAGTAGTTCAAGTTTATATGCCCACTAGCTATTCCGACGACGAGGAGATCGAAGAAATGTATGAGAATATAAAAGAACTTATTCAGAAAGTTAAGGGAGAGGAAAACTTATTGTGATGGGGGACTGGAATTCGGTAGTAGGAAAATGAAGGGAAGGAAAAATGGTAGGTGAATATGAACAGGGAGAAAAATGAAAGAACACTTGGTTTAAGAATAACGAAATAGCTGTATACGTGGGAAAGGCCAGGAGATACCAGAAGGTACAAGATAGATTTTATAATGGTAACTTTTCGAATGTTCAAATGTTTGTATATCTATCGGACCAAACTGCGTGGTCATCAGTCCGTAGCTTACAAACTACCTAAACTAACCTAAGGACAACACACACACCCATGCCCCAGGGAGAACTCGAACCTCCGACGACGAGCAACCGCGCGCTCCGCAGCGACGCGCCTTAGACCGCTCGGCTACTCCACCGCGGCGTAACTTTTCGGAAACAGGTTTTAAACTGTAGGACATATCCTGCACCAGATATAGACTGTGACCATATCTTATTGGTCATGAACTACAGACTGAAACTGAAAAAACTGTAGAAAGGGAAGAGAATAAGGAGATGGGACCTGGATAAATTGAAGGAACCTGAAGTTCTTGAGAATTTCCGAGGAAGATTTAGGGAACAACTGACAGTAGCGGGGTAAAATGAAACAGTAAAAGAGGAATAGGTACCTTTAAGAGATGAAATAGTCAAGGCAGCTGAGGACCAAAAGGTAGAAAGGCAAGAGCTACAAAATATCCTTTAATATCACAGGAAATAATAAACTTAATTAATGAAAGGAGAAGCCATAGAAATTCATAAATGAAACAGGTAAAAGGGAGTAAATACGACTAAGAAATGATATTGACAGGAAGTGAAAAATAGCTAAGCAGGAGTGGCTAGAAGCCAAATTCAAATCTGTAAAGGAATTTATAAGTAGGGGAAAAGTAGATACCGCCTGCAAGAAAATAAAACAGACCCTTGGAGACCAGAAAAATAGCTGCATCAATATCAAGATCTCAGGTGAAAAACCAGTTCTGAATAAAGAAGGGAAAGCTGAAATGTGGAAAGAGTATTTACAGGGACTCTACAAACGAAATGAATCTAGAAACAATATTGTACGAAGGGGAAGAGGAAGTAGATGAAGTTGAAATAAGTGACACTATACTGAGAGGTGAATTTGACAGAGGACTAAAAGACATAAGTCGAAACAAGGCCCCTGAAGTAGATGACATTCTTTCAGAGCTACTAATGTTTCCGGGAGAAGCAGCCATGACGAAACTACTTCACCTAGCGCGTATATATGTATATGTATATATATATATATATATATATATATATATATATATGTAAACTGGCACTCAAATCGCCGGCCGCGGTGGCCGAGGAGACTAAGGCGCGTCAGTCACGGTCTGCACGGCTACTACGGTCGGGGGTTCGAATCCCCCCTCGGGCATGGATATTTGTGCCGTCCTTAGTTGTAGCTAGTTCATAAGTAGTTTGTAAGTTTAGGGACTGATGACCCCGCAGTTGAGTCCCATAAGCTTTACAAACATTTGAATTTGGCACTCAAATCAAAGTGCCTCAATACTACAAATAAAAGCGACGTAATAATTCATCTCTATATAAAAGCGAAAGGGCACTCATTCAGACAGTCACTCAGTCACTCGCTGACTAAACAGACATCTCGAAAACTAATTCACCTACGAAGCTGAAATTTGGCAGAATTGTAGTTCATCGGCAGAAGACGTCAGCTAAGAAAGGATTTTGCGATAGGGTAGATAGTTCAGGAGATATGACGTCATAAACAGTGAAAACGTCTCCGTATTGCGGCATGTGATAGTGTGACTTCATCAGTCCACTATTTTAGAAGGAGAAGACTTAGCGACTTGCAACAAACTTCAAACATAATTCCAAACCTTTAGGAAACTTTTTCTCGCTGAAAACCCTACCACAATGATGATAGGAGAAAAGTTTGTCGATTACTACTTTTTCGGCGTTCATGAAGTAAAATTACGGCATTTGGCATGACGTTACAATTTATTATTCGTAAACTATTAATTGTATTCGCGAGAATGTTACAGACAGTATACACACATAACACTGAACGTACGTTCGAAATTGTATCAGAGTACGACACACAGTTCATGAGATATGAAGTAATAAACCATTACGTTCATCACGCATGACGCTTTGATTTGTTACGTCTTTCTTACTAACTGTATTCGCGACGTAATTTGCAAACGTTTTACATATGCACCACTGGATGTACCTTCGAAATAATACCGTATTACGACATATAGTTTAGGTGCTATGACGTCAAAGACATTGAAATACATGAAACTTCGCCCTAAAAAGCATGGTGTTGTAATTTTCTATTTCTTTACTACCAAATCAATTTACAACATATTTCGCAAGTAGTTTCTAATATTTCTCTCTACGAACCTGGTAAATAATAATTCAGGAGATATCTCTCTATATACAAAAGCTAAAGGTTACTCACTCACTCACTGACGAAACACGAAATCTCTAAAACTACTGCACCTATGAAGCTGAAATTTTGCCGGTACGTAGTTTAAAGGTAGAAGATGTTAGGTGAGAATGTATTTAAGATAGGACGGAACGAAGGTGCATAGCGGAGAATATTTATCCTACAGTCCGACCTTCACGAAACTTTGCACACTTACCTTCAGAAGGAAGTTCACCGTCTACATAAAGTTTCATACGGTGCATGAGGCAGAGTATCTTGGAAAATAAAAACGGATCCCTAAGTATGTTGGTCGCGCCATAACTTGAGAATGGCTCGATCGAATTCACAGATACTTTTTATTTATTTATTTATTTATTTATTTTTATTCTCAGAACACAAAATGAGCGTATGGCTTTTTTGGCCGGTTGAACCCTTGCCGGTTTGTTCGTCCGCCTTAGTGTAAGTCTTTTTATTTGACGCCGCGTGGGCGACTTACGTGTTAATGATGATGAGATAATGATGATTAGGACAACACACAACACCCAGTCCCCTGCCAGAAATCGAGTCCGGACCTCCTGCGTGGTAGTCAGCGACGCTACCGATGAGCTACGGTGGCGGACTCTCAGAATGAACACAGGTTGTATGAAATAAAACTGGAAAATTTGAGAACAACTTGCGCTTTTCAATGTGACTCTGTGTTTCTATTGCATACAGATCTATAGTTTTGTTCCGATATTTATGAAATTTTGCACACTTCACCAAAAAAACAAGAGGAATGTCACTCTCTGTAGGTAGACGGTGACAAACATACTTAGAGAACCGTTTTTATCTTGCAAGATACTCTCCCCCATGCACCTTAAGAAACTTTAGGTAGACGGTGACCTTCCTTTTGTAGGTCAAGCGTGTAAAGCTTCGTGAAGGTCAGAATGACACTGTAGATTTCGTCAGTCTGTAGGAAAAGTATTCTCCGCCATGCACCTTCATTCCGTCCTGTCGTAAATACTTTCTTAGCCAACATCTTCTATCTTTAAACATACCGACAAAATGAATCGAGTTTCTCAGACTTTGATGAATTTTTGCTCACATGACACTAATACCAAGAGGAAGGTCACAAGATACATACATGGACGGTGTTATGCATCACTAGTCCAAGCGCCATATGTCATAACTGACATAATGGGACCTAAATTTTACATGTTCTTAAAATATATTTATTTATGAATGTTTCAAATGTTCAAATGTCTGTAAATATATCGGACCAAACTGCGTGGTAATCAGTCGGTAGCTTACAAACTACTTAAACCTAGGTAAACTAATATAAGGAGAACACACACGCCCATGCCCCAGGGAGGACTCGAACCTCCACGGCGAGCGACCGCGCGCTCAGCAGCGAGACGCTTTAGACCGCTCGGCTACTCCACCGCGGCTATGAATGTTTCTCAACTTTTTGTACCAAAGAAAGGTTAGTGTTCTTTCACCTAGTAGTGAAATCTCACTGTAAATAACTAATAAGCCGCGGTGGAGTAGCTGAGCGGTCTAAATCGTCTCGCTGCGGAGCGCGCGGTTGCTCGCCGTAGAGGTTCGAGTCCTCCCTGGGGCATGGGTGTGTGTGTGTTTGTCCTTAGGTTAGTTTACCTAGGTTTAAGTAGTTTGTAAGCTACGGACTGATGACCACGCAGTTTGGTCCGATAGATTTACAAACATTTGAACATTTGCAATAATTAATAAACAGCACTAACTGCGCTCACATCAGAAATATAAAGTAACGACGCTTGGTCTTGTAATGCATAGCACGGTCCACATGTTTGTATCGCACATGACAGAGGGTGCCTTGCAAAAAACATTGCCGAGAAAGGGAAAGGTGGAAACGAACAGATACATGGTAAAGAAAGAGATGAATGCAGATAGTGGAGGGAAGGGGAGGTGGACTACGAGAGTGTAGTATAAATAAACACCCGGGTAACGCCGTGTTTACAGCTAGTTAAGTATATAGCCTGACAGGCATATAGCCTTCGTTACTAGAGGAGCAGCGTCTTCGGTGCAGCGGCGGATCACGTACAGAGACACCGCACTGCAGCAATCAGAGCAGCCCGCAGGCAGCGCCGTGGTTTGGCAGAGAGGTCTGCGGTCTGGCGCAGTCTGAGGTCTGGAGCAGGCTGCGGCTGCGATGTGAGGCGGAAGATCTGCCGGCAGCGCTAGGCGAGGCGCAGCTCGCAGAACAGCCCCGGGCCGCCTGCCGCGTAATTGGAGTCTGCAGTTTGGCTGCCAGCGGACGACAATCCCAGCCTGCGGCTGCGGCCTCACCCAAACCAATATCACTGAGCCGCGTGTAGACGCTCGCTACTCAAAACTGCTACAACGCGACGTTATTCTACATCTATACGGGATACTCTGCAAACCACATTTAGGTGCCTGGTAGAGGGTTCATCGGACCACCTTTATACTATTCATCTCCCATTCCATTCCCGAATAGCGTGCGGGAAGAAAGAACACCTGAATCTCTCAGTTAGAGCGCTCTGATTTCTCGTATTTTATTCTGATGACCATTTATACCGATGTAAGTGGGAGTCAACTATATATTTTCGCATTTGTTGGCGATTGGAGTTTCGTAAGTAGCCCACGCCGCAGCGATAAGCGCCGTTGTTGTAAAGATTCCCATCCCAGATCCTGTATCATTTCCGTAATGCTGACTCCTCTATATTGTGACAATACAAAACGAGCTGCCCTTCTTTGGACTCTTTCGATGTCCTCCGTCAAACCCACCTGATATGGATCCCACACTGGACACAAATACTCCAAAATATGGCGGACAAACATAGTCTATGAGGTTTCTTTAGTAGTTCTGTTGCATCTATTAAGTGTTCCGCCAATAAAACGCAGTATCTGGTTCGCCTTTCAATGACATATCTACGTGTTCTTTCCGGTTTAAGTCTGAAGTAATAGTAATTCCTAGGTATTTAGTGGAGTTTACGGCCTTCACAATCGATTGACTTATCTTGTAAACAAAGTTTAACGGATTCGTTTTCGTACTCCTGTGGACGACTTCACACTTCTCAGTACTTAGAGACAAGTACCAATTCTTCACAATAGTGACATCTTATTTAGGTCGATCTTCAGTTGGTTTTGATATTCATATGACTTTGCTAGACCGTAAATGACGGCGTCATCTGCAAACAACCTAAGACAGGTACTTAGATTTTCTCCCAAATCGTTTATGTAAATAAGGAACAGCAGAGGACCAATGACACTACCCTGTGGAACGCGTGCCATCACGTCTGTTTAGTCGTTGCTTTACCATCAATTACTACAAACTGTGCACTCTCTGACAGTAAATACCCTAGCCAGTCGCAAACTTGGGGCGATATACCATAACCACGCAATTTTATTAAAAGCTGTTTGTGAGGTACGATGTCAAGAGCGCTCTGGAAATATAAAAATACCGAATCGATTTGCGAACCCTTGTCGATAGCACTCATCATTTCGTGTGAGTAAAGAGTAAGTTGTGTTTCGCATGAACGATATTTTCTAAATTCGGCTTGAGCATGGGTCAATAGATCATTCTGTTCGAGATAATTCATAATATTTGAATACAGGATATGTTCCAAAACCCTGCTGCAAATTGACGTCAATGAAATAGGCCTGTAGTTTAGTGGGTTATTCCTACAGCTTTTCTTGGATATAGGCGTGACCTGTGCAAGTTTGCAGTCTTTTGGTACAGACCCTTCTTTGAGAGAGCGGTTGTATATGGATGATTTAGAAAATAGCGTTCATGCGAAACACAACTAGCTCTTTACTCACACGAAATGATGAGTGCTATCGACAAGAATTCTCAAAATGTTTCCGTATTTCTTGATTTCCAGAAGGCTTTTAACACCGTACCTCACAAACAGCTTTTCATCAAATTGCGTGGTTATAGCATATCGCCCCAAATTTGAAAATGGATAGAGGATTTCCTGTCAAAGAGGACGCAGTCCTTAGTAATCGATCGTAAGGCATCGATTAAAACAGAGGTGATACCGGGCGTTCCACAGGTTAGTGATATTGGTCCTCTGCAATTCCTTATTTACATAAACGATTTGGGAGAAAATCTAAGCAGCTCTCTTAGAAAATCTAAGCAGCTCTCTTAGGTTGTTCTAGTAAAATCATATGAAGAACAAAACCAACTGAAGAACGGTCTAAATAAGATATTATTATGGTGTGAAAATTGGCAATTGACTCTAAATAATGAGAAGTGTGAAGTTTTCCACATGAGTACGAAGATAATAAATCAAAAGAGAAGGCTGTAAACCCAACTAAATACCTAGGAAATACTATTACTTGAGACTTGACCTGGAAGGAACACGTAGATAATGTAGCGGAAAAGGCGAACCAGAAACGGTGCTGTATTTGCAGAACCCTTAAAAGATGCAATAGAATTACTAAAGAGACTGCATACAGTATGATTGTCCATCCTTTTTGGGAGTATTACTGCCCAGTGTGGGTTCCTTATTAGGTGGTTTTGTCGAAGGACATCGAAAGAGTCCAAAGAAGGGCAGCTCGTTTTGTATTGTCACGATACAGGAGAGACTACGTAGCGGAAATGATACAGGATGTTGGATGGGAATCTTTACAAGAACAGCGCTTATCGCTGTGGCGTTGGGAAACACCAATCGCCAACATTCTCCTCCGAATGTGAAAATATATTGTTGGCTGCCACTTACATAGGTAGAAAAGATAATCAGAATAAAACACGAGAAATCATAGCTCGAACGTAGAGATTCAGGTGTTCTTTCTTCCCTCGCACTATTCGCGAATGGAATGGGAGATAAATAGTGTAAAGGTGGTTCGATGAACTCTCTGGCAGGCACTTAAATGTGATTTGCAGTGTATGCCATGTAGATTTAGATATTAGTGACCTCATTTTGTTCTATTGAAACATGGTGGAAAGTCCAATGAGCTTGAACAGAATACACAAAGTCACTTATTTTCTTCAGTAAGTGTCAGAAAAACAGTCGAAAGAAATGTGTAGAACTAGTTGCTGCTTTGGGAGGCGCCGTGTCAGTCCTTTCTGCCTGACCACCAGTGAGCTGGACACTTCCACTCTAATGCTCGCTCTCTGCTTCGGCCGCTATCCGTACCACAATCCAGACCATTACCGATCTCCCAATGCTTGCCCAGCAGTCTGCGCATGTACCAGCCAATTTATCCTGCATGCACTCTAATTGAGTGTATACAGTTGGGGAGCTTGTCACCCTCTGTAATAAAGACTGAGCAAAGATCACATTAATGAACAAACATAATCGCACATCCACAAATAATCCAAACCACGCAGAGAACAAAACAGGCAAAATAAATAAATAAATAAAAATTTTTAAACGCTACACTGTGGCATAAGAGTTGTGTAGTTATAACATCCTTTTCTTTTCTTTAGGAAGGAAACGAGTAATACTGCTGTTACGTGTGAATCCTTTGACTATGGTGGTACGTTGCTTTGTCGCCAAGACTGGAAACAGAATCCGATAAAGATATTACTCTACTTCGAAAACTAAATTACGTTATGCTATGCACTTTTTCGACTAAAAGCAGTAAGCAATAAATTAATTTCATTACGTGCCTTGCAATGACTTATACCCTACATTTTGAAGAATTGTGATGAATATCGCTATTATGTTCATAACACAGGAAGCAATATCCATTTAACGAAAAATGACGAAAGTATTTATTGCAACGCTCTTGTAAAGTTGACAGAAATTTGGTTTTCCCTTTGAAGTTAATTTAGAGGCCAGCACAAATTTTCATTTGTCACCAAACAAAAGACAATCGGCAGATTTCGCAAATTGCGGATTAACAGTTATTTAATTTCATACAATGTCTGTTTCTTTGGAAAAGACGTGTTATAATATAGTTTCAGTTAATACAAGTTGGACGTTACACTCACTTAACCCTGTTTATGAAATGGGCGCCAATCATGTTTACAAAATCACTGTAGTATATCTTTTAACATCCAGCTAATTTTATTTCTAGTTACGTCGGGATATAGTCATATCTCGACACCTGTTTCCCAATCATAGGCATTTAGTGTCATTTTTACCCCCAAAGAAAAGCTAACATTTGTGGTTGATTAGACCTCATGATCACAACGCCCACACGCAGTATATCAGCAATTCACTAGCTAAGCTACGCTGACACTACGAGAGAATCTTGTCACGTACTATTTGTAAAGCATACACCGCAGGCTTCTTCCTCGTAATGTGGGACATTACAGTTTGAAAGAAAAGACGCGTACATCTTAGAAAATTGCAGTGAATTTACCAGCAGAACACATTATCTACATCTACACCTATCTACATGGGATACTCTGCAAATCCCATTTAAGTGCCTCGCAGAGGGTTCATCGAACCACCGTTATACTATTTATCTCCCATTCCATTCTCGAATAGCGCGCGGGAAGAAAGAACACCTGAATCTCTCCGTTGTAGCTATGATTTCTCGTATTTTATTCTGATGATCATTTCTACCTATGTAAGTGGGAGTCAACAATATATTTTCTCATTCGTAGGAGAATGTTGGCGATTGGAGTTTCGCAAGTAGCCCACGCCGCAGCGATAAGCGCCGTTGTTGTAATGATTCCCATCCCAGTTCCTGTATCATTTCAGTAACGCTGTCTCCCCTGTATCGTGATAATACGAAACGAGCTGCCCTTCTTTGGACTCTTTCGATGTCCTTCGTCAAACCCACCTAATAAGGATCCCACACTGGGCAGCAATACTCCAAAACTGGACGGACAAGAGTAGTGTATGCAGTTTCTTTTCTTTTAAGGGTTCTCCCAATAAGACGCAGTCTCTGGTTCGCCTTTCTACGACATTATACACGTGTTCTTTCCAGTTTAAATCTGAAGTAATAGTAATTCCTAGGTATTTTGTAGAGTTTACGGTCTTCACTTTTGACTGATTTATCTTGTAAACAAAGTTTAACGGATTTCTTTTCGTACTCATGTGGACGACTTCACACTTCTCATTATTTAGAGTCAATTGCTAATTTTTACACCATAGTAATATCTTATTTAGATCGTTCTGCAGTTGGTTTTGATCTTCAGATGATTTTACTAGACAGTTCATCTGCAAACAACCTAAGAGAGCTACTTAGATTTTCTCCCATTGACACTACCCTGTGGAACGCCCGATATCACCTCTGTTTTAGTCTATGCCTTACCATCGATTGCTACAAACTGTGTTCTCTCTGACAGGAAATCCGCTGTCCAGTCACAAATTTGGGGCGATGTACTATAACCACGCAATTTGATTAAATGCCGTTTGTGAGGTCGCCTGCAAAAACGGTTACAGAAGCAATTGGAACGATGTCGTAAGTCCATACACGGTCTGTCCGTCGCCTTTGATGCAGTTTCCTTACGCCGTTGTGACGTCCCGTCTGACCGAGGCAGCGTGCAATCAGTCTCTCGTCTAGCGGCGAGGCGCCAGCGTGCCTTTTCCTTCTTCAGCGTCACCTCAGTAGTTTATTGCATCCCTGTATTGGCCATCTACACCTTCATAAATACTCCTCAAGACATACTGAAGTGCATGGTAGATGCTCCATCGAACTGCTTTTGTGATATTTCTCTACACTTTCATTCTCCAAAAGCTTGCGGGAAAAAAGGAACACCTAAATTTTTCCCTTTCCAATCTGATTTGTCATATTTTATTATTATAATCATGTATCCCTATGTCGGTAGGCACCAACAAAATAAGGTCGCATTCTGAAGAGAAAATTGGTGAAAGAAATAGATCTCGTCGCTATGAATAACGCCTTTCCGTTAACCTTAAACTCGTGCATCATTTCCGTGTCACTCTCTCCCCTATATCGCGATTATACAAAGCGAACTGCCCTCTTCTGAAATTTCTCTAAATCTTTCGTCAGTTCCACCTGGCGTGTATACCACAATAAGCAGCAATACTCCAAAATAGTACGCACAAGTGTAGTGTAGGCAGTTTCTTTATTAGAACTGTTGCATCAATGAAACATAGCCTTTGGTTCGCCTTCTCTGCAATATTTTCTATGTCAGATTTCCAATTTCAGTTGTATGTAATTGTTGTTTCTAGGTATCTAGCTGAATGTGCGGCCTGCAGATTTGACTGATTTGTTGCGGACATGAAGTATAGCGGATTTATTTTTAGTGGTCATAACTATGACGTTACACTCCTAATTATTAAGGGTAAATTGCAATTTTTTTCACCTTGCTGACATCTCATCTAGTTCATTATGCAGTTGCTTTTGATCTTTGGTGACTTTACGAACCCATAAATAGCAGCATCACACGCGAATAGTTTGAGGGAGCTATTCAGATTGTCCCGTCAATCGTTTATAAAAATAAGGAGCAGTAGGGGCCATATAACTCTTCCCTGGTGAAAGGCAGATATAACTTCTGTTTTACTCTATGACATTCCGTTAATTATTGGCTACTTTGTCCTTTCTGACAGGAAATCATGAATCCAATGTTCAAATGTTTGTATAGCTTATGGGACTTAACTACGGTGTCATCAATCCCTAAACTTACAAACTACTTACGAACTACCTTATACTAAGGACGGCACAAATATCCATGCCCGAGGGGGGATTCGAACCCCAGACCGTAGTAGCCGTGCAGACCGTGACTGGAGCGCCTCAGTCCCCGCGGCCACCGCGGCCGGCCATGAATCCAATCGCACAACTGTTGCGAACATTCCGTAAGCACGCAATTTGTTTAAAAGTCGATTTTGATCTAGAATCACGCAATCTATTTGACATACCCTGTCGATAGCATTGGTCACATATGTGAGTAAAGAGCTAGCTGTGTTTCACATGAAAAGCATCCGTCCGCGCCACAACCTCGGCCACCCTTCTACCGGGATGAGTGGCGGAGATAGCGCGGGACGGTTTTTGTTCTTCTGTAGATGAATGAATACTGGGAGTCAGCTGTTGAACGTGAAACTTAGACTTTTCCAACTCTGCTTCTCGGGCCTTATTCTCATCTTCCAAGACGTCCTTGAAGATAGCCATTTAATCTCCTACGGCCGCTGTATCTAGGGGATCAAACTTCTTCTGTCAAAATCTGAGTGACTTTGACCTGGCAAAATGTATAGACTGAATAATATTTTCTATCTCCCTTTTTTTTCCTTATTTGGACTGGATATATAAATGTGCCAATATATAACGACGGCTACAAAGCGACCGAAAAGGTTATGTTATGGCCAACTGAAGTACAACTGGTTCCTGCTACTTTAAAAATCAATTGTAGAACAGTTGCTGACCTGGACGAAATACCATACTCTCTCACAAAGACACAGGTGGCACACATTCCTCTATTATGGTACACTGGGAAATGTCTCAGCTCTACAATCTTAAAACAATAAAATGTTGCTTTACATTCAGGGCCCCCAATATAAATTTCTTGTTTAGGAATAGATGATGTTAACAGTACTGTGTTAAAGCTTGAAAGACCACCGTTAATTGTAAAAAATTAATTCTGGCTGAAAGGAGCCAGTTAAAAGCTTACTTTAAACATATAACTGTGGCCGTAAAACCAGCTAAAGGATACGCGTGAACTGCTGACAACTTCCTGCAACAGAATCTTGTTTCCTGGCCCAGAATTTAGAACTGACTGAAACTTGACTTTAGCAGCAGAAGACAAAGATACGATGGCCAATTGACGTAGTAGATCATGAGAATTACACACAATCATTAATACACAAGCCACCCCGAACTAAACCCTTTCATGAAGGCGGCTGTGAGAACATCTATGGCCGGCCGCTGTGACCGAGGGGACTGAGGCGCGCCAGTTACGGTCTGCACGGCCACTACGGTCGGGGGGTTCGAACCCCCCTAGGGCATGGATATTTGTGCCGTCCTTAGTGTTAGCTAGTTTATAAGTAGTTTGTAAGTTTAGGGACTGATGACCCCGTAGTTAAGTCCCATAAGCTATACAAACATTTGAACATTTAGAACATTTACGGCGCAACGGAATTAAGAATATGATAACTTGCATCTGAATTTGTTCTCAGCACTGGTGAAAAACAACATTAATTAAAAAAGGGAAGGTATTCGTTAGCTAATATTCACAATTAGGATAAACTTTCATTGATAATAAATTATTTATTCACTTCAAACATTTTGTTAAACAATAAAAATGCATACCCATTTAAAATAACTTAAAGTAATCTGAACTTAACATCGTCGTCTGAGGGATTTACAATTAACAAGCATTCAGCCTCTCACACGCGCGAAGCAAAGGGAAACTCACCCAACTAAGCGTGATGATACGAAGCAGAAGCAGGCGCCGCTATCGTAGGCGAAATTCAACGTACCAGGATGTACCACGCAATGCAAGAAAAGTAAACTTCGTAGGTCGCTCTGGTCTTTCTTTACTTGAGATGGTACGCAGTAATAGCGAGATTAATTTCCATTCAGATGAAACCGTGAGCATGCGAAATTATTGAAACATACGGCACGTGTCTGCTACATTACATATTCGCACCCCACTGAAGGCGAAGTGCTTAAAGATTGTATTCATTTCAACAAAAATCAACGGAATCACAGAATACGAAGCAAGCAGTGGTGTGTGAGCAGTGGCGAGAACTCAAGTGACTAGCTATAAACCCTTGAAGTCGGAGTTCGGAACCATGTTGTTCCGAAAACCAGTAAAAATTTAAAATTCAATTTCCGAAAAATAAAGAAAAATTGCTACGGCACACAATCCTTAGAAATGCGTAGTATATCATAAGGAAGTTAAAGAAATACAGTTAGACGCTATTGGGAAGGTTTTACACGGATGGACGAAGTCCAGTCTTCAAGATTCAGAAAAGTGGAATGAATTCATAGTCGGGGTAAATCAACTAAGAAATACGGCATGCAGCCCGTAGAAATACGTAGTATTTCATAAGCAAGCTAATAAAGGAGGTTGTTCAAGGCTAGAAGAAAATTTACTGGGAGGGTCTGAATACAAAGTAGAAGTTTAGAAACGAAACAACAATTCAAAAATAGACGGAGAGGAGATCGCGAGGTACTAATGGAAATCAGAAAGTTACATGCATAATTTCTTGCCTGGAGGGCATAGGAACAGACACAGGGGTAGCTGAAGGCTTTGTTCTAAGAACACACCACGTGGAGTATATATCACTCGCGGAAGGAGGAAACGGAAAAGGATATTTCACATGCACTACACAGAATAAAAATATTCCCTCATATTATTCGCGTTCCACAAAGCTAGAAAGAATTTAAAGAGAGTTCATACACTGCCAGCTAGTCTCACACAGGTTACCGATTCCCAGTCATTATCAAACCGAATTAGTTGCATATATTTCATATTTACCTACGCTAAATAACCGAAATGAAATTGAATACATTTCCGTACATGATCGGAGAAACTTATCCTGAAAAATGAACCTAAGTTCTGAAGTCTAACAAACCAGACAACGAATTGCGACCATCTCAAGGGAGGAAAGAAAATCCAGAACATCTTACCAGATCGAAGCCAGCCACAGAATGTCTTATCGTCCACCCAGTCCCCTCCACCACTGGAAATCGGTAGAAACCCCTGGAAAAACCGAGGTGGTGGGGAGAGCAGAAACTCGCGCGTCCTGTTGAGGCTCGCTAACTGGGCATTGCCAATTCAACTTGTAACCAAATGGTGGAGGAACCTCCTTGGAAGCATGAAAAGCAGATGTTAGTAACACTACCTATCGATATAAAGCCAGAGAACACTAGTAGCGAGCATCCACCAGCCGACTACGAAAATTTTCATACATACATTCAGACTCCCATGCTATAAGATTCTCATACATGCACATACAGAATAAGGCAAATACACATTCTCACAGGGACAGTGGCGTCATGGAGAAACCGTTCATCTTGCCACATTCATAGACAGAATTATAAATTATTAGCATAATAAAATCCCAGCAATATTACAGAAACTAACATTTAAAAACATAGACACAATGATAAATTATTAGCATAATAAAATCCCAGCAATGTTACAGAAACTAACATTTAAAAACATGAAATTAAATGCTATTCCTCATGCCTCCAAACGAAGGGGGTTCTCGTTTAGCAAAAAAAAAAAAAAGTAAAGGGGGCCGTCTAGTAAGCTTAGATAAATTACGAAGTTAAAAACCTAGCGAGGACGGCAGAAGACAGCCGTCTTTCAAGCTGCGTAACGTGATCGCTACTATCAATACAGCTTGTCCAAAATTGTCACGGAGGAGTGGCCGAACGTTCTAAGGCGCCTTGTTGCCGAGCGCGCGGTTTCTAGCTGTCGGAGGTTCGAGTCCTTCCTGAGGCATGTTTGTGTGTGCTTGTTCTTAGGTTACTTTAACTTGGTTTATGTAGTTTGTAAGCCTAAGAACGGATAACCGGAGTACTTGAGTCCCATAGATTTACAAACATTTTAATTTTTTTCCGTAACTGTCGGTTGAACAAGGACATTAAATATTTCACCCATTGTACCTTATGCCTCCAGGTAGCGCATTTTAGTTCTCTCTTGATCGAAATGGCTCCAATTCCAGACCGGAGACTTATTTTCCGTGTCGTTGGAGTTGGGCGAACCAGGTTGGCGCCAAGGAGAATGGTGCGTCCCAGAGTTCCCCTCTAAGCTGTGAGCTTCCACTCCGCTAACTTTGGCTAATGGCCGCGCATTAAAAGTTGCTGGAAGTCCACCCTGCCTCGCAATCGACTATTTGTTCGGACCGCTCTTAACGACTTACGAGGTAGATTTATCCATGCTGCAATAACAGTGGGTTCAGCAAAACAGGGGTACGACAGGAGGATTGGCTTTCGCTGTTGATGTTCAATTGTGCGCTTGAGAAAGTAGATAACGAACAAAAACATAAATAGTGGAATTAGACTGGGTTGCAAAAAGAAGAACCTCAACTTCTGTTGTAATGCTTTTACTGGTGACATGGTTTGCTGAGATAATCTAGGAAACAAGGTAGCGAACCCTCTAACTAGGAGAACAAGCAACAAAAATAGGACTTAATTTCTCCTTTACAAAACCAAAACTATGACAGACAACAAACTCCCGGGTACATACCTCAAAGTCCAAGACCGGAAGACTGAAACGGTGAAAGAGTAAAAGTATCACGAGGAATGGATTAGTTGTAATGCTGTTTAGATCATCACATAGCTTATTACCTGCTGCTTTGCACTTACCAATTGCTCGCGCCGCATAAACTAACTTAATATTTACACTATTAAGTTCAGTTTTCTTGTATCCATTAACTATAGCTATTGCAACAGATGTTGGAAACTTAGACTTGCTACTTATAAACACTGAATGTTACACTAAACTAGGCAGCCAGACCAACATGGAATTCCAATTTCACAGAAACGTTTCCTTGTTTTTATTTTTATTTGCAGCAAACATTGTTTTCAAGAGCTTCACACAATATACTTGAATCAATTAGTTCACATACATCTTTTCCTTTATCAGTAAATCATAATTCCCTTAGAAATCTCGCAGTATTAATTTTTTTATTCCATTTAATTTTTTTAATTTTTTTATTATTTATTTTATTTACTTATTTATGAGAAGCACTGTTTTCATTTGGAGCGACTTATTTAGGCTGATCAGTAATAATTGGACTCACTGTTTCCAACAATGACGATGAAGAACAAATTTTAGTTGCTTCTCTTTTGACAGCTGACACGAATTTTTATCACTTTTGCCCTATCACTAGTCATTTTGATTGTGGAAAATGAAACACTAAATGCGATGAAACTCGATACAACAACGTTCGTATAGCACACTATTTACTTACAATCCAAAGTCAAAAAGGGAAAGAATATAATATTCATCTCGGGTATGCAGCCGGATACCGTCGTCTACTAGACACGATATTTCAGCAGACCAACTGGCTGCCACCTTCAGGTGAGAGCGCAAAACACTAACTCGCCGGAAACTGATAAAGAACAAGAAAGCAGTCCCTTTATACACAGCTGACGACCCACCGCGCGTGCGCGAAACCAAAGTAGAAGCCACCTAGGCGCAATAGAACGAGTAGCGCGCCGGTGGAGAAAAACGGCAAAAGCGATGGGTCGAAAACACGGCTAGTTAAAAGAAACAGCAGGTCTAAATGAAGACCGTTGTTGCTTGATGTCAGATAAAATCGGGTTCCAAGTTTTACTTAGTGGAAAACCCTTGTCCCTATTAATAATATTATCGGCCATACGAATTTCAATGGATTCTTTGAGAACACATTCCCAGTAGCGGGAAACAGAAGCAATCAATTTAGATTCCGTGTTATTGTGGTAAAACTTACATTGGCCAAACGATCCGCACAGTTCAGGATCGGTGTGTGGAACACCACCGTCATACGCGGTTGCTCCAACCTGAAAAGTCGGCTGTTGCTGAAGATTGTTTGAATGAGTGACACAAGATGTTATACGATGAAACTAAACTGATTTCTCCTGCTTCCCGCTACTGGGAATGTGTTCTCAAAGAATCCATGGAAATTTGTATGGCCGATAATATTATTAATAGGGACCAGGGTTTTCCACTAAGTAAAACTTGGAACCCGATTTTATCTGACATCAAGCAACAACGGTCTTCATTTCGACCTGCTGTTTCTTTTAACTAGCCTTGTTTTCGACCCATCGCTTTTGCCGTTTTTCTCCACCGGCGCGCTACTCGTTCTATTGCGCCTAGGTGGCTTCTACTTTGGTTTCGCGCACGCGCGGTGGATCGTCAGCGGTGTATAAAGGAGCTGCTGTTTCTTGTTCTTTATCAGTTTCCGGCGAGTTAGTGTTTTGCGCTTTCACCTGAAGATGGCAGCCAGTTGGTCTGCTGAAATATCGTGTCTAGTTGACGACGGTATCCGGCTGCATACCCAAGATGAATATTATCAGTTACTACGCCGGGAACGTCTACGCAACCAGGGAAAGAGTATGTTCATGAAACCAGAGACAAACATCTTTGAACAAATAGTGTATAAAAAGCCGATGGAAAGAAGGATATTTTATTTCAAGTTACATGAATACACTGCTAAGAAGCTCTTGGTCAGCCATGAGAGAAATATATAACATACCGCAATACCCGAACTCACAAATCTATAAAAATGAAGTAGCTATAATTCTAATAGAGCCATGTATGATACGTCATTTTCAAGAGGAAGCTTGGCGGAATCTATGAATCCAATAAAATGAAAATTTATTTTTGCACCCAAAATGCTACTCTGTATCCCCATAATAACGGAAGCAGACTCAAATCTGTGAAGTGCCACAATAATAAAATGTGGGCACCTGATGCTTGGAACTATGTGGTTTAGTCCAATAAACATAGTTTCATTGGTTCCAAGAAACAAAGTTTTTATGTTGTAAAATCCCATAAGAAGTTTACTATACGGGTAGCATGGTTTATTATTAAGTCAATTGTAGAGGGGATGTTCTGTGTTGATTTGGGTATCTGTATAGTTCTATTCAACTGTTCCTAAGATTAACCTGGCTGGTAATTTTTTTGGATTGTGAATGAATATCTCACCATCCTCGACAACAAGCTACTTAGCATGACTGACATATTGCTAAGAAACACTGCCATATTCAAAAATTATAATTCGCCCACTCACTAAAACACACACACACATACACACACACACACACACACACACACAGACAAAACGTTTTAGGCGTGGTTACCGCATAAGAAATAACCAACAACTCGCTTCAACAGTAAAATCCCCATGTCTCAACATAAGTCAACAGTTATGGGGAGTTTTAGAGCAGAGATTGAGAACTAGATTTACAGGTCCAATATCGTTGAAGTATTTAGGTAATGTTTTGGTACATTAATGGACAGAAATCTATTGGAAACAAAGAAATTATTTTACAAATTGGTTCCAAGTTGCGGCGGCTCCTGACTAATAAATAAAATATTGTGTCTAATGCTATTTTGTTAAAAACCACATTTTGAGAACAGTGTTTATAATTAAAAACAGCGGCCATCCATAAGAATGCTATAAAATGTTTGTTTGTTTAGACCTTTACCGGTTTGAGATATTATTACAAATCCATTTTCCGATGGTTTAGTTACTTTCCGGCTGGAGCCTCGGTTTGTGTCTGTTGTCGTTCCTTAGCACTACGGTACAGAAAAAAAATTCGTTTTCTATTTTCTGAAGTAAATAGTAAACAAATTATTTTATTGTCTATTCGAGGGCTGAGAAACTATAACAGACCCAAAACGAGCCTCATTATTTTTGTCATTTGTTCATTTTTGCTCCATGCATGTATCTTATCTAAATCATTTTGCAGTTGCTTTCTACATCTGCATCTACATACATACTCTGCAATTCACCGTAAGGTGCGTGGCGGAGGGTATACACTGTACCACTACTAGGCATTTCCTTTCCTATTCCACTCCCAAATTGAACTAGGAAAAAAAGAATTCCTATATGCCTCCGTACGAGCCCTAATTTCTCTTATCTTGTCTTTGTGATCTTTACGCGAAATGTAAGTAGGCGGCAGCAAGATCGTACTACACTCAGCATCAAATTCCGGCCCTCTAAATTTACTTAACAGAAATTCACGAAAAGAACGTCGTCTTTCTTCCAGCGATTTCCAATTGAGTTGCCGGAGCATTTCCGTGACACTCGCGGATTGGTCGAACCTACCGGTAACTAATCTAGCTGCTCGCCTCTGAACCGCCTCTATGTCTTCCTTTAAACTGATCTGCTGCGGGTCCCAAAAACTTGAGCAATACCCAAGACGTGGTCGTACAAGCGTTTTATACGCGGTCTCCTGTACAGGTGAAGTACATCTTTCCAAAATTCTCCCAATAAACCGAAGTCGGCTGTCTGCCTTACTCACAACTGTCCTTACATGTTCGTTCCATTTCACATCGCTCTGCAATGTTACGCCTAGATATTTGAACGACGCGACAGCATCAAGAAGCTCACTACTAATGCTGTATTCGAACATTATGGGGTTGTTTTTCCTACTCATGCGCATCACCTTACATTTTTCTACTTTGAGAGCTAGCTGCCAATCTTCGCACGAACTAGAAATTTTGTCTGAGTCATCCTGTATGCTATTACAGTCAGTTACAGACGACACCCTCCCATACACCACAGCATCATCAGCAAACAGCCGCAAATTACAACTTACTTTATCCATCAGATCATTTATATAGATAGAAAATAATAGCGGTCCTGTCACACTCCCCTGGGACACACCTGACGATACACTCGTCTCTGATGAACACTCGCCGTCGAGAACAACGTACTGCGTTCTATTACTTATGAAGTCTTCCAGCCATTCACAAATCTGTGAATCTATTTCATAAGCTCGTATCTTCGTTAGCAGTCTGCAGTGGGACACCGCGTCGAACGCCTTTTTGAAGTCGGGAAAAACACAATCCGCCTGTTGCCCTTCGTCCATGGCTCACAAGATGTCATGTGAGAAAAGGGCAAGCTGAGTTTCACATGAACGATGTTTCCTAAACCCGTGCTGATTCATGGGAAGAAGCTTTTCCGTTTCAAGGAAATTTACTATATTCGAACTGAGAATATGCTCCAAAATTCTACATGAAACTGATGTCAACGATATTGGCCTGTAATTGTGTGGGTCAGTTCTCTTTCCTTTCTTATACAGAGGAGTCACCTGTGCTTTAGATCATCTAGTAATTTTACTAAACAATGAATCACAGCATCATCCGTAACAGTCTAAGACAGTTTCTCAAATTATCTGCCAAATTGTTTATAAAAACAAGGAACACTAGATGCTCTATAACTCTTCTTTGAGGAACGCAAGATATCACTTCCGTTTTACTCGATGACTTTCCGTCATTTACAACATACTGTGTTATTTCTGACAAGAAATCACGAATCCAATCGCACAGCTGTGGCGATATTCCATTATTACGCTATTTTATCAGAAGACGCTCTTGAGATACAGTGTCAAAAGCGTTTCAGGAGTGTAGAAATATGGAATCGATTTCAGATCCCTTGTCGATAGCTTTCATTATATCTTGTGAGTAAAGATTAAAAAATGCTCAGTCTCTGTTGCAGTATTTTATTTTCCAATTACGCGTTTCGCGCTGTTAGCGCATCGTCAGATTGGGCGGAGATGGAGCCACAGAACTATCTATTGCTGTCTAGGGGGTATCTTAACAATTTGTGTTATTGGGCGCCATAGCAGCAGAGGAGTCGCTGTCGCGGCAGGTCCACGTTTACGTTTAGTTGTAAACGTGGACCTGCCGCGACAGCGACTCCTCTGCTGCTATGGCGCCCAATAACACAAATTGTTAAGATACCTCCTAGACAGCAATAGATAGTTCTGTGGCTCCATCTCCGCCCAATCTGACGATGCGCTAACAGCGCGAAACGCGTAATTGGAAAATAAAATATTACAACAGAGACTGAGCATTTTTTTAATATTCAACACTGTTGCTGCACCAGCCGCCACCACCACCATCATGGAATGGAGTGAAATGTATTGTGAGTAAAGAGCTTTCTGTGTTTCACAAGAACGATTCTTTAGGAATCCGTGTTGATTGTGGGTCAATAGATCGTTCTCTTCGAGGTAGTTCATAATGTTTGGGGAAAGTATAATATGTTCTAAAACTCTTGTGCAAATCGACGTCACTCCTAATGTCTTCGTTGTATACTGGAGTGACCTCTCCGACATTCCAGTCTTTTGGTACGGATCTTTCACTTTGCGGACGATTCTACGAGAATTGGAACATAAATAGTGGTAACACTGCAGTGGAATTTACTGTTATCGCTGATATCACACGTTGTTGACATACCTTCCTTACCTCCAAGGAAATGGACTCGTTCGTTTCACGTCACCGGCGTGCGCATAATCGGATGAAACACAGTCACTTGGGAGCGAGCGGTGTAACGTAACGGTGCCACTATGTATTGGAAACAGGAATCACGGAGGTGTATCAAGATTGAATGTGCCAGAGATTGTACAGCACGACAGTCTCATTACGGATTTCATGTGGCATGCGGGGAATCGGCATTGCTGTAAGAACAGTGGCACGTTGGGTAAAAGCCTCCAACGAAGGTCGACAGACTGTGGTAGACATGCATCGGGCAAATTGACCTAGCGTCTCTGAAGAAGAAGCGTATGTTGCTGCAGCGTTAATGGACAGTTATCGATGCCAGACGATTCGTGACCGCACCCATCACTTTGCACGACAATTCACAGGCCCATACAGCGCAAGCTGTGGCTGCTCTGTTTGGTCGTCGGCACTGTGGAGTACTGTACCATCCACCATACTCCCCGGACTTAACTTCTTGTGAGTTTGATTTGATTCCGAAGATGAAAGAACCACTTCGTGGCATTCGCTTCAGAACTGTTGAGAGCTTTTCACCATTAAAAGTACATGCTTTGCTAACGGTATTCTAATCCTTTCACATAACTGGAAACGGGTTGTGCTCAACGCTGGTGACTACTTTGAAAGACAGTAACAGGTGCAAACTTGTAACGCTTTTGTATCGCTTCTGAATAAATAGTTGGCACTATTTAATTTCCAAACATCGTATAAGATAGGTGTACGGCATCAGCATACTCTGAAAGAAACCTAATTGGTAGGCCTATACATTCTGAACTTGGAGACTTGCTACTGTAAAGTGTTTTAAATTTCTTTAGCACTACAGGGATAACTACTAAAAATTGACGCATGCTGTTAGCTGTTCGTGATTCGAATACAGGAGTCATAGGTACAAGATTGTGTTCTCCGTCTTAATATATGTATTTGCATAACTGAATGTTGCGTGTGACGAGTTGATGAGTTTGTCACTGAAAACATGCCAGCACTGGAGCGTAGTTACCGTTATGGGAATCGTACCTAGTGGTGTCAGGCTCCCCTTGCTGCTCTTTTTCAGGGAGAACGAGAGCGGCAACATCCTGGACAACCTGCTGTCCCGCATGGAGCAGTACGCCAACAACCTGGAGGCGCTGGTGGAGGAGCGCACCTCCGACTACCTGGAGGAGAAGCGCAAGTGCGAGGAACTGCTCTACCAGCTGCTGCCCAAGTGAGTGGCCAGCAGTAGTGATGGGCAGTTCGGATCATTTCACGGTTTCAAAACGTACGGATCATCTGAGTCTAGTGAGTCGACTCACTGTTTCGGCACACGAAACATCTGGCGTGCTGCAGAGTCGTGTGTCGCGCTACCTTCTCTGATTCACGTGAACCGCGACAGCTGCAGGGCGCCGCAGTGAGTCGACTCACTGCTTCGGCACTCAAAACACTTGACGTGCCGCAGCCCTGCGTCCTGCTACCTCCGCTGATTCACGTAAGCCGAGAAAGCTGCAGTAGGGCGATACAACAAATACGAAACATCTATGGAATATCAATATGGTTTTAATACGTTATTCACTAGACTTAATTGAATAGCACATCATTCGTTTGCTACTACGATTTTACAATCGTGTTAAAGCGTAAACGTTTCCTAAGTTACTCCTATTTTCATACAAACAAATATTGTAACAAAGGAAGCACAAAATAGTAATGTTCAAATTCCAAAGTAGTGAAACTTTTTCTAACCTTCAAATTCCATAATTAAATTTAAATAAAGCAAGAAAGATCATGGTTCAAATGTTTACATGCATACAGAAATGAATAACATTTCTAACCTATCAATATAAACAAAATATTTAAGATTTGTTAGTAAGACATATTTAATGCAATCAACAGATATTACTGCAAGTATTAAGACAAGGAAACACATTTCACAATTTACGTGACGAAACCACAAAACTCAACTAAAATTTTAAATGTCCAGATGTTTGTGTTTGTAGAGTCTATGGGACTTAACTACGGGGTCATCAGTCCCTAAACTTACAAACTACTTATGAACTAGCTAATCCTAAGGACGTCACAAATATCCATGCCCGAGAGGGGATTCGAACCCCCGACCGCAGTGGCCGTGCAGACCGTGACTGGAGCGCCTCAGTGCCCTCGGCCACCGCGGCCGGCAAATGTCCAGATAGGTATTCTAAAAGTCACATTCATCTTCAGTCAAATAAAAGAGAATCAGTTAGTTTCTTTAAATTGAAATTAAAAAACGTTATTTTTGACATCTTACTGAGAATGCGGTTTCGTCTCACTGAAATTATTTGCCCTTGCTTTGCAAACATGCCTTCACCTGGCACAGATGTAGCATCAATGCACAACAACGCTTAGTTCAAGCGAAACTACCTCAAAACAGTGAAGGACTTCATAACTTCTCTCGGTGGTATCCCAGTATTCAAACCTCAGTTGAAGGGTACCAGTAGTATAATTCAAAATCTCTCGTGGGGCGTTAGGGGAACAACTTCAAACCTGTTGTACGCCTGGGGGCCGTATCGAACTCACCCAGGCAGACTGACAGCAAAACGCATGTTTACGATATCTAGCCGATTCAAGTTTCGACTCAGTCGAACAATTCGCTGACTCGATTCACTGAGTCGAAACATGAACTCAGTAGCCAACGCTAGCCAGCAGCACCCAGCAACGAATCAGTTTCGCCACCGTCTCTGAGATCCTGAAGTAGTGCGATCTGAGACAGTGTCGGGGCGCTGGTTTCTTGTATGATAGGGTGGCAGATCAAATGTCTGAATACCTAACAAAGAATTCTGTGTGGGTACTCCAAATTTTTGCGATCAATGTCAAAATAGTTCCGTTACAACTGCTTGGCTGATTTCATTTTCTATCTTTTGACTCAGCATATAAGATTTGAAACACAAGACTTGAAAAATATAACAGAAGCAGTACCGTATGAGGAACAAGTGGGTTTAAGGAAAGAACGTTCCACAATAGATGCAGATGTAGCAAATAATAGTAAAACGGAGGGAGTATAATGAAGAAACTCAGTGATTTTATTGATCTTATAATAACTTTTGAGAATGCCAATAGACAGAAAGTTTTGGAAATAATGACGAACCCAGTAGAGCACCTCCTTCGAGTTTCCGAAACAAAGTACTTTGTCGTCATCCTTAGGCTTACCGCTGATCACCAGTACCGATGCCAACAATGAGAGGATCTTCCTGTCTGATTTTAACTGATGAATCTCTCTTTACACTTTCTGTAAAACAGTCTCGAGATCGATCGCGTTACTTGCATTCGTCTCTGATATTTTGACTGGCATAGATTACTCACTCAGTACAGACAGAATATACTATCCGTCACTACCTTTCGTATCAAAGCCAATCTGAGTAGACTAATCTGCATTATAACTTTGAATGTTCTCACGTTGCCGGATGTTGACTATGGCTGGCGCTTCTTGTCGTTTTATGGTGTAGAGCTCTGATGATATCAGAAGTTCACACATGGCTGCACTTTTCAGGACTAGGTTTTCCTAAATTTATTTCTGCTGACACCACTTCTATAAGGGGGCCGGAAGGTAGTTACTGACCCCTTATATTCTTTATTAAAATAAATAATCTACTTTCAACAGACAAGACATTATACAGCGACCTAAAAACATTTTAAAGTAATGAAATAAATCGCAATTTGCGATCAGTTATGGCTTCACTGTACTTAGTTTAGGATAAAATACCAAAGTGCGGCGAATGAATATTTGTGCCCGGCCGGGATTCGAACCCGGAATTTCCTGCTTACTAGGCAGACGCGTTGACCACTCCGCCACCGAGGACACAGTGACCAGCACGACTACAGAGGACTCTACCCTGCACGTCTCCCGGCACACCCAAATCTCCATTCGCCACGCTGTATCTTTCGTATTACAACAGCCCATTTGTTCTGTGATGCTCGCAGCCACAATACTGTATTCCCGTAGCAGGGAGAACACACCGTGAGGTATCGAGACACAATTAATTGTCGCCAGGAGCCCAGCCTCGGCTTGTATACAATTATATATATTTTTGAAGACGTTACTGCGTTTATTTTAATGAAATAAATTGCAATTTGCGATCAGTTATGGCTTCACTTGTACTAGGTTTAGATGAAATAACAAAGTGCGGCGAATGAAAATTTGTGGCCGGCCGGGATTCGATCCCAGGATTTCCTGCTTACTAGGCAGACGCGATGACCACTCCGCCACCGATGCGGGAATACAGTACTGTGGCTGCGAGCATCACAGTACAAATGGGCAGTGGTAATAGGAAAGAGACAACGTGGCGAATGGAGATTTGTGTGTGGCGGGAGACGTGCAGAGAAGAGTCCTCTGCAGTTCAAAATGTTTGTAGAGTCTATGGGACTTAACTACGATGTCATCAGTCCCTAAACTTACAAACTACTTATGAACTACTTACGAACTAGGACAGCACAAATATCCATGCCCGAGGGGGGATTCGAACCCCCGACCGAATTGGACGTACAGACCGTGACTGGAGCGCCTCAGTCCCCTCGGCCACCGCGGCCGGCAGTCCTCTGCAGTCGGGATGGTCTCTGTGTCCTCGGTGGTGGAGTGGTCAACGCGTCTGCCTAGTAAGCGGGAAATTCCTGTTTTGAATCGCTCCCGGGCACAAATTTTCATTCGCCGCACTTTGGTATTACATCTAAACCTAGTACAGCGAAGCCATAACTGATCGCAAATTGCGATTTGTTTCATTAAAATGAATGCTGTAACGTCGTCAAAAATATATAATTTTTAAAATAATTTCATAATTCCTCACAATGTTTTCTTAAAGCAACTAACCTCGCTTCTTCAGAAGTTCGTCCCAGTAGCTTCAGTGAACGCGGTGGTCACGTTTGTGAGTAAGTGTGTATAAGTACGTTTTCGCATCTAGTTTGACGTGCCACTGAAACTATTTTCCCTTCGTAGGTCTGTGGCGAGCCAGCTGATACTGGGGCAGGCGGTGATAGCGGAGACGTACGACAGCGTCACCATCTACTTCAGCGACATCGTCGGCTTCACCGCCCTCTCCGCAGAGAGTACGCCCATGCAGGTCAGTGTGCCACAAGAAGTCATTCCCAAATCTTTCTGCTGGTATTGCTTTGAAGGATTAATATGACACACTCACTTACGAAAGAATTGTTGAGGATGTGTTAGAGATATTGATATAATGGCGGGTATCGTGTAACTTCCTGCGTTTAGGTAAGTTGATAGATGTGGCGCGCAAGCCGAGTTTGATAAATATACGGGATCATTCTACTCTATAAACCATAGAGAACATTTTCTAACCCTAAATTCGTAAAGAAAGGAGGCTTTTGTAGTTGTCATCAGCTATAAGAGTTGTTTGATGCAGCTCTCCTCGCTACTGTAACCTGCGCAAGCCTCTTCATCTGCAAATAACAACGGCAACCCACATCCATTTGATCCTGCTCATTTTTTTCGTCTCTAGGTCTCTTTCTGCGATATTTGCCCCAACAGATCCTTTCGATTGTAATGTAACGATTCCTTGATGTATCAGAATGTGAACGAAAAGTCGATCCCTTCGTTTGATCAAAAAATTTGTATTTTTCCCCAATTCAGTTCAGTACCTCTTCCTTAGTAACGGGACGTACCCAGCTAGTCTTCGGAATTTGTCCATAGTACCAACAGCAAAACCTTCCACTATCCTCTTTTGTGAACTATTTATTGTCCGTCCTCGTTTTACTATACACTCTGGTTCAAACAAATATCCCCGTCTGCATGTTTTAAGGAAAAACATATTTTAAGAAACTGTTGAGAAGAATTTGAATGTTTTATTTCAGAATATCAATACACAGGATTTCTACGATATATGTGTCATGATGTACTTTTTGTGACCTCCTTTGGCCTTTTTCAGGGCTTGTACTCTTTGTGGCATTGACTGAACAATTTTTTCCCAAGTTCATGATACCACACTTCAATAATTTTTTTCCAATTAATTCGTTTCTGGTAGTGTAACAGTGTTTCCTGAGTTTTGCAGACATAATAGCCTATCAATTCTCAACGGGGTTCATATCTGGTGAATTTGGGGCCCACCGGAATCGCTGAATGCAGTGATCTCAGGCATGTTACTGGACAACCCTGGATCGGTGGTAAATTATATTGTCGCCTTGGAAAATGAACGTTCCTAGATTTGCACCACAAAAATGGTCCCTGCCAGTATTAAAAACTTCTTTTATAATGATGTCACAGTGTGACGTTCCACTGATTGAACCCGTACAAACTTTAAATCTTCCCACCACTTTGGAAGTTATTGCTACCCACAGCATAACACTTTCCCTAAATTTATTAGTTTCCACAACACATTCCTCCTTTAAGTTCTTTCAGGGATCCACCCACAGTTTTACAATACATTCGTTACCTTAAAAATTACCCTACATCAATCCTCAGTTCTCCGATTTTCCTACTTGTCAACAAAGTTTTTACTGGCGTGTTTATGCGTTTTATCAGCCGTGCCTTCTTTGCAGGCTTTTTCTTTCTAATGTTCATATCTCAGAGACGTCTTAACTTGGTTTGTGTGAAACGGAGTGACCTGGGTCACATTGCCACTTGCACGAAAGGTGCCTGGAACTCAATAATCGTCCTTGTTTCGGCATTGCTTTCAGCGCCCTGCAAAATCTTGGGTTGCCACTTTTCTTGCGAACACATTTATGCCTTCAAATTGTCATCCATGTATCCGACTGTTTTATGATCAATAAACAACCTTCTATCAATTTGCCTTTTGGATATTCCTCAGGCCGCGCGGGAGTAGCAGAGCAGTCTGGGCTGCCACGTTGTGGATCACACGGCCTCCCGCGTCGGAGATTCGAATCCTCCCTGGGACATGGATGTTTGTGTTGTCTTTAGTAGAAGTTAGTTCATAAGTAATTTGTAACTTTAGGGATTGATGACACCGAAGTTAAGTCCCTTAAGTTTCACAAACCTTTGAACATTTTGATATTCCTTGGAACTGAGTGCAAGAATCTTGCCATGTTTCCTTGGAGATAAGTCTTCGTTCTAAGGCACCTCGTTGCGGAGCGCGCGGCTGCTCGCCGTCGGAGGTTCGAATCCTCCCTGGGACATGTGTGTGTGTGTTGTCCTTAGGTTAGTTTACCTTAGTTTAAGTTGTTATTAAGCTACGGACTGATTACCACGCAGTTTAGTCCGAAAGATTTACAAATATTTCAACATTTAGATAGGTCTTTCTTCCATACCATAGCCTAAAAGGAAACAAATATAATCTTAAATTCTCTCAAAATCCCGTAAACTTTGAGAACACAATTCTATCTACTGAGAAACATAACAGTAGCTTTCTAAAACTTACCAGATTGGTTTCTCTTTTTACAATTCATCTTACTGAAGAACAACTGATAAGAAGTCAGACGGAAGTACAACTAGAGGTATATGGCAGGAATTTTGTGAACTTCAGGCACGTGTGTGCCATATTGTAGCCAAATACGATAATGTCTCCTAGGCGCCGTATTTGAATGTGCCTCGCAAGTTGGTACTGTTGACACAGCCAATATCAAGATAAATCTTATCACGTTTTTTCTATCATTCACGTTACTCCAATTAACGTATCAAAACTGAACTTTCAATAATATCACTTTAAGAGTGTCTTAACTTCATAGGAAATAATCTGAAACCACGAGAACGCTTGTACCATTGCCAGTCGGTTATAAAATGAGGATGAATTTGAAATATTGGGAAGTATACGTAGTGGGGATAATTTTTTTGAGCCAGAGTGAGGCTACACACTACTCAAAGGTATAAGAAAAGATTTCCTAACACTTAAAGTAACATTCACTTCTTCGGAAAGGCTTTTCTGACCATTGGCAGCCCGATCTTCTGTAGTCCGATTATCGTAAGTCGTTTTACTGCCCTCGGAACAAAGCTCATGTACCACCTTTACTGTCTGGTTCCTGATTTAATTTTCTGAGCATCGTCTGATAACTTCCTTTCCATACAACCCGTTGTTTTGCTCTAGTTAGTGTTCATCTTATACCCTTCTTAGAAGACAATCTCCATTTCATTCAATTGCAAATCCAAGTCCTTTGTTGTCCTTGAGAAAATGATAGTGACATCGACAAATCGCAAAACTTTTTATTTCTTCTTCCTGAATTTTAATTCACAATTAAAATTTCTCCATGCTCTCCTGCATAGCTTGTTTAGCGTATAGGATGTATAACGTTGGGAAAAGACTACAAACCTGTCTTACTCACTATCTAACGCTTCCCTTTCATAGCCCACGATAATTACTCTCAGCTCGTACAAGTTCTATATAACATTCCGTTTCCTAAATTTTACTCCCGCTGAATTCAGAAATTAAAAGTCTTTATGACAGTCAATACAAATGTAAGTTTGCGTTCCCTGAACCTCTCTTATGAGAAACGTCATAGTCGCGTGTTCCTACATTTCTTAGAATCCAAACTGATCTGCTTAGAGGTTGGCTTCTTCTAGTTTTTTCCATTCTTGTTTAAATATTTACATTCTTCTGACAAAAAATTTCAAATAGTGTGTTCCGGTCAATATTGTAAACGATTACTCCAAATCTGCAAAAGCTAGAAATCCAGGGTTCCCTATCTTCTAAGATAATTTATAATGTCAATCAAACGTCACGTCTTTCCACTTTTCTCCTAAATCCAAATGATCTTCCTACAGTTCCGCTTCGGCTACTTTTTCTGCTTATGTAAATAATAATTGGTGTTAGAATTTTGCAACCATGACTTATTAAATGATATTTCTGTAATTTACATACATCTGCCCCTGCTGTTTTTGGAACTGGATTTATTACATTCTTCCTGAAGTTTGAGTACATTTAACTTGTCTAATATACAAAATGAGTCAGGAGGAAAGGTTCATGCTTGGATGGGTTATACTAGTGATGATTCTTAACAAATAAACTTTATTAGACATATGCCCTTTTCTTAAACGTTTCCGGGTAAACTAGTGAAAACCACTACGGAGTGGAAAAGCGGAGGTGGCAATAAATAAATCTCAGTTATTTTCTGGTTTGTTTAACTGCGTAAGTTTCCTCACAGAAAATGTTCTCAGTCAACGTGTGGTGCGATATTATTAATTGACTCATCGCACGGTCCAGTTGTTTTAGATAACCTCCTTGATAGGACACGGAATCTTAATTTTCTACAACTGTGTTACCAAAATACGTGGACGATATCCGTTTTTGTAACACGAGCTCTACGTACTTTCAGCTTGACGTAGCACCTACACAATCCGTACGGTCAGTGACACGGTGTCTCAGCACAAAGTATCCTTGTCGTTGGATCGGTCGTCGTGGAGTCATTGCTTGGCCACCGTTGTCACCCGATCTTACCCCACTGGATTACTGTTTGCAAGGGTAAGTGAACAGCGAAGTGTCCAAGTGCAGAGTAGACACAAATGAGGAATATTTCACTCGTATGTTACATAGTTGTGCTCAAATAAAGGAAAGCATAACGGAACTCCGATCTTCAACACATCACGTTTCTACAAGGGAAGCAAAAATGCACTGAAGTTGACGGTGGATTGTTTGAACATCTTCTATGGGGAAAGTTACACAATTAAACAAACCATTACGTAACAGAATCACAATTTACTGCCACCCGAACTTTCTCCGTTCCAAGTTGTTTTCAATGCCTTGACTGTTAAGAAAAGATCATATGTTTATAAGAAGATTTTTTTGTTCAGAATAACCAGTAGTATCATCTATCAAAGCATGTACTTTTTCTCCTGACTCTCACTGCATCTTGCTTACCGGGTGGAATAGTTGTGTTATTGCTGGCTCTCCAGAGACTTCAGTAGCTATGGGAAAATGTTGTGTATTCCAAAGGTCCTTTTTCGACTTAGAACTTCGGTGCTATGTCAATTTTTCCTCTCAGTATTGTATCTACTATCGCATAATTATGTACTTCCTCTTTCCCTCATACAACACTGCCTTGAAGTTCGTTTCTCTTGCAGTCTCTTTATTTATTCTACCCAACTTTCAGCTTTCCATTCTTTACTCATTACTGGTTTGCCGTCTGAAATCTTCATATCCATACAACTGTTTTTCTTTTCTTCACAGGAAATGATAGAAGTGCAGTGTTTACCAAGTCTGAAGTAGTGAAGATGTTTCGTGCAGTTATATCCGGTGCTCTACAAAATGTAGCTGCATTTTAGTTTTTTACTACTTATATTGTGGTTTTATTTACTCTTAAGTTTTTCCGGAATCAAATGAAAATTAAAATACCTTTTACATTCCTACATATGAAAAGTTTCCTATGACGTAAAATAGGTTGGAGTTTCATGCTTTGCCATTTAATGTTCTCGACAGTTAAGCAAATTACCAGTACAATGAATTTTAACTGAACATAAATTAGTGGAGCTAGTAGCAGCTTTGAAGAGAAGTCCAAGAAAATAATTTCGCGACTTTGCACTTGAGATTGAAATGTCGACCGCATCTTGTTATCTTACATTCTGATTAATGAATCTCTATCGGTACTTTGTAATACTTGCTTTTAAATTTGTGGACAGCTCTGAGAGCTAATTTTGTATTTTGTGTACTTGGCAGTTACATAAAGTACAAAATAAAGAATTTGACTGATATTATTATTTTCAACTTCTGTAATCTTGTTTCAGGTGGTAGATTTGCTGAACGACCTCTACAGCTGTTTCGATTCTATCATTGAAAATTTCGACGTGTACAAGGTATGTACTCTCAAAATTAATATGGGACACTACATTGCATTGTAGCTATGCTTTAATTAGTAGTTTAAATGATATAAAAATTATAAGTGTATGCTGGTCTGTAACCCCAATACACAGCTGCCTCTAGACAACTACGTACGAGAAACTTTTTTCCTTACTCTATTGTCATATAATACTTCATTCACTTTTCTTGTGGAACGGTCTTTCACGAAGTTATAAAAGTTACTCCGGAAACTTACATTTTCTTCAGGCGTAATAAAATGTTCCACCGTACCTAGATACAAATATTCTACTAATATTTAAAAGCGTTTTCAATACTAAATTTACTTATATGTGCTAGACCCCAATAATAAGTAACTGAAATATAAAAGCGGAATTATTATCACAAACCTATTACAAGTTAAATACTTATTGTCACTGCAACCTTCCGGATGCAATTAAAATTTACAATTTAATGAGAAGTAAAATGCCGAAAAACCTTCATCTGCTTCAAGGAAGAAATCTAATTCATCGACGTCGACTAACTTTGCACATGTCATACACCAAGCTTTGAAAACATATGTAATTCTATTTCCCAAACAAATCTGCATCTCAAGAATGACTAGTATCGCAAATAGCTGTTTTATACAGTACATAAGAAAGTGTCGTATTAAACAAATGTTTGCACAGAACATAATGAAATGTGAAACACAAAGACAAAATGTAGAAAATGTATTAAAGCGAAGTGCGTTTGGCTGTCTGCGATGCACACCTTAACAAGTGAGTTTTGTGCTGAAATGGATACCATAAAACATCATGTGATCCCAAGTACATGACACTCCTTGTCAGTGGTTCCTTACCCACTGGTACGAAACAGTATTTCATTAGTTTCCATAAGGTACTTTCAGGCTTCTCTTGAGCAAGATCTTGTTCATATGCGTGCAGTTTTGCTATATTTAGTACTTACTAAATGACCCGGTGAACTTCATATCACTTACCTCTTAACATACACTACATTAATTTAAATCATATGTATTTTAGACCCAGTAGCTTTATAAAGGCATTATCAGATAGTCTAAGTATCGGTTCGATAATGGGTGATAAGAGTGGGCAAATCACGCACATATGTCCAGGATAATGTTCACGCCACATTCGTGTCCAGGGAAGGTTTAAACCGTGATAAAATATGGAAAAATTACGAGGAAAATTTAGATTTAAAACATGTAAAATAATGACTTGGTTGTTGTGTTGCGTGCGTTCAGAAGTATACTTTAGAAGAGTAAAAATCGCTTTACACGATCTCAACCAGGGTGAATTTCCCAAAAGTTTAGTTCATAAAAACGTTCATCTTTCGTTGAACGTCAAATAATCAAAAATTTATCGCTGTGGGATGAACGGTTCTCAACTTATAGTGGTCAGTTCATTTAGAAACACATTGAAAAAGGAACTTGGTTCGAATTTTGAGACTTTCCTTTTTAACTGCCCCAATTTCTTTCTTTTTTTACTAAAACCTTTTCCAAGACCATAATCTTAAAAAAGAATAACCCGTCTCCGTCTCCGTCATGCGAATAGTCAGTTATAGTGCTGAATTCAATCAAAAACACATTGAAAACGCACTTTCAGTTTTTATGAAATTTTCCAGTTTTTCGGTAGACTTTCAAACAAATTTCATACTAACCTTGTCCTGTCAAGCCGTACTCAGGTGATGCTCTTACAACCATGTGACAATTGATTTTTACTCACAGAAAAAAATCGCTTTCGGTTTTCCTAAATTTACCTCCTTTCCGGGTGACTTTTCCAAATTTTTATTTGATGCGAACCTTCCTCTTGCTTTCAACATGAAATGTACAAAAATTTATCGCAATTGGACGAACTACATTCATAGCTCACTGGAAAAAGCTGTTTCAGTTTTTCCCGATTTTCATCTTTTCTAGGCAACATTTCCATATTTTATCGCCGGTTAAACCTTCCCTGGACTTACACGAATATTTCAAGACTAAAATTAGCCAAATCGGTTCAGCGGTTCTCGAGTTTTAGCGAGACTAACGAACAGCAATTCATTTTTATGTATAGAGATGACTTGTTGAAGTCAAAGGAATGATAGTTATGATAATACGCTTCATAACAGAAATACAGCTTTATTACAATCGAGCTACGTTAATAGAATTATATGATGCAGGACAAATTTAAAATGGTGCTACACTTTCGAAATTCTATGGAAGTAGGTTTAAGCCGATGGGAAAAGTGGATACCACACAATATGCTCCATAGACAAGAGCGCAGTTTGTAACTGGAAAAGCAAAAAGAAGTACTTGTGTTAAGAAAGAAATAAGACAGAGTGAAGTCTTTCGTCATTACTATTCAATGTACGTATGCAATAAGCCATGATGACAATTAAATAAAGTTTATGGAGTGAGTTGAAATCATGCTACGTAGGCAATATCATTAAAAAGATTCACTAACGACTTTGATATCATCGATGTAAATCATGAAGAAACGCTAGACATGTTTAACAGAACGACCATTTTATATAACACGCAAAGGATTGAGAATAAACCGAAATCTTCTTATACTAAGGCTTAAAAAAACCAAGAACTGTAAACTGATCAGAATTAAAGATCCCGAAGTGGACGAAGTGAAAGTAAGATGCTACCAGTCCTCAGCCCTGAAGGAAGTTATATACGACTGATGAAGCAGAGTGGAAATAAAATGTTAAATCAAACAGCATAACGGCATTACGGTGGAAAAAATTGCTATCATTAAATATCGACCTCATTTTGGGGATAAACTTCTGATACGTATTTCGCAGGACATAATTATATAGAAATGATCAACTGCATGAGTAAAACCAGTCAGAAGACACACCGAAGAAAATTTAAAGCATTTAATTCAGAATAACGGAGCTATTCTTCATTACGTGTATCTAAGCTATCTATTTATAAATGATAAGCCAAGAGCCATTCTTCTGACATATTTTGAGTATGAATTTTCAATGCCAAATTGCTGATTTAAGATTGGAGTCTCCTCTAAAAATACCTGCACCTAGCGTGGTTAGTATCAGCGAAGACCGGCGTTTAGATGGTATGTTAACTGAATCATCCTTCGATTCTTGGTAGATCAAATTCATTATGAAAATTAAAATACACAATTTTGTGTTTGCTCTACAGATTTGTTTATTATGTGAATCGATTTTCGGCTTCTTAGGTCATCATAAGACAATTTTCATGGTGACTTCATCAAGATCGTAATAGAAACGTAGATTTGTCTAATTCCGGTAGGTAAAGTACATTGCATCATAGATCATATGAAACTTTACGTAAATTGTGACTTTGCTCTAGGTTTAAAGTTCAATTGTGGAAAAATTCATCAATATTGAAGGTCCACTATGGAGTCTGTCAAGGTTCATAAGTAAAGTGCCCACCGCCATGCACCGAGCATACTTTTATATGAAAATGAAGTATGAAAAATTTCACCAAGATCGGAAGAAAGTGTATCTGTATGGAATAGAACATAGACACACTGAAAAACGTATTTTGAGCTTACCTCAAACTTTCAATATTCCGCTAAATTAATCGACAATTTTATATCATAGAGAGCTCGTCCAGAGAATGTATAAGACATTTAAAAACCGATAAGCTATGTCAGTCGAACCGTTCTGAAGTTACGGCGTGATTTGTGATACTAGGTTACACAGATGACGTAAAATGTGAAATTTACAATAAATAACTTAAACATGATTAAAATTTGATACAACAAAATAGATCGGACATAAATCTATATGTAGGAAAGGTTGTCAAATGTTAAGGATAGTAAAATGATAATTAAAAATATTACAAATTAAATGTAACAGTGTCTAGGGAGTTTTTCACTTTACAGAGATAAATACTATTTGAAAGTGACATTAACATTTGTGCCATCAAAAATGATTGTCTTTAGTTTCGTGTTATAATAATTCTAAATCATTAATTTCGACATTGGTACTTACTACGTATTGCATTTGTATTTAGTATCTTCGTTTCATAAATATTGGGTTAGGGGGTTTTCGTGATGTAATACTCAATACTCATTCATGAAGCTACGTTTTGTGTGTTTTTAAGATTGTTCGTATTGTATCACCATCTAGGGTTGCCAGATTGAACTCGAGGCAGGCCCCCCTCCCCCTTGGCCCAACTATGACCAACTCCCCTCCCCCCTCCAACCAGGATTACAGGTCAATACTAAAAGGAAAAAAAATGCCTAATGAAAACGGGACATTTTGCTTTAATTTGCTTAGTAGCTTCTATTTAGCATAAGGCAGAAGCACATTTTTTACTATTGCCTCGCTTTTTGTTCGGCCGCATCTTACTTTCGTTGCCAATGAGGAATCTCTGAAAACATAAGGATATAGCTTATTACCACAATATTGAGAATTGTAAGAATGGTGGTGTTTCACACCATGGTAAGTCTAGGTTAATTCCGTTGCAGTGACTTTGTCGTCTTCTGCAGAAAACTGTTTCGGCAAGAATTTAAGAAGCGACTGGTTCTTCTTTTGTGTGGTAATATTCGCTTTGTGTCTTTCTGATTGTAAATGTTTATTCACAGCTTTCACTCCGTCGTACATAAAAGTAAATAAGATATTGCATATTTTGCACTTACACATACACTCATCAGTATCGACTTTTTGTAGACACTCTTTATAATTTTCTTCCTGCAACCATTCTTCACGGAACGAACTTAGGTATCGTCTCTTCATTTCACTGTTATTACTCACTAATCTGAGTTAATGTAAGCTTGTCTGTTCACAAGCGATCCGAGTATTCCAAAAATTGCCGGTAAACTGATAAACAATGAACGAACGAACACAAATACAAGACGTCGCCAGTTGACATGTTGCCGCAACAGTGTTTGCTTAATAATGCGCTAGCCGATTAATACCGACGCAACAATGAAAAGTTTTCAGAGGAAGAATAGAAAAGTAGCGTTTGTTGCAATAAGAAATTGACATTTATATAAAGTTATTCATAATTACTAGAGAGGAGCCGGCCGGAATGGCCGAGCGCACTGAGGCGTCTTGCCACGGTGCGCGAGGCTGCTCCCGCTAGAGGTTCGAATGCACCCCTAGGGCATGAATGTTGTGTTCGTCCTTAGTTTAAGTTACGTTAAGTTCGATGTAGATCGTCGCTATATGAGCATAGTACTTAAAAAGCGCCGTAAAAAGAAAGTTAAGATGAAGGTTACATTCAAGTCCGGAGATGAGAGTCATTGGCCCGTAGACCCGGAGATTCATTCCAAACCCGGGCACTCCGGGCGGCGCCTGGAGATCTGGCAACCCTATCACCATCCCTAAGTGCTTTTATAGTTTCAATAAATTAAGACTGAACTAATGAACAACCTACCAAGGGACTGGGTATTAGCATCAAGGGAAGTTATTTATTTATTTATTTGTTCTTTCTATTTTTCTTTAAACAATTATAGGGGAAGGGAGGCAACTTCACACTTGTGTCCTCCCTGCAGGTGGAGACGATCGGCGACGCCTACATGGTGGTGTCGGGTCTGCCGGTGCGCAATGGGACGCTGCACGCCCGCGAGGTGGCGCGCATGGCGCTCGCGCTGCTGCAGGCCGTGCGCGGCTTCACCATCCGACACCGGCCGCACGACCAGCTCAAGCTGCGCATCGGCATACACACCGGTAAGACGACAACCAAACACTCCACTACACACACAAGGCGGCAGACTACACCCGGCACTAGCTGCACGACCAGCTCAAGCTGCGCATCGGCATTCACACCGGTAAGTCAGCAACCAAACACTCCACTACACACACAAGGCAGCAGACTACACCCGGCACTAGCTGCGCGACTGGCTCAAGCTGCGCATCGGCATACACACCGGGAAGTCAGCATCCAAACACTCCACTACACACACAAGGCAGCAGACTACACCCGCCACTAGCTGCACGACCAGCTGAAGCTGCGCATCGGCATTCACACCGGTAAGTCAGCAGCCAAACACTCCACTACACACACAAGGCAGCAGACTACACCCGGCACTAGCTGCGTGACTGGCTCAAGCTGCGCATCGGCATACACACCGGGAAGTCAGCAACCAAACACTCCACTACACACACAAGGCAGCAGACTACACCCGGCACTAGCTGCACGACCAGCTGAAGCTGCGCATCGGCATTCACACCGGTAAGTCAGCAGCCAAACACTCCATTACACACACAAGGCAGCAGACTACACCCGGCACTAGCTGCGCGACTGGCTCAAGCTGCGCATCGGCATACACACCGGGAAGTCAGCAACCAAACACTCCACTACACACACAAGGCAGCAGACTACACCCGGCACTAGCTGCGTGACTGGCTCAAGCTGCGCATCGGCATACACACCGGGAAGTCAGCAACCAAACACTCCACTACACACACAAGGCAGCAGACTACACCCGGCACTAGCTGCACGACCAGCTCAAGCTGCGCATCGGCATTCACACCGGTAAGTCAGCAGCCAAACACTCCACTACACACACAAGGCAGCAGACTACACCCGGCACTAGCTGCGCGACTGGCTCAAGCTGTGCATCGGCATACACACCGGGAAGTCAGCAGCCAAACACTCCACTACACACACAAGGCGGCAGACTACACCCGGCACTAGCTGCACGACCAGCTCAAGCTGCGCATCGGCATTCACACCGGTAAGTCAGCAGCCAAACACTCCACTACACACACAAGGCAGCAGACTACACCCGGCACCAGCTGCGCGACTGGCTCAAGCTGCGCATCGGCATACACACCGGGAAGTCAGCAGCCAAACACTCCACTACACACACAAGGCGGCAGACTACACCCGGCACTAGCTGCACGACCAGCTCAAGCTGCGCATCGGCATTCACACCGGTAAGTCAGCAGCCAAACACTCCACTACACACACAAGGCAGCAGACTGCACCCGGCACTAGCTGCGCGACTGGCTCAAGCTGCGCATCGGCATACACACCGGTAAGTCAGCAACCAAACACTCCACTACACACACAAGGCAGCGGACTACATCTACCACCAACTGCACGACCAGCTCAAGCTGCTCATCGGCATACACACCGGAAAGTCAGCAACCAAACACTCCACTACACACACAAGGCAGCAGATTACATCCACCACCAACTGCACGACCAGCTCAAGCTGCGCATCGGCATGCACACCGGTAAGTCAGCAGCCATACACTCCACTACACACACAAGGCAGCAGACTACAGCCGGCACTGGCTTCATGACCAGCTCAAGCTGTGCATTGGCATACACACCAGTAACACGGTAGCCAAACACACTCTCTGTCACACACAAGGCAGCAGACTAAATCCAGCACCGGCCGCACGACCAGCTCTAGCTGTTCATCGTCATACACACCGGCAACACAACAACCAAACACTCTCTAACACCCTTAAGACAGCAGACTACACCTCACGCCAGCCGCACGACTGGTTCAAGCTGCGCATCGGCATGCACACCAGTAACACAACAACCGAACAGTAACTCACATAAGGCAGCAGGCTACACCTGGCACTAGCTGCACTACTGGCTCAAGCTGTGCATCGGTATACACACCAGTAACACAACACCCAAACACTCTCTAACATACATAAGACAGCAGATGACACCTCACACCAGCTGCACGATTGGCTCAAGCTGGGCATCGGCATACACACCGGTAAGTCAGCAGCCATACACTCCACTACTGGTAACACACCAACCAAACTCTTTCTTATGCACACAAGGCATCAGACTACATCCAACACCAGCCGCACGACCAGCTCGAGCTGCACATGGGCATACACGCTAGTAACCAACCGGCAACCAAACACTTTCTCTCTCTCACAATGTAGCAACCTACATCCAACACAGGCCACAGGACAAGTTCGAGCTGCACATCAATATACAAACCGGTAACGCGGCAACCAAAGCACTGTCTTTCTCGCACACTAGGCAGCAGACTATGTCCAGCACTGGCCGCATGACCAGGTGAAGCTATGCATTGGCATACATTCCAGTGACACAGGAACCTAAACACTGTCTCTCGTACACACATGACAAGAGACTACTTCTGGCATTGGCTAGATGACCAGTTCAAGCTACACATAGGCATACACTCCGGTAACTCAGGTACCAAATAATGAATCTCTCACACTGAAGGTATCAGACTACCTCCTGCAACGGCCACACGACCAAGGCAAGCTACACATGAGAATACACATCGCTAAAACAGCAAACTAATACTCTTTCTCTCTCACAAGGGAAAAGACTACATCCGATACCAGCCACATGACTACCTTAAGCTGTGCATCGAACAACACACTGGTAATACGGAAACCAAACACTCGCTCTCACAGAAGACTGCAGATTACATCCAGCACTGGCCTTACACCGAGCTCAAGCTATGCATCGCCAAGAACACTGGTAAGACTCCAACCGAAACACTGTCTCTCACACAAGGCAATAGGCTACATGTGACTCTGGCCACATGAGCAGTGCAATCTATCCACTGGAATACACACCGTTAAAAAAGAAACCAAACACACTCTCTGCACTGTGCTTCGTTGCACACACCAGTAACACTCCAAACAAAACACTGTATCTCTCTCACACACAACTCAGCAGACTACATGAGGCACTGGTCACACGATCAGCTCATGCTGTGGACTGGCATACACTTCGGTAACACAGTAATCAAACACTGTCTCTCTCACACATAAGGCAACAGACTACACCTGGAAACCGCCACGTTCAAGTCAACCTAAACATCAACATTCACACTGGTAATACGGCACCCAAACACAAACCCTCTCCCACACAACCAGCTCAGGCTGTGCATAGTCATACACACAAGGCAGCAGAGTACATCCGAAACTGGCCACACCACAAGTAACAGCTGTGCATTGCCAAACACACCGGTAACACGGTAACCAAACTCACACACACAGTGCAACATATTACATCAGTCACTGGCCACACGACCAACCCCAGCTGCGCATCGTCATACACACTGGTAAACAGCAACGAAATTTTGTCTTTCTCACACACAAGGTAGTAGACTAAATCTGGCACCGGCCCCACCAGCAGCTCAAGCTGTTCATTGGCATACACACCAGTAACACAATAACCAAACACTGTGTCTCTCTCTCACACACAAAAGAAGCAGGTTACGTCCTGCACTGGCCAGACAACCAATTCAAGTTGCGCATTGGCATACACACCTGTAACATAGCAACCAAACAAGCATCAGACAATATCTGGCACTGTCCTAAAACTAGCTCAATATGCACATCAGCATAGACACCGGTAACGTGGCAACCAAACTTTCACCCTGTCAGCCAATGCACCATGTTACATCCTACACTGGCCACATGATCAATCCATGCTGCAGCTAGACATATACACCAGTAACACAACAACGAAAGTATATCTCTCTCACACACACGAAGAAGTAGACTACGTATGGCACCGGCCTCACCACCAGCTCAAGTTGCACATCAGCATTCACATGGGTAACAAAGCAATCAAACACTGTCTCTCTCACACAAGGCAGCAGACTACATCCAGAACTGGCCACATGATCATTGTAGTGTTTCTCATTACTTACTGTATGCTTTATCTAGTCATAACTCGACAACACTCCAAATTTGAAGTTTTAAATTTTTTTGAATACTATACTGCTATTAAAATAGACTTTTTTAAATAAATTCGGTCGCTGTGTAAAATCTTCTTTGGAAATACATGCAGTATTTAGGCATCATAGACTGCGACATAATCCAAACTTCAGCAGGTAAAAGGGATCTTCTTGTAATAATTAATTTATTATTTTGATTATTTTTAAAATAAAGAGACGTGAACAGAATGTTGGTTTTCACAACAAACTCTATTTGAAACACCATAAACACAGTAATTCACAATAGTCACGTCCAACTATTTTAAAATGTCCATTAGACATCGACTTTCTAGACATATTTGTGTAACTAAGGAAGTTTTTATTTGTCATTTTATAAACAATAATTTTCTCTGTATTTCGCCTTTCTCCATTACACTTTACTCCGTCTACTTTCCTGTACTGTTAATGTCTCTGACACATCCAGCGCATGTCAGCTGTGCACCGTGCAATCTTTATAAAAGAACAAAAGCCCCACGCACAGTGTATAACTGAGTCAGAACTAAATCTGACATTTTAAAGTAACAATAACTATGTTTTACGACATCCTTTCCTTTCACGACCTAGTACCCAGTGGAACCCGCAGTTTCGCTTGTTTCACTACATGCTACTCTCATTAAGGAAAGGAAAGATAACGTGAAATAATCTCCTTACTTTAATTAGTAAATACACATAATTTTAGTACATTAACTTTTTTAAGTTAGTATGTAATATTGAACAAAAGAAATTGTGGGTAATATATTGCAACATTGGATGTGACTTTTTTTTTCTTTTCTTTACTACTGTTAAGTATGTTCCAGATTCTATATATATTTGGAGATAAAATAATTTTATGTGAGCAAGTCATAATTTTCCCTAGTATTCATGACTGGTAATTCTACCTGACCTCCCACACTCTTCCTCCCTAAAACCCGTGATGTGCGTAACATACTAATTTTTAACTTGCTACCTCAGCACATTATTTTTAATTTCTTTTTTGTGTATGTGTATATTTTGTGTCTTGTTGACACTTTTTTTGTAATGTGTTCGCGTCTGTGGATCAGTGTATAGATTATTGTATCTTATACTTAGTTTAGTGATACTACCAATATCACTAAATTTTACCCACCCATAAAAAAATATAAACCATCCCTAATTTGTAGGTAAGATTTTATGAAAGGTAAAAAAATAACCCTCATAAAACCTTTATAAAATATACAGTGTATATCATTACTATAAAAAGTAGAAAAGCAAATATTTTTATGGAGGTTATTAATGTTTAAAAAAATTTGTTTATCATATTGGTTCAGTGTCAACCGTTGATAAGTTTATCCGACAGTAGCTTGGTGTTTATATATACTGTGCACCTTTGTTGCTGACTTACGTGAATTGCATTTATTAATAAACACTTTGATGCTGAAGCAAAACTATGTGCAAGGATTTTACATCATAACTTTCTAAGCCATCTCAATTTCACAGTTCTGAAGAAATAAGTATTTTAAACTGTCATAAATTGTACTTAAAACTAGGATAGATATAGGAATGTAGGTAGAAAGTCTACGAGTATTTCTACTTCCTGATCTAATAACATTTCTGCTCTAACAGCCAATCTTTAGTAGATACAGTTTCTGGAAAGAAAATTAATTTATTATTACTGGGGTCTGAAGTCTTCCGGTTTTCGTCCTGGATGATGATTGTGTTCCTAAAACGTCCCCAGTTTCCCTGTCCTAAGATTGGAGTTCCTGTGTTTACTTGAACCTGCTTACACGTATTTTCTGCAACATGTCTCTGATTATTTGTTAAATTTGTTTGTGGTGTTGGTACAAAATCTTGTGTTTGTTTATAATTTTGCTTCTTTCTTTTATATTGATTAGTTTTATTTCTTTGATGTACTACACACATATTTGCTTCCTTTTCTTTACAAACTGATTTGCCCCACGCCTGTTTCCAGTATTTACTCTGTGATCCTTTTCGATTTGTTCTACTCTTTCCTTTTTTAATGTATCTATGCTTTCCACAAAAGTCAGTAAGTCAGAACCTGTATTCCACCCTCTATAATGTGTTCCTTTCCTGGCATGTTGTAGTAACCTTCTGATGAAAAGCCGGCCGCGGTGGCCGAGCGGACTGAGGCGCTTCAGTCACGGTCTGCACGGCCACTACGGTCGGGGGTTCGAATCCCCCCTCGGGCTTGGATATTTGTGCCGTCCTAGTTCGTAAGTAGTTCATACGTAGTTTGTAAGTTTAGGGACTGATGACCCCGTAGTTAAGTCCAATGAGATTTACAATCATTTGAACATTTGAAAATCTGATGAAAACCTTTACTAAACGTCTTTCTTCTAGTGGATTATCCAGATACTTAGATCTAGTTAAATGCCATTCAATATATTTCTTGTAACTACCCCATGATCCGTTATATTTAGGATGTAGTAATTCCAGTACCAGCTTTTCTTGGCGTCTAGCAGACCAATATTTTCGTTTAAATTGTTCAGCAGAATGAGCCCATGAGGGTAAATTCTTCAAAATTAGTATTTGCCCTGTCTGCAGCTTCGCCTATTAAATAACTAAGGGAAAAATCTATATTCTTATGATCTTCCCAGTTTTTAGGTAATGACCTAGCAAAAACTCTCAAAAAGTAAGTCGGGTGAACTTCTCCATCCAGCTAAAAAATTGTGAATTATTTAGACAAACTCAAACCACTCCCACTTAGCTGAATTTCTTCCTCTAAATTGTTAACAATATTTTCAGATAACTTACTTGAAACTTCCTTTCTTTTGCTTTCTACAACTTCCTTTGCTGTTCAATACTTTCCCCATTTGAGTGTGTACTTGCACTAATAATATCACCTTTTTCTGAAAATTTGGTATCCATATTCTCCTTTTAGACTTTGAGGTAATCCCGGTATCCTTAAATGTATTGCAGATTTTTTAATTTCTTTTAAAATTGAAACACGGTTTACTGTTTCCACGATTCTACTTTCTAACTTTTGAACATCCTGTTTCTGATTATCTGCAAATACTTGAATATCTTCAGGTATTTGTTGAAAACAATTATTAAATTCACTTCTTAGATCATAACACCTTTCATCAATTTCTCCTCTGCTAAAGTTCGATTTATCCTCCACAGATTTTTATATACTTTCAAAATTTTCTGATAAGGTAACAGATAATGTAGTTAATTCAGTATGGGTAATTACTAATTTACTGTCTATATTTTTAATCTCATTTGATAAATTTGCTACATGTTGGTTGGTCTTATTTAAATCGTCTTTCAAAGTCTGGGTATTTGTCTCAATTTGAGAACTCAACACATTTAATTTAGTACTAAAATCATCAGTTATTGTTTTAATACCAACAGATATGTTCTCCATAATTATCTTCTTGGAAATTTTTGTTATTACTTTATATTTTTACGCAAAAGTCACTATACAACTGTTTAAAGTCGTTCATAAACGTAACAAGAGTTCTGTTTTCTACCATTACTCTAGCTCTGGTATAGTACATTCACAAAACACACTATATAATAGCCATAAAACACAAGTCACTTTTATTACACAATTTGTAGTAAACAAAATTAGTACTTATCTTGTGTCTCTCAGAACGACGTAACTGCAACTGGTGTTCTGCGTACGATGTACTTCAGTATTTAAAATTTGCAATGAATCCGAAATTCAATACTCAATTTTGGCTAACAACTGTAGCTCATTGCTGAGTCTGAACGACGTCAAGTATTCAGTTGGAGTGTCTTATGGGCGCTGCGCTGTGACATAAGTATAATTTTAAGTAGAGGTGATGTACGGAATTTATAGAGGGAGTCTCCTTAGCGACGTTATCTTTCGTTCCTAGTTACGTCCGGCAGTATTTGTCTCAGCCTCGTGGTTTCGACAAGCGTTACAAACTATAACTAGAGACCTTGCTCTTCAGCGACACCATATTGCCTGAAGATAACCCACAGAACTATAGACCGATATCCCTGCTATGTACCACCTATAAATTATTCGAGAGAATATTACTGACTAGATTAACTCCGTACATCGAAGACAACCTTCCACCATACCAAGTCGGTTTTCGAGGGGGCAGAAACTGCTGCTAACAGATGCTGTCCCTTACAACCTCCATTGAGAGAGGCTTCCAAAACGAAAACTTAACTTGTTCTCATAGCTCTCACATCAACGTATGATACAGTGTGGATCGAAGGGCTTCTGCTCAAACTGAATCATAAAATGCAAACAGACCTGCACGTCACTCAAGAACATGTTAACAGGCAGAAATATCAAGGTCTCTCTTCGTGGCACGAACAGCAAGAGCGTGGTTCTGAATAACGGTCTGCCACAGGGTTCGGCACTAGCACCTCTCTCTTCAATAAGTATATAGCTGACCTTCCACAAATCAAATCACGGAAAAATATGTACTCTAGCCACCGGGCTTTCGCGTATCAAAGTAAAAATTTCAACGATCTCGATGAAACATTGTATGCAGATCTCGAAGTCCTGAACACAATTTACTCAAAGTAGCACCTACACCCAAACCCCAACAAAGCAAACTGCACCACAATGCACCTTAACAACAAATTACAGCTCTCTATGAATTGTTAGCAGATTAGACACGAGACTAAGCCTAAATACTTGTGTGTGAAATTAGATCGCACTCTTTCATGCAACTCATATTTAGATGACACAAAACAGACACTAAAATCCCGCAATGCTATCCTGTCGAAACTAACGGGAACGACATGGGGATGTGGAGCGAGCACTTTGAGGACATCAGGACTAGCTCTTGTCTACGGCGAAGCTGAATATTGCTCACCAGTCTGGATGAGAAGTGCACACGTAGCTAAAGTGTACTTCCAGCTGACGGAGATGATGCGAATAATCTCTGGTACACTCTGAGCCACTCCCTGTGGTTAGGTCCCTGTCATTTCCAACATAGAGCCCCCAGAAATCAGGCGTTCACAGCTAAAAAATCCTAATCAACCTTGACCTACCTATACATGACGATCTAATAGCTACAAACATGCTTAAATCCAAATCAGCTTTTTGAAAAACCATCAAAGAGCTTCAAGACTCCAACTCAAAAACAGTCTGGAAAGAGCTATGGGCTACAAGTGCAAACAATAGCTGCAATTTGGTGGAGACCCCAACAAGAAGATAGAAGAATTAAATCTTCCAAGGAAACAGTGTAAAACTTTGAACCACGTGAGGTGTCGGCAGATGTAAAAAACTAATGAAGAAATGCCGCCGCCTGTCTGACAGCTCTCAGTGTGTGGTGAAACCCAAACAATTGACCCTTTACTGGGTTGTGAAGTGTACAGCTATGACACTGATTTGAAAGACATACACAGGCTCAATGACTCGGCCTTAAAGTAGCTCGAGAGTATTTGTAATGTGGTGTAGTACTGTAAGAGCACTTGTATTGTTAGAATAGTTGTATACGGACATTGCAATTAATGAAAGAATGATTGCCTTAGTATATGCCGAACGAGTAAATAAATGAGTAGTGTCCGTATTAACCACTTGTTAAATCGCATTATTGTAGCACATAACATTCAAGACAAATGACGCCATAAACATAGAGAAGCGTCAAAAGCAATCGTTTCTTAAGATGGAGAGGAATTATATGAAATTTACAAACCAGTTGTATGATAACAGACGATTTAGTGACACCAAACAGTCTTCATAAGTAATTTTAAGCCCTTTTCTCAACGTTATTTTGCTCACAGCCGCACCAAGTAATGAAATGAAAACAGTGTATCGCTTAGTAAATATTCATTGTTCGTGCGGTAGAATTTCTGCAACAAACGTGACCTTTTCGTTTGTCATCAGTTACGGTTTTCAATTTTTCATTAGTTTCGGGACAAATAATCCCAAACCAATGAAACCAACAGAACTAGCGTCATTAATTATAAAGATTGTATACGCGTAACTTCAAATGCTTAACCCATTATCTCGTCCATAAACAATCAGACCTGTTACTCCTCTACCATAGGCGACAATCTGAGTTCCCAGCCCGGCCGCGGTGGCCGAGGGGACTGAGGCACTCCAGTCACGGTCTACACGGCCACTATGGTCGGGGGTTCGAATCCCCCTTCGGGCATGGATATTTGTGCCGTCCTTAGTATTAGTTAGTTCATTATTAGTTTGTAAGTATAGGGACTGATGACCCCGTAGTTAAGTCCTATAAGCTCTACAAATATTTGAACATTTGAGTTTCCGGCGGCATCCGCCAACTTACGGGAGGCCGTACGTTATGTATTTGTAGTTTTACACGAGCCGCTGTGGTCTCTTGACACTGCAGTATTATTTTTCGGCAATAGATCATTTTTATTAATGAGCCGAAAAATTATGCCATATAGTTTGCAAGTCCCTACGTCGCTTCCATAAACCAAAAAAATTGTATTTATTGTTGACAATGTCGTTCCTGCAAATCATATTTCGTATAATTAAATGAAAAAAATTGAGATGCCGATTTAACAAAGAATAATATGTATTAGTTCGCACCTATACTAAAGTTATTCGTAAGACGATCGAAATAAAAAACAGCAAATTAATGAAAACAGCCTACCAGTTGCAATAAATGGTAGTTTAATAAACGTTTGCCGGTTTTCAAATGATAAAACGTAGTGTTTTTCATACGTCTATGGCACTTAAAAATGTGGCGGCGTAAATGATAAAATTCAAATGTGCAAGAAACCTATTGGACTTAACTGCGGGGTCATCAGTCCGTAAAGTTACAAACTAGTTATGAACTAACTTATACTAAAGACAGCACAAACTTACATGCCCGAGGGCGTATTCGAACCACCGACGGGGAACGGCCTCGCGCATAGGAGCATAGCGCCTCAATGCGCTCGGCCGCTCCGCCGTGGCTAAATTATAAACCCCAAAACGTAATGTCCGCTGCTACGGGTCATGCGAAGGCTAGTGTGTAAACCAAGGGTGGGAATGTCACACGGATCGTGATAAGTAGGTAGCAGAACTTGCTTATTTCGAATGTGCTCACGGCTGCTGGCAAAATTATCTAGCTTCTCGCAGCTTTCAAACGCAGAAGAGCATTGCGAATGTGCCAGATTACCCCACGCGTTAAGAATACCAATGAGGCGCCAGATTAATTACACGATCAAGGAATTGAAGCTGTTGAGTCATTTAAAGCACCGACGATATTACTGTTGCTCAGTAACAACTTATGAGTTTAATAAGGGGCAGTCTGCTAGTTTTAAGTGAAAAACGGTTGTTTACTCAGTCTGGTTTGGATTTCCTTGTCTCTTGAAATAGTTATCCTCACACTATGCCTTAACTAGCGTTGATATCTTATTTCGGAGATATTAAATAATGGGTAAGAATTTTTAGTTATATATACGTACTGAAGCTGTTCCTTATTTAGTTACAGATATCAGGTTGACAAAATAATATGTACACCTCACACAGTCACAGTATTTATTATTTTAGGAAGGACTGGCCGAAAACTTGTTCAAAGATTAGTAAATTTTCATGTTATCGATACTTGTATCAATAAATTTGCCAATAATTTTAACGATATAGTTTGTATAGGTTAAATGACCGTCTTTTGCAACTGTAAAAATTAGTCTATTCAGACCAGACGCGTTTAATTTTGAAGCATTTTCAGCCTTCTATATATTATGTTTAATTTTGTTTTAAGTTTTTGTATGGTTTTACCGAAATCGACCATGAACAATTCTAAAGCTATGGATTTATTTTATTCTGAGTAAAATTAATTGCCGCGGTGAAGTGGCCGAGCGGTCTGAGGCGCCTTACCGCGGAGCGCGTGGTCGCTCGCCGTCGGAGGTTCGAGTCCTCCCTGGAGCATGGGTATGTGTGTTGTCCTTCGGTTAGTTTAACTTAGTTTACGTAGTTTGTAAGCCTAGGGTCTAATATCCAAAGAAGTTAAATCCCATAGATTTACAAACATGTGAATTTTTTTGAATAAAATTAACTGTTGATACAACACACACCTTTTCTGTTGCTTTCTTCACATTCTTTCGTTTCATTCACATTGCCACTTATGCTGTCACTCCACTCTGAATTAATGTTGTTTACCAGTCTCCAGTAACTCTGTGGTCTGGTGGGATGTGTTTGTCTTTTGTTTTGTTTTCATTTGCAATGGATCGTTTATACGGGAGCGCTGACTTGATTTTAGGTCCTTCGGCTTTCATTGTGAGATGTGTTCATGTTTTCTTTTCGTCAAAATGGGCGTCTGCCGGCAATAAGTGTGTGTCACACTGACTGTACTGTGTGCATTTAAAAACTTTGATTTTAGTTCAACTAGCGAAGGACTGTTTGTCGGTTTTGTGTTCGTGTGTTATCGTGTTTGTGTTAGTGTGTGTGTGTGCTTGTACTTTAACGATGTTACTGTTGTAAATTTGGTCCTCACTCTCTGCACTAAATCTCTCTATAACATTTCAGTTACATTAAGACAAGGTAACTTTGGTGTCCAGGAGAGATGTTTGATGATGTCTGATGCTGTAGAATCCACGACTGAACCTTTCTTGTGATACGTGTGGATACTTTCTACAGTCTTCTTTCATGATGCTTAAACTAAGTGTTTGTGACGATGAAATTGTGCTATGCGCAAAGTTCTAACAGGCGACCTCCTCTTTCATTTCTTCTCCCAGGTCTCCATTCACATATTACTTTTCCTTCTCTTTCTTTTCCTACTACCGATTTCCTGTCCCCCGTGATAATCAAGTTTTCCTCTCCCTTAATTGTCTGAAGAACTTTTTTATCTCATCATACTTTTTTTCGTTCTACTTCACATTGGCAGAGCTAGTTGCATTTAAACGTGTACTATTGTGGACCGTATTGGCTTCTTGTCTGTCTTTGATAAGTTAATGCGTTCACTAGGTTGTTAATAGATACGTAAGCACAGTACTATTTTATTACTCTTTATTAGACGTATTTCTGCCCCTCCCTCCTCCCAAATGGTTTGTATTTATAACCCTGTATTCACCTTGCAACCCATGACTGCTTGTAGATACCACTAAGAAACCAAATGTTCAAATGTCTGTTACATTTATGGGACTTAACTGCGGGGTCATCAGTCCCTTACACTAAATACAACACAAACATCCATGCCCGAGGGGGCATTCAAACCCCCGACGGCGAACGGCCTCGCGCATCGCAGCATAGTGCCTCAAAACGCTGGGTCACTTCACCACGGCCCACTAAGAAAGACTACATCTACATGGGATACTCTGCAAATCGCATTTATGTGCCTGACAGAGTTTCATGGAACCACCTTTATACTATTTGTCCCCATTCCATAGCGCGCGGTAAGAAAGAACACCTGAATCTCTCCGTTCGAGCTCTGATTTCTCGTATTTTATTCTGATGATCTTTTCTACCTATGTAAGTGGGAGCCAACAATCTATTTTCGCAGTCGGAGAGAATGTTGTCGATTGGAGTTTCGTAAGAAGCCCTTGCCGCAGCGATAAGCGCCGTTGTTGTAATGATTCCCATCCCAGATCCCGTATCATATCCGTAACGTTGTCTCCATTGTGTCGTGAAAATACAAAATGAGCTGCCCTTCTTTGGACTCTTTCGATGTCCTCCGTCAAACCCACCTGATAAGGATCCCACACTGGGCAGCAATACTCCAAAAAAGGACGGACAAGTGTAGTGTATGTAGTCTCTTTAGTAGTTTTCACACAGGGAGAAAATCAAATGTTTGTAAAGTCTATGGGACTTAACTACGGGGTCATCAGTCCCTAAACATACAAACTACTTATGAACTACTTACGAACTAGGACGGCACAAATATCTAAGCCCGAGGGGGGATTCGAACCCCCGACCGTAGTGGTCGTGCAGGCCGTGACTGGAGCGCCTCAGTCTCCTCGGACACCGCGGCCGGCCACACAGGGAGACACATGTATTATGTCGCAAGTCTTGCTGTGACCCATTTCAATACGCAGTAGTTTCCGGCTTGATCGATGGAACAAATGAAAATACCCTTGCATACATGCATGTCTGAAGAACATTGTCATTACTTCCATAAACAAACACAGGCATAGTACGATGTATTTATAAGTACTCGTACTGTTTCTGATCTATATAAGCAACATAAATGATCAAACATGCTTCGTAAATAAAAAGCGTTAAGTGCTTGGCTTAAAATTGTGTGCCGGCCGCGGTGGCGGAGGGGACTGAGGCGCTCCAGTCACGGTCTGCACGGCCACTACAGTCGGGGGTTCGAATACCCCCTCGGGCATGGATATTTGTGCCGTCCTTAGTAATAGTTAGTTCATAAGTAGTTTGTAAGTTTAGGGACTGATGACCCAGTAGTTAAGTCCCATAAGCTATACAAACATTTGAACATTTAAAATTGTGTTTATATCATAAAATCCAATATTAATTAATACAGACATTCTAATTACAAGCCACTTATAATTGAATAATCATATAATGTTAGTATAGAAGATGTCCTTTGTAGCCGGTGGCCGAGCTGTCTGCGTTGTGCCAGTCACGGTCTGCACGGCCGCTGCGGTCGGTTATGGATGTTTGAGCCGTCTTTAGTATAAGCTAGTTGATAAGTAGTTTGTATATTTAGGGACTAATGACCCCATAGTTGAGTCCCATAAGCTCTACAAACATTTGAACATTTGATATCCTTTCGTACAGTGTGCGGTATTTATAATCGTGACATGCCGAAGTTTTCGTTAGGCTATCGCCGTGTCCTTCCTGTTTCAGGTCCCTGCGTGGCTGGAGTAGTTGGCCACAAGATGCCCCGCTACTGCCTCTTCGGGGACACCGTCAACACCGCCTCCCGCATGGAGTCCAACGGCCTACGTGAGTACGCCGAAAGTACTAAGTTGCAACACTCCCTGCATATGTCAATCCCGTACTCAACAGGTTTTCATAAGGGCCGTCTGTCGTGGCGCCACTAAACGCTGCGCTGGCGCCACTGATCGGTGCAGTGTGACGCGAACTGTGCACACTGCACGTCAGTTAAGCTGATGTCCAGGTTACCTCATTTAAATGTCACAAAACAATATATGTGGGGATTTTACAAGTATTATAAGTAAAAATGCAATTTAGGATCATTCAAAGAATTTCTAATAACTTATGATAAATTTTAAAACAGGGGCCAACACATAAACCCAAAATTCCTAAAAATTTTCGGGCTATTATGCCGTGTTTCTAGTGGATTTATTGTCGAAACCCAACGTTTCGTCCCCCGACTGCGGAGGACATTCTCAAGGGCTATCGTGGCACTTTGAATGTCCGATACACACCCTAGCTCGCTACTGACTGAAGCCAAACTCCGTTTACGAGGGCTCGAGCGCAGAGGTGTGACGTCAGATGTTTGACATGCGCGCGCAATTCGTCATTGCCGATTGCCCCCGTCCGTTAATATCGTCCCATGGTGGAGGACTGTTACATTTCTTCTTCAAAACCGGAATTCAGATTTCATTTAGTTTCACTCCTCCATCCTATTGAAATTATTGGGTGTTTTGCAATTTCTATAGCCTCCGTGTACAGTCTTTCGTGGTATCCATTTGTGGCTGCTAAAACCTGCGTCTTTTCAACTTGAATAAGGTGATCCCCTGGTTGAAAAACATGTTCAGCAACAGCTGATCTGTCAATCTGACTGTACAGGGAGGCTATAGAAATTGTAAAACACCCCAATAATTTCAATAGGATGGAGGAGGGTGTGAAACTAAATGAAATCTGGATTCCGGTTTTGAAGAAGAAATGTAACAGTCTTCCACCATGGGACGATATTAACGGACGGCGGCAATCGGCAACGACGAACTGCGCACGCATGTCAAACATCTGACGTCACACCTCTGCGCGCGAGCCTTAGTAAACGGAGTTTGGCTAGTCAGTAGCGACCCAGGGTGTGTATCGGACATTCAAAGTGCCACGATCCCCCTTGAGAATGTCCTCCGCAGTCGGGGACGAAACGTTGGGTTTCGACAATAAAGCCACTAGACCACGGCCTAATAGCCCGGAAATTTTTAGTAATTTTGACCATTCCGGCCGTGAAAGTTTACATTTTACAATAACACATAAACCCACATTACAGTTTGTATACTCATAGTTAGATTCTCGTTTTCTGTCGTTTGCACTACAAACAACACACTTCTATTTCTGCTTACTGATTTGTGAACCGAAGGAAAATGTATTTCTTTTCATCTCAGTGGATTATTATTGCCAGTTGGATGCTGACGTTTTGTATTTCACCGAGCGAGATGGCGCAGCAGTAACACACTGGACTCGCATTCTGGAGGACGGTGGTTCAAATCCACCTCCGTGATTTCCCCAATTACTCCAGGCAGATTCCGGGATGGTTCCATTGAAAAGGCACGCTCGATTTCCTGTCCCATCCTTTTCCAAACATCTGAGATTAAGTTCCGTTTCTAATGACCCCGCTGTCGATGGGACGTTGAACTACAAGCTTCCCCCCTTTCCAGAAGTCTAGTTTTGAAAAACACTACAGTGCCCGAAATCCGGTAAAACAAAACTTCTGAACATGGAAGTATGCACCGACCACGCAATATATACAGCGTGTTTCCCTAAGTGTGTTTGCCTTTGTAACTTATGAAATAATAGGTGACGGGAAATTTTAATGCGGTAGGTCAACACAAGAAATGTTACACTTTCTGCGGAGCTATGAACATAGTTTATTATATCATTTTCCAAAGAATTACACCACAAAGATATAATTTTGTAAATGGTACAATAGTTTTTTTTTCTATCGTGTATTGGATTCGTTTAAACCAGCTGCGTCCAAATCAATTTAAACTACATTCCTATCACTGTTAGTTTGGGAGCTATAACGCTTCAAAATTCCGGGGGCGGAGGCTGCGATAGCATAGCTAACTTGCCGAGTGGCTACGCCCTGGGGCACGGCCTACTGTCTCATGACCACCAGCCAGTGAGCTTCGCTGTTGTAGCCTCCGCCCCCTAAACTTCGAAGGGTTGTAGCTCCCAACCTAACAGTGATAGGAATGTAGTTTAAATTGATTTGGACGCAGCTGGTTCAAACGAATCCAATACACGATAGAAAAAACTATTGTTCCATTTAAAAATTATATATTTGTGGTGTAATTCTTTGGAAAATGATAGAATAAACTATGTTCATAACTCCGCAGAAAGTGGAAGATTTCTTGTGTTGACCTACCGCATTAAAATTTCCCGTCACTTATTATTTTATAAGTTACAGAGGCAAAAACACTTAGTGAAACACCCTGTATATATATATTTTGATGATACTTTTCAAGTATTTCCTTAATGAACTGCACTTGGAATTTTGCCATCGATACCGGCTCTTTTCTCTTCTTTTTATAAAGGCAACAGGTATTCCACACCCGAATGTCCAACAAGTGAAAGAAATATTTGCGATACCATTTCAGAGATTTGCGTGTTGATTCCACAGTGCTTACAACCATGTCAGCTTCATGAACTGCACCCACTGAATTATTAAAATCCAATACGCATACAGATTTTTGGATAACTATTTACCCACCAGGCTTGATTAATGTATCGAAATCATTCGAGTTCATGGTAGACAGCATATAGATTTCCTTTCTATCCACCGATTTCATGAGTATTAAATTTTAGCATGCTCGAGAGCTTACCTGCCTTTTTTAATCGTTCATCAATTTTAGGCACTTTTTTCTTTCTCTTTCTTACGATTCCGAACGAATTTGTGCAGTTATTGTGTCGAATTTTAAATAAAGCTGGAATGAAATACCAATTATATATGTAAACGGTATGGCCCATTCCTAAACAGGGCTTCATAACTGCTTCAACTATTGCTCACGCCTTTCCAATATCCGTAATTTTCGTACCCACCAGGGTAGATGATCCGGTATAAACAAATGTTTTACAATGATGGAATGCATTATCTGAAAGACTGCCGCCCATTATATAACATTAAACTTTCGTCTATGCTCAGCGGTTAGAATGGTTAAATGACTTTCCGTATTTTGTACAAACGATCATTGGTAGAACCGACGTCATGGGTGAAATGTAGCGTTCGTAATAATTTGAAATAACGGTGTCGAACCATTACTTCTCCAAAACAATCGCTACGCAGAAGTTTCATTTTACTCAAATACTCTACAAAATATAATTACTTGCAGGACGTCATGGCAAAAACCGGTATAGTTCCGCTGTTTCTCTTCCTTCTTCATTGTTTAAGTTACACTTATCTTTCCAAGATCAATGGTAGTATCTTTCATTTGCTATTAAATCTTTAAAATCTTCCCAAAAGAAAAGTAATCTAAGATTTTCGCTGATCGAGTTATGTTTAATCCCTGAACTTTGTGATGAAAACGTGTATTTTAGACACCTATAGTTTTGACGTCCACATTTGACGGTTATTGTTAATGGGTTCAATATTTTTCGTTTCAGATTCTGAAGTACAATATACAGCTCTTCTCTTCTTAGTTTTCGTAGGTGATGTAATAATATGTTGATCTTCATAATCTCCATCATTTTCGTTATCAATGAGAACATTAACGAATATAATTATTTTTGAACTTCACTGGAGGTAAGAAATTTTATGAAACAAACTAAACATAGCTAAAAATACATTTTTCAAAAACGTGTTCTCCATCGTCCTATAATGCATGAAGAAAGATTTATGCGGACGCCGTCTATATATGTTGCACGTACACACACATCAGCGCGTGAATGCCGACAAACTACGGCCCTCGTGAACACAAGTCAGAGCGTGGATGTCAGCTAAATACGATCGTGGTTTTGCGTAAAACGTTCAGTAACTCTGAAAGGTTATTATTATTTTTTAACTTTATTGCAGATCTGACTTAGGTTGCCTCAAAGTAGTGACATAAGAGAAAAAGTTGCAATATGTGAAGTTGTGTGCTGAAGGAAAATTCGTGAAACATGTACTGTGGAATTGTTGACGCTCCCGGCAAACACGAAAGTACTGACCCCAGGGGGCCCACAGCTCTTTTGTGGGTACATGTGTGGCGCGCACGGGGCCCAAAGCCGAAGCAGCCTTTCTTCTTCCACAGGCTGCTTCACACTCCCCCCCCCCCCCCCCCGGATCCTGCCTTTGCCCGGAGACGGATGTCTGAGTAAATTCAGGTCATCTCCTTTTCTACGCTTTCCTTCTCCTACTGGTCCTTCCCTCCTTTCACTCGTTTTTTCCGCTCATTCTTCTTACTCTGTTGTTCCTATCTTGGAGCCATCCTTATCATCTCCGCTTCGGCGTTTGAGATTCTCCCTTTTCTCTCTTTTCTATTCTTCTTCCTTCCTCCCTGTGCGTGTCTGAAGACCGACCCACGAATTCCCATGCGTAGCAGGTGTCGGGGTAACGCGTAATTCCCCGCCCAGGGTAGACATGTAGGGCACGTACGTACCCCCTGGTAAAGGCCAGGCCCAGGGAGGGGTGATTACCTGAGCTGGTACCTTCCGACCATGCCGATGGGTCCTCCGTCCGTTTCTCGGGAGGTGTGATCTGAGGTGTGAACAATCGCCTAAGGCGGGGTAGCCCTCATTGAGGGTCCCCATTAGGAAGGAGCGCGCCATCGGAGACGCCGGTAATCATGTGGGACATTTCCGCAATGACGTCTATCTCTTCCCTTTTGACTTCGACCCATAAACGAAATTAGATGCCCCTCTACAAAGAAAATACTCCAAACGTTCCTAAGTTTCTGATTGCTACTCGTACTGATGGTCATGATTTCTCTAAGGTCAATCCCTTCATTATTCAGAAGGATGTAGATGCCATTGCAGGTCTGTTAAAGAAATGTTCTCGACAACGTAATGGGAGTTTGATGTTAGAAACAGATAATGCCTTTCAGGCTCAAAAACTTATCCGCTCCACGCTTTTGCACACTATCCCGGTAAAAGTCGAAGCCCACCGTACCCTTAACTCGTCACGTGGGGTGGTCTACTCTCGATCCCTCGATGGGTTATCGAACGAAGAAATAAAGGCCTACTTGACTGATCAATGCGTCATAGTTGTCCATAGGATTATGTAAAAGGTTGATACAGGTTTGATACCAAACCGTATTTTTGACATTTGACAAGCAGGATACGAAATCATATCAGTTCGCCCCTATATCCCGAATCCCGCACGTTGTTACCAGTGCCACAGCCAAATACTCACCTGTGGCAGGGACGCTGTCCGCCTCCATCCCCTCGCTGCATCAACTGCATGTGCGATCATGCTGCTTCATCCAGAGACTGCCCTATTTACAAGGAAGAGCGGGCAATCCAAGAAATTAGAGTACGTGAAAAAGTTTCGACCTTTGCTGCACGGAAGATACTAGCCGGTCGAAAGCCTGCTGAGCTCCCAGCGGATAAATACAGTGCTGTCCGCCGGCCGCGGTGGCCGAGGGGACTGAGGCGCTTCAGTCACGGTCTTCACGGCCACTACGGTCGGGTGTTAGAATCCCCCCTCGGGCATGGATATTTGTGCCGTCCTTAGTTGTAGGTAGTTCATAAGTAGTTTGTAAGTTTAGGGACTGATGACCCCGTAGTTAAGTCCCTTAAGCTTATCAAAAAAAAAAAAAAAAAAAAAAAAAAAAAAAAAAAAAAAAAAAAAAAAAAAGGTCTGTCCTTGCCTCTCCTCGTCCTTCCAAGGAGGTTGACCTTACTTTTAGCGACGCGGTTGTCAGATCGGCCAGCCCAAAGATTGCCCGATCAACCTCTCCACTCACTTCCTCTCACCGCAAAACACAGTCATCAGCAGCTCCTCCCAAATCACGGGCGTCTAAATCATATGCCCGGACTTCCAAGAAAGATCCTGTCCGTGAAGATTTCTTAAGATCTGAGCCTGCACAACCTACGTCTGCACACACATCTGATCGTCATTCCTCTAAGAAGGCACACAGAAAAAAGAGTTTCTCTCCTTCCCCGCCACGGCGTGACTCAGCTCTCACGCCATCTAGCAGTGGCACCACCCGGTCTTCCTCTGTCTCGCCGGGGCGTGCTACTGCTAGCCGATCATCAGGCCCTTTACTGGCGGAAGAAGCTGCCCCTGCCGATAAATTCAAGCAGGTGGCAGAAACTCCAGATGAAGCGATGGAACATGATCCTTTACCTATAGATTCCAATAGCAGCGTTCCCTCGAAGTCAGACCCTCAGTGGCCAGAGAGGTGATCTCCTCTAGCTTTTTCCTTCTCTTTCTATCTTCACTCAACTTATGGATCTCCTTCAATGGAATATTCGCTGCATTCGTTCCAACAGAGAAGAATTGAAACTACTACTCAGATTGCACCGTCCACTCCTGGTCGGACTTCAAGAAACGAAGTTATGCCCACGCGACGACATAGTTTTTTCACAATGCTTTCCGTGCGCTTTGACCTGCCCCCTGTGTAGGGTATTGCAGCCCATGGAGGGGTTATGGTGCTCATTAGAGATGACATCTACTACAATCTTCTTCCACTGCACACTCAACTACAGGCAGTTGCCGTCCGCATCATTCTCCCCGCCTTTTCCTTCTCCCTTTTTAACATCTATACCGCATCGTCTTCTGCCTTTACTACAGCACATGTGCTGCAAATCGTTGCCCAACTTCCTTCCTCATTTTTGTTGATAGGCGATTTCAACGCGCACCACCCCCTATGGGGTTTTCAACCATCTTAATCTTGTCTGCCTAAACACAGGTGCATTAAACTTTCTTTCAGACACGACACATACCTGTTCTCACTTGGACCTCTCGATATGTACTGCTCAACCTGCGCGTCGGTTTGAGTGGTATGCTCTCTCTGATACGTACATGAGCGACCATTTCCCCTGTACAATTCATCTCCTTCATCATACCCTACCTTCGGGTTCCACTAGTTGGAACATCTCGAAAGATGATTGGGGACTGTTCTCCTCCATGGCGGTTTTCCATGATGGGAGCTTCCCCAGCTGTGACAGTCAGGTCGAATACCTCACGGAAGTCATTCTCAATGCTGCCGAATATTCCATTCTTCGTACTTCGTCTTCCGTCTTCTCCACGTCGAGTCCCAGTCCCCTGGTGGACTGCGGCATGCCGCGATGCTATTAGAGCCCGGAGACGTGCTCTACGCACCTTCCGCTGCCACCCAAAGTTGGCGAACTGTATCAGTTACAAACGTCTATGAGCGCAATGCCGTCGAGTCATCAAGGAAAGCAAATGGGCCTGCTGGATTGCTTTTACTAATTCGTTTAACAGACTTACTCCTTCTTCTGTTGTCTGGGGGGGGGGGCTGCGCTGGTTATCTGGCACTAAGGTCCACTCCCCGATTCCTGGCTTGACCGTCGCAAATGAAGTCTTCATGGACCCAGCCCATATATCCAACGCTGTCTCGAGAGGTCTCGATCCCGCCTTTCTCCCTCGAAAAGAGACAGAAGAGGCACGGCCACTTTCCTTCCAATCTCTCAATCGGGAAAGTTACAATGCCATCTTCACCATGCAGGAGCTTGAACGTGCTCTCTCCGTGTCCCGATCTCCTGCTCCAGGGCCTGATGCAATTCATATATAGATGCTTAAGAACCTTTCTCTGGCGGGTAAATGTTTCCTCCTTCGCACTTATAATCGCATATGGATTGAAGATCAGGTCCCCACACGATGGCGTGAAGCAATTGTTGTTCCCATACCAAAATCAATGAAGGACAAACATCTTCATTCCAGTTATCGAGCCATTTCTCTCACCAGCTGCGTTTGCAAGATGATGGAACGCATGGTTAATGCTCGGCTGATTTGGCTACTCGAATCTCGTCGTCTCCTTACCAACGTCCAATGCGGATTTCGTAGGCATCGTTCTGCTATCGACCACCTCGTTACCTTGTCGACCTTTATTATGGATAACGTTTTGCGTAAGTGCCAGACGGTGGCTGTGTTCTTTGATCTGAGGAAGGCTTATGGCACCTGTTGGAGGGCGGGTATTCTTCGAATGCTCCATACATGGGGCTTTCGCGGCCGCCTTCCCCTTTTTATTCGAGCATTTTTACTAGATCGAAGGTTCCAGGTACGAGTGGGCTCTGTTTTTTCGGAAACCTTTCACCAGAAGAATGGGATACTACAAGGATCTGTGTTGAGCGTCGCACTTTTCGTCATAGCAATCAATCCTCCAGCTGACGTCTATGGCTCCCTTTTCGTGGAAGACGTTGGGATTTACTGAAGTGCCCAGAGTACGTGTCTCCTGGAACGCTGTCTTCAGCGTTGCCTCGACCGTATTTACTCTTGGAGAGTCGCCAATGGCTTCCGGTTCTCCAGTGAGAAAACAATCTGTATAAATTTCTGGAGATACAAAGAGTTTCTTCCGCCGTCTCTCAATCTTGGCCCCTTTACTCTGCCTTTCGTGTAGACGACGAAATTTTTAGGGCTCGTATTGGACTGGAAACTCTGCTGGTCTCCGCATGTGTCCTATCTGACTGGCCGGTGTACTCGTTCCCTTAACGTCCTCCGTGTTCTTAGCGGCACGTCATGGGGAGCGGATCGAACCGTCCTACTTCACCTCTATTGATCCACTGTCCGCTCAAAATTGGATTACGGAAGCTTCGTTTACTCTTCCGCACGGCCGTCCATTTTACGCCGCCTAAACTCGATTCACCATCGGTGGTTACGCCTGGCGATAGGAGCTATTTACACAAGCCCTGTTGACAGCCTCTATGCCGAAGCTGCCGAATTACCTTTACCCTATCAACGCGACATATTGCTGTGCTGATATGCATGCCGTTTGCTTAGGATGCCCCACCATCCTTCCTATCCGTCATTCTTTAACGACTCCCTCGATAGCCAACACGGGCTGTCCGAGATTGCCCTGCTCCCTCCTGGAGTTCGCTTTCGTCGCTTGCTTCGGCAGCTCGATTTTACTCTCCCTTCCACATTTCAAATAGGTGAGAACGCAGTGCCACCTTGACTTCAGGCTCAAGTTCGCGTTCACCTCGAACTCACCTCACTCCCGAAGGAGAGCACTTCAGATGCTGTTTACTGCTCGAGGTTTCTTGAACTTTGGCACGGCTCGAAAATTCAGTTTTAATATATACGGATGGCTCAAAGACCAATGAAGGTGTCGGATGTGCGTTTGTCGTTGGGGATGACTGTTCTCAGTACAGGCTTAATGACGATTGCTCTAATTTGACAGCTGAGCTTTTTGCCCTCTATCAGGCTGTACTATTTATCAACCGACACCGTTCTCCTTCCTTTGTCATCTGCTCTGACTCCCTCAGCGCCATCCAGAGTCTGAGCGATCCCTTTTCGGCCCATCCTGTTGTGCACCGAATCAACCGCTACCTTCAGTTATTAGCTGCCGACGGCCTTCGCGTTCGCCTCCTGTGGGTACCTGGCCACGCTGGCGTGCCTGGTAACGAGGCTGCTGATGCCGCTGCTAAGGCTGCAACTCTCTTACCTCGGACAGCTACGTACTGTGTTCCATCGCATGATATTCAAGTGGCTCTTTCCCGTCGCCTTATATCATCGTGGCATAATGTGTGGTCTTCGCTTACAAATAATAAGCTTCGGTTCATTAAACCGGTCCCAGTGGCTTGGATGACCACTTCACGCCGGTCGCGACGAATAGAGATCATCCTGGTCCGGTTGCGGATCGGACATTTCCTCATTATGGACACCCTCCTACCATTGTTCCCATCTATTAGTATCTGCAATCATTCTTGCTACTTTCATATCTGTAACCTCTACCTTATTAATAAGGTAACCTGTATCCACCCAACTTTCACTCCCATGCAACTAAGTTGGTCGAAAGATAGATCGGTGCACTGTGTTGACATCGGATACCCAGTAAGCGGTGTGATCAGCGTATAATGCAACTGCCTCTTGGTTTGTGGTTGGCAAGGGGATGTCTGTCGTGTATAGTGTGTATAATAGGGGTGATAGTATTCCGCCCTGTGGTACGCCGGCTTGTGGGGTGAAGCTTTTCCAACATGTATCCTGCATGTTCTCCCTGTTATTAGACGAGATCTGCGGAGTGCGGGGGTGTTTATACTCACTGTGTACGCCCCTCCCCCTTCCCCTCACAAGTGAACCGCGGGGGAGACTGCGGTGGGCTGGCGGCCGGGACGTGGTGGTGGGGGTAGTGGCAGCATGCGTACGACCCTCGGCGCGGCCATTTTGATCTGCCTGCGTCTGCGGCAGAGGACGGTGGCGGGCGCGCTTTCAGCGGATTGTAGCTATCGCGGGATTCCACGCCGCGCTAAGATGGTACCCTCCGTCCCTCTTTCCTAGGTTAAAATGTGTCCTTAATTCTAGGGATTCCTTGATAACACTCTGCCAAAAGCCCGATGCTTGGCACAGCACCTTCGTATTCTCGAAGTCGAAAGTGTATTTTTCATTAATGGTATGTTCAGTGATGGCCGATTTTGCGGTGTCCCCTAGTCGAAAACACCTACTATGCTCCTCACAGCGTTTTGAACTACAGTGCTGTGTTTGAACGATACATTGCTTGCCACATTCACACGGGATGCTGTAAATTCTCGGTGTGTTGAGTTTCACCGGGTCTTTGGCGGAACCTAGAAGCTCCGTCGTCTTCGATGGTGGACGGAAGACAGTTTTAATGTCGGATCTGTCCAGAAGACGTGCGATCTTGACCGAGAGCGGTCCTACGTATGGGAGGAATGCAAGTCGTTCGTTTTCTTCCTCCTCTTCTGCGACTGCCACTGCCTTCTTATCCTTTTTGAGCGCCTTGCTAATCTGCGCCTCGCTTTAGCCGGTGCTGCAGCTCGGAAGGTAGGCTTTATCTGTTCCAGATGGCGTGCGCCCTACGTACGACGCTGGTCACCACTGTCTGCTTTTGCGCTGGATGGTGACAACTTGTTGCTTGAAGGTATAGGTCTTCCTACACACTGTATGTGCTAGTGAACCATCTGGTTTTTTTTTATTAGGATGTCCAGGAAAGGGGGACATCGCCGCGGTGCAGCGGCCGAGCGCATTGATGCGCTATGCTACGGTGAGCGAGGCTGTTTCCCGTCGGGGGTTCGAGTCCCCCCCCCCGTGCATGGCTGTAAGTGTCGTCTTTAGTATAAGGTTGTTCATTAGTAGTTTGTAAGTTTAGGCACTGATGACCCTGTAGTTAAGTCTCTTAAGCTTGACAAACAACAAAGGGGGACATCCATTTTCCTCCATATCCATTGTAAATTTGATGTTTGGATGGATGTTATTGAGGTGTTCCATAAACCCATCCAGTGCCTTTTTGCCTTGCCCCCACACTACGAAGGGATCGTCGACATAGCGGAAGAAGTGCTTTAGTCTCTGTTTAGCGGTTTGCAGGCCACTTCCTCGAAGGGCTCCATATAGAGGTTAGCAATTGCTGGAGCTAGTTGGGTGGCCATGACGACGCCATTGATCTGCTCAAAGAATTCTCCATTACACTGAAAGTGGTCCGTGCGTGTTCGAAAAGTCTGACTGTTTGTAGCTCAAAGTGCTCAGACAATAGTGCCAAGGAGTCTTGAAGGGGCACTTTCGTGAAGAGCGACGTGACGTCGAAGCTAACAAGTAGGTCTTCCGTTTTGAAGTCGTTTATCCCTGAGTACTTTCACAAATTCGGCTGAATTTTTCACATGGTGGCTGCAGTGTCAGACAAGGGGTTTAAGCAGCGACGTCAGGTGTTTTGCTAGTCTGTAACTGTGAGAGCAGATGGTGTCCAAAATTGTGTTCGAGGTGGATTTCTTAATGTTGATACTGACTACGTGGAAAAGTTTTGAAATGAAGCAACGTTACACAATTCCAAGCATGTGAATCACCGAAAACGTTGACTTTGGTTTACGAAACCTGCACAATACACGTCAACATATGTGCAACAGCAAAAGCTTTTACCTGTATGTGGCCAAACCCACGATAAGGTGACTGGTCTTCTCGGGAAAACCGTAACTGAACTGTTTACTTGGACGTTTTTGAACAATTTCAGTTACTACAGTTCGAAGCGCTGTAGCGCACACATATTCTCTCAGCAAAATGGTGCACGACCAAATCGGCGTCTGAATACGAAGGTTGGACTGAATAGAAGATTTTCTGAGATGTGGATTTGAGGTGATGGATTCATCGCATGTCACCCATTTTCTCTCTCTCATCATCACGTTCCCCACACGCTCTACCAATGTCATACCATTTGACGTCTGTATGTAGTGTTACGACTACAATTACGTAACGCTGGTACATGTAGTCACTATCCTCAGTGGACTAAGCAATGAAGTAGTCAGCCGTTTGATGCTGCAGTGTTGACCTGTACATGCGCGAGGCTTAAATATAGTCTACGTAGTCTACAAGTGAAGAGTGCCGCAAGCACTGAAATTATGACATAAGAAATGGACTGAGAAATACTGTTCTACAAGAAACCATGAAGCATTTTCTCCTCTACTTACCGAAGTATGATCTTTGTAAGTGGTAGCATGGCCCCGTGGACACGTTGCCTCAGATATTTAGGGCCAAAATTATATGCATGGCAGGCGTACGTACAACAAGATTTCTGACATAAATATGATTAGTGCCTGAAACTAGTATTGCAGGCTCTACGAGGCCTTGAGTAAGTAGTGCATCTGAACCAGGTGTTCACATACTGCCGATGTTACTGTACATACTTTTGGTTGTTGCATGGATGTGGAAGCTACCCCGAAATACGGTGCACAATCGGGGTGTCTTCAGTTCATTCTACGAATCTTCTAACTCTCTAGCATGTTGTTGGTGGCAAATAATTTCTTGTCACAGGATCTTCCAATATATGGTGAAATATAATGTGGTTGTCAGACTCTCTAAAGGATGTACACTTTCTTTTCTTTACCTTTTCTATTGGAGGCTTTATTATAGCAAGATAACTATCGTAGTGAAGAGACACTTACGTTAACTCAGCCGCGGAGGCTCAATAATTGTGCAACAACTGTTAAAGCGGTAGAATATGATGAGCAGATTTTGAACAAAAAAGAAGATTCGTAAGAAACCATCAGTCCTCCGACAATCGCACCCGATGATTAGAGTGTGGAAGGTACTGGCGTAGTACCTATCAAACTCTACCGTAAACATCATGCAAGCAAGTGAAATGTCATTTTGAAATCAACTACCAGAAAAACAATTCGTGAGCTGTTGAAAAAACAAACGCCAAGTTTGTCTCGAATCATTAGCAATGAAATTCTTAGAGCGTGTGATTTGTAATTGTCCACCATCTGCAACACAATACGGGTTTAAGTCGTGTATGTCCATATGCTACTAACTATTTTGTAGGAGCATAAGGTTTCTCCAGCTAATTATCCACCAACGTGTGCCTAAATTTTCCCCAACGTGTTACATATCGTATGCTTTGTTATGTTTGCACACAACAAATTTTGTCTTAGCTATCCAATAAAATTCATAACTACAAGGTGAAGAATGATGTGGGCAAAGATGAAGTCTGCAAAGCCTCTCTCAGGACTGATTCCATAAAATTGGCTCTTGTTCGGAGGGTTGACTTGTAGTCGCAGACAAACTTCCCTTCCCATCGTCGCTCGGGGGCACGTGTTACCGACGTATAGTCGTACATCACGGTAAAAACACTCCCCTCGGCCACCGCATCCGGCGCAGGAAATGAACTTCGAAGACTGAGATGGGTGTGTGCTCCGTATGTCAGTGTGTTTCAGAATTCCACAATTACACTAACAAATTTCTAGGGGATACAGAAGGTGTCTTTAGGAACAAAATGAGCGTAGAGACCCTTGCCCGAAAACGTCATCTAAGGACGGTACAGCGCGTCGAAGTTGCTGGAGGGGAAGTCTATAGGCAGGAGCTTATAACTTGGGTCTCCGTAACGTCGTTGAAATGAGTTTCCGGTCACGGGTCTCCGTGATTATTTTGTTCCTCAGGACGGCTTCTACATCACCAGGAAGTTCGTTGATGTAATTGTGTAATTCTGAAACACACTAACGTATTGAGCACAATGCGCAAGACGATATTTTGTGTGAGAGATAAGCTAGCATGTAAGGAATCTGCGAAGTCCGAGCTCCACCCTGTGTGTGTTTACATTGTTAACTGACGATGCACGGGAAAGCCCTACAACCACATCACCAGTCGGCGCAACATGCACGAGCGTTATTATACGTGCGAGAAAGAGCACGCGAATATACTTTGCGACCCGAAATGTAAACATGGAACGTGTGTAGCGACGCGTCACAGCAGTTAGTTGCTGCTAAAGCAAGTAAGGTCAACAGTCAAGATCGTGCACTTCATTTTTCGTGAATAATGAATTAAGCAAACCGGACGTTTCTTACAACAATACCAAAACGAAGGTCGTCGAAATAAAGCAAAGGTAACATCGAAGAAATGTGTTTTTATTAGTACAAAATAAAAAATACCAAATAATTTGTTGAATTCGTCATGAATTACTTACAATCAACTATTTCATCTTTTGAAAACAAAACCATAGCAAAAAATTAAATTCAGATAATTCTCTTTTTGTTCAACAATACCGTAACGAAAATAAACCCACAAATACTCTGTTTCCTCTTAAACCAGTACTACAATAAGTTTCAAAATGCTCACCTCTTAATTCTCCACATGCATCATGACGGCCAACCCACTTGTTACACACATGCACATTCCACCTTTATGTTTTTGGCAGCGTAGAAAATCTCCTGTGTACGTTTGCTCACATAATTTACTTGCTTAGCATAAACAAGTTCCTCCGTATGTTCAAAATAGTAAAAATCCAGTTGTTGAAATTAGTGGCGCGTGTAGGCAGTCGAAGTGGACCAAGGTGTTCCATCCATTGTCCTGGAAGCTTTCAAAAATGTTCGTACTCTGTGACCAATGTGGGGTGGAGCACCATCCTGGATAATCCACATGCCATGACGTATGCCTAAAGGAAAACCTCTTAATAAAGTTGGTAGCAATTTTCCCTATAGAAACGTTCGATAATTGTGTTGCTATTACTTGGCGAGTATTGTTCACACTCCACGTGTGCATGTTACGGAAATTAGTTATTCAGTCACGAGTGAAACCCGTTTCACCTGTGAGGAGTATATTGTTTACTAAATCATGCAGCGCAGTTTGTAACAAAACTACTCTGAAAATTCTCGTCGACAAGGGGAACATTGCTCTTCCGATGCTTTTACATTTTAAATGCGGTAGGCCGCAGTTGCTCATTTTTCATATTGCGATGAACGACAGTCTGCAACACGCCTACTTGGCGGCCGATGCTGAATTCCTGATCTGTTATTGTACAGGATGAATCACCTAACACTCGCACCTCAACTATAGCGAAACGGAAAGTGTAATTCAAAAAACTGTTCAAAACTGTTTGTTAAGCTTATGGGACTTAACTACGGGGTCATCAGTCCCTAAACTTACAAACTACTTATGAACGACTTACGAACTAGGACGGCACAAATATCCATGCCCGAGGGGGGATTCGAACCCCCGACCGTAGTGGCCGTGCAGACAGTGACTGGAGCGCCTCAGTCTCCGCGGCCACCGCGGCCGGCTAAGTGTAATTGATGTGCGGTTTTCACAGAATGGATTGGTAGTCAGGGGCTCGTATTTTTACCCAACAAACAGATTTTAATATTAATTATAAAGTATATTTTTATGCAAACATTCAGTTTTTTAAATGGAACAATGCCTGTAGACATTAAGAAAGTAAAGGTAGGGTGCACTAGAATATAAGTAGCGTTTGTTGCGGGATTCTAGTGCACGTCTTTTCGAGATATCGTTTTATTTTTTTTATTATTATTATTATTTTTTTTAAGTTCCCACTCCGACATTTACTTCTGCCAGTCAACCCGCATAGGCCGGCCTCAGTGGCCTAGCTGTCACGGTCGGCACGGCTGCTGCGGTCGGAGATTCGAGTCCCTCCCAGGGCATGAATGTTTGTGCCGTCTTTAGTATATGCTAGTTCGTAGGTAATTTGTAAGTTTAGGGGCTGATGACCCCGTAGTTAAGTCCCATAAGCTCTACAAAAATTTGAACATTTGATTTGAATCCGCATAGTTGCTAGGTACGATGATGTTATGTTTGCTTACAGCGTGCTTGTGTGTTCCTTGAGTGCACTGCGGCTCGTTAGTCAGCGTGTAACAGTCCAAGCGGTAGGTCGTGAGCGTGCGATGGGTTGTTCCAATGCAGAAAAAGCCGACATGCTCATGGTGTATGGAGAGTGTAGGAAGAATGCCGTTTGTTCTTTTAAGATGTATACGGCAAGATATCCCAATAGACGTTACCCATCTCGGCAATTATTCATCAACCTCTTCAACCACTTACGTGAAAGTGGTAGTGAAACCCCGAGACTACGTAACAGAAGGAAACAAGTGACGACAGACGAGGGGGGAATTGATGTTCTCGGTGCTTTTGAAGTTAATCAGCATGTCAGCTCCCACGCAATCGCAAGAGGAAGTGGCATGACTCATGCAATCTCCATCGACATAGGTTCCACACCTATCACATCTCACTCCAAGAGCTGCATGGAAATGATTATGAGAATCGTGTTAGGTTCTGTAGATGGACTTTATACGACGGGATATTACAGATGTATCATGTATCTTGTTTAGTGATGAAGTCACATTTACCAATCATGGCCAGGTAAACCGCAGAAACATTTACTATTGGTCTGCTGACAATCCGTCTTGGCTTCGACAGGTGGACCGTCAGCGTCTATGGAGTGTACACATGTGGTGTGGGATTGTGAATCAGCAGCTCATAGGCCCGTATTTCATAGACGGAACATTGACCGGGCATAAGTATCGCAGCATTCTAACAGACCATCTTCCACAGATGTTAGAAGACGTTCCTCTGCAGACTAGGAGGAATCTATGGTACCAAAATTATGACTGTTCAGCCCATAGTGCACGAATTACTACAGCATGTCTTCATGAAATGTTCCCACAGCGATGGACTGGACACAGAGGACTTGTACCTTGGCCCGCCCGTTCCTCTGATTTGACGACTGTAGACTTCTTTCTGTGGGGAAAGCTGAAAGATGCTGTCTATAAGGACATACCGACTACATCCGATGATATGCAACGATGTATTACTGCAGCCTCCTCGGACATATCCGCTGAAATGCTAGCACATGTACAGCGGTCGTTCCATACCAGACTGGCAGCGTGTATTTCTGCTGCCGGTGGTCATTTTGAACACAACCTGTGATGCTCATTAGTCGCGTTAATGGTTGGTATCCACATAACTAGAGTATGCACTTGTGTTGTTCTTTAGTGTGTGTTACCATAGGTATTGAACAAGTGTTGGTGTGAGAACGCTCCAAAAGACGATATCTCATAAACGACTTGCAATAGAATCCTGCCACAAACACTTCTGATATTCTACTGCACCATACTTTTACTTTCGTAATGTCTACAGGCATTGTTCCATTTAAAACTGTACGTTTGCATATAAATACACTTTCTACGAAATATTCCAATCTGTTTTTTGGCTAAAAATACGAGCTCCTGTCTACCAATCTATTCTGTGAAAACTGCATATTAATCGAACATTCCGTTTCCGCCATATTTTCGGTGCTAGTGTTAGGTGATTCACCCTGTATTGTCAATAACATATCTGGTTCCCTGTCTGGTTTGGATTACCACAAGTATATTTAATAAATACTTTTATAGGTAAGATATTCATCACTTTCTTTCCTTCAAATCGGATTATTTATATATATAGTGTGAACACCTAACCCCTGCACCGCAAATAGTGTGGAAACGGGAAGTGCTATTGATGTGCGGTTTTCACAGAATGGACTGGTTGTGAGGGGCTCGTATTTTTAGCCAACAAACAGATTGTGATATTAATTAGAAAGTGTACTTTTTATGCAAACATACAGTTTTTTTAATGGAACAATGGTTGTCTCTATCATGAACTGGAATTTTTGACACCACCGGTGTACAAATAATTTTGAATAACATTTTTATCACATTTAGTTTGGCAACTACAACCATTCAAAATTTTGGGAACGGAGACTATGACAGCATAACTAACTGGCTGGTGGTCATGAGACAGTGGGCCGTGCCCCAGGGGAAAGCCACTCGGCCAGTGAGCTACGCTATCACAGCCTCCGCCCCCGAAACTTTGAACGGTTGTAGCTTCCATACTAAACGTGCTAAAAACATTATTCAAAATTCTTTGTACCCAGCTGGTGTCAAAAATTTCAGTGCTTGATAGAAATAACCATTGTTCCATTAAATATACTATAGGTTTGCTAAAATAATACACTTTCTATGTAATATTACAATCTGTTTGTTGGCTAAAAATACGAGCCCCTGACTATCAATCCATTCTGTGAAAACCACTCATCACTCGAACTTTCCATTTCTGCAATATTTGTGGTGCAAGTGTTAGGTGATTCACCCTGTATACATGTGGCGTCTGTTCCGAAAGAACAGATGTCACTTCTGATCCTGCAGTTATTATTCTTTCATATTCCATATTCCATTATTTCGTTATAATCACAGAAAATGAATGACCGTGTTCATCAAGTTAGTCACTACAGGTAAAGTATACTATCCACTGGTAGCTTCAAGTGTATTTCATTTACGATGCTTGTGGCAGTAAATAAGCAGCAGGATAATAAATTTCGTAAATGGCGTTAGTTTCTCTAGGCCTGCATTTGGCCGTATACTTTTGTTTTATGTGACACCCTTGATATATTATGCATGCATTCGTTAATACGCACTTCTGTCCGCTTTTGAGCGGTGTAATTGAATCCCGCTGGTATTGCGCCTCCGCCACGACACCGTGCACAGCGGCCACGGATTAGCATACTCTACAAAAGGCCGCTAGTCGTTGCCGGTGGCCACTACCGCTATTATTTCGGCAACGACGCCACCGAAGTGGTTAACGGAAGCGACAGCTTCCGCCGCTCGTATCGATACATCGCAGCTCATTGGAAATTTAGGAGCGTGACTATCACGTCGTTTCTGTTCGTCTGTTAATTACCTTCGACAACATGGGGTGAGCGTTGACAGGCGAGTGTTGCAGTGATTACAACTATGTTAAAATCCCATTTCAATCGTGTTTCATTGGTCGCCTCAGAAATGTACTTCCAATCAATCTAACTGCTGTCTGGATAGAATATTACTTCTATTTAGTGTTTTTTCAATACGGGTATTTATTCAGAACGATATTAGAATAGGACAGGGACCCGTTCGGTTTAGTAATGCATCTAAACAAATTCAAACTTTTATTTGACGTGTCTTTCACGGCAGAACCCGCAGCATAGAAGACATCATTTGACTACATATTATAATGATAGATACCGTGCAGTTAATTTAATTATTTTGTCTATAACCCATTTGCAGGTAACCTGTACATATTATATATGGGGGTTGTATATATATATATATATATATATATATATATATATATATATATATATATATATATATTAAATTGTACAAATAAGTCTATGAACATCCACAATATCTAGTGCATCCAATGAAACATTTTAATATGTTTCATCTATCCTAAAACCGTGTCAAAAAGCGCCGCGATAAATGGCTTTTAAGTACTAAGGATAAAATTGGTTGGAAGTCTTTATTTACAGGTTATGAAGCTAATCGGTAGCTTAGTGTACATTGTTAGAGACTACCTAAATTTCCTACATATGTTAGTGACTACTTTTAAAAAACGGTTTGTTAAGCTTATGGGACTTAACTGCGGGGTCATCAGTCCCTAAACTTACAAACCACTTATAAACTAACTTATACTAAATACAACAGAAACAGCCATGCCCGAGGGAGGATTCGAGCCCCCGACGAAGAACGACCTCGAGCATCGGATCATAGCATCTCAGTGCGCTCGGCCACTCCGCCGTCGCCCTGACTAGTTCCACTCCAATAATAAATTCGTAAATTTAATTACAATTATTGAACAGGAATAAACGAAATTACTTGAGAGTTACAGAGTGTAAACGAGCAGCGGCGAATTAGTCGTCCGTACTGGGGCGCCGTGCTGCGGTGCGCGCGGCCGATCGCCGTCGGGGGTTTGAGTCCCCCCTCGGGCATGGGTGGTTGTGTTGTCCTTAGGTTACTTTACCTTAGTTTAAGTAGTTTGTAAGCTACGGACTAATAACCACGCATTTGAGTCCGATAGATTTACAAACATTATTATGGAGTGTAAACGATGTGAGCTGCCAAAATTATACAGACGCTACATCTCGGCGTGCTTGACAAAAAAATCTGTAGCAACACGTTCGCTGATTACCTACTGTTGTCCCAGAAAAAAAATAGTTTATTTCAGGATAATGTTTTTGGAAAAGTATATATTCGGCAGTGGACGTAAGTCAGCCAACGGTTCGTGTTACTTATCACTCCGCGTAGTGACATATCGAGCGTGTTTCGTAGACACACACACATAACTATGTCCCGTGTAGCAACAGGAAGATGTCATTGCGACTCTGTTAAATGTTAGGACCCGACTGATATTCATTATCGCTGAACTATGAGATAATAATTTAGTCTATTGTGAGTCAATAGGTGTTGGGAGGGCAGCTGTACACTTCGTAAAGATCGTTTCGCACAACGAAGACTTCCTGCGTGATCGTCATTTTTTGATCGTATCTTGTTTCATCGTAATGATCTACTTTTACGCTTTTTAGTTTTACTGCTGAATGCGAAACGTTTTTACGATGTGATTTTCTTTCGTGTTAAATAAAGAATGACAGAATAAAAAAGTTAAAAAATTAAAATATGATTGTGCAACATGTTAAGAACCAAACACGTTAGCTGTATGACTCTGACCGTAACTGAACTTTAAACCATATATGAACGGGCTTTTTATGCTAAAGAATGAAAACGATTTTGGTCTAGAAATGTAATTATAAAAGAATCAAAAGCACAAGTTTGGTGATAATTTAGTTTAACAATACATTTGTTTTCTTCATATTTCTTTCCCGCCAACTTCAATAATGTGAAATCAGAAGTTTTAATGCTGTCATGTCTTATTGATTAGTTATAAAAATTTTCACTTCTAGTAGTAACTATGATGACATAGGAAACTCTAGGAAAGTGTGCACAATGTTTATGCTTTCAATCATTTTTGTGTTTTCTTTTTCAGCACTGAAAATACACGTCAGCTGTGATACGAGGAAGCTTCTGGACACATTCGGATTCTTCCAGTTGGAAGAACGAGGAGAAATAGAACTCAAGGTTCGTATGTTCACCTTTGATTCATAAATTTAGGATGTAATTAGGCATCGAATATTCGGTGCGCCTCGTAAAATAACGCGAAGGAGTAGCTGCTGGAGACACAAGATATGTCAATGAAGAAAGTGATACTAATAAAGAAACCACATGTACTGGATTTACTCTTCTAACAGGTGAATGATGGTAACTATCATCAGTTTAGGGATTGATGAAAATATGGTATCGTTTCATCCATGGAAAAGTGGTAGAAAATGACTCAAACGAGCTCAAATAGTTGTGCACAGCACTCGGCCTAAAACAGTTCTTCGAAATAGAAAATTCTTATTTCAAAAAGGAAACGTTGCAAATACGAGCTAAAATATTAGATATAGTCCTCGGAATTATTCTTCAGCCTCAAACAAGTAGTGCATCTTTATTGTCGAACTTACAAACCGGAAGGTCATCTGCGCCATGATGCAGTGATATTTTTCCCTATTCTACGTGACTAGGAGTTGGACGCAGATTTTTCAATATAAGAATAAACATTTGGAAAAGAAAACCTTATTGGGTGGGGAACAAAGAGCAGAAAATCATAGTAAACGTGACACTATGACTCGCGAAACGGAAGAGGATAAGATGACTTGATTTGTCCAGTACCGCTCCATCACGTAGCAAGACAAATGAGGCATATTTGTTGGCGTTATATGTACCAAGGGAGGGCCCATGGTTATCAGTGTAAACACATTCTACACTTCCTGACTGCTGGGCCACCAGGGTGATAAATGTCGTTGAACGACATTGTAATGAGAGTTCCAGATCACTGCTTATACTTTATTATATAACGCTACAGCCGTTTCATCTTTTTGCCAATATCAAGCGCCTGCGCGTGTAAGAATTAATTTAATCAATTTCCATCCCATTACGAGCCAGATACTACGAAAAAATATATAAAAATGTTCCTATAAATTTTCCTTATAACTTACGTCTACGATGTTTAGATATTAATTACTAAAATCTGGAGTGACTCTTATAACAACTGCATTGAATTAATCACTTATTTCGCAGTCGAAAAATATAGTCGATTACAATATGTATGTAAATCATCTTTGGCAGAATCGTTGCTAATTACAGAAAATATAAAATGTTTTCTGTAATTTAACGTCATAGCGCAACAAGCTGCAGAAAACCCGACAGCTCAAAAAGGTATAAAACTGCGAAATACGTGATTAATTCACTGCAGTTCTTACAACTGTCACGCAAGATATTAGTAACTAACGTCGAAGCATCGTAGACGTAAGTTATAAGGAGAATTTATAAGAAAATTTTTATATTCAGGGTGTTTCACTAAGTGTGTTTGCCTCTGTAACTTATAAAATAATAGATGCCGCGAAATTGTAATGCGGTAGGTCAACATAAGAAATGTTACGCTTTCTACGGAGCTATGAACATAGTTTATTGTATCATTTTCGAAAGAGTTACAGCACAAAGATATAATTTTTTAAATGGAACAATAGTTTTTTCTATCGTGCATGGGATTCGTTCAAACTAGCTGCGTCCAAATCAACTAAAACTACATTCCTATCTCTGTTAGTTTGGGAGCTACAACCCTTCAAAGTTTCAGGGGCAGATACCACACGCTGTACATAATACATGGCTGAGTGGTGAGATTGGGGCGCCATGGTCCTCATTCATGGCCCGCAAGGTCGCCCGATTTAACACCAGTAGATTTCTTTTTGCGGGGATATCGCCGGCCGCGGTGGCCGAGGTGACTGAGGCGCTCCAGTTGTTGTTGTTGTTGTTATTGTTTAGAGGGGACTAGACTGCGTGGTCATCAGTCCCCTGTTGCGAGCAAAGTCGATATGGCGCTCCAGTCACGGTCAGCACGGACACTACGGTCGGGGTTCGAATCCCCCCTCGGGCATGGATATTTGTGCCGTCCTAGTTCGTAAGTAGTTCATAAATAGTTTGTAAGTTTAGGGACTGATGACTCCGTCGTTAAGTCCCATAAGCTTTACAAACATTTGAACATTTGAGCGGGATATCCAAACGATTGTGTTTATGTCACTAAGCCCACATCTCCAGATGATCTGAAACGGCGCATCGAGGACGCATGTCGCTCCGTCACACCGGCAGTGTTACATCTCGTCCTCAGATCCATTCGACGGTGCATTGCATTATGCATTGAGGAACATGGACACACATTTGAACGTCTCATGTAAATCAACTTCCCACCGCCATAACATCCATCACTCACCACACAGCCATGTATTATGTACAGCGTGTGGTATCTGTCCCTGAAACTTGAAGGGTTGTAGCTCCAAAACTAACAGTGATAGAAATGTAGTTTAAACTGATTTGGACGCAGCTGGTTTCAACGAATCCAATGCACGATAGAAAAACTATTGTTCCATTTAAAAATTATATCTTTGTGCTGTAACTCTTTGGAAAATGATACGATAAACTATGTTCATAGCCCCTCAGAAAGTGTAACATTTCTTGTGTTGACCGACCGCATTAAAATTTCCCGTCCCCTATTATTTTATAAGTTACAGAGACAAACACACTTAGTGAAACACCATGTATATATTAGTAGTATTTGACTTGTAATGGGATGGAAAATGATTAATGTTATTCTTATACACGCAGGTGCTGGATAATGGAAAAAAGCTGTAACAGCTGTAACGTTATATTTATAAGCAGTGATCTGGAACTTTCAATACATATTTTATAGCTTCTAGTATGCAGCAGCGCCTTTACCAACACATACTATCAAACCTACCGCTATATTTGCACACCTTCCACAAGGGTTTCCCTAAAAAATTGGATGTCCTTTCTCCGTCCTGCCTTTTGTCTTCCAACTATAAATCCAACCAACCCCATTCCTACACCACCCGTACCCATCTCGTTAAGACCTAATTACTCTCTCTCCCATAAGTTTCTAGCCCTTTTTTCACCTTCACGCTTCTAAACATAGCACACTTTCCCCTTGGTATCTCTCCCCTTCCCCCTTTCGGCAATCCGTGCAGACTGAATCGCCTCCTTTTCTCTTGTCACAAATACAGCCGATCCTACCCTAACCACATAACAATAACTCCATCCCTATACTACCACTTTGCTACGTTCATCAGAATCCAACTTCTCCCCTTTGACAGGTTACATATTCCAGAACAAGTCCTTGAAGATTTGGTGTTAATAAAGTCGTTCTTTTTAAGATCAGTGTTTTTTTTTTTTTTTTTTTTTTTTTTTTTTTTTTGCAACTCTTCACATGAGTTTTTAAAAGGGCTGTTGCTTTTCGTGCGTTTAAGCGTTTTGTTATTTCCGCTATTATGGCAGACATGAACTCTTTTTATTGTATACTAACAGTTCTGGCAATGCTTTGTAATTGCTAAATATGATTCAGAATTGGATATACATCCACAGGCATACCCTAATGTCTCTGACCTTCATTTTCCGTAAATCTAGGCATATTTTTTTATCTTTCTCTTTGGCATCTTAGCCCCAGTTTTTTTATTAATTTGGTCTATTAGTCCATGCGCTCCTCCATTCTCTCCCTGTTCGTCCCTCCATTCTCTTCTCTTTGTCCATTCCCTCCTCTATCTGTTCTTCCCCTCTTCCCTCTCTATCGATATCTCCTTGCTTGTCGTCCTCCTTCGCCTCCGCTTCCTTTCTTTATCCATTAATCAATCCCAGGGTATCTGTTATTATTTACACCCGCTGCCCACCAATCTGCTTCTGTTCTTTTCCTCTGCTTAAATATTTCTCCCAAAATACCATGGTGATCCGTAAAACGATGTCGAGTCTGAAGTAATGTACCAACCACCACGCACAGTTGGAAATTTCATGGAATCATTGATGTTTGTCTTGTTTTGTAGGCGAAGCGCGGAAAATATCAAGATTGGAATAAAAATGTAGACTGATATATAGTCATGCTTCACACAAATCTTATGTAGTCAGTGGCATTTCTCTTCTTTTCAGGGTCAAGTGTGCTAAATTTTATCTCAGTCTCATGAAAACTCCGGAAGCGCATGAAGTACGAATCTAATACAAACTTATCATAATTACCAGTTCCTATTGTTTCAGTATTTCAGTGTGTCTAGTTGTGAAGCGTAAACCATTTACAGGCACACTTCACCACAAGTACAAGCTGTGGTGGCCGAGGGGACTGAGGCACGTCAGTCACTGTCTGCACGGCCACTACGGTCGGGCACGGATGTTTGTGCCGTCCTTAGTGATCTAGTTCGTAAGTGGTTTGTAAGTTTAGGGACTGATGACCCCTTGTTAGGTCCCATTAAGAAAAAAAAAATGCACGGATATCTCAGATTATTGGATCGGAACTTGACGAGGAACCTGTTATACAAACATTTGAAAAATTTGAACAAAATTTCAAGATAATCGCTCCATGTGGTCAGAAGGAGTTCCGTGAGATTCCCGCGGCTCTTTCAAGACGGTTGCGTCATTCCTTTTTCATATACACACTGCTGAGGTTAGATTTCTTTCCGAGCATTTTACTGAAAATAACAAGTAGCACAATTAGATTTAAAAGAAGTACATGGAAATTATTAAAAGTCGGTTATGTCAAATGTAAATTTGGAAAATAAATTGCACCGCCAAAGGAAGATCTGAAATCGTAACATGGCGCCATTTTTTGGATCCTCGACCAACGTAGATGGGACAATCAGACCCTACATGCCGCGTCAACGTTTAATTTGTTATAAGGTGGATTTAATCACACACTGTGTAAACAATATCACTATGATCAGTTCGGTAGTTTCTGAGTTAATCTTGGACAACCATCGTCATACGGATGTTGTGAACCTATCCAGGGATCTTCACTGTAGCTTCACAGTATATATATATTCACTTATGAAATATGTTATCAACAATCTGACACAATTAGAAAGTAATAGCAGTATGCACAGCTACAACACTAGGAGAAAGGGTAATATTCACTATTCAAGGTTAAATCTATTTTGGCTCAGAAAGGGGTGAATTATGATGCCATAAAAGTCTTTGGGCTCTTACCAATTAACATCAAAAGTCTGAGAGGTAGCCAACTGGTATTTTGCAAAGAAGTTAAAAGAATATCTGAATGGCTACTACGTCTACACTTTGGACGCATTTCTAGTTAAAACTTAGTAATTTCACTAAGAATACACTTAAAAATTAAAAAAAAATCATTAAAATATTGAGTATCAATATAGACACGGTTCATTAACGTTAAATATCTATCAGTTGATGTTACATCTGGACGGAACGTGTAATGTGTCTTCAAATTTCTGGATATTAAAATAGCAAATAATACAGTCAATCTTGTGAATAGTAAATTTTCAGAAACTCAATGACCATCTGCAAGATGCATGGCTACATCGTTAGCAGACATTCGTTGAAGAATTTTACCCAACGTGCCACTGTTCTGTACGACATTTCCAATTCCCAGTAGGCCTCTTAAAGACCTTGAGTACACTCTCATGCTGCACGAGCACTGGCACATTTAATCTTGATACAACTCCGTTGTTCCTGTTTCTAAAATGTAGTGACACCGTTACGTTAGACCGCTCGTTCACAAGTGACTGAGTTTCCCTCGATTGTTCGTACGACGGTGACGTGGGACGGGCTTGGAGACAAGGTAGGTATGTCAACATGGCATAGTGTTCTAATGTTCAAATGTTTGTATAGTCTATGGGACTTAACTACGGGATCATCAGTCCCTAAACTTACAAACTACTTATGAACTAGGACGGCACAAATATCCATGCCCGAGGGGGGATTCGAACCCCCGACCGTAGTGGCCGTGCAGACCGTGACTGGAGCGCCTCAGTCCCCTCGGCCACCGCGGCCGGCATGGCATAGTGTCTCCACAGTACTGTTGCCACTATTTACATTATTGGCCATTAAAATTGCTACACCAAGAAGAAATGCAGATGATAAACGGGTATTCCTTGGTTAAATATATTATACCAGAACAGACATGATTACATTCACGCAGTTTGGGTGCATAGATCCTGAGAAATCAGTATCCAGAACAGCCAACTCTGGCCATAATAACGGACTTGTTACGCTTGGGCATTGAGGCAAACAGAGCTTGGATGGCGTGTACAGGTACAGATGCCCATGCAGCTTCAACTCGATACTACAGTTCATCAAGAGTAGTAACTGGCGTATTGTGACGAGCCAGTTGCTCGGCCACCATTGACCAAATGTTTTCAGTGGGTGAGTGATCTGGAGAATGTGCTGGCCAAGGCAGCAGTCGAACATTTTACGTATCCAGAAAGGCCCGTACAGGAACTGCAACATGCGGTCATGAAGTATCCTGCTGAAATGTAGGGTTTCGCAGGGATCTAATGAAGGGTAGAGCCGCGGGCCATAACACATATGAAATGTAACGGCCAATGTACAAAGTGCTGTCGACGCGAACAAGAGGTGATCGAGACGTGTAACCAATGGCACCTCATACCATCACGCCGGGTGATACGCCAGTATGGCGATGACGAATACACGTTTCCAATGTGCGTTCATCGCGACGTCGCCAAACACGAATGCGATCCTCATGATGCTGTAAATAGAACCTGGATTCATCCGAAAACATGACGTTTTGCCATTCGTGCACGCAGGTTAGTCGTTGCATACACCATAGCACGCGCTCCTGCCTGTGATGCAGCGTCAAGGGTAACCGCAGCCATGCTCCGAGCTGATAGTCCGTGCTGCTGCAAACGTCGTATACCTGTTCGTGCAGATGGTTGTTGTCATGCAAAAGTCTCCATCTGTTGACTCAGGGCTCGAGACGTGGCTGCACGATGCGTTACAGCCATGCGGATAAAGTGCCTTACATCTCAGCAACTAGTGATACGAGGCCGTTGGGATCCAGGACAGCGTTCCGTATTGCCCTCCTGAACCCACCTGTTCCATATTCTGCTAACAGTCATTGGATAGTGACCAACGCGACAGCAATGTCGCGATACGATCAACCGCAATCGCGATAGGCTACAATTCAACCTTCATCAAAGTCAGAAACGTCATGGTACGCATTTCTCCTCCTTACACGAGGCATCAAAACATTTCACCAGGCAACGCCGGTCAACTTCTATTTGTGTATGAGAAATCGGTTGGAAACTTTCCTCCTGTGAGCACGTTGTAGGTGTCGCCACTGGCGCCAACCTTCTGTGAATGCACTGAAAAGCTAATCATTTGCACATCACAGCATCTTCTTCCTGTCGGTTAAATTTCGCGTCTGTAGCACGTCGTGGTGTAGCAATTTTAATGGCCAGGAGTGTAAGTTGCAACATTCGTATTAACCTTTCAAATGCTAACGGACTTTTTTGTGTCTGTATAGACAAATACACTCATGGTCAGATGCAACGGAACTACTTGATAGACTCGAGGAAGTTTATTTCCGTGAGAAATAATATTAGTATGTTATGAAGAAACTGTTAACATTTCAATCACCGCGGTTCGCAATATGTTCTGTTACCTAGTGGACGCAGTGTCTTCGATGGACGCAGTTAACGTGGACGCGGCGATATAGCCATGCGCGCTAAGGCGCGTTACTGCGGTGCTCGTGACCGTTCGTCGTCTGAGCTTCGAGTCCTCCCTTGGGCATTGGTGTGTGTTTTGTTCTTAGGATAAGTTAGCCTAAGTAGTTTATAAGTTTTGGATTCAATGACCACACCAGTTAGGTCCCATAACTTTTCCAACATCTGAACATATTTGCAGATGACATGTTCAATGCATGATGGTATAAAGGCGTATGGGTTCTTACAGTATAACTTTCATGCTGCATCCATCTGGTTCTAAGGTTCAGCTGTGGTCGTTGGCACTGGGTCACAGCACTATAGTCTGATTTAAACTAGTTGTCACTTGACAGGCTGCGGGCTGCACGGCTCCCGCCAGCCATAAACCAATGGCTGTAGACGTGCGACTGACAGGTTTCTGTGAATTTAGCTTCGCGTGCTTTACGATGTGCGACGAAAGTAGTCGAAAGAGAGGAAGACCGAGGCTGCACTCACCTCGGAAACTTCCAAAAAGTGGCGGTCATGGCGTAGTTATATGGAGTCAGGTGCGGGAATACGTGTGTTCCCTAAGGGAGTAATTTGAGTGAGAGAGGGATGCAGGGGGGCCTCTTGCTCCTTTGGATAAAGTGGTGGAGCGAACTGCAGCTGCTCTGCAAATCAGCGAGCGATCAGTGATCAGGATCTGCAAGGAGAAATTCGCAAAAGAAGACGCAGGTGAATCATCGAAGTTGGAGACACCTGGGAAGAAGAGGCGACTCGAGAAGAGAGTGACAAAACTCGACTCTTTTCGGGAAGATGCGATTCGACGGCAGATATACGCAGTTTATTCGAGGAAGGAGTATCCGACTTTCAAAAAACTACATGCTACTCTCGTAGCAGCGGACCTATTTGAAGGCAGTAAATTGTCCTTGTTACTAATCGTGAAAATGTTAGGTTTTCGCTATAAATCAATTTCTGGAAGAAAGTTGTTAATGGAACGGCAAGATATTGCAGCTTGGCGATGCCGCTTTCTTAGAGAATTAGTAGGGACTAATTTTGACGATATTGTTTGGCTTGATGAGGTATGGGTGCATGCAGGACACACTTTAAAAAAAGGTTGGACGGACGATACCATCAACGGTAGTATAGCAGCCCCGATAGGCAGAGGAAAGAGAATAATTGTAGCGCATGCCGGAAACTCAAAAGGTTTCATCCCAATTGTCTGCTTTTATTCAGTTCAAAGAAGACCTCCGACTACCACGAAGAAATGAACCACAATACTTTCGTGAAATGGTCTGAAGACTCTGTGCTTCAAAACTTAACGAAGACATCTATAATTGTTATGGATAATGCTCTATACCATTCAGTTATCCAGGACAAGGCACCCACAAAGGCAACGAAGGAAAACGAAATTGTTTGCTGGGTACTGAAACGTAAGATACAGTTCGACGGCAATTTGACAAGGGCGGAATTATTAGAACTTGTATCACAACACAAACCAAAGAATCCCATTTACATTGTGGATGAAGTAGCCAAAAAATACGGGCATAAAGTGCTCAGATTGCCTCCCTATCATTGCCACTTTAACGCAATAGACCTAATTTGGGCACAGGTTAAACAACATATTGCTGTAGAAAATAGAAAATTCACATTAACTGAAGTGGAACGCCTGTTGAAAGAGGCAGTTGAAACAGTGACACCAGAAGACTGGCGATATGAAAGGAGTGATTCATGAAGCATGGAAGAATGAAGGTGTCTTACAACAATCCGTCGAAGACTTAATAATATCCGTCAATACCAGCAGCGGCACAGATAGCTCTAGTGACTCTGAATTAAGCGGTATTTTACCGTTGTCTTATTAGTGTATAGTGTACGTACTGCCAGCAAATAATGTGTTTGTGAATTTATTTAGTTTAACATCTCATTCTTGTTGTGAGACTAAAAATTACTGTTTAGGCAGCTCCCGTCACCTCCGTATGGTAAGTTACACTGCATTTTAATTAAAATTTATTTTTGTAGACAGTAAGATGTTATTCAATGTGTGTAATAAAAGGTTTTCGTGATCTGCAATGAAAAGAAGGAAAATTTTTCGGACGTCAAAATCTCGTACTTCAATAGCCCATGTAAAACAGGCGCTAAGTAAAATAAAGAAAATATTTTTTTGTGCTTATAAATATCACTGAGATTGATACTGTATGTAAATTTCAAAATTTTTACGTAAAGTTTGTAGGAAATAGAGATTTTAAACATCGTACTTGTTACGAGTTCAATATTGACATAATGCGTAAAATCGTAGTTTTCAGAAATTTATATACCGGAAACGCAATGCATTACGAAAACTTTTAAAGATTCGTTGCAAAGCGTGTTACTTTATTAATGAATGGAAAAAATTATTGTTTTGAGACCAATAGTTTTTAAGATATGAAGTGATAAGTTTGTAGCTGTTAGCGAACTAGAAAAATTTTAATAGTTTCAAACAAATTAACGTAGCTCTTGCTCTAATTAAAATCAAGGATAGATTTTTGACGTACTGTGAGACTTTATAGATACGTACATCGTGTGTGAATTTGAGATTTTTTACTCGATTCTTGTAGAAGATAGAGGCTTTAAAGCGATTTTCTATTGCCGCGTGAAGCGATGCGCTGTGGTGGCTGCCTCCACCCAGTACTTGACGTGACAACGCTGCAGCTTTGCCCGCAAACGTCAAGTGACAACTAATTTAAATCAGACTATAAGCCCGTGGCTTCACCATACCCCACACATTTCGAGTGGCTTTCAGTCTGGCGGTCTAATGTTCGAATGTTTCTAATCCTGCTAGAGTCATCGTCCCCTAGGCTTACGAACTACTTAAAGTAACGTATTCTAACGGCAACACACACTTATGCCCGAGGTAGGACTCGAACCTCCAGTGGGAGCGGCCGTGCAAGCCGCTACGTGGCGTGCCAGACCGCAGGGCTATTCCCATCCGGTGAAGAGTCTCGTGATCTTACAGGAGAGGGCAAAACGCTGACATCCTGTTACACCAAAATGCTACGTGTTAGCGCTGTAGCATGCGGTCGTGCACCATCTTGCTTTAAAATTGCTTCAAGGGTCGCAGGATGTCATTTACGCAGGTCAAACTGATGACACTGCCGTCCACACGCACCAGCTGTGACTTGTGGTTGTACGCAGTAGCACACCCACACGAGAAGGTTTGAGTTGGCGAAGTATGTCTTGTATGAATTTAAGTATTGTGATACCACTTCCCCTGCAGAGTATATTGGATTACATTCAAACTTGTTCCATAGGTCATGAACACGAAATTTCGTAATGATGTGGCACGAGTCAGTTTAGTAAAAAATAAAATTACATGCCATCTTATTTATAAAAATTCTAATTTTTATGTAAGAAAATCTTCTACTGAGTAGAAGGAGTTGTAATTCAGAAATTCTTTCGATTTGATTTTAAATGCTGGTTGGCTGTTTGTCAGACATTCGATGTTATTTCGTAAATAACCGAATACTGTCGTGTTAGAATAAATCACTCCCTTCTCTGGCAAAGGTAGATTTAATGTTACAATGGAAAATCCGATTTAAATGTCAATATTGGAGGATATACTCGTAATATAAATCACAGTAAAGTGTTTCTCTAAGCCTCTGACAGGCACGAGAAGTGCTACAATCATCTTGACAATGAGTGTGGTGGGTAGTGGAGGGGGAAGGATGCTGGGTAATGGTGGGGATGGAATGTTCCGCGTTTGATGATGCATTGTAAAGGCGCGAAATGAATCATTGAATGTAGTGTAGCAAAGAGGCGGTAGGGGCTGAAAAGGAGTTGTAGAGGTGTGTAGGGATGGATGGAAGCTTTGAAACGAAAAGAATAAAAGTAGATAAAATATGTTTATAAAGTAAAATATAGTAAAGATATAATTAAGGGGTTATTGTAAGTTGGAAGGAAGACATGATTTGGGGGGACACAAGATAATGAGTGGGGAATGGGGGAGGTGGAATGTTAGGTATAGGGTGTAAGGATGGCAATTTATCTTAGGATGAGGCCAGGGTGGTTGCAGGACTGTAGAATGTGTTGAAGGGACAGCTCCCATCTGCGCAGTTGAGATGAGCTGGTGGTGGAGCTGAGGATCCAGACGACTCGGTTAGTAAAGCAGCCATTAAAATAAAGAGTGGTGTGATCAGCCGCATGCTGTGCCCCAGGGAGGTCCATCTCGCTTTTTGGCACATTCTGATAGTGGCCATTCATCGAGGTGGAAGTTAGATTTAACCTTAAATAGTGAAGATCATCCTTTCTCCTAGTGTTGTAGCAATGCACACAGCAGTTACTTTTGAATTCTGTTGACTTATTAATAACAAATTTTGTAAGTGAAGATATATATCGTGCAGCTACTAAGAAGATCCCTAGATCCTTAATAAATGTATGCAAGGTGAGCTTCGATTGGCTGCAGGAATTACTATAATTACACGTATTTGTGTAATGAAAACATTTATACTTGATTATGAATATTACCAAAACATAATGTCACATGAAAACAGTGAATTGAAATAGACACAGTAAGCTAATTTACTCGATGTGTCTCACCAAAAATTGCAATAACCCTTATAGTATAACATTCTGAAGTCAAACATGTCAGTAAATCATCACTGTGTTGCTTCTAATTAAATTTCTCATCAACTCAGACACCTAAAAACTTTGAATATTTTACGTTATCCACAGCATTCCATTCACAGACTATACTTATTAATTGTGTCATGCATGTACCGTATGAAACTTATATAATGTGACTTATGAAAATTCAGTAAGAGTCCATTTGCGGAGAACAAGATAATAATTTTCTGAAAGACATTATTTACCATTTTTTCAATTAATTCTCGTTTTAAGGTGGGATTACTATAGTTGTATCATCAGAAAAAGACCTAGCTTTGAGTCATTGTGTATATAGAACGGCAAATCATTAATAGAAATCACGAACAGCAAAGGACCCAAGACCTGTGGGACCCCAGTCTTAATTGCTCCCCATTTCGAGGAATCAACTGATTTTTGCAGTTTACCTTAACCACTTATTTCAGCTTATCAATTAAACCATATTTTCACTGCCCCACTAATATCACGATGCTTAATCATATAGGGACACCGAGAGATGTACAGCGATATACACGTTGAACTATAGTCCGCATGCCGACAGGATGTACATATGTTGTGAATGTTAAACAAATATTCCTTTTTTTTTTTTTTTTCTTTTTCTTTTTGTAGACCCAGAAAGTAGTTTTACTTGTTTACTCGCTTATGACAAGCTGATGAAGTGACAATAAAGTAGGCTGTCGAACACTCTGTGAACAGATCTATTACTTAAAACTACGAATACATATGTAAATGCACGTGATAACAGCGAAAGGAATTAAATGGCAACTGTTGCCGATTCCTGGTAAACTAGAATTGAAAGGACTCTAACGAAGTAGTAATGGTATGAGCTTTTAGCACATCCATACACAGAATTTACACATATGAATTTTGAATGTCAGTGTACAGTTCACAAGCCTCTAGACAATTCACTCACTGATGTAATTTGATTCACAATAATTAGTATGGACAGCCCCATGAATTGCAAATGGGAGTCTTTGTTCTGTGCTAGTGACAACGCAAAGGGAATGTTACACTGGGCGTGTTGTTTCTGTCTCAGGCTACATTATGTATGATATGGGAATCTGCTTTCTCTCAAATTCTGATCTTGTTGTGTGCAACGAAGATGTATCTTAGCGCTGTCGGATGCACTTATAAGTAATCAAACTGACAAAGACAGCTATGTGATAAAAATCTGTTCAAGGAATTAGATGAGATACCACGAATGGGTTGCATTAATTATCAGGTGACATATGAGATGGACTAATTCAAGTTACATTTCAGTAAACTAGAATACAATTTATGGTCCAATGACAGAAGTGGCGAGAGGGCAACATTAATTTACGTTGGAAATGAACATATGTAATAGCTTTCCTCTATTACATCACATCATCTGACATATAGTTAACAGTGGTTAACAGAGTGTGGAGAAGATATACACACATATAGCTAATGACATATACTCACAATCAGTGAGATTTTAGCTGCCTTTTCTCTTTAAGAGAGCTCCTAAAATGATCTCTCTCAGCATACTGACTGCAATAAATTATCCATGGAACACATATTTAAATCGTCACAAACTATTGAAGATATTAACTACCAATCAGTGTGCCACTGATAAATGTGCTTAATCGGCAGGATGTCATGAAAGATCACTATTTTGTTTTGGTGGCATACGGCAGACGTGGAGTTCAGAACATTTTCGATCTTATTTGTACACGTAGTACAAATTAATAAAAAGTTCCATCAGTGACATTAATTACTAAAGTTAAATATAATGTTATTTTCGCCCTGTAACTTATCTGTATAGAATTATATTTATCGAATTATTGTAGATGTTTTCCGGGCCGCAAATGTTTGCTTATTCATGTTGTGAGATATAGTCTGTAAAACGCTACAGGTTGATTTATTGTATGAGATAACTGTGCAAATACAAATTTAGACATTTTTAGTTACTGTCGTCTTTATTTACAATTTGATTATTTCACTAAATACAGCAATTTTTCGTGTATATAGGAAGCCTTAATTTACACTTCTCTTTAAGGTATGCACACTCTGTTATCTCTGCGGGGAGATTAATTACAAGGCTGAAAAAGGCAACGGTCTAAGAACATGACAGAGAACTACATAAGAGAAGATGAAGGTAGCCTTTCAAGTTTTTACAAAAGAATAAAATAAAAATAAAATGAAATATAAATAAATAAATCGTATTTTAGCACATCTTCTGTTTTGTTTGTGTTTTGCAGAAAGGATACGAAATATTAACGTAAGATCCGACAAGTCTTGCAAACATTTTATCGTTCTCGATGATGCTACCTCAAAAATATAGTTCAGTTCCACTAACACTAAAAAACCTTCCCACATAGTTTCTGTTCAAGCTGTTGGGACTGTATCAATAGGGATGAAAGAGGCAGTAAGACATTAATTCGCTGGTCTTCTTAGTCAAGTTATCTTTTTTTTTTTTTTTTTTTTTTTTTTTTTTTTTTTTTTTTTTTTTTTTTTTTAGGTTTATGGGACTTAACTACGGGGTCATCAGTCCCTAAACTTACAAACTACTTATCAACTACCTTATACTAAGGACGGCACAAATATCCATGCCCGAGTGGGGATTCAAACCCCCGACCGTAGTGGCCCTGCAGACCGTGACTGGAGCGCCTCAGTCTCCTCGGCCACCGCGGCCGGCTCAAGTTATCCCAAGTATGTTCCACCCAGATCTGTAAACATCTCATCATTCTTAATGCTGATACGTGTAAAATATGGTTTTGAAAATATTCCACGGATTTTGTAAATCATTTCACCGCGGTTTGCTGTTCTTCATCAAGTAATCGAGTGTTTGAAGTGATGTAGGGAAGTTGACATTATTATGGTGAAGAATGATTGTGCGAAGTTGTCGTGTATTTTTCCTGGCGTCAGTGATCACTTCAGAATACTTTACTTTGTATAATATTCAGCATTACCTATAATTTCGCTCTTCTAGATCAATATTCAAGGCATCACCAATGCAATCACAAAAACAAAAGATACATTTTTGGAAATTATCCCAAAATTAACAGTCTTTGTAGGTTTCCATTCATCATCAAACACTCAAAATGTTGGCTTCTTGTCCGGATTATAGAAAGTGTTCATGCTCCTTTTGCTCCTACGATGATATATACACATTAAGCATTTCCTTGGCGTAATATGTTGAAGAATTCTTTCACAATAGTAGACAGCAACTTGATAGGAGAATCAGACGCATTTTATATATTGCCTTGGAATAAACCTAAAAATTCAAAAAGCACCAATCGAGTGTTGATAGGACTCCGTTACAATGGACACCAGCGATCCAAGGGCTTTGGGTAAAATGTGTATAACCCATCACAAACAAATCTTTCCATACAGGGGATTATTTTGAGTATTTACTCACTACAGTGGGCAGAGTCCTAGTATAAGCTGAACGCCCATTGCGTGTTATACCTTAACAATAAACCCTTTGAACTTCGATATCCATTGTTTTGAGAGTTTTCTTGCTACAATTGAAGTGACATTTGTTTGAGTGTAGGTAAAATGATGCATAATCCCTAGGGAACATTTTCGGTTGATGCAAAACTGATCCGTCAAATATTGTGATTATTTATTAACTTCAATCGATTCGAGTCTCGTAAGAGATTCGGGTCCGTTCTGCTTATATCTTGGGAATGTGTCTGCTGAAGAATAATTATTTATTGAGAACGAAGGTGTTCCTACAAAACTGATCGGACGAATATTTTGAGCATTTACTTACAAGCTAGAACACGAATCTTTTATGAGCTTTGTGGATAAATCCACCAGAATAGGTCTAATATTTTGTGCATTTCGTGACAACAGTCAATTCAAGCTTCGGATCGCCACATGGCGCACAAGCCATCAGGAACACACTTACAGATGTAAATCCGAATATACCGCCAATTTTGATTAGTTTGCCGTTGTCATTATCTCATTAAAGTCGCACCTCCTGAAGAGTGTTGTGTATAGTATCGAGGATGTTCGGAAGGAAAAAAGAGTTTGGTTGTCCTTCAGCAATGCTACCGCTGACGGAAGCAGGTGTAAATTAATCGGTTTCTTCCTAACGTTAATTAAACTAAGCCTTAAGAAACATTTTACTGAGTTTGACATTTGCGACAATCGCAAAGACAGTTACTGAACGAAACGTTGAAGGTGAAATTGCCACCTTTTTCACTTTACTATCTACTTAACAACCCTACTGCCAAAATGTTTATAGTGGGTCTTTTACGCATTGTAAGTACTTTTACGTCAGTAATCAAGACCACACAGCTGGAGAGACTGAAAATATTTTAAGATAATATTAATCCCACATTTCAGTAGTGCTTTCCTAATGGTCGTTTACAGAATCTTAAAAAGAGTCTGCTGATAACAACGACGTTATAAACAATTTTAGATTGAACTAGCTGAAAATGTACTTATATTTTCCAGTTTTGTATTAGCCCATCTCCTGTTCTCTCTCTCTCTCTTTCTGTCCACTTACTCTTGCCTCCTTTCCCTCATCCTCTCTTCCTCCCTGACCTCTCTACCTCTGCCTCCTCCTCCGTGTCTTCCTGCCCATCCCACATGTCTCTGTCCACATCCTATTCCCCTGCTTCTCGTGTAATTCACAGTAACACTTCCTATATTCTGACAATAACGTTAGTCCATCTCATCACCGCCCTCTTTCTCTGTTCGCCTGCTTTTCCCGCGTCTTTCTGGCGCTCTTTTGCTGTTCACGTCCCTACCCACCTCCTCCTGCTCTGTTGCTTTTTCCATCATACTTATCCATCACTTCTTCTTACGTTTTCTTTTTATTGGGATTATTGTATGCCGTTTTGAAGAAATTTTAATATAAAATTATTTCTAGGTCTAGAAACGTATTTTACTCAGTTTGCGCTAGCCATTTTCTTTTGTTTCGGTCAGTATGCTAACTTCAAATGTATGTGTTGACTTAACAATTAACAAGGTTTACTTTCTTTCTTATATATTTCGTATGAATTTGATTTGTGATTTCACTTACGCCTAGTTTCTTTCTTGAATACAATGGTAGTTATTGCTCTTCTGATGTTTCACGTGTACCGAGAACAGTGTTCCTGTCTTAGGGCGTCTCGGTTGCACAGTGGTATAGTGCCAGACTATAAATCTGATGGTCATGAGTTGGATCCCCTCCAGGACCTAGGATTTTTATCTGTCTCTTTCCACTTCTTTTATCTCTGGTAGTAATGCTTATCTGAAAAATACCGAGTAGCACCTTGGTTCGGAACCCACGTTAAACTGTAGGTCCCCACGTAACTGGCTGGGTAAGTAAGTTCGAAGGTCGGAGGAAGGCAACGGCATACCATCCCCAAACAGGACCATGCCTAGTAAAGTGCTGTGGTGTTAATCTTCGGGTTATTGACTGCTTTACATTTTAAGGTCTTTAGGTACTTTGTTTGGAATTTTTAAAATATTTTCAGTCTCTCTAGATGTGTGGTCTTGGTTACCGACGTATAAGTACTTACAACGCCTAAAAGACCCAATATAAACATTTTGGAACAACTGAAATTACATACACACCATATATACGTAAATAAAAATCCCAGTAATATCCTCAATAGATAAACTGATTTAATATATAAAAAATATGTATATAACCATCTTGAAGTTTTAGAAACAGAAAAACGATGAAAAATGCCTAAGACACACAGATACACACACACACACACACACACACACACACACACACAAACTCAAACGCACTTCACTCAACAGCAGTTAACAAAACTATAATAGCCGCGATGGAACAAATACCGAACGTTCTAAGGCGCCTTGCTGCGGACCGCGCTGTTGCACTCCGTCGGAGGTTCGAGTCCTCCCTTGGGCATGAATGTGTGGTGCCCTTACGTTAGTTTAAGTTAGTTTAAATACTTTGTAAGCCTAGGGTCTCAGTAGTTATGTCCCATAGATTTACAAACACATGAACATTTTTGAAAATTCTAGCAGCTATGATACACGACTACAATCTCTCACCCTTATAGACATAATTTACTCTGTAAACCAATGATCTCTATAGAACCTGGATATATAAATCTGTTCTCTGGGCATAGAGCTGCATCGTGCCTGCGTATTCATGTGCTTTGCACCTGATTTTAATTTGTCTGCCATGTTGAAATATGAAAAACTCATTACCGTAAATTTTTTAAGTGATAAAGAATTGCTTCCTGACTTCTTGTTTTAAACTTTATGTTAATATGCGAAATAATAGGCTGCACTGAGAACGAAATCGAAAGGTATTTTCTTTTTGTGTCCAAGTAATATTCTGAAGCAGCCATGTTATAATTTGGCAATAAACAATGTGGACATATATGTAGACGAAATGTAGTGATTTATACAACCCATCACCTAATAAGTACTGACGAAGATGCATTGTGGGTGTCACTCCAACTAGACGAAGATAAAATTGTGAAACAAATTTCTATGAAATTGATGTAGATGTTAGTAAACTCTATTAAATGTTACAGCCACAGGTAGACTTGACATTGCATAGTTTAAATTAGATTATATCAGCGAAAAGCTGGTAGAAGCTGACCTCGGGGAAGATCAGTTTCGATTCAGGAGGAACGTAGGAACCCGGGAGGCAATACTCACTTTACGGCTTATCTTAGAAGATAGATTAAGGAAAGGCAAACCTACATATTTAGCTTTTGTAGATTTGGAGAAAGCTTTTGACAATGTTGACTGGAATACACTCTTTCAAATTCTGAAGTCAGCAGGGGTAAAATACAGGGAAAGGAGAGTTATTTACAACTTGTACAAAAGCCAGACCGCAGTTATTAGACTCGAAGGGCATGAAAGGGAAGCATCAGTTGGGAAGGGAGTAAGACAGGGTTGTAGCCTTTCTTCAATGTTGTTCAATTTGTACATTGAGCAAGCTATAAAGGAAAGCAAGGAGAAATTTGGTGAAGGAATTAAAGTTCAGGGGGAAGAAATCAAAATATTGCGTTTTTCCGACGACATAGTAATTCTGTCAGATACAGCAAAGGACCTGGAAGAGCAATTCAACGGAATGGACAGAACATGATGAACAACAACATGATGAAGAACAAGATGAACATTAACAAGAGCAAAACTAGGGTAATGGAGTGCAGTCTAAGAAAATCGGGTGATGCTGAAGGAATTAGATTAGGTAACTAAGCAATAAAGGAGGTAGATGAGTTTTGTTACTTGTGCAGTAAAATAACAAATGATGGTCGCAGTACAGAGGATATAAAATGCAGAATGGCAATGGAGTAGAAAAGCGTCCTTGAAAAAGAGAAATTTGCTAACATCGAATATTAATTTAAGTGTAAGGAAGTCTTTTCTGAAGGCATTTGTGTGTAGTGTTGCCTTGTATGGGAGTGAAACATGGACGATAAGCTGTGCGGACAGGAAGAGGATAGAGGCTTTTGAAATGTGGTGCTACAGACGAATGCTGAAAATTAGGTGGGTAGATCGCATAACTAATGAAGAGGTACTGAACAGAATTGGTGACAAAAGGAATTTTTGGCATACCCTGACTAAAAGAAGGGATCGCTTGGTAGGACACATTCTTAGACATCGATGAATCGTAAATTTAGCTGTGGAGGAAAGTGTGTAGGGTAAAAATCGCAGAGGGAGACCAAGAGACGTGTATAGTAAACAGATTGAAGTGGATGTGGGTTGTCGTTCTTATGAGGAGATGAAAAGGCTTGCTCAGGATAGGGTATTGTGGAGAGCTGCATCAAACTAGTCTCTGGACTGAAAACCATAACAACAACAGCCGATATAAAGGAAATGACCAGCACAAGGTAATTAAAATAATTTGCAGAATCCTAGGAATGATTTTATATGAAATGTTCCTAATTTGACCGTGTACGAGATGTAAACCAGGTAGAGGAGCATATATATTAACGAAATTAGACAAATAGATTCTCAGGTGATGCTCTACCAACGAACACTTAATTTTATTTACAGTGATATCTACTATGACAAAAATATTCAGAATCGTTTCAGTGATCGTTGATCGGCAATTAATAGTCCCATTACTTTTGCAGGGTAAGGGCCTAATGAGGACCTTTTGGCTGCTAGACGAGGTTCCGGTGTCGGCCAACGGCCGCGTCAAGCGCATCCATTCTGGCAGCTTCAAAACGAAGGGTGAGGGCCTCTGAAGGGACTGTGGCCCATCGTCGCTGGAGGACCACCAGAGAAACACGCAGGCCCAACTCACCTCTCTCCGTACTTCCGTCCAGCACCTTCAGCCGCAAGCAGCGCGAGAGGGAGGTCGAGAAACGCACAGAGGAGTTCTGTCATCTTTTCCTGATTTGTGAACTGCATAGTATTCGGAATCTGGTGTGCTTTCAGACTGGATCATGGAAATTTCCTTTTGAAGATGGAGGAAAATGACAATAAACGGATAATTCCGGAGCGTTAAGGACGTAGCGAGGGCTGTCCATGTGGTTAATTCATGTAATAAGAAAGGAACATGTTCCGATCCTAATTGCGCCATGCTTAAGACCTGTGGTGTGGAAAAGTAGACAAGCTGAAAAGCAAGCATCTGATCATATACACCAAGTCTTCAGTATTGTTTTAACTGCAGTGCTTCTCAAAATGCCATGTAGTGGCATATCAGTATTTCATAGTCCGTTGAGCATAGTCTAACTCGAATTGACTTATATTTCCAAGGTACTAACTCCAGAAAAGCAGTTCTTCGTTTCTGGAAGGTATTAGACAATCATGAATAAAAATATCAGGATGTTACCTGTCCAACTGCAATAATGAAACCAACTAAATGCTCTCTTAAGCTCCTTTCACGAGAGACTTTGTCGTGTACATAGCGTAATACATCTGGGTTTGAGCTATGTACCGAATCTCAGTCCAGACAATCAGTGTACATACTTCTTTGCAGTTCATGTGTTCCACCCCCTTTTGTCGCTATTAGGTTCGAAAAAGAATCTTGTGCATGTTTACTTGCTGTCTCGTTCCTCTTTGGAACAAGGTGTAAGTGACATAATGAAAGTTATGATATCCTGGAGGTCATTACAAAATTTGGGGACAAGCTACAAGCGTGTTTCTACTGAGTTAGCTTACACTCGCTCTAGTCGGGCAAAGAAAGGTATGCCTGTCCAGTTCTTACATGATTCCATACATTGGGTACTACGTTTCGGAATATCTTGACGTCCTTCGACTGGTTTTTCTGCAATGTTTCAATTATAGGAAGCAAGTAAATGTCGGCCCTTATAACTTTCGATAAGTGATAATTGCTGTTTCCGAGTTCTAGAACGTGTTGACAACATATACGCTCAGATAGAAAGCGATACAACGTATAATTTTACTACTAAACAGCGTTTCCGGGATTGCACGAATTATTTTATGTGACATTACTTTAATCACTTTTCCATCTTTTGAAAACCAAAGTGATCAGCAGTCACTGCCAGAAAATTGATTGTACTCTTAACTTACAGTGGCCAATCGTTTATTTCAGTGTATTTTTGAAGTGAAGCTGGTCTGTATGCTCGTCTGATTTAATGGTCTGTAACAGATATTCCGTGAAAGTAACTAATTGTTATACTTGGAAGCACTGATGTACACAGGAAGGTTAAAGTAAAGGGGAGATGGCGGTATCTATGCCGAGCACAAATGTCAGTTGACGCCTGCCTGCAATCTTGGCGAGTCTCAGAATGCTATTTCTTCAATAAAAGTATAATTAATACAGACCGACTTAAATGTCAGTCTGTACAAGCTACATATTTTCAAACAACATACGTTCGTGGATAAATATTCATCATGAAATATTTGAATACGTTATTTAAACGATAAATTCCAGTCTCTTAAGATTATATATATATATATATATATATATATATATAACGGGAAAACCAGCAAAGGTATTATTTCTGTTTTAAGTGACATAAAACATCAGCACTACAATACTCACGCTTCTCCAAGACTCAACAATATGGCGGAAGCAGGCTTCACTTGTTCAGTGTAACAACGTCTCCCTGTATTCGAACCTTCTTGGAGGTACCTTTGACAATTTTTTGATGGTGTATGTTCGCGGCAATATTCAGATAAAGCATGCTATTGTGGGTCTTGCGTTATGAAACTATTGCAAGTAGTACACGAATAATCTCGTATATAATGACACTCAGAAATATACCAGCTTAGTATATGTAACGTAATGATCTTATCGATGACATAACCACAAAAGTGATTGACATGAAACTCTGTCGGCTGAATGTCAGTGTATTGTGACCTCTCTATCAGAAATGGAATGGAAGATTACTACTTACATGTAATCGTTATCGTCTTTCTTAATGATTAAAATGTTCCTAGAAAATAATTGAATTAATTGTCGTCATAGGAAACTTCTCTAATAATTTGAAAACGAATTTCAATTAACTAGCTCCATAAACAAGCTTATTGACTAATGTACTGTTATTTTAACAGTATTAAATTAATCATGGAAGATATTTCCACCCCGAAAGTTCCGACAACATGTTATTATAAATTTGTGTATTTGGTGTACTACGTTCCTTGAAATAAATAGGTGTTTCTAAATAGAATACGATTACTTATTTTGTATTTATCATCGTCAGTACTTTTATGTAGTGTCTTCGGTTACCGAATGAACCGACGTTACTGAAAACAGGGCATACTCTATGAAAAATAGGACAGTAAGTTCAACGGAGCATCGAGCACCAAGATATCTTTTTCTGGGTGAAAAAGCGAAGCTTAAATGTTTTGTCTCAAATAGATTTCACTGGGACAATTTTGGACAGGTAGGTATCACATCAATATTGTATATTCGTATCAAATGTACTGCAAAGAGAGCTGTTAAGTAACAAATTACAAGCTGGTACAAATAACATTTCCAAATCTCAGAAAACAAAGTAGTTAGGTTCAGTTAATCACAAAAAAAAAAAAAAAAAAAAAAAAAAAATCACACTTACCATAAGTTCCAAACAAATATTGTTCAACTTTTTTAGAAATAACATGTATCGTAAAACGTTATTTACGTAATTATTTCTTGAAACAAAAGTTGATACTCAATGTATTCCTTACACCACTCCATAGTCTCCTCTGAATTCATTTTTAAAAGAGTTTCATGATACTACGTTTACTCTATACCGCATACATCCATTAATTTGTTACCGTTATTCTAAGATAAATTTCATTTTTTTCTATTCGCTTAAGTATGTACCTAACTCCAGTATAACTATTTGTTATATGTAAGGTACTTACACTGAATTATTCCTCAACAAAGTTACATAAAAATATTCTGGTGAAATGAAAATAAAAGTGACTTTTACAGCTTGTCAGTTATATTTGTGGTGTATCACTGCAGTTTTGGTGTAACAGTCATAGCAACTGGGGTAGTAGTTGTAGTAATAGTTTTATTTATACACTAATTTCTTTTGCAAGGAAATTGGTCATGACCTGTTATTAGCTTCGGAAAAGATATAACAGGTAATCCGTCACGGATTTGCAGAAAGAACCATTCGAGCATTCGCCTGAAGTAATTTAGGGAAATCACGAAAAAATCTAAATAAGGATAAGCGGGTCAAAATTGGAAATTCCAATCTTACAAACAGTACAATTTGTTTCGAATAGCACTGCTTCATTATTACCTATTTGATGTTCTCAGTCCTACGTTGTGGATAATATTATGTTGATACTTTTAACTGATGCATAAAATCAAGTAAACAGCCATTCTCTTTATAACGCTGTAAAAACGAAATTTCGTATGGCAGATAAAAGCTGTAAAACAGGAAAACTTCTAGAGAAGCATCTTCGGAATTTACCTCTGAAGATGCTGTGTAAACAACAAAAGCTACGGTAGTAATCAGACGTATGGAAGTATAAGTGTAATAGCACCACCTTATTTGGTTTATCAGTAGTGTACAATACGGTTTTCCTAATTATTTACTTAATAATTCCAAAGTGTACACTTTCCATACTTTGGTACTATAGTCGGAACGAGGAGTGACGGCGGTTGGGTTTGAGCTTGGGCTGCGCATCTACGTCACGCATTCTTCGACAGCCAATGAACGTTCAGTATTCTCTTGAACGCTCTGTAATGCGAATGTCATATTCACTGCAAAAATTAAACTTGATTGTACCGAGTTATTTAATTCTATATTTTGCAGTTAGTCATCGCTGATGGTGCTAAACGAGAGACAGCTATTGTTTGCAGGTTATAAAGTTTCTTCAAACACAAAGAGCATAGAACGTTTATAATTGTACTTGAACTGTCGCTGGAAATCTTTAAAGATGTGTTGCTCAGCGTTGTTTAGAGATGCGCGACCAGTGATCTCTATACTTCCTGGATGTTGAACTACGGATTTCTGAGTGTGCCAGCCAAAGATGTTCATATTCCGTTTCTTGACTAATTACAACATGGCTGCTATGAAGTATTACAAGAAAACGAAAAGGAATTATGCTCCGATTCCGTACTCACGAGAGTCTGTTGCTTCGTTTATTGATATGAATATCAAATCCAGAGGCAATCTAACAGTTATTTCTCACGCACTAACTGACTGAAATTCGTTTGACTAATTACAACATGGCGGACAATTCAAATTCGAGTGCAAAACATATGAATCTGCAGGCACGCTACAGTTCTATGCTCAGACACCAGAGTTATACATCCAGGTTATATAGAGATCACTGTGCGCGACCCACCATCGTTCGTGGGTCGAACTGCAGCAGCTGCTATAGCCATTTCACAAACATTAATTTGTAATTTATTGGTATTAAAAGTATCGGCTAAGGTCAGGACAATCGTATCATCGAATAGATTACAATTCGTACAGCATAATTTTTTATTTGCTAACCTGAGAATTGAGCTATTATCGCACTACAATGAATGCGGTGTCAACTGCAGAAAAAGAATAAATTGTTGGTATTACACATTTGAATTGCATTGAGAGGAAGGTTTATACGAATATAAAAATAAGGAAAAAATCCAGATTGAAATATTCAGTAGATCGACAGATTTATATGATTATTTTCTGACTACATGTGTGTCTACCTGGGTCACGTATTTAGTTCTTCACGATATTTAGGAAAACATAGTCGATGACATCTTCAGATGATACTTAATGACTGCTGCTCGACCTACGTATGGGACAAAGCACCTGCAGATCGCAGTATGGCTGCTCTGGATATCTCTACCCTGCGTTGCCTAAAAAAAGTAATACGTCATTTTATCGAATGTATTGCATAGTAATTATTTAACTGCTTTTTCAAATTATTTTGTTTTAGTATACTTTTTAATATCCCTGGTAAATTTACTGTACCCTTTAATCTTCAGTACAGAATGCTGTTTGTTGTTTCTTGATAAAATTGTAATTATATCAGAATCCATCACAGGATGAATGTGCGCAACAACTGTTAATATGATTTCTGAGACTGATCGCTGTGTTTCTCTCAGAAATAGTAAAATTATGATTAGTTTGAATCTAGTCCCAGTGCAATAAACAAACAATAGCAATAAATGGGAATTTTCACGTACTTAACTAATTGGTAAATGCGCTTGCAGGATGTTGAGTTTGTTCATAGTGCTTTGAAGAGATTTCAACAATGAATTCCACAACTAATTTTAGTTAGTATTGTAATTTACTGTTTCTCGAAAATAATGTTCATAATCTTTGTTTTTGTTGTTCAATCAAATTTCCGTAATTGACATAGATCGTGTATATTAATATTCAGCAACTAAGAGATAATTAATATAATACAGTGATGGTAGCACAGTCTGTTTGCATGTAGCTGTATGTGCTGACGCCTCTTAAACTGAGAATCAATATTCACTAAGTAGTTTTAGGTATTATTTAAGAAGTCTATAATGTCGTGACCTAGAATTAATTTAACTGTGTCATTTTGCAAACTGAAAATCGTCAAATTTGTTTTCTGTATGTTGAATGTTACTTCACTTCATGTCTACCAATCGAAAAGTTGCGTGATTATTCAATACTTCTCTCTCCGAGTGTGTGTGTGTGTGTGTGTGGTTTTTTTTTTTTTTTTTTTTTTTTTTTTTTTTTTTTTTTTTTTTTTTTTTTTTTTTTACATAAAGTAAAGAAATAAATTTAAAAAAAATGTAAAAATACTGTTACGACCAAAGAGATTTATTTTAAAGAAAACGAGTGAAATTAAATAGATTAGATTACATGTACTTTTCGTTCCGGTAGATCGAAATGAGGAAATCCTCTTGGAAGTAGAATATGTCAGAACAAAATACACAATATATATTTACAAAAAGAGAGCAAATGTGTTATAAAACTTCCACAGATCCCAAATGGAATTGCCCTTGTGGATGTGGAATAGGTCAGGAAAAACAATTTTCTTTAGAATATTTACATTTTGAAGGCCATAAAACTTATTACTACATACCAATATAGTTGGTGCATATTACAATTCTTAACTTCTTTTTCAAGACTGATTTACAATGATCACATTACTGCACAAAGCTAGTACTGAAGTCAAACTGAAAACAGTATTCATATTTGTGAATATTATATAAGATAACTTACAGAAATTTATCAGTGGAGTAGAAGGAGTTGACTACTAAAAATCCTTTAGACTCTTTTCAAGCTGCACTTCATTGTGAGTTAAATTTTTTAATGGCTGCTGACATGTTATTGAAAATGTGTGCTGCTGAACATTGGACACCTTTCTGAGCCAAAGTAAGTGACTTTAAATCTTCATGCAAGTTATTCTTGTTTCTAGTACTTATCCCATGGACTGAGTTATTGGTTTGAAAAAGAAAAGATATATTTTAACGACAAATTAAATTAGAGAATAAATTATTGGGAAGCAGTAGTAAGTATTCCCATTTCCTTAAATAGCCATCTACATGAAGTTCTTGAGTTGTAAGTATCTCGCCACATGTATATCGCGACTTTATTCGGAGACATGTGCCCGGCACAATCAGTCTTCTCACGCAAGCAAATACAGTAAAACTTCTGAATAACGGACACCAATGGGGAAAATAAAACTGTCCGCTTTTAAGAAGTGTCCGCTGTTAAGAAAAGGATAAAATACAAAATAGTAAACTACCGTTTATCCGAAGTGATCGGTATGGTGGCCGGTTCGGATAACGAAATCTCGGATAAAACCCAAGTCTCCTGTTTTCTCGCGTTAAACACACCGAATTGCGTCAATAACGCTAAGTACGATCGTAAAACGTGCGAATGCCACTCCGCTTCTTAAACCGATCCAGCCAGCCATAATTTCCGAGGAATTCTTACTACTTTCCTTCAATGAGCTCATAAAAAGTAATCCCTTTTGGAAGAAGTAGATCATTTTAACTAGCACGCCTTTGGCTCTTATTTGTTCATGCCACAAAAATAAAACCTCTTCTAACTGAGGATGTGAACCTTTTCTCATTCTTTTTCGAGATTTCATTGCGCTGCATGACGCTTGAATGGAACAAAATCTTTAAATTTCTGATGAATGTGTTTTTCAATCAGTAAATGCACTCATACCGACGTTCAAATCCGCAGCAACTTACGCGGGTGGCTCACTTTTTGGTTTTTGGCCACTTTTATCGAAATCGAAAACACACAGGCGAACGACAAGAAAACACACCTGTCCTACCCAAGCCCATGCTGCAACACAACTGTGCATTAACTATTGAACGCTTGGCTTCGTCTGGTGCACCGACAACAGGCGGAAGTGTTTGGCGCCGCATCTCATTGTCCGTTTCTGCGCGGAATGAAAAAATACTGTACTTCCAAGAAGTTGTAATGGATGTCAATGCCTTGAAAACGGGCAATACGAACGAGAAACACGCTAAATCTTCAATCAACACACGTTAGAATTGACGACAATCAGACTTTTGACACGCAACAGTGCACTGATTCTTTCACGCTGTCCGTTATTTGGAAGTTTTGTTGTTCGGGGACATATTACGGTGTCCGTGTCCGTTATTGAGATTGTCCGCTATTCGGAATAGGGTAAGGTGGTACAAATTCGATATCGGTACAATTCGGATCAACAGAAGTTTTCGCGCCATTTATCTGTCTCGTAGTGTCTCGTTGTGTCGCGTTGTAGAGTAGCAGGTTTCTAAAGCTCCTTCTGTTTTTTCCAAGAATACACCGCTTTGCGGTAAGGAGATATAAATTTTTTTCCCTTTAAAGAGGTAAGTGAAGCTATTTAGTCTAACGCGCTCTTATAAATCATCTAGTTAAAGGTGACTGGATTCGCTGCCAAAAATGCAATGTTCGGTACCACGAAGTATGCGTTGGTGCGTGACAGAAAAAGTGATTTTTATGTGGAAGATGCCCGTAATCAAAATTGTACGAGGAAGTGATCAGAATTGTACCTAGTGTGGTACATTTTCGATCGATGTTTCTCAATTCCGTAACCTTTTCTTTTTGTGTTTATACCAACATTTGTAATTGTCTAATATTTGTGTTACATATTCATTAAACATCCAAGAACAAGTACCATAGTTAAAATTATTCCTTTTCACAATTTATTTCCAGTTATAATAACATTTTTTTTAATTTCAATTATTCTTTTAATTATACAATAACCCAATACATAAATGGTTCTTCTTATGCTACTACATTTTTTTGTGCTTTTTATGCTACTTATAATATTTCTACTGAGCTATATGATACATTTTGTTTTTGCTGTTGTGTCTGCCGTATGTGCTGTGTCATGCAGGGTCCGTTGGCATGTTGTGTTTCATGTGGAAGTCGCTACTGCTACGTTTAGTGTCTTTTTTTGTCCCCCCCCCCCCCCTGCAGTGCTAACAGGTGTGCCAGTAATGTACAAACCTATTGGTTGGCCTGTGCCCCCCCGAACTAATTCCGGAGGGCGTGCCCCTGGCACTGGGCTGGCCTTTTGCACTTGTGTTGTTGTCGTTTTCTCTTAAGCCTAACTTAATCTAACTTATATCTAACGTCGCAATCGGTGATTTGGCTGCACTCAGTCCTCCTGATCCAGGGCACGACGGAGTACCCCGGCGGCACGGCCTGGTGCAGCAATCATTCCTGGAAAGAATGTCTCATAATCGGTTTACAAATTCATGTCTGATGTGGTTTGAGATTTTGTCGGTTAATTCATTGAGAATTTGAAAATGTGCTTCATGTCTGATGAGTTGGTATGTGTCTGAGTTAGGTAATTGTAGTCTGAGATGAGAGACAATATGATCGTATGTAGGGCACTCGAAAGGGACGTGTTCTGGAGTTCCTTCCGGAGCTCCACAGCCACACTCTGGAGTCGCCTGCTTCCTGAACCGACATAGATACGTCGGGTACGGGCCATGGCCGGTGAGAAAGTGAATCAATCCTCTGCTTGGCTGGAAGTATCCCATTTAAGTCTTTCTGACACATTTGGGAGGAACTGGTGTGTCCTCCTTCCAGTGTTGTCCTGGTCCCAGATGTTTTGCCAAATTTCTAGTCCCCAAATTTCGATTTCCCTTTTCCTCTCCACCCTGGCTTCCATGATCTCCTGTATTTTGTCCCCATTTCCCTTTTTTCAGCCAGTACGCCGCCGCCAGCTCCCGAATCTTGATATCCAAAGGACAAAGCCCCATCAACACCAAGAGGGCGCCGCCCGGCGACGTCGTGTATGCCCCAATTGAATGAAAAAGGATACTTCTCTGAACTCTTCTCACCGCCATTGCAGGCGCCACCCTAGTGAGTCTGTGGGCCCAGCTGCCAGATCCGTAGCCCATGATGGATGTCAGAATACTGTTGTGGTAAAGTTTAATGAGATTGGGTGGGAGGTGGAACCTTCTCTGCCCAATCCCAACCAGTCTGTTAAGTGATACCAGGGCTCTGTCTGCAACTGCATCCACATGGGCCGCGAAATTCCAGCGCTCGTCCAGTATTACGCCCACGTACCTGGCTTTGGGTCTTCTTATAACTGATACTCCGTTTATTAGAATAGTTGGGTTTCTAACTAAGCTGCCTTTCAAAAGAAGATAGGTTGAATTGTTTGGCGCTATGGTCAATTTTGTTCTTTGACGCCATGAGGTCACTCCCTTGCTTACTTCCCCACTAGGGGATAATAGCCTGACCTCCCAGCCTACACAGTAGTCCCTTAGACAACCATAAAGCGGCCCTGGGCACTCCATCTCTCGAAGTCGAGAGAAGAGCGAAGGCCACCAGAGGTTGTCAAAGGCACCGCTGATGTCCACCATGATGCCGACCACATACTTGTGCGCAGTTAGGCCACAGACCTCGGCCGCCAGGGCGATCGCGTCACACGCCGATCGCCCCGCTCGGAAGCCGAATTGTCTGTCGCTCACCCCGCACAAGACACGATGTGCTTCAAGTCTATCAGCCAGTAGTTTCTCAAGTAACTTGCCAAGGATGTCTAACAAGCAGATGGGCCTGTAGGACTTGGCCAAAGCCGGGTCCTTATCAGGTCCCTTGTTTATAATTACTACATTGGCCTTTTTCCAAGGCGAGGGGAATTTCCCCTGCCTTAAACATTCATTAAACATTCATTGTATAGCCTAGTTACTTGAGGCACCAACTGGGGGGCGAGAAACTACACTACCTCAGAGGTGATCTGATCTGGCCCTGGGGCTTTTCTCCTTTTGAGATTGCGAATGTGGTGGGCCACCTCTTCCTGGGAGAAGGGGTAGACCATCACCTCATTGGTATAGGGGGCTGAACTATTTGCCCGTATCTCCTGTTGGATGTTCGTGTCGCTGGCTACATCGTCATCAGGGAGTAGGGTCCGGAGCAGGACCTCGGCAGTTTCCTGCCAAGAGGAAATAACATTCGTCCGAAATGATCGAAATTGTACCACCTTACCCTAATTTTACCGTAAGGGCTAATGTAGTTTTGCAGGGGAATTTTGAAATGTCCGCTATTGAGAGGAGTTCGCTATTGGGAAGTGTCCGTTAAGGGAAGTGTTACTGTAAATAAAAATAAATAACCCCCGTATACTTTAGAGCTTGAAACTTTCTGTCGACCTCTGGGAGCGGAACGCGTTTGCCAGGGCGGACACCTCTGGTCCAGACAGACAGACAGGCATGACACGGCTTATCAGCAGGAGACACGGCGCCGAAATGAAGCCGGCCTCAGGGCGGCAGAGGACGCCGACAAGCGGCCGATATTAAACGCGGCCCACACCACCCCATCCCAGGGGGTTGCGCGAGCCCAGGGTGTGGCTGCGAGGCCGCACTGTGCAGCGCACGGCTGGCCCGTCTGCTCATTATGCAGTGCTGTACGTCTAACGGAACTGGCTCAAGCTGCTGTGTTAGTTGAGTGTAGGAGAATCCGGTATATACGAGGAATTAAAAGCATGTTCCAGTGGAACCTTCATATTACACTCCTGGTCATTAAATTTGCTACACCACGAAGATGACGTGCTACAGACGCGAAATTTAACCGACAGGAAGAAGATGCTGTGCTATGCAAATGATTAGCTTTACAGAGCATTCACACAAGGTTGGCGCTGGTGGCGACACATACAATGTGCTGACATGAGGAAAGTTTCCAACCGATTTCTCGTACACAAACAGCAGTTGACCGGGGTTGCCTGGTGAAACGTTGTTGTGATGCCTCGTGTAAGGAGGAGAAATGCGCACCATCACTTTTCCGACTTTTATAAAGGTTGGATTGTAGCCTATCGCCATTGCAGTTTATCGTATCGCGACATTGCTGCTCGCGTCGATCGCGATCAAATGACTGTTTGGGAGAATATTGAATCGGTAGATTCAGTAGAACAATACCGAATACCGTCCTGAATCCCAACGGCCTCGTATCACTAGCAGTCGAGATTACAGGCATCTTATCCGCATGGCCGTAACGGACCGTGCAGGCACGTCTCGATTCCTGAGTCAACAGATAGGGACGTTTGCAAGACAACAACCATCTGCACGAACAGTTCGACGACGTCGCAGCAGCATGGACTATCAGCTTGGAGACCATGACTGCGGTTATCCTTGACGCTGCATCACATACAGGAGCGCCTGCGATGGTGTACGCAACGACTAACCTGGGTGCACGAATGGAAAAACGACATTTTTTCGGATGAATCCAGGTTCTGCGTCATGATGGTCGCATCCGTGTTTGGCGACATCGCGGTAAACGCAAATTGGAAGCGTGTATTCATCATCGCGATATTGGCTTATCACCATACGTAATGGTATGGGGTGCCTTTGGTTACACGCCTCGGTCACCTCTTGTTCACATCAACGGCACTTTGAACAGTGGCCGTTACATTTCAGATGTGTTGCAACCCGTGGCTCTACCCTTCATTCTATCCATGCGAAACCCAAAATTTCAGCAGGATAATGCACGACCGCATTTTGCAGGTCCTGTATGGGCCTTTCTGGATACGGAAAATGTTCTACGCCTTCCCTGACCAACACATTCTCCAGACGTCTTACCAACTGAAAACGTCTGGTCAATGGTGGCCGAGCAACTAGCTCGTCACAACACGTCAGTCACTACTCTTGATGAACTGTGTAATCGTGTTGAGGCTGCATGTGCATCTGTACCTGTACACGCCATCCAAGCTCTGTTTGACTCAATGCCCAGGCGTATCAAGGCCGTTATTACGGCCAGAGGTAACCACCTCTGGGTAGTGATTTTTCAGGATCTAGCACCCAAATTGCGTGAAAGTGTAATCACATGTCAGTTTTGTGTAATATGTTTATCCAGTGAATACCAGTTTATGATCTACATTTCTTCTTGGTGTAGCAATTTTAATGCCCAATACTGTAATTACAGTACTAGCTGAAAACCAGGCACCGCGGCGGAGTGGCCGAGCGCATTGACGCGCTATGCTTCAGTGTACGAGGGAGTTCCCCGTCGGAGATTCGAAATCCCCCCCCCCCCCGGGTATGGATATTTGTGTTGTCTTTACTATAAGTTAGCTTATAAGTGGTTTGTAAGTTTGGGGACTGATGACCCCGCAGTTAAGTCCCATAACATTAAGAAACATTTCAACAATTCTTTTGAAAACCTGGCGTTGCTCAGATATTTACTTATTACAATCTTCGTGTCGTCCTACACATCTCTCTCCCTCTATCTCCTTCTCCTTCTCCCCTTCTAAGGGAACGGATTACTAACTCCGTGAAATAAAAATCAACGATGAAATGCAGTTGTTGAAAATAGGGATGTTTCATAAATCATTTTCTTTTTAAATTTATTATGTTGTTTGTAGGTTTATTCTTCTTTGTTCTCAATTTTCCTCGAAACCCAGTACGACAAAATCTCTTTGATGCACCTGTAATAATGTCAGGCCACCCCAAAATCGTGCCACCACACGGAGCACAGAACACCTTGAACAAAGAAAAATAGTATTTACGAATATAGACACACTTAGTAAATAAGACACGAGTGGACAGTGTTGATATTTTCTTGGTGTAAGACAGATGTGTATCTATTGTCTTAGGAATTATAATTAAAAAGTTGAATGAGTGTAAATGAACTGTGTTACTGAGTTAGTATTATTTAATAAATCAGTAAAAAACATTTTTTTTTTTAAAAAGTGAGTGCTCGTACGAGAGCGCAGGGTCTGGTGCAAGAAGAATTTCTCTTGCTTTGGGGAATAATTATGAAAAATCACTATTCAGTGCGGTCCCTCGCACCCTCTCTCTGTACTTTTGCAGTGTGACACCTGATTTGCAATTTCAATGTGAATCAGATTCCGCCAAGGCACTTTCGTACGCGTAGAAATAGGTCTTCATGCTTCTTAGTAGTCGCTCAATGTGTGGCTGTCACACGTCTTCACGGAACAGTTCTTCCGGAGGATTTCGAGTGGGCAGAGCAGCTAGTAGCTACGGCAGTCGGCACAATGTTATCGAGCAAGGAGTAATCCACTCTATCCTTCTAGATATTTCTGTGAAATTTCATTACCAAATTATTTCTTCATTTTCGTTAGTGCTTCTGTTTTTAAGAGGTTTATTGTCGCGTTCTTGGCAGACAGTTGTTATCAAATTTCATAGCGCATTGTCATTCATAAGAAATCCGCAGTTATTTCAGAGCAGGAAGTCGTGAACACCTGACAATGACCTGCAAGTAAACATAATTGTTTGCAGTCAATGCTCGTTTCTTTTCAGATAAGAACAGCCCACAGTCTTAGAGGCCACGACGCGCTACTACAGTACGTTTTTCCAATACTGGGTCCACGGATAGGTCTGGTCTGCGCTACACTCTATCCTACCTTCTACTGTTAGCGACTGAAGTCGGGACTTGTCTGACCAAGCCACGGTTTTCGAGTCGTCTAGGGCACAGCCGATATGATCACGACCCAAGGAGAGCCGCTGCAGGGGATGTCGTGATGTCGGCAAAAGCACTCGAATCGTTCGTCCGATGCCACACCCCAGTAACGCCAAATTACGCCTCACTGCCTTAACAGATACGTTTGTTGTACGTCCCACCGTAGTTACTTCATGGAGTGTTGCCTGTCAGTATTGACAGCTCTAACCAAATTAGCCTGTATGGATGCGTCGCTGCTCTCGGCCAGTAGGTGAAGGGTCAAGGAGAAAACCAGGTAAGCCGACTAATAAGAAACTCGAGAAAAGCGTTTTAATGTTTGAACCTAAATTACATCATTACATACGAAAAATTTTGCTTCATAAATGAAACATGTTGAGTGCTCCGATTGTGGAAATAGATCTACTGGCATCCAGAATGTGCGCATTCTCCAAAAATGGCGTCACTTGGTAACGGGAGAGAAACAGGTAAGGCAATAAATTCAAAATAATCATGGCAGAGTGAATTTCTGTTGACGATAATACAACGATAGTACTCACATCTAGTGTATTTAACTATGCGACAGCTCAGTGAAGAACTTCACGGAGTACAGTACCTAATAAGGCTTTGCAAATCTTTAAATTTCAGATTTGAAATTGGAAGGAAATGTAGAAGAAAGAGCGGCATTGTTCGAGTGAGATTACTGTGAATGGAACATAACTGCAAAAGTATTGTGCGCTAGGCAAGTAAGAAATTCCCAAGATAAAAATACCAGTATATGCAGGCGTGGACAGTTCAAATAACCCATCTACTGGCTAACACTGACCTGGTGTCTTTCTGTTGTCAGTCTGCATTACTCCGTGATAAGTTGTTCAATGTTTCAGCATCGGCAGTAGCTTGATTCAGATACTATTATATCAATGGGCTGCGTTTTGAAAGAGCACTTTGCAGTGTACTTATATTCCAAAACTGTTTTCCAGTCTAAAAGCATGTCTTGATTTACACTGAGCACTGTGAGAAGGATGGCTTACACCTAGATTTGCTTGAAATCTTCAGGTGTTTTCATCGGTGCCTTTGCGTTCCACAAGCCTATGTTTTTATTATTTTGACCACCAGCAGAATCACAAAATATGTAGAGCTCTTCAGTGTCCTCATCGAAGAAGTGATAAAGGAATGATGACACTTCACTTGCAATCTTTTTTTGCAGTGCAGTCATGATACTCATAAAAAATTATTCGTTTGTTGCAAGAACATGGATATTGAATAAATACATCGAAAGGTCCCGCTTATAGTAAACGTCATTGGTTGCTACTCTTGGGAGAGATGTATTTTTCGCAAAGTCCATGTAGATCGTCATTTTCTTATTGTTTTCCTTGCTTGTAGTTTGGCCCTCCTTTTAAAATCGTAAAACGATTAGGTCCTTTTCTTAGGAAGAGTGCTCATTGTCATTAACTAATGAATCTTCGCCTCATCAATTGAAGAGTTTTGCTGTGAATGCATGGCATTCAGCACAGTTGTCTGTACGAGGATATCCAACGGAAATATTTAATTTCATATTAAAAATCATTCGGTATATGTCATAAGAAACAGACTTAATGAGATGAATTTAATTGAAAAGCTTGTACATTTCCTTTATATTCAGATTCTCAGGTAAATATCTCAGGAAATAGTTTTTTCTTCGAATCATTGAGACAGCAGTGATTTCGATGCCCCCTGAAACGTCTTATGTCATATGTCTTTCCTATCAAGTTCCCTAGTGATATTGTAGCAGTCAAAACGATTACAATTGCAAGATGGCCCAGGTTAATGTGTTGCAAGATTTAGTTTGATATTCACCTGTGTTATCCGTCCAATCTTCTTCCCTTGTTTGGGAACACTGACACGAACACCTGCTCTTGGAGGCATAACTGTTTATATCACACGCGATACACACTTCACAGTACAACAAACACGTGAGAGTCGACAAAACTATTCGTTATTTAGTGGCGACAAAGTTTCAATCAGAATTCTTTGCTGTGCCTTCCCATGGCCGGATGATTCACCATTGACTTGCCTGACACGTTCCATATCATTACGAAATGTCGTGTATACGATCTATGGAACAAGTATTAATCTAATCTAATCTAACCTGATTCTTTTCCCTGATAAATTGACTTACCTGCTTCTTTCCCCTTACAGAAAAAATTGAGATGATCTCTGGACTCACTCTGCTTTTTTCCAGTTTCAGCCTCTCAGCAGATGCATATTATGGGTATACATCAAGTTACAACAATAACTCAATTTCGAACAAAAAAGTGACTCATTTGGTTTTTCCCCCTCACCCTCCAGGTGCGGCCCGTAGGCCTCTTTGGTGTTCGTGATGAGAGATATTGCCTGAAATTGGTTTCTTTGAGACACCAAACTTTAATGTCCCATATGTCCAGTAACAACTGCCATTCCACGTTCAAAGCCTTTTAATTCCCGTCCTGTGGCCATAATCACGTCGGAAGACTTTTCTCGTAAACCTCCGTTATACAACTTATAGATCTGCTGATGTACCGCTCTTTCATACCTTGTATACGCGATATTACCGCTATCCTCTTCCTATCCACCCACGATTTCGTCACCTAAGTGTATCTTTACGTCCATGAAACCTCTTACGTAATAGTTAAAATAAGAGTTCACTATGACACTGATTTTGGACTGTTAATATTAATGTCTGTATCGCGACTCCCATATGTCACAGGGTCGTACTGCGACATCATGTCCAGCTACACGACGTCAAAGATATGCGTTCTGTTTGTACAACATATGCAGAGATATCGAGCCAGAGAGCAGACATATCGGGAAAGCTAGCTCTGCTTTGCACTCCAAAGCAAGCAACGTGCCAAGAGACGCCGCAGAGCAGGTTTTCTGTGCCGGATGCAGAGCACCACCGGGGAATGCAATATCCCTCGCCAAGTCGCCTGCCCACGTACTCGGACTAGTGGGACGACGCCGACACTTTTGGGCGCTTCTGTGTTGGCCTTTGGCCTCGTTCTACCGCATATTACTAGCTACATCGAGATTGCACTACTAAGCTTACATATGAACGACGCTTGGATTCCTTCTGTTGCCAGCATACCTCAAGAAGAACCCTAGTGGTAAACCGTTACTAGCTTGTAAAATGAACTGAGTGTTGTATATCGCAATGCATTTCATAGACCTTTTTTTTACAGAACTTACTCATTCACACTATTGAACAGAGAAGAGTTTGTGATCTGTCTGCACATAAGTAATACCTTCATTTGAGACATTGCCGCACTGTGTACAACGTCACACTATCTTTATCCTTGTTGCCTGTTACTCTTCTCCCGCCTTAACCTCATAATTTCCCCCTTAGCACTACCCAATTCAGCCTGAAGGGCTCTAATCTTTCCTTCCTGTTGCACTATTTTATTGTCTTTTGAACGTACGTTGCAAAAGAATGAATGTTTCCTTTGCTTCCTCAATCCCCACAGCACTACATTCTCCAAACTGAAACCACTTCCCACGTCAGCTGCACGAAACTCTCAAACCGACTTTCTTACAGCTGCTCAAACGCTTTTCACTCATGTTCGATAACAGTAATTAGCAATATAACGATAAAATTCCATTAACTACCGATATAAGGAACACTAAAGTTTATTGAGACACAATATTGTACATACTATTACCAAAGTGAGGTAAATACACTTAAAATTGCGAAATAGTGCTGAATCTATACACCCAAAAATGAGGCCAAAGCACTGTACGTAAACACTGAAGTGTAAAGTTTCTACAGAAGCAAATAAACACATACGCTGTTTCACACAAATAACAACTGAATCAATAAAGGGGTACGCAGTCCTTGACTTGTAAAAAAGGAGAGAGAACAAATTACCGACGTTTGAAAATATTGATAAAAAGAGTTGATGTCCGATGAGTTAACAAATTATGGCCGTTTATTCGAAATCCATATAGACAAATGACCCCTAATACTTCATAACATTACGTGACTTGACAGCTACAAAAACTATTTTGTCACTGGGACAAAAATCGCCCGAGCGCGCAGGCCCTTTGAAATCCCACACTGTGCCAGAGATCTAAATTTCATTGGTCTTTAATTTCCTAAATTTAGCCAACGTCTAAAGATAACTATTTATTTTAATATACATCACATGCACTAATGTGGAGGGATAATTTCCGGAAAAGGTGTATGCCCCACAATACAAACTCTTACTAAATTTTATTTATCATCCACAGCTCATAGATTTTGACTTTTATTATTATTAAACATATTGCATCACAGTAGGAAGCATTTCAGTCAAAGGAAAATAGGTGCAGTTGCAAAAGTGAGCGTCATACTTAAATTTCTGACAAATTCAGATACTACAAAAACTGAGAAATATCCTAGTGAAGCACTTCATCGTTGTATTTTGTAGCGTCTAAAATGCAGTCATAGAAATATATAGTACCACATTAGCATTATTTACAGTGTGGGTTTATTCGAAATGGCACAAGGACCTAAACGGTGATCTCATTACATACATTAGTAGTTGAAGAAGTCGTTGCACAAAAGAAATTCAGGAAAAGATGCATTATGTCGTTCACCAAATGATAAAGAATTTTCATGAACTACGTTAATCTTGGTCCACGTCATAGTTATAAATGAATTGTTAAAAAAGCAGCCATCGGTCGCAAATTAACAATTATTTGACCTGGTTTCGGCAATGACTGAGATTGCCTTTATCAGAAATTATAACATAAAACAAGTCACATAATAAAATACACTACTCAGCTTTAAAGCGTAAGTCACAATGTTTAAAAATTAATTTTAGAAAATGCTAGCCACTATGGGCTGCACGACTACAACAAGGCAATCTTAGTCATTGCAGAAATCAGGTCAAACAATTGTTAATTTTCGACCGAGGTCTCCTTTTTTATCCACTGACGTTGTTAACGGTCGCTGACAATGGCAGCTATGTTTAAAATTTTATAGTTATAATTCTTTGCCAATACTGTGAAAATCTGTACCAACTAAATGCAAGTGGATCCTCCTCCACCAATTCTTCATTATGTGATATCTGAGGTTTTCACTTTCACAAAATGTCAGCTAAACGTTCAACTAATAATAAATATAATTCCTGTAGAATATCTCAGACTGTATCTTCAGATAGGGAATTAAAAATTTTCCTGATGTTGGCAACACAAGATGGCGTTAAGAGACTTGGTAATGATTCCGTGTATGTGAAGAGATTGGTCAAATATATAATTTTCTTACTTTAAACTAATGAATTCTATTAAATGTTCGTGAATACCCCAAAAACGGAAAAATGTGACAGTGCGTTTGTCGTGAATAAATTAGTTTCACACTCCATTAACAGGAAAGGCTATTCTCGCTGGAGGCTATCATGGTCTGTATTTGGGTTTCGTCGCGTCTGTTTATTTCTGCATCAGACGTGACAGAGAACACGACAGCCTCATAACACTGTTGATGGTTTCTACATTACGGCACCACTATTCCCCGCCCAGAAAAGCAATAAATGCACCAGTAACCGGCTAGTTAACACAGCTCTTTTGATCGTTCCTGATAATAGACGCACTGTGTATGTTTGCGACTGCAGTGCGAAGCGAACTCTCTGTTCACAAATAAACCTACACGCGCTGCACATTGCTAGCTAACGGCCAACTGCTCACGCTTTTTGTTCCGTGAAATGTATTTCTCTCACTGACGCACACTACAGCAGCACACATCCAATTACACACGCACGAACTATAACTGGACTTTGATATTTCGAAACAGATATTTGTATGAAGAAAGGCATCAAAACTGTGCACTAACTTTAATATTAGATACTGATTTTAGATATATATTTTTAAAAATACCTGTTCTACTATATACAGATACTGAAGCTTACATGCTTATATGTGTTTCTGTGTGAAAGAAATATGACACGCTCTAGTTTGAGTACGAGAGACCTGATGATGTAGGCTCTGTTCAAGTTCTAGTTTCAAGAGCCTCTTCAATGCAAATTTGTTACAGTTAATTGGATCAGTAATAGAATGATTTAAAGATGATAGTAATTACGTTTCAAAATGTTGACCCTAAACTTTATAAGTCTAAGAGTGAGTTTTGTAAGGGGACAGTTTCGTGGGGATACTTGATGTCTGCAATTCTGTGGTAATTCTGTGTTTTGACAGCTACTGAGTCGTCGTAGTTCCGGGATTAGTCAATAAATAGCGGCACCTCTCATCTGTCAAATGAGCACCTCGTCACTCGCTTTGTGTATGGACATATGACTGGAAAATCCAGGACGTTATGAGACTCAATGGCGAACGGCAGGAGAAGCCCTGTTTGACCTTGTAGAAATAAATCACTTAAAAATTAATAACTATTGATCCACATATGATAAAAAGGAGTGCGTTAGCTCATTATTAAAGATAAGACTAGACGGATGTGCTGACATAAACGCGCCTCCTGTCACTTTAATAATTCTTGAGTTATAGTAAAAAAATCATTATAAAATTACAATTTTATAAACGGTATATCTTGAAAATGGCTTAACCAAATATTACGTACTTGATGTCAAATGATAGATATAAGTGAGTACCATTAAGATGAATATTTAGTTTTTTGCGCAAATTCAGTAAATTTGATTTAGAGGCCAGTGTCATTGTTTTCAGGTGTAAAAGCTGGAATTTTTAATAACTAATTAATCATAATTGTAGTATTATTGGCAGTATTGTAAACTAGACTTAATGAAATAATTAATGAATCCTCAGGATCAAAAATACAGTGAATAACCTATGTTTAAATGCTGAAAAAGCAAATGTAGAAAAGATTAATTTTCTGATAATGCAAAAACTACCACGTGTACAATATTTTTGATGCCATATACTGTTTCAGCGTTAAATTTCCATTAAATACTATAATCACATGGATTTATTTCATTTGTATTTTATGTAAAATAGGTAATTTTGTGAAAATAAGATACTGATTTGACTTCAGAGTAAGTCAGCTAGGATACTTAAGGCGGCCATTTTGGCTTGTTAAGGAGCAGTCTCTTGGTGTCAGTTTGACAGAAGTGTCGTTATGCAGGATGACTTTGGAGTCGCTTAAGGACTTTTAAAATTTCGGCGAAGAGTTCTAGTGTGGAACTTAGAAATATTTGTTCTGTGGTGCTTGGAGAACTTTGATTTTATTCTGCATCCGTGGGACCTAGAAAAGTCTTTCGTGGTGTTTCGTGGACTCTAACTACATTCTGTGACAGTGAAACTTAGAATTTCTCAGGATTGTTGCTAGACTTTAATTTTTATTTAGCGACTGTGTGATTTAGAAACTATTCAGTAAGATTTTTGGTGTGACAGGAGTAAAGAACGCAGCATTGCTCTGAAGTCAGGTCCAACAAATATCCACTGATGGATATTAGGTGGAATAAACATCAGTTCAGTTAAAAGTGAATGTATCGTCTGTGAATTTTCTTGTTCCTGCCTGCATTTATTTAAAGCCAAACATTGTGGACATTGCAGCAGGTTTGGCTGGGCTTTAGACACGACGCAGCCAGTTTATATGGCAAATAGTGTCTACAGCCGCACTTCACGGAGCCCCAAGCAAACACAGGCTGTGAATGGGCTATTGATTTTCGTTTTTTTTTTTTTTTTTTTTTTTTTTTTTGCTTTAGCACTGGCGGCTCGAGCCAACTGAAGGAAGTAACAGATAAAATTGTGTCACCCACCACAGAATAGTGCGTTTTTTCCTAGTTTTTGTTTGGAAAATGCGTGTGCAAGCTCGCAGTTTGCAGGCTCATTCATTGTCCTACAATGCAAAGGTTTGACTTGTCTGACGTTTGGAATCATAAAAAATATTTTACAAAGTAATAACAAAAATAACAGTTCATAAAACGAAAAAAACTACTTAATATTAAATGAATTTAAAAGCCGTAAAATACGTCCTACTTAATTAACAACGATAGACTGTAACACTGACCAAATTGCACCCATGTCGCCAAACATTGTACCAAAATAAATGTACCTAACTCGAAACTTTTCTGTAGGACGAATTGAATCTGCTCTTACGCCCCACAATTATGACAGGAATGTAAGGGTGATTCTGTGCAGAGACATACGTTTGGCTTCAACTTTCTATACAACAAGCCTGAAAGGAAAAGTTATTTCTTTAGCATAGCACTGTAATCTAAAAGGGAATAGAATCACATCGGATATTGCTTTTCTTAAACGAGGCCGTGTTCAGCTATCAAAAGAGTGAGGATACAAGGATCCTGCTGTGCCTTCCCAGATACATAAGTGTATTTGAAATATATTCAGCTCCAGCATTAATGTTTGATTGAATGCGATACATAAATTTACTCCTACCAAACAATTATGTTAATGGTAGCATACGAAATGAAATTGTCGGTCTTTTGTCTACGGTACTTTGTACTATAAAACAGTACACAAAATACCATTTAATATAACGCAGTAATTATTATGAAAACACACACCATGCAAATTGAACAATAATAACACTAGCCAATAACGTAAATAAAATTTTAAAAGTAATATAAAGCTAATAATAATATATGCCAATGATTTTAGTTCCTTGTTTGGAACAGCAGTTATTAACATTAATGGAAATTATATTCCAATTAATGGGTTGTATAACACCACATCGCGATCGTAGCATTAGGATCGCTACATTTCAGTTATTAGTATGTAATTTATATTATTTTTTGTGTCAGATTTGTATATTTTTGACATTTAAAAGGAAAATTAATTACCATCTTTGTTAATCAGTGTAGGAAAAAGGAATACAGTAAGATTACCAAAACACTATACATAACAGCCAACTTTTGTCCGAGTATTAATATAAATAGTACCCTCCGTTGGGTTACTCTCTCCCTGTAAGTTGGCTCTCTATGAGTTCAGCTTTATCTAAGATTAGCTCTCTGTAGGAAAAGATTGTAATGTATGTAACTTTCGGTAAAGTCAGATTTGATAGCGAAGGATATCGCATCTATGAATTTTAGATCGGGGTTAGATGACGGGAGATCGTGCTAAGATTATGCCTCCCAATGTTAATATGTACTACGTCAGTTAGATTTCAACAGTAATTTTGTTATGGATAACTGATATTGAGATTATGAATATTATTTTAGGAGAAATAGGTAGTGATACGAACTGCAAGAAATCTATAATTCTGAGGAACTGAATTCCCGAACTGCCAATCATTCTACGTGTGTCCTTTTTATGTGTAATAACTGTGAACTGAGCTTTACCAAAATATATGGACAAGTGATCTATAAAAAGTGTCTTCAAAAGTTTATTTCGTAATTAGGAACCTTTACATTATCTGTGGAATAATTTTGATAGTGACTATAATATCTTTGACTCTTAAATAAATCGTATGTGTGGAATGAATAAATTATTAGCTACGAGGCGAAAGAGACCCAAAGTAAAATTTTAACTGCAAAAACAATATCATCATAAACTGTGAGATAGATTCTTTTTGTAACTGGCTTCAATTTAAATTAACTAACAGGGATAAAGTTAAAAGTTTCAAGTACTGTTACTTCAACTATCAAACCCCTGAGAAAAAGAAGTTTCATACTCGATCATTACAAAAGTTTAAGTTACAAAAACAGGCTAGAATAAAATTAAAGACTTGGCAGTTTCTCATGCTAAGTAGAAGACGCAATGTAATTGGGAAAACTGGCACTGGTACAACCATTCTCCACCAAACTGGAAACCTCCAACAAATAATATGACTACAGGACCGCCTACAAATGAATCAATGGGCAACAAGCACAACTGCACATTTCACAACCAAGTAATTTACCGACGATGGCTTCACAACATTCCAATCAAACTTCAGATCAATTGTATTATTGTTGTATTATATACTGATGTAAAAGAAAAAAAAAAAAGAAAAAAAAAAAAAAACACCTGAATGGAGAAGTAGCCAGTTACAGTTGACATACCAATTTGTAAAATAATTTGTGTATGTATGAGTTTTAAATTCTATTACAAACGTCACTATAATGAGAGACGCTCTTCAGATTGATAATTTATAAGTTAATGAATTTTATTGACGACGAATTATCATGGATTTCTATTCGTGAAATTCCGTGTGTTATCTACAAGAACAGGTGCGAGATGTAAGCATTTGTTCAGCACCTCAGAAAATTTCAGGACGTCATATTATCAAACAAGTGTCACGAAAATATTCTGATGCAAATGTATCCATTGACTCGAATGTGCAGAAGCTAAATGTAATAAATACCACTTCAAATAAATGCATAACACTGAAACGTCTGTAGTGGAATACTAAAACTATCATTGCAATGTACAACGAAAAATAATTTAATATAATTATCATATTACATAAATAAATGATTTAATACAAAACACATAAAAATGAAAATAGCGATAACACTGATGGTAACAGGATCACATATGCGTAAATGAAGTTATACAAAGAAATAAATTTATTACATTACTCATAATAACATCTTATAATTTATTTAAAAATTAAGCTTAGAAGCCGAGAAAAGTGCACATAAATATACATGCTGTGCAGTATTCACAAGTACGGTGGAAGTACTGAGAGATAAAATACATAGATAAAAAATTCTGTCTGCAAAGGGGAAATGGCTTCAAACTACAGCTACGAGCATTTAAGTGCTATGCAATTAATGTAACTATCTCCGTTGAGTTTAAGGTGAATTGCAAAATAAGCTGGAAATTATATGAAATATTTATAGCATTAATAAAAAGGGGACTTACTGCGTATCATCATCTTGTATTCACAGAAATTTTGAAAACAGTAATACCGAATAAAGAATATTTATCTAATCTTCCAATGAAATCAGAATGGGAAAGACTGCGAAGATAAAACGAAAACATTCTGCGACATTGGCTAAATCCATACAGAAATATCGTGTCGGTGCAAAAGTCAATAATACGAATAATATCTCCACTACGGCCCAGTAGCTGGTCAAAGCTGAAACCGCTGTCGCCAAGAAACACCAAAAGACGTACTGCATGCTTGTGTTACGTGGCAAAAATTCTGTCAACAACCAAAGCATTGATGACGAAATAAGTGCATCGTAAACAAAGGAAGAGTAGAATGTGAAAGTCTTTAGTAGAATAATCATTTTGGACACTATAGGCAATAATGAATATTCTACAGATACACTACTACTAGCTGTATCTCGACTTTAAATCACACGTATGGTTGACGCTTCTTTGTTTGCAATAAGAGGAAATGTGTGTTGAATTAATCACAGACACAGATGATTCTGCACCCATTGTAAATACACAAAGCAATTCACATCATTTTTGAAATGAACCGATATAAAATCTAAAGTCTTTATCACATTTTATTATTGAAAATTAATAAAAGGCGAACAAGACTTTCGGTTTATATCTACTCAGTTGAAAAATACTTATAGGTCGCCTCCCAGACAATATCTCAGAGAATTTGCATTGAATTCCAGTGGGCATCTAATTAAATGTGGGGAAAATTGAAAATTTGGCCGCGCTAAGACTTTTGGTCGTTTTTAAAACATAATTCTTTTAAAAATATTGAAATACTTATTTTCTGGATTTTGGTACAGTGCATGTGACAATTTTAAATCTATTTTAAACATTATGATGGCATTACAGCACATATGTGGTAATTTTCATGTTAATTCCAGTTTTCTACTGTGAGTCAATCAGTATATTACCTTTTCCTATGAATATCTTAAGAAAACACATTGAAGATAAAAATTATAGAGATTTGAGTTCACTTGGAAAATTTCCCACTCTGTGGTCAGCTTGAAAAGTCATGCTCATTTTCTTTTTGAATGCAGAATGAGTAATTTTGAGAATTCCATGCGTAGGAGAGGGATGGTCAACAGTACGTCTTTTGTAGACGTTCTGAGAAATTAACTTTACCCTGCAAACAGGAGTAAAAAACGATAACTTTTGACTTGGTATTGCTTCTGCACGACAATGCCAGATAGCATACTACCAGTAAGAAAGTTGTGAGTATTCATGAAATTAAATGCCTTGCACATTCTCGTAACTGATCAGATCTCGCTACCAGTCACCTTTGATCTGTTATGTGCAATAAAAGTAAGAGCATTTCAGAAGTGACGAATAGGTGCAAACCGTATGGCATGACTGGATACACACACGAACGAAAGTTCATCGTTGTATCTTTGCCCTTCTGAAGTAGTGGAATACTTGCATTGAAGGTCAGGATTACTACATCGAAAAATGACATGTCTTTTTTGTGTTCATTGTAACATCTACAAAAATTATTGCAATTGAAAGGTGTGGGATTTTATGTTACTATAAGAAAATGTGGTCTTGATAGTTCCGTAAGTGATTATAATGCTATTCTGTTGTTGACTATAGTGAAAACTGGTTGAAAAATGCTAAACTGTTTCTCACTGAAAGCTAGCCCTGAAAATGGTATGCCCTGTTACACTCTGCATAAGGCAGTGTCATTTGATTCCTGTTTACCACTAGTAAATATAAAAGGTATTAATTAAATTTAAAGTGATGCACAAGCTGCAGTAAATTCTGCATATGCTACATGCGTGGAATAGTGTTACTACCGTGACTGATATTATATATTATACTGTAGTCAAAGATAAAGAACAGTGCTTTGAAGCTAACTTTTTCATAAAGATCGCCTAGAAATCAGAAAGTAATTAATGTGCCCAGGAATCTCATTTTCAGGACTGCACTCTGAATTTTTGCCAATAACTGTTAGTGAATATAAATATTTTGATTATCCGCTGCCCCTGTCGAATAATTACAGTAGTTAGAGCATGGTAATGGTAAATCAAAAGTATCTGACAAACACATAATTATATGGGCAAAATCTGACAATAATGAGATTTTTGCATGAATAAGGTAACGTCACAGAATATTAACTTCCTAATTAGAGAAATAAAGAACTATAATTCCTTCCTGGTCATATATCAAGTAAATTTTCATAATGTAACAATTGGACTGTAATACTGTTGCTACACATTGAGAAATTTTGCAATTGATATGATGTATACAAGATTAAAATGTATCACTTATTAGTATTGGAGAATATGGATCTGAAATTATTTCTTCGCCTGATATGCTCACTACATCGACACCGATTTTTAGAAATGTTATTTTATGATGAATTTTGTACTGGTTTTATTTTTAATACTTGAGAATCAGATAATTCCTGATCATCTTAGAACTTGGGAAGGTAAGTAGTGTTCATTTATATAAATTTTATTATACTACACTTATCATCTCACTGTTGCTATGTTACAATAAGTCTCAAAGGTTAATAAATAAAATTCTATACGTAGTTCAGGCTGAATGACTACAATTACTCCGGAAGATTACCAGTGTATGTCACATCTACAATGTGATGTTGCATAACACATGCACAACAAGAACTCATTTAAAAGTTCAAAAGATAATAACTTGAAATATTCACTGAACTTAAGAAATCTTCCTTGAAATATGAAGTTGCATTTTTAAAATTATTATCTGACATGTCAATTACCAAATTACAAATATGAACTAACAACCGAAAAAGATGACGAACATTACCTCACTGAGTCCATACCGTTACATAAGTATGTTAATCATATCTGGGCATAAGGTCGTATAAGTAGTTTGGAAGTATAGGGACCGATGACCTCCGTTGACCTCAACAGTTTCGTCGCTTAGGTTTACAAACATTATTTGATTTGTGAACTGCTTGTCGTTTACGTATTACTCCCATATGATCCAACACTCCGGACAATTGCTTGAAGAAAGGTCTTCCTAACATTAAAATTAACATTAGATGCATACATCACTTTTCTTCCCATAGTCAATTTTCATTTTGTATTTTCTTTATTTTGGCCATCAGAAGCTATTTTTCTAAACAAATAACGAAACTCATCAGCTACTTTCATTGTCTTTTCACCTAATCTAATCCCTTCAATATCGCCATATTTTCTTAGCGTACGTTCCATTACGTTTGTTTTGCTGCAGTCAATGCTCATGCTATAACCTCCTTTCAAGACAATGTCATTTCCGTTCAATTGCTCTTCCAGGTCATTTTTTTTTCTCTCAGAATTACAATATCATTGGCAAACCCAAAATTACTTATTTCTTCTCCCTGAATTTTACATCCTTTCCGAAATTTCTCGTTCCTTTTTCTTTATAGCTACGTCAGTGTACAGATAGAACCACTGCATTCATTTTATGTCCTTCGACTGTAATAACTGCTGTCCGGTTTTTGTTGAATATTACTTTTCGTTCCCTACATTTTATCCCAGATACCTTCTGAATTTGATAGAATGGCTTCCAGTCAAAATTTTCAATGAGTTTCCTCCAAATCTACAAGAGCTATCACGTAGATCTACCTTTCATTACTGTATCTTTTATGATGAGTCGCAAGTTATGCCTCACGCGTTCTTACATTTCACCTAAATTCAAATTGATCTTCCTCGAGGTTTGTTTCTACCAGGTCTACCCAATCTGTAAATAATTCGTTTCAGTATTTCACAACCATTACTTACTAGAGTCATTGATTTTTATTTATTCGTGTCAGAAGCATCTTGTACAAACATAACATGAAACACAAAAAAACAAAAATGAAGATCAATGAATATAAATACAAATAAGCCATTAATAGTAGACATATTTACAAGTAACAGAGATAACAGTTCAAAAGGTCTTTTCCCCAGGATTAAACGTTAAACTATGCTAGCCCAAAATCTGGCTACATCACATGCATCATGGGTAGCACCAGTCAGGTCCTGCATGGTATAGGAGGCTGCACAAAGCTCACACTGTAGTAGATGCTCGGTGGTTTGTTCTTTTCCACACTCACACATGACAGATGCATCAGAGAGGCCCCACCTTCTCATGTTGACTTTGGATCTTGTTACGTTGGTCCGCAGTCTATTGAGGGACTTCCACGTCATCCAGTCCTCCTCATAGCCAGGTGGGAGTGCTTCCAGTGGGGTCATCCAGCCACCAAGGTCCCCAATCTTTACTCTCCACATCTCCAGCCTGGTCAGTTGTGGTGATTTGTCGAGCTCCGTCGTTGCAGGCAGAAAGCTTTTCCTTGATCTGAGTCTGCTATGGGCTGGCTGATAATCAAAAAGGGGATGGGTTGATAATTTCGATGCCTTTGCCGTTACATTCTGGCTGTGGCTTCCCTTCTAATCCCTGGTGGCGCTATACCAGCCAGGCAGTATAGTTTTACAACTGACGTTGGCCTTAGACATCCCGTAACAATGCGGCAGGTTTCGTTTAGAGCCACATCCACTTGTTTAGCGTGGCATGAGTTGTACCATACTGGGCACGCGTATTCTGCAGCTGAGCAACACATGGACAGGTCTGTGGTTCTTAATGTATTGGGTTGTGCACCCCAGTTGGAGCCTGCGAGCTAGCGAACAATATTATTTCTAGCAGTTACTTTGCATTTGGTATTCATGCAATGCTCGTTGTAGGTAAGCGTTTGGTCAAGAGTCACACCCAGATATTTAGGGGTGGCGTTGTGTTTTAGTGAAATACCTTCCCAGTTTATCTGTAGGGACCTTGACACCTCCTTGTTCTTTAGATGAAAAGCACAGGTTTGAGTTTTTGAAGGATTGGGTTTGAGTTCGTTTTTCCTATAATATGCTGTGAGCTCTTCTAGGGCTCGTGATAGCTTTTCTTCTATACTCTCAAAATTTTCTGCTTGGGCGGTGATAGCACGGTCGTCTGCATATATGAAGTTCTGGGTATCTCGAGGAAGGGGGCTGGTCATTGGTGTATATATCGAAGAGCATAGGGGCCAGAACGCTACCCTGTGGAAGACCTTGTTTTTGATTTTCTGCCCCTGGAACTCCACGAAAAATCTCCGGTTTTGGAGAAGATTGCCTATCATACATGTTAGGTTGTAGTCCTTGCAAATGTCATATAGTTTTGTTAGCAGTCGCCGGTGATTGACTGTTTCGTAGGCTGCTGATAGGTCTATGAAGACTGCTCCCGTTATCAGTTTGCTCTCAAAACCATCTTCAATGTGTTGCGTCAGTCTCAGCACTTGTGCTGTGCAGCTCTTCCCTGCTCGGAAGCCAGCTTGTTGCGGGATTAGAAGCGGGTCGACTGTGTCGGAGAGCCTGTCATTGATATCTCCTTATCACAGTTGCTTTCACGCTGGTAGGAAAAGAAAACTCGCTGACAGGATCGTACAGAACAGTTTAAAGTGGGCACCTTTCACATATTTAAAGTTTTCGTTTGAATCGCCGGCTACTTTTGTGGCCACTGCAGGGCCGGCACCAATCCCAAGTGCCGCCCCGTGCGAGCTGCTAAATTGCCCCCCCCCCGTTTTTTTCCCAAAACGTTTGTGGAATTTTATTTAAACAGATCTTAGGAAATGTCAGCAATCAATCACAATTTTTAGATCTACCTAAAGCTTTTCTCACTGTGCTCGAAATCTGTGCGGATATGGAAAATAAAAACAAAAGTTTCGACTGATTGGTGACATTCTCTACAGATTTGTACAAAACAGTCGCTGGGCACCAGCTCAAAAATGGAGTCAAACCTGATTGAAGAAATCAAGGTAATTTTAATAAGCCTTGTGAATTCACGAAAATGTTCAAATGGGACTTAACTGCTAAGGTCATCAGTCCCTAAGCTTACACACTACTCAACCTAAATTATCCTAACGACAAACTCATATGTCGATGCCTGAGGGAGGACTCGATCCTCCGCCGGGACCAACCGCACAGTCCATGAACTCGCAGCGCCTTGGCCAGCTCGGCTAATCCCGCGCGGCATGAAGTTACAATTAACGTAAATAAACATTTTCAATGGTTGTGAACAGATAATGTATTCAACGGAAGACAGTATACAGTAAATAGATGTTGGGAAAGTGATAGTGTGCGAGTAGTATTGTCAAAGAAAAGTGCCGGTCAGAGTTTAATTATTGTTCATGCAGGCGCAGACAGATGTTTCATGGCTCAAAAACCAAAACGTTCCTCTATCACTAAGAAACGGGTAGCAAAATTTTTGAAAAATGCGTCGAAACCCAACTTATCCCAAGCTTACTATCACTGCCTTTATCCCTTGTAATTACTAGCAGCGTATTTACTCATTCGGTATACTTCTAGCCATTGTAGGTGCTGGACATGTTTGACTGTAGTAATGTTCAGCGAATTTTTTCCATAGTGCGGGAAGATTGAAACACTCGGAAACTGCCGTTGAAGTGCTTAGCAAAATTGCTTCAGGTTTTAACACATAATCGAGTATCAAATTTCCAAATTAGATTCCGTCTCCTGCAAAATTAGCTGTGAGTAAACGCAAGGCGCGTTACAGGCTGGCAGCGCTCCATTGATGAGAATAATGGCGTGTACGCCAGACTGCTTCCCCCTCTCCGTTCCTGCGGCGTAAACACAAAGGTGCTGCCACAGTGGCGAGGAAGAAATTAGTCCTCAACAGGGACGGCCGATAGGTAGGCGAGGCGCCATGCTACAGTTACCGAAGCCGCTCCCTCGGAGGTTTGATTTCGAATCCCTTCCTGAGCATGAATGTTTAGTTTGTCCTTAAAATTTTTTTTAAAAAGGTGGAGGCAGATTTTCCGCCCCTTGGAAAGTGCCGCCCCGTGCGGCCGCACGTTTCGCACGTGCCTTGCGCCGGTCCTGGGCCACTGACGCAGCCACAGTGGTGAGGGAGCTGTGCTGTTTCATTAGAGCTGTTCCCCTGGAGCCGTGCGCTCTCTGGGTGTCAGCTGCTGCCCAGGCCTCGTCCATTAATAACGCGGCCCCTTATTAATGGTCAGGCCGCCAGCTCTTGGCGACCCTTCTCTCTCGGAAAGCCTGCGAGACGGCCGCACTAAGACTCGCCACTGGTCGGTTAGCAAAGCCTTTCTCAGAACTGTGAGGGTCCGTGAAAGCTCGCCAAGTGTAAGAGACATTATTCGGCTGAAGCACTGCCGTCGCGTGCTTGCAGACAGACCTCCAAGTTCTTTTCTCTTTGTAGGGCCCGCAGCACCAAATACAGTGTGTCCAGAAAAGGACTCCCTGATTTCAAAATTAAATAGCTCGCAAACAAATATCGGAGTATCTCGCAGTTATCTGAGCTATCAACAAGTTCCGGTCGTATTTATTCGGCAAACCATTCCCCGTCGTGACAGACCACCGTTCTTTGTGTTGGCTGACTAGCTTGAAGGATCCATCAGGTTGACTAGCAAGATGGGCACTAAGACTCCAAGATTACGATGTCAGTGGTATTAAAAATCTGGCGGAAACACAAGGACGCCAACTGCCCTTCGAGAAATCCATCAGCCAAAAACAACAGCATGGATGAAATTTCAGCCCTCACTGAGTCGTGACCGCTGAACAGAGGGAATATCCAGCATTATTACAAACCATAGAGGCCATGGAGAAAGGAGAATCGATCAAAGGAGAGTTTCAACTTATAAACGAGACATTGTACAGGGTGTTCAGAAAAGGACTCCCTGATTTCAAAATTAAATATCTCGAAAACAAATATCGAGAGAGGAATGTAGTAAACGGTATGTTTATTGTGAAAGCTGTAAGAAGTTTATGCAGCAATTTGAAAAAAAAAAAAAAAAAAAAAAAAAAAAAAGTTACGAAAGCTACTAACAGGTGGCGCTGTAATGGCCATACGTAATGCCTACTATAAAAAGTGATACGAAGCCCAGAGCGATCAGTTCCACTATTGACACGTAAAAGGAGGTTAGCGTACCGAAGGAAGAGATTAAAACCATGTACTCCATTTTTCTGGTGCTAGAGTACCACAGGTTAGAAGAGAGTCCTACCGCAACAAGGCGAAGTTTTCAAGCACGATTTAATGTTACAAAAGGAACCGATGCGAATACCATTCGTACGCTCTTCACAAAATTTCAACGAACAGGCAGCGTAAATGATCTAGTGGGGCACGTTGGCCGCAAGCAAACCGCAGTTACGCCTGAAAATATCGCCATAGTTTCTGGAATTATTCAGCGAAATCCAATGTCATACGTCCGTAGAATTGCATCTGAGACTGGTTTGAAACGTTCCAGCACGCAGAAAATACTGAGAAAGAGCCTACACATGTTTCCATTCAAAATTCAAACGCACCAGGCCATATCCGTACGAGCTGTGCAACAAAGGGTTGCCTTTGCTAAGCAGATGCTCACAATGATTGATAGTGAAGGATTTGATGTTGGCTGCATCTGGTTTACAGATGAAGCACACTTCCACCTGAATGGATACATGAATAAGCATAACTGGCGATTTTGGGATTCCGAAAAGCCATATTGGTGTCAACCGAAACCCCTGTATTCTCCTAAAGTTACTGTGTGGGCTGCAGTATGCAGCAGAGGCATTATTAGCCATTTTTTCATTCGAGAAACGGTCACTGGTGCACGTTAAGTTGCAGTTTTGGAACAATTTGCCGCCACACAGCAAGCGTTACAGGATCTACCAGGTACTGAATGGTTTATGTAAGATGGAACCCGACCACATCGGACCGAACAAGTGTTTCGCTTTCTCGGGTCATTGCTTTGGAATATCCCAAATTTACTGATGCAGGCATGGAATGGCCTCCATATTCGCCGGATTTGACTCCCTGTGACTTTTTTTGTGGGTCACAGTAAAAGACATGGTCTACCCGAAGCATCCCGCCACGCTGGACGAGCTTGAATCGGCGATCTCTGTAGCATGTGAATCCATTTCGGTTGAGACACTACGAAATCTGATGGCGAATTTCATTCTTCGTTTGCGCCACCTCTGTAGTGCCAATGGTGAACATTTTGAAAACATTATGGTGTGATTGTCTGCAAAGAGTGTTTTCTTACGATTATTTCACTTATGTATGCTGATATGAGCTGTACAGCGTACAGCGCCATCTGTTAGCAGCTTTTGTAACTATTATTTCAAACTGCTGTATAAACTTCTTACTGCTTTCACAATAAACATACCGTTTACTGCATTCCTCTATCGATCTTTGTTTTCGAGATATTTAATTCTGAAATCAGGGAGCCCTTTTCTGGACACCCTTTATGTCTTAAGAAGACATTTTAATATATGAGAATTACCCAGTATACTGCAAATGTTTAATGGTTTCACAACGGCCATTTCGGCTTATGACTTTGTCAAGTACTGCCTGCAAAGAACGTCAAAAAGTTTGGGTGTGTTACTTAGACTACTTTTGAACAAAAATGACGTTTTAATCTTTTCGCGGTGGCTTAAACAGATTCTGAAGCTTGGGTAATACTTGCGTACTTGCTTAATGTAACACGCAAGTTGTACAATCGTACTATAAGCATTAAGCATTAAGATACATACGCATTAAGCATTAACATACATGTGCCCTTCTTTAAAGCAGACTGCAGTTTTCGTCAGTCCAATGAATGTGTAAACTCGTTATCAACAACAAACAGCCATCTCTGCGTACAGAAGCACTTCTACTGCAAACATAAGCTACTTGGTTCATAAAACCTTCCATTTTTTGCGGATAAGCGACCATACGCTGGCATGCATAAATTTTATTTTTGAAATCTCTTGGTTCCAATGTACTTTATTTTACCATTACGTGTTTCGACAACATCATCATCAGACGATTTGCCATAGTTTGGCATGTGGATCTAGTTGAACAACTTCACTAGATATCCACAATGGTGGTTTATGTTTTAGTTATGCATCTCCACTAAGATGTATTTTAATTCCCATTGGTTCTTTTTTTTTTTTTTTTTTTTTTTTTTTTTTTTTTTTTTTTTTTTTTTTTTTTTTTAAAGGTTATCTGATGATGAGCTTGTCGAGACGTGTAATGGTAAAATAAAGTATATTGTGACCCAGAGCCGACCGCGGTGGCTGCGGGGACTGAGGCGCTCCAGTCACGGTCTGCACGGCCACTACGGTCGGGGGTTCGAATCCCCCCTCGCGCATGGATATTTGTGCCGTCTTTAGCATTAGCTAGTTCATAAGTAGTTTGTAAGTTTAGGGACTGATAACCCCGCAGTTAAGTCCCTTAAGCTTAACAAACATTTGAACATTTTTTTTGTGATCCAGACATTGCAATAAAAAAAAATCGAGAAGGATGTAAAATTCAGGGAGAAGAAATAAGGAATTTTGGGTTTGGCAATGATACTGTAATTCTGTGAGAGGAAAAAAAAGGTTAATAAATACAGTCACACCACTGAAGATACTTCTCATTACCTTTATGTACATGTCAACCCTATAAAGATTACGTACTTTCATCACTTCACGCCGTGTTCACACTGCCGACCTGGCCGAGTCGAGCCGAGCCAAGAGATTAAACACATTGTTATCAGTTGTTGTACTGTTCACACTGCCAACCGAGCCGAGACGGCTCCGCCGCAGCCGGCTTACGCCGAGCCGACGACATTCCGAAAGTTTAATATCTCCCGCGCGAGCCGGCGCCGGCACGAGCCGATTGGGCTTCGGTGTTGCTTCTACAGCACACGTATCAAACGTATCCTCTCTGCTTTCAGGGGAAGCGTCTGCACGATATTTATTTTGAAATATACTTTTATGAAAATATGTTGTTTATTTTTCCTTGAATTACTACTAATTCCGAAATATGATTTGTTTTCAGTAATGTTTATTTTAGTTGTTCACATGAGGAAAAAATGTTCTAAATTTTAGTCGAAATTTATGGGATCAGACCATTACCACCTTTATGTGCTTAGAATTCGAATAGTCACTAAAGTGAGAGAACAATAGTATTAAAATAACAAAATCAGTTAACTGTTAGCTGCCTGGAAGTAGACGATCTTTTGCTGATTGCTGACAGTGACTGGGGATTCATTGTTACTCGGGGCAAGACCACCAAGAAGGAAAAAGAAGAAGAAAAGAAAAGTGAGCCGCGGCGGGTTAGCCTTGCGCATTGTGCGCCGTGTTGCGGTGCGCGCGGCCGTCCGCCGTCAGAGGTTCGAATCCCTGGATGTTTGTGTTGTTCTTAGGTTAGTTTACCTTAATGTAAGTTGTTTGTAAGCTACGGACTGATGACTACGCCGTTAAGTCCGATAGATTTACAAACGTTTGAAAAAAAGTGACACACTCTTCTATCCTTTACTCAAAAAATGTTCAAATGTTTGTAAACTCTATGGGACTTAACTACGGGGTCACCAGCCCCTAAATTTACAAACTACTTATGAACTAAGTAATACTAAGGATGGCACGAATATCCATGCCCGAGGGGAGATTCGAACCCCCGACAGCAATGGCCGTGCAGACCGTGACTGAAGCGCCTCAGTCCCCTCGGCCACCGCGGCCGGCTATCCTTTACTGACCTGTCCTGCAGTGTCTGAGGCTAAACTAAATCAGCGTGTTAAAACTCGAAAGCACCAGAATCCAGACAAAGAAATTTTGTCATGAGATGATTCAGAAAAATGTTCATAGAAATTTAATTTCCATCTGACAGGTTCCTAAAAATAAAAATAAAAAAGAACAAAAATTAATGAGAGATAGCTGTGTAGAGTTCTTTGAACGTGGAGGTGGGCTAAATTATGTCACAGCATGACGTATATAAAAGCGGTACACCTTACGTACTCCCGTAGTCGCCACTTGAGGCATTTCTTATAAGGAGGTAACTACGTATTATTAATGTCACGCCGGCCGCGGTGGCCGAGAGAAAGCCGGGTGCCGTGGCTCAGCGCGCCCGGTCAGGGGGATGAACGCCCTCTGTAACTAAAAAGCTGAGCCAATGAACACGAAGAACCAAAACGAACAAAGACGATCAGCGTCCGCAAAGACAAGATCTACCCATAGAGAGAGAGAGAGAGAGAGAGAGAGAGAGAGAGAGAGACAGAGTGGACAATGCGTTGGACTGTGACGGTGAAGGTCGGTGAAGGTTTTAAAGTAAAACAAATATGATCGCTCAACTCTTTTGGTCCTCAAGTCACCGGCCGCGGTGGCCGAGGGGACTAAGGCGCTCCAGTCACGGTCTGCACGGCCACTACGGTCGGGGGTTCGAATCCCCCTCGGGCATAGATATTTGTGCCGTCCTTAGTGGTAGCTAGTTCATAAGTAGTTTGTAAGTTTAGGGACTGATTACACCGTAGTTAAGTCCCGTAAGCTATACAAACATTTGATTAATGTCACTGATCCATATTGTTTTTCACTTAATTCATTCTTAATTTAATCTTAGATGTGAGGGTACCACTTTTATGTGGAACACTCTGTATACAATTACTTTCATGTTGTGGTACAACATTTTTCTAGAGCTACTAAAGAGAAAATAAAAAAGATACATATTTTCTATTAGGAGTAGATGCATCTATAAATATAAGTGTATATTTGAATTACGTGGCAGAGGGTTCATCTGCAGTTTTTCAGAGGGTTTGTCTAGCCGCGGTGTAGCGTTCGAACGCATTGAGGCGCTATGATCCGATGCGCGAGGCCGTTCCCCGTCGGGGGTTCGGATCCCCCCACCCCTCGGGAGTGTTCGCTAGGTGGAAATTGTTCCGTGCTAAGAGGCTCTAGACAAGATTGGAAGTACGTCGAAACTTCGAAAGCAGTTTATTAGTAATGGACTGATATCTGTGGATAAGCCGGATCGCGTTTCACTTGTTTTGCCCCTTTTACACGGAGCAAAGTTCCGTGCACATCGGCTTATGGCAATTGGCGTGGTCTGGTCATTAGCGGAAACCATGAGGAGCTGGTTCGAGTCGCTAATTCCATCATAACTTGCAGGATGTAATTACCCCACGCAGTGTATGTTCTCAGAGGGCATGACGTAATCCACAAACCTTGTTATAGTTCAGGCAATTTGTGGGAATTATTTGTAAGCTACACACAGAACGCGGCTCGTGGATCAGCTTTTTACTTGTAAAAACTGCATCAGAATATCGACAGTAGCTGGTGAAATAACTCTTCAGAGACAAGGTGAAAAAAAAAAAAAAAAAAAAAAAAAAAAAAACACAGACTTCATAAAACGTCTGATTCCTAGCTTAATAGTGCTACAATTGCCGGTTCTTTCTAACTACTACTGTGATGTGAAAAGTTTCAATAACATTATTATTTTACAAATCTATCCTTATAAACATTAACAAGAGTAAAACGAGGGTCGTTGTTGTTATGATCTTCAGTCAGGAGACTGGTTTGTTGCAGCTCTCCACCCTACTCTATCCTGAGCAAGCCTTTTCATATCCTCATCAGAACGGCAACCCATATCCACTTGAATCTGCTTACTATACGCGTCTCTTGGCCTCCCTCTGCGATTTTTACCCCACACACTTCCCTCCAATGCTAAATTTACGATTCCTCGATGTCTAAGAATGTGTCCTACCAAGCGATCCCTTCTTTTAGTTAGGGTATGCCAAAAATTCCTTTTCTCACCAATTCTGTTCAGTACCTCTTCATTAGTTATGCGATCTACCCACCTAATCTTCAGCATTCTTCTGTAGCACCACATTTCAAAAGCCTCTATTCTCTTCCTGTCCGCACTGTTTATCGTCCATGTCTCACTCCCATACAAGGCAACACTTCACACAAATGCCTTCAGAAAAGACTTCCTTACACTTAAATTAATATTCGATGTTAGCAAATTTCTCTTTTTCAAAAATGCTTTTCTTCCCATTGCCATTCTGCATTTTATATCCTCTGTACTGCGACCATCGCATGTTATTTTACTACCTAAGTAACAAAATTCATCTACCACCTTCATTGTTTCGTTACCTAATCTAATTCCTTCAGCATCGCCTGATTTTCTAAGACCGCATTCCATTATTTTTGTTTTGCTCTTGTTAATGTTCATTTTGTACGCTCACTTCAACACACTGTCCATTCCATTCAACTGCTCTTCCAGGTCGTTCGCTGTCTCTGACAGAATTACAATGTCATCAGCAAAACGCAATGTTTTTATTTCTTCCCCCTGAACTTTAATCCCTATTCCAAAATTTTCCTTGCTTTCCTTCATCGCCTGCTCAATGTACAAATTGAATAACATCGGAGAAAGGCTACAACCCTGTCTTACTCCCTTCCCAACTGATGCTTCCCTTTCGTGCCCTTCGAGTCTAATAACTGCGGTCTGGCTTTTGTAGAGGTTGTAGATAACTCTCCTTTCCCTGTATTGTACCCCTGCTGACTTCAGAATTTGAAAGAGTGTAGTCCAGTCAACATTGTCAAACGCTTTCTCCAAATCTACAAAGGCTAAAAATGTAGATTTGCCTTTCCTTAATCTATCTTCTAAGATAAGACGTAAAGTGAGTATTGCCTCCCGGGTTCCTATGTTCCTCCTGAATCCAAACTGATCTTCCCCTAGGTCAGCTTCTACCAGCTTTTCCATTCTCCTGTAGATAATTCGTGTTAAAATTTTGCAACCATGACTTATCAAACTGATGGTTCTGTAATTTTCACACCTGTCTGCACCTGATTTCTTTGGAATGGGGATTATTACATTTTTCTTAAAGTCTGAGGGCATTTCGCCTGTCTCATATATCCTACACACCAGTTCAAATAGTCTTGTCATGGCTGGCTCTCCCAGAGACTTTAGTAGCTCTGAGGGTATATCATCTACTCCTGGGGCCTTGTTCCGGCCTAGGTCTTTCAAGGCTCTGTCAAATTCATCTCTGAGTATAGTATCTCCTATTTCATCTTGATCGACTTCCTCTTCCCTTCCTACAACATCGTCTCTAAGTTCATTTCCTTTGTAGAGCTGCTCTATGTACTCTTTCCACCTTTCAGCTTTCCCTTCTTTGTTGAGAACTGGTTTCCCATCTGAGTCCTTGATATTCGTAGAATTGCTTTTCTTGTCCCCAAATGTCTCTTTGATTTTCCTGTAGGCGGTATCTACTTTTCCCCTTCTTATACATTCTTCTACAGATTTGCATTTGGCTTCTAGCCACTCCTGCTTAGCCATTTTGCACTTCCTATCAATCTGATTTCTTAGTCGTCTGTACTCCATTTTGCCTGTTTCATTTACTGCATTTTTATATTTTCTCCTTTCATCAATTAAATTTAGTATCTCCTGTGTTATCCAAGGATTTTTTGCAGGTCTTGCCTTTCTACCTATTTTGTCCTCTGCTGCCTTCACTATTTCATCTCTCAATGCTACCCATTCCTCTTCTACTGTTTTATTTCCCCCTGTTTCTGTCAATTGTTGCCTAAATCTCCCTCTGAAATTCACCAGAACTTCACGTTCCTTCAATTTATCTAGGTCCCATCTCCTTATTTTCCTACCTTTCTGAAGTTTTTTCAGTTTCACCCTACAGTTCATGACTAACAAGTTATGGTCAGAGTCTATATCTGCCCCTGGGTATGTCTTGCAGTTTATAACCTGATTCCGGAATCTATATTTTACCATTATAAAATCTATCTGATACCTTCCAGTGTCTCCTGGTCTCTTCCAAGTATACAACCTTCTTTTGTGATTCTTAAACCACGTGTTTGTTATGATTAAATTATGTTCCGTGCAAAATTCTACCAGGCGACTTCCTCTTTCATTCCTTCTGCCCAGTCCATATTCACCTACTATTTTTCCTTCTCTTCCTTTTCCTACTACCGAATTCCAGTCTCCCATCACAATTAAGTTTTCCTCTCCCTTAACGGTCTGAATAATTTCCTTTAGCTCCTCATATATTTCTTCTATATCCTCATCATCGGCAGAGCTAGTTGGCATATAAACCTGTACTACTGTTGTCGGTGTTGGCTTCGTATCTATCTTGACAATGATAATGCGATCACTGTGCTGCTCATAGTAGTTTACCCGCATTCCTATTTTCTTATTCATTATCAGTCCTACTCCTGTGATACCCCAACTGATCTTGTATTTATAATCCTGTACTCACCTGACCAGAAATCCTGTTCATCCTGCCACCGAACTTCACTAATCCCCATTATATCCAACTTCAACCTATCCATTTCTCTTTTTAAATTTTCTAATTTTCCTACTCGATTAAGGGATCTAACATTCCACGCTCCGACCCGTAGAATGCCAGTATTGTCTTTCCTGATGATCACATCCTCCTGAGTAGTCCCCGCCCGGAGATCCGAATGGGGGACTATTTTACCTCCGGAATATTTTACCCGAGAGGATGCCATCATCATATTTTCATACAGTAGAGCTGCATGTCCTCGGGAAAAGTAACGGCTGTAGTTTCCCCTTGCTTTCAGCCGTTCGCAGTAATGGAATATAATGTTAGAAAACAGGTGATGCTGGGGGAATTTGATTAGGTAATGAGACGATAAAAAAGTAGATGAGTTTTCTTATTTGGGTAGCAAGATAACTTCTGATGGCCGAAGTAAAGAAGATATGATATGCAGAATGGCTATTGGAAGAAAAGCGTTTCTAAAGAAGCGAAACTTGTTAATATCCAACAATAATTTAAATGTTAGAAAATCCTTTCTGAAAACATTTGTCTGGAGTGTAGCATTGTATGGGAGTGAAACGTGGACGATAACGAGTTCAGACAAAAATATGATAGAATCGTTCGAATTGTAATGTTACAGACGAATGATGAAGATGTGATGGGTAGATCACGTAACTAATGAGGAGGTGCTCTACAGAATTGGGGAGAACAGGAGTTTCTATCCAGACTAAGAGAAGGGATAGGTTGGTGGGACACATTCTGAGACATCATGGAATCGTCAACTTAGCATTAGAAGGAAGTGTATGGTGTAAGAATCGTAGAGGGAGACCGAGGGATGAATACAGTAAGCAGATTCAAAACGATTTTGGGCGCCGTTCGTATTATCAGGTGAAGAGGTTTGCACAGGACAGGGTAGCGTGGAGAGCTGCATCAAATCAGTCTGCGGACTGAAGGCCACAACAACAACAATGTAAAGGTCGGATTTATGCACTAATTAAAAAAAATGATCAATGCAATCTGGAGAAGCTTATGCGTCCTCTATGTATATCCTACTTCAGAGTATAGCGGTGCTCAGTTTATTGACTGTGAATGCACGGCGCTGGTCAAGACTACCAGTAACAGCCAAATGGTGGACTATATCTAAAGATGGCAAAAGATATTTGCCGAAATCGGTAATTTTAAAGAATATATTTGAACTTAGACTGTCTAACTAATTAATCTTGTTGTAACAGGTCACGGAACTCCTGTAACATGGTTTTCTAAAATCATTAAAAACAACTGGTACATATGCATGCTGCATTTCTGGATAATTATTCTTCTGTATGTTTTGATTTCAGTAATCTCTCTTCTATAAGCAGTTATGTGTAAATGCCAGAAGCGAATAGCGGAAACAACAAATTTTATAAATCATGTAAGTAGTAGATCATACTTCTCCGTTGAAGCTGAATACATTTTGTTGCTTTCTCAGTGAAAATTGTAAACCCGCATTAGCAGTTAAATATACAGCGAGGCACGAAACGGAAACGAAATACACACTTTTACAATGAAATAGATAGTAGATTACGTGCCTCGCAACGAAAGAAGCTAGTAACGAATCGGGTTTGGAGGTTTTACTGTCACGTTCATCACTGTAGGCTAACTCACAGCATGAATTTTATCCGATCGCTTAAGATCGGCTGGATCAGAATCAGAAGGGCAAAGCACAGTGAGAAATTAAGCTCATCGATTACGAGCTAATGTGCCTTGTGCAATGGAATCGGCACGGAAGCGAACAATTGGAGTGTACTTAGAACTTTTCCGCACCCGTCTACCTCACAGGACACACGTCGAGTTTTGCTGTGTTTCAGCACTGTCTCAATAACAAGTGCAGTCTCCATCCAATTGTCATCCGTAACATCGAGAAGGTGCAATCGAATTTTGGTACACGGAATATGTAGAATGAAACGTCAGGAATGCACTGCACAAATGGCGAAGTTAAAAAAGCGATATTATAAACTCGAGAAAACTACTGTAACAGACACGAACAGTGCAACGTACGCCGGGTATTGGCTAGTATTATTTCGATATTCACTCCACAGCAGCAGTTACGTGTTATGAGGAAACACTGTATATCACTTTTATGTTTCATAACTAAACAGATTACCAAGTAATGTACCTAGTAATAATAGAAAAAAATTATCCACGTGTGTGTGTGTGTGTGTGTGTGTGTGTGTCTACGTTTCCTCCTAAACTACTAGACTGATTTTACCAAATGTGGAACACAAAGTCTTCATAGCGAGACAACAATTGCTGTGGGGGCCAGAATAACTTTCGACACATAAATCAGGAGATTTGACCTCATAAACAATGAAATTGGCGAAAGACTGACACATCAAATGACGCGTCAATAACGAGGCTTCATTCATCCACTATTAGAGAATGAGTGCACTTAGCGACTTGCAAGAATCTGTAAACATAATTACAAAACTTTTTCTCTATGATAACCCAACAAAAAAGTGAAATGAAACAAGTTTATCCGTTACTACCTTTCTGATGTTGACTTAGTGCAACTATGGCATTTAGTCTGACGTTACAATTTATTACTTCTAATTTTATTAGCGTGAGATTTTACATACAACATGAACATCTACCATTTAATATATTTTAGAAACTAAATTAAAGTAAGAAATGTGGATCAGGAGATACAAGGTCACAATCAACGAGGTTCATAAAATTCGCCTCCATCACTTGTGACGTTTCGATCTACAACATCTTACTGCCATCTATTCACAGTAAATTTTACAGACAGTTTCCTAGTGTTCTACACTACGTACTTGGAAAATTTTATAACTGTAGGCACTGTTACTAAGCACAAATGACGTCGTGATCGAGTTAAACGAAAACGATACTGGAATGCGCTGAGTGTGTGGCAAAAGATGATGGACAAATGGGGAAGAAGGAGTTGGGCAAACAGAGATATAGAATAAAGTCAATATGTCTGTAAATCTATAGAACCAAACTGCGTGGTCATCAGTCCGTAGCTTACAAACTACTTAAACCTAGGTAAACTAGGTGGAATGCGCTGAGTGTGTGGCAAAAGACGATGGACAAATGGGGAAGAAGGAGATGGGCAAACAGAGATATAGAATAAAGTCAATATGTCTGTAAATCTATCGGACCAAACTGCGTGGTCATCAGTCCGTAGATTACAAACTACTTAAACCTAGGTAAACTAATCTACGGACAAACACACACACCGATGTCCCAGGGAGGACTCGAACCTCCACGGCGAGCAACCGCGCGCTCCGCAGCGAGGCGCTTTAGAAAGTCAGTATGGGGCAACGTCGGAAACTACTGCTAATCAGGGAAATGGGTAGGTATCAGGATACAAACAGAGAATTTCTTAGACGGGTTATCGTTACCAACGATATATTAAGCCAAGTCAGTAGGAAACACTATGAAAAAAAGAATCAAATAAAAATCTACACTAGACGCACACAATGGATGTGCTGTGGAAGTGCATCATCTTATCTACCTTAGTCAGGTGATGTATCGAACAACGTACAGTGAGAGAGAAAATAATAATAATAAAAAAAATGCCCGCCTCATAGATTTTAGAATCAAAGAAGGCACTGCGCACGCCCAACTTCAGAAATGCCAGTGTTGCCAACTGTAGCGGTCCGTGGAACCTCAGTTTATTATTTACGTTGTCGCAATTATGACCATACAGCCAGCGGCAACATTAAAATAGAATTGAAATTCTTACAATGTATATCACACTATTAATAGGTATCTAACATCATACAGCTTTAGAATAAAAGTAGAAAATTCATATGTACAAGTTATAAAACAATACATTTTAACACTACTTGTGACAGATGTAATACAACGAAAAGTACAAACAGCATAAAACAAAATGACAGTTGCAAAGACATATAAAAGTCAAAATCTATATCTATATATAAAAGGCTTGTGTGTGTACGTGCTGACAGACTTTTCTCCGTGACCACATACTGCCACCCACTCGTGGTTGTGGTGGTAGATAGCCCTTGGTCTAATGATCTTAGTAAGGGAGTTTGGTCGCGATGCGTGACAGTGGGTAAGTGTGACGAGCAAAAATTCACAAAATATGCAATAAATACTCTTAGGAAAAGCTATATACTCTGTGACTTGCGAACTTTACGGTACGAGTCGAAATCTGTTTATTCTTTCAATCGTCAGACAATGCGGTCCTTTCAGACTTTAATAACGACGAGGAATATCAAATACGCAATTTTTTTAAATAGATCACATGTTTCCGTCAACCACACATTACCGACTATGAACAGAGACACAAAACAAAGATAAAAATCCAGATAGACTCAAAAATAAAAATACTCGTGGAACATTGATCACTGTCGTGGAAGCGTGGTGGAAACACAGACATATATTAATGAATGTCTCTTAGGCCATATATATTGATATGCATGTGCCATTTAGCTCACTGGTCTGTGATAATCAGTGATCTCTGATACATATAGCCGCGACACTCTGCTGGGTCAAGAAAAACTATGCGACGTAGTCCTACTCATATCCCGGCGGCCTCCTGTGACAATGTTGGCAATAGATGTTGAATAACGAGAATCACATGACATCGTCACAAGCCAATGGCGTGACACGCAAATATTTTGTCGTGAGATCAAGCATACAGCAGGAACAGCAGTATTTATCTACACTCTAAGTGGTTCGGTCATCTTTGCAACGATTTTATATCGTGTTATTGATGTTGCCAACATAAAACACGAGGTCGCCAGGATAGAAAGTAAAATTTACCGAATCAGATACATCCGTTGTTGTCACATCTCATTATGACCAGCACTTTCACGCGAAACTCTTTTGTATAGGGTCTTATGATTCACACAGTCTCACAATTCATTCGAAATTCCTATTCAAGAAGATACTTGTGAAAACTGTTACAAATCAATATTCGCACTTATCCAATATCGTTTTCAGAAATGTAATTTGCCAGCCCCTTTCGGCGCTGCTGTTGAAATGTGTAAAAAAATTGAGAATAACGACGCATTATTACTATTTCTCATCTCATCGATAGCAGTGTTCACAGAAGTTCACGCCAAACATACAATTACACACTGAGTCTTAACTTGATGAACACAACCTAACATTGATTTTACGTCGTTACTTTAATTTCACTTTTTGTATGAAAATCTTTATGAATATTCATGGTTTTCGACATTTTGGATAAGAGAACTGAGTTTATTGACAGAGCGATCCAACAAGGATTTTGTTTTTGCTGACCTAGGTCCGAAACCGTAAAAAACCACGATATACATAGGTCCTTCGTTAACAACTGTTGCGAAGCACGGGCATATAAGATAGTATAATATAAAATTACTTATGCAGTTTCAAGCTGCGCATGTTCCAGGTAAACACACCAGCTCTTAGATTAAAGATGTATGCCGGTGACTTTGAGGTAGTTCTCCAGTAAACAGTACTTAAACTTGTGGAATCCATGAAGGAAGACAGTGACACTTGTGGGGAGGAGGTAACCCCTCGCAACCAGCTTTCTGTAGAAGACACTTTGTGCGGCCGTGTACTTGGTGCATGCAAGTATAATGTGGTTGAGATCCGCCACTGCCGTTGGATCTTTCTCCCAATGTCGAGAAGCGATGATTTTCAAACGGTGTAGATGGGCACGGTAACATCCATGTCCCTGTCTCATCCGAATGAGAGACGTTGCATGACGTTGACGAGGGTACCGCACACTCGGATACTTGGCACAACCCAGCCATCAACCAGAATCCAGACTGGTGGTGACGTGGGGAACGCTGTGTCGACACCTGCACGTAAGAATGAAGAATGGACGAGATCTTTCTCCCCGGTCTCCTATCTGACTAGACCTGTTCCCTTGAGCTCCGAGCAAACCACCACTTTCACTCTAAGATGTACCTCGACTTCTCATTGGTTCCCTTTTAGTACCATGTAACAGCCATTTCCAAATAAAACTCATTGTGTTTCCATAACTTCACGGCTTTCTCACTGACCGCCTGGGAGTAGCCGTGCGGCCTGAAGCGCCACGTTACGGATCGCGCGGCCTCCCGCGTCGTAGGTTCGAATCCTCCCTCGGGCATGCATGTGTGTGTTGTCCTTAAGTTAGTTTAACTTAGTTTAAGTAGTTTGTAAGACAAGGGACTAATGTCGAACGTAGTTTGGTCACATAGCATAATAAACATTTGAACATTTTGGCTTTCTCATTCAAACTCCATGCGCAGTCCTTCGCTCGAATATCCTGGCATATTTTTTTTTTCCTTTATTGTCATTTTATGCCCGTACTTGGCAGGCTGGCAGCAGAGAATTTAAAAATAGACATGGTGAAAAATGTGATGGTTAAAACATAGACATGGGTGATAAAATACATTTAGTCTTTAATAGTTGGCCATGGCGGCATAAAATCACATTGGTGGAGACGAGCACTGGTAACGACGAGTAAAACGGAGACGCTGAATAAAAAACACTGGTGACAATCGTACTTCATGTGGATGTCAGAACAAGTTAAAGCACACTGAGTAGACGTGAGGCAGAACACTGACGACGATGCGCACATTAGCACTGTAGCACTGTTGGGCCTGCAGGGGGGGGGGGGGCAGGAAGAGGAGAGGAATCGTGGGGGAGAGGAGACGGAGAGGAGGGGAAGGAGCTGCGTAAGGTCTCCAAGGAGGGGAGGGAGGGTTGGACCAAGCGGGGTATGGGAAAGGGGAGAGAATGGGGGAGTTTGATCTACGAGGAGGGAGGGGGAAAGCGGGAAGGATTAGGGTTGGTAGGATCACCACCACCTAGAGAGAAGGTCGCAGCGCTTTCGTGTGACGTCAGGCACAGTAGGTTGCGCGCGCATAGCTGACTGGCCCGCTGCTTCGGCATAGTGCGCCGTGCCACAGCGGCTACCCAGTCAGCTCTGCGCGCGCAACCTATTGTGCCTGACGTCACACGACACCGCTACGGCCTTCTCTCTAGATGGTGTTGGTAGGATTTTTAGATATCGGGACGGAGACCGTCGTCCTATACATCCTGACACAGAAGTAGTAGTCATATAAACCAGTGGTTCTCAATTTTTATAATGGGTTACGAAATTTTTCCCAGTAATATTTAGATCCCTCAATAAAAACGATTGGGGAACACTGGTATAGATTACATTTCGCTGCATAAGCAGCTACACGCAGCGGGAGGACCGAAACTATCGAAATGTAATGAAGTGGTAACGTGAATGCACACGATTGGAAACAATGGCGCGTTATATAACGGAGCTGTGGCAGGTGCGTGTCAGTCGCACGCCAGGTGGGGGTGCGAGTGTGGCGGCCATTCAGCGCGTGGCTGTGTCGGCTGGCTGTGATTTCGTTGTCAGCGGCCCTCAGCCGCAGCTGTCGCCCCTCAACCGCAGGCGCGGCCGCCGCTGGTTCGCCAGTGAGAACACAAACAACGCCCACATATAAACACAGCACGCCTTTGTCACCTCGTTCCGTCCATATCGCTACTATTGGTTAGCATGTTCGCACCATCCAGTCACTCACAAAACACCCTGTTCCGCTCTTCCCCCTCACCATCCCAAATGTTCAAATGTTTGTATAGCTTATGGGACTTAACAGGTTGGTCATCAGTCCCTAAACTTACAAACTAGCTAACAGTAAGGACGGCACAAATATCCATACCCGAAGGGGCATTCGAACCCCCGACCGTAGTGGCCGTGCAGACCGTGACTGGAGCGCCTCAGTACCCTCGGCCACCGCGGCCCGCTCTCACCATCCCACCATTCGCGAGTGAGAACACAAACAACGCCCACATATAAACACAGCACGCCTTTGTCACCTCGTTCCGTCCATATCGCTACTATTGGTTAGCATGTTCGCACCATCCAGTCACTCACAAAACACCCTGTTCCGCTCTTCCCCCTCACCATCCCAAATGTTCAAATGTTTGTATAGCTTATGGGACTTAACAGGTTGGTCATCAGTCCCTAAACTTACAAACTAGCTAACAGTAAGGACGGCACAAATATCCATGCCCGAAGGGGGATTCGAACCCCCGACCGTAGTGGCCGTGCAGACCGTGACTGGAGCGCCTCAGTACCCTCGGCCACCGCGGCCCGCTCTCACCATCCCCCTTACGCATGTTTAGTACACACAGATACACACAGAAATGTTAAAATGATTGGAAATTTATGGCATTCAACAGTTTGATTATTAGTCCCTAGCTTACAAACTACTTAACCTAAGGACAACACAAACACCCATGCCCAAGAGGGATTCGAACCCCCGACGGCGGACGGCCGCGCGCACCGCAACACGGCGCTCCAGTACACGCGGCTAATCTGCCGCGGCACACACAGTCACAAATTATATATATATATATATATATATATATATATATATATATATATATATATATATATATATATATTTTTTTTTTTTTTTTTTACAAATGTTTGTAATTCTATCGGACCAAACTGCGTGGTCAACAGTCAGTAGCTTACAAACTGCTTAAACCTAGGTAAACTAACCTAAGGACAACACACACACTCATGCCCTAGGGAGGGCTCGAACTTCCACGGCGAGCAACCGCGCGCTCCGCAGCGGGACGCTTTAGACCGCTCGGCTACTCCACCTCGGCACAGTCACAAAACTGCAATCTCTAACTATATAAAAGCGAAAGGACACTCATTCATTATATATTTTTTGACGACGTTACAGCGTTCAGTGAATGAAATAAATCGTATTTTGCTTCACTGTACTAGGTTAAAATGGAATACCGACGTTTGGCGAATGAAAATTTGTGCCCCGCCGGGATTCGAACCCGGGATCTCCTGCTTAATTGACTACAATAAATTGTGTCTCGATACCTCATGGTCTGTTCTCCTTGATGCTGGAATACAGTATTGCGGCTGCGAGCATTACAGAACAAATAGGCTGTGGTATAGAAAAGAGACAGCGTGGCGAATGGAGATTTGGGTATGTTGGGAGACTGTGTCCTCGGTGGCAGAGTGGTCAACGCGTCTGCCTACTATGCAGGAGATCCCGGGTTCGAATCACGGCCGGGCACAAATTTTCATTCGCCACACGTTGCTATTCTATCTGAACCTAGTACAGTCAAGCCATAATTGATCGCAAATTGCGATTCATTAAATCACTCACTCACTCACTGACTAAACACGAAATCTCGAAAACTACTTCACCTATGAAGCAGAACTTTGGCAGGAATATAGTTTATCGGTAGAAGACGTCAGCTAAGAAAGGATTTTACGATACAGTCGATAGTTCAGGATATATGACGTCATAAACAATGAAAACTTCCCCATCTTGCGGACGTGATAGTGTGACTCTATCAGTCCACTATTTGAGAAGGAGAGGACTTAGAGACTTGGAACAAACTTCAAACATAATTTCAAACCTTTAGGAAACTTTTTTATCGCTGACAACCCAGCAAAATGATGAATGGGAAAAAGTTTGTCGAATTTCTGCGAACATGCAGTAAAATTACGGCATTTGGCATGACGCTACATTTTATTACTCGTATTCTATTAATTGAATCCGCGATAAATGTTACAGACAGTACGTTAGAAATTTTATCTCAGTACGGCACACGGTTCGTAAAAAGCCGCCACATCACGCATGACCTTGTGATTTATTAAATCTTTCCTACTAACTCCATACGCGACGTATTTTGCAGACATTATACATATACACCACTGGATGTGTCTTCGAAATAATAGATGCATGAAAATTCTCCTTAATAAGCACAAAGTTGCAATTTACTACCAACTCCATTTACAACACATTTCATAGGAAGTTTCCTAATATTCCATTCTACGAACTTGGAAAATGTTTTTGTAAGACACATAATTCAGGAGCTATTGGGTGACATCCGTAAATAGGTATCAGCATTATGTTTGACATTTTGTTACGTCTTTATTACTCTGCTCGCAGCACATTCCGCAAACAATATCCAAATATACCACTGAAAAGAGCTACTATATCACGGAACGACACATTGATCAGCAGATACGACGTCATAACCACTGAGCTGTTTGAAAACGAAACAACAGGGCAAATTTCGCTGTAGTTTCAAGCCAAACTTCTGTACAAATACCGCAGATGTCTTCATGGTGGCGAAGATGGTGCAAGGCAAACTTCTACTACGTGGGCGACCTCATTGGCGACCTCCTGGAGAAACGTAGTTTTTAGAGATCTACATCTACATGGGATACTCTGCAAATCACATTTAAGTGCCTGGCAGATACTATTTATCTCCCATTACATTCTCGAATAGCGCGCGGGAAGAAAGAACACCCACCTGATAAGGATTCAACACTGGGCTGCAATACTCCAAAAATGGATGGACAAGCGTAGTGTATGCAGTTTCTTTTGTAGTTTTATTGCATGTTTTAAGGGTTCTGCCATAAAACACAGTCTCTGGTTCGCTTTTCCCACGACATTATCTACGCGTTCTTTCCAATTTAAGTCCGAAGTAATAGTAATTTCTAGGTACAAGGAGCCAATACGAAGGAGCCAATACGAAAAGTACTATCTCAAGGCAGGAAAAAAAAATTCAGCTAGTAATGTATATACAGTGTGATTCGGCTTATCTGTTCACCACAAATATTACTGGAACGGTTTAACCTCTTGACCGCGAAATTTTTCTCGAGCCTCGCGGCATTTCATGCTGCGTTTAATAATTGACATGTTTCGGCGTACTTTTCTGCGATTTTACGTTGCTAATAGTTCAGTGCTATCGGCAGCAAAATTGACTACTGCGAAAACAAGCATTTTTTTCTTCAATTTGGCACTTTCAAAGATTTTACGAGAGGAGCAAATGCATGCACATTACTTTTACATAAACCTCCTTTTGAAGTATTTATTTCCTTTACTAATACGTTTCGAAATATTTCATTCGTGAGCCGGATCACTAGTGAACCGCTGAGGCAGTCTACAGTACTTTTGAGACGTGGCTTTTTCGTGAACTGTATCACCTGCGAACCGGTGAGCCGATATGCGCCTCTTTTTTTGCCTTTAATGAAATAAATCGCAATTTGCGATCACTTATGGCTTCACTGTTCTGGGTTTGGATGTAATACCAATGTACGGCGAATGAAATTTTGTGCCCGGTCGGCATTCGAACCCGGGATCTCCTGCTTACTAGGCAGACGTGTTGACCACTCCGCCACTGAGGACACAGTGACCAGCCCGACTGCAGAGGACTCTTTCCTACATGTCTCCCGCCACACCCAAATCTTCATTCGATTATGACATAATTACACAACTGATATGCTGTCCAGGCTAACGACGCGCACATTTAAGCTACTTTCCCTTACTGTAATTAAGTTTCTGACATCATTGTAAAGCATTATTTTCAGTTTCTACATTTGCAACAATATGCTGCGAACTACAGTGAAGCGTGTGGCAGAGGGTACTTCAGGGTACCACTTATTATGGTTTCTTTTTGTTACATTTTCTACCTGACACTGGGAAGAACAACTGTTTAAATTCATCTGGGCCGGCCGCAGTGGCCGAGCGGTCTGCGGCACATGTCACAGTCTGCACGGAAGCTACGGTCGGGTGTTCGAATCCCCCCTCGTGCATGGATGTTTGTGTCGTCTTTAGTATAAGGTACTTCATACGTAGTTTGTAAGTTTAGTGACTGATGATCCCGGATCCCTTAAGCTTAACAAACATTTGAACATTTTTTTGAAAATTCATCTGTGTGTGCTGCAATTAATCTAATCTTGACTCCATGGCAACTACTGCAGTATTAACTCTAGTGACATCTCCTCTGCGTCACCGAAATAAAGGATAAATAAGTAATTAAATCAAGGTGTCATAACAATAAAGCTTGCATACCTAGTAATGATATGCTAATAGATGATATTTGCTACAGGTATTCTTAGATATTCCTACAGTACATGACAGAATATTCACTAGCAAGTGTAAATGAAGTACCTAAATTCTGTGAGAGCTTTCATATTATTAATCAGACTGTAGTGTACATAGTGTAATCATTTGCCTGACTTTTTTTTGCCATATACATTTTTGGTTTTTACATGCGCTTTTTCTGGAGTATGTGTACTAATACCGCATTTCATTCTTCAGGTGCGGAGAACATGTAAAATCTTCTTGACATAAATGTAAAATGTTATATAGTATGCGTATTGTAAAGTACCCGTCATATTTATTGCGAATACAAAGACGACTGAAGAGTTAATGTTTATCGTTTTAATTGTAATTTCAGAAAAAGTAAAACGGAATAAATAAAAATGTTGGTAGTATGTAGGATACAAACCAAGCAGCAATGAACCCATGGATCCTACAGCCTAACTCTCTGACCACCATACCACATCTCCCACTGTGTGGAACGAGTTATTATTATTATTATTTCTTTATATATATATATATATATATATATATATATATATATATATATATATATATACACACACTAGTAAAGGCGTGAACTAAAGATAATGGTTATCTGTGGTATTCAACAATCACAAATTGCACCAGAAAAACCGCGTTTGTTGCAAAAACTTTAATCCACCGGTGTCGTAATGACATACGTATGTCGCACGCAAATTATTGACCTGACGAAATTTCGCCGGGAGCAGCCGCTGATCTGTTTCGAAGAGCCGAATCTTTTAGTTGAGCGTTCTGTTGAGAGCCGCTCAATTAGGTGAACCGTATTGTCCATGACTAACGTAAACATGTATTATTTGCACCTCAAAATCGAGATGTCGATGGCTATGTGAGTGAACTTATGCCTGTGATGTATTAATTCAGCAGCGAGTATAGATTGGAACTGCACTGAAAATGTACACTTAATTAAAGTAAGAATAAGTACTGTGATTAATCAGCCTCCATCGACTGATAGCAAGATTGATGGATCTTTTACTGTGATTGTTTATCAGAACAACTGTCTGACAGAATGACAGTTTCACTGAAAGACAAATCCGGTTGTAGCTCAAAGCAGAACTCGTTAATTTGACAACTAAATAGTTTATTAATTAAACAGACTACAGACCAATGTTTTACACGATTGTGATACAGAATGTAAATCTGCTCGTGGCTGGAATAGTAGACAATTTCCAACAGTGACTGATAGCAACAGATTCACATGTACGGATATACAACAAAGTGGAAACGCAGAAGTTGATAATTATGTAATACATTAATTAATTAAATCAAAATTTAGATTACTTAGGCAGAAACGGACTGAGTATGGGTTTTTCTTGAGACCATAGAAACAATCGTTGTGTCTTCCAACACGTTGTGAGAATTAGGTAATTTCATTAGCGTACTAATTTATTGTATTTTCATCGAGTGGTGTAATTAATTTTTATGTATTAAGCTCTTTCCCCAAATCGACAAGATATACTGGCATCTGCTTGAAGAGATAACAGCTTTCATTATAGTGGAAAAGAAATGGAACTCCGAAAATAAGTAGCTACTCAAAAATTGTTTGAAAGAGATAATTACAAACTCAAGAAAGTGGCTTCATCGATTCGCGATGTTGGTAATTTTATCTCACTTGTAACTAATTTCATGATTTTCATGAAAAAAAAATAATGCTCCTGATCTCTTGTATAAAGCCTAAATTGAAAATGTAAATCCGTTGGTGATGGAAAAGATAAGAGCGAAACCGGCCATCTATAATGTTTCTGGACTAGCTTGTGTTAACTCACGGTGGGTCCTGATTAATTTATCTTATTTTGGACAACATAAAGTAGAATTATGTAAGGTAAAGGCACCAGTAGTTAACACATAAAGGGAATAAACTCCATAAAATTCTCATTTAAGAACACAATTTAATGATAAATGCAGATATAATACGCTTACACGTTACATTCATATTTTTGTGTTTGGTACATATTATTTTTCATTACTCTGGAGAAATTCTAATAATTAACAAAAATTATAAAAATTTAAATGTTCAAGCATAAGTAGTTGACACCTTGCAAGTTCAGATTTTTCAGTAGTTGACACACAAAGTAACCAGTAGTTGACAGTACATAAAATACACTGTTACTATGAAATTAATTGAAGTTTTACCCAGCAGTCAACAACTCTATCGAATTCATATCTTAGATTGTCATCAATGACACTGGAAAGTGGTCCTCTTCTTCTTTCTTGAGGACTGGATCTGGACCCATTCGTCGATTCATAGGCGTCTTCCCTTTGGCCTTATACATTAATGTAATACGAGGAACAGAGAAATGTTTTGCTAGTGTAGTGACAGGCATTCTCCTAAGAACAGCATCAACAGCAAGATGCATTTGTTCCTCAAGGTAATTCAGCATCTTTCCTTTCACTGGAGGCATTTTAGTGCCCTAGATAATGAAAAAAATCCTTATGAAACATCCATATTAGACATGAATCACTAGTTGACATGCGGGGCACTAGTACTTGACAGGGGGTGTCAACTACTAGTTCCAAGCATGGTAGAGTAAATTTATAACTATCACTACAAAGCGTAACTCATGGAGAATCAAGGGGTACCAAAAGCACAGTAAATATAAAGTAAATATCTGGAACCAGTAATTGACAGGGAAGTGTCAACTACTAAAAGCACAGCATAAATTGGAACCAGTAGTTGACACCCATACTGTTGTCCCAACGCAACCTAAAATTGCTATTATTGCCACAAAGTTATTGTCTACCCTTCTTTCTGAGGCTATAAAATGCATAATATCTCAGAGAAATTACTTCTATCGACTCATAATGACTTAATGAAAAGCATACCTCCTTAGCGATTTAGACAACAGAATCGGAGGAGAAGTACAAATGAAGAACACGTCCTTACACTTTCAAGCACTGAACTCATAATGGCTGCCAGGTCAGAGATGTTATTGTTGACATCCATAGATGATGGAACTACCAAACTGAAATAACTTACAGTGGCACACAGAACGAATTTGTTTTCTTATTTAGAGCATCTTTGTTTGTAAGTGTCAACTACTAGTGCAGTGTCAACTACCGGTGCCTTTACCTAAACATATAGTGTTTACCTTATGAGCCACCGTCTCAGATTCAGTACGCGGTAAGAAAGGATTTAGAGTAAGTTTTACTATATAAATATTTTAACATGTATGAAAAGGAGAGCGATAAAATATGTGAAATTATTGTACTAAACTTACCCAACATCGAATGAAACTTTCACTCTGCAGCGGAGTGTCGGCAGATATGAAACTTCCTGGCAGATTAAAATTGTGTGCCGGAACCGGGATTCGAACCTGGGACTTTTGCCTTTCGCTGGCAAGTGCTCTACCGTCTGAGCTGTCCTGCCAAGCTTCACGGTCCGTTCTCATAACTTTACTTCTGCCAGTACTTTGCCTCACACTTTCCAAACTTCACAGAAGTTCTCTTGTGACCCTTGCAGAAGAAAGATTATGGTGGACATATGGTTTAACCACAGCCTTAGTGATTTTTCCAGAATGAAACTTTGGACAATGTTGACTGTGAGACATCATTTGACGGGTAAAATATAGAGAATGGATGGTCACTTACAACTTGTACAGAAAGCAGACAGTAGTAATAAGAGAGCATGGAAGTGGAGGGAGTAACACAGGGTTGTAGCCTTTCCCCAAAAATAATCAATCTGTACATTGAGCAAGCTGTGAAGGAATGGAAGGAGAAATTTGGAAAAGGAATTAAAGTTCAGAGAGAAGAAATAAAAGCTTTGCGTTTTGCCGATGACATAGTAAATCTGTCAGAGACAGTAAAGAACCTGGAAAAGAAGTTGAACAGAATGGACTGTCTTGAAAGTCGGTTGGAAGATGAACATTGAGAGTAAAACGCAAGTAATGGACTGGAGTATGAGAAAATCCCGCGATGCTGAAGATATTAGATTACGTAATGAGATTATAAATGTTAGGTAGTCCTCTGTAAAAGAATTTGCCTGGCATGTAGTATTGTATGGGAGTGAAACGTGGGCGATAAGGAGTTCAGAAAAAAAATTTTAAATTTAAAAAACATGACAAAAGGTTTTGAAATGTGATTCTACAGGCGAATGCTGAAGATTTAATGGGTAGTTTAGGTGATATTATATTCCAAGACGACAAGGCCTCTGTTGTTGCAGCTCGCATCGACTAGAAATCTTTTTCCGAAATCGACAGCCAGCTTTAAAAAGAAAAGAGTGGGTAATCGCTGTTTGCCACTATCACCGTTACCTGAACTTTCCCATACTTAACAGTATGAATGGTATGTTTCCTTCACATCCATACATGACCTGTGTGTATTCATTAGGAACAACTGCAAACTTTCTTAAAAGCAAAAAGTTTATCCACACGATATAAGCTGTTGTAGTTTTGGAGTAATATTTTGACTGTAATACCCTTTCTAACGTTCTGGAGATAGTATGATACATTATAGAGACCGAATAGATATATACACTTGTACCGAAACGAGACAGCAGTTATAAGAATAGAGGGCCATTAAAGTGCCGCTGTGCTTAGGAAGGGAATAAGACAGGGCAGTAGTCTTTCCATAGTGTAATTTATTCTATACATTGAGCAAGCTGTGAACTAAAGCAAGGTCTATTTTACGAGAATAAATGAAAATTCAGGGAGAACAAATGATAACTTCGTGATTTTCTGATGACATTCGAATTGTGTTTTTGGCAGCAAAGGACATGGAAGATAATTTATAATATAATAATAATAATATAATATGGTTGTCTGTTCCGCAGACCTAATTGAGGAGTAAGACTCCATGGTCATGGAACAAGTGAATACATGAGTTTTAACACAAGAACGGTAATAGAAAGTTTTTAAGTAGTCCTATGCACGCGATAATCTTAAGACAAAGTGAAAAGAATCAATAGAGAAAAAATGAATTATATTAATTGTTTAACTTTTCTAGGAGTTCCTCGACAGAATAAAAGGAGTGGGCCATGAGGTAACTGTGCAATTTAGATTTAAAAGTGTGTGGGTTAGTGCTAAGATTCTATAATTCTTGTGGCAGATTATTGAAAATGGATGCTGCAGAATACTACACACCTTTCTGCACAAGTGTCAATGTGGTGTGATGCAAATGTAGATTCGACTTTGTCTAGTATTCACCTAGTGAAAGCTACTAACTCGTGGGAATAAGCTGATATTATTAACAACAAACGACATTAAGGAAAAAACGTATTGCGACGCCAGTGTCAAAATTCCCAGATTACTGAAAAGGGGTCACTATGACGTTGTTGAACTTACGCCACATATTGCTCGAACCGTCCGTTTCTGAGCCAAAAATATCAATTTGGTTTTAGTCGAGTTACCCCAAAAAATAACGCCATACGGCATAAGTGAGTGAAAGTAAGCGTAGTAGACTACTTTACGTGTTGAAAAATCATTTATTTCAGATATTGTTTTAATGTTAAATATAGCAGAATTTAGTTTGGAACATGATCCTGAACATGGGTTTTCCACGACAGCTTACTATCAGAAAACCTAGAAATTTGAACTGTTCAGTCTCACTTATCATGTGCCCATTATGTGTCATCAAAATGTCAGCTTTAGTCAAATTATGTGTTCGAAATTGTAAAAACTGAGTTTTACTGCGATTTAACATCAACTTGTTTTCTACTAGTCATAAACTTCTCTTGAACTCCATTATTTGATACTGTGTCAATATTACGAACAACATCCTTCACTATCAAGCTGGTATCATCAGCAAACAAAAATATATACTCGAAGGCATATCATTATACTCGAAGGCATATCATTATATAAATAAGAAACAGCAATAGTCCCAAAACAGACCCCTGGGGCACAACACACTTGATTGTTCCCCATTGCGATTATATGTCTTAGCCATTTTCTATACTGCAGAGAATTACCTTATGTTGTCTATTATTAAAGTAAGAGGTGAACCAGTTGTGAACTACTCCTCGTATTCCATAATGTTCCAACTTCTGCAACAATATTTTGTGATCAACACAATCAAACACTTTTGTTAAACCAAAGAAGACGCCTAACGCACGTAGCCCTTTATTTAACCCATCAAGTGTCTCACGGAGAAACAAAAATATAGCTTTTTCAGTCGTTAAACCACTGCTAAAACCAAACTTTATGTTTGACAACAAATTAAGTGAAGTGAAATGATCAACTAATCTTGAATATACAGCCTTTTCAATAGCTTTAGAAAATCCGATAGCATAGAAATAGGTCTATAGATGTCTACATTATCCCTTTCTCCTTTTTTATAAAGTCGTTTCACTACTACTTTAATCTGTCAGGAAACTGGCCATTCTGAAAGGAAAAATCACAAATATGGCTTAGTACTGGGCTGACATATGGAGACCAGTACTTTATAATTTTGTTAGATACCCCATCATACCCACAAGAGTCCTTAGTCTTTAGTGATTTAATTATTGACTCAATCTCCCCTATGGAAGTATCATGGAGGACCATTTCAGGTAAAAGCCACGGAAAGGCATTTTCTAAAAATGTTATATGATTACCTGTAGAAACTAGGATTTTGTTTAGTTCACCCACTATATTCAGAAAGTGATTATTGAATACTGCACATATACTAACTTGTCAGTAAGAGAAACATTTCTACTACGCACTGACGTTATATCTTATACCTCCTGCTGCTGACCAGACACTTTCTTCGCGATTGACTAGATAGTTTTAATTTTTTAATTTTATCCCGAGAGTTTGCTATTCTTTTTGCATACCACATACTTTTTGCATTCTTAATGACATTTTTCAGAACCTTACTGTACTGTTTGTAATGAGCTGCTGCATGTTCATTCTGACTGCTTGTAACATTTTGATTCAATTCCCGCTTTGTTCTACATGATACTCGTATCCCTTTGTCAGCCACCCTGGCTGTCTTTTACTGGAAGTACCCTGTTTTGGGCGTTCTAGCGCAAAGCAACTTTCAAACAGCATAAGAAATGTATTCAGGAAAGCATTATATTTATCATCTGCATTATCAGCACTATAAACATCCTGCCATTCTTGTTCCTTACTTAGGCTTAAAAAGGTCTCAATTGCAACTGGATTAACTTTTTTGAGTAGTTGATAATTATGTTTAACATTTGATTGAGAACAAATACTTTCAGAATTAAAAGTTGGGCATCGTGGTCTTATAGGCCATTTACTATTCTGCTGACAGGGTGCCCCTCTAATAATGAAGAATGAACAAAAATGTTATCAATGGTAGAACTGCTATTTCCTTGCACTCTCGTTGGAAAAAATACTGTTTACATCATGTTGTAGAGATTAAATAGATCTAACAGCTGATTTTTCTTGAGCTATCACCTACACAATTAATGTTGAAATCTTCACACACAACTAACTTTTTATACTTTCTATAAAGTGAACCCAGAACCAATAAATTGAATGGAATGAAGCGTAGCAACGGAATGCAGTCGAATAAATCAGGTGATGCTGAGGGAGTTAGGTTAGGAAACGAACCAATAAAGGCAGAAGATGAGGTATGTTATTTAGGTAGTAAAATTACTGCCGGAGTAGAGAAGTTATATGATACAGAGTGGTAATGAGAAGAAAAGAACTTCTGAAGAGAAGAATTTGTAAACATAGAATATAAAGTGTTGTCGAATTTTCTGTGAAGACGTCTGATGAGAGTGTTGCCTTGTACTGGTGTGAAACGAGGTCAGTAAACAGTTCAAACAAAGAGGGGAGAGAAGCTTTTGCAGTATTATGCTACATCACAATTCTAAAGATTGGATTGGTAGGTCGCGTAGCAAATGAGGAGGTACTGAAGAAAACTGACAAGAAAAGTAATTTCTGATATATTAAACCATTTCCTGTCCCACAGGTCCAAAAGGTTCCTGTCAATTTTCAATGTCATAAAATAAAGTGGAAGCTGATATTACATCACTCGTATTCCTGATGGGACCTTATTGTCCATCTAATGTATGAAACTCGCTGACTGCGATATTTCAAAATCTTAAACGTGTCTGCACTTCGGCAACGGTGGAACACGATAAAAAAGTTAATGCAAGTGATTGGCTGAAAGTTTGTTCACTTTCTGATGCGATATTTCAGTATCTCTGCTCACAGAGAGCAGTAAACAATCGACTATCTTAATGCTGCGCGAGTTTAGCGGTTTGTTATAAAAAGAAGCTATTGTGAGTATTGTGACGTTGGTAATTTGGTTTCGCATTGTTTTAGGTAATTCAAAATGATATTATTGAGAAATATAGTTCTCCTTATTTATATAGCGTTCAAAAATATACTCGGAACTTTGTAGTTCCGACAGTCTGTCAAACTGAGTATTGTGCATACGTTTGTAACTGTCTTTGTTGCTGGGCGTCAGTAATAATTTGTTTTGTTTACGAATTACGGAAAATGAATGCGTTTCAAGAATATCTGCTGAGGTGGAGTAGCCGAGCGGTCTAAAGCGCCTCGCTGCGTAGCGCGCGGTTGTTCGCCGTCGGTGGTAAGAGTCCTCCCTGGGGCATGTGTGTGTGTATGTGTGGTGTGTGTGTGTGTGTGTTGTCCTTAGGTTAGTTTACCTTAGTTTAAGTAGTTTGTAAGCTACGGACTGATGACCACGCAGTTTGGATATCTACAATTTGTTATTTTCCCTGCAGATAAATATGTACCATAAAATTTCGGTATAAAACTATGCTATCTGTTTGTTACTGGCAAATTCTTATGTAAACAGTGCTAAGTCATTCATAATATCTACTAATATCATTAAATCCTTTTGAAACTTTGTAATCCCATGGTTTTCGTTTTCTTTTTTCCATTTCTTTTTTCCTTTTTTGAAATAATTGCTACAAATTGTTATTTCCACTTGAGATTAATATTTACCATGGCAATTTGATGTAAAACTCTGCTTGTTACTGTCCTTGTGTAAACAGAGTTAAGTCTAAAAATAGCATTGTATCCTTCCGGGACTCTGTAGTTCTTTACTTTTATTTTTCCTTCCTTTACATCAACCAAGGAAGATATAACTGTGTGGATTCCCTAATGTGGATTTCATTATTTTGGCACGGTTGTAAAATAACCATACATGAGGTACTATGGTCGCATATTAGCTAGAGCAGAAAAGGGTTAACTAAAAGAAGCGGAACACACATTGAAGCAGTAAAAGGGGGGCGGGAGGGAGGGGATCGTAGAGGGAGACCAATAAACGAATATAACAAGCGGGTTCAAAGGAATGTGGTTTGCCGTTCGTATTCAAAGATAAAGAAGCTTGCGCAGGATAAAGTTTGTTTGGAGAGTGCATCAAACTAGCGTCTTGACTGAAGATCACAACAATGTTATGCGTGTTTCCGTATTCTTATTCGCCTTTCATTGATTTATTGCGTTGAACGAAATATTATATCATATGCAGTATAATTAAACAATATTTCCTCCTGCGACTTTTATACTCAATTTTAGCTAACTTCGAAAATTTATAGGATGTTTCCGGCCATTCCAGAAGGTTTGAGGTTATCTTATGGAAAAAAAACCATAAGCAGTTCGGTACAAAACAAGAAATAAAGAAATATAATTAAGCTTCAGATGCACAATTTGTTGGTGACATATGAAACTGTGTCTCCTGGTGAGTCTATCCTGGATTTCCTACATTCCGCGTGCGGTCTCCGTAACAATTGGGGTCATCCTTGTACGCCTCCCAGACCAACCCAGACTTCAATACCTTACAAATGTCTACTAGCCATGAACACTCGAACAGTTCGTTATGTGAACACCACAAAGGAAGAGATATTTGTTTATTATCACATTACTTGCAATGTTTTTCATGAATTAACCTTGTGCACGCTCTTTTGAAGGACATTGCACTTGTTAAATGGTTAAACACGGCCACTACACATTGTAGAATGAGATCGACTTGTCGTATTTAGGTTCGTCTGTATTACGATAGTTGGAGTAAGTTTCACTTGCTGCTTCAAAGTGCAACTTCTGACGCAAGCGAGCAACACAACGACAAAGGTAATTTCTAGCTGCCGGTCGTTCCAGGAAAGGGTACATACGAAGCCTGGGGCGTTTTATCCACCACCAGCTTTCATTTGAAATACCACGACAGGTCAGTGACGTCGGTTTCCTGGAGCTTCACATGCTACAGTCGCCAATTAATAGTGTTGCTTCTAGATGCGTGTATGTCGCAGAATCTGCAAGTGTTGAGACGAGGAAACGAGAGCAACTGTTAGAGTTTCTTTGAGTACTTGTAAGGCTAGGAAAGTACTACATTATCTGAGTAGATTAAAGTAATAACATTAAGGAAACTATTTAAAATGACATTTAAAAATAGCATTATGCAATACATTCTATAAAGTGCAGTAATGTTTAGATAACAGGAAGTATAAATTTTTAAATAATGTAGCACATATAAATTATATTAACAAACTCTGTCATTTAGCAAAACTTTGCGGTAGTTAATATTTTTCTGCAAAACGTTCACCAAAACTAAATAGAAAATGTTGACGTGTATAAATTTCTATGGCACTTGACTAGAATGAATTTTGACGGTGTTCTGGAACATAACGATTACGTCGTTGTTATTCTGTGCCCGATACCGGGTGAAATGTTAGTGCATTATTAATCGACATTTAGCCACGAGCTACCTGTGAACGTACCTTTTGGTTAGGGAAATATTATGATAATAATGATCCGTATTCAGTCACAATGTTTTTATTGTCCGACGCGTTTCAGAGCGGAACGCAATTTTCGAGTACTCTATTAATATTGCATTTGCTTCATTTTTTCGGCTAACGATAAAAGAGGACTTTACATTGTTCCAAATGAGGAACTATACAAAATGACTGAAATCATCTTCCAGAAAAGAAGACTTTGCTTCTATGGACACATTAAAAGAATACCACCATAGAGAACAGCCAGAAGAATTCTGTAATAAATGGAGAGCAGGAAGACAAACGATCTGGCTAAAGGTGTCAAGGAGGATATGGAGGAAAAGGAATATATCACAAGAGGCAGTATACAACAGACAAGAATAAGAAAAATCACAAAAAAATAATGGAATCCAAGATTGAATGAGCATAAAGCGGAACGGGAACAAGTGGCGCCGCGGTGGAGTAGCCTAGCAGTCTAAGGCAACTCGCTGCAGAGCGCGCGGTTGCTCGCCGTCGGAGGTTCGATTCCTCCCTAGGGCATGGGTGTGTGTGTTGTCCTTATGTTAATTTATCTAAGTTTAAATAGTTTGTAAGCAACGGACTGATGACCACGCAGTTTCGTCCGATAGATTTACAAACATTTGAACATTTAGAACAGTTGAACAACAAGTGACCACAGGAACGTAAAGAAGCCCACTCGGAAAAGATGAAGGACTCTGCTAATCGTAAGAGGATGAATCGTATAGGAATGATATTTAATGTGGTCCATAGTAGATCCATTCGAAAAGAAGAAGAAGTGTTTGCAGCATTCAAAAGTAGCTAAAAATGTGTATTCATCTCTATGAGAAACAGTGGCGAATTCTATGAGTTTATTGTGTTGTTGTACTACATGGCATGTACTTGTATTTCGTAAAACGTAATTACGAGAGATGTATTTGGCCTTTTCTAAAAATTTATATTACGTGATGGAGGTATATTGTATTTTAAAACCATCTCTCTATGTCTTTCTTTACGCTTTTAGGTCAGATGATAACGCCCTGTGAGCAACGAAACCGGTAGTTATAATAAAAGAAGTGATATTAGCCGAAAACCCATTGCGTTAATAACTGTAGTAGATCGCCCCCCATGTAATCAATATGAGCTCTACGTATTTTGGCCCACTTTAGGTTACGGTAATAACACTAAAAGTGGGCCTCTGCGATCGTCATTTGACAGCTAGAAATTTAAATGAAAATAACGGCTTAACTCTTCATATGACACGAAAATTGAATAACCGAATTTATAGAGGAGAAACTTCTCTACAACTTTGCTCTCTTATCTGTTTTTCATATCTCGTAGCGTTTCAGAGATATTTGCAAAAATAACAGCGATTTTCGCATGTATGTCTGTCCGTAAGGTGTTCCCTATTTTTAAGACGAACCGTACACCCGATCAGCACCAAATTTTACAGACATGATTGTAGGCCGCCAGAGACCAGAGCCTCCCTTTTTTAAAATTTTCGGACAAAAAATACGGTAGTAAAACCAAAAAACGCCGTTTGTATTATAATTGTAATTTCAAACGAACCGTTAATCAGACACGAAAATTGAATAACCTAATTGGTAGAGGAGAAAATTCTCTACAACTTAGCTCCCTTATGTTTTTTCCATATCTCGTATCGTTTGAGACATATTTGCGAAAATAACGGAGATTTGACACTCTCAATTGAATTAACGAAAACCAGCCGTTCGGAGATGTCACGTGATGTTCCTCGCGTATTTGATGATTTTCTTATTGTAACTTAAACGTTATCACTTCAAAGGAACGGCACACTGAGGATTAAAAAAAAAAAAAAAAAACACCTCGGTCTTCGTACGATAAATGATAATCTAATGTCTACAAATGCCATATTAACATCAGTTAACAACGGCCATCAATAGTATGAAATTAAAGAACTCCTTTTTTGACTTTTAGCCGTAGCGTAGGGGGGAAGGCGTTGGACTATGACGCTAAAAGTCGGTGGTTCGGAACACTCCACTACCTGAATTTTTTTCCCCTAAAAGGGTTTCAGACACTCTTATTAATTAATTTTTTATTATTTAGAATATTATTTTTGTCCAAAATGTTTCCAAAAACGTATAAAACTATAAATCTAAAGTGGGCCGTAAAACACGTCAGTGCGATTTTTTTTTCTAGCTGTGTACTCGTGATAACGCCAAGCCACCTGCTTGCGGTGCAGCCGCTGGAAGGCAGCGGCAGAGGCGGTGCTATTAGCAGCCCGCCTGTGGCAGACTGCGCCCCTCCTGGCTGCGCACGATAAGCCCCGCAGTCGTCACGGAGGACCACTCCAGCGGTGTTCGTGCGCGCGCATACCGATGAGGGCGGAGCAGCGTCCGCGTTTAGCGCTCTCTGAGATCAGCAAAGATGGTCCCCAGCACGCGGTAGCACTGGTGCAAGGCCCTGACTTTAATAGCGCTATGCCTAATGAGCCAGCATTTCCAGTTCACACTACTTTGACCGAAGGTTGTTGCTACACGGAGGCCTTACAAACGTACACCATCTGCCTGCTGCTCACGCGCATGAATATGCTGCTCTATGCTAATCTCCCGTGACAGAGCCGTATAAGGAGCCATCCACGCTTCCCCACCAAAGATCTACACGAAGTAGCACGAACACCAGGGCTAAAAGATAGGTACAAAACCCTAGTTAAAACATTCTACAAATAGCCCAAAGGTCCCAAAACAATCTCATGAACAGATCATGGCGGTGCAACACCAGGCAATTTAGATCCAAAAGGCCCAAACTCTCAGTCCTTGACGATTAAGAAAGTTAAATAAAATATAAAAAAACAGAAGAAAAAAACTTGCTAAGACGAACAAGTAACAAAATACACATAAAAACAAAACATAAAAGTCGCTTGATCATGGAAAAATCACAAAAACCATACACATCATTAGCATAAGTACACCGGCATCTGCCTTATCTTCTATATCTATAAATGTGAATGTCTGTTCGGTGTACGTTTATCACGTCTGAACCACAAGACATAAAGAGCTAAAATTTTGTGCAGTTACTAATGTGTACCCGGGGAAGGCTTTAGGCAGGGTTTTATGGCTATCGGATAGCTATTTATCTGTATATATTAATATGAATGTCTGTTCGGTGTACGCTTATCACGTCCGAATGACAAGACACAGGGACTTAAATATTTCTACAGTTACTAATTTATACCTGAGGGAGGTTTTAGGCACTGTTTTAAAGCGTTCTGATAGATATTTAGTTATTTGAAGAATATTACGCGAAATGCGGAACAATAATTACTCTTTGAAAATTATATTTACTCTTTGAAAATGGTTTTATTGGTTGCATTGTTGCTTGAGGGTTGATAATAATAAAAGGGTGGAGTATATTAGCATGAAAAGTTATCGGTGCATATAAAATTCTACGTGTGTGTGTTAATATTTCGCTCTGCAGCGAAAACTACAAAACGCAAACGAATCGTCTGTGTGTAATTGTTGTCCGAAGTCTCCCGTTGTACACCACAGCAGTTCCGTGCCGATAGCTATAAGGGGGTGGAAGATATGGTGGTTGAAATTCGTCAAATTATTAAAAAAACTTCGGACTGAAGGACAGCGATGACGTTTGCGACTCTATAGCAAGGAGGTTACATACAGCGAAACGTGATGGCACAGACCATATATTTGGTCTACACTTGCTACAATGTCTTCAGCTCTTTCTCTGTCAGGATAATCATACGAATAGGGAAATACAAGAATAAATAAATAAAGCAGTAAAAAGGAAATTTATTTTAATACAGACATACAGCACTTTTACCAATGAATAAATACCTGCAATTGTACAACATATAACTCAATAAATATGAGATCGTACGCATTTTACATGTCATTTGTTTTTTGATTACTATCTTTCTTTGTTTGGATACTTATAATTTTGTACATTATGCGAGACGGCCTTATTTCTTATTTATTCTCCGATAAATATAGTATGATTTTAGAAAAAAGGAGCTGGACAGAGAGAGAAAGGATAGGAGAAGTACTAACTCATAGCAGGAATAAATAAATATATACCCGGGCAATGCCGGGTTTTCAGCTAGTGGGATATAAAATATAAACGTATTCACTTTACAGAAGGAACCACCGCTTGAAAATAGAAAATAAAACCTTAAATGGTTCATGAATGTAAGAGAAACTGTTACGAGACAACACCCTCCACAATAATCTAGGCACTTAGTAAAGCGGCCAGATATTAAACGTGAAATAAATTCCGATTTGGGATAGTTATGGCTTCACTGTACTAGGTTTAGATGGAATACCAAAGTGCAGCGAATGGAAATTTGTGCCCGGCCGGGATTCGAGCCCGAGATCTCTTGCTTACTAGGCAGACGCGTTGAACACTTCGCCACCGAGGACACAGTGACCACCCCGACTGCAGAAGAATCTACCCTGCACGTTTCCCGCCACACCCAAATCTCCACTCGTCACGCAGTCTCTTTCCTGTTACCACAGCCTATTTGTTCTGTGTCCTCGGTGGCGGAGTGGTCAACGCGTTTGCCTAGTAAGCAGAATATCACGGGTTTCAAACCCGGCAGGGCACAAAATTTCATTCTCCGCACTTTGCCATCTAAACCTAGTACAGTGAAGCCATAACTATCGCAAATTGCGATTTATTTCATTAAATGAACTCTGTAACGTCGTCAAAAATATATAATTACATATTAAGAGTAGTCGTCGTCTCCCGTTAAGGAATCTTGCGTCGGTTATAAAGTCTCTAGGATAATTCCGGAACAGACGGTCATACGAGACAGATGGTCAACGTCTGCAATTCTTCCACAATGTGCTGTACATTTCTGGCAAACAGATGGTAGTGAGTACATAATGTCACAGATTGTTTATCTTCCAAACGAGTCTTCATATTAATTAAAACTAACTTGTTTTTTTAATTTTAGTTTTCAATATACCTTGAAATTATGTGGTATGTTTCGATTTAAACCTAACTTGGGTTGTGAATAGTGATGAAATATTATACATAACAGTTCTTTAGGTATCGGCGTTGTTTGAGTTTGCGTCTATCATGTTTGATAATTCGCTATGGTCTCTGCCGTTCGAACTGCCATAACATCAGCGGGATACAAAGCAACCTTGAAATAGTTTTGTTACCCATGACGCAATTCACAACTAGATCGATCGGCTCCACCTCAGGAGACAAATATGACCAAACTCCCCTGAAAGACGAGCAACTTATTTAGTATCGGTACGAGGACCTTCTACAAGACCAGACGATATTTGGCCATATGATTTCCAATGTAAAAATCCAAGTCACATCTACCTAAATTCTCGACAATATTAACACCTCTGCCTATTATACCTGAAACTCAAATAAAGAAACGTTGAAAAATTAAAGCTACAAACTTCACGTCAAAATAAAATATTAAAAAGTTAAAATTAAAATTTTTCGGAAAAGGGGTAAAGAACTAAGCGCAATACGAAACAAGTGAAAAATGTTCGGGTCTGGAATGTCAAAGAACCTTTTAAAAGTCCGGACTCGTCAGATGAAGTCCAGTACAAAGACGACTCAAGTTATGTTCTTCGTAACGAAGAGACAGAGGGCTTTGGATGCGGGGAAGAATACTGGAAAACAAATGAAACCTATGACTAGAGTGCGTTATAAGGTGTAAGCGTATGCTGAACAGAATATGTGGATATATTCCATCAATGTGGCAATCCCATTTTAAAAACCAAATCTAAGTCTATACAACAAACCTCCCTGTTTATAAATTAGGCGTAGCTCTAAAGTAAACGAATAAATGAGGTTATTTCTTGTGATTTTTAATATAAAACTAATATGGTCCAACGATTAACAAAAATGTAAATCAGTCGCTATTTGCACAGTGCATATCCAGAGAGGTTCAGTTTAAGCTACAATTACACTATAGTAATATCTATAAAAATATTTATTACATGAGGAGATGCAATAAAACATTTTTAATGTGTTACAACTCGTTTTTTAATATTTTTCTTTTAGAGTTTAAAGTGTTTAGTCGGATGGCCATCTATACATTACATGTCTGGTCCTCTCATCCTGTTACATTTTTAAATATGATTTTTAAGTACTATAAAATTTAATATATCATTCTAAATAAAGTCGCGATTTGCTTTTTATGAAGAGAAAATGCACCTATGAAAGGTTTTAGGTTATTCTTATGTATTAGGTTTGTGGTACTGCCTTTTGAAAAAATCATGGTGTGCCGCGGCGGAGAGGCCGAGCGCATTGAGTCGCTACGCTCCGATGCGCGAGGCCGTTCCCCGTCGGGGGTTCGAATCCCCTCTCGGGCATGGCCGTTTGTGTCGTCTTTAGTATAAGGTAGTTCATAAGTAGTTTGTGAGTGTAGGGTCTGATGATCCCGCAATAAAGTCCCTTAAATTTGACAAACATTTGAACATTTAAATCATGGTCACCTACGCCGGATTTATCGTATATGAGACATTTCACGGTACTTTGATGAAATCGAACTTCCTTTTCAAAATAATTGATACCTTCCATTGTCATGATATGTTGTAGTTTATCATGGGATAGGTGAAAGGAAAGCTGAGAATATATATCACTGAAATACTGTTCATATCGGTGTTGTTTACTGGTTTACACACGTGATGACAATTCAAAATGTTCAAATGTTTGTAAAGCTTATGGGACGTAACTGCATGGTCATCAGTGCCTAAACTTACAAACTACTTATACTAAGGACAGCACAAAAATCCATGCCCGAGGGGGGATCCGAACTCCCGACGGGGAACGGCCTCGCGCATAGTAGCATAGCGCCTCAATGCGCTTAGACGCTCCGCCGCAGCGGGTGACAATTATTGAACTATATAAACAAAGAAACGTAAATTAGTTAGAAACTAGGGCCTGTGCACACATTAATCAACAAGTCAACGTCAATACAGACATTCGAGTTTAGGTTAAGACATATTTCAAATGTCTGCCTTAAATGGTGATTATGTGTCGTAAACGAATAGGAAAATTCTGCGAGACCAGCTGAAGTGTCGGAACCACGATGCTGTCGATGACCACCTGAATGGCTGTTTTCAGCTCATCAACGGTTTTGGGATTACTGCTGTATGTCTTATGTTTAATGTAACACAGCAAAGAGCGGTTGTATGTGTTCATATCCGGTGAATATGGCGGCCAATAGAGGCCTACAGCAATAGCCTCTGGTACGGCAGAGCAAGAATGAGGTCGCCAAACTGTTCTTCCAGAACATCAAACACTCTCTTCCAATGATGTAGTCGAGGTCTGTCTCTCAAGAATCATACCTTGACGAAATCAGGGTCTCTTTGGATAATAGGACTGAATTCATCTTCAACACCTTCACATACCGTTCGGTACTCACAGTGCCATGAAGGATTATTGCACCGATTATTCCGTTACTTGATTTTGGACGTCACACAGTCTCCCATAGACTGTGAAGAGATTCACCAATTGCGAAATTCGGACTCTCCGTTCCAGATATGCTCCAGTTTTGCGTAATGAAGAATCCTTCCAAATAAAAGAGGGCTTCGTCGCTACACCAAACCATATTCACATAAAAGTCCGGATACTATTTTCCACCACGTCCAGCGATTACCCCTCCTGCTTGTGTGGCATTTTAGCCAATGCACCTAGTGTAAGGGAAAGAGGCACGAGCCATCTGGTCGAAATGTTCATTGTGTTAGGTTGCCACAGTAATGATATCCGCTTTGCGTGTGGGAACCCCATTTCGGTTAGCTAGTTCTTGGGACGCCAAAGGGAAAGTGTGCTCGTAGGAAGTCAAGTGACGTAATTTACAGAGAGTGTACATACAGCCTGGCTGTTGTAGATTTCAACTTCTTTTAAGCTTTAATTCTTGCGAGACATAAAGTAAGGTAAGTTGCCACAAATTCGATATAGGTACAATTACGATCAACGCAAGTTTCGCTCCATTTGTCAGTCTCGTAGTGTAGGTAGCGCTTGCCTATGTGTAACGTTGTAGTGTAGCAGCGCCCCCATTCTTTTCCAAGAATACATCACTTTGTGCTACAGAGATATAAATTTTTTCGTCTTGAGAGGTAAGTGAAGCTACTTAGTCTATTGCGCAGTTATAAATCAGCCTAGGCGGAGTTGACGAACGCATTGAGACGCTATGCTGAGTGAGGCCTTTCCCCGTCGGAGGCTCGAATCCCCCCCACCTCGCGCATGGCTGTTTCTGTCGTCTTTAGTATAAGGTAGTTCATAAGTAGTTTGCAAGTTTAGGGACTGATGACCCCGCAGTTAAGTCCCATAAGCTTTACAAACATTTGAACATTTTTTGAAGAAGAAAATATTTTGCGTACTTGATTCAGACAGGAAAATTGCAAAGTGAGGAAGAGCAACTTTTCAGGCTCTTCAACAGACTGTGTTTATGTACCAACACTGAGGTACTATAACGAACTGAAATTTTAGGAAGATCAAGTTCGCATAAGTGTATCTTTCTTCTCAATACGAAGCCGAATTAATTCCAGCGAGTTATGTAGGTAACATTTCGCACAGGTGATTTCGTGGGTGTACTTCTCTCATAATTTCAACCAGTCGTTGGTCCATCGACGTCTTCTTCTTGTTCTTTTCATAAACATTGTGTACTTCTTCGTATTTAATAAAATTGATATCTTTCTTGAATTTTTCACACTGTAAATAACGGTTCTGTTCATAATTTACACTTAAAGACTTTTTGTAATGTTTGAGCATCAAATTCCGTTTCTCAGGGACTGATATTTAATAAACCAAAAAACCTCACGGCCAGCCGCCGCGCCTAGACAATGAATATTATTGGCTGCCAGTGTGGTAATGCAGGAGAATGCACAGAGCAGCTGAAAACTGGCGCTCCTTCCTACATGACATGGACTATAGTTGCCGAGTTGCACTCGGCTAATAGTGGCCTCTCTCTCTCTTTCTCTCTCACACACACACACATACACGCCCCCTCCTACACACACACACATACACTTGTTCATAAATACACACAAGCAATAAGGGATCAGCATTCATTATATTCCTTTACATAGTACATTCAAATTACATTGCATTATACACATGTTCACTTACTACACAATGGTTCTACAGAGTGATTCGTAAAGAATATCATAATTTTGAAAATCTAGGACTGCATGGGAGGCTGTTGCGCCGAATAGCTGCAAGGTCTAAGGCGTCATGCTTCGGACTGGGCGGCCTTTCCCGCCGTCGGTTCCAATCGTGTCTCGGGCATCGTTGTGTGTGTTGTTCTTAGTGTTAGTTAGTTTAAGTAGTTTGTAAATCTAGGGACTGGTGACCATATCAGTTTGGTCTAATAGGTTTACAATCATTTGAGTAGTTAGAACTAAGCACTTTTATCTTAAATTTAACTGCGCTCAGAAGTTTCACTTTGTCGCTTATTTGGTCACTACGAGCTGTGCTGGTCCATTGCTGTTGATAATGTAAGGATGGCGACTTTCACTAAAAACCTTTTTTATGTTACGAAGTATGGAAAAAGTAAATCGACAACAAGAGTTCATCCTGTATTTTGAAGCAAATGGTGTTCATCTTCCGGAGAGGTGATGTATCGAACGTTGGCATTCTCTCCTGTCCAAGAAAATCGACCCGCAAGGCTAGCAGAGAGCTAAAAAATGCACAACTGGCAGTTTGGAGAGTCCTATCAATGTCACTAGTCGCATGCGCCGCTTGTCGTGATTACCTGGCGTCCGCGTCTTCCTCAGACTGTCTGTCGGCGGTTAGAACGCCGAGTAATTTGCTATCTTACACAACATACTTTACCATTTTATGTGTTCGACGTGCCTTTGTTTAAAGGACTACATTATGTGTACACAGATTGACGAGTGTAAATTTTCCACATTAATAATGTAAGTATATGTTTCCTATAGATTAATTTTTTATTTTTTATTTTTTGTTTTGTAATTTTATAGGTAAGCATTCTTTGGCTTTTTATACGGTTTGTACATAGCTTGATTGTTACTTCTGAAGAATATTGTTTTATATCAATCGAAACCGCGGTAAAGTTTATTGAACTTTAATTTGCAACTGGTAGGCTGTTACTTCTACTACTATGAACTACCGTTGCTGTGTGCAGCCATGTTTAAGATTTTGTTTCTTTTGTATTCGAAGGTGCAACTGTAACTGGGCAAACCTTTCTGGAAATGTTGCATAATTACCTCACTCGAAGATGAATCAAGTTAATTCTAGCAGGATAAGGCACCACCCAAGTCGAACGTACTTATCCGTACCTATTTGAACGAAAGCAACGGATCGACTGCCAGGTTACTCGTGGCAGAGCACTTCGTCATTGGCCTTCAAGAAGCCTTGTCTCAACCCCTGTAATCTTTATGAGAATACTTTAAAGATATGGTGTTTCGACCGCCTCTTCCAGGTAACACTTAGGTACTAAAATAAGGAAAAGCAGCAGCCATCCAAATTGTTACGCCTCAGATCCTACAGAGAGCGTGGAACGTCTTCAAATATCGAGTTGATGTCATTCAAGTGCCTGGAGCGGTTATATTGAAAATCTATGTACTTGTTTTCTAATGAAAAAGAAAAACATTGTAAAGTACACTTTTCACTAATGAATTACCCGAGCTCTCATATTTCTTTGATTAAATACAGATCACCATGTGTTACTTACGGTGTTTTATTCGTCGCGAAGTTTAATTCCAAATACACTGATCAAAACAATTAGGGGATCAGATGACATAGCCAGGTTCTGAAGTATTGTCACCGGCAGAGTAATTTGTCCGACGTCTTTCTGTCGCGTCAGCGGAATGAACACAACCACATTCCGGCAACCTAGAAAGTAGTAACAGCACAAACGTTTTTCAGAGGGGGTTGGTGTTGACTTGTGCTTACTCCACCAAACAAATTACACAAGCAGTTGGGTTCAGACACACTGGTAAGTAGGTAACAACAAGAGATTACCGTCATCTCTGGTTAGCAGCCCGTCGATATAGGAGGCTGAATGCAACTGCAACGAACCCTCCAGGCAGCAACAGGACGCACAGTTTCAACACAAACAGTCCGGAATCGCCTTTGGGAAAGTCTCCTCTACCCACGGAGGCCTATTGTGTGTATCCCTTCAAATACACGATACCGTTTAGCCTGCAGAAACATTAGGATTGGAATCGTAATCAATGGCACCAGGTTCTGTTCACAGATGAGCCAAGATTTTGTGTTCAGGCTGACAATCGTTGTTTCCTCATTTTGAGAGAACGTGTAAATCCCAACAGTCCTGCTGATGTGCTCGTCCCCACACAGCTGTACTAGTGGCCATAACAGATCGAATGGAGTGGCCAGCTTGTTCACCGGAATTAAACCCGATTCAGTACGTCTGGGATGCACATGTCAGACGCACTGCAGCCAGATAATCACCTGCCACCTGGATATTGCACACGTGAAAGAATGTCCAGATATCTCTCAAGAGCTTTTTGATAACTTCATGCTGTCCGTGCCACTCAGGTGTGCAACTGTACTGACCGTCCGAAGTGATCACACACCGTATTAGAGGGCAACGAGAATGGTTTCTTCACTATTGTGGTAGTCCCATGGTTCCTCGCTCTAAGTAAACGTCAGGTAAACCTCACGAAATGTTGAAATGTTTGTATAGCTTATGGGACTTAACTACGGGGTCATCAGTCCCTAAACTTACAAACTACTTACGAACTAGCTAATCCTAAGGACGGCACAAATATCCATGCCCGAGGGGGGATTCGAACCCCCGACCATAGCAGCCGTGCACACCGTGACTGACGCGCCGCAGTCCCCTCGGCCACCGCGGCCGGCTAAACCTCACGTAAATCGTTGAGACAGAAAAATAACGTACTGTACCACAAACAAATTACATTCGTGACCAATATCGGGATAGAATACGTTACGATATATCATATCTCCGCTGATTCCTTAATTGTTAGCAGAAGTGTTTAATTCGGGGAAAATATTGATTTCAAACTCTTGCTGAGTGGTGCGAAGTGAACGGTATGTGAATGAAAATTCTTTTATTGATTTAGTGAAAGAACGTCCGAGCGGCCACCCAATATTGGATCCTAATAAAACCGAGGAACAATAGCCTAAATGGCAATGCTATTGTCTCGCAGAACAAGGAAATCTGAATAATGTATCAGTAAGCATTTGCATTGTATTGGCTGCAGACTATCGTACGTTTCGGCAGAATTGGGCTGCAGCAAGTATCTTCAATATCTTTAAATGCTATTAGGGAGATTAATACTGGGAGGTACAATGCCAGTAATATTATTAAAGAGAATTTATTCCGTTTTGTTCTCAACGGACCTTCGTTTTTGTAATTATCTGGAAATATGAGGCAATTATTTACTGCTTGACTTACAATTCGCAACATTTTGGGTTTGTTAGCAGTGCCTTGAATGGTGGAACATTAATTTGACGTAGTGGAGGAATAACTATATGGTCTCATTGATAATTTGTTTAGCCTCCTAACTCTGTTGGTTGGCCAATGACAAATTATAATAACGGTAATTAATATAGGACTTCACCGTAAAGGGACTGAGGACGTGGGTTAAGTTTTAATGAAGTTCTGTTTTCGATAGTGTCGCAACTGTAGGAAAAAAAATATATTCACACACAAACACATACATAGATAAATACTCCTAAGAAAGTTATATGGCTAAACCCTTGGCTGAGTGGTCAATTGTATATGTATTAGAATTCTGTAGCTATCATACAGTATGGGGTTAAAATTTAACATTGCTCCTTTGAGCATCTATGCCGAAATGAACAAATTGTTCAGGTTTTGTATCTTAGGTGTAGTGTAAAGTGGGCTTGATACAGATTATAACACCACCTTTCCTTCCTTCTCTGTTCCTGAGGAAACTTTAAAAAACTAAAATTTTTGGTGCAAAAAAATCAGTTATAGCGATGGCCACATCTTCACATTTCAATAATAGAAAAACGTCGAAATTTTTACTGTATGTTATTAATATACATTCCCAAACTACTTTATCAATTGTTTGAAATCTTTATTTTTCAACAAAAACTTCTGAATTCACTGGTTGTTCCGCTGGTTTTTGACAGAATGTTTCATTCATTTGAATGAAACACGTGAGATAAACAACAATTTTTTCCCAACCTGTTTTGGGCTGTTACTCCATCATCAGGTAAACACTACACAGATATAGCGATGCAGCTGGGAGTTTACATTCAAAGATCTTAATTTGCAGTGTAGATAATACATGTACATTGATATTCAAAGAAGACTAGTGGGACAATTAACATGTCCATTAACATTGATAAAATATAACAAAATATAAAGTACAAAACTTGTCCTAAGGAAATAAACTGAGCAATAGAAATTGGCTGAACAAATTATTTCAAGTTTAACAGGTCAAACAATTGGAACATAGAAGGGTAAGAAGAACCTGAGTGAAACAACTGTGAACTTATGGGTAGAAATTTAAATTGTTAAATTATAGTTACTGACTGAAATGTCTAATATTACTACCAGAATAATAAATTACAATTGGTATCTGTCAAGTAACTAAGCTTCCGTGATCAGGAAGTAATTAGGTTTTGGATATGTAGTAGGGAGTTAAGGTAGCTGAAAAGGAGTGGGTAGTTTATGAATTCTGATTATATTTTGCAGACAGGTAGCCTGGGGAAGTTGACATACGTAAATTAGTTTCCATTATCGCAAATCAGTTCATTTTCCTTCTTTCCTGGATACGGAGTAGGACTTCCTGTGTTAATTTGTAGCTATGGCCTTCTTTTATCAGGTGGTCTGCAAATGTGAAGTTTCCTTTCCTAAATTTGCAACTTCTGTGGTGTTCTTTCAACCTGGTACGTATACATTCACTCAGTTTTTTCTCACCTTTCTATGTTCCTATTGTTTGACCTTTTAAACTTGAAATAATTTGTTTGGATGATTTCTATTGTTCGGTTCATTTTATTAGGACACAATTTGTACTTTATACCGTGTCATATTTTGTCGATGTTAATTGTCGCACTAGTCTACTTTCAATCTTAATGTACGTGTATTATCTACACGGCAACTTAAGATCATTGAATGTAAACTCTCAGCTGCATTGCTGTATCTCTGTAGTATTTACCTGATCATAGCGTAACAGTCAAAAATTGGTTGGTAAAAACAATAAATTTGCTGAACATTACACATTTATCTCGTGTGTTTCATTTAAAAAGTCCTGATTTTCCAAGTTACCTTACGATAAATACTGCAAAAATCGCGTGTTAGCCATTTTATCATACTGGACCGCAAATATGTAGATAACTAACTACAGAAAATGATCAAAATTTTAACAATATACTAGGTGGTCATTTACCTAGAAACGTCATTTTCCCGTTTTCGAAAAACTTTATCCATTATCCATTTCCTTAATTGCTACAGTTACTGTGCAGCATCAATTTATGTGAAGTGTTTCAACATGTTTTAGAGTTTCCATAAGAAGAAACACCTTTAGTACACTTTGCGTACACTTGATTTTAACCTTTATACCGGGTGATCAAAAAGTCAGTGTAAATTTGAAAACTTAATAAATCACGGAATAATGTAGATAGAGTGGTAAAAATTGACACAGATGCTTGGAATGACACGGGGTTTTATTAGAACAAAAAGAAGTTCCAAAAATGTCTGGCAGATGGCGCTTCATCTGATGAGATGAGCAGTAATTAGCATAACAAATTCAGCAGAGCAGAGACGATGTTCTTTACACGAACTGCTCAATATGTTCAGCATCATTCCTCACTATAACAGTAGTCGAGGAATAATGTTGTGAAAAGCACTGTAAAGCATGTCCCGAGTTATGGTGAGGCATTGGCGTCGGTTGTTGTCTTTCAGCATCCCTACAGATATGGGTCGATCACGATACACTTGCGACTTCAGGTAACACCCAAAAGCCTATAATCTCACAGACTGATGTCTGGGGACTTGGGAGGTCAAGCAGGACGAAAGTGGCAGCTGAGCACACGATCATCACCAAACGACGCGCGCAAGAGATCTTTCACGCGTCTAGCAATACGGGGTGGAGCGCCATCCTGCATAAAAATAGTACGTTCCAGCAGGTGTTTATCAGCCAGGCTGTGGATGCGATTCTGAAACATATCGGCATACCTCTCACCCGTCTCGGAAGCAGTCACTGACGTTTTGCTGTCCAACGCAATCTGTCGTACATTTTTTGAACTTTTTTTTGTTCTAATAAAACCCCATTTCATTCCAAGCATGTGTGTTGTAATTTTTACCTATCTACATAATTTCGTGATTTATTAAGTTTTCAAATTTATACTGACTTTTGGATTACCCGGTATATCAGCGTATGAAATTCGAAAATGACATCCAGATGTTATTTAAAATTAAGATCACAACAGTATCATTGCAGTTTCGAGATATTGGTTTAATATGCGGTGGGTGAATCGGCTCGGTTTTCCCACTTCTGTCCCAGCGCACTTGGCAGCCATTAGGAAATACACATAATCCCATTTTAAGGAAACTATAGTGAGAAAAAATTGATTTTGGACATCATACTCTTCGATCTCTTCTCCTGGAAAACCACCATTTAGCTTCGTTATTCGTCATAGCCTGTGTATACAGGGTGTATAAAAAGGGATGTAGCAAACTTCCACGGCTGAATGTACACAATAATAAAAGCAAAAACGTTCCAATAACATGTGTCAGCAAACGAGCCGTTAGCGAGATAATTACGAATGTATGTTTCCAAGCCACCACTGACTTTATTGAAAATGTCAACCGAATTAGTACACATTAATTTGAAATTTAGACTATACTGTTAAGATTTTCATCGCATTTAGTTCATATTTCACTGACTGAACATTGTCGTAGTCAGTACAAATTAATTTGAAATCTAGACTTTACTATTAGGTTCTACATCGCATTTCGTTCACATTTCACGTATGGGTTACCTGTTAAAGGAAGTGTTCCAAGTGTCTTCCTTGCATCTGGATGAAATACTGTGCTCGCCTCTGCAATGAATTACGAATTCTTTCGAAAGCCTCTGGATTATTTCGAAATTCATGACAAGCGTGTACAACTCTCCGCTCCAGTTCTTCAGCCGCGTTAACGGGTGTGCAGTAAACTTCGCTTTTCAGGTGACCCCAGACACAAAACTCCAAATGATTTAGATCAGGTGTTCTTGGATGCCAAGTTAGAGGTCCTCCTCTGCCAATCCATCTCTGGCCGTATCTGCGCGTTAGATGCCGTCTCACAGCTGCAGCAAAATGTGCCGGAGCTCCATCTAACTAACTAGGACGATGTTTACAATAAAGTCAGTGAAATGTGAACTAAATACGATGTAAATCTTAATAGTCAAGTATAAATTTCAAATTAAAGTGTAATGACGAGGACGATGTTTACAATGTCGTCTGCCGCGGCTTGGAACCATACATTCGTAATTATCTCGCAAACGGCTCCTTAGCGTAACCCATTCTTTGCTTCTATTATAGTGTTCATTCAACTGTCTAAGTTTGTGGCATAACTTTTTGATACACCCTATAGATATGTGGAACCATGTAAAAAGGTGTCAAATCTTTACTGTAGAACTTGCCCTAAATAAGTAGCACATGCAGCTGTGGTAAGAAAAAGAAGAGAACCATCTTAAAACTGCTCGGTACGCATGAATAAAAACTGAAACATGTTCCTTTTTAAAAGACAGTCCGCTAACTATAGAATCAGCTACCTGACTCATCAGTCCTTCTTCCACAACTAAAACTGATGGCATGCGAAAATATTCTTTTTTATGCTGAAAATACCAAAACGTGAAGAATGTATGGAGATGTGACCTTGGCGGTTGCAGAGAAAGAAAAATCACAAAGTGGGGGAGAGAGAGTGTCAGTAAGAAAAGTAAATAGATGGATATAGTAGCAATCGGAGTGAGATAGGTAGGATATACTGAAAGGAGAAAGAGACATGGATGCAGACCATTTACAAGATATGGGTGCCTGGATCATCACGCCCGGCAAACTTTAAGAAGAAAAGTTTATCCCTTTTTCTCCACGTCATATAACAACGTTTTATGCATCTCGGTGTATGGTTTACAAGCCCAACAATTCCATCCGCAGAACATGTGTTGAGAGGTTTCAATAGTGACTGAAGAGACAAACAACAGACTATGAGAAAGGAATAGTCCCAATTTGATAGAAACAGGATGGGAAATAGTCATTCGAAGAAAGTGAGGGTCAAAGTGGCAAAGGTAGTGGTAAGGAACATCGTGAGATGCAGACAGTGGCATTGGGACAGACACACAGGATGAAATGAAAGGGGGATGCTATACAAGGAAACTTTATTACATTGAAAGCCCGGCTGAGAGGATTAAGCATGTTCCGTGTTCAAAGAGTGCGAATAAGTGCACAAGCCAAATATTTGGTGAGGAGTTGGTAAAGAAGAATTTCGCAGATGGTTCACCAATTCACTGCCAGAGTGTTCTAAAAAGAAGCATATTTCACTTTTATTTATTTATTTAATTATTATTTTTCTCCGTCACGAGTATTTTTAGCTGGTTATTCTTTCCTGAGTGACACTTAACAAATGGAAGTCACACAAAATTGTAGCTAAACAACTGACAGACGATAAAGTCACCAGATATAGAGTGGATATTTTAAAGAAACCACAACAATGTTTGCTCTAAGCACGGCAAACCTAGGTGAGGATTGCCGGACTAGTACTTCAGTCGAGACCCACCTAAACAAGGCCCGTGGTTTCATTTTTCATTACTTCTTCGGTCACAAGCGTAAACAGAATGGGCCAAGCAGTATACGTACAGAACGGGTAGCTCAATTTCTTTCATTTCAGCTTGCAACCTAGAAAAAGGACCAATGATGTTTATCGCTTTGCCAGTAGTAATAACTTAGCATGATTTAATATCTGGAGAAAAACGAGAGAGAACATCCACTGAAATTGTTGACGGTAGTTCAGCAGTGGTAGATTCAATATTATAAAATAAAAAATAACTATCAACACTGGTACGTTTAAGAAATTTTAACGAAGTTTTAAAGAAATCAGATGATTGAAGAATGTTATAACTTCATTACTCATTTGCCTCTAAGACAGGCGAAGCTGTTTTATAAACGCGTTGATTTGGTCCTGCATCTCTGTTATTAAATCCTCTTTGACCTGCAAAGATTACATTCTTTAAGTGCATTGTTATGAGAGTTAGGAACGCTGTATTTAATATCCGGTATTAATCTATTTATCAATGTACTTTTTCCTCTTTCATTTAGAGAAATAAACATATTTCCTCATGAATGACAAACAAAAGTTCAAAAACTTTTTCTAGATTCAGACAACGAATATACCCATGCTCAGCTTGCATAGCTTTCAGGTACCCTATCAATTTCTGATTATTTGTACGGCGACAAAGCGCAAAACGTACATACAGTTTTCAGTCCTCCGTAAAGAGCAGTTTTCAGCACCTCGTTACACTCCAGAAGACACTGGCGCTTCATGATTGGTGCAATGAATTGTCAAAACATCTTTCCCGAATTCACTTTTGAGTTCATTTGTGTGTATGTGCATTTTTATGCTCGGCTATTAGCCCTCTACGTACTTGGTCTTCTACCTGACCGCGATGTTTTACGTGAATTCGTGTTTAATGTCACTAACTTAGCAGAATAAAATACCTTGACATATAGGACACTACAGATGTCAAGTCATCACAATGAACAGAATTAATGGAGCTTCCACGACTAACCATGGCTGTCGCTAAACTCGAATTGTTACTTCTGTTAGGACATCATGTGGCCAGATGACAGTGTTTACGTCCTACATCACACCCTTCGAATGGGCTCCAAGCCGCTACATTTGCTGCTACTTGGGGCTCTGTTGGAGCAGCCTGTCGGATGGATCGTTCTTGGAACGATGCTATGTCGAAATATGCATAGTTGAAAGCTTTGAATTTTCCCCAATTTTAGTATGCTGCTTTATTGTACTACCTTATTTTTTGTGAGTCCTGAACACCCACAAAAATTTCGTTGTGGATGCACCAGCACCGGAGCCCTACGGATCGGCGCTGCTGAACCTAAATGTCAACCCAGTGTGTTAATCATCGCGGGCATATGCGTGATGAGCAACCATGAAGAAGCATAAATGGCTTTTTCTGTCTCAGTGTTTTCTAGATTTATATCGTGCTTGTCCACCGACTACTAAAATGCTACATTATGTGAGGCAACATTTTAAACAACGCGTCAACAACGTACAAGGACAAAAATAAGAAGATGTGTTTTTCCACCCGCTTTTAGACAGGACATCATTGACGAAAATTAACCCAAGACACGGTCCACGTAAAATACGTCAACAAGCCATCAGCTCTTAGCCATAGAAACAGCGCTGTAAAACAGTATGTAAAAAAGTCAATATAGTTTGTATTAACACGTTTAAAGGTGCCTAGTCGTTTCCTAAACCAAAACTTTACAGTTTTCAAGATATGTGACAGTAATTATAAAACAGTCATTGAAATATTAATCGATTATGATACTTTCTTAACTGGAACATCGCAATTTAGTCTATTGTGACCATTTGTATGTCAGCCAATGTGTATTCTCTTGATGTATGGAGTTCAACCATTTCACCCGTGATACACCTACGTTACATTCTTTGTTTAGTGCTGCGAAAGAGGCAATTTCTCATCACAGCACTACAGCGTCGGAAATAAAAATTAGTAACCCTCTTAGAGTTTTCCATTTCACTCAATATTTATTGTTGAAACAGTACACATAGAGTAAATAAATTGATGAGATTTAGAGAACAATACCTCAAGCAGGTGACGATTCATGCTGCAAGTTGACGACTAGGGGAAAATGAAAAATGAAAAAAAAAAAAAAAAAAAAGATATTGACTCCAGCGCTTTACCACGAGACGATGATCAACACACCGATTAAGTTGCCAGTTCGTCGAGCGTACATGCGTTCAAAACGGGAATTAATATTTATGAATGTTTGAATTTTTCCTTCCATTACAAGCTAAACACTATCTAAATACGACAACTGACCATTGTATGTCTGATAGAAGTACTTTAGAATTTTGATGACTGAGTGAGAAAAGTAACGCAATTCGACTGCCAATATTTCGTAAACTAGAAGTTGTAGTAACGAAATTCGACTGCCAATATTTCGTAAACTAGAAGTTGTAGAACGGTATAATTTGGTACTACTGCTAGCATAGTTATAGCTAGCTAGGTTATTGTAGGTACCCTTCGTCACCGAAAGGCTTCTAGCCTTCTCCACAGCAAAGATACAGGGGCGTCGGACGTACCGTTAACTGCTTCGAGAAAAGGGTTGTTCGGCTGCATACTACATTGAAAACGTTTTGTCTCATTTTAGTTGATATTTCAGCGCAAAAATCGTTAATTACGTAATTAAACTAGTTTAGAAATACTTTCACATCAATGATTAAAAGCTAATACACGAGCATTAGGGTTATAGTTCTAAAAAATTTATTCACTGTTGTTGTCCTGCACAGACAAGATAAGACTTGTTCCACACAAACAAAACCAATGCTCAGTCGGTAGAGCGCTTGCCCGCGAAAGGCAAAGGTCCCAGGTTCGAGTCCCGGTTCCGGCACAGAATTTTAATCTGCCAGGAAGTTTCATATCAGCGCACACTCCGCTGCAGAGTGAAAGTTTCATTCTGGAAACATCCCTTAGGCTGTGGCTAAGCCATGTCTCCACCATATCCTTTCTTCCAGGAGTGCTAGTCTTGCGTGTTTGCAAGAGAGCTTCTGTGAAGTTTGGAAAGTAGGAGGCGAGGTACTGGCGGAAGTAAAGTTGTGAGGCGGCATCGTGAGTCGTGTCGTGGTAGCTCAGTTGGTAGAGCGCTTGCCCGCGAAAGGCAAAGGTCCCAGGTTCGCGTCCCGGTTCCGGCACACAATTTTAATCTGCCAGGAAGTTTCAAAACCAATGCTCATCAACGACTGTCTCCTACTAATTAACAGTCAGAGATGTTCTTCATTTCCTAACAAAGAATGCACTTACAAAGATATTTACATTTCCTCTTGTGTCTTTGATATCTACATCGTATGTATTACTGTACTGTAATTTAAAAAAATTAAATCGCCAGAGAAAGGTTTAAAAAATATTTTCTTATGTTGATTTTTTTCATATGTATCAGTACAGTGGGCTAGATTTGGTGGGACCACTACCATTCCGTAATGTTATTTTATACTGGAGTTATTTAACAAATATGATAAACAGAATTTTTTTAGTTTTATCACGTATTGTGTCAAAGTTCATTTAAAAGTCAATGATTTAATTTAATTGAGGTACCGTGTACCATTTATCGTAAGAAACTAAAAGATACTTTACAAGAAAAAAATTACGTCTCAGAAAATTGAAAGAACTACGTTCCGATGTTCTGTAGCATAGAGACTCACTCTCTCCTTTGCAGTCGGACTTAATACTGGCATTGTACGTAATTGTATCTGTATTGCTCTGGTTTTCATAAGGAAATACTTAAATTTCAATTTCCGTGTTCTTATTTCGTAGATTGGGGCCTGCCTTTTCATTATTCGCATATTTTCATCATGCAGTTACTATTATTAAGTTTTCCGCCTTTGCTAGAGTTACGAGAGAGCAGGGTGATTGTTAGAGTGTGCACTGCCAAACTTTACTGTTTGAACATTGTCTTCAAAGCCAAGCTCAAGCGTTCTGAGAT